>CP126892.1:84297500-85745000 GCA_030440675.1 Furcifer pardalis
AAAAGTATGGTCTACTTTTATTGCCATATCAGGATAACCTGGCTAGACTTTTAGATTTTTATTTATTAAGATAAATAGGACAAATTAGCTGTTTGGTTGGCTTGAATTCTTGAACCTACTATAGTGATTCCCAACCATGGGGTCCTAATTGTCCTTGGACTACAGCTTCCAGAAATCTTGGCCAGCACAGCCAGTGGTGAAATCTTCTGAAAGTTTTAGTCCAAAAACATCTTGGTCTAAAAGGTTGGGAACCACTGACTTAGGATTTTGATTAGGTGAAAAAGGAAAATGTAGTTCTGACCTTAGCTGTGATCTTGAGAAGGAATACACAGTCATTTTTTAGGGACTGCTACATTCCCTGCTGCACACAAGTACCTATACCAGTGGTTCCAAATGTGGGGCACATAGGGAGACTTCGATTCCCAGAAACCTAAGTCATTACATTGGCTGATCAGTGCTTTGGGGAATTGACTTAGGTTTCTGGAAACTGAAGTCCAAAAACCAAAGGTTGAGAAACACTGACCTATAATATCTACATTTTTCTATCTGAGATGAAGCAGCAAAGGACACCCTCAACCCAAGATTAAGGGGCATTATTTAATACACACCCAGTTATTTTATAATTGTATTTTTTAAACTTTGTGCATGTTTTGATTGGTAGATGGTTTTCCTTTTTATTATTTATTATAATTTATTCATTATTCCTTTTATTATTATTGTAAACTGCCCAGGGTAATGTATTGTTATTAAATGGGAGGAATAAAAAATAAATAAAAATCAACAGTTTAGAAAAGTTACTTAGTTGGTTTGCAACTTCTAATATTCCTCTTGGCTTGTTGATAATTCCTAAAATCTTCTAGAGCTGGGAGAGTCTAGAGTTTTAGTCACAGAAAAGAAACTGTGGCACACTCTTCTGTAACCCTAATTAATGAGATATGATATCTTCAAATAGCACAGTCATGCAAATACTGAACCATCACTCTGAGTGAACAGCAGCTTCTGTTTCTATATTCAGTAATACCTCACATAACAAGCAAAATGTGTTCCACGCAGTTACTCGTTATGCAAGTTACTCGTTCAGCGAAACACATTCCCCCCCCCCTTTGCAAGTGCCCCGCTGACACATGCTCCGCAGCAGCGAGGCGCTTGCAAAGGGTGGGAGGATCTTTCCAGTACCCTTCGCAAGTTCCCCGCTGACGTGCGCATGCATGCAGGGCATTAGTGAAGGGTACGGAAAAGGTTCCCCCACTCTTCCCAAACACCCCGCACATTGGGAGTGCTGGTTTGTTTGGAAGGAGGTCGGGTTGTCTGATCTCCTCCAAAACAAACCTGCACTCCCATCTGTGAGTGCAGGTTTGTCTGGGGGGAGGTGGGCAGCACAATCCCCCCTCCCCAACAAACCTGCACTCACATGTTGGTAGTGCTGGTTTATTTGGAAGGAGGTTGGGTTGTCCGATCTTCTCCAAAACAAACCTGCACTCCCATCTGTGAGTGCAGGTTTGTCTGGGGGGAGGTGGGCAGTCCAATTCCCCCCCCCCAAAAAAATAAACCTGTGCTCACACATTGGTAGCACTGGTTTATTTGGAAGGAGGTTGGGGTGTCCCGACCTCCTTCCCATCTGTGAGTGCAGGTTTGTCTGGGGGGAGGTGGGCAGCCCAATCCCCCCCAACAAACCTTCGCTCACACGTTGGTAGCGCTGGTTTATTTGGAAAGAGGTTGGGTTGTCTGATCTCCTGCAAAACAAACCTGCGCTCCCATCTGTGAGCGCACGTTTGTCTGGGGGGAGGTGGGCAGCCCAATCTCCCCTCAAACAAACCTGTGCTCACACATTGGTAGCGCTGGTTTATTTGGAAGGAGGTTGGGTTGTCCGATCACCTCAAAAACAAACCTGCACTCACATCTGGGGGGACCGTTCCAGTACCCTTCACAAGCTCCCTGCTGACGTGTGCGTGCATGTGGGGTACTTGCGAAGGGTACTGGGAAGGTCCCCCCACTTTTTGCAAGCGTCCTGCTGTTGCGGAGCGTGCATCAATGGGGCACTTGCGAACGGTTGGGGGACTTTTCCAGTACCCTTCCCAAATGCCCTGCTGATGCGCACATGCATGAGGGGCATTTGGAAGGGTACGGGGAAGATCCCCACACCCTTCCCAAATGCCCTGTTGACGTGCACCGTGCATCTGTAGAGTGTTTTGGAACGCAGTGGGAGATTCCCCTGCCATGTTCCAAAACACCCCACAGACACAGGGGAGGGGTCCCCCACCCACGTTCCAAAACACCCAACAGATGTGAAGCTTCTCGTTAAGTGAGTTTTTGCTCGTTCAATGTGTCAGGAAAAGACCTATTTTCTCATGCTTCACAAGGCTTGAAAATGCAATTTTTCAGATAGGCCTAAGAAATTCTTTGTCTTCTCTCTGCCTCATGAACTCATGTCACAAGACTGCCTGTTTTGTTGTATTTCTTATCTTTCTAACTAGCTGAGATCCATGTTTTGTCTATAGGCCAGAACACTGATTACACACGTGTAAAAACAACTATTGTTTTGCGAAAGTTTTTCTCCGTTACCTAATTGGCTAAGAGTAAATCACCTGATCAGGAATTCTCCATTTTGGAGAACAGTTAGTTAGTTCGTATTTGTCTCTCCATGGATTAAGACCTGGTCTGGCTTATGGATCTGTTATTTCTCTTTTTTCCACTATGATTACCTAACGAACTGATACTGTTTTTACTGGACTGAACTCATGGTTATGACCCTCTAATCTGCATTTTTTATGGACTTTACTATCAATGAACCTGGAGAATAAAGCAGCTGTTTCTCTCTGAAGATTGTTGTTCTTTTCTTAGCACACACATACCAACGCTAAGATACCTGAAGCCTCCTTTGTTTTGCTCTATGTTCAAAGGCCTTACTGCCTGAGCATAGTAAGAGTTCCTTTTTAATCCCCTCGGTTCTCCCAGAAGTGGTGAGGCAAGGGTTAAGTTCCAGTAATGAGCATGAGGCTCAGGAACTGATAAGGAGGTGCCCTTGCGATGGGACAACCGATGCATGATACAATGAAGCAGACCTTTTGGGGAAAAGTCTGTTTGTTAAGCGAGTTACTCGCTATGTGAGATGCTCGCTATGCAAGGTATTACTGTTTCTACATTTTTAATAAAGTCTGGTGGCAGGTGAGGAAATCAAGTCATGCCATGCCAAATGTCCCTCTACCTCTTCCCCTGGAGGAAGAAGAGGTGCATATACTTGCATATTTACTTCCTAACAAGGAATACATAACCTATTTAATACTTTTAATAATGCATTTCCAGGTATAATAAATGTTGCCTACATTTTTGCTTAAAAACATTAGCCACCCTCATGGTACTTAGGCCACAAAAATTCAAAATATTTTGTTATGGATTTGCTGGCAAAAAGATTAGCTGACTAGCAATAGGAATGGTTACCATCTTCAGTCTCCTCAATGATTTTGGGACTTATCCTTCCGCAAAGGCTACAGTAAGGGCTAGGGACCTTATATGTGAAGGAGATTGGCAGTAGCTTCATCCACTTGCTGGAACTTCTCTTCATGCAGGGTCACTGAATCTTCTTTCAGCACTATTACCCATCACCACTATCTGTTCCTGCTTGCTTGGAAGAACAGAAGAGTGGCATTTGTAAAGGACAATGAAGATATTTTGCACAGGAACTCGTGATAGTGTTGGCTTCTGTGTTTTGTTAGCATCACACTCATTGAGAAAGTTCATCTTTCCTGGCTTTGGAGTTGTGCAAAAAGACAACATTTAAAAGCATTTCTGAGGAAATAAAGACCCTTGCATCCCTAACTGTCTTGTGACTGAAGCAGTTGAGGAATCTGAGTGCCAAATTTTAAGAGAGAGTAGACCCTCATTGCTTGATCCATGAGTTTTCACCACTTTCTTTCTTTTTTCTGATTAGCAATTGTGAAATTTTCATTTAAGTTCATTCTTGATAATTTGCAAATTCAAAATTTGCAAATTTTTTCCAATTTAGGGACAATAGAACTTGAGAACTGGGATAGGTCCATCTACTCATGCTTAATTTTAAAAAGCTTGTGTTTAAATAATTAATAATGAATCAGGATTGCCATATCTCTCTTTTGATAGGCTCATGAGATTTAACAACTACACTATTAGCTGCATCACACTTGAATTAACTTTAGCTATTGAATTTAGCTATTGGGTTTGGGAGATAATTTTGTTTCAGTTTGTTTTTGAAGAATGTACCAATAGTCACAAAGTTCTTCATAGACGGTGCAAGAGTTGAAAAATGATGAATACAGGAGAAAGCAGACTGAAAGATTTCTTCACCTTTTCTTCTAACTGAATGCCATCAGCAGCCTTCCAAAAGATCAAAATTTGTCACGCCTTTGAAACATTGCCTGAGCTTGACTGCAAAGAAGATTAATGTTCAAACTGTCATGCCTTAAGCCCATCCACCTTTGACTAAAAATGGCGAGATAATTTTGTAGCATTCCACTCCATGTCATCTTTGGCCTCTTTCTATTTTATTATTATCAAGAGTCTTCTTTGCCTACAGTAATCTTTTGCTCTGAAACATAAAGTGACAGAGTGGATGGGGAAGACCAGTGTGATGTCTAATAAATAAAGACTTAAATGATGAGCCTAGAAACCTGGACAGAGCCATTTGAGGAAATGTATTAATCAAGACAGTGGTAGTGAACTGCTGAGATGACATACATATATACTTACACCTCTGATTAAAACACAGGGGAGCTGCAGTACAACAGTCTGAGTGTTGTAAGCTGAAGACAAAGTATTATTTAACTTTTTCTCAAGCCACTAAAGTAGGGGCGGCCAACTTATGGCATGCAGGCCAGCCCAGGTCTGTGGCACCATTTCATGTGTCCTGCGCTGCCACTGACACCACACTGGAAATGGAAGTGGATCCATTTACAACAGGCGTAAAATGCACCCATGCCTGTGCAAATTTACCCACGACTGTCGTAAATGCATTTACAACAGCTGCGAATGTGTTTTATGGCAGCATTTATGGTGGGGGGACCATGTGACTGGCCCGTTCATCTGTCTGAGGGGCATGGTCAGGCCCGTGACATAAAAAGGTTGGGTACCCCTGCACTAAGGAATGGTGAAATCTCTATGACAGGAATTCTCAACCTGTGGATCATGGGCCAGATGTGGCCCATGGTACCATTTCATGTGGGGTGCCCCCACCACCTCCATCACACCAGGAAGTTCCTTGTAGAGGAGGAAGGGCAAAATGGCTGCTTGCCCCCCAAAGCATGACCCAGCTTCTGGCTTGAAAAGGTTGAGAACTCCTGCTCTATGAAATAACTTCTTCTGAAATTAATTGTAATGATTTATTTCCTTTGATGGAACACTTTGCCCGAAAACCTAATTTATTTTCTTGTGTTTTGTTGCATTGAGTATGAAATAGCCCATAAGGTTTCTACCTATTTGTTTCCTTTTCTTTCTCTTGATTCCATTAAGACTTTGATGAAGATCAGTTACACTGTCTTCTTTCGCACCTGATTCAGAAGACTCTAAGGCCTTGTTGTCACTTTCTTTCAGTGCTATGGGAGTCACAGTGTCAACACTCCTCTTTGAAGCCTTGTGTAACATGAGAGATACTGGTTTATGCAGAAAGGACTAAACCTAGAAAAATCAATTATTAAAAATTACATCTTCCAGGATCCCTCGGCCATATGGCTTTAAAGGATGTGAAACTCTTTTCTCCAGGGCAGGGAAATGCACAAAATGATATTGTGCATCACACATTTCGAGCACTAGATAAGAAACAAATACATACCTAGCATTCTGTTATGTCTTAAGTAGCATTTTGATATAAAACCAGGGAATGTAAGTAGATAATCCCTTGAGAAAGTAATTCTTTATCTAACTGACATTTAAAATGAAAGAAATAGTCTAATTCCATTTGTTTCAAGACATACTCCACATCATAGTGAAGTAACAATAGTGCTGCCATGACATCTCTCTCACCATATGTCCTAAGGATGTGGTTGTGACAGGACATAAAATGTGCTTTCTGAGATTCTGTTTTCTGCACCTCTTAATTGAATTGCTTTCTTAAGCTTTGTATTGAGCTGCTCAACCATACATTGAAATTTCCATCATTGTAAAATTCTTTGTACTTTTAAACTACATGCTGAAAAACACCATTTGAAAGTCATAAGGAAACATGTTGTTAAAAGCTCTTCAGAAAGCAGGCAGGAAGGGGTGAGAAAATCATCCATCTTCTGTAACAAGATAATGTACCAGTTTTCTTTTCTTCCTTAATTCCCCAAAGTGTGTTAATCATATAAAAAGAAAACATTCAATTCAACCAATTTCTCGCCTGTGGGGATTGGACTCTGTCTGTTGGGGTTGGAGGTTCCCATGGGGCCCAAATTGGTGTGGTAATGGGCATGGGGTGTTATGACGGGAGCCGAGGGGTGGGCCGCACTCGGAGAACGCGGGTCAGACGTTTGGTTGCTGTCCCGTGATCTGGCCCCCCGGCTACACCTCTGGGCCCTGAGCAGACGGTCAAGAGTGACCCCTCCCTTAGGCTGCTGCTGGTGAATGCCAGATCAGTCTGCAACAAGGCTCCTCTGCTTGCAGATACCATTTCAGGGGAGCGGGCTGATCTGGCATGGATCACCATAACCTAGCTGGTGCCAGAGGATGGGGTTCCTCTGTCTGAACTATGCCCAGCCGGGTTTGGTATTTGGCACCAGCCTAGGGAGAGGGGAAGGGGCGGTGGAGTCGCCGTGATAGCTAGGGAGTCATTGGGAGTTGCCAGGGCCACGGCTCCACAAATTCTGGGTTGTGAGGCCTTGCTCTTGCGTGTGGGCCCTAAGGGTCAGTTGGGAATCTTGCTCATGTACCTGCCTCCCTGGAGAGTAGCAGATTCCCTGCCTGAGCTCCTCGAGGCGGTCTCCATGTTGGCGTTGGAGACCCCCAGGCTGATGGTCCTGGGGGACTTCAATTTGCCGTTGTTGGGGACCGGCTCAGAGGTGGCTCGGGAGTTCATGGCTTCCATGGCAACCATGGGCCTGACTCAGGTAATTCAGGGTCCTACCAGGAGCAGTGGCTACACCCCGGACTTAATCTTATCGGAGCTGTGGCAGAGTGATCTGAATTTACAAAAATTAGATATCACCCCAGTGCCATGGTCGGATCACTATCTGGTGACTCTAGACTTCCTAGGGGCTGGACTCCACTGCAGGGAGGCAGGGCCGATTAAATGGGCCCGCCCCCGGCGACTAATGGATCCAGAGGGATTCCAGAGGGAACTGGGGGATTGTCCTCTTGACCTGCAAAGCGATTCATCTGAGGCCCTTGTCGACGCTTTGGACAAGAAAGCGACGGCAGCCTTGGACGTAATCGCGCCACTACGGCCTCTCCGAGTCCGTGGGGATCGATCTGCCCCTTGGTTTTCAGAGGAACTAAGGGAGCTTAAACGGGCTAAGAGACGCCGAGAGCGCCGCTGGGTGAAGACTCGGAGCGAGTCTGACCGAACACTGGTTAGAGCTGCTATTAAAGACTATCTAGTGGCTATGAGGGTGGTGAAGCGCCAATACTTCACCACCCTTATTGCCTCCACAGATAATCGCCCAGCGGCCTTGTTCCGGGTGACCAGGTCCCTCCTCGGTAGAGGGGGGCCGGGCCTTGGGTGGCAGGGATCGGCTGAGGATTTTGCTGATTATCTGGTGGAGAAAATCGCTCAGATCCACTCAAAGCTAACTCCCGGTGTGGATTGTACAGAGCTGGGGTTGACCATAGCACAGTCTAGCCATGTTATCTGGGATCGGTTTGATTCTGTTGGCCCTGAGGAAGTGGACAGGCTTCTTGTATCTGTTCGCACCACGACCTGTGCACTGGACCCATGCCCTGCCTGGTTAATAAAAGCTTCCAAGTCTGTGGCAGGTGGCTGGGTCGAGGCGATCATTAACGCTTCATTAAAAGAGGGGCATTTTCCTGCACCTTTTAAACACGCTTTAGTGCTTCCCCTCTTAAAAAAGCCATCCCTCGACCCCACGGTAATTTCCAACTACCGTCCAGTGTCCAACCTACCTTTTTTAGGTAAGGATTTGGAAAAGGCTGTGGCGCAGCAGTTACAGGAAGTCCTGGATGAAGCGGATTATCTGGACCCGTTTCAGTCAGGATTCAGGCCTGGATATGGTACTGAAATTGCACTAGTCGCATTGGTGGATGATCTCTGGAGAGAGCGGGACGGAGGGGAGCCGTCTGTCCTTGCTCTTCTCGACCTCTCAGCGGCTTTTGATACTGTCGATCATGGCATCCTTCTGGGAAGGCTCCAGGGTCTGGGGGTCCAGGGCACAGTGTTGTCCTGGTTTTCCTCATTCCTGAGGGGCAGGTCCCAGTCGGTGTGCCTGGAGAAGGAGAAGTCCAGCCCTAGGCCCCTGCAATACGGGGTGCCTCAGGGCTCGGTACTTTCTCCTCTCCTATTCAACATCTATATGAAGCTGCTGGGTGAGATCATCCGTTCCCACGGGGTAAGGTATCATCAATATGCAGTTGATACCCAGTTATACATCTCCACCCGTGGGGACCCAAGCGGTGCGGTGGAAGTCCTTTCCAGGTGTCTGGAGGCTGTTAAGGTCTGGATGGGGGACAACGGGCTACAGCTGAATCCCGGCAAGACTGAGTGGCTGTGGGTAAAGGGTCCTGTGTTAACTCAGAAGCTGCCACCTTTGGTTCTGGATGGGGCAATCCTGCCCCAAACAGACCCGGTGCGTAATCTGGGAGTCCTCCTGGACTCACGGCTACTGTTCGAAGAGCAGGTGGCAGCCATGGCCAGGAGGGCTTTTGCACAACTTCGTGTAATACGCCAGTTACACCCACTCCTAGACCGGGACGCTCTGCTTATGGTCACACATGCGTTGGTCACCTCCAGACTTGATTACTGTAACGCGCTCTACATGGGGCTGCCCCTGATGACCATCCGGAGACTCCAGCTGGTCCAAAATGTGGCGGCCCGGGTAGTGGTGGGGTGTGGGCGGTATGCTCGTGCTTCAACGCTGCTCCGGGAGCTGGATTGGTTGCCAGTATGTCTCCGGGTGCAATTCAAGGTGCTGGTTATTACCTTTAAAGCCCTATATGGTAGTGGGCCAGGATACCTAAGAGACCGTGTCACCCCAAGAACATCTGTCCGTCCCACCAGGGCAGATTGGAGAGGCTCCCTTGTTATTCCTTCGGCAAGAGAGGCGCACCTTGCCTGCACTAGGAGGAGAGCCTTCTCCGTGTCCGCCCCGACCCTTTGGAACCTCCTGCCCACCGAACTGCGCCTTCAGACAGAGCTCCTGCCCTTCCGGAAGGGCTTAAAAACCTGGCTGGCAGGACAAATTTGGGGACCCGGGAATGTGGGTGCTCATACTAGGTGGCTTATTTAATGGATTGCCACCCCTGGGTCTGAATGTGGGATTTGTGTATTGTTTTTAACTTTTGATGACTTTTTAACTCTTGATGTTTTTATTGATATAGATTGTTTTATGTTTTTATTTCTATTTTGATGTAAGCCGCTCAGAGTCGGGTTCTCCCAATTGGAGCGGGGTAACAAATGCAATAAATAAATAAATAAATAAATAAACTGGTGCTTTGTACATGTAATTGGTGTTGGTGAAAGAAAGCAATTACAGTAAAACCTCGGATAACACTAAAACCTGGTTCCACAAGTCTTAGTGTTACCCGATTGTTAATGTTATCCGATGCATGCATCAGATAACGTTAAAATCCTATGAGATGCATCGGATAACGTTAAAACTCCATAGAGGAGATACATTGTAACCGGCATAGGTGTTAGCAAACATTTTCCGATGCATCCCATAGGATTTAATGTTATGTGATGCATTTTCCCCCAGATTGCTTAACGTTATGTGGTTTTGTTTTAAGTTCTTTATTTATGAATTTCATTAATAAAAAGAAACAGTACAGAAAAAAAACAATACAAAAAAAGAGAATATTCCTAAAAATACACTTGAAACATATTGAATATAAAGAGGAACAATAGTACATTTTACATCTTTTGTATCATCACTCTCCAATCAATAACTCTAATACCTCTATTATCTATACTACATATGTTCTTCATTGCTTAATTCACCAATGTGCTATATACAATGTCCAGAGGGGTTATATCTATTTACATTTTCCAAAAAATAATTTGTTCCGGTACAGGGCTAACTCCTTTCTTTTTAACAATTACATATTCCATGAATTTCCTCTAGATTCCCCAGAAACCATTTGAATGAACTATGCCTTTCTTTACATTTATTTCCCAGGTCAATTTGTCGTTAAGAGCTAATTCCCACATTTCCTTGTACCAATCTTGTATATTCAATGACACATTACTTTTCCAATTTTTTGCTATACATTGTCTTGCTACAGATAACATCACAGTCATAAGCTCTTTACCATCATTATTCACTTTATATTTATCCACATTTGAAAGTAATGCCGTATCTGTGGTTTTAGCGTTATCTGATGTAAACGTTATCCGAGGTATTACTGTATAAATCTTATTGTTTTCAGATACAAATCTAATTAATAACAAACAAACTGGGGAGCTAAACTGGTTATGAGAAGACAAGAAAGTAGTCACTGGAAGGGTTAATAAGTAACATATTATGTATAACAACATTAACCTGAAGCATTACTATTTTGGAGTAAAAAGGGCTTTGCAACATTAAAAATCCTTGTCTCTAGGTATTCTTACATAAGGGAAACCCTGAAACTCTTGACAACTTATTACCATTCATTAACAAGCTACTGTATTGATGATGATGATGATGATGATGATGATGATGATTGATTGATTTATATGCTGCCCCACTTCAAAGAGCAACTTATGTTCCTGGGTGCACACTTCATTGTACAGTAGTGACCAATTCCTTATTTTGGGGTGCCCAATACTTCACCACCCTATGCGTATACCTATGAGTATAGTAGAGTAAAGAGACAACCAATCTGGGGTACCAAAAGATAATTTTTAGCTGAGCTGGGAAACAAAGGCCTATAGCTATGGTTTTATTAGCTTAACAGGTAATCCAACTACTGTATATCTACCTCAAGCCATACACCACAGGTGTATTGGAACCTCCATATTGTTTCAAGTACAAAACAACAACCACAACCACAACCACAACAACAAAAACAACAGTAAAAGATTTCTCCACTTCTCATTTCAGTTGGCTCAATGTAGTCATTTTCTGGGAACTTGAGAATAAACATTCCATTCTAAGTGACAATTATACTGATATTGTTTCCTACTAGAAAATACAATTTCTTCTTCCAGAATACAACAACCACAAAGTGCTTAAACAATTAAATGAGAGAAATCCATTTATCATCACTTCACGAGATGGTTTGGTGGGAAAAAGCATTTTCAGTATTTTAGGTGGAAAGTCTATCAAGGTTGGCATGCATCATTAACATTGCTGCTCAAGTCAGTCCAGTTGCCATAGAATGTTCTTGGATCATATCAGTCCATTAGGCCTCTTAATTAAGCCATTTCTCTTTTTCTTCAAAGAATTTTCTACTTGGCCTTGATACTCTCATCTGTGGTGTACTAGTAAACACAAAAAGTAGTTTAAGAAGCTTTGTCCTTATCTCAGGGAAGCCGCAGAATTCTTGGATTTCACATGCAGATTACAGTTTTCTAAGAGAGAAATCACCACACCTTCACTTTAACATTATATGCCCAAATCTCCAGGAGAGTTATCATCCTGGCATAAACTGGTATGATACTTATGGCCTTAGCTTCTAGCCATAGTTCTTACTGATCTTGGCTAGATAACAGGTGAATGAAAGTCTCTGTGATGACACATTTGACTGTAAACATTTCCAGATAATGATGATTAACTTTCAACCATGTGTGAAATATTGAATGCTAAAATCTTTATATTGTGTACCCAAGATGTGGTCAATTTAAGTGCTAGCAAAATTTGGCTGGGACAAGCATTATATGTATATAATAATCATAATAATCATAATAATAATGTTGTGTCAGAAATTATTCTGGGTTGAAAGGATTTTTGCTGGAGAAACTCCACTCAGAGGATGCCTCAATGAGTCTCCTTTCATGTCCCCAAGAGCTTGGGCAGATTTAGGCACTCAATCCATCATGCAGGACCCGGGTCTCAAACTGCTGACTTGCTGGTCTTCCAGCTAGCACGGTGAGCTTCTTAACCACTGAGCCACCACAACCCCTATATATTATCATATTGCACCAAGAATAATTTGTGGCCCTATTTTATGCACACACCTGAAATGTTAATTGTATCAGATGCATTTTGCTGGAATTTCAACCAGCTCAGCTTTGCAACAGCAAAAAGGAAGAGAAGAAGAACCTAAAATTGAAGCATGCTAGAATCGTTCCATATCTTTGCTGAGCTTTAGAAAACCCAACTGGCAAAAGAAGTGGGAACTCTTTTATGTAGGAAAGTTGTGGCTTTGATTTCTGAAATTAAAGTTTCCACCTCTGCAGCTCCGGAACTTTTCTCCAGAATAAAAAAGACCCGTAGCTATCATCAAAACCTAGATTACTGGAAACATTTATTTCCCTTCAACAGCTGTGGATGATGACATTCTCTGAGTTGTGTGTTACAAAGTTGCAATATATGATTTGGCCAATGTGTTGAAGAAATGTTGGTGTTTTGGTTGACATGCAAGCTTACCGTCATTCAAACATTGCACAAAACAGTTCAGCTATATTTGACACAATTATATCTGTGACCACCTCAAAATTGTGCCTCTGTGGATGGAGAGGTGCAAATGAATGGAAGAGACTGAAAGCTGTAAGAGACAGGACTTGCTCAAGTTTTAATAATAATATTGGATCTTCCCCAATAAAACTGGAATTTAGAGTTATTGGAATACAATTAATGTGAACTCAAACACATGGATTTCCATGTAATTTCCCCAGAAATACTTGTGGTTTGGCTCCTCTGACTGACAAAATGGACTGACAAAATGAAGCCATTTTCTTGGCTTTGTTTGAAGTGGTAGCTGTGTTAGTCTGTGCAAGCATATCAGAGAGTAAACAAAACACAACAGCAGTGTCTGTTTACCTGGTGTGTATAAATTGATGCTATGAGGTCTCACTCTTATGTCTGATGAAGTGGGCTTGGTCCATGAGAGCTCACATTTAAATACAGAGTTAGTCTTTAAGGTGCCACAACATTTCCTGTCTTTTTCTTTTGCTGTTTTGTTTTGTTTACTCTCAGATATTTCTTAGCCTTGTTTTTGGCAAAACTTAAGTCCTCATTGGTGCATGTTTCTAGAAGTAATCAGCAGATCAGTAAATGAGCTGGATTCTTTATCTCTCCACTTCCACACAGTGTGCTGTTGTCTGCCAGCAACCCTCTCTTGAGCATGTTGGTCTTGCATTTAGAGACTCCAACCCTTAGCCTGTTCAGGGTAACTCAAGCTATATGAAAGGAAATGATACACCCAGAGATTGTCTGAAAAGAACCTTTGGAGATTGTTTTTATTTTTTATTTTTTTAAAAAAAGCATGGTTCCCATCATGTGGAGAAGCTTCATAGGTAGGAGACTATATTTTTTGTCTCCAGACTGCCCTCCATCATAAGTGACAGGAAGAGGATAGAGTTCAAATCCTGTCCCTGCTTCCTCTTTCAGTTTAATTCTTTTTAGAATGCCTGAATAGTGATAATGTAATTTAAGAATCAGACATACCTGAAGGAAATCAACCCTGACTGCCCATTGGAAAGAAAATACCGAAAATGAAGCTCAAGTACTTTGGCCACCAAATGAGAAGAGAGGACTCATTTGAGAAGACCTCGATGCTGGGAAAGATTGAAGGCAAAGGGGGAAGGGGGTGGCAGAGTATGAGGTGGATTAATGGAATCGTTGATGTGATGAGCATAGATCTGGCCAGGTTGCAGAGGATGACAGAGAAGTCTGGAGTGCGGTGGTCCATGGGGTAGCAAAGGGTCAGACTCAACTGTGCAACTGAGCAACAACAACAGTTTAAGAATGTGCTTTGTCTTCTACTGCATAAGTAATTTCATGAAAATATATAGATTCAAACCCAAACTGAAGTTGCAATTCCATCTGCTGATGTATTGATTGAATCTGAAGTTCCTCCTCACAAACAGGAACATGGCCTTCATTCCCAACAATTTACAACACTTTATGATCTATTTCATTGCATCATAAATGTTGTAATGACCGAATATTCCATGAAGCATTATAAAACAGCATGAATAAAAGGACGAGCTCTTTCATTCTTGATTGACAAACTGGCTGTGGCTCAGGAAGCAGCAGTACTGTAATGCCTGCCAACTGCTCAGCATTTCAGAAGCTTTGGGGAAAAGCATGTCTCTCTCTGCCCTGTTCCAAATAACTCATAGCTCATGCTTGGAAAGAGATGCTTGGACAGCTTTTACTGTACAACTCATAACCGTACATTTTCCTGCACCTCCTGCCAATACTGCTCATTTTCTGAACATATTACCACCTGTTTTAACGAAGGACAAAAATGCTTTTGTAACATGCAGCAATGCTTTACCGCTCTTTATTGTTCACCTCTATACTGTAAATTAGATCTTTATGCTTTTTAATGTGATTAGAAGAATCTCATAATTATTGCAAGGTTCTGGTCTCCACCTCTTTATTTCATGATTTGGAAGTGACTTAATTTTGTCTAGTGGAAGAAATGAGAAGGGCCTCTAGATGGAAGGTTTCTTCCTCTCTCTTTGTGCCACTTGATGCTGTTTGGTTCCCATGAATTTCTGTCTACACCAATTTTTAAAATCTCATTTCTTTTCTTTTTAAGTATGGAAAATTCCACCTTCCCTCCTACTATTCCCTTTTTTTATATGAATCTCTGGAGTTCAGCTGTGTAGAATCACAATTGTGTGCCATCAAGTCAATTCTGAGTTTTGGTGATGCTTTTCAGAGTTCTGTAGATAGAGGGTACTCAAAAGTGGTTTACCATTCCCTTCTCTTGGGGATGCCCTAAGACTGACTGCAAGCTTGCCCAAGGCCACAGGCTCTTTTGGGATGCACCACTGAACCCCCAGTCTCTGACTCTGCAGGCAAATACCTAACTCACTGAGGCATCCTACCAGCTCCAGCTGTGTATAGTTGATAGATAAGTTTAGCATTGCCCTTACGCTAGGCCAGTGATGGTGAAACTTTTAGAGACTGAATGCCCAAACTCACCTTCACCACAGACTCAACATGCTGCCATTCGCACCACACACTCATGCTGCATGTGAGCTGCCACCTTACCCTAGACTGGGTACCCTAGACTGGGGAGGGAGGAAGCACTCTCACTGGGCTGCTGAGCAGGGGGGAGAGGTGAACTCTGTGCTGGGGGGAGGGAGGAAGTGCTCTCATTAGGTTGCTGGGCAGGGGGTTGGGGCACACTCTGTGCTGAGGCAACAGCACACATGCCCACAGAGACTGCTCAGAGTCCCCTCTTTGGCACCACTACTCTAGGCAAAGAACCAGGCAAAGCTTTCCACGATTCTAGGATGCTGCTGGTTTGAAAATCTCACCTTCTTCCTCTTGCCATTTTTATTTTCTTTTTGTGGCACGAAAACTGTACTGGGATCTTACCAGCCAAGCTTTTCCTGCATGAATAATTAGACAATTAGGAAGGGAAATGGTGATTGCAATGTTTTCCATGCTGAAAAGCTTTTACCTCCTGAATTCCATCCTTCCCTGTAGAAAGGAAAAGCTAACCAGTTTAGAGAGTGTTGAAAAATTGTAGCAATTTATATTTCAGCCACTCTCTTTGCCACAGTTTCTACCTTGCATTACAAGGTGTAAATTAAGAAATCTTGTAGGGATTTTTTGTTGTTGTATACTGAGTTGTGCAACTTGGTGTGCAACAGATAATGGCTTCACTGATTTCTTTTGTTGTTGTTCAGTCGCAGTCAAGTTTGATCCCCTGAGACCCCATGGACCACCTCATGCCAGGCACCCCTATCTTCCACCTTCCTCCTCAACCCACCCCACTCTCTGCCCATTGCATCAACAATACCATGTGGCCATCTCATTCTCTGCCACCCCCTTCTTCTATTATCTCAACCTTTCCCAACATCAAGGCTTTCTCAAGTGAATCCTCTCTTCTCATTTGATGTCCAAAGTATTTTGGCTTCATCTTGAATATTTGACCTTTCAAGGAGCAATTGTGCTTGATTTCTTTTAAGATTGACCTGTTTGTTCTCTTTGCTGTCCAGGGTACTCTCAAAATTCTCCTCCAACACCACATTTCAAAGGCATCTATTCTTCTGCACTCAGCTTTCTTTGTGGTCTAGTTCTCACAGCCATATATTACTACTGGAAATACCATTGCTTTGACTATGCAGATTTTTTTGTTTGCTAAGTGATATCTCTACTTTTCACTATGATCCCCAAGTTTCTCATAGCTTGTCTCCCAAGAATCAGTTGCCTTTTTATTTCATGGCTACAATTACCATCTGCAGTGATCTTGGATCCTAAGATCGTAAAGTCTGTCACTGCTTCTACTTCTTCCCCATTTATTTTCCAGGGACTGATAGGGCCTGTTGCCATTATCTTGGTTTTCTTGATGTTGAGTCTTAAACAGCTTTTGCACTCTCTTCTTTCAGCCTGAGCAAGAGCTTCTTTAGGTCTTCACCTTTTGCCATTAGGTAGTATCTTCTGCATACCTCAAATTGTTGATGTTTCTCCCAGTGATTTTAATTCCAACTTGTGATTCATCCAGCTCCACATTGTGCATTATGTTCTCTGTATGTGTGCTTCTTGAATCATGTACAGATTTCTCATGAGACATATAAGGTGTTCTGGTATTCCCATTTCTTTAACTACTTGCCACATATTGTTGTGGTCCACACAGTCAAAGGCCTTGGTGTAGATAATGAAACAGAAGTAGACTTCTGGTATTCCTTTGTTTTCTCCATGATCCAATGTATGTTGTCAATGTGGTCTCTAGCTCCCGCACCTCTTTGGAACCCAGCCTGTACTTCTGTTAGTTCTCTCTCCACACGCTGCTGAAGCCTATCCTGTATTATTTTGAGCATGACCTTGCTAGTGTGTGGGTCAAGCACAATTGTTCAATAATTTGTACATTTCTTGGGATTGCCCTTTTTTTGGGACTGGAACATATACTGACCTTTTGTAATCCTGTGGCCATTGTTGTGTTTTCCAAATCTGCTGGCATATAGAATGCAATACTTTAATTCCATCATCTGATTTCTTAATTTATGGCAAATTTCCTCTAAAAGTTACACATTTTGCATAAGTGTACAACAGGATTTCAGCCACTGTGTTATTGTTTCCATCTCTTATTCTGTTAGACTGGATTTTTGGCCTTCCTATCTTGCTCATGAGCAGTCCTCTTTCAAGCTGAAAAAGGATACATCTGCCCACTGCTTTCACATCATCCTTTTCATATTTGAAATTGCACACTTTGCACAACTTTTTATCTTGTCTTTCTCTAATTCCTGCCATATATCCCGTTTCATTATTTGGAGTACTACGTCATTGACTTCCACAATTCATGAACACAAACTATTGTCACCAGTTGGAACAACAATCTGTAACTGTTGCAATTTCTTTTCTTTTTCTAAACTTGAGTAAACCAGTATTTAAGTTTGGCATTAAAACAGCTGGGATTAAAACAGCACGTAAAATTATGCTTTCTTCTAAAGGCACAATCTCATTTGTTTCATCCCTGCTTCTGTTTCCTTGGGCACATCTTTTCATCTTCAAGGAATAATGTCACTTCAGATGTCACAGTTTCAATAGAATGGAAGGATGAAAAGGAAAGAGTTTTGGCTACGGTGAGAAGGGGGTGCCCAGCTTATGGAAAGCATGATTAGAATACGGTAGCTGCTGTTTTTCCTGATATATAGAAAAGTTCAAGTACTAAGTTCATTATACTTCTGAACATAATGTGCCATGAAAGAAAAACTGTTTCCTTGTTTTGTTCTCAATTTTATTCACTGAGTTCTTGTAGTACAGTGGTTAAGCTGAAGTGCTGCAGTTAAAGCTCTGCTCATGATCTTTGTTTGAACCCAAAGGGCTCGAGGTTGACTCATCTTTCCATCCTTCTGATGTCAGTAAAATGAGTATTTAGCTTGTTGAGAGTAAATTGTACTTTGCCTAATTACCTTGTAGACCAAGTAGCTTTAGTGGTATACAGGTATAAGCAACTGCATTTGCAGTTTTTGTAGTGACGTAACGTGGCAGTGTTTTTCACTAAGAGGTATGAACCACCTACTCACTAAGGTGAGAAACAGAACCACACATACATTCAGTGGTGGGGTTCAAAAGCTTTTACTGTGTACTCTGTGGGCATGGTATGGTGGGCGTGGCCAGAGGGAAATCCCTCCATTGCACCTGTATTAGGGCTACTTTAGTTCAAAACTTGGATGGGCAAGGCCAGCTGGAATTTCTGCTACCAGTTCTGGTGAACTGGGGTGAACCTGCTGAATCCCACTACTGAATAAATTTCATTGTAAAGTGGGCATTGCCCTTCTTTAAAGGGGGCATTGCTGTCTTTGAAAGACTGTCCTGTTTTTGAAAGGTCCTGTATTTGAAAGGTGGCTTAATTTAAGTGGCTCGATGGTTAAGAAGCTCACCTTGTTAGCTGGAAGGTGGGCAAGTCAGCAATTTGAGACCCAGGTATTGCATGACGGATTGAGTGCACGTCTCTGTCACAGCTCTTGGGGACATGAAAGGAGCCTCATTCGGGCATCCTCTGAGCAGAGTTTTTCCAGCAAAAATCCTTTCAACCGAAAATAATTTCTGACACGAAATTGTTACCTGAATTTTTAGGTACTCGGTTCATGCCCTGGCAGAGAAATATTGTGCCCTAAGAACTCAAAAACGAGGCAAGGTTTTGATCCAAACAACATTGGTTTATTGGTATTTTAAAAAGGGTTCTAATTTACAGTGGCCAGGCTATAAAATAGAAATCTCTACCTCACCCGTTTTGAAGAAAACCACCCTCGTGAACTCATCCACGCTATTCTGTGAATGAGCTGAAGTCCCTCCCACTCCCAAACAATTTTATACATTTACTCTAGTCGACAATCAAGTATAGGCAGATACAAATACTGTTTACTGACACTGGGGCAATTAAATGAGTCTTTACATTTCTTGATTACATGTAGTTTGATAGTACAAAGCAATTTCCGAAGGTACACATGGGCGATGGTAAAGGCAGCGAGCAATCCATTGTTTCTGGAGGAAGCGATCTCCTCAGGCGGTCTTAATCTGTTACAAGGTGTCATTTTTGCGGTCAGGAAATATTTACAAGGTGAAACAATATATCCAGTCCTTTTTATGAATGAATCAAAGGGCTGTATAGTGAATGAACAGCCTGGCGTGTTATATCCAATCAGGAACAACTTTCGGATGGTGTCCTCCAATGGCGTTAGGAGGCGGGAGGCTTCTGGTGTCAGCCTGGGGTGAAAGCTCCGCTAAGCCGCTCTTTGCTTTTTCAGGCTTGGAAATTGCTTTACTGTAAAGCTGGGTTATCTTAAGAAATGGAAACAAAGAAAATGATTAAGTCATGGATTCCAACCATCTCTTGACTGGGTGACTCAGGGAACCCTTGGGGGGAGAGACCAACTTTTAATTAGCAGTTCTTAATCCACAGTAATTGCCCATATTGCGTACATGATGGACGGGACTTCTCTTTTAATCACGTTTCCCTTGCAAGGGTTTTCTGGTGATTTCACATTAAGCCTTATAAAAAATTTTTATTTTGTTCCCCTTTTAATCAAGCCCCCTTGTAGGGGTTATATTGATCTTGTTTTGGTATGTTTTATAAGCGTTGGTTTCTCCCCCCCCCCTTTATCTCCTATCCTTGGGCTCGTGTGTATAATGATATTTTATTGATACTTTATTAAACAATTAAAATGGAGTGATGTGTCTGGTTCTTAAAAAATCTAGGTAACAAAATTATTATTATCTCAGTAACATTCACTTGCTTCTAGCAGGCAATTAAGGAGTTCCCACTGCAATTTTCATGGGAGCCTGATTCTCCTGGCATGGTGCATTCTTAAGAAGCCCAGCAAGAAACATGTAGATCTCACATTGTTTGCCTTCCACCTATCTACAAAGTAGCACATTTCAGCTATGGTTTAGTATCTGTAGGTATAAATCAGCATGTTTTCCCTCTTGCCCTCCATTTGGGTGACATAGAAGTTGCTACTCTAATTGCAGTGATACATTTAGATGATGTAAAGTACCTTACATAACTGTGGGAGGGATTTAGAACTATACTGCTAGCATTTCTGCAGGAGATGCTCATTTCAGCATTGCAATTAATTAATTTTGTTATGCTCTATGTGTAAATTGAAACTTCTTGGTAGCATATGCCATTTCCCAAAATGTCAGACGCTACATTCTCACATTACAGCTCTCAGAGGAGCCAAACCACAAGTATTTCTGGGGAAATTACATGGAAATCAAATCTGAGACACACACAGGAGGTAGCAGAATATGATTCCCAAAGTGTAACATAGCTACTAATGGTGTCCATTATGAAGTGTTTCTTGTTCAATCTGGGGCATGAAATAAGATATTATGGACTCTCTCGTATTCCTCAGTCTTTTTCCAATAGGTCATTGCATTTGGTATGCTGTTGTGGTGTAGCGATTAAGTAAGGCCCGCTGTGACCTCTCTGGTGTGTGTTACCTCTGCTATGTAACTGATATAAATATGAATTTTGACTTTTTTGTTCTTGAATTACACATAACATAGACAATTTATTCCTAGGAAGAGGGACAACTTCAGCCATTTATTAAAAAAAAAATAATTTGGAGAGGGGAGTTTAAAAAAAGTAATAATTGGTTGCACCACTTAATCTGAAAGTCTTGTTAATATAATATAATATAATATAATATAATATGATATGATATGATATGATATGATATGATATGATATACCGTATGTGCATTAAAATAGAAAATGAATTTAAAATATGTGCAAAAACTGCTCTATTGGTTATTTTAAAAATGACATCCATATTTCTTAAACTCCCCACTGAAACAGACTCCGTTTGCAACCGGAAATCTATAATTTTCCTAGTCTGCAATGTGTTTGATTTAAGAAGCAACAGATATCTGACAACCTGTGCATATTTCAAAATAAAATTGTGGAACCACTAAAATGTACACTAATATGCACTAGTTAAGGAAGACATGAATACATTAATATGTGCAGTAACGTATCCTTTTGAGAGAGAGAAAAAGCACACTGAAATAAATACTGGCTTTTCAATGGAACACACAACAACAGAAGTCTGCATGACACTGCCATGGAATGTTTGCAGGAATAGGGAAAAAGAGACCATGGAAACAGGCATGGCAAATCTGCTAATCTGATAATTGCCTTGTGAACCACGGAGAGAGTACACTAAGCACTATGGGGAGGTATACAAGTGTAATTGCTATTGTTGTTGCTAAATCTGTCTGTCTCTGGAAGCTGACTTCCCTTCCTAAGCATGCAGGGATAGCTCCAGATTTGAGGAAATATTTGACAAAGTGAAAGTTATCTTTCCTCTGAACCTAGAAGAACTGAACTTTAAGCTTGTCATGCTAAAACCGCAAACAGCTATATGCATATTTCAGAAAGGAGCTATTTAAATTTTCTACAATGCACTGGAAAAGAGTAATACCGAGTGGCTATGGCATTCTGGGAATTTTTACAACAATGGTTTACAATTTCTTCTTCACACTGCAGGGCAGATACCATTATCAGTATACTGTGAGAGTTCTTCATGTGCTGAGATTTTGGTGGTGGCCTAAGTGCTGCTACAACATCTGTGCATATTCTGATACCAACTGTCCTGATGCGCGGCTCTTTGACTAATGTGTATGTTTTTGTTAGAATGTTATTCTTTTTCTGATTTTGTAGTTATTCCAATTTCCTAACCAAATGCTTTTGGAAATGCACCTTTGTAAGAGAATGGCTAACATCCTGTTTAGTATTTATGTGCATGGAAATCCAGCTGTGGAAACTGCCACAGTGATCAGAATAGATAGCAGCTGGGTGCATAGTCAGTCACGCATGACTTGCATCTTGTCAGACTGCTGTGGCAGCTTCTGCAGGTGGACCTCCACATACATAAATATTGAACAGGATAGTGGCCAATATGTTTTAAAATGCAAACAGGTTTAGATACAACCAGTTTGCTAATGCATATCCTGTGAGAAAATACATTCAAAACCAAAGATTAAAATAAATATTCATGAACTTTTATGGATTGTATTTCAAAGCTCATACACATTATGCAGAAATGTGGGATGGGCTTTTGAATGGCACAAATTAAGAAAAGATTGAGTTATTTGGGGCAGGGATTGGCATTCTTGTGATGCTGTCTCCTCCAGTGACAAAAGACAGAGCTGTTGTTGTGATTTATTTACGGGTCAAGTATTTAAAGAATGATCTGTATTTTTCTCACAGGATTGTACTAGATCCAATGGAAGCTGCCATGGTGTTTTAGGTTTTTTTTTTTTTGACATTAGTGCTTTGGGTACTATGATATTAGCGTATAAAGTGCTGCAATATATTGTGGAAAAGCATTTTCTACTATCAAACTTTCTGCAAGTTAGTGGCCATTCTTTTTAGAGAATCAGCAGGCAGTCTAAACCATTATTCCTAGCACAACACAGCTAGTGAATTCTCCATTATGTATTTTTAATTGTAGCTGTTTATCTCCCCAAGTAAGGAGGTAATCACACCTATTCTCTTTTCAAGTGGGAGAGTACATGAAATTGAAGCTGACAGTTCAAAACCAGATTTATTTCTGTGAGCATGGTTTCAATAACAACTAATGTTAAGAATAAATATCATATTTACTGCTGTATACGACCCACTCCCTCCCTTAAAATACACTGGAAACATGGAGTGCATCTTGTACTGTATATAGCAGCCTATAGTGGCCTGTTTTGGTAATAATGGGGTGTGTCTTATATTCCGGTGCATCTCTTTGTTGTTCAGTGGCACAGTCGATTCGGACCCTCTGCGACCCCATGGACCACTGTCCGCCAGGCACTCCTGTCCTCCACCATCCTCCTCAACTCGCTCAGTTCTGTGCCCATTGTGTCTACAATACCATCTAGCCATCTCATTTTGGGCCACCTCCTTTTTCTTTTGCCCTCCACCCTTCCCAGCAACAATGCTTTCTCAAATGAATCCTCTCTTCTCATATGATGTCCAAAGTATTTTAGCTTCATCTTTACTATTTGACCTTCTAAGGAGCAGTCAGGGTTGATTTCTTCTAAGACTGACCTATTTGTTCTCTTCGGTGTCCAGGGAACTCTCAAAACTCTCCTCCAACACCACATTTCAAAGGCATCTATTCTTCTGCGCTCAGCTTTCTTTATGGCCCAGCTCTCACAACCATACATTGCCACAGGGAATACCATTGCTTTGACTATACAAATTTTTGTTTGTAATGTGATGTCTCTACTTTTCACTATGATCCCCAGGTTTCTCATCGCTTGCCTCCCAAGAATCAGTCGCCTTTTTATTTCATGGCTGCAATCACCATCAGCAGTGAACTTTGATCCTAAGAAAGTAAAATCTGTCACTGCTTCTACTTCTTCCCCATCTATTTTCCAGGGACTGATAGGGCCTGTTGCCATGATCTTGGTTTTCTTGATATTGAGTCTCAAGCCAGTTTTTGCACTTTCTTCTTTCAACCTAATCAGGAGCTTTTTAAAGTCCTCCTCACTTTCTGCCATTAGGGTGGTATCATCTGCATATCTCAAATTGTTGATGTTTCTCCCAGCAATTTTGATCCCAAATTCTAATTTGACCATTCTTTGGCATTATCCTTTTGGGGGGATTGGAACGTATACTGATCTTTTCCAATCTTGTGGCATTGTTGTGTTTTCCAAATCTGCTGGCATATAGAATGCAATAATGTGATTCCATCATCTTTTAGGGCTTTGAAAAGTTCAACTTGGATACCATCATCTCCACTGGCTTTGTTGTTTGCAGTGCGTTTTAGGGCCTTTCTGACTTTACTCTCCAGGATGTCTGGCTCAAGTTCAATTTCCTCATCATTGTCATTATCAGGAGTGTTGAGGTCCTTTTTGTAGAGTTCCTCTGTGTACTCTTTCCATCTTTTTTAAATCTCTTCTGCATCAGCTAACTCCTTGCTGTCTTTGTCCCTTATCATGGTTATTTTTGCTTTAAACGTTCCCTTGATTTCCCCATTTTTAAAAAAAGATCTCTAGTCCTGCCTCTTGTGTTGTTTTCTTCTCTTTCTTTGTACTGTTCATTCAGGTAAGTTTCCTTATCTCTCTTTGTTTTTCTTTGAAATTCTGTATTCAAGTGGTGGTATTTTTTTCCTTTCTCCTTTGCCTTTTGCGTCCCTTCTTTCCTCTGCTATTTTAAGAGCCTCATGGGACAACCACTTAGCTTTCTTATGTGCCGGTAAATAACGGTATACTGTTTATCCACTGCATGGAATGATAATATTTTTAAACTCCTGTATCCTAGATTTACATTTTGAAATGCAACAATTTATGGGCTATCTAGACTGAAGGCTTGTCCATTTTTAAAGACCAAAGGTTGCTGACATGGTTCTCATATATATGTGATTTCTATTGTAGACACAATGGGCACAGAGTTGGGCAGGTTGAGGAGGATGGAGGAGGTAAGAGGTGACTGGAGGGCAATGGTCCATAGCAGGGGTGCCCAAACTATGTCCTGGGGGCTGTATCCAGCCCCCAACACCAATTCATTATGGGAAGCAGCAGAAGTGGTTAAAACAGCTGCAAATGCACCCACCGCTGCTAGAAGCACAAAAATGTGCCAGATGTAGTGAAAATACACCCAAAATGTGCCCAAACCACTCCAGAAGCATGGAAAAAACCTCTGAAAACCACCCAAAACGCCCAAAATGCCCAGGAAAATGGCAACAATCTGTCGCCCTCACTCCCACTGCTAAGAAGCTGAATAAGTGGCTAAAAAACCCAAAAATGTACCACCAATGCACCTGCACCCGCTGCATGAATCGCCCACAGCACAAAAACATTGTGAACCCCTGATTTATTGCACTCTTTGTTTTTGTCTTTGCATTCTTAGCTTGGTGGGTTTTTAAAAAATGTATGATTAAAACAAACCACCTATATTTAAAAACTGTTGTTTTTTTTTTTTTTTGTCTTTTAAGTTCATAGAAGTACAGAAGTATAAAATTAATACTTGGCTCATTTATAAAACGTTAGAGGGAAAAATATGTCCATAACTAATTAGGGTCTCAGAATCCCATTAAAACAGTGCATTTGGATGCTGTTCTATTCTCTGTAACTTTTATTCAGTGAGACTGAAAAAAGATTAATGATCACAATTATCTTTTTTTTTTCAAGACCTCACACAGTCACTGTTAAATGTCTGGTGTATGTTTCATGTTACTAGCAATTACGTTGCAAGTGTTCACCTCATTGTTGAATGTTTTCATCTGAAGATTTCCATGTGTTTCCAAACTATAAAAAATATTTTAAAAATAAATAAAGCTTTTGCTAAAAAGTAAAATGAAAACACAGGCCTGTAACTGCCTCCAGTTTGGGTTGGAAGACTGAGATATACCTGGTTCAAAAATGATGAAGTAGAGCAGTTTAAAGAGGAAACACTGAATAATATTATAACATTCCTTTATTTTGTGTTTAGCTTGCAATCCTATGGTCCCTGAGTTATTGTAACAGCCACAGGATAAATCACATCTTCCTATTTTGGGGTGAAGAGTCAGCAGCAGTCTTGGAAGAAGAGAGATTCAACTTCCAATCTCTTTTTCCTGGCCCTGAGAAAACTTCTACATTTAGTCCCTCCGTAACTTTGGATATTCAGCATCATATGGTGTGAATGCGGCAACTAAAAAATGCATTACTTCTTAATGTGTTTAATTAATAGAAAACAGGAAGCACAGGTAGGGACATTAAAAAAAGACTGCCCAGAAACAGCCTTTAGGTCTTGCATTAGCATCCTTTAAATCACACATCCATTTACCTGCAATGGTCCACTTTAAACAACATTGTTCCACTGGTGCATTAAGCAAATGGATGTACATTAGAAAGGGCTGCCTTGGAATGAGATGATAGAAGATTCTGGGTTCATGATGGGAAATAGATCAGGCACATACTGTACCTTTATTCAAAGGGAGCACAGAATTTGCTGTAGACATTATTATCCAGTTCTCTAACAGTCTAACAGAAAAGAAAAGCCTTTTGGGGCCTGTATGTTTAAGATACATCTAAGGCAGTGGTTCCCAATGTGGAGCCCATGGCCCACAGGGGGACCTTAATTCCTAGAAGCCTAAGTCAGTACATCGACTGATTAATGCTTTGGGAAATTGACTTAGGCTTTTGGGAATTGAAGTCCAAAAACCAAAAGTTGAGAAACATTGGTCTAAGGTTATCTTCCTAGAGACATTGAGGTCATGACTGGATCAGACTATTTTCAGTCCTTAACAGCTTTAGATGTGCCCATCCAACAGTTCATTCCGTTTTTACAATAATCTGCCTTTTTGGGAAACAAAGGCTAAATTCAATTGTTATCTCAACCTAGGGTAAACCCAATGAATCAGGATTCCTGTTTTTAATAGTTGCTTGGGTGTGTTATGGACTAGTAAAATGGGAACCAGCTTACTTAAACTCTAATATGGCTTCCAAGGAAAGTGAGATATCACTATGAAATGATTTTACCACTTCTACTTCTCCAAGACCAATCACTCATTTGAATACAAAATCTCCTGAGTCTTACTATGTCACTCATACCACTACATCACACTGGGTATTTAAGTAGAGGACATTTCAGCAGATGCAGTTTTCATTAGAAGCTTCACCTGCTGAAATTATTATTATAATATTATTATTATTTATTACATTTGTTACCCCGCCCCAATCGGGAGAACCCGACTCTGAGTGGCTTACATCAAAACAAGAAATAAAAACATAAAACAATCCATATCAATAAAAATCAGCAAGAGTTAAAAGTCAACAAAAGTTAAAACAATACAAAATCAATACACAAATCCCACATTCAGATCCAGGGTCTTCCTCTACACAGCTATTAAAGGTACAAGAACCCTGTTTACTTTTGCATCTGCTCAACCTAACCATGTGAGGTGTTTGCCCTCAAGTCCAGTTCTGCATGGATTTCTCTGCTTCACTAGACTCAAATTTCTCCTCCAAGAATTTGTTCTGATGCTGCCTCACATATATTCCTTCTTTCACTCAGAACTCAGCCCAGGAGGAGAGAAAAATACTTTATCCTCAAATTAGAAATGGTGCCTTCTACCTAGGTGACCAAATGGGAAGGAAAATAATATTTCCATACCTTAATACTGCAGTTCTTTTGAAGGAAAATTTTCAACAGGTGTGGCTTTTAGTGCAAGGTACACCTGCTGAAATTTCTTAATTCACACATTAAAAAACACAGAGTCCCTGATGTATTTTCCTTCTGATTACCCTAAGCTTATTGTTGTGCTTGGTATAATTTTACATGCATGCTTAACTTCACAACAGGAGAAAAAGACTAACTTTTATTTTTACAGAGGTAGGAGTTTTATTCAATGTTTGTTTCTTGCAAATGGCAGAAACCAAGTGGAAACAAAACTAGTGTCTCAGTCTAGCGTGGGAAGCAAGAACTTTCAAGTGTCTCTTGGACAGTTTTTGCCTTGCTGTACTGAGACATTCCATCTATGCTAAAATGAAGGCAAGAGTGAGAGTTCATCATATCCTTAAGTGGAACCTTAAATAATTGCAGTTCTACTCGCACTGACAACATATTTACAATCCATATCTCAAAAGTAAAATTTGGATGATGAAACAGGGATAGGTTAAAATAAAGGAAGGTAATTTCTATGACAACACTTACTTCAACCAGTTGATAGTTTTAGTATGAGCCACACAGCAAAAAATCAGATGTCTTTTCTTCCTATTGCTCAAAAGTATTTAAATGTCATCCGTATCTTTTAAAAACTGGCAAAAATGAACTGACAGAAAATCAAGATCCAGCACAAAGGGGGAAAATGTCTGAAAAAGAAACAATGAACTGTACTTTTAAATTGATTGTGGCTTAATTGGTAGATGCTGTCACCCTGCCCTGTTGTGAAAAAGAGTTAATTATGGCATCTTGCAGAAGATTTTATCCATTGCAATGACTTGTCAAGCAAATGCAGTCTGGTGAGAACCAAGAAAACAACTGTAATTTGCAGCAGAATTAAATGAAATGCTCTGGACTTCTATCTTGTTGGGTGAAAGGGAAGAAAAAACTATAATACAAAACTCAGCAATTAAGTATTCAATGTCCATAATCCTATAATTTAACAACTACCATTGAAAGTCTAATGATAGAGGTCTCAGCATTAAATTGGGGCCAGTTATGTCACATACCAATTTATGCAACTGGTATGCAATGAGAAATTCAAATGGCAACTTTTTAATTAATGGCAAACCTGTTTTCCAGGTTTTCATGCCATGAGACCTAGGCATTCCCACAATGCAGGAATATCATTCTTCTCTATGCAAAATTTATCTCCAGATCTTCCTATTCCATCTTTATTCATAGACTTTTCTAAGTATTTGGATATTTATACCTTAATTACAACATTTTGCTTTGGTATCTCAACAACAGAAAGAGCAATTGTCTAGCAATTGCTATTCTACTTTCTTTTTTGCCCTGAGCTCACTGATGAAGAATAAAATTGACAGGCTAAATTTTATGACATCTCCAATACTTTAATGTATTGTCATTCTCTTTCCTATCTTGTTGTCATATAAAATGAATGGGAGAAGAACATGCTGGCTAGATGGAGGGAACTGATCTAAAAGAAAGAAAGAACGAATAAATGAACAATGATTAGAAGTGGAATCTATGTCTAGGGATGAGTTTTATGTAATGCATTCTGTGCTAGGGATGGGGTTTTCATATTTTTAAAACTACAACATCCAGAAGTCTGTTTGACTTTTCCCAATTAGAATTCTGGTGATTTAGTTCTCCCAAAATGCTCTCATATGTTTGATATAATTTCAGTCTGTGTGTAAAGTTAATTGACGTTCTAAATAGAACATGAATCAGAAATGCCTTGGACTCTTAATATGTTAGAAATATTAGGAAAACATGGAGTAGCCTACTAGACATTACAAGGGAAGTTGAATGGCTATCAAAAGAAAAGAAGAGGAGGCCTGCGTGACTCTTTGGTAGTGGACTTCCTGCTGAACTAGGACTCTTAGGAATTTCTGGCTCCAGCTTTAATAGCATTTGCCATTGTGGGCCTTTGTTTCATTCATTTATAGTTCACTGCACTTATATCATGCCTTCCCTTTTATAAGGAGTTTGCACCATCACATCTTATTCTCACACATCCTTTTTCTGGCATCATAGGCTGAAAAACATTGACTGGACCAAGACAGGAAAAATAGGTGGATGAACACTTAGCAGGAAAGCAACCATGGTGGAAAGGAGAATCTATGGTGTGCTTTTATCCTATTTCTCCTGAGACTTCAGTCTTAAAATAGGAAGGAATCATGCAGGAACAGATTAAACCAACAAGAAAGGCTCTACATCAAAGTTATTATTTTAGAGAAAACAATGGGAAAGAAGAGATAATAGCCAAATCTATTTGCCTATAATAAATGGGGATTATTTGGTCCAAGAACAACTGTCTAAAACAGGGGTTCCCAATATTTTCAAGCTAGAGGCCGGGCTACACTTTCTCAGTCAACTTCGAGGGTTGGAGGGCCATTTGCCCTGCCTGCATGATGGGGGTGGCCATTTTGTCCCACCAGCTTCAAATGGGTATCCATTTTGTTTCTTTAATGAACTTGGAGGGGTTGGGGGCTACATGAAATGGCACCTCAGGCCAGATCCAACCCACAGGCCTTAGGTTGCATCCCCCTGATTTAGGTGGCGAGTTCCCTGCCTCCCTTATCTTAAATTATTTCCATCCTGACCTTAAAGAAAGGTTATATTACCAGAAGGATTGTTGCTTCTCATTAAACTGAATGGAGGTTTTCGGCATTTTCCTCCAACATCCATAGGACGTTCTTCTTGTCTTGTTTAATCCAGCAACTTTTCTCCATAATTTCTTCATTTCCTCTTTTTAATAGTAATAATTTAAGCCTACTGCATTTTTACTTTAAAGCAGGGGTTCCCAAACTAAGGCCCCAGGGCTGGATTTGTGGGCCATTTCATTCATGCTTTTAGTAGTTTTTAACTAGATTTTTAATTGGTGTGAGTGGAAGGTAGTTTTTCAGTGTTTTAGGAATTTTAAGGGTACAGTATCTATAGTTTAAACCAAGGGTGCCCAAGGGTTTCTATAGTTTAAACCAGCAAACCCCCCCCCCCCAATTTTCAGGCCACGGGCTGATCACATGGTTGAGGGTCACTAAGGCCCAGGGGTTGGATATGGCACATTATACTTCCACTTCAAGGAGTGATGAGGGCTTCATGGGCTGGATGAATTTGTGTCAGGGGCCACATCTGGCCTCCAGGCAGTAGTTTGGGCACCCCTGTTCTAAAACTTCAGTACTTACAGTTTCATGCTGGAACCAACTTCTTTTGTTACCTGTGGTTTTGTGTGTCTAATATGGTATAATGTTCAGAACCTGTTTTGACAACAGGATTACTGGCAATTGTTACAGAAGATGAAGCACTTCAGATAATGAAATTATTGGATACATTTAGTAATACTGTAATACACACCACAATGATGCCAAAGTTCTATTCATGACTAGTCTTGCTTATTATATAGAAAGGGGGATTTCTGGCCTTGAGCAGAAGCAATCCTGACCTTTGCAACCATAAAAGACTCTTCAACTATTGAGAATTAAGCAACATTCTCTCCAGTAGGTATTACTTCCAGTTTTAAATGTTTGGAAAAATCTTTCCTGTTCTTTAAAATAAAAGGAAATAACAAAACAGATAATTATGTTTAGAGATAAAGCTAGGATCCTTCAAGCGGTCTCTTCCCTTTTCAAATCTTCTTCTACATTTTCTCTTCAATGGTAGTTCAAGGACACAGGAGGTACAAAGAAAAATTGGATAACATAAGCAATGACAAGAAGCAGGGAGAGTCTGCCAAGAGGACTAAGGGGTTTTTCATACAATATGTCATAAAAATAAGGAACAATTTTTTTTATTCGCTATGCTATTTTAAAAAAGAGAGAAAGGACTTCAGTATTCCATTTCTTCTGTGCTTATTATGACTAGAAAAATTGAAAAGTATGCTAACTGAAAGTCTTACCCTGAATTACAAAGTTATTTTACTTCCTTGGGGCTTGGAAATATTTCCCCCCCTGGAATCTAGCAAGCTGGAGAAAGAAAGTAACCTCTGGTGGTGCTGCAATTAATCTTGGATGCATCAATTAATCTCTCTGTGTGTTTTCTTTTTGTGCAAATCACTTGGGTTTAGTATCCATTCCCTACCTTTCCTCCCTCCTGTCTATTCTTCACTAATCATTTTGGACTGTGGGATTTATAGGACTGATCATGGGAATGGAGTAGCTCAGATGGTCAATAAGAACTTTCTTTTAAAAATGCTCATTTAATCTGAATGTTCCTCTTCTGAACAAAGAATATTACCCCAAGATAAACAGAGAGCCCAGCTAGTGCCATTTTACTGGCTCTGAAAATAAAGTTTTGATGCCAGATGAAATGAGGCCAAGATAATCACAGCAGTGGGAGAATGAAGAGTGCATTTAATTCTTCCTCACTGAAATAGGACTGAACAGTCTTTAATTTGCATTCTATTGTGTCCCAGATGCTTCATGTCCATCTTGATTGAAATATCAGCTGATATTTGAAAGTCTTTGTGAGATAACTGTCCCAGTTCAGCACTCCTAATACTTGCTAGGTGCCTGCAGCCTTCTACATATATGGGGAAGGCAAATCATTTGGAGTTATATCACAACCTCGCATGCTGCTAATAGTTAGAGTGACTGGGAGGGACAATTTTTAGCTGGGGTGACTATCTAACTATAGAGAACTAACCTTCTTTTCTGCCTCTGAATTCAAAGAGAACCCTGTGTCTTTCTTCTCTCTCTTTTGTTGATATGTCTCAGTTGTATTCTTGCTATTGGTCTCCTCAGTTGGTTGCTAGTATAGTATGCAACAAAGCAAGCAACATACACATGTAACTATAAATAAACATTTTTGTTCTTTCTCCTACAAATGTCTTAGAGTTAGTTACTGAGACTTCAAGTCCCAGTTAATGACAAAGGGGTGGATTCTGGGAGTCTGTGGGTATCTGCTCTGTGGGTATCTCCTCTGTGGGTATCTGCAATTCTTCTTTTTAACTACAGGGAATTTTACCAGAAAGTCACAACTCTACAACAGAATTTCTGTGTGCAAAGAATATGTGGGTATGATTTTGTTTTCCCTTCCTTTGTCTTGAATGGATCATCCTTTTTGGATGCAAGCCGTCCTTATAAGTTGAGGTTAATGGATGTGAGTTTCTTCAGTTTCTATATCTAAGAATTGCTAAGAATGAATCAAACTTCTGTTTTCTCTCCTCAGTCCAATAAATATCCCAAAAACTGACATAATTTAAAATCATTCATGTGAAAAGGTCCTTTAAAAAAAAAAAAAAGGACGAGAGCTCCTAGAATCTGGTGTTAAGTTTGTGGATTCTGGGAGAATGGTCTTTGAGGTATCCAATTTGAAAATCAATAGTAACATTCTTCTTCTTTGTTCGAGAATTACAAATGAAAATAGCTAGTGTCCTGTTCAGTGGCTACATGTATGGAACTCCAGCTGAAAAAGATGTTGCAGCCATTTAACCTGCTGTACCTGGTCACATGCAACCACCAATGCATCAGACCATTATAATTATAGCTCCACATGTGAACATCTGTATTTATATCTATATCAATGGACAGATGGATAAACTGGCAGGCAGGCAAATGCATCAAGCTAAAATGACAGATCCTTCATACTTTGTTACCTGGTGCTTGCCCGTGAATTCCTGGAGATATGGATGGCACTGAATTTTGCAGCAGAAGGAAACAGCGCCAGAGATTACTCTCCAGTTCACTTGATTTTTTACCTGATGATTTACAAGGTATGTAAATTAAGAGACAACCACAGAAGGTACCTTTAATGACATCTTAATGCATCACAGGATTTATGACAAGGCATGAATTGCTTGTGCACTCAACCATTGGCAGCAGATGCTGCAATAATTCTACTTAATACTTAGAAGCAAAGTAAAGCATATTGTTTTTCATACAAATGTTTATGAAACATTAATAAGAATAATATGCACCATTCAGTGGGTGAACATGCCATGAGAAATATTTTCCTATAAATATTCATAAGGCAGACATTTTGGTCTCCTGCAGAAACTGATCTCCAGCTGCAGTTTCCATGTTGCCCTTCTCATAGCTTTTCCCTCACGCATGCATTTAGCTTTCTAGCAAAAAAAGGGACAGAAACAGGGCAATTGCAGAAACCTTGTGCACAAACATTATCTACTGAGATTTTTTTTTTACAAAGAGAACTGGCACTTATGTAGCTAGTATTAGGATAGGAAGTACAATATACAATATAGGGACACATTTTTCCGTTTCTTTTGATATGGTTGTATACTTTCGCTACTGTGAGAATGGGTAGAATTAATGAGCTTCATTAAATTCCAAAGCCTATGTGGATTTCAGACTCTTTGCAGTGTGTCCTGGTTTTCAAAAAAATAAACTATAGGAAATAGGACGTTTTCCTCAAAGATGATTGCAATGTTTGAATTAGCTGTTCACCACTGCCACCAATGTGGAAATTGTGTGTATTTACCACAAAAAGTCTATGCTCTAATTTTACTGTACATTTGATCTATCACTTAGGAACACTTACAGTCTTAATTTACTTGTTAAATAGAATGGCAATACTTTCTCATTATACTCTTTTCATTAAGGAAGTATCATTTCTATTCACACTTGTATAGTATTTCTCTTAATGATTCTTATCCACCACTAAGTGATCTTTTTACAGGAGAATAGAGTTATGCAGTCCTTTCCCTGACATGTCTTTTTATATATACACCTTTCCCCCTGATTGTCCTTTATTATTGAAGTTTTGTCTTCAGCATTTTGACCTGTGCAGAAAGTGTCAAATGAATCACTTTGCTGAGTTTACTTTAGACAAGTACTAAACCCTCAGAGAAATCTGACCTTGATATTCTCATGAATGGCTCAGTGGTAGATGAGACACTTGAAAGCCTGAAATAACAAGAAAGATCTTTCATTTTCACCTCCTGGGTGACTGAAATCTTTCCCTAATTAAAAAATGATGCTAACAGGAATTCCAACATTGGATACCTGTTGTGAGTATTGGCATATCTAAAAATCCTACCAATTGGAAATGATTTTGCTGTTCAAAAGGTCTGTTTACAATGTGATGTATTCTACTGTCAGGAATGTGAAAATCTATGAATGTTAGTTTGGCGCTAGAATACACAAAAAGAGCCTCAACAAAGATTGTGGTATTTGTGAACCAAAATTGGGTGTACCCTGGGCAACAGCAACCTTGTTGTGCTGGCTAATCTTTCTCACACTAGGTCAGATGAAAGTAACAATGGAATGAATTCACCAAAATGTGGCTTTAATTTGTTAGTTTAAAGTCTTGAACTAGGCATGAAAGAAAGTTTGGCTGTTACTCAGAATTTCAACTCACATTCTAATTCCTCTTAAATTCTGAATCTGCACATTATTCTGTAATTTCCTAACAGACTAATGTATGCTTCTTCACATTGTTTCAAATTCCCACGTTTGTGGGAGTTTAGAATTTAGATAAAACAATGACTCTGAGGCCTATATTTTCCTCCTTGTGAAGGAAAAAAATGGAAAGATGTGCAGACCATGAGACTGATTTTGATTGTCACTGGAATTCCTTCTTTATTAACATCAGAAGCACAACAATACAATTACTAAATATATCTGGTAATTTTCACCCAATATCTGGCAACATTAAGAGCTTTTGAGGTAACCAATATAGATATTTTCATATTACATGTTCAGGGCAGAGTTACCAGAAACAGGAAAACACAGTCTAACTCAGTGGTTCCCAATATGGGGCCTATGCCCCACAGGGGGGCTTCAATTTACAGAAGCCTAAGTCAGTATATTGTCTGATCAGTGCTTTGGGGGAATTGACGTAGGCTTCTGGAAATTATTATTCTTCCATGTCTAGGGCAGATGTGAAACTGCCAAAATGAAGCCACCCTTTGGTGAATTCACTCTACAGTTCTTTTCATATGACCTAGTGCAGTGGTTCCCAACAACGGGTACACAGCCCACTAGTGGACTTCAATTCCCAGAAGCCTAAGTCAGTACATTGGCTGATCAGTGCTTTGGGGAAATGACTTAGGCTTCTGGGAATTGAAGTCCACAAACTAGCATTTGGGAAACACTGACCTAGTGTGAAAAAGATTAGCAGGCAACACAAGGATGCCGTTACCAGAGTACCCCTGATTGTGGTTCAAAAATACCACAATTTTCAAGGAGGCTCTTTCTGTGTATCCCTTCTGGGAAATGAAGTGGGGAAAAAAGGTAGGGAAATACTGGTCTAACTGGTAACTGCGTTAGTCTATTGTAGTATGAGAGAAACTGGAAGATTCATTTGAGGACACACGTTTGGACACATGAATGCATATAAAAATAAATAAATAGTTTGTCTTTAAAAGTTGTGCAAGACTTCTGGTTTCTCTTGTATTGATATATGAGTGATACCACTGTTCTCTGCAGTCACTATAAGTGGCTCCCGCTTTTGCCATGGATGAATATTGTGGTGCAAGTCTATGTGTGTGTTCGTTTGTGTAAGTTTCTCCATACTTGGTCATCCCTAGAAATGTGTTGACACAAACACTAAACTTTACCTCTCATAAGGCTGATGATATCATCTATCAAATTAGAAGATGGAGGAAGGAACTCACTGGACAAGTAACAACATTAAGGAGGATATAGCTGAGGAACTCAACCTCCCCTATGTTACTTGGAGGACTCTGAATAGGCTGAGGGTTGGAGTGGCTAAATGTATGACCATCATGCTCAAGTGGGGGCTGCTGGCAGATGACAACACACTGTGTGAATGTGGAGAGCTACAGAATCTGGCTCATTCACTTGTCTGCCAATTACTGTATTTGCTGGCGCATAAGACCCACTCCCTCACTTAAAGTACACTGGAAAATGGAGTGTGTCTTGTACTGTGTACATAGTGGCCTAAAGTGGGCTATTTTGGTAATAATGGAGTGCATCTTGTACTTTGATGCATCTTACATGCCGGTAAATATGGTACTTTATTTTATTTTACTTTTATTTTTAGATTGGCCAATGACAAAGGCAAGAAAGTGGCTTCATTTTGGCAGTCAAGGGTTTGATCGGGACATGAAAGAAGAAGGAACGCTAGAGAAAATAGTAATAGATCCCCAGACATGCCCCTTAACTCCTAATTCCTCTTCAATGGGAAACCTTCTTCTCTGCCTTAATTCCATTCTACTGTAATGATTTTTCCCACTGTCAGTCTTTCTGTCTCATTGTTCTTCACACTTTTACCTTCATCATCCACAAAACATGATTCTAACCTGGTTGTGCATTTCACAATTTATAATAGTATGAAAGGTGTTGGAGAAGTGGTTGGAAGTAGTATGCTTGAAATGTCAAGCAAGGTAAAATTAATTGACATTTCCCCTCTTTGATGAGGATGATTTATCTAGTGTTCTCATTAACCTTAGAGCTGATCTCTGAGCTGATCAAAGCATAACTCTTAAAACTGAATGGAGAGCTCCAGTGATGACAGAAATAACTGAGCAGGTCATGGGAGTCAAGACAGTCAGTGGTTATTTAGGTTCTCAGTAGCCATAGTAATAGAAGAATGCAATTACATTTAATTAAACAGGTTTAATGAATTAAATGTTAATACAGTATCAGTTTTTTTAAAAAAATATATGAATAGGACTTAATTTGAATTTAGTATAATTGATTCAAGAATGTTGTAAAACTTCAATCAATTAGGAGAAGGAGTCTTTGGGGTTAGATTCTGGCTGGCTTTCTCTGGCATTTGCATACTACACAAATGTGGAATTTTTGCTCCTAGCAATTTAAGTTGCTCCATATTTGCACCAATTCAACTACAATCTTCCTCCTACAGCCAGCAACCCAAAGCAGACAGAACTGTTGAGTCATCAACAAAATTCAGTTATTGAGCCATATTGTTTGCTTTGCCATTCTGAAATGTCTAGCCTTTTTTGGAGCTTATGTGTATTCTGTGTTTGTGCTAAAAGTTGTAGCCCTTGGAAATGTTTAGATTGACTGGGTGCTCCAAGCAACTGGCTTTGACTCTAAATAATTGGAAAGTGGCATATTGGTCTGAAAACATAGTACAGTACTGCAAATGAAAAACAATACATAGGAAACATTTTTTGTCATTATTTTTGCATACTGATACTATCTGTTGGAACAATATAGACTCAGTCAATGTGGTCCCTTCATGCTGGAAAATAATACCAAAGATGTCTGCAGAAAATTAAAAGAAAAAAATCATTTTTATTACTTGCCCTTTGTGCTTTTGATTTGCAGGGTGGAGACATGGGGTTCAGGGGTACAGTGATAATTTTAAAAGTGCCAATATTCATCATGACAATTTTGACAACTGTATGCCCAAAGAGAATCAATACTCATGGAGAATGGAAAATCTAGTGCTGGAAGTGTGATCGAGGATTTGCTCCATACTAGACTATATCCCTGGTTCAAAGCATGGGTCGGAAATACAATTATGCTTCATCATTATGCTACAAGACCCGCCAACCCCAACCCCAACCCCAACCCCACCAGACTCCTGAGGCAGAGAATGGGACACAGCTGTGGCAGGGGCTGGCAGCTACAAGACCTGCTGCTGCCCAATGGACTCCTGAGGCTGGGAATGGGTCACAGTTGAGCGGTGTGGCTGGAGGACTTTAAAAACGCTGCCTGGCTATCACCGCTACTACCATCACCTGTCTCCTCTCGGACTTTCATGGTCACTTGTGGGATTACCAATTGTGATTTTTGTTTTTGCTTAGTTTTCTGTTTTTTGTAATTCTTTTTGTAAACTTGACTAAGATATGGAAACTTTTTTTGATTGTTACTTGATATTGATACTTATTGAATCTTTTCTGATACTGTAATGATATTGTGACATTTTGATGTTTTGTGGTACTGGTACTGATGATTTATGATGTTTATATTGTATGCTTTATGAATTTGTAATTTTATATGTGTTTGTGAATCACCCTGGTTTTACCGAGTAGGGCGGTATAGAAATAATAATAATAATAATAATAATAATAATAATAATAATAATAATAATAATAATAATAATAATAATAATAATAATAATAATAATAATAATAATAATAATAATAGTCATCGTCATCGTCATCGTCATCGTCATCGTCATCGTCATCGTCATCGTCATCGATCAGCTAACAAATTTTTAAAACACAGTAAAAACGTGGCATAAAAACAGTATTAAACAGGATTACAAAATTACAAAAATTAAAAGAGATTAAAGAAGTCACACAGAGAGAGGGAGGGGTTAGATGAGCCAACAAACTGAGGCAACCGTCTGGCCCATACCCCACACATGCCCTGCCAGCCAGGTCTTAACTCCCTTCCTAAAGGGCAGCAGCTCCATCTGGGGACGCAACTCACTTGGCAGGAGGTTCCATAGGGCTGGAGCAAACACAGAGAAGGCCCTCCTTCTAGTGCTAGAGAGGTGCACCTCTCTAGCCAATGGTACAACCAGAGAGCCTCTCCAGTCCGTTCTGGTGGGATGGACAGATGCCCTTAGGGTGATGTGGTCTCTTAAGTATCCTGTATTGTTATTGTTATTGTTATTGTTATTGTTATTGATGATGATGATGATGATGATGATGATGATGATGATGATGATGATGATGATGATGATGATGATGTATCAAGTAACCTCCAATTTATGATAATTCTATGAATGAGCAAACTCTAAAATTAACATCCCTACTCAGCTTTTAAATACTCAAGCATTTTCTTTTCTTTATGGAGTTAATGTATCTCTTTTCCTGCTGCCTTTGACTTTTCCTAGCACTACTGTCTTTTCCATTGAGTCTTGTTTTTTCCATAATTTGCCTAGAATGTGATAGCTTCAATTTCCTCATTTTTCTCCCTAGAGAATTTGGGCTTGATTTTATTTGGGAATCACATGTCCTTCTTTCAAACAGTTCAGGGTATCCACAAAGCTTTCTTCTGGCACCATATTTCTAATTCTTTCTATAATTGTGTTTTCTCACTGCCCAGCTTTCACATCTGTACATAGTAACATATAATAATAATTGTGTGTCATTGAGTGAATTCTGGCTCGTATCAACCTTTTTCAAAGTTTCTAGGTAGTGAGTACTTAGAAGTGCTTTACTATTGCCTTTTTCTGGATGTCACCTGGGACTGTGTAGTTTGCTCAAGGCCATACAGGCCAGCTCTTCCCCTGGGAGGCACAGTGGGAATCTAACTCATTGAGAGATTTCCTTCATAGCACCACCAACATAGCAACAAAGTCACTGCTAATCAGACAGTCTCATCACTTCAACTTTGAAAGATCTAGATCCACAGTATCAATAATTTAATTTTCCCCATTTGAATAAGAACAAGCCTTTAGCATTCTCACAAATCCAAGCTGGCAATAAAATCAGAATGGACAAGGACTTATTTTTTTCCTTCTCCAGCTTTAATTTCAAAACCTCCAAATTGTCTGTTACTTTTTACTGTCAATTGCATAGAGAACCCCACTGTCCAGTTCCAGCTCAGAAAAGAAGCTAATCAAAGTGATGTCCTGACTGCCATTGTCAGCCTGAAGGATCGATTTGCTTCTATATAATAATTAATAACCAAGGAGACACTTCTATTTTCTTCAGATTCACAATAATTTCTGTTATTAAACTGCGTTATTTTTTTTATTTTTTGGATTTATATACCACCCTATTTGGTGTAACCAACTCAGGGTGGTGTACAAGACAAATAGCGTACAGTCACCAATACAATAAAAGGGCATAACAATACTGTGATAGAACACCAGATAGCAAAACAGCAATAATGTGGCAATACAATCGAGCAATAATATATCAGTACAATCCAACAATACAATGTAGAGATATAATCCAACAATAGAATGTAGCAATACAATATAGCAATACAATGTCAAGAAAATACAATCCAGCAATACAATGTAACAATATGATCAGATATCATAGATACAGCGTCCTCTCACTGCCCGCAGCCACTGGCAATTTTCTTCTCCTCTGGGCGAGATGGCCTACGGTCTTTTATTGACCTCTGGGCGAGATGGCAAGGCCCGAAGGGAGGGTGGGAGTGTCCACTCACCACCCGCAGCCGGCGGCAATCTTCTTTTCCTCCAGGCGAGATGGCAGTGAGTTATGAATAAAATTTCACAGTCCTGCATTTCTGAACAACACAAGAGAAAAACAGAAAAACCCACCACATTTTAAAATTGAAAAATGCTGCACAAATTACAGCAGGCAGAACAAAGAAATAAGAAGGGAAAATGCTGGAGGGCAGGAAAAATTAACACTAGCAACTTGATTGCTGTGTCTTACGCATTTCAAAGCCCACACAACAAGCATCTTTCCACCAGGCCTCACTCACACATCAAGTCCTAATAGTTTCAGTAAAGTTTAGGAAAATGTATTATAGGTGACTTCAGAATTGGAACTCAGATCACACAGTAGTAGAAAGAACACATTCCTCTGTCTTAAAAAGAATAATATTACCCCAACTGAAAAATGAGCAAGCACAAATCTTTTCACGATTATGACTCTGTTAGAAATTTTAAGCATACACCCCTCCTGCTTCTGTTTTCAATTTGCTCATCTCCCAGGACACCAGGAGAGCAAATCTATTGTGCAATTTCTCTTCAGATTTAAATATTCTTATGCCTTTGCATGATGAAGTAAACTGTGTTTACGTTATCATGTGAATAGTGATAGGAAGGAGTGAACAGTGCATTTGAAATTACAAGCTCAATTACGCAAATTTCAGGTAGTAGGTGGCAAAATCCATGCCAAATAGATAGGTCACTACTTTCTCTTTAAAATGCACACTAGGGAGAAGGAAGCATAAAACTCTCAGATTTCATCATTTGCATTTGCATAGTATAGCCAAATTTGATTATGAATGTTTGAGATTAAATGGAACACACACACACACACCCCTCCCTCCAGTTTGGCAGTTGAAGAAATTCATACATCATCTTCCATTGGGGTGATGTGTCAGAAACTCTGTGCAAATTAACTTCACAGGCAAAGGATTTGCAGGTAGGGAGACGAACTTAATAATAGCAGTTTGGGGTCAAGTGAAGTGATGGCATGCACAAGGTAAAAATTATGCATTGGCACAGTTTGATCTACTGTATTGGCAATTCCTACTGCTAAAGAGACAAGCCACTATTTAGGTGGCTTGTTTCTTCAGTGTTGAAAACTTGTACCAAATCCTTGGGTTACAAGAATCTATGTTTTTTGTTTCTGTGAGTGAGGTCCTGCGATATATGTATAGATCCTGCTATATATTTGCTCTATTTAACAAGGAGCAAGTTTTAGAACAGTTATTCCCAGAATGATAGATTTGCTGACTATTATGCACAATTGAATTATTTCTTTGTGCCTAAGAATTGTTAATGTTCCTTAATAAATGGAGATGAGAAAATTTACTATTCTGGATTACAACTTCCAGAATGCCTTAGTCAGACATGGCTAGGCTGTGTGTGGCAACATTTTCCATCTGGTAACAGAGAAGGATATACAGATAACAAAATGTGTTTCCATTTAAAGAGAAAAAAAGAATATCCTTTGCACCTTGTAAACAGTGGCTGGAATCCCATTAGTTATACCTGCCAGAATAATACAAGTTAAGAAATTGATGTAGACATTTCCTATTGCTCAGCAGTTAGGTAAGTTAGTGTGTTACATGAACTGGCTACCCTGACTCTTCACTTGCAGCAATTTGCTTCTAAAATGACACTGCTAGTGCTATGCTGGCAGAAATATCTAATAGAATTATAGCCCATAGTTCTTAAAGATCACAATTATACTAGGATTTGTACTGATATCCAAGCCAACCATTTAGTAAATCCTTTCTTCAGAAGATTTACATGCTGGATTTCTCCAAAGTATTCTGAAGATGCCATAGCAATTTCCAGGAAAGCTCATATAAGAAATGTTCCTTACCTCTCAGCCAAAACAGCAATTGAAGTTATAGCTGCATACATGATTTATTCTTTACTTTATTTTGTTTTATTTACATACCACCATTCTCCCCGTACAGATCCAAGGTGGTTCAAGCTACACAACAATCATAATTAAAAACATAAGCTATAAAATTTTAAAAAACAATTAAACACATGGCAATATTAAAAATCAGAATTAAAAACACTTTTAAAAACTGTAAAATCAGTAGAAAAAACCATCTCTAAAACTTTCGCATATCTCTTATAAGTCTACTTGAAAAGGTAAGTCTTTGCCAAAGGATGCAAGGAAGGACAAGAGGGAGCTGGCCAAAATGACTTCTTGAGGAAAGGAATTTTGCATCCAGGAAGCAGCCACTGAGACGGCCTTCTTTTGAGTCCTTACCAATTGAGCCTGTGAGGGTGGAGGGAGTGACAGAAAGGGCTTCCATAGAAGATCTTAAAACCAAGTAGGCTCATAGGGAGTGATACAGTTCCTCAGGCAGCCTGGTCCCAAGCGGCATAGACAACACTTTTAATTTTTGAGGCTTTTATTGGGCCTAGAAACAGACTGGTACCCAATCAAGCTGCTTTAATAGGGGAGTTAGTGGCAGGTGCCAAGAGAACTAAGCAAGAGAATGACCCTCAACATTCTTTGAATGGATGTGACCATCAAGTCCACCAACTCAGATCCAGGAAGAGGTTTTTTTTTTTTTTGGCAAGAACAAACATTCTTGAGGGTGCACAAGAGCAAAATCAAATTAGAAGATGGAGGAAGGAGCTCACTGAACATTAAAGGAGGATGAATATGAATAACATTAAAGGAGGATATGGCTGAGGAACTCGACCTCCCATACTTCACCTAGAGCAGGAGTACCCAAACTACAGCCCACAGACTGGATCCAGCCCTCTACGCCAAATCATCTGGCCCACACCACTCTTGCTATTCCTGGAAATGAAGGAAAACATGCCTGTGCATGCCCAACACGCTGCTGTAAATGCACTCACGGCTGTTGTAAACATGTGACTGGCCCACGGCCCAAAAAGTTTGGGCACCTTTGACCTAGATGAACCTGAATAGGCTGAGTGTTGGAGTCCCTAAATGCAAGACCAACATGCTCGGGGGAGGGGGGCTGCTGGCACACAACATCATGCTATGTGGACAGATATAGAAACGGGCTCATTTGCTGGTCTGCTGGTTACTACAGGAAACATGTACCAATGAATATTTAATTATGGCCAATGACAAAGCCAAGAAAGTGACTTCATTTTGCCAGTTTAAAATCTGACCTAGGCATGAAAGAAGAAGAAATAGGGGCATTATATGCTGCTCATTGTAACCAATGCCAATCAGCAGCTTGGCTGCAACATTTCTAAAGACTCTTCAAAAACAGCCCCACACAGAGTGTTTTGCAGTTTCTGAGATGGGAAGTAACCACAGTATGCATCACTACAGATGGATTAGACACCTCAAGGAACAGCACAGTTGGTCTGCAGCAAGACCTACTCACCCAGACTCAGGGATGAATCCAAGATCATGTCCAAGCTGTACAGCTGACATTTTTGGGGAACGGAGCAGACTCTCTGCAGTCTTGACCAGGACTGATAATTGAAATGGAGTACAGAAAATCTTTAACAATTTCAATTTTTATTTGTGACTATCCACTGCTGGGCTGGTCCTCAATTAAGCCTCACTGGGATAGCTGCTGATTTGATAACTGTCCTGGGAATCAAATTAAGAATGCTACTATTGGAAACTTTATAAACCCATGTAGCATTTAGACAACACTTGGGAGAGTTATATTTCTGAACTACAGTTGTCAAAATCCCAGTGGGACTATTCTGATAAAGGGTTTCAAGAGCTGTAATACTAAAAAGCAACTATTCCAAGCACTGTATTTAATAATACATATTTTCCCTACTTGAGTCTACAGGGACTAGAGACTGCTGTGTGGGCAGACAAGTGCTATTCCCCACATTTCCTCGGATATAATTGTTTTATAATTTGTATTTATTTTTTTCTCCTTCTCACTAGTAATTAAATCCAACAGATTATAATCATAAAACTAATACAGTCATCACATAAAGCATATTTAAAGATCTTTCCAACTACCCATTATTATCTTGAATAAACTTCTGTCAGAATAAATGGGCAATAATGACAAACTGTGGCTACCCTGTGGCTTTTGAGGGGAGGAGGGGGAATAACCAGCTTCTTCTCATTTATACCAAAAACCAAACCAATGAAGTGTTTGTACCTGTCCATGAAATACTGCCCCTTTATGTTCTACTCCAAGATTCTTTCAATTTATTTTCATTACAGAGATGACCTAGGCCATCAAAACCAATTGCACCAATTGAAATGTAGCAGTAAATCCAATTAGACAAGAGAGGTAGATTCTGCTTCCACTGGTAAGCTATATCAAGGTTAGCCTAACAGAACCCTTAGTGGTTATTCTAGATTTACAGCAGAACTAACAGAGATCAGCATTTTGCTGAGTGGAGGCAGCATGGAATGTTTTATGAGCTCTCTGTTTGTAAGGGTTGAAGAGATGTGAAAACATTCCTATGGAGAGATAGTCTTTCCTAGTTTGCGCTCAAAAGAAAATTATTGTAGGGCTTGCCCTCGCTGGAAAAGCTGCTTTATCAGAAGGAGAATGGACTTCTTGATCCATAATGGTTGTGTCCAGGTTAGAATCTTGTAACACATTCTTTCTTAGTCTGACTTAGACAATGATATTAAGCTATATTGAATTTTTTGGAATATTCAAGCTATATTGAATGTACAATATGAAGGTGATTAGCTTGCATCAGGAACTATGGTGACATGTCCATGCTGTGTCACTGCACTTGACCCCCATGAAATTTCAACTTCAATGAATAGTGCTGATCTCAGCAATCTGGGTGGTGGGAAGTAAATGGGTGCACTGTTCCTCAAAGCTGTGTTTTGTGCCCTTGATTATTGTTTTTGAAAGAATTTCAGATTTGCAACATGTTAGACAATCTATTTAAATACAATGGTACCTTGCTTAAAGAGCATAATGCGTTCCACGGGATTGCTCTTTAAGTGAGCTTGATCTTTAAGTGAAACACCATTGTAAATGACCAATTGTGACTTCTGGCGGAGGGATTGTGAACCCTGACATAGCTGTTAAGTGAGTTTTTGGTTGGTTTTAGTTGTTAAGCGAAGTGACAATTCAGAGAAAATTCTGCTCTTTAACCAAGTTAGTCTCTAAGCGAGGCACTCTTTATGCAAGGTTTTACTGTAATGGAAACTTGTTTTAAGAATGGAAATTTTGAGGAAAAACCCAATAAGAAGAAGGTGCTGCTGTTCGCACCAGAAAGTTCATCTCTTTGCAACTACTTATGCAAGACTTTCTCTAATGAAGCATGGACTGAATTTACACCACTCATCATAGTTACTTATGATTATCTGATCCTGAAAATCAAAACAAAACCAGCCTGTAGGGCAGGAATTCTCAACCTTTTTAAGTTGGGGCCCAGGTCACGCTCCTTCAGACAGCTTCTGGGAGCAGACAGCCATTTTGCCCTTTCTCCACTACATGGCACTTCCGGTGTGGTGGAGGTAGTGGGGGCCCACATGAAATGGTGCCTGCATCTGGCCCATGGGCTGCAGATCGAGAATCCCTGCTGGATAGAAACACTTGAAGAGTTAAATATGTAAACTATAAAAAAAGAACCTTGGAGATTAACTTTTTGAAAGGTTACCGCCCCTCTGACATTCCTTTTGCTCAGTTTTCACTTTCTGTTTTAGTTGTTTTCTGCACTCGGCCAGTGACAAAAAAAAAAAAAAAAGCTTTATTGGCATGAAGTAAGATTTTTTTTAAAAAATGTATTTACAATGGTGGGTAGAACTGGGTGAATGGTCGATTCCTAAAGGGGGAAATAAAGAAGGAAGGCAGAAAAAAAGTATTGCTTTCTAAAAGTGGTTTCCAATTGTTTACTAACACCTAGTTATGTAGTGTCTGGCTGAACATCCTGCTGTGGTAATGGAGTAGACCGTATAGCCAGTGACTCAATGCTGAGTGTTGGGCGGTGGTAAATAACCTGACTCCCTAATGGGGCAAATGGCTATGGGCGGATGAGACCCATTAGGTGGGGTGATGGTCCCCTCAGTGGAGGAAATACCACTGGAAACCATCATATTGGGCCAAATGGCAAAATGAGCAGAGGAGGAACTCTGGTTCCCAATGGTCATGGAGGTGGAAGAGGCCATGCCAGATGGACTGACTGTGAAAGCGCAACTTGTCCATTGCGGCAGTCCATTGAAGTCCCGGTGTTAAATGCTGCATGTCACATTTAAATATCTGCCACAGGAGATGGCTCCAAGATAATAGTGTGTGGGTCACTTCTTTGTAAGCTGGGATCCAACTTAAACAAATTCACACCAGCAGCATGTTTCTGCTTGCCTGTGAAGGCAAAGGCACCCTAGAACCGGCTGTCCCCAAAGACCAGGCTTCCTGACGCCCAGGGTCGGGGGAAAAAGTATACTCAGATTGAGTTGTGGTGCCACAACCAAATTATGTTGGATACAACTGCCAGTTGAGCTTCCCTTGGATTGTGGTGCATTAGTCTTATTGCCTTCTGTAATTACTGACTTTGGAATTCAGTGCATCAAACTCAAACAGTTGTTTAAGGACAGCTGGTGCTTTGGCCTACAATGTACTGGATAAGTCTGCTTATGTGTAATAAGCTTATACCAAGAAACAACAAACATGAAGGGATTTGCATGATATGAGCACGGAGGTTGCTGTATGGAGAGATTAACCTGAAGAATAGAATCTCACTAATACAGTGAAATAATTATCTTGGGCTTGAAGGCATTTTCTTTTCCTCCCTAGCAACATATATGTAAGTTTATCTAGGGAAAGCAAATCTTTTATTAATCTGTTCTTTTATTTATTTCCTCAGCAATTTACAAAGTGAAGATCTGAGCTGATTTATTCTTGTTTTTCTCTTTTCCCAGGCCTAATGCTGTACACTATCTCAGAATTATGTGCTGTAAGCTTTCTTTTCAGAGGGCTGTTTAAAGTAACCAAAGGTGAGAAATAAATTACTTATTTTCCCATCTACATTATTTCTGTCATTCACCCCTCTGGTTGTCTGCTTTTTCTTGGCCCTCAAGCTGCAATCTCCTGAAAGGTATGCAAGTTTGGAACCATTATTATATCATATGAATGCTAGTTTTGTAAGCTGAATTCTGTTCGAAACTTGCCTGATGTGGGGATTAACATGTTTTTATGTGCCTTTTCCTGGCCAGCCAGAATCTGTGTGCTTCAGGCAATAATTGGACTGAAGAATTGGAAGAGACTCCAAGGTTCATTGAGACAACCCTCTGTCAAAGCAGGAATGTCACAGCTAAAGTATCCATGAGAGGTGGGCATCTAACCTTGGCTTAAAAACCTCCAGTGAAGCCAGGGGCTCCCAATCCCAGGGACTCTACACCATTGTTAAACAGTTCTTAATTATCAAGGAGTTCTGCATAGCAAATGGGCAAAATCTTCCTTCTTATTATTTTAATCAATTGCTTTGAGTCATACTATCTGGAGCTACAGAAAATAATTTTTCCCCATCTTCCATATGACTACTCTTCAAATATGTAAATATTTATTATTTAAAAATAGCTATCACAACACTTTCTATCTTCTCTTCTCCAGGCTAAACATAGCTAGCTTTCTCAGCAGTTCCTCATACCGCTGGGTTTCAAAGCTTTTTAGTACCCTAGTTGCCCTCCTCTGGACACATTCTGGGTTGTTAATATCCTTCTTAAATTGTGGTGCCTAGAAGTGGACATGGTATTCCAGGTGAGGTCTAACCTAAGCAGACAGCTACAACACAAACCCGTTATTAATTTAAATAACTTAAATAAATAAATAAATAAAAATTAAACGAAAATACAACCACCCACCCAAAACACAAATAAATCACTCACCCACCCACCCCAAATACAAAACCCTCACTTACTTGCATCCTCCTCCGAAGGCTCCTGCCCAGCCAGCCCTTCCGCGCTGTCTTTCCTCCCAACAGGCGCCCGGTCCAATCCTGGCCCTGGGAGCGATCGGCATTTTGCACAGGGTCAGAGGTAGCCTTGCCTGCCTGCGCCTCCCCACAGGGGAGCGGCTGCGAGGCTCTGCCTGGGTGTGGGTGGGCGCGCGCGTGCAGGTGCGCTCCCGGCTGCTGCCCAGCCAGTCTTTCCGCTCCGTCCTTCCTCCCAACGGGCGCCCGGTCCAGCTAGCCCAGTCCAGCTATGGGGATCTCCAAGCTGGCTGATCTCCAAGCTGGCCGATCTGCCCCAGGCCGTGAGCTCCGTGGGGGTGGAGCGCTACTGTGGTGAGCGACGACGATGCTGCGCCCAGGCAGGGCCGCCCGAGGGGGGCAGGCAGGCTAGTGCGGGGCCTTCGGAAGGGGTGCTGGCAGGGGAACCGTGGGACCAACCTCCCATCACCCCCATTCCGGTGGGGGCTCAGCGGCCCCGGGGTAGGTACCCTCCTCTGAGGGCTGGCTGGTGCCGCCGCTGCCGCCGGAGCCGCTCCGAGAAGGTGCAGCTCCGGCTTTTTCTTTCAGAGCCGGAGCTGCACCTTCTCGGAGCGGCTCCGGCTCTGAAAGAAAAACATTTAAAATTGGAGCCAAAATGGCTCCAATTTAATGCACATGTGCAGAAACTCAATCTGACGCATGCGCAATGCATCAGATTGAGTTTCTGCGCATGCGCACTAAATTGGAGCCATTTTGGCTACAATTTAAAAAAAAAATTCTTTCGGTGAGGCGTCCGGAACCGGACACCTTAAAAATGGGTTACCCTCTCAGAGAACCCTCCGAGATTGTTCTTACCGGTTCCGGGGAACTGTCTGGAACCGGGGACATCCCATCACTGCCCACAAGGGGGCAATTTGATTTTTTTTTGGGGGGGGGCAATTCAAGAATGAGTTATTAACAGTGAACCCTTTGGAAGTTGTTTAGACCAAGTTAATGATCTTCCTCCACATGAGTAGGAGTTCACTTTTTAAATAATAAGAATAATATGTCAGGGGGAGCATTAGGATTTTAGAGAAGCATGGCCAAATAGAAAGGTTGGGAACTACTGCTCTAAACTAAGCTGTTGAAATGCTTATGAACACTCTCCCATCACTGGTATTGAAATATCTTTCACCTGGTAAGCTGATTGGTTTTTGTATATAGAACAAAGAAGAATGCTACCTTGGTCATTGCCTCAGGGAGCTCAGTCTTCCACTCACTCTGATTAGGTGGATTGAGCTTGTTGGGATTTCAGCAAAGTCTTTGTACTTTAGAAAAGTACATCTGATTTTGAGTCACAGTGTGAAGGTAACTATGTTTGTGGTGTTGAAGTAGTGTTCTCATCCCTCCACCCCCCCACCCCCCGATAATCACATTATCTGTAATGGCTACTTGGAGGGAGGTATAACGTGGTCTATTCTGTATGGGGAATAACTGCACATATTGAATTTGGCTGGTGCAGATGTGTGAGAATTTACTTTCAATTCCTTTTTGAGAAGAACATATAAAATGTGCTAAATATCTTCATAAAAATTGATGGAAAGGATTTTTAATATGAAGGGGGGAGAAACCAAAACTGACAAAGTCATATCTCTCTATTTGAAAGCCACTGATGCAGACTTTTCCTGCAATGTTTAAAGTTGTTTTTTTTATGAGTTAAGGAAGAAGGATGATAGAGCTATATTGGCTTTAATTGAAACATATGTATCAATGTCAGGCTAGGGATGTGAACAATTCTCACAAAACCCTTTGGTTTTCATAAGACAGTGGTCTTGACATGCTAAGATGGCCAGTTGAGGAATGACTGATCTCCACAAGAAAAAAGATGTGAGAGTTAGAGTGCCTTCCCTTATTTAGGGTCCCACAATTCACAAAAGATATCCCTATGGAAAACTATATCAGACAAGAAACAAAAATAAAGAAGAGAAAAACATTATGGCACCTAAAGTATTTTAATGTGAACTTTTGTGAAGCAAAGCAAATGTAAACAGTAAGCACAGGAAAGCTGCCTGATATCCAGAAATGAATAGATAATGTCATGGATCTGAAAACATAGTATATTTGAATGTCCTCTTAAGGGTGCAGGAGAGGATGGTCCCAATCTGTATTGGAGCCTCTCATCTGTAAGCTCTTTTTTTGAGTACAGAGCAACTAGCCAAACATCTCAGACCTCAAGACTACTTCAGTTTTTTTGTTGTTCAGTTGCACAGTTGATTCCGACCCTTTGTGACCCTATGGACAATTGTCCTCCAGGCACCTCTGTCTTCCACCATTTTCCTCAACCCACCCAGCTCTGTGCCCACTGAATCCACAATACCATCTAGCCAACTCATTTTTGGCCACCCCCTTCTTCTTTTGCCCTCCACCTTTCCCAGCATCAAGGCCTAATCAAATGAATCTTCTCTTCTCATTTGATATTGAAAGTACTTCAGCTTCATCTTTTCTATTTGACCTTCTAGGGAGCAGTCAGGGTTGATTTCTTCTAAGACTGACCTATTTGTCCTTCTCGCTGTCCAGGGGACTCTCAAAACTCTCCTCCAACACCACATCTCAAAGACATCTATTCTTCTGCACCCAGCTTTCCTTTTTTTTTTTTTTTATTAATTTTTTTATTAGGTATACAAGGAAAAAAGACAACAACAAACTAATATATAAACATAGAAACATTAAATGAAACAAATAAAACAACAATATTTTATAAGAAATACCTCATAAAATTAATGTAAGGTAAAATCGCATATTTTCTAATACCGCGTAAAACATCCACAATTTCAAATCTAACAATACCAGATCCAACCTTATTTTCCCTACTACATTATATTCTCTTACACTATTACATTATACATCATTAATATCACCCATGTGCTATATACAATGTCCGGGGCAATCTGTATCGTCCTAATGGTGCAGCTCTCACAACCATACATTGCCACTGGAAATACCATTGCTTTGACTATACAAATCTTTGTTTTCAATGTGATGTCTCTACTTTTCACTATGTTCCCCAGGTTTCTCATAGCTTGCCTCCCAAGAATCAGTCACATGGCTGCAATCACCATCTGGACTGAAGTTGGATCCTAGGAATGTAAAATCTGTCACTGCTTCTTCCCCATCTATTTTCCAGGGACTGATAGGGCCTGTTGCCATTATCTTGGTTTTCTTGATATTGAGTCTCAAGCCAGCTTTTGCACTCTCTTCTTTCAACCTAAGCAGCAGCTTCTTTAGGTCTTCCTCACTTTCTGCCATTAAGGTAGTGACCTCTGCATATCTCAAGTTGTTGATGTTTCTCTCAACAATTTTGATCCCAAATTTTGATTCCTCCATCCCTGCATTGTGCATTATGTGCTCTGTGTATAAGTTGAATAAACAGGATGATAAAATGTAGCCTTATCTTACTCCATTTCCTATTCCAAACCACTCCATCATTCCATATTCTGTCCGAACTGTAGCTTCTTGACTCTTGTACAGATTTCTCATGAGGCCTATAAGGTGTTCTGGTATTCCCATCTCTTTAATTACTTGTCACATTTTGTTGTGGTCCACACAGTCAAAGGTCTTGGTGTAGTCAATGAAACAGAAGTAGACTTGTTTATTCCTTTGTTTTCTCCATGATCCACCATATGTTGGCAATGTGGTCTCTAGTCCCCCAGCCTCTTCTGAAACCTGCCTGCTCTTCTGGTAATTCTCTCTCCATGTGCTGCTGAAGTATATCCTGTATTATCTTAAGCATCACCTTGCTAGCCTGTGGGATGAGTGCAATTGTTCGATAATTTGAACATTCTTTGGCATTACCCTTTTTTGGGATTGGAATGTATATTGATCTTTTCCAATCCTGTTGCCATTGTTGTGTTTTCCAAATCTGCTGGCATATAGAATGCAATAATTTGGTTCAATCATCTTTTAGGACTTTGAAAAATTCAACTGGAATACCATAATTTCCCCAAGCGTTATTGTTTGCAGTGCTTTTTAGGGCCTTTCTGACTTCACTCTTTAGGATGTCTGGCTCATGTTCAATGTTCTCATCATTGTGATTATCAGGGGTGTTGAGGTCCTTTTTGTAGAGTTCCTCTTTGTACTCTTTCCATCTTTTCTTAATCTCTTCTGCCTCAGCTAACTCCTTGCTGTCTTTGTCCCTTATCATGGTCATTTTTACTTTAAACATTCCCTTGATTTCCCCATTTATTTTGGAAAGGTCTCTAGTCCAATGGTGTCATGCAGACTTCAGCCACCCGGGGTAAAGACCAAACTCGCTGCCCCCTCCATCTAGGCTTGCCGCTGCCGCCATCCTCCCCCTGCGGGACCCAATTAATTCCTCGCTGCCTGTGCCAAGGCCCCCGGGACCTGGACCCAGGGCAGGGAGAGCCCCCGACAGCCAGCTGGGCAGGCGGGAGCAAGCAGGTGAGGTGAGGCCAAGCCTGCATGCCTGCTACACCTCCAGCACCAGGGACATGGCCATGACAAGGTACGCGGTGGGGTGCAGTGATGAGGGCACGTCTGACTTTGGGCTGCCTGCGCCAAATGTGGTGTGGAGCAGCATACTGGCTCCAGAGTTGATGGCGGCAATGGCAGGAGGAGGAAGCGGAGGACAATGCCAAGATGATCAGAGTGCCGCTCCTGCCACCGTTGCCATTCCTGCTCTGTTGCTATGCCCAGGGTGGTCCTCAATGTGGTGGGCCCCAAGCCAGGATTGCCTGCCTGCCTGCCTGCATTTCTGAGCTAGGCTCGGGCAAAGCCATCCTCCCACCCATTGCCTGGCTCGCTCCATTGGCTTCCACAAAGTCCTGGTTGACGCCCATCAGGGGGAAGCAGTGGCGGAGGCAGAGCAAGGGCAACTACGGCACTGTATCCAAGTGATTGTATTCTTTTCTTTCTACTTTGCTGTTTGCATTCCTTCTTTGTTCTGCTATTTTAAAAGCCTCATCAGTCAGCCACTTTGCTTTCTTACACTTCTTTTGTTATGGTTTTCCTTGCTGCCTCCTGAATGATCTCCTGCATCTCTGCCCATAATTCTTCTGGCACTCTGTCTATCAGGTCCAAGACATTAAATCTGTTCCACACCTCCACTGTGTATTCCTTAGGGATTTTGTTTATGTCAAATCTGTCTGATCCAATTGTTTTCCCTATGTTCTTTAGTCTAAGCCTGAATTTTGTGATCAGTAGGTTGTGATCTGAGCCACAGTCTGCTCCAGGTCTCATTTTTGCTGACTGTATGGAGATTCTCCATCTTTGGCTGCAGATTATGTAATCAATCTGGTTTTGATGTCAGTAGCATGCTATAATCTCTGCTGAAGAGTTTTGTTTAGCATCAGTTTAGAATAATAAACATAGGCTATTATCATCCTGTGTACGTTAAATTGTGTAGGAATATGTGTATGGTTGATTAGAAGAGGTTGAGAAGCAATGTTTGCATTTTAAAATATCTGCATATTTATTGCAGGGCTATGGCCTTCAGGCTGCATTTTATAAACCTGTGGCTGTTCTGTTGCTTTGGGACTAAAGTTCTTTGTAGAGAAGCAATGCTGTGGTATCTAGCGTCTTCCACGATGAAAGAAATATTTGGATGGAAAGATTACAAAGTTTGCAGCCAAGAATGATCTAATTTTCTTTTTTGTACTCAAAGGGACTATTAGTTTTATTGTTTTTCTTCATATGCTTTATTTATGCATTTGGCTTTAATAGACCAAATTGCTGCTTTATTCTGCATAACTGTGATTCCAACTAAAGCGATTTTGTTTATGTCAAACCTTTACAGTTTTATTTCAACTCAGCCCCATAAGACCACTTACAGGTTAAGGTTACAATAGCACAATGGATATCAGCAAATTGTGATCTTAATCATAAGTTATCAGGTTTAAATCTCACCGAATATAATTAAATGCCAAATGATCAAGTAAGATCCATGTCCAGACCTTCTGACATTTTACTTTTTTATTTAATACTGCCATAGAATGAGTAATTTATTAAAGGTTATCAATAATACTGATGCTTTCAATTTGCTATTTGAGAAAGCATATAAAAATACCACATTTATGTATGCGACCATTAAGAAAAAGTATGAAGTGAATGGATTAACTATGAAGCCTTACTGACTAGTTGTTTCCTATGTTGTCCCTGATGTACTGTTGGGAAGTGTTCATTGTTTGGACTACACATTCTATATTTCACCTAGCAACATGGCTATTGTTCATGGTGGCTAGCATATTTTGCGAAGTAGTAGGGAAAATTCCAGAACATTTCTGATCTGTGTCCCAATAGCACCTAAATTTTATGGGTTGAGACAAAAGTTTAGATCAGAGGTTCCCAACCTATGGCCCGTGGACTGAATTCGTCCAGCCAGGGCCGAATTTCTGCCAATACTGGAAAAGCCCCAATGTCACTGGAAGGGCCGGAATCACTGTGTTTTCACACCAAAATGCCGTGAAAATGTGGCAAAATAATAATAATCAAAAATGCCTCAGAAATATTTGGCCCTCACTCCCTCCTCCAAGGAAGGCAGTGGAGGTGGAAAAATTGCCCAGAAACATGGCACAAATGCATACACCACTGCTGCCACCATGGGTAAGAAGAACCACATGACCATCCCCTTAGTTGACTGAGGGGGCATGGTCAGGCCCCTGGCAGGAAAAGGTTGGGAACCCCTGGTTTAGATGGCTCTCCCATTCCAACTCAAGAAGCCTACTGGAAAGACTGTTCACTGTTATTCATTATTGGCAATAAGATAGCATCCACCACCTCACCAGAGGGGACAGCAGGCTAATTTATGACATTCATGGCAGGTTGTTTGGATGCGCAATTTTTTGCCAACAAATGGGAGCAATCAAATACTTACATAAGCTGCCCCTGTTCTACAATGATTCTTTGCCATCTGAGCCAACGGTCTCATTCTGTTGCTCAGCCCTGTTTATAGGAAGAAATATAAAAGGTCATTGACATCTTCTCTGGACATCACATTACATTGATATTCAATTTTCCATAATCCTTTTCTTTTAAAAGTGATTCTTTTGTGGGTGGGACACCTGACTCTTATTTCTGTGTTATTTTCTTCCACTGTTTTTAAAAGACTATTGCTCTTGCTGCCACACAGAATGTTAATTTTGATCAAAAAGACTTCTTAAAGCACTTGGGACTGAACAGATACTTCCAGTAAGCATTAAGGTGTTTCTTTTGTTTAACTCATATGCATATTTTAATGATCTGGAAAATAAACTACTCTTTGCTGGAGACTTAGAAACAGCCAGAAAAGGATGAGAACAAAAATTGTTTATTTCTCTATTATATTTATATTTTATAGTGAAATCCTCAGGGTTTATTCCAACTAAGGTTCCTGGGAATGTTGCCAAATAAAAATTGGGGGGGGGGGAGGGAATTGAAGTTAAAAACATCAGAGCATTGACTGATGATCAAAACTCATTTGTATTATGGAAAGTACTGCTGCAGGTGTTTGAGTCTCATATTTTTGTCATCTACAGGATCCCACCACTAGGAATCATCTTGTAGCACCAATATTGGCTTTAGATTAGGGGTTTCCAACCTAAGACCCATGGGCCGGATCTGCCATGCAGCACCATTTCATGTGGCCCCCACTGCTCCAAGGGCATTCAAGAAACAAAATGGCCACCCCCATCATGCAGGCCGGGCAAAATGGCCATCCAGCCCTCAAAGCTGACTGAGAAAGCATGACCAGGCCCCTGTCTGTCTTGAAAAGGTTGGGAACCCCTACTTTAGATGGTTAAGAAGAAGTCAAAGTGATCTCTGTCTCTCAAGGATGGGGATTCTGTTGCCTTCAAGATGTTGCTGAAGTACAACCTTTACCATGCCTCACTATTGGGTCAGGCTAGAGAAGGCCAAACTTCAACATTACCCGGAGAAACATAAGTTCCATGGTCATGCTTTAAATATGAGCTAGTTCTTATTGGCTGAAATGAAGGAGAATATAACTTAAAGAGTGGTAGTTCATCAGGCATCTTCTACTGAATGCTGTAACTTTTTGTTGCATTATGGCAAAGCAGGCACTGCTCAGACTCACTAACAATCAGATATTGGAATGGTAGGCTTAGAAATTAATTAAAGTTAAACACAGAATACAAACTGGGAAATTAGCCTGTTGCTATTTACATTTAAAATTGAGTATATTTAATCCAAATAATTAACTAGTATTTAACTCAAATTAGTATTATCAAAGCATATTCAAAACACTAATTTTGTATTCTGCATATAGAATATGTGTCACTCCATACTTTCCCTCCTCAAAAAGTGTTAGGACATTTTTCATTTGGGGGTATTGTACAAAGATTGCTGCCCAGTGGAATAGTACAACTTTAAGGCCCTCCATGTGTTCTGAACACAGGTGTATATAATAGAGCCTCAAACTGATTGCTAGGCTGTGCATGCCTTGTCCATGTGCTCATGTAACAGCCCAGCTGTGGCTGATTAGAGAATCTGCCCAGCAACACTAGGGTATAACTGTGGCCCTCTGGGAAGGGTTTACGGAGGAGGTTATCATTTGGAGGAGGTTGTCATACTGAGGAGGTTGCCATTTGGAGGAGGCTGTCATACTGAAGAGAAGGACTGAGCTACTGAGAGACTACACAGAGAGTGACTGCTGAAAGAGGTCATTCTGGTGATGAGAGTTTCCCTCAACTGAGAAGGAAGAACTGCTGAAGATTACCAGGACTCTGTGCATGCTCTTGGGATTGGAGCCAACAGAGGAATCCAAGCTGTGTACCAACTGTGGGGCTTGGAGAGAGAGAGACTGGTATTCTTGTATATAGACCTGTGTATGTCTGTCTTCCCCTCACTGTTAAGTAAAGTGCACCCTTTCACTGAAGGCATATGTGTGTGTGTCATTGCACTTAAAGTTTTCGCTGCGTAACAGCTTAAAAGTGCTACTCTGCTATCGAGCCACACATATCACTTGGGGAATCCCTGACAAAAAGAAAAGGGTCCTATACAGTAATACCTCAGATAATGTTTGCATCAGATAATGCTAAAATTGTATAATGTTAAGAAATCTGGAAAAAAATTGCATCACATAACGTTAAATCCTATGGGATGCATTGGATAACGTACGCTAAAGCCTGTGCTGGTTACAATGTATCTCTATGGAGTTTTAACTTTATTCGATGCATCCCATAGGATTTTAACATTATCCGATGCATGCATTAAAAATCGGATAACACTAAGACTTGTGGAACCAAGTTTTAGTGTTATCCGAGGTTTTACTGTATTTTCTTTTTACAATTAGATTTATGATAGGTAATTTAATCTTGATTCTACAAATACAGAAATTAATACATTCATGAATCTATGACATTTCTCAAGTTTTCAGATATTATAACTACACCCAAGAGTGAGAACCAATGTTATATAAAAGGCCAACTGGCCACTTTTACTTACAACCCCCCCCCACCCCACCATCACAGCATTATATAAAGGTTCAACTGAAAGTATAGACTTGCAACTTATCTACACTACCCATTTTAAGGTGGCTTTTGGATAAAGGGGTGTGCAATGGGGAACAAAATGCCATTTGGCATGATTCCCATATCCTAATGGCATTTTGCGTTTCCAGATTAAGGGCACAGAATTATTGGAAGTTGTGGCTGTGGGGTCCCAGCAGAATTTTGGCAGGTGTCATTGTTAGTGTCACCAGCATTTCTGGTGGTGGTCAAGGGAGAAGCCTGTCCCAGTAGTTGATTGGCAGAGGTCTGACAGTGTTCCAACTGGTGGCTGAGTTTTGGAGGAGCCCATCAACTGACCAACTGTATTGTCTAAGTTGGGCAGCAGTCACCAGCAGCACGTCTGAGGTTGTAAGTAAATAAGAAAGAAAAAGGAGGTGGAAGCGAAACACTTCTTCTGACTGCTGTAATTTAATTTTCCTAAGTACAACATACCATGTGGTGAGTAGATAAGAAGACACAAAGCAGCTCGGATTGCCTTTAATATTAACTGAAAAGTGCTAACAGATGACAGTCGGTCAATGAATACCAAGGCAAATGTGTTCAATAGGACAGTGTTACCGGCAATGTTGTATGCATCCGAAATGTGGCCAATTTCAAAATCAGAGGAAGAAAAACTGGCACTAACCCAAAGAGCAATGGAAAGATGGATGTGCAGAGTAACAATCGGGATAAGGTCAGCAATAAGGAATTACGCCAAAGAACCAGCCTGCGTGCTGTGGTCGATGAATTATATGTGACAAAAAGAAGATGGTCAGGCATCTCACCCACCTAAAAGGTAACGGACCTGTTGACTAATAGACTGGATACCAAAGGACCACAAAAGACCACTAGGCAGAAAATGATGGGATGAGCTGATGGTAAAGCTGTTCAGCCAGAGATGGAAACATAAGGCAAGCATAGAACATTTTGGAGTTCAATTGATTTGTGCTAAAAGCAATGACAAATTGATATTGGATAAATACAGTGGATGATTGCAACAGCAAAATAGTGATCATCTAGTGAATTTAAGAAGATAAATTATACTTGCCTAGATCATCCCAGCAATCAGAGGAATTCTTTTACTTTGGCAGATGATGGCTGCAAAGTAAACAATTCACGGATATTTCCCTCTCCTTTATCCCATTTCCAGCATCTACATATACTGGGAAATTAAAATTATTATGTTTTGTGCTGACTGTGTATAATCTGTAAATTATATATTTGTTCTGTAAACTGCCTGAGTCAGTTTTACTGAGTAGGGCAGGGTGATTGGTGGTGAACCGATTAAAAAAAACAACTGATTGACCGATCGAAGTGATCTAAAGTGTGCTTGGAAGAGGACAGAATAATCTTTCTTTTGATACTTCTACAATTTGGATCGGACTTCCAAAACATCTTTTATGAAGGTTTAAAACAAAAAAGCACACTTTCTTTCTAACCTTTCCTTAAAAAAAAGAATCTCTCCACAACAGAATAGATACATTGATGTGAGAATGGATACACTGTAGGAAGTTTCTCCTTCGAAGTCATAACCAGTTTCCTTTTTGGCTTTCCCTCTTATTGAAGAACTGCTTTCAAGGAATCGTGAAGGAAAAACTCTTTTTCTTTGCAGTTTGACTATTGAAATATTTATTAAAAGTTCCTTGCAGTTATTCACTTGCAATGAATTGTTGTTTGTACAGTTTAAAAATAAGAAATTTAAATAAGTTAAATAGGGACCACTTTGGTGGTACAGTAAACAGCATTCCATGCCTGCCACATGTCTATGAAAATCTCTGCAGACACAGACAGCGCTGGCTCTTTGGCTATAAACAGAGATGAGCACTGAAATCTAGAGTTGGATATGACTGGCTTTCAATCAAGGATGACCTTTACCTTAGCTCAGAAAACCTTAGATTTTATGAACATTTCATGAAAACCTTAATTTTATGAACTTAATGTCTTTATTTTTCCCCATTTGAAACATCACCCTTAACTAATGAATGAAATAAAAGAAATAAATGAACTAATGAGCATAATTCAACACGTTGAATTCATGCACTAAATCCCTGACGGTAGTGTCCTTAGACTCTACCTGCCACTTTTTTTTAATTGAACAACATGTCTAACAATATAGTAAGCAAAGAAACACAAGGAACTAAAGATTCTCTCTCTTTCTCTACCCCATTCAAGCATTTGAGCTTTGTCTTTAAGCAGCACATGAGATGTGAAGAATGAGAAGAAAGTTGCCAGACCAAGAGCATTCCAATCCCTAAAGCAGGGGTTCTCAACCTATGGCCTGTTGTCCAGACCCAGCGCACACCACCATTTCATGTGGCCTGCATCACCAACAGCACTTCCAGCAGAAGCGTATGTGTTTATGACAGCCGTGGACACATTTTATGGCAGTGTTTACAGTGGAGGGAACCACCAATCTGGCCTGCTAAGCTGTCTTAGGGGGCGTGGTCTGGACCACAGCTCGAAAAGCTCGAGAACCCTTGCCCTAAAGTTTCAGGCCCACATGGCTAAAAAGAAGAAACCATTTTAACCTTGCTTTTAGTTACCTTATCTGAATTTCTCTGCCTCTACTATTAACCTTATATCACCCTATCAAGACTTCTGTAATGAGTAAAATTATTTTGCTCTTTACTTTAAACTTTTGTCTGAGTAATCTTTGTAGTTTGGCTACAAGGCTGGGAAGGAATTATTATTGTAAAAAGGGGAAACTGTTTTGATACTAAGGCCGAACTCTGTCCCATATTCTTTTTGTGCAGCTGCCAAATATACCAAGATTATGCAAAAGGCCCTTGTAATGTCACATAGGTGAGCCCTTCTGGTAAGAATGGAGGAAGGGCAGGGAGAAGTGTTTCTGACCAAGCTAGTTGTGGAAAGAGGTTTGAAGGTTAATTCAGATAAATGGGATCAGAGTCTTGATGAAACCCCGGCAACCTGGTAATATGGTAATCCAGAGATAGTGGGAAATTTTATTTGCTATAAAGGAAAATAAATTTATTTGCTATAAATATTGAAGATTAAGCAAAAGTGCTTTTATTGCTTTTAATTATGACTGGTATTTTCTGTGAGCCACCCAGAGTCTTCAGAATTGGGCAGTGACACAAACTGGAAAAATAAATAAATAAATAAAGTACTTTGGATACAGGGGCGTAGCTACCGCCGTATCAGCCGTATCAATTATACGGGGCCCCCGGGCCACGGGGGCCCCCAACGTGCGTAAGCAAAACAAATGCAGAGCGGGAGGGAGGCGACGGCCAGGGAGCCTTGGGAGAGGGCGCCGGAAGCGGGCTGGGGGCGGGTGCCTTTCTGGGAGGCCTTGGGCTGCCCCCTCCCACCTGCCCAGGACAAAGAAGGGAGGGCAGGGCTCGCCTTTCTCCGCTGCTTCTGTCGCCTCCACTCACATGAGAGAGCGGGGGTGCGCGCGCGGCCCCTGATGAACCAGGGACACTCGGACCGCCGGACGCTCTGGGACCTTCACTGGGGAGGGGGCGGCACGGGGAGAGGCCACCGAGCGATGGCGACACCTCCGGCGGGACCGCAGCAACAGCAGCGGAGGGCACTCTGGCCCGGGAAGAGGCTGGGAGGGCTTTGACGGTCTCTCCCGCTTCCCCAGCCGTGGACCCGCCCTGCCAATGGTGGCAAAGGCCACGGGCAGCAGCCAGCAGCGCGGGTTGCAGCGGTTCCCACCTCTCCTGTTTCTGCCGAAGCCAACGTCATTGTGGGAAGGCCTGAGAAGGGACGGTCTCCTTTGGTGCCCCCCCCACCCCCAATTCCTCCTGCCCGTTACCCGCAAAAGGGTGGCACTGCTCTTCAGCGCCTGCCTGCCCGCCCTGGACAGGTTTTCTAACGGGAAGCAAAGAGATAACGCAAAGGGGAGGAAAGTTGGACCAAAGGTGGGAGGAGGGCCATGGGGCCCCCAACGTGCGTAAGCAAAACAAATGTTGTTGTTGTTCAGTCGCACAGTCGATTCCGACCCTCTGCGACCCCATGGACCTCCAGGCATTCCTGTCCTCCACCATCCCCCTCAACTCACTCAGCTCTGTGCCCATTATCTCCACAATACCATCTAGCCATCCCATCTTGGGCCGTCCCCTTCTTCTTTTGCCCTCTACCCTTCCAAGCATCAAGGCTTTCTCAAGTGAATCCTCTCTTCTCATTTGATGTCCAAAGTATTTTAGCTTCATCTTTATTATTTGACCTTCTAAGGAGCAGTCAGGCTTGATTTCTTCTAAGATTGACCCATTTGTTCTCCTCGCTGTCCAGGGTACTCTCAAAACTCTCCTCCAACACCACATCTCAAAGGCGTCTATTTTTCTGCGCTCTGCTTTCCTAATGGTCCAGCTCTCACAACCATACATTGCCACAGGGAATACCATTGCCCTGACTATGCGAATCTTTGTTTGCAATTTAATGTCTCTACTTTTCACTATGTTCCCCAGGTTTCTCATCGCTTGCCTCCCGAGAATCAGTCGCCTTTTTATTTCATGGCTGCAATCCCCATCTGCAGTGAGCTTTGATCCTAGGAAAGTAAAATCTGTCACTGCCTCTACTTCTTCCCCATCTATTTTCCAGGGACTGATAGGGCCTGTTGCCATGATCTTGGTTTTCTTGATATTTAGTCTCAAGCCAGCTTTGTAAAGTGTGCATTCAAAAGTTGGCAACACCCTACATCGGTTATCGCAGGCTGCGGGATTTCCCCGTTTAAGTAATTTTATGCATTTTTTTCTTTTGTGAGAAATCTTTACCCTTCCTAAGGGCCCCCAAACAAATTTTTATACGGGGCCCCGCCAAGGCACGCTACGCTTCTGTTTGGATATCAAATGAGAAAAGAGGATTCACTTGTGAAAGTCTTGATGCTGGGAAAGGTCGAGGGCAAAAAAGAAGAAGGGGGCAGCAGAGAATGAGATAGCTAGATGGCATTGTTGATGCAATGGCCACAAAGCTGGGCGGGTTGAGGAAGATGGTGGAGGATAGGGGTGCCTGGCATGCAATGGTCCATGGGGTCGCAGGGGGTCAGAATCGAATGTGTGACTGAACAACAGCAAATAAAGGCAGCAAAATGTATGCCATGTCTGAAGTAATTGCTGCCATTTCAGCTAGTGGTCACATCCCATGAGGCCTTACTGACAGCCTACATTACACACAGGAAGTTTTTTTAAGGTCCTGCAGTGCTGGCAAGACTTGTAGAAGAGTCCCCACCAATCTACAGGAAGTATGCTCTATTTCTTCCTCCATTCCCAGTTCTTTCTCTGTCTTCACATGGAGAGTGAATTTCTAAAGATGTTTAGAGGTTCTCCATGTATTCATGGTTGGATGATTGCAGCGGAAAAATAGTGATCATCCATGTGCTCATGTAAGTCAGACTGGTGATCTTCTAAGCCAGGGGTGCCCAACCTTTTAACTTTGTGTGCCTGACCATGCCCCCAGACAGCTGAATGGGCTGGACCACACACCCCAGAAGTGGAAGCAGAAGTGGGTGCATTTACTACTGTCGTAAATGTGCCCACTTGCACGTTTACAAGAGCTGCAGCAGGTGCGTTTGCACATTTGTGGGTTCATTTTATGGCTGATGTAAATGCAGCTGCTTCCACTTCCAAGTGTAGTGAATGAGGGGCTGGGCTGGATGAAATGGCGTCAGGTATCCTGGCTGGGCGCCAAGAGCCTCCTGGATAGAAAAGGCTGTTGTCTGCAGAACGATACTTTCCATGTGCACTGAAGGTGATATTATGTGCAACAGAAATGATGGTGGAAGTGATCATGTAAGTACAAGAACATCTTTATGGGATTTTACATCTGATTCTTTTTCAAACTCTCAAAATCACTACTTTAAAGTGTGATCCATTTTAAAGAAGTAAGCAGTCTGAAATGGGTTCTGGGGAAGACAATGAAGATGCTTGGTAGTTTGCAAAACAAATGTTATGAAGAAAGATTGAAGGACTGCAAAGATGGTAGACATTTGAATGTAATTTTTTTTAAACATGGCATTTCAGTGGGAGAGTTTAATAAATTCTGAAACCTCCTCTACTGAAACTAAAGACTGCTAGAAGTCCTTCTCATTGGGTGGGCAAGCTCTTATCTTTGTTTTAGTTCTGTGAAATGTCTCTGGTAACAATTAGGTCATTTATTTAGTTTTTCCTAGGGAAGCTGAAACAATTCTGTTCTCACAGCCTGAAACCAAATATTGTCACATAATTCAAAATATTTGCTTTGCCTCTTGTCTTGGAGGCATGTGCATGTATTTCAAGGTGATCCCATCTGAAACAATAACATATAAAAAAGAAGAAATAAAGCACATGCAGATAACTAGGTGAGCTGCTAACCATGAATCTGACTTTTAAAGAGCATAAACAATACAAGAACCTCATTAACCTACAGCAAGATGATAAAATAAATCTAAAGTCACAGATCTTTGCTTTGATATCGAGAGAGCCATCATAAATGGTGAGCATTTTACCTATTACCTTTTTCTGTGCAAATTTCTGTGTCTTATGCCTATCTGAACCATACATATACTGTATGAAATAGAGACAAATGTAGGCAAATTTCATGATAACAGGACATATATGCTAGCATGGTTTCTCAACCTTGGGCCTCCAGGTGTTCTTGGACTTCAATTACCAGAATCCGGTCAGCACACCTTCAGAAGTCCAAGAACATCTGGGGCCCAAGGTTGAGAAGCCTGTGCAAAGGTAAAGCTCTCCTTTGCTCAAAAGCCAGTCATGGGTGTTGCTCATTTCCGTTTACAGCCTAAAAGTCAGCCAGTAGCAAACCTCTTTGGGTGGTTTGCCTTAAGAACAAAGTACTGACAAAACAAGAGAAAACAATAGAACTAGACTGTAACATAACAACACAAAAACTGAAATGCAAATGATAAAATCAGAACAACAAATTATTTCAGTAATATGACAAGATTGCAAAGAAGATTTTGGATCAGATGATAACAATTTCAGAAAGAGCGGCATATAAATTTGAATTTAATAATAATAATAATAATAATAATAACTACAAAAAGCTGGTTTAACCCCATTGGGATGACTCTTAGTTATGAACTGCCAGTAGTAGAGAAGAGAGTGTAGAAATTTGATGTTGCACATAATTATTGTACTCAGTTTACAACAGCAAATTGCTACTTTGACATCTTGTGTCAATTCACCACTGGAATTTACAATGATTGTGTTAAATATATCAACATAATTTTTAATTGCACTCTGACCTATATTTTAAGCTTTAGAAAATAAAAAAGGGTTTGCCTTGTGTTGAAAAGAACTAATCCTTCAGGATTAGCATTGATTTGTATTGTATCCAATCCAGTCTGTAGAACCATCTCCTGGTACTACAGCCTTTCCTTTCAACTAGGGTAACATTGCCTGGGGAAATAAAAGTTACATTTAGTTGTTGCTGAATGAAATAGTAACATTAACATCACTGTTGGTCCAAGACATTTGGTTATCTAATGGAAATGCAAGTTGTTGTTATAATGCAACTAGATTGGCAATTAATTTTTCTTTCAAAACTATTGATTAAATAGTATTCTCCACCACCAAAAACAGCACACTAGTTTAGGGGGCACAGAGAACTATATTTTAGAACTTTGTTTCTTTCTTCTATCATATGCCACTTGAAGAGACCTTCTCTGTGTACCAACTGGTAGGGCTGCCTCCTATTGTTACCTGTCATTTACCACCTTTCCCTAGAGGTCATTGTGAACCTGTGCAAAGGTGAAATACTGATGTACAACGGTTAATGCAAAACATTTTACAGTATTTGATGGCGTAGAAGATGACTCCCCCCCCTGAAAAACATGCCTCCAAGCGGGGGGGGGGGGTTGTCGTCTTATAAGCCGGGTGCACTTCAGTTGGGATAGACATAGCTGCCCATAGTGGCCTCCCGATGCTCGCCCGCCTCATTCTACATACCATCCAGATGAAGAAAGAAGCTCTCCCTTTCAAACTGGTGGGGAAAAAGAAAGGGTTTTACTTACTGGTACCTTCTGCCCTTGTTTCTGCTCTGCCCAAGATGGAGGAAAAAGCCATGCTTCTTCCTTGCAGGGGAAGCAAGAGGCTAGGCTAGAGCAACACTTCCTGCCTCAGTGCAATTGACCTGCCCACCCACTTTACCTGCAGCGCCACCACTGGTCGGTGGTGCTAGTACAGTTCTAAAAAATCAATAAAATAATTAATATTACTGTATTTTAATTACTGAAACTCACTAGCAGTTGCTACATTTCCCACTCTTGGCTTATACTTGGGTCAATCTATTTTCCTAGGTTTTAAGGTCAAAATTAGGTACCTCGGGTTATATTCGGGTCAGCTTATATTCATGTATATATGGTAGATAAATAAGTACCACTTTGCACTGTTTTATGTTTACTGTACATGTTTGATAACATACAGCCTTGTGACAGTTTTTCTGCATGTCATAAGCATTTGAATATAAGTTAACATGTTGAAATCAAATCTGATATTCTTTTATGTTTTATCTGGTGTGTCGAAGGCGTGCAGAAGAGGGGGTAGTCTTATACGGCAAGTATATAACAAACTATATTTTGAGTGGAAATGTTGGGGGGTCGTCTTATACACCCAGTCATCTTATACGCCGGCAAATATGGTATTTTAAAACATTCAATGTTTTAGTTCTTTTTAAAAGTTACATATGTTTAGAAACCTAAATTAGGATGAAAAGGTTTTTTTTGATCCAAGTTTCAAAAGACTACTTAACTATTTCTTAATAATTGATTGCTGGGGTGATAAACACTCCCCCTTCTTGCCCAGAGGTTTCTGATTCCTCTAAAACAGGAGTGCTCAAACTTTTCATGCTGTGGGCCATTCACGTGGTTCAGTGGCCCAGTCACATGGTTCCTCCCACCAGAAGTGAAAGTAAAATGTACCTTGTAATCTGTTTTGCAACAGGATTAGATAGATTTTAAACCGCCATTTTCTCTGTTTAAGCCAGGGGTACCAAAACTATGGCCTGTGGGCTTGACCCAGCCCAAACACAAATTAATCTGGCCCACACCACCCTCCATTGTTCCTGGAAGCAGAAGCAAAATGCACTTGTATGGGTGCATTTTACTTCTGCTTTTGGGAGTGACGAGGGCAGCATGGGATGGATGAATTGGCATTGGGGGCCAGATCTGGACCACGGGCTGTAGTTTAGGCATCCCTGCTCTATAAGGTTGTGTCATCAATACTTTTTCATAATTCATTTCACTCTACCAATGAGTGGCATCAACAAACATTTGGTGCTGTGGGAAACATTACTTTCTACTTTTCATGATTAAAAAGGATGTTAAAAATGCCCCCCATTTCCCATAAATTTTTCTTTCCTGATTGCTGATTTTTTGTGATGGGTGTAGGAGGGGGAAATTAACCAGGGTAGGTGGGTGGGATTAAAATGAAAGAAAGAGAAGAAGGACTCGTGATAAAGTGATTCTGTAGGTTTATGAAAAGCTTTTCGAACTAGAGACCCCAAATGACCTTATTTTACTGCTTGTGGTTGTGCTCTCTAGATTAAAAGCTGTTTTCTTTTATTGAAAGCAAAAAGGGTGCCAAATATTGAACCTGTTTGGTGCCACATACATCAAGAGCAGAAATATTTCACTACAATGACATACCCTGACATATGGAAGCAGATAACAAATGGCATCTTATCTGTGTCCTCAATTTATTCTTCTTTCTTGTTTGCTCCTCCTTCTTCCTTTTTTTCTAGGTCACAGCAGGATACTGCATTTCTTTTAATCATGGGTTTGTCATACACAAATTTGTTTAGCAGGAGAGAATATAAAAACACCTCAAGTTGTGCCCTGTCTCTTCCACCATCTCAGTTCCTGCTCTCCCTCCTTCCTTGTAACACAGAAAGACAAAGACCGTGTTAAATTTTTCATTATTTTCATTCCATTTCTGATCCAATTATGTGAGGGTACTCCATCACTTTCATGAGTGTTATGTGCTATAACATCAGCTGCTGCACATTAATCAGGTTTCTCCCCATGCCCCCGCCTCGTTTTATTCTGCAGACATGGTGCTAAATCATATTGCTCAAAAAATAAAAAATAAAAAGGGGGTGGGTGGGAGAAGAAATCAGACAAGAAATTGATGCAAATGACTATGGAGGGAAACTCCCTTTTGTGGAATTACAGCTGGAAATGGTTAGGCTAGGTGGCCTCCCAGCTTATACCTCTCCTGCCCAAAAAGCTTAGAAATGCATCAAGTGGCCTTCACAAATCCCTCTTTCTCTTGATTGCCTCACAAAAGGAGACTTTGAGGCTATGTACCTCATGCTGCTTTAATGTTCATTCTCCACTTTACATCACTGAATCAGCACCTATGGAAAGTTGCCCTGGGCACTGGGCTCCTCTTATTGAACTGTTGTAACTAATAGGCCAGGAAGTTGAGAAATGACTGCCTTGGCATTTCCAATTGCCTCCCTAGAATAGAAAGCTGGTGTCTATTTCTATGGCTTAAAAAAAGGCTAAGCAAAACAAGACCATGAATAGTGGATGCTTTCTGCCTAATAGGATTTGATTTGTGAGGGCTGCCTGTGAAAATGAAGTCATTTGTACTGCTGGGAAACCTTAGTAGGCCATCTGAAAAGTGCTGTTTCTTTTACCCCTGATTGCCACCAACATTTAAAACTGCACTGCTCCAAATCATCTCGTCCTTCTCTAAACCTTCTGAAACCACTTGTTGTCATAGATAGTCACATCTCATGCTGATGAACAATATACTTTGCAACCTAATTTCTAACATGCCATTATGGCAAAAATGATTGCCTCCCCACCCTGGACCCCAAAACTCTCACCCTCTTTTTTGTTTAAAAAAACAAGGCTGAAAAATTTATCTTGAGACTGGCAAGAGGAAGCAAAGCAGAAAATGCCAAGGTGGTGTTTCCCTTTAAGGTATGGCCTTCCAGCAGCAACGTGTGCCTGTCCGTCCCTGTAAAATCTCTCCCCACCACAGGCCTGCTCAATCATTACAACCTCTGCCACCCCAGGAATCCTAATGTATAACATGGCCTATTGAAGGTCCCCCATCGACTGGGTGGAGGCACCTAAGAGCAAAGCTTTGATTACAGATTGCATCTGTGCCAGCTCTTTCTACTTAGACAGAAGAATTTTCAGTGATGAACTCTTAACAGTGTTAATTTAAATTCCTGTATATTAAACTGGGATTGCAGCTCTGAATCAAAGCTGCTCAGGGTTTCTTTTTGTCCCTATTGATTCATTCATTCCCTTTTATCCCCATTACAAATTGATTCACTAAAAGAATGAAAAGTACTTGAGATTTTAAGATAAATTTGCAGAAGAAGCAAATTTTGAAACATGCTTTTCCAGCCGACTCAATACAAACTTCTATTGTTTTTTATTAATCATGAAACAGGAATCAAAGAATGAAATTATGGTTTAATATTGGATACTGTTGATATCATGAGAGCAACTAAACAAAATAATTATCTTGTTAGATCAGAACAGGTTGAATATTTTCCATTATCTGGTGTCTAATAGTTGTCAGAGGCTTCCAGGATTTCTCAAGTAGAGGATGATAGTGATAGCATCTTTTCTTCTACCTTTAATTTATTTATTTAATAAAGAAACCCATTCAAAGGTTGCAGCCAAAAAAAAAACCTGAACGGACGCTAGCTGCAGAAGTAAAAGTATTAACATTGTTCCAATTTTACAGACAGAGAAACAGAAAATATTCACAACTCCTGTGAATAGCTTGTTCATTTTCATTGCCTTCGCTTTTCCTCAGTGAAATCAAAATAAGGCTAAACATGAATGGGTAGAAAGCACTGGAATATTGTCTTGTTTATGGCGTGATTCTGGATTGGATGTGATTATCCATGTGCACAAGTTCAGAAAGGAGAAAGAACTGTATCTTAATGATACAATGTTGACATCAATTATGATTAGAGAGGGGGAATGGTCTCATAGTTTGGATGAGTTTTGAAGGGAATGTTGTTTCCTCAATGCTGCCTCTTCTCCCCAAATAAACTTAGACACAATATCTCAAAAATTCTTCTTTGCCTTCCAGGCAGTACCAATTAAAATAATTATAATAAAGTACCTTATTTTCTAGAGTGTAAGACCCACTCCCCTCCCTTCAAATACACTGGAAAAACGGAGTGTGTCTTGGACTGTATATAGTGGCCTATGGTATGATATTTTGGTAACAATGGGGTGCATCTTATACTCCAATGTGTCTTATAAGCCAGCAAATAAAGTAAATAGGTTTCAGTTCAGTGCTTTTTCATGACACCTAGAATCTGCTGTCTGAAGCAGCCACCTCCCTGGTCCTAATGGGATGGCCAGCTTTCATTTCCTCAAAGGGAAGTCAGTACAGAATGTTTTTAAATGGAAACAACAGAGCTCTGATAGGGAGACCTGCCAGATGTTTTTAATCACAAGATGGCATCCTTTTGTCCACCAGGGCTGGGGCTGTGTGGAAGAGAGCTCACTAAAATCCAGATTTATGATCTTCAGCTTCAGTAGGGTGGAAAGAAGCCATCCTTTGCAGATGCAAATTGTTGTAGCTCTCTTGACAACAAAGGATTACATGAGTTGATGGGGTCTCCCTGTTGTCTGAGCAACAATCCAAGCAGATTGAGAGGGAAACAAATGCTTTATAACACAGTGCTTCTCGTTTTTTCCTTCTCCTCCTTAAATTGTATATGACAGAAACAAATAAGCCATGCTCCAGCAAGAGTCTTAAATACTGTTGTTTCCCTAAAAGGATTATTACACAGTGTGAATTCCTATTTCCAGAGAGGTAAGTGTGTTCACGGTGACTGCAGCTTAATGTTCTACACTGCAAAAAACTGATATTAAAAATGCAAATACCTCTGTAAATAAGCAGGCTTGTGAAGAACAAATACCTGTTTCCACTGAACTGATTAGCTGAGCTGAATGATAAACCCACATCTACTAATGCGGTGTAACATAGTGTGAAAAAGCAGATAAGTGTTGGGTGATGCCATGGGTTTAAAATAGACACACAGACACAGATACACAGACACAAACACACATGCCAAAAAAAAAAAAAAAAAAGGCCAGAGGTTACCAGATTAATGATGAAAATGTAGGTAAGTATCATAGCTACTATAACCAGGTCTTCTTATGAGGAAGTTTCTCAAGAACTGACTTGTAAGCCACACCTAGAAAGTAGGCTGTGTAAATGGAACTCAGTTAGTTTTGCTGCTGCATCTTTTGGTTGGACAATTAGATGAAAGCAAATGTAACATGCAACTTATTCCAAAACCTCACAACAGGATCGTATGCAGGATGGTGAAAGCTTAGTGCAGGATGCACTCACATTCATTATGAGCTCCTTCAACAAATACTGCATATACTCGAGTACAGTATAAGCCAATCCGAATATAAGCCGTGGTACCTAATTTTTACCTGAAAATCCAGGAAAATAGATTGAACCGAGTATAAACTGAAGATGTGACATGCAGCAGCTGCTTTTTTGTTGTTCAGTCACACAGTCAATTCCGACCCTTTGTGACCCTATGGACCACTGTCCGCCAGGCACTTCTGTCCTCCACCATCCTCCTCAACTCACTCAGTTCTGTGCCCATTGTCTCTACAATACCACTCGGGTCTTCCCGAGTGGGGCGGGGTATTAAATGTGAATAATAAATAAATAAATAAATAAATCTAGCCATCTCATTTTTGGCCACCCTGTTTTTCTTTTGCCCTCCACCTTTCCCAGCATCAAGGCTTTCTCAAGTGAATCCTCTCTTCTCATTTGATGTCCAAAGTACTTTAGCTTCATCGTTACTATTTGACCTTCAAGGGAGCAGTCAGGGTTGATTTCTTCTAAGATTGATCTATTTGTTCTCCTAGCTGTCCAGGGGACTCTCAAAACTCTCCTCCAACACCACATCTCAAAGGCATCTATTCTTCTGCACTCAGCTTTCCTAATGGTCCAGCTCTCACAACCATACATTGCCACCGGGAATACTATTGCTTTAACTAGATGAATTTCTGTTTGCAATGTGATATCTCTGCTTTTCACTATGTTTCCCAGGTTTCTCATCGCTTGCCTCCCAAGAATCAGTTGCCTTTTTATTTCATGGCTGCAATCACCATCTGCAGTGAGCTTTGATCCTAAGAAAGTAAAATCTGTCACTGCTTCTACTTCTTCCCCATCTATTTTCCAGGGACTGATAGGGCCTATTGCCATTATCTTGGTTTTCTTTATACTGAGTCTCAAGCCAGCTTTTGCACTTTCTTCTTTCAACCTAATCAGGAGTTTTTTAAAGTCCTCCTCACTTTCTGCCATTAGGGTAGTATCATTTACATATCTCAAGTTGTTGATGTTTCTCCCAGCAATTTTGATCCCAAATTGTGATTCCTCCATCCCTGCATTGCGCATTATGTGCTCTGTGTACAAGTTGAATAAGCAGGGTGACAAAATGCAGCCTTGTCTTACTCCTTTTCCTATTCCAAACCACTCTGTCCTTCCGTATTCTGTCCTAACTGTTGCTTCTTGATTCACTAGCAGCTGCTAGTAAGTTTCAGTAATCAAAAATAAATGAAAATATGGGGAAATTAATTAATTTTTTTGTCGCATCTCAATCCGATGTGGTCTTCGGACCCTCGTTGTCATTGACCCGAGTATAAGCCGTTTCCCTTTTTTTGCCCCCCCCTCATTTTTAGGACTGAAAAACTAGGCTTATACTTGAGCATATACAGTAGTTGGTTTGGAGTCACCTTCAAGAGTGGATAAAGCTCATGGTCTTCTTAGGGTCATGTGACCTGCTGTTTCAATACAGAACTGTAACAAGTGGATGCTGTGCTGTCTATTATAGTGATCCATAATCGATCTTTGAGCTATGTATGTGAATTAAAGCACAAATACATCACTGAATTGTGAATCCCAAGATTTCAGAGAATGTTATCAAAACAGTTCAGGCTGTAACAAACTGCTTAGACTTGTGGAATACAGATAAACTCACAGAATTAATTAAAGAATATGGTCCTGAAGCAAAACAAAATGAAACCCACCCCACTTTTATTCTAGTACTAGGTCTGGTTGGTGGCTGTTTATTCCAAGGCTAATTTAAATTCTGGCTTTTCTGGAATGAAAAAGTCTTAACTGTTTGGTAGTTTATGATGTAACATCCATTTCACATATATGGATCAGAATTTACAGCTGTGGCTTTCATTTAAGTGGTGTAATTTAACAGTTGCTTCTATTCAAAGAACATTCTATATTTTAATGTAGCAGAGCTTTTATAATGTAATTTATCATTTGCTATTCTAGGATAAAGTATACAATTATATGTTTGCATAATGCAAAACCTTTAACTCCTACAGTAAACTTCAATAGCATAGATTTATGGTGGATTTGAATTTCAGACATCATTCTGCACTTTGCTCTAGAAGCTGCTTGCTCCCTTTGATTCTTCAAACTCAGTGTCACAAGTTACAGAAAATATTCACATGAAGGAAAATCAGAATTTAATTCTACATCTGTGCCAATGTGAGCAGTATACAGGTTGGAAGATTTGCCAGGTTTGAGTGAAGGAGAAGAAACTTTTGACCTATTCTGAATTTCCTTAGAGACTCTGTTCCTATCAAAACATTCCAAGTTTTATAGAGCTTCACATGTCTTTCCCTCCCTTAAAATATTCTCACTTACAAGTTCTACATGAAAGAGCTTTGCATCCTGTCAGAATCTGATGGAAGAATTTTAGCACACTTGTGTCTGCCAAAATGATTCAAGGGAAAAGGGATCAAAAGGACAGTGTTTGTTTTCTTTGGGTCATTTGGTGATGCCCTCCACTTTTTCCTAGGAGAGGGAGCCATTTAGGAAAAAACTTATAAAATGTACATACCCCCAGGAAGATATATGAGATTAGTAATAGCAATTACACTTTTATATCACCCTATAGAATTTAGAAGTTCACAAGTATATTAGCATTTTGTCCCCAACATGCTAGGTACTCATTTTAATGATCTCAGCAGGAAAGGCTGAGTCAACCTTTGGTCCCATTGGGATCACATTCAGATTGTGAGCTGAGTTTTGTCTCTAGTATCACAGCTTAACCATTGTACTATGGGGGTTCTCAGCCAATATTCATATTAGCTGTCCTTCTGAAGAACTCACTCTAATTCAAGGGAATCACATAAAATGATGTAACTTGTCCAGTATTATTTTTGATGTTTTACCTTCACAAGGAATTCCATTTTGAATTTTTGTACCATTTCTTTGTGAGAGGATCTATAAAAGGCATGCTGTCAGGCTTTCCCCTATACTCCCCTCCAATCACATTATGCATGATTTATCCTGGATTTACCTATCTATGGAAGATGGCTAACCACACTAATCATTACAAAGGCACTAAGCCCACCAGAATATCCAATAGAGGTGAAGGAGACAAGGACATCATTAGGGGCTGGCTCAGAAGAGCTTATGCACAGGGAATAACTGACAAAGAGTAAAGGTCAGAAATGAGAGGGTCAGAATTGGGAGACAGGTTCTGAGGGTTATAAAGAGAAAGCAGGAACTCTGATAGATATAAAAGGAACCAGGAAGATAGGAAGACAGATGGAAGAAATGAAAATGGAAGGGTCTTCTTCTTCCAGACTTCATAGCCTTGTATGTTGTTTGTTATTTTTCCACAGAATTGATATTTTGTATAACCTTTATAAATGATTTTAAAGTTTATATGACCATATCCTCTGAATCTCTTATGATTCAATCTCTAGGCACCATCCCTCTTATCCTTCTCTGAAGAAGGCTGCAGATTTGTTTGCCCAAAACATGTTGGACAGTCTATAAAATATAATGCAACCATTTTCCTAAAAGTCCTGAAACTTCATATCTCCTTCTTGTTTGAGTCTAGGGAGAGGTTGCAAACTCAGCTCTCCAACTTTTCTGGCTTTGGGCTCCTTCATGACTGTGAATTCATAAATCACTGCAGAGAGAGAAAGAGAGAGGAGCAATTTCCATGTAAATGCTTTATAGTACTTTCTACATAACATTTTGCCATGCCAGCTGGCTAGATAACTCAGTTGTTTAGGTATCTGTGGAGCCAGAGATGGGAATTCAATTACTCACTATATCTCCCTGTGTAAGGTAAAGGTAAAGTTCACCCCTGCTTGAAAGCCAGTCATATCCAACTCTAGGGTTCAGTGCTCATCTCTGTTTATAGCCAAAGAGCAGTGATGGGATGTTCCCGGTTCACACTGGTTCGCCCAAACCAGTAGCAAGATTCCCAGGTGGTTCGCCGAACCGGTAGCAACCACCCGGGAATTTTTATTTTTAGTCGTCCGGTTCGGATGCCTCACTGGGAAAATATATATTAAAATTTGGAGCCAAAATTGCTCCCGGGAACTGTGCATGCATCAAGCCTTCATTTGACGCATGCACAGTTCTATTTTTTTTTACTGTGCATGTGTCAAATGAAAGTTTGATGCATGTGCAGTTCACGGCAGCCATTTTGGCTGCTGGGAAAGGAAGGGCGCAGGGAATGACTGAAGAAGCAGTGATGGTGGCAGCCATTCTGTGCCTGGCCCGGCTGCCCCAACAGGATGTTGTCTCTTTGTGGCGGTTTGCCACTGTGGTGGTTTGCCGCCGCAGTGGTTTCCTGCTGTGCTACTGTGCTGCTGTGCCGCTGCTCCACCGCTTCCAAGGTAAGTGAGGGGTTTGTGTTTGGGGTGGGTGGGTGGGTGTAATTTTATTTAATTTTCATTTATTTATTTATTTATTTTTATTTACAGGTTTGTGGTGTGGTTGTTTGGTTGGTTGGGGGAGTTGAGGTGTGTGTGTGTGTTTATTTTAATTTTATTTTATTTATTTTATTTTTTGCCCAGCCCACAATGTCATGATGTTGGCTCCACCCATGATGTCATGACATCACGACATTAGCTCTGCCCCACTGTGATGACATCACGGTGGGGTAGTAAAATTTTTGACATCCCATCACCGCCAAAGAGCCAGAGTTGTATGCAGTTTCAGATGTTTCCATGGATATATAGCAGGCATACCTCAACACCTGAGGGCATGGAACACTGTTTACCTTCCCACCAAAGTGGTATCTGTTTATCTACTTGCAATGTCTTGCTTTCGAACTGCTAGATTGGCAGGAGCTGGGACAGAGGTGGAACCTCACTGCATCGTGCAATAGTCCGGAATTGAACTCCGACCTTCCAGTTGTTGAGTTCAGCATCTTAACCATTTGAGCCACCGCTGACCCTATCTCCCTGTCATGGGCAAGCTGCACAGTCCCAAAATGCCTCCAGAAGAAGGGACTCGGGAACCACTTCTGTACAATTTCTATCTAGAAAATCCTTTTGTTGTTGTTCAGTTGCACAGTGGATTCCAATCCTTTGCGACCCCATGGACCATCCTCGTCAACCCACCCATCTCTGTGCCCACAGCATCCACAATACCATCTAGCCAACTCATTTTTGGCTGTCCCCTTCTTCTTTTGCCCTCCACCTTTCCCAGCATCAAGGCTTTCTCAAGCAAATCCTCTCTTCTCATATGATGTCCAAAGTACTTTAGCCTCATCTTTACTATTTGGCCTTCTAAGGAGCAGTCAGAGTTAATTTCTTCTAAGATTGACCTATTTGTTCTCCTTGCTGTCCAAGGGACTCTCAAAACTCTACTCCAACACCAGTGGTGGGATGTCAAAAATTTTACTATCCCACCATAACATAATCACAGTGTGGGCACAGCTAACGTCATGACGTCATGACATCATGGGTGGAGCCAATGTCATGACATTGCGGGTGGGGCCAAATAAAAAATAAAATAAAATAAAAATAAACACACACACACACACCTCAACCTACCCACCCACTCACCCACAACACAAACCCGTAAGTAAATTAAATAGATAAATAAACAATACATTAAAATACACACACACACCCAAATCCCCACCCCCACCCCAAACACAAATCAAATAGAGCTTTTAAACCAGAGCTTAAAGCTTATTCTGGCTAATCTTTCTCACACTAGGCCAGATAGAAGGAACTACAGAATAAACTCACCACAATATGGCTTCATTTTGGCACTTTTCAACTTTTCAACAGTTAAAGAAGTTCGGTACTAAGTCTTTGCCTAACCAGTTCTCTAGGATAATATGCCTTAATGTAAATGTAAAACAGCTGTACCTCCTTAAAGGTTTTCCAACTGGAACAGCAATTGGAACAGCACAGGTGTAGCTTTTTGATGAGGTAACTCCAAGACTTTGCTTAAAAACCCCAAGCCAGGCCTTTTTAGGAACTGTGGTAGTACGTCAATATAGGTAAAGGTATTAAATACACATTAAAATACACACAGACATACCACATCCAAAGGTGAGTCACTTACCCTGGGGAGCAGGCTATAGGGAGCTTCAGGCTAGCAGCTTCTCTTCCTCCTCCCCACTTGGGAGGACAGCAAGGAGACTGTGCATACACACCAAGCACTGTAGGTATGCATGCACACCAAGTGCTTGGCGCACATGTGCATTGGGAGAACCAGTGAAAAGGTAAGCCCCAAAGGTGGTTCCCCCCAAAAGCTGCTACCCGTTCTCTGGGACACTGGAAAAAGTTACTACCGGTTCTGGCGAACTGGTGCAAACCTGTTACATCCCATCACTGTCCAACACCACATCTCAAAGGCATCTATTCTTCTGCGCTCAGCTTTCCTAATGGTCCAGCTCTCACAACCATACATTGCCACCGGGAATACCATTGCTTTAACTAGATGAATTTTTGTTTGCAATGTGATGTCTCTACTTTTCACTACGTTCCCCAGGTTTCTCATCGCTTGCCTCCCAAGAATCAGTCGCCTTTTTATTTCATGGCTGCAATCACCATCTGCAGTGAGCTTTGATCCTAAGAAAGTAAAATCAGTCACTGCTTCTACTTCTTCCCCATCTATTTTCCAGGGACTGATAGGGCCTGTTGCCATTATCTTGGTTTTCTTTATATTGAGTCTCAAGCCAGCTTTTGCACTTTCTTCTTTCAACCTAACCAGGAGTTTTTTAAAGTCCTCCTCACTTTCTGCCATTAGGGTGGTATCATCTTCATATCTCAAGTTGTTGATGTTTCTCCCAGCAATTTTGATCCCAAATTGTGATTCCTCCATCCCTACATTGCACATTATGTGCTCTGTGTATAAGTTGAATAAGCAGGGTGACAAAATGCAGCCTTGTCTTACTCCTTTTCCTATTCCAAACCACTCTGTCCTTCCATATTCTGTCCTAACTGTTGCTTCTTGATTCATCTAGAAATTATCATAATAAGTCAGAATTGACTTGACAGCACAGAGTTATTAATATTGTTATGAATGTTGCACTTTGTTTCAGTGGAAGCAAATTGAAATTATACAAATTCATTATGAATATTATTTCAAAAGAAGCAAGTTTGTTCATTGAAGACTGTTGTACCCCACACCATCTCTCTGACTGCCAAGATTCTCTTCATTTGAAACGTGGTGCTAGAAAAGATCTTTACAGACACACCATGGACAGCCACAAAGACAAATAAATGGATCATCTCAAGTCTAGAAATTATCATAAGAAGACAGAATTCACTGAAAAAAGCAATAATGGTAGGGAAAGTTGAAGGCAGAAGGAAAAGAATGGTTGCATGACTGGGCATATAAGTTCGATTTCTATCTCTACTTTCCATTAAGGAACAACAATTGAGGCACCTTACAAATATCATTAAAACCAAACTAATAACAAGTTAAAGACAAATTCAACTATACAACCATCAATAAAAATAAGTTAAAACAAACTGAGCAATAAAACTCTTAGCTGTTAAATTACTCTACTGATGATGCTTACTGAATGAGAAGGCAGAGCTCTGGAAACCTCTTCCCTTCAATGAGCATTTTGTCTTTAAAGACAAAATCTGACCAAACAAAAATATCCATTTTCTTTGTTTCAAAAGAAAAAGAATCTGAACTGTGATCTGCTTCAGGAATGGATGCTGCAAATCTTAAAAGCACTGTAATTTGACCACAGAAGGAATGGTTTCTTTTCACTAGAATAGAAGGGAGCATAAGAAAGTTTGGCATAAATAAGAATACCAAAAATGCTGTGTTTCAGACTTCCATGCACCCTCCACTCCAGTCCCCCCCCCCCCGGCTTTCAGGTTCAGCAAACCACTTTTTCAATAGATTGCAGGCAACTGCACCATTTAACACCAGAAACACAGTTTTCAAAACTAGAAGTGAACTTCTGATTATGTTCCATTTAGATTTTTTGGACTACAAAACACATACATTTCCATTTTGGGAATTCCACCTGACAGATACCACAGGGTACCTCACCTGGAGAAAAGGACTGGCTCAGTGTTTTCATGGCCTATGATAAGCTTAACCCTGCTCTAGTTTCTTGTAAAAAAGAAAAAAAACTTCCTAGCTAACCTTGTGACAGTTGTCTTTTCTAGCAGAAAGCTAAGGTAGAACCCAAATGTCATAACCTATTTCTGACCACTCCCAGCTTTGATTGCTTAGTTTGGGAAAATGTTTGAATGTCCACATGGACTCCAGAGAGGCAGAAAACTGGCCTCCATCTTTGTCATATTGCCAGCCCCCAATCTAGGCAGAAACAGCTTGTAGTACTCTAGCCATTAAACCCAGCCAAATGGGAGAGAGTCATATATTTAGTTTTTATAACAGAAATTTGTTTTAATTCACATTAGTATGAACTATTATCTGCTGAAATCTCTTGAAGAATGAAGAACACAATAAATTATGATTTTGGACAAGGACAGAACAAGTGCCCAATCAGTTGTGCACAAGGCAATCTGGTAGGAACACACAGTCTTATGTGTAGAAATCAAGGTGTCCATTCAGCCAAAGTTCCACTGTATTCAGTGGATTATTTGCAGGAAGGTTTTAAATCAACAAGTGCACATTTAGACTCAGTAACATTAAAAAAACACACACAAAAGGGAACTGCATGACTGTTTCTAAATATTCTTGGTTGCCTCCTACTCACAACACTGATTTTAGAGGTTCAGTGTGAGATGATGGCGTAGCAGGAGGCATGGAAAACAGTCAGGCTAAAAGCCTCTTGTAGGTGAAGAAAATAAACATGATACTGATTGGAAATGGTGGGGGTGGGTCAGGAGAGTGGGTGGCATGGAGACAAACTGTACAGCAAGCATAATGCGAATGCATGGAATGCTATTCACTCTTTGCTAAGCTCCAGGGTTCTTCTTTTGTCACTTTTCTACAATTTGAAAGAAGGCATGTTTCCTCTCATTTCATGCCTTGTAGAGTTGGAAATGACCCTGGAGGACATCTTGACCACTGCACAGCGCAGTGACTCTAAAAGCTGTTACTGACAACTGGTATATACCTGTTGAGTCTGAACTTAAATAGCTTCAGCAAAGAAAAGCTTCCTATCTCCTGAGGCAACCTTTTCTGCTGTTGTGTAGCTCTTACTGTGAGGACATACTGTATCTTCCAACATTTAACCAAAAGTTGCCCGCTTTTTATTTTTCCATCACTTCCAGTCTTCCCCACAGAAGCCGCTGAGAATATAGCTGCTTTTAAGAGCTCCTCAAAGATTGGGATATTTTTGAACCACAATCGGGTGTACTTCAGGCTATGGCAACCTTGTGCTGGCTAATCTTTCTCAAACTAGTTCAGGCAAAAATTCTTTACATCACAACCTTTGAAATGCTTGATTGCTGAAGGGTTCTTCATTCAGGAAGCTCTAACTATAATATCTTGTTTTCCTCTTCATCCTCCTTGTTCTTCTTCAGGTCTGTGCAAGGTAGTATGCACACACACCTCAAACCTTCATTGGTGAATACTTTTACTTGTGTAGTGGACAAAGTGAAAGACTAGGATCCTGAATTCATATCCTCTCTTGGCCATGAGAATTCACTCAGGTGTTCGTGCATGGAACCGGTAAAATTACCTCTTTTAAATATCTTATTTTGAAATCCCTATTATAGGCACTATAAATCAGCTATGACTTGAGGATACACAATAGAAAATACCAAGAAAAACTGAACTTTCAAATTTTGCAGGATTCTTCATGAGTCTATAGAAGCAGAGAAAGAGAACTGATTCTACCTCCCTGAAGTAAAATTGATATCACCATCACCTGAAGCTGATTCTTCAAGTTTGCAATTCTCCGTTTTAGAAATTTAACTACAGATATAGTAGCTTCAACAGTTAACCATTATAACATTTTTATAGCTACTGCTGTGGCTGGTGTTTATATACTTACATGCATAATAATGAGGGAGTAATAAGAACAGTGCAGATTTCTCAAAGTCATGCTTTATTTCTTAAGAGGCACAGTGGAGAATTGAACTTCTATATTCCTACTCACTGAGTTGTCCAGCTAGATAATAGAGACAATAAACTTCTCATATAATCTATTTTAAAAAATCAGAATCCTTCTCTTGAGGCTTCTTCAGCAGGATTATCTTTGCCTAACTCTCCATAAAACTTTTCCCTCAGGCCCTGACATCTAACCACTGGAGAAACATCAACAATGGGTGCACAGAGCTTCTTTGGCCCATCATAATAAAGTTATTTGCTCTTACATCATGAACATAAACCACTGGATTATAATGGCTCCCTTATCTCCAGTAGAACTTTGATCTGTCTATATACAGCACTGTTGTGAAGCATCATATACTATAACCACTTAAAATAATAAGATATTTTATTACTTACATGAAACAGCCAACTGACTTGACTAAGAATAGTGGTGAAGCAGAAGATCAATGGCACATTCAGACACAGGGTTTTTAATGGAGAAAGAAACAACAAGAAGGAAAGACATGGTTTGGATTTCATTCACATGAGTTTATTAAGCTCTTCTTTGGAGGTATAGCAAAGAAAGAAACAGCAAGTGCCTTCTGGACAGAATCCAACTGATGTTCATGTAAGGTTTGTCTAACTTGCCATAGCTAATTACAGCTCATTGACAAGATCCCCAGGTACATCTTGGTTGTGCAATTGGGCACATGACTAGGTGCATGAATGAGCTGCAACGTAACACCATATCAATTACTCAGTTTATTGTGTCAAGTTACTTAAACCTTACATAAATACCAAAAGTCTCAGGTTTGCATGATATTTTTGTCTGTCAGATGGTACCATTTCAGCTTGCTCCACAAAATTTATATGAGAGAAAGAAAGTATTTGAGGCAGAAGTATCTTTCAAGTACTGCAAGAATATGAAGGAGTGAAAAAATAGAATATGTATCATCAAAATTGTCCGGGTATTGCCAGTTTTTCAAAAATTGTCTGGGAAACAACGGCTGTAGCCTTTCCAGAAGTTGATTTCAACATTAAACTCAAAAACTTTTCAAACTTTAATAGCATTAATTGCATTTATTTATGGATTTGTCCCTGTGGTAAGAAATATGTTGGAAAATCTTCAAGACCCATTAAGATATGAACTGGAGAACATAGGTCCAGAATTAGAAACCAGGTATTACAAGCACCTTTAGTTATGCACTATATTAAGGAGGGTCACACAGACGAGCATTTCAGGTTTGTAGTTCTTGAAGTTGTGCAACCTAAACCTTTTGAAAAAACCAATATTGATACATTGTTGTTGCAGAGAGAAGCATTTTATATTCACTGTCTAAAGACTTTGGTTCCATCAGGTTTGAATAATGAGTTGGACCTTTCTTGTTTTTTATAATAATTTGCATGGTTTTATAGTTCTGAGCATGTTGTCACTTTAAAAATCAAGCCATTTCTTCCTCCTTACTGTATCTTTAAAAGAAAAAGAAAATTATTTATCATGAATACATCACTTGACACACAATATATATTGCAAATATTGTACCGTATGTTTTAACATCTTTAAGCTCATCATGATAGGATATACTCCTCCTTTAAGCTAGTAGATGCATAAAAAAACTCTTGGTATATATTATGTTTAGATATCTGTGGGGATCTCTTGCAGAGATGGGGATCCCTCGGGGGGGGGGGATGAATGAAGACAAGGAGGCAGCGTCTCAGGGGAACCATCTAAAAGTTTATTTCTCTACCACTTACATTTATACACAACTCAAACTACATGAGGCAAGCAGGAAGAGAAGGAGGGAAGGGGGGAGGAGGGAAGGAGGGAGGGAGTCTATCTCATGGTTCCTGCAGAATGGTGTGAGATGGACTATCAGTTGAGTAATCAGCAGCCTTTGATCAGACAACAGGAATATGTATAGTTGTCAAGCACTTCTGAGTCTGAGGAACTTGAGAGGCAAGGTTAGAGGTGAATAACAAGTTATCTCTGATATGGTGTGCCAATATGAGAGCTTAACTTCTCTACAGATATCTTGGTTTAAGGCTCACAGCCAAACTATAATGTTTTGTCAGAGTATATGATTTTTTTTAGTTTAGTTTTTTAAATTGATTTTTTTAAGTGATTTTGAACCTTAAGGTTTTAATTTTTGAATGTGTAGGGGGATTGTTTAATTGTTTTGCGTTTATTGTGTACAGTCTTTCCCCTTTTCTGTAAGCCGCCTAGAGTCAGGTTCGCCTGATTGGGGTGGGATAATAAATCTAAATAAATAAATAAATAAATAAATTCTATTATCTACAGAAAATTACTTAAGATTATATCCTGATGAAGAAAAATTCTTTTGAAAAACTGGCAATACCGGAACAGTTTTGATGATACATATGTTATTTCTTAACTCCTTTGCATTCTTACAGTAAAAGATACTTGAAAGATACTTCTGCCTGAAACGGTTTCTTTGTCTCATTTGCATCTGCCCTATTTTGTCCCTATTTTTGTGTTTACCACAAAATTAATATAACATTAGCTACTGCACATAGAAAATCATATGTAGACAAAAGGGTTCTTAGCCTAACCCTTCTCATGTCAGGCCTCTTCCTTTCTCCCTTTCACACACACACACACACACACACACACAGACAGACACCAATACACACAGAAAAAACTAAAAATGTATAGCCTAGCCAGTGATTTCCAACATGGAGCACACGCCACACAAGGGGACTTCAATTCCCAGAAGCTTAAGTCAGTACATTGGCCAATCACTGCTTTGGGGAATTGACTTAGGCTTCTGGGAATTGAAGTCCAAAAGCCAAAGGCTGGGAAACACCCTAGAACAGTGGTGGTGAATTTATGGCTCAAGTGCCATATGGGGCACTCCGAGCTCTCTCTGTTGGCATGCATGCTGTCTACATGTCTACATAGTTTGCCCTGCCCTTCTGCTCAGCAGCCCAATAGGAGTGCTTCCTCCCGCCACCAGCACTGAGTTCACTCTGCCCCTTTGCCCAGTAGCCCAATGGGAGCGTTTCCTCCTTCCCTCCAGTACAGAGTTCACTTTGCTTGGGCTCTTGGTCTCTAAAGGGTCAGCCATCACTGCCTTAGACAATATGGGCTACTGTTTGTTTTTTTAGCTCACATAATCATTTTGTGTGAGAAATTATTTTGGGTTGAAAGGATTTTTGAGGAAGAAACTCTGCTTAGGGAACACCTAAATGATGCTCTTGTCAGCACCCAAGAGCTGGGACAGAGACAAGCACTCAATCCATCATGCAATACTGGGTCTCAAATTGCCAAATTGCCAGCCTTCCAGATAACAAGGCAAGCTTCTTAACCACTGAGCCACCACAGCTCACATATTTCAGTAAAGTGGAAACTATGTTGTGAAGTTACTGTAACTTTCTAAGCTTTTTTAGTTTGCACCAGTTAGTGCAGCTGATGGAATAGATCTTGTATTTCAACTTTCCTGTTCTGTGACTTTAATAGAACAGTAAATACATCTGACTGCTGGCATAATTTTGGGTTCTGGAGGCTGGGCCAGAAGATCTAGTTGCTTCTGTACGAGAAAGCAACTAAACACACCCTGGGAATGCCCTGTTTAATGCTCTACTGCCCATGTATTATGAAAAGTACTACAGATAGACTTGCTTTTGAGCAAGGGCGACCTTTCTCTTTACCTAATCTTTCTTGCATCCCATGAGCTTATTTTCTGTATTTCACAGCAAGTTCCTAGTTGGCGTTTAATTCTCACTTACCTTCTTGCAAGCAAAGATGAGGAATTGCAATATTCTTTCTGGCAAGGATGGCAGGGAGCATTTTAGCACTCTTGAGTATGATAGTTCTTGGATTGATGAGAATGATAATGTCAGGAAAAACCATCCAGTTCTTAACAAAATTCAATAATTTGTACAATTATATAAATTAATCCAAATCAGTGTGGGGACTCCTTTATATAAGAAATTGAAACTTAACATGACTAGAGATGGTTTGTTGGCACATTTCTTAACAATCAGCTGGTCTTTCCATGTTTCTTCTCTGTATGTGTGTGAATATTTATAAGCTTTGCTTCTCAAAGGGGAATAGAAAGAAATGTTTGTTTATTTATTTATTCATTTATATTTATCCACCGCCCTTCTCACCAAGGTGACCCAGGGCGGCTTACAGATCATAAAATACTACAATAAAACATAAAACATTATTTAAAAATTCCTAAAATCCCTCCAATTTAAAACTATTAAAGATTAAAATTTAAAAATCTAAAAAATTTAAAAGAACACCAAATTACTACATCTTGAGGGAGAGAGGGGGCTTAAATCATCCAGCAGACTGGGGTCATTATACCTCCCACACCCCATACCTGCCCTTCCAGCCATGTTTTTAGATTCTTCCTAAAGGGCAGCAATTCTGTCTGGAGATATAGCTCAGTTGGCAGGAGGTTCCAAAAGGCCAGAGCAAAAACAGAGAAGGCCCTCCTCCTGGTGCCATAGAGATGCACCTCTCTGGCTGATGGAACAACTACAAAGCCTCTCCGGTCTGCTCTCGCGTGACAGATAAATGTTCCTGGGATGAGGCGGTCTCTTAAGCCCACTACCATGTAGGGCTTTAAAGGTGATAACCAGCACCTTGAATTGCACCCGGAGACATACTGGCAACCAGTGCAGCTCCCAGAGCAGCGGTGAAGCATGTGCATACCGCCCACACCCCATCACTACCCAGGCAGCCACTTTCTGGACCAGTTGAAGCCTCCAAATGGTCATCAACGGCAGCCCCATGTAGTGTGCATTACAGTAATCAAGTCTGGAGGTGACCAGAGCGTGTGTGATCATGTTAGAGAGATTTAATACAAATTATAGTAAAACCTTGAGATATGAAATTAATTCATTCATAGCAGTTTTTTGAAAAGCAAAAAAATCCAGGAAAAAATCAGAAAAAAAGCCAAAAAAAATCGTTTTTTTTGTTCAAAACTCTAAATAAAGTACAGTTTGTATTTTTTTTTTGCTGTGTGTTGTCCACTTTATAAAGATATTTGAACAGATAAAAGGCATTTATTTTGCTTTTTTTCTGTGCTCCAGAAGTGTATTTTGGTTTTCAATGCACATTTGGCACATTTCAGACAGCACCCTCTAGTGGCCAGCTCTGGTAGTTGCTGGCTCAGTACCTGATTATCAGCTATTTAAGAGAGGGGGGAATTTTTAGCACTTCTTGGTTTGAGAGAAAGCCTCTGGCAGTGCCAAAACACGATGAAAAATTCCAAAAAAGAAGCAGAAATGCTCCAAACACCCTCCCACCACTGTGAGAAGTGTTGGAAGACCCCCCAAAAAAATGGATCTAAAAAAAAAAATCGTTTCTCAAAGCAATTTTTTCCTGAGATTTCCTTTCATATCGCGAGTTTTTCATAAGTAGAGCCATTCATAACTCGAAGTTTTGCTGTACAGGGAACTAGAGGGGGAGCAGTAGCTCTTTGCAATGATGAGGAACCATCCAGTGTTTGCAAATTTCTTGTTGAAGTGGCTCATCCTTGTCCAGACAGCCCAAATCAATGAGAATAAGGAATATCCATCCCCTTCATCAATTTCACTACACATCTTTAATTCTTGGCCTATGAGGTGGCCTATATATATTTCTTCTTCTTGGTGAAAGTTTTTGCATGTGCACTGCTTTTGCTCCTTGACAAGCAAAGAAAGAGACAACAAACACATGAGTAGTATACTGACTGAGAAAAAAGATGCAATAAACCCATTTTACATAGTTTGCACAGAGAAAGATTCTTCCAGTCATTTTGGGCAAAGACATTTTGAATAAATAGCAAAAACTTTGATTGAATAAAAAATGTTTGCTGTCCCATCCCTACGCTGGAGGCAAAAATTCAACACTGTGGCTCAATGAATTGAAACAGATTCTTTCAAATACAAATATTCTTCCAGTCCCAACACATAGCTTTGGCTTTATTATATTCATGTATCATATACTGTAATATATTCTCATCCAGTGAGACAACTATGGTACTTTTCCTGTGAATGAAAAATCTTGCATGTGTGCATATTCATGTATCCTCATAACATACTGTGTATTCATTTGTGTGCATACTGTATTTATTGCAATGCAGATTACTATCTCATGGCTATGTAGGCAGCCAGAATTCTTGGATTTCCAAAAAGCATCTCATAATATCATCTTGCACATTTTGGTTTTAAGAACAAAGCAGGCCTGGATAGCCACTCACAGTTGACAATACTAGGCAGGTGAGGTAGAAGTTAAACAAACAAGCTGACCCAAGGTAAGACAGTGTTCTGTGTTCCTAAATATTCCTACATGGAACATGAAGGCAGAGGAAGCTAAAAAAAGTTACACATTTTTAATAATATGAATGAGTGAGTAAGTGAATTAATGAGTGAAGCTAAGCAAATCTTAAATGTGTCTATCCCAGTAATGTCGTTAAAGATCTGGGCCTTGTCAACTCCTCTCTATGTTATCTTAAATCATTAATAAACAGTTATTAAAACCTTCTGGGGAGTCACAGCTCATCACACGAACAGACAGAATATTTATTTCATTTTTTCCTGAGTTTGTTTCATTATATCACAATAGGAATTACACTTATAAACCACCCCATAGTGCAAAAAACACTCTCTACACAGCTTACAAATGAATCAACACTTCACCCCTAACATGTTGGGTACTCATTTTATTAACCTCAGAAAGATAAAAGGTTAACCTTGACCCCGTTAGGATTGAACTTAAATTGTGAGCAGAGTTTTGTCTGCAGCTTAACCACTGCACCATGGAAGCTCTATGAAAACTTTTATCACTCTACAATTATTTCAAAATCTCCTTTATTGGCAAAACAACCAGGTGAGATAGATTAGAATTAGTATAGCTAGCACAAGGTGACCCCAATACAATCTGCGTCTTAGCAGCTCTACTTGGTTTATGCTTGACATTCTCTCCACTGGAGACCTATATTTATGCAAAATTTAAGCTACTGAAATTTGTAACTCTACTTGTAGAGAAAAAGGTATTTATCACATTCTATGATGTATCCTGCTTTTTGCATTAACAAATACAAATCAGGGCAAGGTGAAAAATAATGCCTGTTTCAATAGTAGAAAGTACTTGGTCAATCTTGATTGTTTGGTTCAATTTAATAAGGCTGGAGATAGATGCTTGGAAAAAATAAATAGTAGTTTTGTCCTTGACAAGTCTGAAGCAATGTGGCAATGGGAATTGCATATTAGGCTGTACTAATGGAGAAAAAGATCTAGAGGTGGGAAACCTGGAACATTTCCCTTCAAGCTTGTTATGCCACTTGTTTTTAAAATGGGTTACTGATAAAAAAAATGAGTGCTGAAGAGAGGAATGAGGAGCTATAAGTCAATTTATTTAAGAAGGGAGCTGTGCATGTTACCTGAATTTCAGACTCCATGACCTTAGAGCTGCAGGCATCCAGGCCAAAAAGTCTGAAATCATTTTATCTTTAATATTTAAGAACCTTTTCACAGGTGGAAGCTTTAAAAACGAGCCATAGACCAATTGTTTGATACATATTAGAGAAGTTTACTTGAATATCAAATTGAAATTTTAAAAAACAATAATTAATACAGATTTAAACAGGCAAAGGGCCTGTGGGTTTTGACCTATCTCTAGGCAAATGGTAAAGCCAGAAAAATAGGTAAAATCTACTGACTGCAGAGTTCAGTTTTATATGTTTCAGGGGTCACAAACTAACTCTTACAATTTCAGTAAAACAAAGAAAGGAAGCTCATGGCTATTCAAATAAAATAAGTACACAGATTAAAGAGTAAATGTTACATTTTTACAATCACAAAAGAAACAACAACTTTTGGAATTTCCCAGATCTCTGCATTCTTCTCTTGATGAGTTCTCATAGAAGAGTGTTAATCCAAAAGACATCAGCAAACATCAGGAGAGGAAGTATTCAGCTCCTTTCCTTAGGCAAGATTATCAGATGTTCTCCTTAGCAGTGCAGAGAGACTTCCTTTTAATACAGTATTGTATTCTGCATTGATTTAATATCAAAATTATCCTGTTAGTTGTAATTTTTCCATCTGATTGTCCCTTGGAATGAGGAGACACAAAATCCAGCATTAATATCATTGTCAAATACAAACAGAAATTATTCCATAGAGGTTTCCTATATATTCCTATCTTAAAGGAATCAAACTTCAGTGGACCAAGTCTTAAACTTTAAGTCAAACATTTGCATTGTCTAACAGGAAAGATGAGATTAACATTTTAGCATTATCTCAAAGGTGAGTAACTCCAGGTCATCACCTGGTCAATTCCACTAATTTCCAGGCTCCATTTGAGTGTATTATGTGAAGCTTAGGTTTACCATGGTCCTTGAAGGGGGTGGGGTGGGGTATAAAGGAAATATTTATTGATTAAAAGGACATTTCTATTAGATTAAAGTATGACCAGGACATGGGTGTTAATTGATGCAGGCATTGTCTGCCGTCAAGGACTGTGTTCTTGGTAATATGACCGTGTGATGACCACTTCAGAGGCCATCTCAAGGGAAACCAAAGGGGTTCAAAGAGCTTTATTTAAAAATAAATGAAGATGTATTAAACTAAAGGGTGAATTTCAAATTTTATGTAACATGCAGATCTACATTGTTTACTGCAGCTCCCAGAATTCCCCAGAAAATTTCTCTTTTGTTTCACATCTGCCTCTTCTGGAACACAGGTATGTCTAGTGAAGAAAGGAAAGGATGGTTATAAAGAGGAAGGGCAGAATCTGTTCTCAGTCATCCCAGAGTGCAGGACATGTAATAAGGGGCTCAAACTAAAGGAAGCCAGATACAGGCAGAATACTTGGAAAAACCTCTTAATGGTTAGGAGACGGTCAACAGTGGGACCAACTGCCTCAAGAGTTGGTAAGCACTCCAACACTGGACAAGTTCAAGAGAGAATTGGAGCACCATCTGTCATATCTGATTAGATTCAAATTCCTGCATTAAGCTCAATGGCCTAAATTTACAGTGGTTCCCAACAAGGGGTACACAGCCCACTAGTGGACTTCAATTCCAAGAAGCCTTAGTCAGTACATTGGCTGATCAGTGCTTTGGGGAAATGACTTAGGCTTCTGGGAATTGAAGTCCAAAAACCAGCATTTGGGAAACACTGGCCTAAAAGGCCCCTTTCAACATAGTGAGTCTATGATTCTATGACAAAAGTAAGTGTGAAAAGAAGGAAAGTAAAAAAAAAAAAAAAACGTGAATGAGACCTAAACTATTTCCCACTCTGTGTGTGTGTGTGTGCATGCGCACACGCATGCATGCACGCACACACATGCACACACACACACACACGTGTGTGCGTGAATGAAATTGGTTAGATCTTTTTCTAAATGTTTCTGTGAGTCATTTCATCAATCCTAGAGGATGACAAAAATTTCACATACATAAGCAGTCAGTCAATTGGACTGAAATTTACAGTTACTCAAAAGCAAAGAAGAAAATCCTCTAATGAGCACATTCCTTACCTCCTGAAAATTAAAATAATACAAATAGCCATTTGTCTCTATTTTCTTCAACTTGCTTCTCTTACAAAATAGCTACCAGTCACAGGAATGATGAATTCCCTCCTTGGGGATATGTATTTGGGATTTCCAGAAGAGCCTGGGCTTTTCAGTGGTACCTCAACTGTCAAACTCCATCTGTTTTAGGTTTCCTGATTCTCCTCAACAAAATAAAATTACTTTGATTTCCCCAAACAACTGCAGAATGGAGGCAATACCTTTTATAGGGTCACTCAAAAATTAATACAATGCAAGCTTTTGTAACTCACAGGTCACTTCTTCAGGCAAATGTAAATGGCATTGTGTAAAAGCCAGCCTGGTTAGCTTAAATGTTGAATTTTCTAGGGTGTAATTTTTTTATCTCAGTTTTTTAAACCCTTAAAGCACCAAAGCAGTATCTGGCACTTTAGAGAGCCCCAATTTGATCTAAATACTGCTTTGGGCTTTGTCACTTTGCTTTCTTTAGAATCTGACAGTTTGATTTTTTTAATAATTTCTGAACCTGAAGCACAGCCATAATCCAAATAGACCTTTATCTAACCCTGTTTACCTGAGTTTAACACATGCACATCACAATTATTCCATGCTTCTCTCCATGGAGGCCTGAGATCTATATACCATGATCAAAATACTGTATGTTTCTGATGGCACTTGGCACCCAGAAAATGTCTGTTAAAACCAAATGGTTGGCAGTATAATGGGACCTTTCAAGATATTTTAAGGCATTTCAAATGCATTGTACTCTCTATTTTGCTTTTTTGTAACTGTATAAGCAGTTGTACAATTTATCACAAGGACAGCCATTTCATTCTTAAAACTCACCATTCTGAACAAATCCTTTTTCATAAAAAGACAATAGATGAAATCCAGCAGTCTGGTATGACTAGAGCAGGTCCATTCAATCAACAGAATTTATGGAGGACTTGACTTATCAAATCCTTTTAGAGTGAATAATCCTGCTCAGTTGTAAACTGCTAATAGAATTTACCCAACATCCCTGGTAAATATAGATGTGAACTATTTTTTTCTTGCTGATAAGATAGAACTATCATGACAGTCTGTTGAGCATTTGTTAGCACCATGAGAGTTCTCATTCCAGACTGAGATGGAGGCAATGATCAAAGCAAAAAGATGGAGAGAAATGATATGATGCTTCCAATCTTTAAAAGACCATGCAAAAAGACATCAGTTAGTATCTCATAACTTGAGCAAAAATAATTCTGTAAAATGCATAAACTCTGTTCATGACCAACCAAAAATCATTTCATCTTCTCACATATGAGAAAGAGATAACAAAGAGATAACAAAGGATTTAATAGTCATGTATTGGTTATGTAAGGTAAAGGTAAAGGTAAAGGTTTCCCTTGCTCGAAAGCCAGTCGTATCCGACTCTAGGGGTCAGTGCTCATCTCTGTTTCTAAGCCGAAGGCAGACGTTTCCACGGTCATGTGGCAGGCATGACTAGACACCGGAGCACATGGAATGCTGTTACCTTCCCACCGAAGTGGTCCCTATTTATCTACTTGCAATTTCTTCCTTTCGAACTGCTAAGTGGGATACTGTATTTGCCTTATTACATTGTCACTTTTCTGCAGAAAGCCACAATTATGCAAAGATATGGAACCAATCACTCTCGTAGTGAGAATGCCCTGAGTATTGTATCTCCTTAGGAAAATGTCTTCCCAAGTGTTTACAAGCATTGTCAGCTTATGTTGTGACATTTGGAGCACTAACAACTTGCATGGGAGGCATCATCCTCTTACTAACATGTATACTAAATCTGTAAAAACAGTAAATGAGAAATGATGGAAAAACTATCTTCATTAGCAATGTTATTAGAAATTGTGAGGAAACATTAAAATTTACATTGCAATAATTTTCCTGTCATTTATCAGGAATGTTCAATTATTTTTCTGAGTGCTGACATCATGTGAAGAATTGTTCCTTAGTAACTGGTCTACAATTGTAGGATTGCATTGCTGCACAGGATCCTCAAAACTCCATACTTTCAGAAACTCTGGGATGGTGCTTTCTTATAGTCAGGTAAGATTTATAATGGATATGGGAATGCTGCCATCAAAGAATGTATTCAGTGATGGGATTATAATTTTTTTACTACCACGGCATGACATCATGGAGGTCATGGGCGTGGCCAATGTCATGATGTCATGACATCATGGGCGGAGCTGATGTCATGATGTTGTGGGCAGGGCCTTAAAAATAAAAAATAATATAATAAAATAAAATAAATTAAAATAAATAAACACACACACACACACCCCTCAACCCACCCACCCACCCACCCACAACACAAATCCGTAAATAAATTAAAGAAATAAAATAAATAAAGAAATAAAATAAAAATAAAAATACACCCACTCACCCTCCCCAAACACAAGCCCCTAATTTACCCCTGGGAGGGCTCGGCGGTGGCGGATGGCCTGGGCAGGGCAGGCCTCAACTTTCCTGGGAGGGCTCGGCGGTGGCGGACGGCCCAGGCAGGCCAGGCCTCAACTTGCCTGTGGGAGCTCGGCGGCCCTGGGGGAGGTATTACTGTGTATACTGGTAATTGAATATTGCTTAATTTACGGCGTATGTTGTGTTTACTGTGTATATCGTTTGATGATTATGTGAACCACCCTGAGTCAGGTTCCCTGATTGGGCGGCATATAAGTATGAAAATTAAATTAAATTAAACTATGACATGAAATATGGATATATTGCACAACAAACAAACAAACAAAAGTAAAAACATACATTCAGCATTGCTCCCTATCCCAAGAGTCCCTTTCTTGTACTTGCATAAAGCCCACACTAATAGCTTGTCTGATGTATTAAATTAAACTCATAGGCCTTTACCAATTCTCTGTGTTCTCAAATGAAAGCTTGTGTCTCTTATTTTGTAGAAGTAGTGATTCCACATTGATTTTACAGGTGCACACAGGGGTCCAATAATATATCCAAAATAGGTTCAATGTGTTTGAAATTTGGGCTAAAACTTAGAAAGGATGCACTCCCCTTGAGATACTGGTGCCAGAACTCTGCTGTTTTCAAAATAATTAGTGTTACTTAGAAATGGATAGAATGACTAGATGCAAAGATGATGTATGGATTAACAGGAGGCATGGATCTAGAAGCCAGTTACACCTGAGGGTATTTTTAAAAGTCTCTCAAAGGAAGGATTATATTTATAGCCAGCAATAAATATCTGTAATTTTTATATGGTACTTTTCAAAAGATATTTCATTACTTGTTTTATTTGAAGCTGCTCTTTGAAAACTTCAATTCCTCATGAAAACTAGTTGTAGAGCTTATAGTATTGCTCCGGCAAAATGATTTCCATAAATAAAGCAAGATGCAATGGAAGGGAACGTATATAAAGATTAATGCATCCAGCTTTTAGGCGTACAGTGACTAACTACAAGTCTTGAGTCTTAAGTTATTTGAAAGAAAATCTCTGTTAAGGAAAACAGGCAGCACATCCAAAACTACCTGAGCAGCAGGGACAATTTACTTCCCTTTGATTTTTTTAAAATGTAGCTTTACAGCCATTTTCCCTGGGCTTATTGATTTCACATGTCATTTGGTACAATGACATAATGCAGCTGAGCACATACGCCCACACACATGCATGCTCCAAAAGGTAGCAAATGCCAGTATCATTTGTCATCTTGAGCTTCAGCCACTACTCCAAATGTGCAGAGTTTCAAGGGGAGTGATCTTTTCAATCTAAATGCCAGGAATGCAGGAAACAGGGGCAGGCACATGGCAGAGCGAATAAAATTCCTATTGCTTCTAGGAGATTTGCTTTAGCTGTGGAGGTGGAGTGTGTCCTGCTTGTGATTCCAGTCAACATTCTTCTAGGTACTGGAGTCCAGGAAATTGGCAATACTATTTTGCAACACAAGTCTATCACAACTAACCACAAGACAAGTGAGTTTGCACATTTGAGCTACTTTAAAAGACAGATCTCTGGGGCTCCAGTGGCTTAGTGGTAAAGATGCTGAAGATGACTGGAAGGTTGACAGGTGAGCAGCTTGAGACCTGAGTGCTGCATGATGGACTGAGTTTCCATCTCTGTCTCAGTTCCTGCCAACTTAGCAGTTCAAAAGCAAGAAATTGCAAGTAGCTAAATAGGTACCAATCTGGTGGGAAGGTAAACGGAACAGTGATCTATGCACTCCATTGTTTAGTCATGCCTGCTACATGTCCATGGAAATGTCTGCAGATACAGACAGCCCTGGCTCTTTGTCTGTTGAACTATTGTAATGCACTCTACATGGGGCTGCCCTTGATGACCATCTGGAGACCGCAGTTGCTCCAAAATGCTGTGGCTTGTGCGGTGGTGGGGTGTGGTCATTTCGCCCATGCCTTGCCACTGCTGCAGGAGCTGCACTGGCTGCCTATATGTCTCTGGGTGCAATTCAAGGTGCTGGCTATCATCTTTAAAGCCCTTCGTAATAGCAGACCAAGATACTTCAGGGACCACATTGTCCCTAGGACATCAATTCGTCCCACAAGAGCAAACCGAGAGGGCACCCTCAGTATACCATCTGTTGGGGAGGCATGCCTCTCTAGCATGAGGAAAAGAGCCTTCTCAGTCATAGCCCCCACACTATGGATCCTCCTCCCAGTAGAATTATGCCTCGAGGCCCAGTAGCTACAGTTTAGGAGAGAATGGAAAATGTGGTTAGCAGAATGGGTCTGGGGCCCAGGATTGCCAACAAGCTCTCCTTTCTGGCTTATCTGAGGTTTCCCTCCTCTTGTAATTGGTTTTATTGAAGGGCTTTTAACTGTTTTTATATTGTTTTTAAGTGTTGCTGAGCAGCCAGTGAGGTGTTCACTGGACTGTGTACAGTGTCCAGAGTCTGTTGATTGGGGCAGTATATAAATCTAAATAAATAAATATATAAATCTAAATAAATAAATAAGCACTGAAACCTAGAGTTTGATATGATTGGCTTTCGAGCAAGGGGAACCTTTATTTTTACCTAAAAGACAGATTAGAGCCCAATAGATTTGTACTCTTTCAAGAGCAAGTATGGAGTGCCTGGAATGATTTCTAGCAGGACTGGCCCTACTATTCAGCAATGGGAGGTGATTGCCAGAAGCAGCCAGAAGGCTAAAAAATCAAAGTGGCACACACACAAACTCTGACCACCACCATTGGGGACCAGAATTGTTGCATCTTTTAGCAGGTTGCCCTCTCCCCTTGCTTCACTTTACCATTGTAAGTCTGTCTGTCTTTGTTTCTTCACTGATTCACTTCATCATACAGCTTCTTCTACTACTGTACTTGCTGTTGTTGCCTATCTATTCCTGAAATGGAAAGACCAGAATAAGACATTCCATGTCAAAACATTAAAGCAGAAAGGGGTTGCAGTGGCTCAGTGGTTAAGAAGCTCACCCTGTTAGCTGGAAGGCTGGCAAGTTGGCAGTTAGAGTCCTGGGTACTGCATGACAGATTGAACATCCATCTCTGTCCCAGCTCTTGGGGACATGAAAGGAGCCTCATTTGGGCATTCCCTGAGCAGAGTTTCTTCTGCAAAAATCCTTTCAACCTAGAATAATTTCTGTCATGAAATTTATTATTCTTATTCTTATTCTTATTCTTATTCTTATTCTTATTCTTATTCTTATTCTTATTCTTATTCTTATTCTTATTCTTATTCTTATTCTTATTCTTATTCTTATTCTTATTCTTATTCTTATTCTTATTCTTATTCTTATTCTTATTCTTATTCAGAGAATTGTACGTGTCCATAGGGTGGTGGTGGTGATGGTGGTGGTGGTGGTGGTGAATAGCTGTTAAGTTTAGGGACAAGTCTGATGCAGTTTAGGTTGTTTCTGCTGCCACCTTTTAAGCCAGGCAAAATTTTACTGGTGAGGATCTTATTGGGAAAGGGTGAGCAGAATCCTCTGACACAGGACATTAAGTAGTAGTAAATAGTTATGGGCAGTTTGCAGAACATGGTCCAACATCTTGCAAAGCCCTCACATATCAATGCAATTTATTTCTTTTTAAAAAATGTGTATTTGTGTTGAGCACATCCCAGAACAAACTTCCCATCTGTAAGTAATTAATGTTGTAGCTCCAACATCCTCAAACAATGATGCCATTATAGTTACAATTATTAAGAAGCAATACTTTATTTTCCTTTTTCTTGCAACTAAATGAGATCAGGAATACCTCTGGCTTCTACAAGCTTTGGTACAAAACCCACTCTTGTACTCTCAGCTCTGTGTTATCTTTCATACCTTTGATACTCTTCCTCCTTTTAGTGAGGTCATATGCCTATTAGTTTAAAAAGGAAACATCAAGCATTACAGTTTCAGCAAGCAAGAAAGAATAAAGAAGTGCCATCATTCCTTACTGAGTTACAATCAATGTAAAGTAGTAATGTCATCAGCTGGCTGAGTAGCTCTGTAAGTTAAGTACCTGGTGTTTGATTCCCCACTGTGCCTCCCAGGAGAAAAGCCAAACTGTGTGGCCCTGGGCAAGCTTCATAGTCTCAAAGGGGACTCTAGAACAGTGTTTCCCAAATGCTGGTTTTTGGACTTCAATTCCCAGAAGCCTAAGTCATTTCCCCAAAGCACTGATCAGCCAATGTACTGGCTTAGGCTTCTGGGAATTGAAGTCCACTAGTGGGCTGTGTACCCCTTGTTGGGAACCACTGCTCTAGAAGAAGGAAATGGGAAACCCGCTTCTGAGTATTCTGTAACTGAAAAATCATGGGAAAAATTCCAATAAATCAGAATTGACTTGACATAATTTATTTATTTATTTATTTATTGGATTTATATGCCTTTTTTGCCTAAGTGACCCAAGGTGGCTCACAACATCAGCTAAAACCCATAACCAATACCAATTAAAACCAAATACTATAAAACTATCTAAAAACGTCCATAAAACCTTCCCAAACCCCTTTAAAAAATGACACCCAGGCAGGAGTAAATAAGAACCCTGGGCAGGGCTAAATAAGCCAGCAGGGCTGGGTTGTGGTACCAGGTGTACCCCATACTTGCTGACATAACCACATTTTTAAGGCACAGAGATTGGTGCCATGCCCCATCCCCTAAATCACTTCTATGTTTGCTCTTTAAAGAAACAACTCCTTCAAGGCAGTGGCATAGCATGGGGGGAGGGCAGGGGGCACTTGGGGGGCCCCTGCAAATTTCACAATAAATGGGACTTCGCTGCCGCCTTGGACTTCTGGTGGCCAGGGCGGGGACGCTGCTGTGGGAAGCCTAGATGGAGGGGCAGCAAGCCTAGATGGGGGCAGCAAGTTTGGCCTGTGCCCCAGGCGGCTGAAACCTGTGCTACTCCACTGCTTCATTCAGGTTGTAAAAACAGATTTGTATAAAAAGATTTTTTAATAGTTAAAACTAAAACACATCCTTGCCAAAAAAAAATTCAGTTTAAGTGGACTTTATATGGGGGTGGGGGGGGGGATGGAAGATATTTGACAGAGGTTGCCGAAACATTTTGTAAAATAGGAAGACAAGCAAACATTTTTTCTCCCACTGTGATGTTTGTACCCTCGGTAGTCTCTCTCACTATTACCACATGTTGGCATGTCAAAGGCAGGCAACAGACCATCTTTCATTTCTTTTTTAAAATGACAACACATTTGTGTTAAAGGAAAATGTGTTGCCATGTAAAACTCCAGACACTTATAATGATAGCTTGGAAGTGACATCACATGGAAGATACTAAATAACTAATTGTGTTTATAATCATTCCCTTCTTCAGAAAATGAGGCATAGCACCCAAATTATGCAGAAAACTGCCAATAATTTGCCACCCTCACTACTGCCACCACCGGAAGCAGCGTAAGTTGTGGGGAAAAAATGCCATTAATGTACTCACTGCCACCACCACCACCACCACTAGCATCACCACTGGAAGTGGCAGAAGAAGTGGTTGGACCCCTGGTGTAACTTTTAGGAGAAAACACACACAAAATGAAACAACACACACACACACACACAATATTGTGGCACATTAAAGACTAACTGCTCTATGTGAGCTTTGTGATTGGTTATTCAAAGGTAAGCAATGCCTTAATTTTCAAATATGATGGATGTAACGGACCCGATATCTATGAGGCAAACGTATTGTGGGATAATTGTAAGGAATGCAGCATTCTCCAATATCTAGTTTGCTTTGTCAACAAAACAAAGGTTAGCAACAAAGCAAAAGTAATGGAAAAAATGTGAGGTACTTTACCCCAAAATTTCAAGAAATTGCCTCCACACCAGTTATGAGTCACCTGCGGATCCAGTAATAAAGGTACAACCCAGTATGATCACTTGTGATTAAAAGAATACCAGAACACTTTTGAATATTTTATTAGTTATTGATTTTGTACAATCAGTTTCCTGCATTCATATAGAATGAATAACAGACCCATCACAAGTGAAATAATATGCAGCCAAGCTTTTCTTGGAATGCAAATTGGACCTGAATTTTTAAAATCACAAAACGCTTTCTTTTAAAACACAAGCACATATATCTGAAGTCTTTCAAACTTTTGTTAGTATTTCATATCAATACTTATATTGTCATTTTTTATTTTATGGAAATTTGCTTGTTGATATAATAAGTCAGTACCTAATTTCATCCTGGTTTTTTCACATAATAACTGCTATGTATGCAAACTTTGCCACTAAATAACAACACAGCTATTGAGTACAACTTGAGATACTCCAAATGTTATTCAATTTCAAGTGAAATTGAATGAATAACTCCTTTATGCTCACTGACAGAACTATATTTCTCATAAATAATATTATCTGGATTTGCAAAGTTAGCATTGTGTCATATGATTAGAATGTGTTTCCTTGTTGTTTTGTTCTCCTTCTCCAACAATATTAAATTTAATTGTGTTATACCCAAAAGTAGAACTGTTTTACAACATTTACAAAGTCAGTATTAACAAAGTGCTGGTGATGGGTATTTGACAGGATAAATGCATTCCTATGGTGGAGGAGTAGATGGAATTATGGTAATTTTCCATTAGTTTGATTAATTCCTTTACAGTGTGGCTTTTTGCTTTCAGTAGTGCATGATTTTCTTCTTCTTCCATGTCTAGGCCAAATGTGAAACTGCCAAAATGAAGCCACCTCTTGGTGAGTTCATTCTGCAGTTTATTTTGCCTGACCTAGTGTGAGAAAGATTAGTCAGAACAAATTGGCCATTGCCCGAGGTACACATGATTGTAGTTCAAAAATACCACAGTCTTCGAGAAGATAAACCAACCCCCTCCCCCATGTAATAATGCCATCACTGAACTTCCAGTCAGTTCAGCTGACCGATACTGAGACTGAAAAGTGCAATTTGAATGGATTTTGTTATATTTGACACATTCTTGGGGATCTGCAATTGTGGTTGTTTCCAAATATGGAGATGAAGGATTAATGGCTGCATTTCGTGCTTTAGGAATCCATTTGCTACCTTGTGTGATCTACTGGTCTGTTTGCAAGTAAACTCAAGATTGCAAAAAAGAAAAAAAGTTCATCATTTCAGGGAAATAGATCTTGAAGGCTTGGACCTTTCACATTGTTTGAGGTGAATCATCCCATTTTAATGCTATTTGTGGATTGATATAAAGGCATTTATTACCATCAGGCCAAATGAGGGTCTGTATTCCTTAACTTTTTTCTTAAAGCTGAGTCCTTATTAGCTGTTCCTTTGGAATATTATATTTTAATAGTCACTCCCCTGGTGACTTAGTGGTTAAGGTGTTGAGACTGTAAGGTCAGGTTTCAATACCCAAGAGCTGCACTTGGGGACATGAAAGGAGCCTCATTTGCGTGTATCCTAAAAATCCTTTCAACCCAGAGTAATCTCTGACATGAAATTATTATTATTAGATTTTAATTTGTGAAGCAGTGATTGGAACTACTCAAACCAAAAACACTTAAAGTCCAGTTAAAGTTAACTATTTTTTTATGTTAAAACAATGAAAGAAACTGCAAAAAGGACCACTGAAACAAAATTTAACAAATTAATACTCTGCAATCAAATGGGATCAGAATACAGACTCCCTATCTCTGTTTAAAAATTTGACTGGATGTGTATAGTTCCATTCATCTCCCATCAATGTGTAATGGTGTAGAGATAATATATTGGCCACTATGTAGAAAAGTCAGTCAAGAAAATGAAAGGCAAGTTACTTTGAGAACTGTTAATGCTGATGTCAGGCCCAGGAAGGTTTTGCATCTGCTTGACAGAGAAGCCAGATGGCTTAGAGGAAAGCAAGATATAATGGATTTAAATCTAGGGTGAATGAGAATAAAGAAACAAACCAGCACTAGAAGAGAGAACAAGGGTTGAGTTGTCACCAGAGAACAGTAGTTCTCTGTTGAAGTCTGGGGAGGGAAAATTATAGGAAATGTGGAAGGGGGTACATGTAAAGAGGGAAGCCCTAAACAGCAACTGAGATGAAGTTTTGGAGGCCAGAACAAATATTCTCTCTCTCTTTCTCTGTGTGTGTGTGTGTGTGTGTGTGTGCGTGAGAGAGAGAGAGAGAGAGAGTTTTTAAGGTCAGGTGGAAATCTTCAAAAGACACTGTGGAGCCCTTGCTTCATAGTGTGTGGGATTTTTAACTAAAACCACCTCCCATTATGCCCCACCACCCCATGGAACCATTGTCAGACATTACTTCATGGGGGGCAGACAGGCTGTTAAAAACCCTCCTCCAATTTGGCTACTCACCCTCCTCCTCAATGCCTCTGGCTGCCATCTTCTCAGTTTCTCCACATGTCTAAGTTCCAAGATGACTCTGGCTGCATAATTGGACATTGCAACTCAGGTAGTCTCACTGCTCAATATCTCGTTGATGATGTCTTCCGGAGACAACTGTCATCGAAGATGCCTCTGTAAAATTTCCTGTTCTGCATCAAAGTGTGGACAGTGAAAAAAAAAAAACACTTCTTCCTGCACAGGCTGGCAGCTGGGGCACGAAGCATCATCATCCAGGCTAAAGTTGTGTTGGTAGGCTCTGAAGCAGCCATGCCCCATCAACAGCTGTGTGAGGTAGTAATCCACCTCTCCATGCTGTCGTGTTGACCACATATTAATGTCCAGGATGAGGTGATAAGTCCACCATCCGTTGGTCAATGTATCCCAGATCTGCTGTCATCTTGCTGTCCTCTCTATCCTGGCTTTCGTAGCGATTGTGCATCATTCCATCACCTGATTTTCTCACCTCTGCCAGTAAATCTCCATCCATTCCTTGGCCACCAGATGGATCAGCATCATATCAGCAATGATACACACCACATTGTACAGGACTATTTGAAATGCCCGAGCCACCCACAGGGCACTCCAACGGTATATCGAAGTTATTTGTCGCATGTATTATGTCCCTGCCCTGGCTTTCAACCAAATGGAGGCTGCATACAGCAACATGGAACTAACAACAACAATCAAGAGGAGTCTTTGGCGTCTGCCGTGGGCCTCCAATATTTGGCATGATCCTTGTCAATGCATTACATAGTGCTTTTGTCCTTGCACTCACAATTTGCAAATGCTCATCGAAACGTAACCTGGCATCTATCTGGACACCCAGATATCATAATGATGGTTGTGAGAGAATACTGCAGACTCTGACAGTAAGGGTTATGGTCTCCCTAGCTTTCCTACTGGTCATGAGAACTGCCTCAGTCTTATGATCTGCTAAATGCAAACCAGCTAATGAGAGCCACTGATGAATTTTGGCAGCACTCTCGTTTGTAGTTTGGACAACTTCCTCCAGATGTTTTGCAACAACAACCACTGCCACATTGTCTGCAAACCCAACTGTCCTTGTCCCTACTAGCATAAGCAACCAAAGCATCCCATCATACATAATATTCCACAATAAGGGACCGAGCACCGAATCTTGTGGAATACCTCCTGTGATATTATAGGTTCAAAGTCCAGCATCGGTGTTATACATCAAGGTTCAATCTGTGAAATAACTCAAGATTATGTGTCTGATGTTCTCCAGAATCACAATCAGTCTAAATGCATCCAATTCACTGAATTGAACGTGTTCCTCATGTCCAAGGTGATGATAGTGCAGTACTTCTTGTGTGTGTGTGTGAGTGAGAGAGAGAGAGAGAGAGAGAGAGAGCTCATTGAACCTAGTTACTAGTATAAAATATGTGTTGCCTCTGGATGGTGGGGTTGTCAACATAATTATCACACTGTCAAGTCATTTCTGAATGAAGCTGACCTTCCCTAAACTAATAAGAAAGGGTTTACTACTCCTTCCTTCAAGTATCACTCTGAGACCATACAGCTTGCAAATGACTGCCTGCTTAACCCCATCAACCCACACATGCTTCAAGTGCAGTGATGGGATGACCCCGGTTCCATCCGGTTCCCTGGAACTGGTAGGAACAATCTCGGAGGGTTCTCCGAGAGGGTAGCCCATTTTTAAGGCGTCCGGTTCCGGACACCTCACCGAAAGAATTTTTTTTTTAAATCGGAGCCAAAATGGCTCCAATTTAGTGCACATGTGCAGAAACTCAATCTGACGCATTGCGCATGCATCAGATTGAGTTTCTGCGCATGCACACTAAATTGGAGCCATTTTGGCTCCAATTTTAAATGTTTTTCTTTCAGAGCCGGAGCTGCACCTTTTCAGAGCGGCGGCGGAGGTGGCACCAGCCCTCAGAGGAGGGTAGCTCCCCCGGGGGCGCTGAGCCCCCACCGGAATGGGGGTGATGGGAGGTTGGTCCTGCGGTTCCCCAGCCAGCGCCCCTTCCGAAGGCCCCGCCCCAGCCTGCCTGCCCCCTCGGGCGACCCTGCCTGGACGCAGCATCGTCGTCGTCGCCACTCACCACAGTAGCGCTCCACCCCCACGGAGCTCACAGCCTGGGGCACCTCCGCCTTCAGCAGATAGGCCAGCTTGGAGATCCCCATAGCCGGACTGGGCTGACTGGACCGGGCGCCCGTCAGGAGAAAGGACCGAGCGGAAGGACTGGCTGGGCAGGAGCCGGGAGCGTGCCCGCATGCACGCGCCCACCCACACCCAGGCAGAGCTTCGCAGCCGCTCTCCTGCAGGGAGGCGCAGGCAGGCAAGGCTGCCTCTGAGCCTATGCAAAAGGCTGATTGCTCCTGGGGCCAGGACTGGACCAGGCGCCCATTGGGAGGAAGGACAGCACGGAAGGACTGGCTGGGCAGGAGCCTTTTCGGCCCGGCTGCGGCCATGGCCAGGGGCGGCCAGGGGCTGTGGGCAGAGGCGGCGGCTGTGGTCGGCGGCTGCAGGCGGTGGTTCCTTCAGCCGCGGCCTTCGGAGGAGGAGGCAAGTAAGTGAGGGTTTTGTATTTGGGGTGGGTGGGTGATTTATTTGTATTTTGGGTGGGTGGTTGTATTTTCGTTTAATTTTAATTTTATTTATTTCTTTATTTAAGTTATTTAAGTTATTTATGGGTTTGTGTTGTAGCTGTCTGGGTGGGTGGGTGGGTTGAGTGTGTGTGTGTGTTTATTTTTATTTTATTTATTTTATTTATTTTTATTTTATTTATTTTTTATTTTTGGCCCCACCCACAATGTCATGATGTCGGCTCCGCCCATGACATCATGACATCATGACATTGGCCATGCCCATGATGCCCATGACATCATGGCGTGTGTAGTAGAATTTTTTGTCATCCCATCACTGTTCAAGTGATCTTGACTAGCCTCTCTTCTAGGCAACACAGTAGGGAACTCCTGGCCCTTAACTCTTCTCTAACCCACTGAGCTATGCCACCATCCCAGAGTGAGCGTAAACCTACTTTTTCATGACAAGTGTTTTCATTATACAGATCCCATTTTATATTGGGTGGATGTTGTCTAGTCCTTTTAATTCCTCTTTGTATATTATTATATGCTGGTGTTGCCTCTGACACGAATAAAGAAAAAGAATCCACCCCTTATTGTATTCAATGCAGTTTCTTGACCTTTTATTTAACTGGTTGTATGTTAAGTGTGTATGTTAGCTCTAAACTCTAGTTTTACATCGTTTACTTTGCTATCTACCACCTTCCTCAATCATTATCAACAGATTTTTAATTTTATCCAGAAGCATTTACCAGCAAGATATCTCATGACAATTTGGTTGACATGATTGTCCATTACACACTGACAGCTGCCAATCTGTTAGATTGTCTTTCTTCACTTAAAGTCACATCATTACTACCCAGTATCTTGTTCTGCTAGGTAAAATATTGGCAGTCCTGTTTTTTAGAGAACTGGAGCTATTCTCTCCCTTCTGCTATTTCCACTGTTGAACACCCTTCTGTTCCAGTTTGGTTCTTACCTCATTTCTGTTTGTAGAAACCTAAAATTATCCAATGTATTCTGGGTGGGATTCATGTGGGAGGGCAATGTAGCACAAATACACATTTCTGTCAAGTATCCTTCAAAGTTGAAAGGAAGTGAGTGTGAGTTCTACTATAGGAAAGAATAAAAAAAATTGAAGAAAGAATAAGAAATTCTGTAAAGATCATATTGACTAAAGAGAGAACCACCATGTAAATTCAGTTAAGTTTAAATATAAGGTAAACTTTAATATTTGATGTTTTCAGGAAGAATAACCAAATTTATTAACTCTGGCCTCTCAGCAATCCAACTTCCTTCCTTCCCCAAATAAAACATTTTTAATAAGTGTGTTTAAAATTAAAGTGAACTTATTTTTGTCTGCTTTAATGTATTACTATTTGTTTTGTTTTTAAATTTAAATTTTTAATTTTTTTATTATTTATGTTTGTTGTATATTGATTATAACCTGCTGTTGTAAGCCACCCTGAGTAGTGGTTCACTAAATCAGGTGGAATATAAATCTAATAAACAAACAAACAAATAGAAAAAACCAATTTTTAAAATTTCTAAGTGCATACTCACTATATGGCTGAAGTCTGAAAATGCAACCATACTTATATTTTTAACCAAAGGAATACATGAGGAAAATCCATTTTATTAGTTGACTGGTAGTTCAGTTTTAAGGGTACATAGAGAGTACTGAGAGCAGAAGTTAACTGGAAATACCACTTTCCTCATTAAGTGGAAAGCACACCAGGACAGCATTGACTGCTAATGGTCTTTACCAAAGAATCTCTTTCTTTCATACAGACACATCACTTTAAAATGGAATTAGAATTCATTAATTCATGTTTCACAATTAAGACAATTGAGTGGTACATTAAAATAGTAGACACTTATGTTTTAAGCCTAAGTAAGAAGGCTTCATGTGGAATGAAACCCTTGTTTTGAGTTGGGCTTTGATATATCCTAAGGGAGAATGAATTACACAATGCACATTAAGTGCCTCCCTGAGGATAAGTTCAAATGACTGGGCTTCTCAGAAGGAAGAGAAAGCTTGGCATGTCTATGCCTTAAGGGAGGCTTTCAATTTGCCCAATGGCTTGACTGACTCAGCTGGGAAGACAGGTTCCGGAAACCTTTAAATGTATTGCTTGCAGATATTCCAACAAGCACATTGAACAGGCCCCACTGCTTTATTACTGAAGAAGGCAAAGGACTGTTTCTCTTTATCACTTTTAAAAATGTTTGCTGAGATTTGGACATACATATGCATAAGAAGCCATGGAGGAGTTTGGAAGAGAAGATGGTATAGGGTGGTGACCCTATAGGAAGATGAGACAAATCCATGAAGGAGAATTTATAAGAGTAATTTAAGGTGCTGAATCCTATTCTGGAATTGGTTTCATCACCTTGGATAGCTCCAGGGCTGGATTTTCCTATAGGCTAATTAGGCTTCAGCCTAGGGCCTCAAGATCAAGAGGTGCCTATATTCAAATAAGTGTTCTCGGCTTTTTTTATTCATTATCCATGCCACATTTTTTATAAAGGTTAGTACCAATCACAACATGTTTCATTTAACATATTGATATATATCACAGTAATGATGTATTTTATTATCTCTCATGTAATTTACAAACTTAAAAATTGGAGGTGAAAGGGCCACATAAGTGGAATAGTCTAGGGCAGTGGTTCCCAACAAGGGGTACACAGCCCACTAGTGGACTTCAATTCCCAGAAGCCTAAGTCAGTACATTGGCTGATCAGTGCTTTGGGGAAATTACTTAGGCTTCTGGGAATTGAAGTCCAAAAACCAGCATTTGGGAAACACTGGCCTAGGGCCTCTTTTCATGTAAATCCAGCCCTGGATAGCTCTTTTAAGATTTGAAATAAAACTTGAAGCAGGTCCACCACCTCTATGAAACTGGAGCCATCATTTTTCACTGTTTGGGAGAGGGGGGAGGTTTGAGTTCTAGTTGGATCTTCTTCCAGGCTGAAATCCTTCTTCCTTCTCTTAGGCTGAAATACTGTTGTTTGTTGTGGTAAGTTACAACTAGACTAGCCCCATTCTTCTCCTTTTGTGTCCAGGTAAGACTTTAAACTGCCAAAATGAAGCCACCTTCTTGGATTTGTCATTGGCCAAACTTAAATCCTCATTGGTTCAAGTTTCTGGTAGTAATTGACAGACCAGCAAATGAGACAGATTCTATAGCTGTATCACCACATGTTGTTGTCCACTGACAGCCCCCACTTGAGCATGTTGGTCTTACATTTAGAGACTCCAACCCTCATCCTAGTCAGGGTCCTCCAAGTGACATAGGGGAGGACGATTTCCTCAGCTATATCCCCCTTTAAAGTTATTCTTTGTCTTGTGAGCTCCTTCCTCCATCTTCTAATTTGATTTTGCTCTTGTGCACCCTCAAGAATGTTTGTTCTTGCCATAAAGCTCTTCCTGGACTTGAGGCACATATTCATTCAAAGGATGTTGAGGGTCATTCTCTTGCTTAGTTCTCTCAGTGTTTGCTGCTACTTCTCTCTTTACCTTAGGGGGAGCAATACCAACAAGGGGATATGCAGATGTGTTTCATACTAGGCTCATTAAAACAACAAGACTAATGGGGGAGTTATCTCATCAAATCCCAATTTTTCAAATTGACCAGCTCTACTTGTGGCCTACTGCACTAACACCAGGGTTTCACCCAGTTATTTAAACTGTTTCAGTTCAATGAGACTCCTCAGCAAGGAATTTGTAAGCTTCACAAGCTTCTTTGGTTTCAAAGGGAGACCAAGAAAAGATGTGTTGCATCTCATGAAGTTTTTCTCATAAATTACTTTGCTGCTCATGGGAGGTGGATTTAAGAAATAATTTTGCATTTCCTTTTTCTCACATCTGAGGCTGAGACAAATGAGGATTTATATTCCTAGCAGAGAGGTGAACGTGGTAACTTAATTTCGCTTTAAACATCTCAGTGAATCCTGCTGCCTCTGGCATATAGTCCAGCAAACTGCTTTGAAGGGCTGTGAGATTATCCTGATTGCCTAAATCTACCCGCTGTGTTGCCAGAAACTGATACATAGCTGGCGTGGGTATTTCATTGTGCTCAAGCTCATCGATCATACTTGTCTCTGCTATCCAATGTGTCATTTTTTAATGCATATAATTCAGTGAGTGACTTTGCTCTTTGATATTTTGTACACACCCTGTGCTACCTGAAGAGATTGATGTGTCTTCCTTCTGCCTTCCATAACAGGATAATAGGCATTTTAGATCTGATTATGTAAAGTAAACTTTCAACGTCACTGTTTGCCATTAGTTGACTGGGATATTGCTAGGAAGAAGCTTCAAGGCAACAAATTCAGGACAAGGGGCTCACCAATGTATTTATTTCTATTGCACAATTTAAAATTATGGATGTCTATGAAATATAGGTAAAATTTAAAACAAATTAAGATGAGACTTTTTTTTACCAGAAGTGGGTTACTTAAGTAAATTTACCTAATCTGTTTACTAGATCTTCTTTTGTACATCTGACAGAGCATAAATTGCATGCATTTAAATGCTGCAATGATTGAATTTCTCCCGATGTGTAGAAAATTTGTATCCAAGTAATCCCATTTTGCTTGATGATTTTCAATCTTGCTGCTTCACTTTGAGGTCTATTAAAAGATTTCCAGATGCTCCAAACAAAATTTAATGCTGATGTGAGACATTCTTTTCTGAATGGCAAACTGATGGGACTTGATGATATCCAGATCAAGCAAATTAAACAGTTTGAGTAAAACACAAAGAAACAACTCCTTCAGCTCTTTAAATAACTGCTGGATGATAAAACAAATTCCAAAAATACATCAGAAGATGAAGGTTATTATTATACTAAAACCAAGCAAAGAACCATCAGATCCTAAAAGCTACAGGCCAATCTCTTTACTATGCCACTTATACAAAGTGTTTGAATGGATATTATTAAATTATCTAGCCCCCCCTTTTTAAAGGCAGGCAGGCTTACCCAAAGTATTTGGATGTCACTCTGGATCAAACCTTGACCTACAAAACAACAAAAACACCACATGTGCTACATGTGCAAAAGAAAATCAAGTAAATGGCTGATATAATGTTATTGAACTCACTCAATTCTGGTCAAAAATAGTCTAATTAGTATAATATGTTAATTTGTTTTAAAATTTATCTATATTGTATATGTGCCCATAATTTTAAATTGTTCAATGCTCTAATATTAATTAATTAATTAAGGCCATAGTTATCCCATTGCTGTGAAAGCCTTCACTTGCCAATTTCTGTAGATTTATATTGTTACTGCAGTTGTAGAGCAAGGCAGGTCCTTTCTTGTTTGACAGTCCTCACTTTCTTAGTTAGACCTTCTAGCATCGATGTATATATATTAGCAAGTAAATGACAATGGATATTGGTGCTTTATATTTCAAATAAGTTATTTTTTTCAAATAATAATTTCAAATAATAATGTTTCAAAAAATTTCTTTTTTGTTGATTTGATGTGAATAGCAGCTTCACAACTCAAGGACAACTGTTCCATTTCCCAAGAGTGCTTTGGACAATGTTTCCCATGGAACACATCACCTTGTCTCTCTAGCTTTTTGTACTGGCTTAGAAGCACTGACATCCTATTCACCATGTTGAATCTGGGACCTGCTAGATAGGAACTGACATTGGACAACAAATATCTTGTCATAATGAATGACCTGATTTTTATAGATGAACAAGATGTGCTCTTGTTTCTAAGATCCCTTGAGGAAAGGCAACTGAAGGTAATTAAGGAGCTGGCAGAGCTATTTTTAATCCCTCATGTCATCTCAGGAAAAGAAGGGCAATGGGTCTAATCCCCTCTAGGACTTCTGTTGCATGTTAATGTACTGTGTATCAGTTGTGATGATTAACCATGGAGCAGAGCATATACTCAGTATTTGGCAAAGAAAAATGGCATTTGTGTATGTAATGCTAATCAGGAATCAGGCATACATAGCATTATAGCATGCACACCATATGAATTAGAAGTCATACAATATTTTTCTCATGATCTGAATAATTGGCAATTACATCACATTGAAACAGCATTTACAACCCATTCTTGGCTTAGTCTGGTTGGATGTTTTATTAACTTCAGAGACTCTCACTTTCAAGTCAGCATGCTTTTGTTGTTCAGTCGCACAGTCGATTCCGACCCTTTGCAACCCCATGGACCACTGTTCACCAGGCACTTATGTCCTCCACCATCCTCCTCAACTCACTCAGCTCTGTTGTGCCCATTGTGTCTACATACCATCTAGCCATCTCATTTTTGGCTGCCCCCTTCTAATTTTGCCCTCGAACTTTCCAAGCATCAAGGCTTCTATTCTTCTGTGCTCAGCTTTCCTAATGGTCCAGCTCTCACAACCATACATTGCCACCGGGAATACCATTGCTTTGACTATATGAATTTTTGTTTGCAATGTGATGTCTCTACTTTTCACTATGTTCCCCAGGTTTTTCATCGCTTGCCTCCCAAGAATCAATCGCCTTTTTATTTCATGGCTGCAATCACCATCTGCAGTGAGCTTTGATCCTAAGAAAGTAAAATCTGTCACTGCTTCTACTTCTTCCTCATCTATTTTCCAGGGACTGATAGGGCCTGTTGCCATGATTTTTGTTTTCTTTATATTGAGTTGCAAACCAGCTTTTTCAATTTCTTCTTTCAACCTAATTATAAGTTTCTTTAGGTCCTCCTCACTTTCTGCCATTAGGGTGGTATCATCTGCATATCTCAAATTGTTGATGTTTCTCCCAGCAATTTTGATCCCAAATTGTGATTCCTCCATCCCTGCATTGCGCATTATGTGCTCTGTGTATAAGTTGAAAATGCAGCCTTGCCTTACTCCTTTTCCTATTCCAAACAACTCCATCCTTCTGTATTCTGTCCTAACTGTTGCTTCTTGATTCCTGTACAGATTTCTCATGAGGTATATAAGGTTTTCTGGTATTCCCATATCTTTAATTACTTGCCACATTTTGTTATGGTCCACACAGTCAAAGGCCTTATTGTAATCAATGAAACAGAAGTAGACTTGTTTCTGATATTCCTTTGTTTTTTCCATTATCCAACCTATGTTGGCAATGTGGTCTCTAGTCCCCTGCCTCTTCTGAACCCTGTCTGCACTTCTCTCTCCATGTGCTGCTGCAGTCTATCCTGTATTATTTTAAGCATCACCTTGCTAGCATGTGGGGTGAGCGCAATTGTTCGAAAATTTGGACATTCTTTGGCATTACCATTTTTGGGGATTGGAACGTAGACTGATCTTTTCCAATCCTGTGGCCATTGTTGTGTTTTCCAAATCTTCTGGCATATAGAATGTAATAATTTGATTCCATCACCTTTTAGGGCTTTGAAAAGTTCAACTTGGATGCCATCATCTCCACTGGCTTTGTTGTTTGCAGTGCTTTTTAGGGCCTTTCTGATGTTACTCTCTAGGATGTCTGGCTCAAATACAATTTCCTCATCATTGTTATTATCAGGAGTGTTGAGGTTCTTTTTGTAGAGTTCCTCTGTTTACTCTTTTCATCTTTTCTTAATCTCTTCTGCATCAGCTAACTACATGCTATCTTTGTCCCTTATCATGGTGATTTTTGCTTAAAATGTTCCCTTGATTTCCCCAATTTTTTTTTTAAAAAGATCTCTAGTCCTACCCCTTGTGTTGTTTTCTTCTATTTCTTTGCACTGTTCATTCAGGTAGGTTTCCTTATCTCTCCTTGTTTTTCTTTAAAATTTTGTATTCAAGTGATTGTATTTTTTCCTTTCTCTTTTGCCTTTTGCCTCCCTTCTTTCCTCTGTTATTTAAGAGCCTCATCGGACAACCACTTAACTTTCTTGTGATTCTTTTCTTTTGGTATGGTTTTCCTTGCTGCCTCCTGCAATAATTCTTCTGGCACTCTGTCTATATGGTCCAAGCCATTGAATCTGTTCCATACCTCCACTGTGTATTCCTTAGGAATGTTGTCTAGGTCATATCTGTCTGGTCTAATTGTTTTCCCTATTTTATTTAGTCTAAGCCTGAATTTTGTGATCAATATGTTGTGATCTGAGCCACAATCTGCTGCTGATCTCGTTTTTGCTGACTGTATGGAGGTTCTCCATCTTTGGCTGCAGAGTATGTAATCAATCTGGTTTCAATGTGTAAAGTCTCCTCTTGTGTTGCTGGAAGAGAGTGTTTGTTATGACCAGTGTGTTATCTTGGCAGAACTCTATCAGTCTTTGGCCTACTTCATTCTGTGTTCCAAGACCAAACTTGCCTGTTATTCCATTTACTTTTTGATTTCCTACTTTGGCATTCCAGTCTCCTATGATAATGTGGACATCATTTCTTGGTGTCTGTTCTATGAGGTGTTCTAGGTTTTCATAGAACTGGTCAACTGTGGCTTCATCTGCACTAGTGGTTGGTGCGTATATTTGTATTACAGTGATAGTGAATGGTTTGCCTTGTATTCTGCCTGACATCTTTTTATCATTTTTGAGATTATAGCACATTACTGCTTTTCTCTCTCTTTAATTGACAATTATGGCTGCTCCATTTTTTCTTAGGTTTTCTTGTCCACAGTAATAGATATGATGGTTTCCAGAGCTGAATTCACCCATCCCTGTCCATTTTAACTTGCTGATGTCTATGCTTATTCTTTCCATTTCCTTTTTTACCACTTCCAGTTTTCCCTGGTTCATAGATCTTATGTTCCATATCCCTATACAGTATTGTTCCTTACAACACTGTATTTCTCCTCCCCCTTTCCTGTCCCTCCCCTTCTTCCTATCTGATGTGCTAAGCATCCTGTTTCATCTAAATTGCCCCTTTTGTTTTGCCTTTTTGTTTTTGATCCATAGGGTACTCTTGGCAAAATTCCTGACGTGGTTTGCCGGTTTCTACGCCAGTATCCTCCAGTATCCTCCCATCCTACATACAGTATTATCCCAGTTTAAAACAGAGTATTATCATGCATATTAGCACACTTTAAAACACAGTATCAAATTAAAAGTTAAGCTAGTCCACTATATCAAATCTCTACAATCACTATATCAGTTACTATATTGAGTCAACTACAGTACTGTAGATAAATTACTTATCCTATGCATGCAGTATCTGCTTTTCCACAGTGTCTCTCATTTACCCCCAGCTGTCCATGTGAGGATGGCTGGGGCGGTCTTGTGGTGTCGGCAGCAAGGTCTCCTCTGCTGTCTGGTCTCCCTCTCTCTTCTTTTTCTCTTCCCTCTGGCTGGCTGGCAATGGCTGAAGGGGCTCTGGGTTCAGGCTCAGGTCTCCTTCTTTGCCTGACCTGAGGCTTCTCTTTCTTTTCCCTCTGGCCAGCTGGCAACTGCCGAATGGGCACTGGGTCCGGGCACAAGTCTCCTTCTTCTGCTTTGCTTTTTTTTTTTTGGGGGGGGGGAAGCAATACATAATTGTTCTACATACACAAGGACAAATCATTTTCTGAGTCACTTATCTTATGGCTGGGAAGACTTGTGAGCTGTCAATTCATCTCTCTTTTCACACATTTGCTACCATTCAGACTTAGGAAAACTAGTGAGCATTGATCCTCAATATGCTTAAAAGCACAAAATGGGTTTAAAAAACAGTGCTATGTCTTGAGTGCTCTTCTGTCAGGAGCTACTGCTTTTCTGTAACCTTATGTGTGATAAAAAATAATCCAACTTGAAGGTAGATTTTTTTTTGGCACATTATGTCTCAGTGGGTAACTTGGTTAATAAAAGAAATCACAGCTATATGGGCTGCTTGCTCTGTATTTGAACCACAATCCCTTTGGGATTCCCTAAAGATTTCTTTCACTTCACATCTCCAGGTCAACAGATTTTATAGTATCTCTCACTGAGATTGAAATGTGCTACTGTTTTAATTGTACAGGTTTGATTCTCACTCTATGTAAATTAGATGTTTAATGCAAATAACTTCATTTGCTTTCTCTTGGTTCTATACTATGTAAAATAAGGATGTGAAAAATCACTTGTCTCAGTTGTGATGCATATTTCTGATTCCCATTTTACTACACACACACGCACACACACACACACACACACACACACACTTTATATCTGGTTTGACAACTGTTTGGATTTTTAAAATGAGAATCTATGTATATTCTCAGTGCATTTTGCCCTAATGTACATATTTATTTAAACATTTTAGCTGATTTTCACTTTTGTTTCATTGACTAGTGTCTTTGAACAATCCCCCCAATGTATATTTTGCAACCAGTTGTGTTTTTAAAATGCCTGCATTGTTTTATCAATACTTTATTTGCATGAAATGGCTAATATGCCTTCACAAATGGCTAATTTAAATGGATAATAACAAATTTGTGAAGTCTGAAGACAAAGTAATCCATCAACTTTTTATATACTGTATCTGAAACTACAAGATGCTTCACACTATCTTTTACAGCTACTCTGCAAAATGGGTGCATTTAAAGACATTCATAATATACTTTGCCTTTTTCTTGTCAGTCTAGTATAGGGAGTCTCAACCTGTGGCCAATGGGTTGGATATGGCTCACAATGCCATTTCATGTGCCCACCACACTGCCTCCACCACACCAGGAAATGCCATGTGGTGGAGGAAAGGCAAAATGGCTGTCCAGCCCCTAGCTTAAAAAAGTTGAGAATTCCTGGTCTAGTACATACATTTACTCTTTTTGGTGACCTGACCAATTGCTATGAACATTTTTGGTTGACTTTTGTTTCTAATGGCATGTTTCAAAATAAGCTACATTTTCTAAAAATTGTCTTGTTATCTTGGCAAATTTGGCTTGCTAGTCTTAAATTCTTATCACAGTATGATGTGACAGAAGTCAGCCTTCTCCAATGCAATACCTAGGGGACTGAGTTATTGTATGTCAGAAGAATGCACTTGTGTGAAAATAGGACCACTTTTAGCTGAAAGGATATCTTAAAATCCCACTCATTAGCCTTGAATTTGTCTTTAAAAGATAGCTCAGCTTCATGTGTAATGACAGAATCTTTGAATGACATTTTCAGCAATGTGATAGCCAGTATCTCTGAGGAGTTGCAAAAAGAGGCAGGGAAGTTGCTTGGTTAAAGTAGACTGGGAAGAAAAGAGTGAGTGTTAGTAATTTTAAAAAAATGATGGAAATTTGAAAAACGAGAAAATTAACTTGGGTTTTATTATGACATATGTATAGCAGAATCCCTGAAATGTATGAGGAAGAATGGGTTGGATGGATTCAAAACTTGAGTGGCTTGATCTCTGAATAATATTATGTAATAATGCTTCTCCCTAAAGGCTCAGTTGATGTCTATTGACAATAGAAGGAAAGTGGTGTTATCTGATTTTAGCTGTTTCCCAACAACTTCGTATTCCATGAAATGCATGCCCAACAAAAGAAAATATCACCTCTACAAAAGAAAAAAGAAAAGAAGTCACAGTGCAACAATGGCCCAAGAATTATCTGTCTATTCTGCTTACACCTCCTAGTGATTTCCAGGCAGAATATAAAATGTGGTTCTAAACCATTTGAGCCACTGCAGTTCCTAAAAAGAAATATAGAGCACAAAGAAAAACAATCCAGGCCATTTAGGACTCAGCAACAAGTTATCCAACAGGAAGGTTTAAATTGTTTTGAATAGTTTGTTTCCAGCTTTGGGCATGAGGAAAGCAAGAGATTATATGTTGTTGCTGCTAGAAACAACTCTCAAGACTCAGTTGTGAGCTCCAATGGTCCAGTGGTGGGCTCCCAAAAATTTTTACTACCACACTGTGGGCATGGTCTGGTGAGTGTGGCCAGGGGGGAAACCTTGTGTTGCACCTGAATTAGGACTACTTTATTTCAAAACATGGATGGGTGGGGCCAGCCAGAATTTCTGCTACTGGTTCTGGTAAACTGGTGCAAACCTGGTGATGTCCACCACTGGTTAGGTCTTGCTGTCATGTAGACCATTTACTTCTGAGAAAAGCTCTCACTCATGAGAAGACCATCTTTGAGGGCCTCATGGTTAGTGAAAATGAAGCTAGTTTCTAGCACTGACACATATCACTAAACCTCCGCACTACACTACAGATCTGTACTTTCCACTAAGGAGAATATTATTTTTATTTAGTTTGTCTGTATACATGGTTGGCTCAAGGCTATTGGCAGGCAGTAGCAAGAGTATTCACCATCTGTCCAATTGTATGAGTTGCACTATTGACCTATCATTGTATAACAATGTCCCGTGGCTTTGTTGTGTAATTTGCCAGCTAGAGAGATTTAGGAAGGTAAAGCACACCAGTCCCCCGTGCAGTAATCCTTTGGCTTCCAAAAAAACTAAATAAGAAACATCTCATTTTTGATAACTACACAAGTCAGAAGAAGAAAGAAGTGGGATAACTATGCAGTAATACTGCATACATTGTGGTCAGTGGCATAGCATGGGAGGCCCCCAGGGGGAGGCCCACTATGGGCAGCACTTTTTGGGTGTATGGGTGTTCTTGGACTTCAATTCCCAGAAGCCCTAGATGCCACTGTGGGGACGGCCACTGGTGTCTTGGGCCCCGCCCAGGGGTGGCAAATTTGGCGGCTGAAACCTACGTCCTGGACCCCATGCTACGCCACTGATTGTGGTGCAAGTCATTGATGATGGGCAGGAATAGGAGGGAATATAAACCTTCCCTGCCACAAGGCTCATCCCTTTAGGCCTTGTTTGGCCCACTAGCCTCACCTGTTCATCTATTGTGAACTTACATGTGTGTATAGGGACCAGACACGCATGTTTGCCCTGATCACTTGATTGACACATTGAATAATAGTTTCCCAGGGTTGTTTCTCCTCCTCCTCCTCTGCAAGCTGTAGAACATGGCTTCAGTATGACACATGCAATGTCACGGTGTCATTCTGAAGATAGCTACAATGAAAGCAAAACTTCGCTCATTTTCCCTGTCTCTTGAGCAAAAAATGGCAACCATCAGTTGCCAAGATGATCACAAGCAACATAGTCATGAAAATTACTCATTGCTGAAAATTTAAGATTTCTTATCATTTGTGCCTGTGAATAAGAGTTGCAAAATGTGGGTTGGGTATTCCACCATAGCCTTAATCAATGTTTTGGGGCTATTTTTCTGATGTTTCCATATGCTGTAAAGCAAAAGTGGCAAAATTCAAGGTTTGTTTGGACTACAGCTCCCATAAACCATCCCCATTTATTATACTGGCTAGGACTGGTGAGAGTTCTAGATAAAAAAACATCCAGGGGGCCATATGCTCTAAAAAGAAATTGAAGCAATTGTGAGGTTTTTGCAATTAATTCAGTGTCCATGTATTTTACACTAGATAATTTGCTCTCACAAAACTGGTTGGTTGTTATTCATGATTCCAAAAGCCCCAGCTTGCACGGTCATGAAAATTAAAAGACATTCAGGTGTCATCCACTTTGTTATAGAGACCAGATGGAGCAACTGAAATGAAAAGCTTGAGTTGAATGGAGAATGGTCTATTTGCTAGAGAACTGTGACTAAACTGGAGCTCAAGTGGCTGCAGATAGATTTCTTATCATCCCTTGGAACTTTCTTTGTTTAATCCTCCTAATATGTGCATGAATATTTAGCTGTCAGGAGAATAAGAGAGAAGGGGGAAATTACTTGACTAGAGAAAATGTGTCAGGTTTTAATTACATTTAAGAGAATATGGAAGAGATAAAAGCTGAAGAGATAAAAGCTGGAGCTACTGTATGGGCTCAAAATATCTTCTGAATCTTAAACACTATTAGGTATCATACTTCAGACTCAGTCACCCAAAGCTGGTAAAGAGAGTCATCATTCACTGTGAGACTTCTAGTTTTATGACTCACATGGACTGCCTTTGGAGAGCCTGCTGCTTACACAGGCACCAAGGTGTCTGGGAACAGTCACACAAAAAACAGTGAACTGAGCATTGCCACCAAAGTCAATGGCTCTCAAACAATTCCCCCAATGTGTTGAACAATTTATGGACTGTTCAGCAAAGATCTTTGTTGACTGCAGGGCAATAACACCTTTCTTGTGTCTACAAAGGAAATAACACCCCCATGACAGTTGTGACTCTATCACACTTTTCATTGGTTGGAAATGTTCTTTTCCTATCATCCTCTTTTCTTTTTAGAGCAGATGGGTTTTCTTTTCTTCTCACATTTTAACATTGTTACATAGTATGTTACTAACAAGGGGCACTGTCTCTTTCCTTCCCCCTCTTTCATACCCCCCTGCTTGGTTGCATTGCTGCCAGCAGAGAAATCTAGTCTCGAATTTCAAAAAGAATTCAGAAATATATTCTGTAAATTTTCCTGTTGCATATCTTAGAAAAAATGGCTTTACTATGTGAAAGTACATGAGTTTTGAAGCACTCGCATTTCAGGTTCCTGAAAGGTTGAGGGAATTGTAACTGAGTCTAGTTTGGAGTTCAATATCTAATCTTCTTTAAAACAAGGTGTCCACTTTCTCTGTATCTTGTCCTGATGTGAAAGTAATATTCTGAGAAAGAAGTCCAGATGTGGAAGAGATAGTCAGAATTGGGATAGGTTACCTTAAAAAAAAACTTTCCATGGCTGACCAGTGATCCTCACTGGCTGGGGATTTCTCAGAGCTCTATTCAAATAGAGTATTTTCCCAGATCTCTACTACAACCTCTTGTTGGTTTTTGCATAAGTGAAAATTGGACCAGACCAAGTTGCCCACCACTGCTTGAATCAGAAAATATTATTTACATGTATGGTTCTTGAGATGTGATAACGATCTCTACCTTTAATCCCCCATACACAGTAGTTCTTTGACTTCCATAAAGCTAAATGAACAACTTACACAGATCTCATTTTTTAGTGACTACATAAGACATTTCCACTTCCAGTTTACCTTATTAGAGAATGACACAAGAGGAGGTGCTCTTCTTTCATGTCTCTTTCTCTGTCTTGCTGGTTGGGTGGCATAGTTTGGGGAAAGTTACTTTATTGAATAAGAACTGCCAGAATCTCCCAGCACTAGTCTAAAAATAAGCCTTTCCATGCTTTGGTTGTCAGAACATCTTATTTCTCCTCTGTGTTATCTCTCTCTCTATTTTTTGCTAAACCTCACTTTGGTGCACAGGAGAGCTGGCTTTCCTAGTTATGTTCCTTCCCAGTTAGCCCTAATTCTGAATCATTGCAGATAAAAAGGAATGGGCTTTCCCCAGTCTTTGACTTTGACAGTTACTATCTTGTAGGGTTGGTATGCAGACCTAAAACATACAACCTTGAGATTTTGTATTGTGTCTTTGGATCTCAGAGAGGTCTAACTAAGTGTGGGAAAATAGCTGAACAGGGAAATTTTCCTGACTACAGCATATTTGCCTGACTGCTATTCACCCATGTCAGGAATATTTTGGGTAGCATGGTTGAGTGGCTTGTATGGTCCTTTCTGCCCCACACAATAACCACTAGTCATTCTTTTGGCTCTAATTTACTTGCCCCATTAGCAACAGATGTTCATACTTGTCCTTTGCTTTCTCCAGTAGTAAACAGAATGCGTTCTGACCTCATTTTCCAGCAATATCTCATTATGGGGTTTTCACGCTAAAGAAAGTTCACCAAGCATTTGCCACTATCCCGTTCTGTTCAGTACATACAAAAGATAGCTTGAGTGTCATGGCCGTTATGATGGGTACTATTTGTATGTATATAATGACCAAGGTATCACCTAGCCTTAAAATTTGGGAGAATGTGCTGTTCATTACAATGGAATAGTGGCATGGCAGCATTCATTGTCAACACTGTATTGTGTCTAACACAGAATCTGCCTCTCCATTCATTCAGACAGCTGCCAGTTTATTCAGAGGAGTCAGCTATATTTCAGAAATTAATTAAGGTGTTCTATAGCTATTTTAATACTTCAGTTTCTCCAAAACCATGTTCTTAAAAAAATTCAATCATAAGATTCTTATCTGACCTTAAAGAAATACAATCTAACAATAGAGTGAGATCATCTGAAACCTAATAGGTTTTTCACCATCTACAGAAGATCTAAACGTCATAGCTTTTTAAAGGAAGGCTTTGTGTTTCATGCCTTTGTGACTAATAATAATAATACAAAATACAACCTTTCCCTCCTAAATCCAGTTCAGTTGCCAGCAGCAGGGACACATAGCTTTATGCTGAAATTCAGGAAAGGCTTATCAGTTTTGCAAACAGTATTCAAAATGCTACAAATTAAATTTTAAGTCCAAACCGAGAGCAAAAAATGCATTTTCACGAATCAACCTGGGTACTTTTGTTAGGCTTGGAAGAGAGATAAGAGGATGGCTACAGCTTCAGGTCTTTACAGGCAATGCCAAATTAAAACTCTGAAGAGTTGGATAAGCTCCATATATGAGGTTCCCAAAGTCCATTGAGGCAGAGTGTCCAGTTTTTAAGTCCAAAGCCCTTAAACCTCTTTGTGGCTCCCCAGCTGTTTTGCCAGGACTGGTTGAAAGACTTTAAAGTCCTGGTTTACAAAAGGGAGTTCAAAGCCAAACTAGATCTGAGGAAAGCCTCCCTTAGTGCATCTAGGCATTCAAGCAACCAGTGATTCCTTAGGAGTTATACAAACTACAGGAGATTTCTTGGAAAGGCATACTATTGAGTAACAATGAAATGTAATTTAACTCCAAAGCTTTTCACCTCTTTGTCAGATCATTTACCCTAATTCTAAAAGAATGAAAATGCTTATTTATTTAGAAGGCAGTAGAATCCAGGGAATAACTAAATGGCTTTTATGAGCACCATTCATTTGCTATGGGCAGTCTTACATTTATTAAAGTGCATGTGAGGGAAAAGCTGTCTTGATTCTCATGTGACTCAGAATTGTTCTTTGAAAAGAATGAAAATCAGTCTCAATTTTCTTAGTTTCTTAGATGTGTCATTGATACCACTCCCGCAGAATAGGATACCTAACTTGTCATGAATGAGCTGCTAGTTGATATGTATAGTGTTACAGAGTTTTGAATTTCTGATAACATTTCTTTTCACTGTGCAGTAGAAATACAGAGACCCAGAAAGAAGAATAGATACAAGTCTCCCAGAATCCACCCCTTTCTCATTAACTGGCACTCATGGTCTCAATAACTCACTGAAAGCCATTTTCTGGAGAAAGAATAAAAATATTTCTTTATTTAGGTACTTGGAATTAAAGACAGGTGCATACTGCTTTCTTTGCTGCACATGTACTAGCAACCAACTGAACAGATTAATAAAGACAAATGATTGAAACAAACCAACAAAGAAAGGAAAAGAACACAGAGCAGAGATATAGGACTCTCTTTGACTTCAGAGGCTGGAAGGAACAATTGGTTAGTTGTGGATAGTCACTTCAACCAGGAAAAGACCCAGTCATTTCCACTACAGGCAACATATGAGGCTGTTATAAAACTCCAACATATAGCCCATTTACTTCCCATGGATGATGTAAGCATATTTTCAAAATGTAGCTTCCTGGTTTCTCACTTGGAAAGAAGCCAACAGGTGTGTTTAAGCTAGGAACACACCTGATGTGCAAGGGGTAAGGACAACTTGTGGCCTTTAAAAGCTGTTGGACTGCAATTTCTGTTATAAATCAATATTGGTTATGTTGGTTAGGCCTGATGAGCATTGCTGTCTAGCAACATCTGGAGGGGCAGACATCCTGTCATAATTCTGCTTGGAAAAAGCATAAAAAATTATTGTGGCCAATAAAAATGGCACACTGTGCAAACTGTTTGTGGATTTTAAAATCAAGAGGAGGTGGTCTTCCACAGGATGTAAGGCTACTGCATCACACCTTGTGCACCCCAGGTTCAGATCCTCATGCTAGTGGATAAACACAAGCCAAAATGAACAGGTTGCATGAAGAAGCACTGATCCCAATCCTAATAAATCAGGATCTCTTCAATGTTCTAGCTTATTATTCCATGGAAAGATGGTTGCTACCTTCTTTTTTTCCTTCTTCTGTAATGAAACACGGAAAAGGTTTCAGAAGTATGCTAAGTTTACATAAACTCAAGACAGAAAACACTATGAAGCAGCACAAGAGTGGGTGAAATATATCAGGCTTTCCATGGAAACAAGTGTATATTTTTGAAGGAAAGAAAAAAGGAAAATAGAATCAGCTAGAATGTAAATGGCAACAGACCTTTACCAACCAAATTCTTTTTCAAGTACAGTACTTGGAAATGCTGTGCGTGTTGGCAGAAGTGTCTGCTTATGCTTACTGATGAACTGTAATCATTTTTGCAATCCTACTACCTCTACTTACAGAAGAACATTAAACATTCTTATGAATATCTTAAGAACTGAATGGTAAAGTGTAGTGCAAAGGTATTTGCTGATAATGTGAGCTACTGAAGATAGATACTTGTAATCTCTTGGGGATTTCTGTGTACATAACTGATGCTGCACAAGTGGTTGTGCTATTTGGCAAGTCATGCAACAGATACTTCACCAAATAGGACAGCCACTGGGATATTGTTAGCTGTCTATGCAGAACCCCTAACATAATATTGGCCTAAAGAAGTATTGCATGTGTGTTTATTTTTATGTAGGCATTTCTAGATTATCAAGTCACTATCACAAAATACAATATAGAGAAGTAATTATTGCCAGCAAAAATACAGTAAAACAGAACAAAAAAAATTTAAAGGTTGAAACCTTGTTGCTTAGTGAAGTAAGTCACAACTAGAGTAAACTCACTGAAGTTGCTGTAACTTATAAAGACACACTGATTCAATGAATCTACTCATGCTGTAACTCATGACATTAAGCAGCTGGGTTTCAGCAAGTAAAACAATGATATAAAAGTATCAGCTAAAGTTTATTAAAGTGGTGAATGGAAATTTTTCATTCAGCACTGAAAGGATATCAAGTTAACATGCAGAAATGGTGACCCAATCTGGGAAGATAATTAGGACCAACCTGAACAGAAAATGGCTCTGTATCATTTCCAAAGACATGGAACCTGCAGAAAGTACTTTAATTACTTGGGAAATTTGTGAGAATAGGAAGTAGGGGTTCTTTGAATAACTTGCTCTTAAGCTAGTTATTTTAAAACAGCTTCATAAATTGGTCACAGAAAGTTGTATAAGATCAGGTTACAATTTAATCTCCATTCACTATTGGTTAGAATTCAATAAATTTTCAAGTTTATGGTAGATGTATTTCAAGCAGTCCCTCCCTTGACAATGTCTCAATAAATGGATACCATTAACAAAGAGACATACATTTCTGTTTATAATGCATCACATGCATTCTAATGTATACAAAATTACATCTGTTATATGAAGGCAATCTGCTGAAAAAGGAGATAGGAGAAATGAGACACAAAAATAAGCTAAGTTCAATCACAAATTTGCAATTCAGTGAAAAAAGACTCTTATCTGAAAGGAGCATTCAACATATTAAAGTCCATAACTGTAGACCACTTTTATAGCACATTGATTCATCTTAGTATTGTTTTCTGGTGGCATAGCAACAGAAACAATTTGAAATAAAACACAATTAAAAAGGGGTGACAATGAATTTCTGTAGAGATGCTATAGAATCTGATGTTCTCAACATGACTGTTCAACACTTTCTTTCGCGATCACCTATAAATTAGAACAGGATAGGTTCATGATCACATAAAAAGTCTCAGTGCAAGCAAAATTCCTGGAAGCTGTTGATCCTTGCTCACATGAAAAGACTCCATGTAAGGAGCTACCATAGAAAAATTCTATTGGGTTCCATAGTATTCTTAGATTCTGTAATGGTTAGATAGGGTTTGAAGCTGACAGATTCATGTTTCCCTATTTTCCAGCTTTCTGATGCCCTTAAACGATAATCTAACCAGACCCTAACACAGTGGGCCATTGCCGTAAAGGTCATCACCAATTGCTCTATGCAAGCTACCAGTAAAAACAGCTGAGACTGAAACCAGGTGGTTTTGATGAAAACATTTTCTCCTCCTAGTTTGACAGACCAAAGCAATTGTAGCCATCTCTGTAGTATAACTTTCTGGAGATCCTTTCTCCCCCTCCTCCTCCAGGAGCTATAAGAATTCAAAGAAGTGATTAAACAAGATGTCTCCTGCTGTTTAAGTTTCCTCCGTGATCTGCTCAGAGGCCAAATTCACTTCTATTTTTATATCTATATATGCTGCAATTTGCTAAAACTCAAGACACATGGTAACATGAAAATAAAGAAATATAGCATTGTTACTGGGATAGAACAGGCTGAAATATCAATGGCTTTCTTTCATGTGGTGCTAGCTGGCAGCAGTAAATGATGAATTATATTTAATATGAGAGGAATTGACAAAGATCCTTTCAAGTGGATTGAAAGGATCTCCTTTAGGAGAACTGGGTGGACAATGAAGCAGATGTGTTAAAGGTGCTTCACAGATTTAGGTCAAGGATTGTTGATATCAGGTTTAGGTCAGGGATGCTGGCTATCTTTCTTTTAAAGTGCCATTAAAGCCAGGAAAGCATATATACTCATATATCATGGAACATAAGTGTTTTATCACTTCTGCATGTATCATTTATTTCCTCTTTTCTTTGATTGTTTACACTATTTCCTTCCCCTAAGTTAATGAACCTGACTTTTCTTTCCCTCCTCTCATCCCTCACAAGAACCCTATGAGATTATGTTGTTTAAGAAGAGTCTCCCGCCCTAGGTCACCTGGTGATCTTCACAGCCATGACCCTGAATTTACTGAAATCCCATCCCACTATGCTACACTGAGTGTAACAGTGAAATTGTCTGCATTTTTACTCAAAATCAGGCCCCAGAGAGTTCAAAGAGATGTGCTGCCAAATAATCTGTGTATGAGATTGTAGTGAAAGATGCTTTGTTATCTCTTTTTCATTAATAATATACACTGTATTCTGTCAAATTGATTCTGACTCATAGCAACCCTATCAAGGGTTTTTAGGTAAAGAATACACAGCAATGGGTTATCATTCCATTCTTCTGGGGAGCAACCAGGGACTGTGTAGCTTGCCCACAAGTACATAATTTGAACCTTCTCACATGAGGGTCAGTGGGGAATCAGACTCTCAACCTGTGGCTCCTCAGCCAGACTTAAACCACTGAGCTATCTGGATTTTCTATAGGTGGTAAAAACTGCAAATACCAATTGTGGTATATATTTTCCAGCCAACATTTTTTTTTTAAAAAAAATCCCCCTTTAAATTCTGTTTTAAAAAGCATCAGTGGAATTTTTTTTCTACATGCGAATCACACAATAGTTTATTCAAATTTCATTCACTTTTGGATCAAAAGTACTTATTTCTCTGGGAATTATATTGCCATGAAAATACATAACAATATGTGACATTTTTATCCTTAAAATAGTTGGCAGACAATCTTAGAGAAAGATTGAGTGGTGGGAGGCATTGCCTAGGAAACTTTGGACATTGGTTTATAATTTTTTAGCAAAGTGAAAATCTTTCAATATTAATTAAAAGTGAATCTAGTGTTATGCTTTTCTATATAAGCAGTTTGGTCCAGTGTAATATAAAAATGCAAAAAAAACCCAACCCAACCCTATCTCAGTTTTTTGAGAGAAAATTTGAGTGATATTACCTTGTTTATCTCTGAGAATCACCCTGAGTTTTAAATGTGGATAGAACATTTGTTTTCCTTTCTAATGCATATGAAATCTTCTATGAACCTATTTAGTACAAATAGATGAAAATTATAACAGACAATAGACTGGATCCAGGCAAAGTCATTGTTAGAAATTTCTGAATACAAATGCTATGCCATTTTCATATGCACCCCAAACTAAGTCTATCTGAAATTGGTATTGCAGCAAAACACTAGTACCTCAGGATAATGTTATGACTTGGTTCCACAAGTCATAACTTTATCCGGTTTTTAACATTGTGTGATGCATTGATCGCATAGTGATCCAGGCAGTTGCAGGGGGCATTCTGAAGAGAGGATAGGGACCCTTTCCTCAGCCTCTATTCAGCAGCCCCCCCCCCGCCTGGATGGCTAAGCCCATTAACAATCCACCTGTGTGTGTGTGGGCTTCTGAAGAGAGGCTAGGAAAAGTGGGAGATGCTGGGGTTGGGAATAATCAATGGTAGCCTTTTAGCCATGACTACCCAGAGGGGTTATGGGGCCTCAGGACAGATGTGTTGCTGCCTGTTACAAGGATTTAAGCATGGAGTGGTTCATCTAATCAGCAATGTGAGAAGTAGAGCAATTGCCAATTGTATACAAAGGAGCTGAGGAAAGGGCCCAGGCTGAGGACGATGCAAAATATGCAAAGCCTCAGGCTGGGGAAGGCTGCTTTCACTATAAGACTACACTGGCTCTTATTCAGCAAAGATAAGAGAGATCAAAAAGATTGTAGGTAAGTTCCTTCTCTCTTCCAGCTCCTTCATGTCTTCCATCAGTTCTTCCTCAGGGACTGCACATTAACATGATGATGAATGTGCAGTGCATCAGCTTCAAATATGTTAATGTTTCAAAATATGTTTTCCCTGTGCCTTTCCAGATTAGCATCTTATATACATATTGGCAAATGAAAGCTGATTAGTGAAATAATTACAAATTCATTGAGGTGTGTAACCCCCCCCCCCCCACACACACACATAATCTTAAGACTGAAGCATTTACTTGGGATAACTTGATAAACTGCATATGGCAAAAATGTATTTTTTTAAAATATATATATATATATATATATATTAAGATTTAAACCTTGCAAGAGTATTTGCAAGTTTTCTGGCAAGGCTCCTTGGTAGCACCCCATCTCTTAGGAAATGAATGTGAAGAGACACATGGAGGTTTTTCAAATCTATTACAAGATTAGTAATTTTGGAGTTGATTTTTCCGCAAGGACATTTTTGGTTTGCCTCTCTGATATGTCATTTTGGATCACGTAATATGAGACATGAAAGATGAACCTTGGTGTTCAAGGCATTGTTCCTACTTCTTCTGCCAGGAGGATCATTGGCTGGAACTGCCAGATGGATGCCATGAAAATTCAAACAGGGGGTTTGTATACACAAGTATAGTGCTTCAGTCCTGGAAATCACATCGGAGATGAGCAATACCTGTTCCATCCACTTTAACACCTACTCATCTTCTTCCCAAACCTTACCTGCTGTTGGTGACAAGTAGAGTTGGTAATAGCTACAGGCATCTGTGGGATCTGAAATACAGATCCCAAAATGCCCAACTGAAATGATGCTCTATTCAATAAATTATCAAGCAATGAATATAATTTTAAACAGCTGTACAAACCTGTTTGGATAGGGGAAAATACTCAAAGAAAGGAATGGGTTTCATTCTGTAACAGTAGCATCAATAGCTTGAAACAAAGAGAGCCGAGAGATCATTGCACAATACCTGGGACAAAAGCACAGTGAAACCTTTATTGGATCACCACACACAATTTTAAATAATCCATTAAAGGTATCATCTTGTTCCTGCAACAATAGCCTGGCCCACCTGGTCATGGATCAGATGAAGAGTAGGGGGAAAGAGTACAGTCAAACCTCACTTAAAGAGTGCCTTGCATAAAGAGTAACTTGCTTAAAGAGCAGAATTTTCTCTGAATGTTTGCTTTGCTTAACAAATAAAACCAACCAAAAACTCGCTTAGCAAATAAATCAGGGTTCACAATCCCCCCACAATTGGTCATTTACAATGGTGTTTCACTTAAAGAGCAAACTCGCTTAAAGAGCAATGCTGTGGAACACATTATGCTCTTTAAGCGAGGTACAATAGATCGTGATATGCTGATGGACTTTGACTTGAAATATTTAAAAACATATATTATTAGGCACAAATTCTTTCAGTTGCAGAGTGAATATACTAGGAGTAAGCAATCTTGGGTGATTGACAGTCAACTTTTTGCCCACATCGCAGTTTTCGGTCTTAAAAATCATACAGGTAGGAAATTACTTACTGGGCAAGACTGTGGTGGCTCAGTGGTTAAGAAGCTCACCTTGTTATCTGGAAGGTTGGCAAGTTGGCAGTTCAAGACCTGAGTACTGAATGATGGAGTGAACTCCCGTTGTCTGTTCCAGTTCCTTCCAATCTATCAGTTTGAAAGCAAGAAATTGCAAGTAGATAAATAGGGACCACTTTGGTGGGAAAAGATCTTGGGGAAATGAAAGGTGCCTCATTTGGGCATACCCTGAGCAGTGTTCCTTCAGCAAAAATCCTCTCAACCCAGAAAACACCTTTGTGTATTTCTGACATGATTTTAAAAAAAACTTACTGGGCATATCTTTTTAAAAAAAATTGAAGTGGTTGAATAAATAAGCTCCCCAAAGTGAAAAATATGCCTCCCACAGGTTTCTCAGGAGCATAAGTAGAACATTTTAGAGAAATTTTCAAAATCATGACACTTTTAAACTCAGGGGTGGCTTTGGGGGATGCAAGAAAAAAGAAAAAGAAGTCCCTGCAACTCTGCATGCAACCAAAAAGCTGCATTTCACCCATCCCTGGAACAAACAATAGGAGAAATCTGTTATCTATGTCCCATATTTAGAGATTCTTGGAAACTTCTGGATCAAAAACAAATACTGTACTAAACTAAAGACTTTGGGCCAAGATGGTTTTCATATTCTTATGTTTTCATCTCTATTTTCTCTAGTGATTTCAGAATTATAAGAGTCAGAAGAGACTCTGGAAATTATGTATGAGATTCATTCATACATTTGAGGATAGTTATCATGGCTTCATTGGGGCTGTGGTGGTTTAGTGGTTAAAATGCTGAGCATGATAACTAGAAGGTTGGCAGGTCTGCATTTTGAGACACGAGTGCTGTGTGACAGAGTGAACTCCTGTTTTCTTTCCCAGCCTACAGCTCTGGAAGTAGCAGTGTAGAAAAGCTGAGCTAAGCATTGTAGGACATTTCCAACCAGCAGAACTGATCTAGAATCAGCAAATGGAGAAAGTGCTCTCTTCCACAAGGAAGAAAGGAAATACTGATTTTGGAAATATCAGAGAAGGTTTTTTAGGTTTGAGATACGTGGGTTTCCCTCTTGTAAAAGTAAAGATGGATGGGCTGTTGTAGGTAGGCTTGGGACAAGAAGATCTGAGGTCACATGCTTTCTGAATTGCTGTCCCCTTCTGTAACCTTTGGTTTAGACGGGGAGTTTCCCACCTGTCCAAACAAGGGTACTATTTCTCTGCTCCACAGGACCTTTTCAGGAATAACTCATTTGCAATTTTGAGATGATCACCAACTGTGGCTGTGGGAGTCATATAAATATCTTACACAGACAGAGGACCTCTATTTAGAAATAATGAATGTTAGCACTGGAGTCATCTGGCAAATTTCATTTCTCCTTTGCACTTGCTGCTCTGAAGGAGATGTTAACAATATGCCATAAAGAGACCTTTACATTTTTAATTAACAAAACTGAGTCTCCTTTGTCTTCTTTTCCTCCCCTTGTTATATTTATGTGACTCCTTTGACTCACAACATGACTTATTCACAGCTAGATCCCAAAGGAACTCAAATAAATTTTAATTTGGCTGGGGGTTTTTTGCATGTAACCCTGCTGTGTTCATGTATAGCAGAAAGGAGCTTTGATCTTTTAATAATAACAAGCAATTGCAGGTCTTCTATGCTGGTGCATCTGAAGATCTCTGGTTCACATTGTCTAATATAATGCTCACTCTCAGTTCTCCTACAGACCTGCTAGCAAGCACCCAAAATTGCAAAGAAAGTATACCTAAGAAATAATGTTCCTATATGGTGCAACAGTTTAGGAAAATGAAAAAAAGATTAGCAAGCTGAAATAAATGAAATTTGATAAAACTGTCACTGAGCAAACAGGAGCACATTGGTCTCCTTAAACTGGCATTCAAAAAAACAGAAAGTTATTTTTAAATGTGAGTACCTTCAATAACATAATTTCAGATTCTGGCAAGAGATAAAAAGAAAATATTTTAGTATCCTGGGATGTGTGAACTCTGAACCAACTTTGAACCTTTCCCCATGATGTCTGGATTAAGCTTCAAATCATTTGCCAGCATTCAGTCTGTTAATGACATCTGCCACTGATGTAGAACATAAACACAGATTTATATTTACATCCAGTTTGATTGATGCCTCACTCTTCTCTCAAATCTTGTAGGTATACCATTTCAAGAAGCAGAGCAAAGGGAAGTTGGCACTTGAGGTGTCTGCATTTTCCAGGAGAACAGAGCATAATTCTTATACCTGGGGCTGCAAATGTTTATGACCAATCAAAAAGCCTTAACTTCCTGCTTGAAAAGGAAGCCTCCCAGTAACCACAGAAAGTGAGGTCTATCCAAGACAGGAAGCCATGCCAAGTGGACCTTGTCTCCAGGTGAACACAATTCACATGTTTGTATGATCTAGGACCGGTTCTGTAAATGGGATTCCCAGAAAGAGAATTATGTAATCTGTGGACCCAAAAAAAAAAAAATCCTAAATGGTCATTCTTACTTGCAACATCTTTGCTGCTGATGTGGCATATGAGCAGAGGCATAAATAGAATGTTGGCATCTTAGGCAAGCTGCCCGGTCTTGTTGCAATCTGTTGCAGGAAAAAATGTCTTGCAGCAAAGTCTTCTGATGCCTTAACATTCAATTAGTTTTTACCAGGCACAGAACAAGTTGTCTTGTTACTTGAGGTAAAAAGTCCCACCCATCCTGTATAGGTGTTACCTCTCTTGCAACACTCATCCATGGAAATAAGAGGAAGCAGAGAGAGCACCAGTGACAACATTGGCATCCTTGTGTACTACTAAAGAGGAGTTGCTGCTCTGGAGGTGAAGTGGATCTTTGCTGCTCTACTGTGCTTTTTTAAATAAAAAAGCACGACTAATATTGGTCTGGCTGATTTAACTAGACATTCAAATTAGTTGCACCTGTGAATAGCCTCAGATCACCTCTGGCTATATCCTTATGTCCCTGGGGCAAATAAAGCACCTCATTTACAGTGGGGTAGATGGTCCTTGGCACCTCTTTCTGTCTGGGTGAAGAGTCTCTTCCAAGCATTTCTTGCCAGGACCAACAGGGGCAAAGAGGGAAGGAAAACAAGCAGGAGGAACTATGACAACTCAGGGGAATGGGAAATAGTCTGTCTGGCAACAGATTCTTTTAAAATCATTGTCCCAAAGCTTTGTGCCAACTAAATGTTACCATCTTAGGTCAAAGTCCAAGTTGTCCCACCTTATCTGCGACTCTTCCTAGGAGTTTCATATGCAGAATTTAGAAAATAGGCTAAATACAGATGCTTATCTGAGTCAAACATCTAATGTGCATGTACTCTTCACCAACATCATAATGTAACCCATGATGAATAGCCTAAGGTAGGTGAACTTGCACCATGCAATTACTGTCAGCCAGTGTCATATATCAGTTAGTACTGGGACTGCAACTAAGAAGATCATTTGAGTCTCCATTCATCCATGAAACTCATAGGCTGATCTTGGGCCAGACACTGTCTCTCACCCTGATCTACCTCTCAGTGATGTTGTGAGAGTAAAGTGGGAAAGATTCTATGTGTGGCATTTTGTAATCTATGTGCTATTAAAAAGAGACATAAGCTAGTCATACAGTACTGACAAAAATAGATAGTTACAGGTGGTGAGGTTATGAACCTGCCAAACGTTCTTCAATATTTTATACATCCTACACCAGATAACAGCTGAGCTCTTGCAGCTGAAGATAAATGCTGAGCTATTCCTATAAATGCTCTATTTTATATTAACTGATGTGGAACAACAGTGACCTGGAATGTTCCCAGTTCATATCAGGGAGACATCCCCTAAAAATAATAATTGTGATATACATATTTTCATGCATTCTTCTCAAGAAAATAAGATTAATGAAGAAAAAAGGGAAAAACCATATTATTGCAAAATAGAAGATTACTAAAATGGAATAGATGATCCAAATATCTGAGCATCATTGAGATGTTAGTATAATTCAGTAAAGTAGTTTGTGTCATTGGCAATGAAATTTGAGTTTGTTCACAATTTATGTTGAGGAAGCTCAATTTAGCTTATTGGGGACACTGTCTGTGTCTTCAGAGCAGGGATTATCTTTATGCAACTTCAGGGTAAATGTTTTATTCTTGATTGCAAGTGCTGAGTCCTTGAACTATTAATTTGAACCTTCTGCCTTCTATTAATATCCTGGGAAGGTAAACTGATAGTCCAGGTTGGTATAATACATCACTGAGTGGTAGACAGGGGTGGTGACATCCAGTTTGTGAGCCATGTGTGATATCCAGGGGGCCAAACATGGCACCCCGGTACTCTTGTTCCTCCAGTACATTTTTAAAATTGCTCAGGAAATGCCCGTAGGGGGATTGGCAGCATTTTAAAAAATGTTTTGAGGGCCCCAGCTCTGGGACTTCACATTAAATACTAACTTGAGGTCTTTGGACAAGAGGTGGAATATAAATGTAGCAAGCCAGCCAGCTCTTCTTCCCCAAACAAGAAAGGAAGTGGAATAAATTTGCAGAATTCAGCTTATAATTTGTAAGCATATCCATTTTCTTTTTAAAGAAACCAGACCTTTTACCCAGGTCATGGTTTTGTAAGACTGGCAGACAATTCTGAAGCTACTATTTTTGTGTGAATATAGACCATCTTGACTACTGCCATTGTTGATATCAACGTTCAAGCTGCCTTTTTGCTATATATAGCTTGGCATCCTATTCTCTTTACACCCTTCCTTCTCACACCCTGTAAATTCCATTTACTCCTCACACCTTATGCGAATCTGGCCCAGAAAAAGTGCAGACTGTCTAATACATCTCTGCCAAGTTTGGTAAATCTACTTTGAAAGCTAGTTTTAGTTTGGGCTGCCCCCATTTTTAGAATTGCCTTGTAGAACATTATTTTGCTCTGCCAACAATGTATCACTACACTCTCTTATAGTGATCACTTTACTCCAGGAGTTCTCAACCTTTTAAAGCCAGGGGCTGGGTCGTGCTCCTCAGACAGCTTTGGATAGCAGACAACCATTTTGCCCTTCCTCTACCACATGGCACTTCCTGGTGTGGTGGAGGCAGTGGGGAGCCACATGAAATTGTGCCATGGGCTGCATCCAGCCCATAGGCCGCAGGTTGACAATCCCTGCTTTACTCCCATGAGGTGATAATAAATGGTGATGTTTTGAACCCAATAGACTCAGGAACACATTTTTACTGTTCTTGAGGATGTGCATTATAATCCAGATTGTATCAGCCTAAATTATGGTAGGATGATTGTGATGACCTCAGCAGTGACCCACTGTCTTGTATGAATCTTAATTAAATGTTCAAAACACTACTTTTTTTGGCCTACAACTTTCAGAATCACTTGCAGTCCTAAAAAGTTACCTTCCCAAAGTCTGGTCACAACCTTGCAAACTCTGATTTCAGCCTGCCTCACTCTATTGTTCTATGGGTCTTCCTCTGGCCCAGTTATAACCCATTACTGGAGTAAGAAGAATAATTTTGTGATTTACTTATTTGGTGGTGTGAGTTGTATAAGTGAAAAAGATTTTTCTTGCCTTTGATCATGTTTCTCTGTAGCTGTTCTTAGAGCATAAGACAACATAGGCTTGGACTAGATTCTTCTGGTGAATGATAATGTACAGGTAGCCATACATTGTCAATGGAGGGTGGCCAAAATATAATGATAGTACTTAAATATTTTATAAGCCTTCCACTGTACTGTAAGTGATGGAACTTTGCAGCAAGTACTAAATGTGAACAGCTTAGTAAATGAAGAACGTAATGAATTTCTTTCATAAACATGAATATTTAATCAGTGTTATTAGCCATATTAAATCATTCACACTTCTCTGATGGTAATCTATTTTGTCTTTTCTTCTGGGGTCTTAGTCCCAGAGGAAAAACTTATGTATTTTGGGATGTAAATTTATTAGTTGTATCCATATCTGTTTATTAGGAAATGTATGTGTGGGTCCTTATAGAAGTACCATAGAGCCTGGTCAGTATACTGTACTATTGAATACATAATATAATGTTGTGTTTGCCAGGAGGGGGCACTAGACAAATAAACAGTCTTTTGGATGGCTTGAAATACTATTTTTAAAAGGAACACATTCAGCTGCCCATTTTTCTGAGACAACCGAGTTGTTTTGTTGTTTTTGTTCTATTTGCGTCATAAATGGTTTGTGTTACCTTACAAGCCTGCCAGAAATAATACAGCGAAATATACTCTGGGGCACTCATGATATTGCACGCTGAAAGTAGTTGGAAAAAATGTGACAGCCTAAACAAACAACACCTCTTGCAACTTAAGACCACAAACCCACAAGAGAAAACTAGCCATACAAAGGCAATCATACAATGTTTTCTCCCCTCTTTGTATGCCATTCCTCCCACATTTGTCTTGATCAGATAGTAACATATCACTGATTTGCAGGTCAGAATCCTTTACCCAAGTTTGAGAAAGGGACTTAAACTTGGGAAGACAAGCCATGGGACAGGAACTTTTACCCCCAATATTGCTTTTTTCTAAGGTTGTAGTCCTTTGGTCATCTTTCTGTCTTCCAGGAAGTGAGTCTTTCTTCTCCTATGGCAATTACAAAAAGCCAGTCATGAATCTCTATCTCCCTGATGACCATTGGCACACCATGGAAGCCAGACTATGCAGATTCTGCATTCAACCTTAGATATTTTGTTGTAGGTCTGGTCATGCTCTGGAGGCAGTGTGTCCTATTTTTGTTTACAAATTTTTTTCCTTCAATTTAAATCATAAACATACAAATGCAATAATATGACAATCAAAAACATAAAGAAAAAACACATCAAAATTAAAACTTACATAAAGACAATCTCAGTTATAATGGGTATCAATTATTTTTAAAAAACTTGTACTAAATATAATATTTTTTTCTTAAACTCTTTAAAATCCATACATGTGCCCTATTTTGATCTATACTAATGATGCATGCCATTGTGGCCAGGTTATCCTGCTATGGACAACATACTATACTGCCAGCAATTCAATGCCAATTGTCAATAAATCCACAGGGATTGGTGATGATTCCCAAGTGAATTAAATACCACTTGACTCCATCTTGATAGAGGGCAGCAGCTTCATCAAAACTGGCCAGGGGCTGATGAGGACTGCGTGTCAAAAATGTTCAGGGCCAGAAAGTGACTCACAGAACTGGATCAGTGGTCATGCTGTGATGCAGAAGGATTGAAAGCCATTGCATTATATTCTCAGGACAATTTTCATGGCTTATATTTGGAATCAGATATGGCACAAGAAGAAGAAGAAGGATGATGATGATGATGATGATGATGATGATGATGATGATGATGATGATGATGATGATGATGATGCATATGACCTCTTTCATGTAGTAGGATATGGTTTCTTAGACCCAAATTTAAGTACAGCATGTGCACCAATGCTTTAGGTACTACAATGGAAACAAATAAGTATAGATGAGTTCTCAGTGACAGAGATGCCCATTCTAGGTTCCTTTCCATCTGCAGATCGTCATGAGGTATACAACTGTTCTTACTTTATTCAGGAACAATCAGTACTATGCAGGATGAAAATGTACTTGTGACACTACTTTATTGAAGATTTTGAATTCATACATTTCCTAACCTAGATCAAGAAGATGTTCCTCTACCCTATGTCAGTACACTGACTTGATCTTACAGGCTCCTCACTGTAGAGGTTGTTCCTTTCATGGCCTGTATATTACAGTACCTGTCCAGCTCCTCACATTGGACTATTTGCCGTGGTAGCTCCCCTTTCACAGTGCTGCTGTTGCAGCTGTCTGACCACCTTGGAAACATCATTGCTACAGACCTCTGCTTAGAGATGCCACTTCCTACTTCTTCTCCTCAGCTCCAGTATAAGACTAGGGGACTGCTGTCTGGCTCCTCTAATTGCCATTTCCTCTCTTCTCCTCTGTTCCAACCTTTTCCCTGAAATTAATTTCATGCCTCTGGTCTATGCCTGACCCCATGACTTTTCCTTGTTCCATATTGGCTGGTTGCTGGAAAATGGGGGACGTGGCAAAGCATTCAGCCTCATCTTGCACTCTTGTTGGACTATAAGATGCAGGAAAATTCTATGCACAAAGCATGTTCCTATCACTCACTTCTGTGTAGGCAGAACAGCAGCTTTGTTTTAATGGATTTTTGAGAACTGGATGGGTTGGATAACTTTTGGATATCATGATGAAAAAAGAGAAATCCTTGTCTCACTCATGAATGAGAGGAGAGGAAACACAGGGGACTTGAACATTCCTTGCCAAGGTGTCTTAATGAGTCAATAAAGTCTTATCTGATGAAAATGAGGAACTTATTAAGCATTCTTTAGATCCCTAATTTGTGATCATAAAACAATGTTGTTGGATGATATTTCTCAGGTCAATTTACTGCTTATTTGAAGGTGTTCATCATTTTTGTTCAGACCATCTTACAGCTTTACATTTGTCTCTCTAGAATTTTCTGTGAAGTGCTTTGGAAATTATTCCTTCCAAAACCATTTTTATTTTTTTATTTTCTGCTCGTTGTAATCACTGTTATAGATTGTGTATTTTAGGAACATAAAGTAACCTTTTTCAGAAAAGCAGTCAATAGCAAAGGCCTCAGAAAGTCTTTTCAATGTTTCCTCATTCATCCTAGTAATGTCTCTTGGACATATTTCAGAGGCTCATGGAAAACCTTATACCTTTCCTCAGATGTGTCTCTGTGGAGAAGAATAGAAGAATTGTTTTAATAAATCAAAGTTCAAGATTTCTACCATCTCCAGAGCTCCCAAAACAGCTGAAACGTGATTTTGTACTTTTATTTCCTTCTTACTAAAGCAAAAATGATTGCAGAAGGAATTCTTCTGGGGCAGTGGTGGTGGTAATCATGCTTAACATTGCGTATAGGTTGAAGTATTGTACAGTTTGTTGTGTGACACATTTGGTTGATCTGTAGTTAGGAAGGCTTATTGCAAATGGTGACTAACAACATTGCAGAAATGTTTTATGTTCATGAGTTTGAACTGAAGGACAAGCCAAGAGAGCTGGGGTTAGAAGGACATAGAAGAAAATAAAAATAAAATATCTAAACTATCTAAACAGAAGAAGGCATTCATGGGAATCCAGTTAGACTGAAATGTTTTTCATTTAACAAGAAAAAGTGGCTTGCTCTGGGGATCAGTTGAACTGTGAGAGTGTGAGAGGAATACTAGGGAAATAATAATAATAATAATAATAATAATAATAATAATAATAATAATAATAATAATAATAATAATAATAATAATAATAATAATAATAATAATAATAATAATAATAATAATAATAATAATAATAATAACAGCAGTAGCAGTAGTAGTTTGACTTGTATGCCGCCCCACTTGCAAAGCAATATGGATGTTGTAGTAGAAAAATAAGGAAAAATAAGGGCAGTTTACAAGTAATAAAAAAAAAGATCACAGAGGATAAATATATTTACTTATTATTTATTTATTTATTAATATTCTGCAATTGAGATTAAAATTAGCTCACAAACCAGCTCAAAACTGAAACTGAAAATATGAAATAATTAAAACCATTAAAATTGGATTACAATCTTAAGGCAAAATCTTCTTCCATGAAGCTACACTGGTCTAAATTATATCTAATTAAAAGCTTCATCTCTCCCCTTTCAGCTTTTTAGGCTCCCCGGTGGTCCTTCTTGCTTGGGGAAACCTTCAGGAATCTTGGAGATGAAGAAGAATTTAATAGTCAAAAAGGGCTGCAGCGTTGCCAGCCCAGTGGCAATTTTTTTTCTATTAAAGGCTTGATTTTAATGCTCCAAAAGGCTTCTCTGGGGCAAAAAGGGAACTTCAGGGAGTCCCAGAACCTGAAAAGGAAGAGGGAATGGAAGCCTTCCAGTAGTTTAAATTAATTATTACTGGTGCCAGATCATGTTTGTGTCTACCTTGGACAGTGAGAACAAATAGGCTGATCTTAGAAGAAATCAACCCTGACTGCTCCTTAGAAGGTCAAATAGTAAAGATGAAGCTAAAGTACTTTGGGCATCAAATGAGAAGAAAGGATTCGCTTGAGAAATCCTTGATGCTGAGAAAGGTGGAGGGCAAAAGAAAAAGGGGGCGGCTAAAAATGAGACAGCTAGTTGGTATTTTGACACAATGGGCATAGACTGAACAACAACAACAATAAAGTTTACACAACAGGGTCTTGCCCATACTTTAAAAAATATGGCCAGAAATACTAAGAATAGGTAGAGGTAAAGGTCTCCCTTGCTATAAAGCTAGTTGGGTCTGACACTAGAAGATGGCGCTTACCTCTGTTTGCAACCAAAGACCCAGCACTGTCTGCATCTGCAGACATTTACATGGCCATGTGGCTGTTACCTTTCCTTCCAAAATGGTACCTGTTTATCTTCTTGCAATTTCTTGATTTCAAACTGCTATGGTGGCAGGAGCTAGAACAGAGACAGGAATTCACTCTGTTGCATAGCACTCAGGTCTCAACCTGCCAACCTAGTGACCTTCTGGTTGTCAAATTCAGTGTCTTGCCCACTAAGTCACCATGGTTCTTAGTACTAAGGATAGTTTGCTGAAAAATACAACCAGTATGTTATGCAAAATCTCATAGTTTGAGACTGTTAAAAAAGTTATTTCTGACTGAAAAGAAGAGGCAATCCTGGTCTCTCTCTGCAAGAAGTTCCAGAGCCTAGGTACAGAAAGAGAATTACACATTTCCTGCCAGTTACCTTGGTCAGCAATCTGGCTGCATTATTTAGGAGCAGATGCAGATGTCAGCATCTACTTCACATCTAGTCTGGGAGCCCTATGGCAATCCTCACCCCCAAAAATGTTACCCACAACATTAGGAGCTCATTTACTTGTTTGTATTCTAATACAGTGTTGGTGAACCTTGGCACTCCAGATGTTTTTTAAATGCAATTCCCAGAAGCCCTGATCAGCAGGAGTTCTGACTTGGGCTTCTAGTAATTGAAGTCCAAGAACACCTGGAGTGCCAAGGTTTGCCATCACCGTTCCTTTTTAAAAAAATAAGTTTTATTAATTTTAAAAGAATAAGACAGAAAAAAATAACAATACATTTCAATACGATACAGAATATAATGCAATACATATAAGATGAAATATCAAAAGAAAAGAAAAGAAATATTTTCATGTTCATTATTTTGAACAAATCTCATTTTTGACCACTTTATCAAATAATATCAAATAAAGTATCTTTTATATTGTGTGCCCACTTGTATACAGTAATACCTCATATAACATTAGTATCGAATAACACTAAAATCGCATAACATCAAGGAATCTGGGGGGAAGAATTGCATCAGATAACATTAAGATCCTATGGGATGCTTCAGATAACAACCGAGAAAGCCTGTGTGGTTACAATGTATCTCTATGGTTCCCATAGAGGATCAGATAACACTAAAAATCATATAAAACCAAGACTTGTGGAACCAGGTTTTAGTGTTATATGAGGTTTTACTGTATTTACATATTTTTCAATAAATGTATATATTTATTCCTAACTCAATTCCATGATTTTAATATTTTATTTTAATATTCAAGTTTTGTTCCCAAATTGTTTTTAAAACTTCCTGTGGTCATCCCTCTTGATTTAACATCTTGTATATCTTACTAACCAAGCCCTTAACCCCTATTTGACCCATTCTTATACTACTGTATAAACCAGGGGTGCCCAAACTATGGCCCGGCAGCCGGATGCAGCCCCCGATGACAATTCATCCGGCCCAAGAAGCCCTTGTTGCTCCCAGAAGCAGAAGTAAAATGAACCCATATGGCTTTTCCAGGAGCAATGAGGGCTTTGGGGCCAGATTAATGGCATCAGGGGCCACATCTGACCCCTGGGCCATAGTGACAGGTTCCCTGAAGCATGTGACCAGCCCATGCCTGAAAAGTTTGGGCACCCTGGCTATAAACCATTTCTACAAATTCTGTCCTTTCCCTTTCTATTCTAAATATTTTTTGTTCCACTTGTTTACTAATGCAATTTGAAACCATTTCAAATTCTATTGTCTATATACCTCTGATTTATGTTCTCGATCTTTACATATCCACATCCAGGTTTTAAACAGGAATACATCATTTCTAGAAAAAACTTCCTCCACTTTTCTATCTATCTTCACTGGAAAACTTTTTAAATCTCCATTTCTATAATCGGAGATATATCTGGGGCCAATTTCTTCTTCAAGTTCTTCCATATCTCCATCAACGTCTTTAACATTTTGTTCTTGGCACTAATCTTTACTTTATCTTTATCTAAAAAAAATTGCTTTACCTAACCCACATAATTCTTTTATCTCATTTTCTTCCCAAATTACCTCCTATCTAAAATTTTCACCATATTTTTTTTAATTGAAAACCTCTATAATAATTCTTAACATTCTGTAATCCCAGTCCACCTTCTTTCTGAGATAACTACCATAAGTTTTTTGATATTCTTGGTCTTTTCCCTCCATTACAATAGTTATTCAACAAATTCTTAAAAAGTCATAATTTCCTTTTCCTTAAATTGAATTGGCAGAGTATCAAACAAGAAAATAATTTTCGGTAATAATTTCATTTTACATAATGCAACCCTACCAAACCAAGATAAATTCAGCTTTTTATATTGTTATATTTTGTCTTTAATTTCCTTTCCTTGTACTTTCATAATTCAGTTTCTTAAGTTCATCAAACTTATTTGAAATATTTATCCTCAGGTATCTCAAATTATCTTTAATTTGAATTTTATATTTATCCTTTATCTCTTTCTGTTCATTTTTATCTATATTACAAAATATTATTTCAGATTTGTCCAATTTATTTTTAGTCCTGTCATTTCCTCAAACTCATTAAGATGCATCTGTACCCTTTCTATTACTTTCTTAGGATTTTTCAGTATTACCAGTATATCGTCTGCATACTAACTAATTTCATTGCCTTCTATTCCCTCAATATTTCTATCATCCTTTCTGGAGTTTGCCAATAGTTCCATAGCCATAATAAACAATAATAAACAACTGCCAGGGGAAGAAGAAGCCAGGGCAGGATGAGGACCTTGGTGCCCCTCCCCCTGTGCCTATACCAACTGCCAGGGGAAGAAGAAGCCAGGGCATGATGACGACCTTGCCGCTCCTCCCCCTGTGCCCACATCAACATATTGTAATGTAATGTAATGTATTGTCTGTAAGCCGCCCTGAGTCGCCACGGCGAGTGGGCAGCAATATAAATTTGAACTAATAAATAAAATAAATAAATAAATATTGGTGATAATGGACAGCCTTGTCTTGTTCCAGTTTTAAGCCAAATGTCTTCTGTAAAAACAACAGTTAGGACAGAATATGGAATGACAGAGTGGTTTGGAATAGGAAAAGGAGTAAGACAAGGATGCATTTTGTCACCCTGTTTATTCAACTTATACACAGAGCACATAATGCGCAATGCAGAGATGGAGGAATCACAATTTGGGATCAAAATTGCTGGGAGAAACATCAACAACTTGAGATATGCAGATGATACCACCCTAATGGCAGAAAGTGAGGAGGACTTAAAGAAGCTCCTGATTAGGTTGAAAGAAGAAAGTGCAAAAGTTGGCTTGAGACTCAGTATAAAGAAAACCAAGATAATGGCAACAGGCCCTATCAGTCCCTGGAAAATAGATGGGGAAGAAGTTGAAGCAGTGACAGATTTTACTTTCTTGGGATCAAAGCTCACTGCAGATGGTGATTGCAGCCATGAAATAAAAAGGGGACTGATTCTTGGGAGGCAAGCGATGAAAAACCTGGGGAACATAGTGAAAGGTAGAGACATTAAATTGCAAACAAAAATTTGTCTAGTTAAAACAATGGTATTCCCTGTGGCAATGTATGGTTGTGAGAGCTGGACCATTAGGAAAGCTGAGTGCAGAAGAACAGATGCCTTTGAGATGTGGTGCTGGAGGAGTGTTTTGAGAGTCCCCTGGACAGCGAGGAGAACAAATAGGTCAATCTTAGAAGAAATCAACCCTGACTGGACCCTTGAAAGTCAAATAGTAAAGATGAAGCTAAAGTACTTTGGACATCAAATGAGAAGAGAGGATTCACTTTAGAAAGCCTTGATGCTGGGAAAGGTGGAGGGCAAAAGAAAAAGGGGGTGGCCAAAAGCGAGTTGAGGAGGATGGTGGAGGACAGAAGTGCCTGGCAGACAGTGGTCCATAGGGTCGGAAAGGGTTGGAATCAACTGTGCGACTGAACAACAAAAGCATCATTCACCCTCACTTGGGCAGAACCCTGCTGATATAATTGTTCGATTGTTTTTCTAAACTTTGTTCCAAAACCATAGTTCTCAACTATCTCATTTATTGTAACCCATTGAAGTGAATCAAATGCTTTACAAATATCTAAGGACAAAAGTCCAACCTTCTCTTTATTTTGTTTTGCTATATGCATTAAATCCACAACTCTCCTTGTTAAATTCACCATATGTCTCCCTTTCAAAAACCTGCCTGATTTTTGTTTATATAGCTAGTCATAAAACTATTTAATCTATTTGCCAATGTCGCAGTAAACATTTTGGCATCTTGATTTATTAAAGAAATAGGTCTATACACATCATCTTTCTCCATATCTTTTCCGGGTTTGGGAATCAAAGCTATTACAGACTCATACCACGAAGTTGGCATCCATCCTCCATCTAAAATGTAATTAAACAACTTAAAGAGTTTAGGAACCACAATTTCCTAAATTCCTTATAAAATTCAGCCGGCAACCAATCTTCTCGTGGTGATTTACCTATCTTAAATTTCGTTATGACTTCCTTAATTTCTTTTTCCGTTATCTGTTCTTCCATTCTATTCTTGTGTTCTTGGTTTATCTTAATCCTAGACTGTCTTTTTAAATACTCCTTCAATTTCCCTGTTTCTATTTCTTTTCCAGAATATAATTATTGATAAAATTCTTTTACTATCCCAATTTTATGCTTAGTCTTATTACATCTTATTCCTGGTTTGTTTACCAAAATTCCAATTTCTTTCTTATCTTTTCTCTCTCTAGCCGTTCTTGCTAATAATTTTGAATTTTTATTACTATATCCAAAATACTCCCTCTTTAAGTATATCAAATCTCTTTTTACCTTTTCAATGTCTTTCTCTACCAATTCCGTCTTTAACCTTTGCATCCTATCAAAGACCTTCCCATCTTTCATCCTTGCATGTTCCTCTTGAAGTTGCTTAATTTCCCTTTTGATCTGCCATCACTGTTCTAATACAATATATGCTATCCTTTGCTGGCAGTGTGCTTTTTCCTGTCCTGTATAAAACAGACATAGCAGTCTCTAAATGAGGGACTCATATCTGATCAGAACTTATAGCATGCACAACCTAGTATCACAACTTTTCAATGTGTGAGGACACTTTGCCACCGATTTCCAAGTGGCCATTGTAGATAAAAGGAATTGCAAAGCAAGATTTGAGAGGATGATTGCTGAAGTAGTTTATATTCATAAATGTCAGGGTGTTGTGAGGGTTGAACAGAGATGAGGGCTTCATAACACTATGGCTGAAATCCTGTTGTTTAACATGGTAAGTATGTAACTACATTGGAAAGATGAATCAAAGCTTTGCTGCAATTTGATTCACAGTTTGTATTCCATTGGAAATCACAGTCAGTGCTTACACAGCTGTTGCAAATTGATTCAGGATTCCACTGTTCTTACTGGATGCAATGTGAGCTGCATTCCAGCCCAATGTCCCCCTCTTTCCTTCATCTGGTCCCACTTCTGCTGATCCTTCATTTCTGTGGTTCTGCCTTTGTCAATCTTTTTATCAGTAACAATGATCCAGTGATAAGGTGATAGGGTTATCTAGTGCTAATCTCATATATGTAAGAAGTTTTTAAAAAATATATAAATCAGAAGATGAGCAAGGGAGAGGGAAAAATGTTAGGTTACATTCTTCTGATCTTTAATATAATGTCCCCAATAGCCTGTGTCAGTGAAACATCACCTACAGAGAACAACACACACACTCTGAACCCAATTTTACAAGGAAATATAACATCTAATCACATGGGGGAAAGCCTGCTTGATTTGTTCAGGCTTGAAAAAGATGAAGAATTTCATCTTCTCTTTTCCCTTCTACTTAATCTCTCTCTTATCCCCAGTAACATATACATTGAATGCAAACCTCTGGCTCAGGTTTTGTGGTCCATATATCTGAAAAATCAGAGTGCAATCCACAAAAACTCACATTGAAATAAATTCATTAATGTTAAAGATGCTGCAGGACTTTTGATATTTGGCTTCTGGTGATACAGATTAACATGGTTGCTGTTGTTCAGTCGCACAGTCGATTCCGACCCTTTGCGACTTCCCTGAAATATCATTCCTGATAACACTTATTATTTGTGAGAGTCAGGGCAAGGGAAGGAGCAGTGTGACCAAATAAGCAAAACATTTCTCAGTAAAGAATTGTAATTTTCTAACACTGACATAAAACATTGACAAAACACTGTTTGTTGTTGGGGGGGGGGGGGGGGAGCACCATTGTTTTCTGAGAGTGTCCATTCCTGAGAACAGCATACAGTTTTTGTACTCTTGGTTCAGTACTAATGGCTTGCAGGGTGGAGACAGAGAGTTCTGGTTGCCAAGCGACTGAAACATGTTACTTTTAGGGGATCCAGTAAAATCACTTTCCATCTGTATTTATGTCACCATGGTAACATCACTAGGGGCAATCTTTTGGACTATAAATAGGTGATGATATGATACCTCTGGCAGCCTGAGAAGTCCTGGGCAGTCGTCCCATCTGTACATGTATGCTGCCCCTGGGTGTAGCGGCTACACTAAAAGGCCTGCCTTCAAAGTTTCTAAATCAATAATGAACTAAATACTAACCTCTTGAAGTCTTCATGAAAGCTTGTGTCACATCTCTAGTTGTGCCAAAAGACCTAGAGTTGCAAATATCCAAGAGTTAACTCAGACACTACTCCCACATAGCAAATTTGCTGATAAAACAACACATCTTTGCGAACCTATCTGATTCATTTCATGCCATCAGTCATTCAAATGCAAACACCTGATGACTAAACTTTTATTCTCTGTTCAGAAGCCTACTAACCTAATGGACTCCAAAAGCACAGTTTCCCAATTGACTTAATTGAGGAAATAGCTTGTGCATTGATGTTGTAAATCTACCTTATAAGGCTTTTCATATTTATGACATACTCTCTGAGCCAAGTTTGATTTTGCCTATAACCATTTTGTCATGTTGCAATTATTGACCATAGGGGAAATGTGTTTGGTTCATATTTTGATGCAAACTTGTTTATTTTTATATTATCAGTACATGAGCTAAAAAGGAGGCAATCCTTCAAAATCCACTATTCTCCAAATTTTATAGCTCTTTAGTCCAAACTGGGTAGAGAAAAGGTGTGCATATTATATAAGACCCTTGAAAATGGACGTGAAGCCAGCACAAGTGAAAAGCCTAACAGAGAAAGCACTCTGGAGTTTTGGAGAAACTTGTGGGAAAACAATGAGCATAATGAAAATGCAATATGGATCAAGCAAGTTGAAAATCTACCAAAAACATCCAAAATGGAAGGTTTTCAGTTTACAAAAGAAGCCATACAAGAACATGCAAAGAAGATAAAAAACTAGAGTGCTCTTGGTTTAGATGAACTCCATGGATTCTGGCTAAAAATGCTAACAAACTTACATGCAAGAGTGGCACACCAGATGAATCAGGCTTTGGAAACACCAGCAGATGAAAAATGGTTAACAACTGGAAGAACACTCCTAATTCAGAAGGATAAAGAGAAATGAGCCTGGAAACTACAGACCAATAACTTGTCTACCAACAACTTACAAATTACTCACAGGCATAATTGCAAATCAGATATATGAACATTTGAAATACAACAGCTTGTTGCCTGTAGAGCAGAAAGGGTGCTGCAAAAACTCAAGAGGAACCAAAGATCAGCTATTAATTGACAAATTGGTTTTGAAGAATTCAAAGAAAAGGTGAACAAATTTATGACTTGGATTGACTATAAAAAGGCATTTGATTCAGTTCCACACAGCTTGATTGAGAAATGCCTTGACATTTTTGGAATTAGCAACAACATTCAACATTTCATGAAGACTTCAATGAAGCTATGGTGAGTAAAGTTAACGGCTAGTGGAGAAGGATTTGGTGAAGTTGAAATTAATTGTGCATTTTTTCAAGGTGACTCACTATCACCTTTGCTATTTGTCATATGAATGGCACCACTGACAACTATTCTAAATAGAACAAACTGTGGATAAGAATTGGCTAAGAAAGGACTGAAGGTTTCACATTTGCTCTATATGGATGATCTAAAATTGTTTGGAAGACAAGAGCTAAATTAAACACAATGCTGGAAACTACAAATAAATTTAGTAAAGACATAAGAATGCAATTTGGAATTGACAAGTGTGCAACTATTACTGTTAACACAGGCAAGATTGTGATGGACTGGAGTTAGATAATTAAGAATGTATCAAAGCAATAACATCAGAAGAGGGATACAAGTACCTGGGAATTCTGGAAGCTTCTGACCTGCTACACAATCAAGTCAAAAGAACTACTACAAAATACATAAAGCGGGTCCGGAAAATCTGGGTGGAGACAATATCATCAAGACAATTAATACCTGGGCAGTTCCTGTTATATGCTATTCAGCTGGAATAATTGATTGGACCCAAATTTAATAATAATAATAATAATAATAATAATAATAATAATAATAATAATAATAATAATAATAATAATAATAATAATAATAATAATAATTATTATTATTATTATTATTATTATTATTATTATTATTATTATTATTATTATTATTATTATTATTATTATTATTATTATTATTATTATGTTTCGATTTCTGTACCACCCTACTCAGTAGGACTGACTTAGACAACCTTGACCAAAAAACAAGGAAGTGATGTTGATCATTTGTACTTACCAAGAGTTGAGGGTGGCAGAGGACTCCTACAGGTGAAACAGACAGTGGAGGAAGAAAAGGATAGCTTGAATGACTACAATAAGAAAAGTGAAGCGCCTATGCTTCAGGAACGAACAAAGGAGGGTTCTTGAAAACAGTGAAGAAGAAAGCTGAATACAGAAGGGAAATGATAGAACATCGAGTTGCAAACTGGAAAAACAAGCCTATTCAAGGTCAGTACCATAAAAAACATAAAAGGCAAGGCTGACCCAGAGCTGACACAGGGATGGTTATGAGCAGGAGTTTTGAAGAAGGAAGCAGAAGGGTTTATTTTGGCAGCTCAGGAACAAGTTTTGTCAACATCACAGAACTCTCCCTGCCTGTTGGAGAGGGGCAATGAGGGCAAGCTGTGCGGACCAGCTAGCCCAGCCATAAAGACCTTGCTGCTGCTGCTGCTGCCTTCATGACCACCCCAGGAACATCACAGAACTCTCCCTGCCTGTTGGAGAGGGGGAATGAGGGCCAACTGTGTGGACCAGCTAGCCCAGCCACAAAGACCTTGCTGTCTCTCTTGACTGTACTGTATTTTTTACACTGTATTTTATTGTATTGTTTTATTGTTTTTTCTTTTTATGTAAAATTTATTGATTGTATTATCTGTGCTGCATCTGTTGTTATATTTTTATATTATGCTGTATTTATATTTGAGATTGTGATATTGTATATGTTGTTTATGTTATGTGAGCCTCTCTGAGTCGCCTCAGTGAGGTGAGTAGAGGGGCATATAAGTCTAATTTAATAATAATAATAATAATAATAATAATAATAATAATAATAATAATAATAATAATAATAATAATAATAATAATAATAAATGCAGCAAAATTTCAGACTGATTATTTGCAACACCATAACAGGGTTGCAAAAATTATCCATTAGAAACTTTGCCAGAAGTTTGGGTTTGAATGCAGTAACAATCATTGGGAACATCAAGTACAGAATGTTTTAGAAAATGAGAGAGTCAAGATCCTGTGGGACTTTAAAATTCAAACATTTGCCTCACAACACATCTGGTATAACTGTTTTGGAAAAGAAGTAGTTCTGGTTTATTGACATTGCTATATCAGGAGACACACAAATTGAAGAAAAACACCTGGGGGGGGGGAAGGAATCACAAAATATCTTGATTTGCAAATTGAAGTCGAGTGTCTATGGAAGTAGAAATCTCAGTTGTTGCTATAGTGATCGGAGCCCTTGGAGCAATACCTAAAGGACTCCCTAGATATTTGGAAATTTTGGACTTATAGGACTTCAATATCCTAACTCTCCAAAAACAACTCTCCTACAAATTAGTCAGCCAGGTTTATCCCCTATGCCCACAGATGTCAGTTATTTTATTTTATTTTGAGACATATTTGTCGGTTGTCTGTTTTGATTTGTTGTGTATTCTGGCATGTTATTTGATATCTGCTTGTACACCACCCACAGTGGGATACCACCCAAATGGGTGGTATAGAAATGTAATAAACATACATACATACATACATACATACATACATACATACTAGAAACTCCATATATACTCAGACATTACCTTAACAGTTCTTAAGTCTTTGGTTACGGCTTAAACTGTTAATTTTATTCCAGCTCTGAACTATAAATCAAATGGTTGAATTGTATTCAATAATAATAACCAATTGGTACATATTTTGATGTTTTCAAAACATCTTTGTTAGTAACTGTGCCTGGGCGTGGCAGTTGTTGCAACATGGACTATACCTTTAAGGACTGTTCTGGAACAGGAGCCAGCTGCACAGGATCAGCTGCTAACAAGGTAGCCTTCTTGTGTATAAGAAGAGGCAAAACCCAAAAGCCAACTTGCTTCTTATGCCTGGCTGCCTCTTATGCCATTTTGCCTCTTGTTGCTTCTCTTGCCTTACCTTGCTGGAGTGGTCGTCGTGCTGGACTACTCATCATGGAACTGACCTTATGGGCCAGTAACTTTTGGGACCCTCACCACATCGTGGTAGTAAGGAGTGCTCGTGTTAGTAACTTAGTCTGTTGGTGTTTTTCGTCCTGGAGTATTGCTTCTACCAAGAACTTGCCTAACAGCTGTTTATGCCAAGGTTTGGAAGCATCTGCCAGAAAACCAACAAGGACTTTGTGGTAAAGCTTACTAGGTAAGCAGAAGAGAGTGAGCTGAGAACTCTCTATGAACTGTGAACTTTGTGTATATATGCCTTCCTTGTTATGCTGAAGATAAGCCTTTTATGTTTGTCACCATTGTAAATAGTTTGTTTGCCTGCACCTCACCTCATGAGTAAAAGTTCTTTCAGTTTGCCTCACAAGAACTGTATGCTTGTGTTTTCTTTGTGCACGCAAGCTGCTAGTCACCAACACAGAAGGCAAGGGTGTGGCAGGGGCACATTCCACTGTTAAACGCTTTGTTTTAAAAACGTCTTGTATTCCCTGCTTTGTGCATTTAAATTTTTGTTCATGGTTTCTTTATGACATAAATTGTTTAGTCCCTCTTTATGATACCTGACCTTGTTTTACTGTTCCAGTAATGACATGAGGTGCACAGAGTGTGGAGGTCTCATTTATGTCAGCAAAATCAAAGGATGCTTATCCAAGCAAAATTTCATGCCTGGATGGGAATCTGCAGCTAGGAGTCGCATCTGCTTCATCAATATGTCTAATTGGCCTTTAAAGTAACTTTGGCCTATTGAATACACATGACAGTAGGCAATGGGGCTGCATGTTTTGTTCTCCCCCAAGAATTAGAGCTGCCTACATGGAAGGATACAGCTGTGTCCCATGTGAAGGAGAAGAAAGAAGAAGGAAAATGTTGCAAAACTGTGTCTGAAAGTCTCAGGAAAGATGTATAAATATGAATGCTGTTCACTGGTTTCCACCAAAGGAAAGGATACTAACTGAATTGGCAAGATTATGTCCAATTTCAGTGAAATCCAAACCAAAGTACTGTAGAATTGCCAGATTCCAATCCAGGACAAAGTAAAGAAAATTTACAAATTGGTTCAAATCTGATTCTCAGTTCAAATTTGTTGTTGTTGTTGTTGGCTGCTACTCAGGTCTGAGTATACATTGCCATTGGTGTGAATATTGCTTAAGGCAGATCCCAGCTTGCCATGAAGTGACCCACACACTCTGACCATGGAACCATCTCCTGTCGCATTTATGAAACATTGTTCCTTCAAGTATATACTCAACTATGGACAATACAAAGACTAGTGAATGTTGCTGCACTGTGAAACTTTGGTATTTTTGAAGACAGAGCTGTAGCTAAACACATTAGAGGAGTTAAAACTGCCTATTGCGATCCATTGGCAAAGTACATTAGAAGTTTCAGGATCCTTCTTGCCCTAGCAAAGAGAAATAAGGGAAATGAGTATTTGATCCTGTTATCAAATCCATGTGTTCTTGAAACTATCATAATTCTGCAATCCTACTATATGAGAGTGATGGGAGAATTTATGTTTTAATGAAACTAGCTATTCCAGCCCCCAAAGCTATTCTACACAGAGAGAAAAACAAATCAGTTAGTAACATGGTACAAACAGCTGGGGGTTACTTCTTTATAACTTGAAAACTGTGGTAGCTTTAAAAATCAGACTAGGAATCTCTATGGTTATCTTGTTTTTTGTGTGATGCTACTGGAAGTTGAATTAATACAGCAAGTTAGCATGCCATCATATATTATTAAACTAACATTAGCATCAAAAGCAGTTTATCCTTGTTTCATATCAGTTTTCTGATTTCCTTAACGTATCCTTGGTATGTATTATAGAAAGTTGTAGATTGCATGCCATTTCAGCTGTCTTGCCTGGAAACAAAAAATAACAAATAAAAGAAAGCCAAATAAATTAATCTTTCATAAAGAAAGACTGTCAGACAGATGTAAATTACACTTGGTGTAAATGTCATTTCATCGCTTACAGTTGATGCTTTACATTTAGTGCTTAAACACTGCTGTCTGTTCACATTATCACAATCTCTGCTCTCTGACAGCTCTGGTATTAATTGCACCAAATTGCTTGCCTTTTACAGTACATTTTCTCCTATTTGGAGAGGAATGCCTTAAGAACTTTTTTAAAAAAATTGCTCCTTTTAAATATGGGGAGGAAGGCAATGTTTTTAGTGTGGCTAGAGTTAGTAGATAGGATCCAATAGAACCAAAGTGCTATGCAAAAGCCAGTTTCAACTATAGAAGGCTGATTGACAACTTACTTAAATGTTGATTTACGAAAGTCTACTCTTGTTGAGATTAACAATTGGATTTTAACCTTAAATTTTAGATGAGGAATTCTCTACCCAATGATCTGCTCAACTACTGCATAACTGACCACAATTGCCTAGGTAGCTTAAATTTATCCAGGAAAAGGAAGTTCGAAACTAGAGATTGGTGTTTTCCTCCTCCATGGAATACAATCTCCAGATGTTTTCAATAAATTCCGTAGCCAAACTTCTGCAGGCCCTAGTCCAGTGGTGGCCAACCTTGGTACTCCAGGTGTACTTGAACTTCAGTTCCCAGAAGCCCTGATCAGCTGCTGAGTTGACTTGGGCTTCTGGGAATTGAAGACCAAGAACACCTGGATTTCTGAAAATCCCATGCCTATTTAAACTCTCAGGATAGTCTGTTTCATAGTCCAAATAATTCTGGTCCTTCCATCAACAGAATGAATAGGCTACGTGCATTGTCCAAAGACTCAAATGTGATTGCTAGCATTCTCATTTCTTAATTTTATAGCCTCCAATAGTGTCTTTGCATCTTTAAAGGGTATTGGACATTATTTTGCCATGTTTTGAGAGGCCCTAGCATTCCTGGAAATTCCAGCTCACAATTGCTATTTTTTAAATGGCCATTGTAGTTCACCCTTTTTAGGGCAGAAATGGGTGAGGTGGGGTTGCAGGAACATATGCAACCTTTCAAAATATAAGGATGTGTATGTTTGGTCTTGGACCTCTCTGGAGACTGACTATCCTGGTCTAAAATGACAGAAAAAAAATTATGTGCCTTGCTTTGAAAAATAACATCAGATACCCGGGAAAGATAATCTTCTCTATTCCATATAGTCATCATACTCCTTTTTTTAACATTCCTCATTGGACTCAGTTTCCAAAGCCTTGCTCTAGAGATGTTTCAATTTTTTTTTTAAAAAAAAATCTTTTAAAACTACATGGTATCCTTCTTAATGTCTACCTCAAATGAATAGAAGAGGCAAATGCCATTCTTTCATCTCCTAATTGCTGACTGAGGGTGGGGGTAGAAGGAGCAAAGCTCCACTTGCCCAGGAGTAAGTCTATTAAACATAACCAGACATTTCCCCCATGCATTAATCAATTATTTCAGACTAGTAAATAATGTATAACTGTGCTGCAAACCTACTCTTTGTAGCTGGTGACACTGTGTTTTATTTCTACTCTTTTTCACTACTAATAATACACAGAGAGTAGGGTGACTATTAATGGGATTATGCTGAAATGCTTATTTGGTGTGGAAGTTAAAGTAAAAGACAAGTGTATCAATATGTCTGAACTTCAATTGACAATGAAGGGATTGATTGATAGTAGAAATTTCCTTGTTTTGGAGGTACAGCTTTAACCTTTTGTTGTTGTTTGTTTCAGATGAAATCATCTCCCCTCTTCTTTGGAGAATGTTTCATTTAACTATGTACAGTTAAATATCTGCCAAGAAACACTACACACAGTGAGAGCAGCAAATATATGCTTGGTTATTAATGAAGATAGTAGTGCAATGGTCAAAGCAGTCTCCATTTTGCCCTACAGAGACCGCACAAGAAGCCTTTTGATCTTGCCTTGTCTTCATTGATCATGTAGATCAATGGTGTTGGCTGAAGGGTATCTAAGTCACCCTGTCTAAATAGAGTTTTCTACTTGGCTGGCTTTGTGGTTTGGCTGAACTTCAGTTTGAACTTTTCTCATCCCTGGTTGCCACTGATCTAATTAGACTTGGATACTTAGGCTATTTAAAGACTTGAAGACAAACACACTCACACAATGGAGATTTCTCACTGTAATCAAGAGCCCTGCCAATCTCAGCAGGAAGAGCCTAATCAAAAAAAAAAAACCTCACTGATGTTTGTTGGTGGGCAGGTACTAGCTTTTAACAGAGTTTTATTAGATCTTTAACATGCAGGGATGCAACTGTGCTTCTGTAATTACTTATTTTTTTAAAAAAAAGTACAGAAGGGACTTCTGCTAAGCACTACACATCAACATCTTTTTAAAGTAGGTGGCAGGTCTGCTGTTTGCATTACCAACAGGATTTCATTGCAGTTACTTGGTGGGAATAAGCCAGTTTAAACCTGAGGATGAAATTCAGGTCTATGCGATAGGGCACTTTCGTGCTGCTGTAGTCTACAGAATGTTGTCTTCCAGTATGGTCAGGGTAACACAAGAGCTACAAGGCTGTGTGGGATAAACAGTTTAAATCAATGGGAAAGAAAGATATTTTGGTACTTGAATGCTGCTTGTTTCTTATAGATTTTGAAATGAAACACATTTCCCAAAGAAGGAGGGTGATGCTTTAAGAAGCATACAACAAACTGGAACAAGTTTGGAAGAGGGCAAAAAGGATGGTCAGTGGACTGGAAACCAAGCTGTTGAGGAAAGATTGAAGGAAATGACCATGTTTAGCCTTGAGAAAAGGAGAATGAGAGGGGATAGGATAGCACTTTACAAATACTTGAAATATGATCATAAAGATGAGGGGTGGTCTGTTTTCTATCATCTGAGAGTGCAGAACATGTAATAACAGGGCCAAATTACAAAAGCCAGATATAGGCTGGATATTGAACAAACTTATCAACTGTTAGAGAAGTATAGCAATGGAACCCATAAACTTGGGAAATGTTGAGTGCTCCAATGCTGGAGGCATTCAAGAGAAAATTGGACAACCATCTGTCAGATATGCTTTCATATGGATTGCTACATTGAGCAGGGGTTGGGATTGGTGGCCCCTTCCAACTCATTTGTTCTATGATTATATGATTTTGAAAGTACAGTAATACCTCGGATAACGATTGCATCGGATAACGCTAAAATTGCCTATTTTTAAAATGTTGCATCGGATAGCGATCTCTTAGCGTTATCTGATGCAATCGTTCGTAGCAGCAGGGTGGCTGGAAAGCTGAACGGGGGCTCACACAACATTAAAAACTGGATAACGATGAGACTTGTGGAACCAAGGACCTGCAGCTGTGGACGGTGAGGCAGCGCTCCCGTCCTCCCCCGGGTCCCATCACCTCTGCCCGGGGAGGTTAAAAGCGCGGCAGCAGCAGCGGTGGAGCGAAGGCACTCCCGCCTTCCCTCTGGACTCGCCACCACGCCGGGGGAGAGGACCTGCAGCTGTGGATGGTGAGGCAGCACTCCCGCTCTCCCCCGGCTCCCATCACCTGTGCCCGGGGAGGTTAAAAGCGTGGCGGCTCGAGTATCCGCCACCACCATCAGAAACACCTGCGGCGGGGCGGACTGGCTTGGCACTTATTGCGGGATTTAGTAGTTGTTTTTTGTTAAGTTTCTGCTTTTGTATGTGTAAACTGAACTGGTATTATAAATTTGATTCTTGTTTGATATTGTGGTTTAGTGAATTTTGATGGTGTAATGACTTATATTACAGTAGCTTTGATTATCTCTTAGAATGTTTTAATCTAAAGTTTTGTAATTGTAACTGTTATTAGAGAAATATATATTAATTTAATGTGTGTAATTGTAACTGTTAGTGGAGATATATATATTATATATCCGATATTGTAATTTACTATGCGATATCTGTAATTGCTGTGTAATTGTAACTGTTTCTTCTGTAAGCTGCCCAGAGTCGCTCTGCGAGTGGGGCGGCATATAAGTTGAAATATAATAATAATAATAATAATAATAATAATAATAATAATAATAATAATAATAATAATAATAATAATAATAATAATAATAATAATAATAATAATAATCTGAGGTACTAGTGTACTATATAAAGCCCATATTTGTACATAATATTATACCTGAGCACACAAGAACCATACCTCCATTCAAGCAGAAAGGAGTGCTACATTTAAACTCAATGAGGTGCCTGGCCACCAATCAGCTTGGGGGGGGGGGGAATCAATTTGCAGCCCATTAGCTAATTCTAAGAAGAAGAGAATCATCATCAAAAACAGAGAACTTGATCCTCAGCTGCCATATTACTATTTGGAAACTCAGAGACAATGCAAGTGGGTAACAAGTTTTTCCTAAAATTGTATCCCCTAGTTACTGGTATGTGTTGATATTGTATTGTTTTTAACTTTTGATTACTTTTAACTTATTGTGGATTTTTATCTTGAGATGGATTGTTCTATATTTTATTTCCTGTTTTGATGTAAGCCGCTCAGAGTCGGGTTCTCCCGATTGGGGTAGGGTAACAACTGTAATAATAATAATAATAATAATAATAATAATAATAATAATAATAATAATAATAATAATAATAATAATAATAATAATAATAATAATAATAATAATAATAATAATTTGTGTTATCCTTCATTGATAGCGTTACGCCTCATGAACTGGTATAAAGGTTTTGAAACCATTTAAACTATTGACCTCAAATACTTCATGTGAATCCAAATTCCATTATTTTGTTTTAAAATTAGATTGTTTTAAAATTGTTTTCATTCTGTACTTGTTTATAATATGATACTTATTTACTTGTCACTTATCACCCCTTTATATGAGTACAGGTATCTGTTTTATTTTATGATGTGAAGTTCCTTAGGTCTTCCCTGAAAGAAAGAAGAGATATTAGATCAGGGGTTCTCAATCCATGGCCCATGGCAGTGATGGGATGTAACAGGTTCTCACCAGTTCTCCAGAACCGGTAGTAACTTTCCTGAGTGTCCCAGAGAACCAGTAGCAGCTTTTGGGGGGAACCACCTTCGGGGCTTACCTTTTTACTGGTTCCCCACTGCGCATGCACGCCAATCACTTGGTGTACATGCATGCCTACAGTGCTTGGTGTGTATGCACAGCCTCCTTGCTGTCCTCCTTGCTGTCCTCGTGTTGTGGGTGGGTAGGTGGGTTGAGGGTGTGTGTGTGTGTGTGTGTGCGTGCTTATTTTTATTTTATTATATTATTTATTACTATTATTATTTCTTTGGCTCCGCCCACAATGTCATGATGTCATGATGTTGGCTCCACCCACACTGTGATGACATTGCAGTGGGGTAGTAAAATTTTTGACATCCCACCACTGGCCCATGGGCTGGATTCGGCCCACAGTGCCAAATAATCCTTGCTCCAGCTGCCACCACCGGAGTCAGCCACAGACACATTTATGGCCACCGGAAACATGTTTATGACAGCCATAAATGAGTCCACTGCCTTCATAAACTCATTTACGACAGCCATAAATGAGTCTGTGGCCTTCATAAATGCATTTACGACAGCAGTAAATGAGTCCATGGCCATTGTAAACATGTTTATGACAGCTGTGGACTTATTTATGGCAGCTGTAAATGGTGGGGGGGACAACCTATCTGACCCCCTTAACTGTGTGACCCTGACCCCAACTTGAAAAGGTTGAGAACCCCTGTATTAGATAGCTACACATCTAATGGCTCAAATCCAGTAGTAACATCACAGTTAGAATATGTCCGTCGAATCATAAGTGTTTTGACTCATTAAATCTTCATTGATTCAGTGCGCCTTCTCTACTAGGTTTCAGTTCAAAATATATTTGGACACATTTTTGGTGGGGATGTATTCTTAACTTCATATGACAGATGCACTTAAAAATGATAACGGCAGATTCAAATCACAGTGATGGAAAGAAAGATCCTCAGAATCCTGTAATTTTAAGTGTTGGGGCAACTAGCACCTTAGGACACACAACCAGCATTTCCTTGTTGATGACTCACAATTTCTCCCGAAGACATATATGGTTTCCCTTATAAAAACATAATTTGCCAACAGTCTTCTAATGCAAAGGATGTAGCAGTTCAAGATAGCAGTAAAACCTTTAATGCCTGTTGTAATTAGCTGGAGCCAGAAATTTACTTAAGGGAAATCTGACAGGAGGAAAGCAACGAGTAAAGGAAAACCAAAAACCTAAACCAAAAATAATGTAGTTTTGTTATGCTACATAACAAAATGTGTATATATAAATGAAGTGTTATTTATTTTCCTCTCCCGCCACTTCCTCTGAGATGCATGGGTGTCAGGGATACTAGATAAAGGTAACAGTTTCCCTTGCTTGAAAACCAGTCATAACAGACTCTAGGGTCCAGTGCTCATCTCTGTTTCAAAGCCAAAGAGCCAGTGCTGTCTGCTTCTGCAGACATTTCCGTGTTCATGTGGCAGGCATGACTAGACACTGGAGTGCACAGAATGCTGTTACCTTTCCACCAAAGTGATCCCTATTTATCTACTTGCAATTTCTTGCTTTCGAACTGCTAGGTTGGCAGGAAAGTATATATTTCTTTACAGCATAAACAACCACCACCACCACCACAAAAGGATGAACACAATTTAAAAGAAAGATGTCATAATCCATGCATCTTTCAATAATCCATTTCTGAAGAAGCTTTCTTTTCACACTATTTATCCATCAACTAAACAAAACAATCAGTGTTTTGCTTTCTGTTTTCTGAAACTACTGTAAACTAGAAGCAAAGATTAGGAATAAAATGGGTAGTAGATTATGTTTCCCTCTCCTCATATTTTGCCGGCATAGCCATTCTTTGTACATATGTTAGCTTTTGTTTTCTTTCTTATGTTCCTAAATAATTTTTCATTGATTTTCATCACTCTTGCATAGGCAGTTTAAGAAGACAATGAGCTCCTAGTATGCTTTGGGTTTCAGGAGAGAAGGACAATGGTTTCCAAGGCAGCTGGTGTGAAAGAGCAGTTTTGATCAGTTTCAGTGTTGTTGCTTTTTGTATGTGTGTGAGCACAGTACATCTCATGTTGCTCTATAGAATAATTGAAACCTGTGCTTAATGAGGCAGAAAAAGATGGAAATGGCCCCTTTGTTCTCATCAAATGAAGGAGGCAGGTTTTTCCCAATGCATTTTGTGTCCAGGGCAGAAATATGGTCTTTAAATGCTGAGCAACCAGTATCCTATGCGTCCATCAGGACCAGTCATGTATGTCACTTAACTTAAGCACGATTGATATCTTCTATTGAGGTCAGCAGTAAAAGAAATGAGTCTGCTGCTAAAAGTGGCAGCTCTCTGTCTACTTTCTTGCCTTCCACCATAATGTGCTGTGAAGCTGAACATGCAGCTCGGACAACCCACAGATGTGGCAAAAAAGGGAGAAACACTTTCAAATAGATGCCATCACAATATTCATTTCTACTAGAGCACTGATCCTCAAACATGGCTCTCCCGGTGTTCTTGGACTTCAATTACCAGAAGCCCAAGTCAGCACACCTGCTAATCAGGGATTCTGTGAATTGAAGTCCAAGAACACCTGGAGAGCCATGTTTGAGGACCCATGATCTAGTTGAAATGAATATATGATGACATCTATTTGCAAGTGTTTCTGAGTCGCTCCGGCAAGTAGGGTGGAATACAAGTCGCAACAGCAATGGCAACTGGAAAGCCAAGTTTGAGGACCCCTGTACTAGATGTTACAAAGCAGGGAGGATCTTGGGAGCAGCAACCCTAGCCTCTATTCAGGAATTCAGTTCTCTTTTTTTCCCTTAACACCTCCTTCTCAACCCCAAGGCAGATTCTTATCTCCTGGGCATCCATTCCCAACTCATTTCATCCATCCCCCACGCCTGTGCAACACAGTTGCCTTGGCCAGGAACTGTGGACTGGCAGAAAAGAAGATAATGGAGCAGCTAGAAAGGAGAAATAATTAAATCTTATAAAGTGCCACTTAATATTTTCCCTTGTTACTCTGAGTTTGAGCCACCAGGAGCACATTAAGGGTAATTGAGTTGGGTCAATTTGTTATCCAAATGTTACTAAGGTAACTGTGTACAAAAAATGAAGTTGCACTGTGTCTTGTTAGCTAAGATCTGGCAACTAATAGCAGCTCCTCTGCTGTCCTTATCCCCAGAAAGGTGCCGGGGGAGGGGAATATTTTGTAAAGCCATTTTCTTAGTTTAATTCAGGTCTTATTTATCATTTTAATGAAGAAGGCACACACACAAACAAGCTGTTTGCCAATGAATATTTAGAGTAATGAGGAACAAGGTTGCCAGCTTAGCATGCATGGCAACTGTGACAAATAAATTTTGCTTCCCGTGTTTATAATTTTTCTTTTCTTTTTCTTATTCATGAACTGAACTCATTACAACTGTTTTGGGCACTATGTTCAATTGGATGTATATTTCATGGTAAATTGCTTAAATCCTGCCCCCAGCATGTTAAGTGATGAAACTGGGTCCAAATCAAAACACATATGCTTGTTTGCTTGGGTCTTAGATCCAAAGAATTGACTTTAGCAAACTCTACACAAGGTACACAGAAAGAGCCTCCTCAGAGATTGCTAATCTTTCTCACACTATGTCAGGCAAAAGGAACTACAGAATGAATTCACCAAAGGTGCAGTAGCGTTGCGTGGATTTAAGCCGTCCGGGGCTTAAGCCAAATTTGCCACCCCATGGTGGACGCCAGCTCCCGCTCCTGCTAAGGCTTCTGGGAATTGTAGTCCAAGAACACCCATAACCCAAAAAGTGCTGCCTAGGGCAAGCTGCCCCCCTGGCCTCCGTACGCTATGCCACTGCAAAGGTGGCTTCATTCGGGCAGTTTATCATCTGACCTAGACATGGAAGAAAAAGAAGCAAACTCTACACATTTAATTGAGAAATAACATTCAGCAGAAGTGCAAACACTTTATGCTATAATAATAATTTAATGTCAGAAATTATTCTGGGTTGAAATGATTCTTGCGGAAGAAACTCTGTTCAAGGAATGCCCAAATGAAGCTCCTTTCATGTCCGCAAAAGCCGGAACAGAGATGTGTGCTCAATTCATCATGCAGTACCCAGGTCTTGAACTGTCAACTTGTCAACCTTCTAGCTAACAAGGCGAGCTTCTTAACCACTGAGCCACTGCAGCCCCTTTATCAGTGGTGGGCAGCAACAGGTTCCCACCCTAGGAAGGGGGTAGCAAAATTATGTGGCATCTAGGCAGGGTGGTGGTGAAATTGGGTGGCCTTTGGGCAAGGGGGTAATGAAATTGGGTGGCCACGCCCACCTCTCTGCTCTACCTCATCAGGTTTTGTCCCTACAAGTGGTTCAAGGTCTCCCTTGCTCAAAAGCCAGTCATATCTGACTAGGGTGCAATGCTCATCTCCATGTACAGCCAAAGAGGTAGTGCTGCCTGTGTTTGCAGATGTATACATGGTTATATGGCAGGCATGACTAGATCACCCATGACGTAGGCTCCTCCCATGATGTAGGTTCTGCCCACAGTGTGGTAGTGAATTTTTTTTTGCTGTCCACCACTGCCCTTTATGTTATATTTATGACAACACTTCACAAACAGTTGGTTATACTAGTTAGTATAACTTTAGAGTGGGGAAACCATGGTTCAAATCTACATTTAGGTAGACTAGAGCTAGAAACAGATCAAAAATGGATCCTGTTCAGCAGCCTGGACAAAATAAGCCTTTTCACATTTCCTGAGACTTATTGTAGTAAGACACGGATCTCACTTTGAGAATCTGCACGTTTGTGAGCCTACATGGCATGTCAGAGGAAAAAACACATGCACAAAACTATGTGTACAAATGGGTACACATTTTTAAAAAATACACAAAGCAAGGTTTTAGTCAAAGGGAGGAAAGGTATGTCTTGGGGAAAAAATTGTATGAAAAGGCACACTGTAGGAAAAAAATATGTTTAAAGATGTGTACGAGTTTCAGCAAAGACAACAAAAATCAAAGTTCCATGACCTATCACAAAAGAAGGGCAAGATTAAAATGGATGTATGAAATACATTGAAATCCAGAGCAAGAGATTTTCACATCCCTAAACTGATCTAGCCATTCTTTCTTAGCTTAACCTACTTCACAGTATTGTTTGCAGGATAAAAGAAAAGGCACCAGTGTACCTTAATGGAAAGTCAGGATGTCAATATAATAGACTTGCTGCAATGAACCATTTATAATATTAGGGCAAGAAACTTTAAACAATATCCAGCTCTTCAACTAATAAAAATGTGGTTGCTATGAGGACCATTTCAGATGTTAGATTTCAGGGTGGGGGGGGCAGTTTCCTCTTCCACTCCAGTGCAAATGCTTTTATTCCAGACATGTTCATCCAATGGAAGAATGGGCCACAGCAAGGATCCTCAAACTGCACTGTTTGGAAACAGGATCTTTGCAAGTATTGCTCAGCAGGGTTCTGAGCTGCTGGCATACAGCCAGTCACTTCCAATTCTGGCATACTAGTTCATGTCACTCATTTGGTTTCCCATTATTTAAACAAAGGATGTTGTTACCAACACAAAGCTGGGACCAGACAAGAAGGTTGGTTCCAGTTCATCTCTGGTGTAGCCTCATTCATTCAAGAGACTCATTGATTAGGATCCCAACTGCCCTAAAAATGAGATGTTTATGACAAATAAAATCTCAGGTTTTAAAACCTGGGCTGTTTCCATGCCTCTTGTGATGGTTATAAAAATGTTTTGATCACCTAGTAAAAGTGTCCAAGGGAGCATAATTCACACTAGTTGCAGAAAGAAATGGTATTACTACAAGTCAAGATTTACTTTTGTCCAAAAAGGAAAGAAATAATCACAGTGATAGCAGAACAAGTCACCAGCTGTACTCCATTATTTGTAATCCTGTTTGCTTTCCAAGGTATAGCAAACAAAAACTGAATTTTTCAGAGTCTGTGACAAATACTAATCACGTAAAGTGGAATTTCATATACTGGACATTAGAGCACTAGTTAGATCTAGGAGTTGGGGAAAACATGGGGCTATTGCTAAGTCAATTCAATTCAATTCAATTTATTGTTACAGTCAAAGACCAGCACATGCTAAGTCACTTATTTCTTTTATGGCTGTAATTACTGCCCTTGCAACTATTCAACAATAAAACCACAGAGTGGGATTAAAATGTCCATGCATGAAAATTTAAGTATAATTGTCATTAGAAATGTGCAGGCTCTACCCAATCTTATCTGTATCCAAAGAAATGTATAACTCTAGAATCGGATAACGCTAGAATCGGATAATGATGCAAGTTTTTGGGGAAAAACTTGCATTGGATAACGATTCTGGATAACGATCCTTTAGCTGCATAAAGGGCAAGAAACTCCACAACACCGGGCCCCTGCCACTAACCCCTGTGTGGCTGAAACACCTGTTCCGCAGATCCCCACTCTGCCATGGCTCAAACCAATGCTGGGCCCGTCACACTCGATACTGACCCAGCCGCAACTAGAAGCGGAGATGGAAGAGCTGCCACCATTGCTATTGCTGCCATCCTCCTGTAGCACTTGGTGGTGGTTGAGGGAGGGGGGAGAAAGTCTTATAGCAGCATTGCCATCATCTTCTGGCCACTTAATCCTAATAGGATAATAATATTTCCTTAATGTTACAAATTTTTTTTCTTTGTTGTACAGTTACATGAAATGACCAGAATAGTGGCTACAAAGAATTACAGTTGTACCTCCCTTAAAGAGCATAATGTATTCCACGGGATTGCTCTTTAAGCGAGTTTGCTCTTTAAGCGAAACACGATTGAAAGTGACCAATTGTGACTTCTGGTGGGTGGGGGGGGGAATTGCGAACCCCAATGTATTTGTTAAGCAAGTTTTTGGTTGGTTTTATTTGTTAAGCGAAGCGAACATTCAGAGAAAATTCTGCTCTTTAAGCGAGTTGCTCTTTAAGCGAGATGCTCTTTATGTGAGGTTTGACTGTATATAAATCCCACACTGTGTGTTCAGTCTGACCCCTCTCAGGTGCTTCAATATTTGTCTTGTCAAGAAGAGATCTGAGGGTCTATTGGGCAATTCCGCTGCCCTTCTCTGTTGCTGAGTGGGATGCAAAGGCTCTGTTGTCATATTGCTGAAAGTGAAGAATTGCTCCAGAATAGCACAAACATCCTGACTTCATCTATTTTTGCACATTTGTTCAAAGATAGTGCAAGGCCTTATTTATGAAGACCAGCTGAATCAGGTTGACACTCACAGTGTAGACTAAATTCAATCCAAAAGTCTCGGATATTTTCATCATGTTTCCATGTGCCTCTATCTACAGCCAAAAGGAATCTTGTGTTTCAAAATAAGGTGATGGGGGCTGGGGAATGCTGACTAACTGGGAACTAGAGAGTCATTCCAATACTCACCTTGAGAGATGGAATTTCAAACATATACCTCTGACGTGAATCTGCAACCTCCATTGTGAAACATACATAAAACAAAGAAATCTTGTGTACATAACCGGCCATGATGTTTGGAAATTTTATGTGTTTTTCCACACCATCCACCATGCTGTGGTGCACACTTGATGGAGATCCAAATATGATTGAAAGATATGTTGTGATCCGCTCTGCGCCCCCCCCCCCCAGTTTAGTAAAGGAATGGGTTGTAGCTCTTGCTATAAATGATTGTTTAATTCATGCCAGATATATGAAAAAGTCCATGTTAGATCAGATCAGTGATCTACGTAGCTAGGACTGGTGCTCAGTTTGCCACCAGTTGTTGGGAGATGCTTCAGAAACATTCTTCTGTGGAACAAGTTGGCAAAGACTTCTTTTTCTTTATCACTGCCACCCTATACCCAAAGGATACTGCATCTGCCGTAAAACTGTAACCCAGTTACAATTGTATCACTGTGAGACATCATGTTCCATCAGTAATCATCCTTTAAAAATCCATTATGCAGTGTATTCATATAACTTCTTTGTGACATAGCACTTGTATTTTTTTAAAAAGTCTTTGTGGGAAGACTCTACATTGCTTTAAAGAATGTGTCTTTTGGGATCACAATGTACCCTGCCTATAGAGAAAAAGCTGCATAGAAACATTTATAAAAACATTTGTTGTTTTTCAAACCTGTATTCTGTGATTCAACCATCTACAATTTCTCATGCCAGAAATCACAAACATCCAGGCAACCAGCATAATCTTTTACTGCTGCTTTATCTTTTTGACATGCAGTTGCAGCCACCAAAACAGTAAAAATTTAGGTACAAGCTTGAACAGATTTGGTCTTACATGGATTTTGGATAATAATAATTTCATGTCAGAAATTATTCTGGGTTGAAAGGACTTTTGCTGGAGAAACTCTACTCAGGGGACACCTGAATAAGGCTCCTTTCATGTCTCCAAGATCTTTTCCGACCGAAGTAGTCCCTATTTATCTACTTGCAATTTCCTGCTTTCAAACTTCTAGGATAGCAGGAGCTGGGACAGAGACAAGAGCTCAATCCATCATGTGATACCTGGGTCTCAAACTGCCAACTTGCCGGCCTTCCAGCTAATAAGGCAAGCTTCTTAGCCACTGAGCCACCACAGCCATGGTTTTTTGATTTCATAGAAGCATGGCTTTCAGTAAATAAAGGGCATGAATCTGGAAAAGCCATTGGCTGCATTTCACTGAAAACTAGAAAACCACAAGAAGTAACTAGGAACAACAGTCCTTAATCCCTTCTCTGACTTCAACTTGGTAGCATTCCCAATTCCTGCTTTTCATGGGTTGATTGGGGAACATAAAAAGAGCCTCCTCAAAGATTGTGGGTACATTTTACAATTTTTGAACCAAATCAGGCATACCCTGTGCAATGGCAATCTTGTTTTGCTGGCTAATCTTTCTCACACTAGGTCAGTGGTGGTGAACCTATGGCACGCGTGCCAGAGGTGACACTTGGATCCCTCTCTGTGGATACCCGTGCAGTCATCCCAGCACAGAGTTTGCCCTGCTCCTCTGTACAGCAGCAAAATGGGAGTGCTTCCTCCTTCCCCCAGCACAGAGCTCAGCCCACCGCTCTGCCCAGTAGCCTAATGGGAGTGCTTATCCATCCCCCAGCAAAGACTTTGCCCTGTTCCTCTGCCCAGCAGTCTAATGGGAACATTCCCTTCCTCCCCTGTTGCTGTGTTGGCACTTTGAGATAAATAAGTGGGTTTTGGGTTGCAGTTTGGCCACTTGGTCTCTAAAAGGTTCACTATCACTGCAGTAGGTCAAACCAAAGGAACTAAGGAATGGATTGAATCAGGGATGAAAACAAGCTGAAGAAGGCAGTGAATGGTGGAAATATTAAGCCCACCATCTGCTGTTGCTGTCATTTGCCCATGGAAAGGAGGAAGGTGGGCTAAATCTCTCCTATATGCCCCAGTTACTTTTCCCTTGGGAACTGGATTTGGCTGTGGTAGCTACACAGCTTCTCTTGATTGCTGTTGGCTACATCTATTTACAAATGCAACTTCATTCTAGGGTGTTTTGGGCAAGAGTTGCCAGCGGTGTTAGGACTAACATTTTTTTTCATAATGTATCACTACCCCTCCAATAACCAGCAAATATTAAATTTTGGGAATCTTGGGGGGAGGGCACATTAAAACTATGTATCCCTAATTTTCAAACCAGAAGCTATCATTGTGGGTAAGTTATGGTTTGGCTTCACCCATTAGGGATGGGAGTTTCATAATTATTGTCTCAGAAGTTGCTTAGAATCTCACAGAGGAGAAACTAGAAGGTAAAAGAGACACCATTGTGTCAGCAGGAATAAAGAGAGGGGTGTCCCTAAGTCACATCAGTACTCCATTGGAGAGTATAAAGATGTGCCCTCTACGGACTTTCATTATTTATTTATCCAATTTATTTATTTATTTATCCAATTTTGTTATCCCGCCCCAATTAGGTAGACCCCAACTCTGAGCGGCTTACAACATTACAAAAAGACATAACTTAAAACAATAGTATATAGTACGTAGCCAGCCAATCTGGCACTTCAGAATACCTTGTACCTATTAAAATTCAATATATTCATTACAATTACAATTGACTAAATGTTAAAAATTCAGTTAAAAATTAAATTAAAATTAATTTTAAAAATTATGAAAGTTATACTTACATAGCTTCAAACCAGCAATAGGTCAGAGCAGGGTGTGTGTGTGTGTGTGTGTGGCTGACTCAATTAGATCAGCCACCCAGCATGAGATCCAACATTCTTAGATCCCCATACTTGCCCTGCCAGCCAGGTTTTAAGGCCCTTCCGAAAGGGTAGGAGCTCTGTTTGTGTGCGTAGTTTGATTGGCAGGAGGTTCCACAGGGCCGGGGCAGCTGCAGAGAAGGCCCTCCTCCTTGTGCTAGAGAGGTGTGCCTCTCTAGCCGATGGAATCCTAAGCGAGCCTCTCCGATCTGCCCTGATGGGATGGGCAGAAGTTCTTGGGGCGATGCGGTCTCTAAGGTATCCTGGCCCACTACCATATAGGGCTTTAAAAGTAATAACCAGCACCTTGAATTGCACCCGGAGACATACTGGCAACCAGTGCAGCTGCCGAAGCAGTGGTGAGGCATGAGCATAATGCCCGCACCCCATCACCACCCAAGCAGCCACATTCTGGACCAGTTGTAGTCTCCGAATGGTCACCAAAGGCAGTCCCATGTAGAGCGCATTAGAGTAATCAAGTCTGGAGGTGACAAGCGCATGTGTGACCTTAAGCAAGGCGTCCCGGTCCAGGAGTGGGCGTAACTGGTATATTACACGAAGTTGTGCAAAAGCCCTCCTGGCCATGACTGCCACCTGCTCCTTGAACAGGAGTCGTGAGTCCAGGAGGACCCCCAGATTATGCACCGGGTCTGTTTGGGGCAAAACTGCCGCATCCAGAACCAAAGCTGGCAGCTCCCGAGATAACACAGGACCCCTTACCCATAGCCACTCAGTCTTGCCGGGATTCAGTTGTAGCCCATTTTCCCCCATCCAGACCCTGACAGCCTCCAGGCACCTGGGAAGGACTTCCACTGCACCGCTTGGGTCCCCACGGGCCGAGATGTACAACTGGGTATCATCTGCGTATTGATGATATCTTACCCCATGGGAACGGATGATCTCACCCAGTGGCTTCATATAGATGTTAAATAGGAGAGGTGAGAGTACCAAGCCCTGAGGCACCCCGTAGTGGAGGAGCCTAGGGCTGGACCTCTCATTTTCCAACCATACTGACTGGGTCCTGCCCCTCAGAAAAGAGGAAAACCAGGCCAACATCGTGCCCTGGATCCCCAATCCTTGGAGGCTTCCCAGGAGAAAAGCCATTGGCTGCATTTCATGGTTAACAAAACTACCCAACTTGTAAACTCCTAGAATGATTCCTAGGAAACTGTGATAGAGAGGAGCATTCCTTTCACAGTGGCTCAGTGGTTAAGAAGCTTTCCTTGTTAGCTGGAAGGCTGGAGTTAGAGACCTGGGTACTGCACAATGGACTGAGTGCCCATCTCTGTCCCAGCTCTTGGGGACGTGAAAGGAGCCTCATTTGGATGTTACCTGAGTGGAGTTCCTTGTGCAAAAATCCTTTTAACCCAGAATAATTTCTGACATGAAATTATTATACTAGCTGATACACATTGAGCAAAACAGAATATTGTCTTCTAGTTTCTCTTCTCCCTATCCAAGAACTTTGCCTGGAAGATCCTAGGCAACTTCCCAGAAGTCCAAAAATTATGGAAATCCCATATTTAATAAAGTTTGTTTGTGTCTTAAAAGTTTAATGATTTGTATCTCATTTAATTCTGTTTATGCCCCAGATCTGTATTCATTCATACATTCAGTCTGTTTTACCCTGGAGCTGAACCTGCCTAGTTCACTTCTATCTAGATCTCATCCAAATAGGTCTGATTTGGTTAGTAGTTTGTGTTTTGGATGTAGCTGCCATGCAGCCTTAGTTTAACTCTTCCTTCTTCATTCAGATGCCCTGAAAGAGGATTGGAACAGCTGAAGTGAGATCTTTTGGGGGAGGTCACAGCTGAGGCAGGAAATATTAAGCCACTTCTCACACATTATGATCCTGATTTAATTTTTTAATTAAAATAAAAAAAAATGAAAGATAGCTGAACAATATGTATTTAGCATAACTTATAGTTTGACCCTTGTTTCACAGGCTAACCTACTATCCTGCAGCAATACATTCATATATGCACTACCAAATAGATTGTAAAATGTTGCCAATATTCATAATACAATCCAAGTTTCTTCACTACATTTATCTAGCTAACGTGGAACTTAGAGCAACAGTTTAAAAAGACAAGTCAGGGAAGTCTAGGAGAGAATCTATATACATTAAAAATAAATTTCTTTCCTCTTTTCCAATTATTTTTATCCCAGGTTCACATTCCCACTTGCATGCACTGAAAGAAATGCTCCTTTTAGCTACCAGCGTAGAAAGTTTATAATTTGAAAGCTGTAATAACTTCCTCTTGCAATATTATTTGTGGGAAATGCCAGATGAAGTCTCTGCAGCATCTCCCACCAGAACATTTCTGATTTCAGACTGAATACTTGATATGAATGAGCAAAAATGTTTGCATGCAGACAGAAACCACTCTCAGCAGTTATATAAAGAGGACTGTTGAAAAACAGAAACAAAAACACAAATTGTAATGAAGAGAAAATTAATTTCCTTACAGGATTCTAGCAGAAGGCCTTCACAGCAGTAAAGTTAGTGGCCTCATGTACCCTATAAACTGGGAGACTTAGATGGCACAATAGCAGAGGACACCAGGGGACAACCCTTGGTCAAGCTGTATTGCTGATCTATTGGATCTATTGCTTTTGAAATGAAGTCCTTTTTCCATTTTTCTGTTAAATAGGAATATACTAGAAGTACTAATGGGAGTGGTACATCAGCAATAACATTTTCCTGTTTATAGTGTGACAGAATATTTAATCTAGGTTGTGTTAGTCCATCTGAGTAAGGGAGAAGTTCTTTGCTTGGATATCATAGTTGTTTGTCATGAGTCAGGATTGTGTTGATTTTCCTTGAAGTACTCACCTAGGTGAGAATGTGGAAGCATCTAAATCCATGTGTGTATCAAGTACTTATGCTAGGTAAAGCCAGTCATATCCAACTCTAGGGTTCAGTGCTCATCTCTGTTTCAAAGCCAAATAGCTAGTTTATGGAATGCTGCTAAAGAACCTACTATTTTCCATGCAGGAATGTAGCTTTGGCCCTTCTGGAAAAGGCAGGTGACCCAGTTTAGCAACCAGTGCCTTTTTATGATACAGGAATATAATAATGTACAGAATTCCATTTTAAATTAAGTTTGAAATTTAATTAAGGAGTGACAAATCTGAATTTTATGTTCTCGGATATGCTAGTCTGATTTCCCCATGGCCCTTCTACTGTTTTTGTGTGTAAACTCGTTCTTATTTCTGGAACCAATACACAAGTAACTAGCAAAATGCAGTTGTTCTTTGTTATTCAGACTCTGTGAATTTTGTAATACAGTTTTCTAATCAAAATGCAGTATGTATATAAAATGTGTTATTTCAGTGAAAATAAGGTGCAAAATAAATTACATTCACAAAAACAAATATTAGCCAAGGATATTTAACTAAATCTTCTTATTCAGTATTATTGACTTCCATCTTTATAAATAGCAGCCTTTGGGACGCACAGTTCTAGTATTTGAGAAATTGGGGCCTTTGGCCAACGCTAAGGAGGATCTTTGTTTCCTTGAAAAAATCCTTCATAGGAAGCTTTCTTAAACTAGATGAGTTGGGTGATGGCTCTCCAGATCTCAAGTATCTTTCCCATGACCAGCTTCCTATCCTTTTAACTAGAGACATCAGGGATTGAATTTAGTACATCCTACAGGTATGCATGTTTCATTACTGAGCTGTAGCTCACAAGAACTCTGAGCCTTTGTCCAGGCCCTTTGTCAGAAATTGTTTCCACCAAGTGCTACATACTACTTATCTGAGATGCTGTGGACACAATCTAGAAATTGCTGCAGTGAGTTGCTTTGCTAACAATTTCTGATCCCTCTTTCTAGTTATTGGTTGGAATGAGGTATTTTTTCTGGGATAGGAGTAAACTATACCTTCCTTTTCAGTTCTAACAAACAAGCAACTGTTTACTTCAGCTATAACAGAGGATGTGCATTTTTATAATAAAAAATAAACAAAACAAAAACTGCAACACAAGGAATTTATATAACTCATTCTATGTGAATTCACTACTGAAACAAGTTCAAAATGTAACCTGAGCTGATGAAGATAAGAGCCTTATGTTTACACAAAAGTGATCTCTTGCTAGACTTCCTGATCTGATGGCTTTGAAGACTAGCTGTCCAATTTCTTTGAAGTTAATAGAGAGTGAGAATGCTCAGTATCATTCAGAATAGGACTCTAAGCACTCACCGGGCATGCGGACGTTTGTATGGTCAAAACCTGCTGTGCTACATGATAGAACTTTCATCCCCTTTGATCTTGCAGTCAAAGAAAGGTTTAAATAGTGTTGAAAGGTGCTATCAAATCTTGTCTTTTATTGGAAAAGATCCAAAGTATAATGAAGAACTGCTTACAGGGACTTGGACTGCCAGGCATCTAATACCCTGCATAGACTCACACAATGGATGCATTCTGAAGTTTGTTTCATTTTAAATGGCTTTACTTTGGGATGGGAGGATGAAAACTCTCTCATGCCTTCCCTCTATTTATATTGCATGGTTTGAAGTGTAACATACTACTGAAATCACATAAAAGCAAAGCATTGCCAGGCTATGAACTCTTCTAGACAGAGGGCAGAGGAGGCATAGTCTTGCTTGTTGTGAGAGCAAAAAGATTCAGTGTGAGTGCAAGGTTTCCAAATTAATGCAGTCCTCCCATGCCAGGAAGGGCAAGGGAAAATCTTGTGAGAAACTCAAAATACTTCAGAATATTGGATTCCAGTTGTGACTGCTTATGCTTAAGACATTTCTTGAATTTCTCCCCTTTGGTGCATTTACTTAACACAAGCCTACCCAAATTGTGGTCTGCCAAATCAAAAACAAACTGTAAAAGATATATGGCAGCTGAGAAGTGATTCTATGGACTTCCCATTTTTTTGCTGTTTGTCTGGGACTGCAGAATTGTTTGGGATTTGAGAGATAAGAAGAAAACACTGAGCAGGTGAAATATCTGTGTATCAATTCATATACATTATTGTGTCTGTTTGAGTTCCATGTTTTGATCCATACAGAGCCTATGAATATATTAGAGCATACATTGTATCCTTTAAAAAGCAAGCAAGCAAGCATGTAAGCGAGGGAGCGAGCATTTGTTGATAATCCATGCATTTGAATGCACAAAGACTGTGAACCCTCTGCATACAAGTCAGACATGTGTAATCTATTTGGACTGACCTTCATATTACCTGCCTTTCTTCTGGGGCAAGTTGAGAATGAGCCCTGGCCTCCACAGATCAAATGCTTGCACTTGAAACAGCATGGCCTACATGTGCGCACCCTGTGCACTCCCAATTCTCAACATAATAGCTACATTCAGTACAATCCCCTGCAGGGGAAGTGCTGGGGTCATGAACTGGAGCCAAAGCCCAGGAGGGTGCCTATCCCATCAGAGGGCAGGTGACTTGGTAGCTTTCCTCCTGAAAACCTCATCATATTGCATCCACACACAGGAAACAAATAATTCACATACAGTGTGAAAATTAAATTGGCATATCAGAAAAAAAGTCACTACTCTCTGTTGTGATGTCATTATAACTGTGGCTTAAAGTTCTGCCGATTCAAAGTTTTTAAATCCGCTCCTTCTCTTTTTTTATCTAGCAGGTCTTTGTCTTTAACCTCCATCTCAGCAAAAAAGTAAAGAGAATATGCCAACATATTTTCCCTGAAGTATTTTTTTTCCTTTGCTGCTACCATAAGACGGTCACCTACAGGGATACCCACCTCTCATATTTGTAATGGTTGCCCAAACTGAGCAGTTTCTCCATTAGGGATATTCCATGATGGATACCTGAGCACCTGATGGTTGAGATGACCAACAAGACTGAGGACCTACTGGAACATGTGGTAACCTAGACTGTGATGTTACTACTGAAGATACCTGATTGCCTATAGGTGCAGTAGCTCTGGCCAGTGTGCCAGTTATGGAGCATGACCTAAGGCACTGGCAGCATTTAATGTAGAAACAGAGTGTACATGTGATTACTCACTTGATGCAGCCTGAACAGGCTAAGATGGGATGGAAACTCTGGGACTAAGGCCAGAATGACCTGCTACCGGGTTTTGGCCAAGATTGCCAGGTACTGTGGCTGCTGTACCAGTGTTCCATCTGTGCCAGCAATAAAATGGTCCTATCAGCAACAGGTCCAGAAGAGGAGCCCATGGCTACTTCCAACATGTCTAGATGAGAAAAAATCTGGTTAGTCTTATACATCCTGTCCTCTTGTAACACTTAGTTTCTCATATAGGTCTACCAGTTGGGGGTGCTCGAGGCACTGCAACTGCAGCCCAACCTGTTTTCAATGCACTTAGCCAAGCAAACATATTGTCAAAATCTGGCCTATATATAGCCACTTCTATTTTTTAGTGTTTATAATTTTAAACTTATTTTTTGGTTGCTTACTTTCTAGTTTAATCACCAATCTCAATAACAAATCAACAATTAACAAACAACTATAATTACAAGTAAATAGTTATAATGAACAATTAACTAATAACTATGAACTACTAACTAACCAAAATAATTAATAATGTAATGATTTAACAACTATAACTATGCCTAAGAACAGAACAATGAATTTAATAAATTCAGTAAGTGACTCTCCCCAATTAATAATGCAACCCAATTTAAACAGGCAGTAACCAAAAGAAAAGCACAGAATAAGCCAAGGAAGCAACAATATGTGAACTCAAACTATAAACAGAAAGCCAACCCAAAAATGGTGACTGTAGTGGCAGTGCTGCAAAATGGCGGCTACAGTGGTGACACCATAAAAATGGTGGATGCAGTCCCCATTAATCCCACTGCCTTGTACCAATAGAAACAGAGTAAATGTTGATGATGTGCAGAAATCCTGTCACCACCTAAATGCTAATGCAAACCATCAAGGAACAAATTCATGTGTTAAGACAAGGCCTCTACCCACAATCTCATGCTGAGTGATGCTGCCCATCCAAAGGGTGAGGCAGGACTTAAAAACCCTACAGCCCTGCCCCATAATCAGCAAGCAGGGGCATTAGATCATCCACTGCTTCCCCTGCCCCTTTCTGGGTGGAAAGGGGTAAAACCCCTTTCAACATGTCTAGGTGAGGGGGCATTGTATAAATGAAGCAATTTGCATTCCTAACCACTTGTGTTGATACTATAAAATGTCCTCTAAGAGCAAAAAGGTCCAAAACCTTTTGTCTGGCTTTGCTTCTGTACTTTTATCAGGAACATGGTCATGCTTTGGAAATTTAGCTGGCAAGGTTAATGCTGCATCAGTAAGGTATTCTCTTTTTAAAACCCATCTCCCATTATGCATTTCAACACAGCCAGGATCTGGAAGACATGAGGATGAACTTCAGGCTATAGTTAGCCTCTTAAAGTGCATGGTAATTTTTTAAACAGACAGAAGATCTATCCTTTCCCATTATGGTAAGTGGGTGTTAATCAGCAGTTCCACAAGTCAAATAAAAAAGAATCCCTCAACAGGATGTCATTAGACCATTTTTCTTTATTAATGCTTTTTCAAATGTTGATCATTAGTAATTTGACTAAACAAGCATATTTCAGATTTGTAGCTTATGGAACGGAAATGTTAATTATGGCTTTATCCAGCAATGCTGTTACTAATGTGTATGAAGAGAGCCTATTTATGTTACTCTCCAGAAAGTCTATACTTAGTTTGTCTAAAAGCCAGAGATGAATATCATTCATCCTTTATTCTCATTTATTCTTAGCATTCTTTTCTTGTTCAACACAAGGTTTTCAACTTTTTCCTGCTTGAGTCTACATCTATTAATATGTGAAATATAACTCTTAAACATAATAGAGGACTCAGGTTTACATATGAGTTGTTCAGGTTGTCAATAACATTCTGGGCAGATGGACAAGGCTCAAGGGAAAAGGCTCACAGAAAACAAGCAAAAGGGGATGAATGATTATGGAGGAATTACATGGTTTTGTATTTGTTTCTGCATAGAAAATGTTGTTTTCCATTTAGACATTGGTACCTCTCAAGTTTAAAGGATGCTCTGGGGGGGGGGTCAACAATTTGTAAAAAGCATACTGAGCCATCCCATGAGGAAATAAAAGTGCAACTTGTATCTGAGAGTGCACTCCCCCCCCCCAAACAGGAAATTTGTCACTGGCGTGAATTTGTTTAAGGTGGATCCCATCTTGCCATGATGTGATCCACACACTGTGATCTCAGAGCCATCTCCCACAGCACACTTGGAGGATTTAACACCAGGACTGCAATGGACTGTCACAGCCTTGAGGATATGGACAAGGTCTGCCTTCACTGCCATTCCATCTGGCATGGGCTCTTTCACCTTTATGACCACCGGGAATCAGAGTTCTTCCTCCACTCATTTTGCCATTGGGCCAAAATGATGGTTTTCATTGGCATTTCCTCAACTGAGGGGTTCATCCACACATAGCCATTGGCCCCTTTAGGGAGTCAGGTTAGTTGACCGCTGCCTGACACTCGGCATTGTGTCGTTGATTGTATTGTCTATTCCATTACCATAACGGGATGTCTGGCCAGAGAATCAAATATACAGTAAAACCTTGCATAAAGAGTGCCTTGCTTAGAGATTAACTCGCTTAAAGAGCAGAATTTTCTCTGAATGGTCACCTCACTTAACAACTAAAACCATCCAAAAACTTGTTTAACAACTAAATAAGGGTTCACACACACACACACACCCCGTCAGAAGTCACAATTGGTCACTTTCAATGGTGTTTTGCTTAAAGAGCAAACTCACTTAAAGATCAATCCCATGGAACGCATTGTGCTGTTTAAGGAAGGTACAACTCTACTGCTCTTTTGACTAGCTAAGATATTAGAAGAGGAAGTTGGAATGCTCAATATAAATAATCAATAGACTATTCCAAGGCAATAGAGGTGCATATATTTGCTGATGGGATGTGAAAATTTATAATAGAGGCTTTAAGACACCCCCCTCCTTCCAAAGCCTTGTGGTTCAGGTGCTGCGATATTAAAATTGCTTTCTGAAACAGCTTCCAATAAAGGATTTAATTCTATAAAGACCTCAAGAAGCTGCTAGTGTACACAGTATTGGGCTCATAGTCCATTTTATACTTTATCTATTGAGACAGAAAGAGAGAGATGAAGTAAGCAAAGAACAAAATGTTGAAACTGAAGGGCATTAATCATCTGAAAGAGGTACAGAAAATGGGATGTTTGGCTTCAGTGAGGCGAGAACAGCATGGAACAAAAGATTGTTCCAAGCATGAAGGTCACTGCTGCCCATTTTGTAGCAGATGAGAACTACGGATGGTGCTGCCAGAAGAAATGCCACTCTTTGTCATCAGCAAATGAGGTTGCCCTGGGATATTGGGGGAGGGGAAGAAGACCCTAAAGAAAACCAGCTGGAAACATTCAAACACACAGGTTGTAATTTACAAAACGTTTCCTTAACATGGTAAAGGATAAGCTTCTTAGATACTGCAAAGAACATGGATGGAAATTTTTATGCAGGAGCACAAAATTATCCTCCATGTCCCATGAGAAGATGAGGTATTTTTGATGCTCTCACCAAGAAAACTGAAATAAGAATAATTTTTGTGCATGTGCAAATTCAGCAGACCTATGCACACAAGTGTAGTAACAAAAATTGTAGAAAACAATGTCTGCTGCTTTTGTTTTTATTATTTTTCAGTTTTGAAGCATTGGAGAGGTTGATTGCATATTTAACTATTAGTCCAAGGGTTCTCAATTTAAAGCTGGGGGGCCGTATCATGCTCCCTCAGACAGTTTCAGGGGCCAGATAGCCATTTTGCCCTTCCTTCACCACATGGAACTTCCAGGTGTGGTGGAAGCAGTGGGGGCCACATGAAATGGCACCATGGGCCACATCCGACCCACAGACTACAGTTTGAGCATCCCTGTATTAGTCCATCCATTTCTACTTCTGATTGTGAGCTTTAATTCTTTAATTCTCTTTTAGAGATGGTTTGTTTGGAAGATTCTTTACTGTCTTTGTCTTTTTTGTAGAAAAAAAGATAACATTCCTTGCCTTGCCCTTATCTGGAGGTAATGAATTGCAAGATCCCTGGAAAGTAGTCATCATGTTGTCTCACAAAGAAAGCATAACCTGACAAAAAATAGTGAATATGGTTTTCAACCTAAAAAAAGTGAAGGAAACATTGGAAGCTTATATTTCCATTAAATATATGAGAAATAAACAAATATGTTTTGAGACGTAAATAGAAGTAGTACATTGGAAATGAACACATTTGAGGCTTACAGGAATTATGCTGCATATGTAAAAATAAATAAATAGAGCCATTGTTTTAACAATTGTAGAAATACACTGAACCTAGGAATTAATTTTAATTACTAGAACTGAATGGTGTTCATAGTCTTTCCACACACCAAATCCACTCATGGTAATAATATTTTCATGTCAGAAATATATTTTGGGTTGAAAGGATTTTTGTGGAAGAACTCTGCTCAGGGAATGCCCAAATGAGGCTCCTTTCATGTCCTCAAAAACAGGGACAGAGATGGATGCTCAATCCATCATGCAGTACTGTACTTGGGTCTTGAACTGTCAACTTGCCAGCCCTCCAGCTAACAAGGCAAGTTTCTTAACCACTGAGCCACTGCAGCCCCAAAGTTTTCTTTATTCAGCATTTCAGTGTGTGTGCGTGTGATATGTTTAAGGGTGGAAAAGTATTTAGTTAAATTTCAGGATTCACATCAAGCATATCTGCTTTGTACCTCTTGGAATTTACTTCATGACAAAGCACACTTTGCCTGGAGATTCACACATCTTAAAGATGCAGTGGCTAAAAGATGGACAAATGAAAGATATACAGGGGTTCTCAATTTACGGCCTGAGGGGCCGGATAGAGCCCGTGGCACCATTTCATGTGGCCCACACTGCCTCCAGAACACCAGGGAGTGCCATGTGGTGAAGGAAGGGCAAAATGACCATCCAGCCCCTGAAGCTGTCTGAGCAAGCATGACCTGGCCCCAGGCTTAAAAAGGTTGAGAACTCCTGATACAGACATTCATGATCCCATGGGAAAGTTATGTAGGGTATCTGACTAAGACCAGGGATACAGAGATTGAAATATGCTCTCATCCATAGAACCTTCATTGCCTTTACCCCAGTTGCCCTAATCTACTATACCTCACAGTATTGCCACAAAGTAAAAATGCATGTATGCACATAAAACAATGGTGGGATTCAGCCGGCATGCCTGGGTACACCAGTACTGGTAGTAGAAATTCCAGCTGACCCTGCCCATACGGTTGCCAGAGCCTCAGGTCATAGGCCTGTGCATGCCTCCCCAATTACCCATCACCACCAACACACACCAACCTTCTCTGTTATCTTTCAGGAGAGGGATAAAATGATGGACCTGAAGGGACTATTTCCTGTTCTGCACCCTCATCTGGTCTCCTTCCCTTCAAGGAATAATCAACTCGGCACCCTTAACCCCTTCTGTACCTGGTAGAATCTCTTTTAAGCCTCCTAGTGGTCTTCCTTCTCCCCCCTCCAAGACCCCCACATTTGAAAAATCACTCTGAAAGAGAAGGAGAAGCAAGTCACCTGGCCACTACCACAGAGTAGGGAGTAAAAAAAATGAATTCCACCACTGACATATATGTGTGGCAAAGCAGAGGAACCAGGGTTGGCTGCATATGTAGAAGAAGGACAGATATTACAGGTTTCTTTTTTATTTCATTAGTGCAGGTAGTCTCTTCAGGCATCTCAATGATTGCATGCACAGTTGCTGTGGCCCATTCATCCCTTTGTGATGATCACCCCAGTGACAAGCATCATTGTACTTAGTTAGGCTGTGGTCCTCAGATGACAGAAACACAGTCTGAAATCCTCTTCAAGATGGCACAATGCAAAATTACACCTGCAGATGTGTGTTGGGCCTCATGTCTAGGCAAGACAGCATGGCACAATTTATTGCATGCTTCATAGCACGGTTGTGTGGTTCACTTCACAATTGATTGTATATTCAAAATCATATGGTTTATAGCACAGCTGCACAACTTGATTACAGGATTTACAGTGTGGTTCTGCATTCTGTTGCACAATTTAGACTTTTGTGCAACATCACTGCAGATGTGCTTTGCAGATATTATATATGTTCTGCTATTTTTTTTCTACTACTTTCATGGCTTCATATTTCACATGTGCATCTGCATTACAGGTTTTCAGCTACTGTCTACCTCTAGAACATATATAAAACTGCAGGTGCTCTTGAATGAAGCAGACTCCCTCAATCCTTTCCAATGTTGGTTGAGGTCATATTGTACTGAAATGGCATTGGCCAGCTGCATGATGAGCTTTTCATGGAGGCCCACCAGAAGCATATGATCCTTTAGGTCCCAGTGGTGGGATGTCAAAATTTTTACTACCCCACCGTAATGTCATCACAGTGTAGGCGGAGCTAACGTCATGACATCATGATGTTGTGGGTGGAGCCAACGTCATGACGTTGTGGGCAGGGCCAAAGAAAAAATATATTAAAAAAAATAAAAAATAAATAAATAATAAAATAAAAATAAGCACGCACACACACACCCCTCAACCCAACCACCCACCCGCAACACAAACCAATAAATAAATAAAATAAATAAATAAAATAAAAAACACATTAAAATACACCCAGGCACACAAACACCCACCCCAAACACAAATCAACCAGAGATTAAAGCTTATTCTGGCTAATCTTTCTCAGATGGAAGGAACTACAGAATGAACTCACTACAAGATGGCTTCATTTTGGCACTTTTCAGCTTTTCAACAGTTAAAGAAGTTAGGTATTAAGTCTTTGCCTAACCAGTTCTCTAGGATAATATGCCTTGTCTTCATTGGACTAAAAGGGTAAGAGCAGCATTGCATTTCACACACAACTTTGAACACGCTACCCAATTAAACCTCCTTGTAGCTGATAAGCAGCTGAAAAGTTCTTATTGACGTCCAGCTCGCCCTGTGTAGGTTTGTTTTGGTTTACAGGAGGTTTTCCAGAAGTGTGGGGGGCGGCTGGTACGTGACAGAAGCTCAAAAGGTATTGGCCAAGAATCAAGCCTTCTGTGCAATGGCTCACTCCTGTTGGAGAGCTTTGCCCTAAGAGATCCATCTGGCCTCTTCCCTTTAGACTTTCGAGTTGCTTTTAAAAACACACTTCTTTAGGAAAGCACTTGGGGAGATATTTTAATAATAATTATTATTTTGGGTCAGAAATTATTCTGGATTGAAAGGATTTGGGCAGAAGAAACTGCTCAGGGAGTGCCCAAATGAAGCTCCTTTCATGTCCCCAAGAGCTGGGACAGAGACAGGCACTCAATCAGTCATGCAGTACCCAGTTCTCTTTTGTTAGATATACTCCTGGAATGGTTGTATCATGTTATCTCAATCATTCCTCCGCCTGCTTGTTTCTGTTCTTGGTATTGTTCCTGGTATTGTTATTTTTCTTTGTATTACCACCTAATTCATTTATGTAATGTTTTGTTCTGGTGAATATTTTTGTTGATTAATTTGTGATAGGTTTTATTATGTAATTTGTTATTTTGATTTATGTTTTACTGTACTTTTCAGATCATAAGGCGCACTGGTCCATAAGGCGTACCCAGTTTTTAGAGCGTTTTTCAGCATTTTTAGAATTTTAGAGTTTTTAGAGCACGCGATCAGCACTCTAAAACTCTAAAATGATTTTAAAATGATCTAAAACTGGGTGCACGATCAGCGCTTGGGTTGAGGGAACTGGTGTGCATGCCCGTTCCTCCCCACAACCCAAGCACTGATCGTGCACATTGATCCATTGGCGCTTGGGTTGTGGGGAGGAATGGGTTCACGCACTTGTCCCTCCAACCCAAGTGCTGATGGATCAAAGCACACAATCAGCGCTTGGGTTGAGGGGGATGGGCCCGTGCACCTGTTCCTCCCCCCAACCCAAGCACCGATCAATTACAGCATGGGATTGGTGCTTGGGTTGTGGGGGATGGACACGTGCGCCCATTCTCCCACAACCCAAGCACTGATTTATCACATCGCTGATTGGCGTTTGGGTTGGGGGGGGAAGAATCAATGCACACACCCATTCCTCCCCACATTCCAAGTGCCGATTCAAGCCAAGCGCAGAAGGCAGCACACGATTGGTCCTTGGCTTGTGAGGGGAACGGGTGAACACCTGTTCCCCTCCCCACAAGCCAAGGGCTGATGGCAGTGCATGATTGGTGCTTGGCTTGTGTGTGTGTGTGGGGAACCAACTGATCACCCATCCCCCCCCCCCCCAAGCCAATCACCGATAGTGCTCTTGTGCCTGCAGTGACTGCATGGCTGGAAAGGTGAACGGAGAGTCTCTGGTCGGCTTCCCAGTCATGCCGCCCTTGCACCAGGCTGCACCTTCAGACCACTTTTTGGGGGAAAAAGTGTGTCTTATGCTCCGAAAAATACGGTATATACTTTCCACATTGTAAACTGCCCAGAGTAGTTTTATACAAGATGGGCAATATATACATTAAAATAAATAAATAAATAAGTAAAGCCTTACCAGATGGATAGAAACTGCCAAAGCCTATACTTCCATTATCTTGGAGAATCCAGTGTCATTTTATTATTGCAATGAGCCATCATGTTAAGATTTTCTGGAATACAGAGAATATAATTTCAGAAGGAAAAGCTAGTTTGAGCTCCCAGACTGGCTGGCAGCACAAGCTGTCTGCCTGTGGTAGCAGACAACTTGTGTTGTTATTTGTGATCTGGGAATCTCCAGTTAAGGGTTCTCAATGCTGATTTTTTTATGGACCTCCCAGACCACTATCATATATCCCCTTCCAATTGTCAGACAAGCAACACAGTTACAATGAAAAAACAAAACTCACCTCTATTTTTGTCTCTTCTAAGACTAATGGAAGTCATCACAGGAGGCAATTAAGATCCAGAAAACAGGCCAGAGGAAGAGTGAAATAATCTCCACACCAGCGCTGCTGCTCTCATCAAAAACAAACCCACATGCCACTGGGCTTTAAGAAAAAGAAAAACACAAGAGACTGCAATTATGAATTAATGACAGCCAGAGCTTTCCTGTCACCTGAGGTAAAAAGAGAAAGAAACACAGCTGCCATCCCTTTTAATTCCCTTCCCCACCCTGGCATCACAGAGGACAAGTGAGCTCTGTAGAGAGTAGTGATGGGTACACAGAGAGTTGATGTTGCTTTCTAATGAGCCCTGCCTTGCCCAAAAAGGCTGGCTGCAAGAAGGTCTTGCTCAGAGCTGGGCATTGTGGGGAGGAAACCCTGTGAGAATGGCTGTGCTAGCATTACAAATGGATCTGCCAAAGCACCCAGCCCAAAACAGCATGTTCTGGAAACTCCTCAGAGTCAGTCATTTGGGGGCCTACTAGATTGGTGAGGGCAGTTTAAGGAGATTCTCCACTTGGAATAGTTGCTTCGATGAGCTTTATGAGAGGTGTGTGGACTGTCCTACATCGTAGACAGATATAAAGTCACAATGATAATTATGTTCTATCAAGTCAGTGATAACTTATGGAGGCCCTTGCCCTCCCAGTCCCAGAACAAAGACACAGACACAAGATTTGGAGATGAATAAGGGCCACAGCTTTATTAACTGTTAACCTCTAAACACCCTTTCCTGAAGTTGGGCCTATGTAGTGCAGGGTCCTGGGGCAGAGCCAGTGGATTCCACCTGTCCCCCTCCTCCTGCTCCCTCTTTGAGTCTGCTGTCCAAGAACAGCCCAACCAGTTTGGATTAAATGTGACCGATCACCACCACCCAAGCCTCATGACCTTAGGTGGGCAGCACTGTCAGATAGCCACCAGTACACCTGTCGTCCTGGGATTGAATCTCAGGTTCCAAAGTACCCCAGATGTTGGGCATCCTGGGACCAGCTCCCAAAATATTATGGGCAGTGATGGGATGACACCGGTTCTGACCGGATCCACAGAACCGTTTTAAGGATTTCCGGAGGGCTCTCCGTGGGGGTAAAACCGTTTTTGAGGCGTCCGGATCGGACGCCTCACCGGGAGGAAAATTTAAAAAAAAATTGGAGCAAAAATGGCTCCAATTTAGTGCGCATGCGCAGAAACTCAATCTGACACATGCGCACTAAATTGGAGCCATTTTTTTCTCCAATTTAAAAATAATTGGATCCAGCCGCCCCTGACTGGAGCCTCCTGTGGAGCCGCTTGCCGCCGTTTGCTGCTGCCTGGTGCTTCTATCACCACTGCCACCTCCTGCCATCGCTGCTGCCGTTGCCGTCCCCATCGCCGCCGGAACCGAGGAGGAGGCGGGGCGCTCCATGTCCATGTTGGCTCCAATTTTTAAAAAACCGGACCCGGAGCCACTGCCTGCTGCTACTGTCGCCGCTGCTGCCGCCTCCCGCCATCGCCATCGCCGCCGTTGCCGCCGTCGCCCCAGGCCAGCGGAGCGCGCCTCCTCCTCCTCCGGTTCCAGCAGCGGCGGCGGCAACGAAGAAGATGGGATGGGAGCTGATCAACGGGCAAGGCGGGGAAGAGAAAGCTCCGGAACGAAAAGGAAGGAGGGAAAAAACAAATGCATCTACCCGGATCAATTACAGAAACGCTCCCGGCACTCCAGTCCCCTCCCTCTCCTCCTTCCACCCCCCGGCGATGGCGATGGCGGGAGGCGGCAGCAGCGGTGACAGTAGCAGCAGGCAGTGGCTCCGGGTCCGGTTTTTTAAAAATTGGAGCCAACATGGAGCGCCCCGCCTCCTCCTCGGTTCCGGCGGCGATGGGGCGTGCCTTGCCGTGTGGCCCCGGGCCATGGGGGTCGTCGGCCCCAAGAAGGGTAAGTGAGGGTTTTGTGTTTGGGGTGGGTGGGTGGTTTATGGTGTTTTGGGTGGGTGGGTGTACTTTTATTTAATTTTTATTTTATTTATTTATTTATTTTATTTCTTTAAGTTATTTACGGGTCTGTGTGCATGTTTATTTTTTTTATTATTTTTTTTATTTTTGGCCTTGCCCACAATGTCATGACGTCATGACGTTGGCTCCGCCCATGACGTCATGACGTCATGACATTGGCCACGCCCATGACATCCATGACGTCATGGCGTGGTAGTAGAATTTTTGACATCCCATCACTGATTATGGGGCCTCATCAATGCCACTGTTCCCCTGCACTACCCACCAGTTGTGACCTATTTATGATGACTCCCAAACTTAGCCCGTACAGCTCTAATGGAAACAAAGCAACCAGCTAGTCTCATACTGAACTATAGGGTGGGCAGGTGGGTCATTTGCCCTTCAAAAGAGGCTGGAAAGCAGGAGGGAGCAGCCTTTAAGGCATTTGCTCACTCATCCCCTCTGCCAATTAACAAGCCCAAACTGGAGCCCACCAATTGAGGGGATATCCAGGAAGGGGCAGCAAAGATTGTTTCCAGACAGTGGTGTGTCTCAGCAGGGGATGCCTTTACCCAAGTGTTCCTGATATGGATTAATCTGGAATGTTTTACAAGTTTATCTTTCTGACAGTGCTCCAGGACTATGGGGCTTGGCTAAAGTTGTACTGTCTGACTCTTTTCACAGGAGCCTCAGTGAGAGGACTGAAATTTTTACCCCTGGATCTTGTTCCAACTTATTAAGCTATCCAGCCAACTTTAGATCCATGAGACAAAAAAGAGTTTTTAAATGCCCTTTATTGGACACTATGATATCCCAGGGCCTGAAATCCTGTTGTGCAGCTGTACACTGTGCATTGCTGATGATTTGTCAGCTATGGCCATTTTTTTAAAAAAATAATTAAACATTTCTGACCCCCCCCCCCCAAAAAAAAAAGATGGCCTCCCTTGGGATCCTTTTCAGCTTCTAAAGACTAGGGAAGTATTTAGGAGCTGCAGTCTTTGATGTCAATTTTTTTTTTGCTGTTGAGTCTGGTGCTGGTGGTGGCGGCGGTGGGATAAAGTTGTACAACTGGATTTCTGCCATATTCTTCCAGCAAGGGGTGGTTCTATAAAGGTATTGGAGCAATCCTGAATGTGGATTGTGTTTAGGGAGTACAGGGTTTATTCTTCTTTTATTTATTGGAAGAAAAGAATGAGATTTGTGAATGATATAAAATTCCAAAAAGTATTATTTGTACTTTCCCTAAGTCTTGAACTTGAGAAGATTCTAGACCTTGTTTTGTCCAAGATCTTTCCCTTTTTAGAACTTGTCTCATAGTGAATATTCATTTGTTTGATTTTAAGCTTAAAAGAACTCCAATTGTTCTTGTTCCTGGGGAAGATTCCAAGTTTGACATAACTTCGATTGTACTTGTTCTTGAACAGGATTCTAAGATCCATGTGAATGAAGGGTTTTATTGATTTTAACTAAATTATCATTGCTACAAGTTTGAAATATTATGGTTCTTACATGCAGGAGCATAAAGGTGAAGACAGGGATAAAGAGATGGTCCATGCGTGTATGTATTTCAAAATTTGGACTGCCCTGCCGAATACATATCAGCCTATTTTTGATCCCAGATGGCTACACCCTTGATGTTCTTTAAAAATAATAAAATATGTGTACATTTTTCCAAATTATACTATAGGGCAGTCCTATTTCTCAGGCTTGTCAAAGGGAAGAGTCAGGAACCAAAGTGAAACTGACAGTCACGTAACGCTTTTATTTAGAGTCCACATGGAAAAATAGCATTGCATTCAGTTGGCAAGGCTACCCAGGAAGTGTGATAAAACCATCAGCCAGAACTGATGGTTTGTGGAGAGGCAAAAACAGTATAGGGAAGAATGCTCAACTACTAGTTGCTTCCCAAAAAAAAAAACAATTGGGAAGACAATTGTTCACTCAGAATAATCTGGAAAGTGTACCTTTTAGCAGTCAACCAAAACTCAAGAGTGATCAGCAACTGGGTGGTGGGTGCCATTTGCCATCTGTAGAATGGGAGCAATAATCCTTAATTACTTGCCTTACCAAATTGTTGCAAGCATTAATTAGATACTGTTTTTGTTGCCTATGACTTGAAGAAATAAAGCCCCATAGAAGTGTTACATATGATCATTATCAGGTTCTGTTAAGCCTCATCCCAAATAGTTCTACAGGTTTTATGTCCCCCTATATAATCTACAATGATGTTCTGACATTAATTGCCATTCTGGAGCAAGCTGTTGCTTAAATGGGATAAATCAGCCAGATTTTATTGAATTAAAGAGAGCTGTACCAGCTAGGCTGAGAATGTGGCTGCTTATGGGTATTTTACTGGACTGCCATAATAGTTGCTAGGTGGGGATAGAAGAACATTCTCCACCTGGCTGATTTCTGTCGTGATTAAGAACACAAATCAAGGTGTTGCATTTAATTGTGCAAGGTCATAATCAACACTCAAGTTCCCTTGCAATGATGAACAGATAGAATGCTATCCTGAATTTTTTCCTGCAGATCCTTCATTTGTGTGATAATCTTTGCATAGGGAAAAAAGGAGGAGATACTATTACTTCTGTAGTGGAGAATGGATGTTTACTTTCCAACATAAGCACAAGTTAGGAAGCAAATGGAGAATTTAACTTTTTACTCATGTCTGTGGCTTGTGTAGCAGGTTCCAATATTTTAAAAAGGAGATTTGGGAAAGCTTTTTTTAAAAAATAGCTCCCAGAATCGTTCAGACAACATAGCTATTGGCCATACTAATGAGGGTTTCTGGGAGTTGTAGTTCAAATAAGTCACAGTATTACTGCAGAAAAGACCATGCCCCACTTGTTCACTTATCAGAGGTGGAATTTAAAAGCAACATTCCTTGTTTGACTTAGCAGCCCTTATTCTGAAACAAGCATAGCTATTTGGCCATGATTTTAAGAGCTTTTGTATTTTCCTCATCTAGGGGGTAGTGCTTATCTAGGGGCAGTCAAAGAGCCAGCATTGTCTGCATCTGCAGATACTTCCATGGTCGTAGGCGTGACTAGACACTGGAGTGACAGAATGCTGAAATGGTACCTATTTATTTACTTGCAATTTATTGCTTTCAAATTACTAGGTTGGCAGGAGCTCACTCTATCACACAGCATTTGGGTCTTGAACTGCTGATCTACCAACCTCTTGGTCATCAATTAACACCTTGGAGGAATACCACATGCTGCCCATGGGATAACTACATGATCAGCCCACCCCTACCTTAATGGGCAGGTCATTTAAAAGTTGCCTGAGTAGTCCAGAAGCTGTGCTTGGAAAAAAGCTGTTGCAAAATAAGAGAGCACGTAAAGCTCTCACAGAATTACAGATCCAGTTACTGTTGACTCAGTTACATGCCTATACAGTAGTTTGTATCAAATGATTCAAATGATGTACTATTAAGTGACTTACGGTAGGTGTGAAATATTTCTCTGCACTGCTTCTCATTTATGAGTTCATATCCATCACCATCACTGTCAACACTGGCACTGTGATTTTTAATAAATAATGCTTGTGTTTTCTTGTGGACATTTCTTTTCCATTTTGTCAAAACTACAATAGCTTGATGTTTTGTGTTTACTTATTGCACAGAGGTTTCAAGCTAGTCCTTTTATTATTTCACTATTATTTCTGCTTTTCTGCTCTACACTCTGGACAGTCTATAGAACATAGTCAGATAATTTCAAAACCTTTCCTTTCCTTTCCTGAACAACACCTATGTACAGTACTTTGTTTTAAGCCCCGAGGGACTAATTGTAGAGATGGAAAGGAATTTGTTTGGTACACATTTTCCCATGAAAAAACCCATTGTGTGTTTCCCAGAGATGGCAAAATGCAAATAAACTTATGTATGCAATGAGAAAGGCACCAGATTTAAAATGTGATTTTTGAAAAGTGTGCTGAAACATGGTTTATTCTATGAAAAAACACAAAGATATATAGATCAGATTTTTTTTTTTTTTTTGGTTAGAGCTCTAGATTTACAATTTCTGGGGGATCAGGTGGGAAAGGACTCTTCCCTTGTGGGTCTGAAGTTCTGCTTTTTATTGCTCTGCATGTGCTTGATGCAATTTTATTTGTTTCTGCAGGGGTTTTTTTTTTTTTTTTGGCAAATTAATCTTATTTCCAGTTCTTCTTTCTGTAATTTCATTTACATGTATTCTACCACAATGTCTTATTTTCACTATACTTTTCCAATTAATATTTTTTTCCCTAAGCTTGTACTCATTGTGCTCTAATGGTTGCCTCTTTATCACATTTCCTGCATTGATTTTTGGTTTGGTTTCTTATTATCTGTAGTGCCAAGGGTTTTGTGTTTGTGTTTATTTTAAAATTATTTTCATTTCCCCTTTCTAATGACTCATTGGCATAGCTTGTTTCTTCTCACCAGGTTCATTGAATGATTCCTCTGCACATGTCTCTAATGAAAGATGTAACAAACAGTTGAAGCCTCTCAGCAAGGACCCTCCAAACTGCTGCCAAGACCAACTCATCCTAGTCTTCTGTTATGAGTTCTGTCAGACAACTGGAACATCATGGCTTTACTTGTCTTCATCAACATTGACAGAGAGCCAGTGATGGGCAGCAACAGGTTTGCACCAGTTCACCAGAACCCGTAGTAACTTTCCCCCAGTGTCCCGGAGAACCGGTAGTGGCTTTTTTTTTGGGGGGGACACCACCTCGGGGGCATGCATGCCAAGCACTTGGTGTGCATGCATGCCTACAGCACTTGGCGCACATGCACGGCCTCCTTGCTCTCCTCCCAAGCAGGGAGGAGGAAGAGAAGCTGCTAGCCTGAAGCTCCCTATAGCCTGCTCCCCAGGGTAAGTGACTCACCTTTGGATGTGGGGTGGGTGGGTGTATTTTAATGTGTATTTAATACCTTTACCTATATTTTTATTGTGTATCTTTATGTGTTTTATGTGTATTTAATTTGTATTTTTATGTGTTTTATGTTTATTTAATGTCTATTTTATGTCATTGGCTCCGCTCATGACACCATGATATTGGCTCCACCATGATATCATGACATTGGCTCCGCCCACTATGTTGGCTCTGCCCACCACTGCAGAGAGCTGTTAGTAATAATGCAGCTTTGATGAACATCAGTGGTATATCAATATAGGTATAACAGTAGATTTTGAAGCACAGGCTTCATTCTTGACAGTCTTTGCACATGAGGACAAAGGCCTATTCCTGGACACAAAACTGCAGCTATTCAAATGAATCCTAAACTACAGTGGCTTAGTGGTTAAGATGCTGAACTTGATGACTGGAAGATCGGCAGGTCAGCAGTTTGAGACCTGAGTACCGCACAACAGAGTGAGCTCCTGTCATCTGTCCCAGCTTCTGCCAACCTAGCAGTTCAAGGGAAGGTAAACAGTGTTCCATGCACTACGGTGTCTAGTCATGCCTGCCACATGCCCACAGAAATGTCTGCAAATGAGGACCACACTGGCTCTTTGGCTATAAACAGAGAAGAGCACTGAACTCTAGAGTTGGATATGACTGGCTTTTGAGCAAGGGTGTCCTTTACCATTTTACCTAGGATGGCAATGTTTGCTGACCTTTGGAGCAGTTCACAGTTTACTGATTTCAGTTTTGTTGTTGTTCAGTCGCACAGTCGATTCCGACCCTTTGCGACCCTATGGACGATTGTCCACCATCGTCCTCAACCCACCCAGCTCTGTGCCCATTGCGTCTACAGTACCTTCTAGCCATCTCATTCTCTGCTGCCCCATTCTTCTTTTATCCTCCACCCTTCCCAGCGTCAAGGCCTTCTCAAGTGAATCCTCTCATCTCATTTGATGTCCAATGTACTTTAGCTTCATCTTTATTATTTGACCTTCTAAGGAACAGTGAGTGACAAGCACGGTGAAAGATTCCACCAGGAGATGTTGACCATGGAAACAAGATATCAAGGCTGCTTCAATCCGAACATGATGGGGGATTACTGTTGGTTTTTGCAGAGAGCAACAGAAGATGTTCACAGGCGGAAAGCAAGAAGCTCTACACACTTTTAAACCAAGCCATTGTCAATCTTAATGTAACTAAGGGTCTCTGACTCATTTCAGAGGTAAACATTTATAATTCACTTCTTAATTATAATATTTAGTGTTTTAATCCCAAAATACACACATTAATTTCTCTGAAATTTCTCACAATTGCTTTTAAATATTTTTGTTGTTTAGTCGCACAGTCAATTCCGACCCTTTGGACCCCATGGACCACTGTCTGCAAAGCACTTCTGTACTCCACAATCCTCCTCAACTCGCTCAGCTTTGTGCCCATTGTGTCTACAATACCATCTAGAGATCTCATTTTGGGCCGCCCATTCTTCTTTTGTCCTCCACCCTTCCCAGCATCAAGGCTTTCTCAAGCAAATCCTCTCTTCTCATTTGATGTCCAAAGTACTTTAGCTTCATCTTTACTATTTGACCTTCTAAGGAGCAGTCAGGGTTGATTTCTTCTAAGATTGACCTATTTGTTCTCCTTGCTGTCCAGGGGACTCTCAAAACACTCCTCCAACACCACATCTCAAAGGCATCTATTCTTCTGTGCTCAGCTTTCCTAATGATCCAGCTCTCACAACCATACATTGCCACTGGAAATACCAGTGCTTTGACTATACGAAATTTTGTTTGCAAGGTGATGTATCTACTTTTCACTATGTTCCCCAGGTTTCTCATAGCTTGCCTCCCAAGAATTAGTCGCCTTCATGGCTGCAATCACCATCTGCAGTGAGCTTTGATCCTATGAAAGTAAAATCTGTCACTGCTTCTACTTCTTCCCCATCTGTTTTCCAGGGACTGATAGGGCCTGTTGCTATTATCTTGGTTTTCTTGATATTGAGTCTCAAGCCAGCTTTTGCACTTTCTTCTTTCAACCTAATCAGGAACTTTTTAAAGTCCTCCTCACTTTCTGCCATTAGGGTGGTATCATCTGCATATCTCAAATTGTTGTTGTTTCTCCCAGCAATTTTGATTTATTTATTTATTTATTTATTTGGATTTATTATCCCGCCCTAATCAGGCGAACCTGACTCTAGGCGGCTTACAGAAATTCATAAATTAAAACCTTAAGGTTCATAAATTACTTAAAAGTCAATTAAAAAAGAATTAAACCATGAATTTACAAAAATCTAAAAGATTTAAAAAGGTTAAAAGGTTTAAAAAGATTTTAAAAGTTTAAAAGAGTGAGGGAGGGGTGGCTGTCCCATCATATCAGCCACCCAACATGGGACCCCGAGCAGCCGCATTCTGGACCAGCTGCAGCCTCCGAATGGTCACCAAGGGCAGCCCCATGTCGAGCGCATTACAGTAATCAAGTCTGGAGGTGACCAAAGCATGTGTGATCATGAGCAAGGAATCCCGGTCTAGGAGTGGGCGTAGCTGGCGTATTACACGAAGTTGTGCAAAAGCCCTCCTGGCCACGGCTGCCACCTGCTCCTCGAGCAGTAGTCGTGAGTCCAAGAGGACCCCCAGATTACGCACCAGGTCTGTTTGGGGCAAAACTGCCCCATCCAGAACCAAAGATGGTAACTCCCGAGATAGCGCAGGACCCCTTACCCATAGCCACTCAGTCTTGCCGGGATTCAGTTGTAGCCCGTTGTCCCCCATCCAGACCCTGACAGCCTCCAGGCACCTGGATAGGACTTCCACTGCATCAATTGGATCTCCACGGGCTGAGATATACAGCTGGGTGTCATCTGCATATTGGTGATACCTCACCCCGTGGGAACGGATGATCTCACCCAGTGGCTTCATTTAGATGTTAAATAGGAGAGGCGAGAGTACCGAGCCCTGAGGCACCCCATATTGCAGGGGCCTAGGGCTGGACCTCTCACCTTCCAGCCACACCGACTGGGTCCGGCCCCTCAGAAATGAAGAGAACCAGGCCAGCACAGTGCCCTGGATCCCCAATCCTTGGAGCCTTCCCAGAAGGATACCGTGGTCGACAGTATCGAAAGCCGCTGAGAGGTCAAGAAGAGCCAGGACGGATGGATGACCTCCATCCCGTTCTCGCCAGAGATCATCCACCAATGCGACCAATGCAGTTTCAGTACCATATCCGGGCCTGAATCCTGACTGGAAAGGGTCCAGATAATCCGCTTCATCCAGGACTTCCTGTAGCTGCCACGCCACTGCCTTCTCCAAGACCTCACCCAAAAAGGGTAGGTTGGATACAGGTCGGTAGTTGGTAAGTATCGTAGGGTCGAGGGATGGCTTTTTCAGGAGGGGACGCACCAAAGCATGTTTTAAGGGTGCTGGAAAAAGTCCCTCCTGCAGAGATGAATTTATAATTGCCTCGACCCAACCGCCTGCTACAGCCTTAGATGCCTTGACTAGCCAGGCAGGGCATGGATCCAATTCACAGGCAGTGGCGCGAACAGATCCAAGAAGGCTGTCCACTTCCTCAGGGCCAACTGGATCGAACTGATCCCAGATAACATGGCCAGACTGTACTCTGGTCAACCCCAGCTCTGTCTCTTCCACGCTGGGATTAAACTTCAAGCGAATCTGAGCGATTTTCTCCGCCAGATAATCAGCAAAAGCCTCAGCCGATCCCTGCCAACCAGGGCCAGACCCCCCTCTTCCAAGGAGGGACCTGGTCACCCGGAACAAGGTCGCTGGGCAATTATCTGCGGAGGCAATAAGGGCGGTGAAATATTGTCGTTTCACCGCCCCCATCGCCACTAGATAGGCTTTAATGGCAGCTCTAACAAGTGTTCGATCAGACTCACTCCGGGTCTTCACCCAGCGGCGCTCTCGGCGTCTCTTTGCCCGTTTGAGCTCCCTCAGCTCTTCTGTGAACCAAGGGGATGATCGATGCCCGTGGGCAAGGAGAGGCCGTAGTGGAGCGATCACATCCAAGGCTGCCGTTACTCTCTCGTTCCATGAGTTGACAAGAGCCTCAGACGAATCGCATTGCAGGTCAAGAGGAAAACACCCCAGTTCCCTCTGGAATCCTTCCGGATCCATTAGTCGCCGGGGGCGGGCCCATTTAACTGGCCCTACCTCCCTGCGGTGAAGCCTCGCCCCCAGGAAGTCTAGAGTCACCAGATAGTGATCTGACCATGGCACAGGGGTAATGTCTAATTTCTGTAGTTTCAGATCACTCTGCCACAGCTCCGATAAGAAAATTAAATCCGGGGTGTGACCACTGCTCCTGGTAGGGCCCTGAATTACCTGGGTCAGGCCCACAGCTGCCATGGAAGCCATGAACTCCCGAGCCGCCTCCGAGCCAGCCCCTAATGATGGCAAGTTGAAGTCCCCCAGAACCATAAGTCTGGGGAGCTCCAACGCCAACATCGAGACCGCCTCAAGGAGCTCAGGCAGGGAATCTGCTACCCTACAGGGAGGCAGGTATAGGAGTAGGATTCCCGACTGCCCTTTAGGGCCCAAACGCAAGAGCAGGGTCTCACAGCCCAGAATATGTGGAGCCGTGGCCCTGACGACTCCCAACGACTCCCTGGCTACTACGCCGACCCCACCGCCCCTCCCCTTCTCCCTAGGCTGGTGCCAAATACCGAACCCAGCTGGACACAGTTCGGATAGAGGAACCCCGTCCTCACGTGCCAGCCAGGTTTCGGTGATGCATGCCAGGTCAGCCCTCACCCCCAATATGGAGTCTGAAAGCAGGGGGGCCTTGTTACAGACTGACCTGGCATTCACCAGCAGCAGCCTAAGGGAAGGGTCACTCTTGACCGGCAGCTCAGGAACCAGAGGTGTAGCCGGGGGCCCAGAACAAGGGACAGCAACTAAACATCTGTCCCGTGTTCCCCGAGTGCGGCCCGCCCCTCGGTACCCGCCATACCGCCCCATGCCCGTCACAACACCAATTCGGGCCACAGGAAACCCCCTGCCCATACCAGACAGAGCCCAATCCCTATTCCCTAGGTGGCAGGCCTTTCTCTCCCTCCCCCCATCCACATTCCCCCAACCCCCATCCAATGTCCTCCTAGGAGGGTGGGGCCGGCTGCCCCACCACTGCCCATTCCTCAGAGGTGCTCCTGGGACCAGCCAAGATCCCGGCCATTCTCCTCTCCCAGGAGGGTAGTGGGGCTCGCTGCCCCATAGCTGAAAGTTCAGCGGAGGTAGTAGAGGTGTTCCTTTTGGGGGTGTTCCTTTCAAATCTCTCCTGCCAGGCAGCAACTGAGACACATCTCTTCCCCACCCGGTCCGGCGTGGGGAGTTGCAGGTGGAATTGCAAGGCTGAAGCAGTCTTGGAGGGCCTCCTTTTAACTCTCTCCTGCCAGGCAGCAACTGAGACACATCTCTTCCCCACCCGGCCCGGCGTGGGGAGTTGCAGGTGGAATTGCAAGGCTGAAGCAGTCTTGAAGGGCCTCCTTTTAACTCTCTCCTGCCAGGCAGCAACTGAGACACATCTCTTCCCCACCCGGCCCGGCGTGGGGGGTTGCAGGTGGAATTGCGAGGCTGATCCCAAATTGTGATTCCTCCATCCCTGTATTGCACATTATGTGCTCTGTGTATAAGTTGAATAAGCAGGGTGACAAAATGCAGCCTTGTCTTACTCCTTTTCCTATTCCAAACCACTCAGTCATTCCATATTCAGTCCTAACTGTTGCTTCTTGATTCATGTACAGATTTCTCATGAGGCATATAAGGTGTTCTGGTATTCCCATATCTTTAATTACTTGCCACATTTTGTTGTTGTCCACACAGTCAAAGGCCTTAGTGTAGTCAATGAAACAGAAGTAGACTTGTTTCTGATATTCCTTTGTTTTTTCCATGATCCAATGTATGTTGGCAATGTGGTCTCTAGTCCCCCTGCCTCTTCTGAACCCCACCTGCACTTCTGGCAATTCTCTCTCCATGTGCTGCTGCAGTCTATCCTGTATTATCTTGAGCATCACCTTGCTACCATGTGGGATGAGTGCAATTGTTCGATAATTTGAACATTCTTTGGCATTACCCTTTTTGGGGATTGGAACGTATACTGATCTTTTCCAATCCTGTGGCCATTGTTGTGTTTTCCAAATATGCTGGCATATAGAATGCAATAATTTGATTCCATCATCTTTTAGGGCTTTGAAAAGTTCATCTTGGATACCATCATCTCCACTGGCTTTGTTGTTTGCAGTGCTTTTAGGGCCTTTCTGACTTCATTCTCTAGGATATCTGGCTCAAGTTCAATTTCTTCATCATTGCTATTATCAGGAGTGTTGAGGTCTTTTTTGTAGAGTTCCTCTCTGTACTCTTTCCATCTTTTCTTAATCTCTTCTGCATTTTTCAACATATACTTAATAGCTAGCATTTTCCTTGATAACCTTTACACGTTCATAACTTTTTTTCCTGATGTGCCAGAGCAAATCCGACTGCAGTTCTGTATTCAGCACATATGAATTACTATAAGGAACATATTTTCAACCCAGTAGAAGGGAATTTTTTTTGTTGCGCAGTGTTACAGTTAACCCTTTAATGATTTAATCAAAAAGGCAATTTTGATAGCAGAGGGTTGGGAATTGATCCCAGACATGTGGTCAAACTGGTCTTAGTGTTCAAGGACTACATTCCTGCCACACCTATGGGAAATGACTCAAATGGCCCCTGGAGATCAACAGAAGCCTTCCACAGCATAGCATAATGCAATCTCCGATTTTCCACATCCTTCTTCCCAGAGGTATCAGCCAGATGTTCAAGGAGTCAAATTGTTGTATAGATGTGTTAATTATGTGATTGCTTTTGCCTGATTAGATCTTCCTGTACTGTATCTTGTTTGCCAACTATTTAACTTAACAAACTGGATTTACCTTATGTACCCAATTGTATGTTTCTGTTTTTAACTGTACCATTTCTGTATTCTGTAACTATGAACTTTGGAATCTGTGTACTTGTTTCTTTTGTGTAATTGAATGACTATAGTGTGATATGTTTTTTGTATCTTTTCTGCCTATATAAACGTTATACGTTTGTTGTTTTTGTTCCATCACATAGTTGAGTCTGACCCTTTGCGATCCCATGGACCATCGCATGCCAGGCACCCCATCCTCCACCATCCTCCTCAATCTACTCAGCTCTGTGCCCACTGCATCAACAATACCATCTAACCATCTCATTCTCTGACACCCCATTCTTCTTTTGCCCTCAACACCAAGGCTTTCTCAATTGAATCCTCTCTTCTCATTTGATGTCCAAAGTACTTTAGCTTCATCTTCAGTATTTGACCTTCCAAAGAGCAGTCAGGGTTGATTTCTTTTAAGATACTTACCTGTACTAAATTGTGACAGTAAGCCTTGCCCCTTATCCTCCCCTTGTAAAATTCATTCAAAAACCTCACCTTTGATCTCACTTGGGACCTAGCCTTGCCCATCTAAAATAGCTTCATCATTTGCAGGGATTTTTGCTTAATTGAATGGCACCATCAATGAAGTAAACTTCTTTATTTTTACTGTATCTTATGTTGTTTGGTCTTTATTTCAACTCTGCCAGTGGCTTTCTAGAGTTAAAGGTAGTTTTTCCCTCCATCACCTAGTGACCTGTGGGTCCACTGTACCATCAACATTGAGGCTAGTGAGACCTCAAACTTTTCTGTGGTATGGGGAGGTCTTTTCAGGTAACACCATGTCAAAACAATGAGATTGCACTCTGGTTGTATTTATACATGTGGAAGCACAAAGTTGAAGGGTTGATAGGTTCAAATTTATTCTTCCCATTACAATTCCTCAAAACTTTTTCCTAACTGACAAGTGTGATCCTTCGATATAGGGAATAGTTTTTGGGAAGCACATTCAATTCTTAGAGAACAAATCTGAGAGTTGCCATTTGTTATGAAACTCTGGATTCATTTATATTGGTCAAGTCAAATTGTATCCTCATCCTTTGTCTATAACAAATCTCTTTAGATCAGTAGATAGTTGGTAGCAGGCTGGCTACCCTCCTGAACAATAATGAGCTCCTAAGGCATTAGTGAAGGCTGCTGTGCTCCTGTTAAGAAAGAAGACCATTTGCATGATGAGCTTGAAATGTGTAGGTAAAATATTTAGCAAACCTCAAATCATTATTTCTGCAAGAGGAAGTCCAGAGGGCAAGGTTATTATCAGAAACTTTCACCATGCTTTCATATATATTACATAGATTTTGAGAAATAGAGAAACTCAAGAAAATAAGTGTCACACAATTATCTTGCAGGGTCAATGGTAGCAAAAGGTTACAAAGTAAGAAGGGTTAAATTATTTATTTAGACAGGTGAGTTTCCTTTCAGAAGGGTTAAAATGTGTAAAATGTGTTCAAGACATTCATTCCTCTGCCTGAAGTTTACTCATGTTGTTTCTCTCCAGATTGATACTGTTAAATGGCTTTGCATGTCACAGTGGCACTGATCAAAAATCCAGTTTCAAAATTAGTTTTTTTTTGTTTGGGGTGCCCACATTATTAGAATTGCCTTGTAAAATGTTGATTTGTTCTGATGCACAATAATGTAGCCGTACTATTGTGCAACTATAATATCATATTGTACTTGTTGCAAAAATGTGCTTGTCAGATAAATTATTGGGAAACATTTGCTTCTTGTGGCTTTTAAAAAATGTTGGAAATATCGAGAGAACATGTCTTAGTGTGCTGGATAGGGGAGGTGTACTTCCCTGTTAAATCACTATGCAAAATAATAATAATAATAATATATTGATGAGTGCAGGCATATCTTTCAAAGTTCAGAGAAGCATGAATAGGTGTTAGAGGTTGACCTGAAAACAAGCCTTGGAAACAGACCACTTTTAAACAATGGCACTATTTCAGTTTTGGATGTGTCATAAATATGACAGCATTATAACTCACTGACAGATTCACTGCTCTGATTTCAGGTAGGAACTGAACTAATTCTGGTGAATGGATTAAAAAAATACATACTTGTACTGCTAATGTGTCACTAATGGAAGAAAAGGTAATGCTTGTCAAAACTGCTATTAATTTGATTTTCCCAGGGTGACCTCTGCAGTACTGACTGTCTGTGCTTGGGGTTGAAACCCCTGGTTTTGTTGCAAAGACCTGTATATATTTAAATCACACACCACTAAAGGGAGGTAATTTATAAGCACATAATACAAGAGACCATTATAGATCACTATGCTTCCACAGGAAATTCAGTGATGTACTTTCCTGACATATCAATTTGGAGCAAATGCCTCTGGATGCGTTTTACCCCCTCCTCATCTTCTCTATATGCCTGGCTGTCCTTTCAGGGAAAGCCATAATAAAAATAATTTCCATCATCACCAAGGGCACTGCCAATGAAAAATGAGCCCACAATTTGAAATGGACATAAATATTAGATGACAAAATAGATCACTATTCAAAATGCAATGGGGACTGCATGTTGTGTGGTCTTGTATATATTCTCCATCTTCTGACAGGGTCATTTCTGCTTCCTTCAGGATGATAAATAGATGGAAGAGTTCAAATATATAACTGGTTTATATGTGCAGGAGACAAATCTCTACAAAAGGTGTTACATTGCCTCCCTTTTAAATCAAGATGTGTTGTTCCAATGAGAAAGTTAAAGACATACTAAATTATCAAAAACAGATAGTACTACAACTATATGAATGCCATCTTGCCATATTGGCATGAAAACATAAGAGCTACATTGCAGGATTAGACTGAAAGCTACTTTCCACACAACTGGATTCATCCAGCTGCTTTATGGATGAAAGCAAAGAGATTAAAAATAGCTTTCATGTTCTTGTGAGAAAGACTATCCTATTCTATCTGAGGAACAGAATCCCTGTCTAAATGAAATTCAAAATGAATTGGTGGAGACTGTTTGCATATGGGGGTGGGGGGGAGGTGTGGTTCTTGACATTCAAGTGACATTCAGGATGGCATCCCAAGCACAAACTTGCCTAGCTTCACATTAATGGAAGATGAATGTATCAGTGGTTAGTAGGCACAATGGAGGTATGGAAGTTGTGGAGTCAAAGGTCATATACCAGTAAGTAGGGGTTGGTTGTGAGCTACTGTCTTCATGTTTTGTTTGTCAGATGGCCATCAGTTTAGTTACTGCAGCAGGACTATTACTACCACTTTAGGGATGTTACATGGAACTCTGAGCTGTCTAAGGAGGCTCTGAACACTAGTGAAATTTCTCAGGGCAATGATAGTGAGAATTTAATTTTATATAAAGCCGTTTGTTTTTGTGAAATAAAACTGGATATTCAGTCTTCATGAATTAGGGTTCTACATATGTTGCATTGAATGACTAAAAAATTCAGCTTGAAATGATCTTACATATTTACTGAATATATGGGGATTGTTCCCATAATGCTAGCAGTTTAGATATTCCAAATATACATGATGAATTCTCAACAGTTTCTTCCAGTAGACAGTACATATAGTCTATGATCTGGATCACCAGCCGCTTCATCATATAAGGAAGATTCTCACTGTGTTTGTATATGAAGAAAGCCAATAAGGGAAATCAATATGTTTTTCTTCTGAAGCTGTAGGCAGAAGAATCTATCCTTTCCAATTTCCAACTCAGCATGCTTCTTTTCCCTGTTTCATAAACTGCAGGAGTTGAAACAAGAAGAGAGGTCTGGAATAACTGGGAAATACTAAGTGTCTCTCAGTTGCACCAGGTGAGCAGAGTTCAGTGATCTGACACAGACAGGTGAGCAGGCAATGATGGGAAAGGCAAAACTCAGCTGAGAATCATAGAAAGGAAGGATAGAACAGACACCAGGAACCCCAAAAGTCAGCATTTCATTTTTATGTAGTGGGAAAGGTGCAGATGAGAATGGGTAATGGTATGTAAAAGGACAGAATATCAGATGTCTGATCCTTATGAAGGAATAATATGTGGAGGATAATTCCAAGAATGACCAATAGTCATGTTGGCTAGATGAAGTGTCTTAGACCTTTAGTCTAGCAAATAAAGTTTGCATGTACAAATAACCATGGAGAGCACTCAGAAATGATACCAATCTGGTGTAGAGGATGGAGTGACAGATTATGACTCAGGAGGCCTGAATTCAATTCTCTGCAAGGCCATAGAAACTCACTGGGCTACACATGTGCGGAACTGGCAAAACCACTCTTTACATATCTCACTTACCTTGAAATGCCTGTTAAGATTGATTTGGATTTATTCTTCTTTTCTGCCACATTACATGTGCACAGTAAATGGACTTTAGCAGGACTTCATTTGAAATTCTTTGGAAGGATTTGCTTAATTGTAGCTTCTGTAGCAGTCACATTTGGTCTTTGCTGCTAAACTGTGATGCTGCATGTTCGTGACAGGTTTAACAAATGGCAAATATGAGGAAGGTAAGATTATGGAAAGTGGAAAAGAATCTTTACTAATAAGTAAGCAAGTAAGTTCCCCACTTGGCTGCATTGAACTATAACAACATCAAACATGTAATGGAACAACACCATTTAGTGTCATTTGAGACAGACTTCTAGATTGTATTTTATGGCTTCATTTTCCTCTGTGAAAAGATTTACAGAATTCACCTACTCAGAGGAATACATAATGTTTAAACAGTGTAGTAGCTGAAAATAATTTATCTACCTTCGAAAGCAAAAGAGATAACCACCTTGGCATGGAAAATTCTTTATGGCTCACATATGTACTATGTGAATTATTTTACTGACACACTTTGACATTTTTTTTTTATGTTTTGCCCCCTGAGTGAGAATGAAAAAGGTTGAGAAATTCAAAAGAAAAGCTGTAGGCATTGTTTGGCATTTCACTGAACTATATTTGTTTCCTATAGTATGAGTTTACTTCTGTTATTTTCATAGAACGTTGACCAAGGACATCCACAACAAAGAAAAATTCCCAAGATAACTGGACTTGTGTCTTTCATAATTCCTACAACTCACACATTGTCCTCAAATTGATATGTATCAGAAAGCCATTGTTATTCTGTTGCAAATCAGCTACAAACTGGATATTCCATGTTCAACTGAAAGTTGCCCTGTCATGTGTGTCTGAATTTCTGGTACTTGTCTCTGATTGTGAATTGACTGTTTAAGTGACTTCTTCACTGCTGGTCTGGACCTGATGCTGTCTGTTTTTAATTATGCACCAGTCTTTTACCTTCTTAATTTTAAATGCTGCTCTGAAACTATACCCTGATTATCCGCTCAGATTTGCCATTAAGGATTTAATCTTATATTTTTGGTCACCACCAGCTAGTTTGGGGAAAAATCAAGTATTTGGAAGTAACAACCACTGAATTCGGTGAGACTTACCTTTGAAATACATCAAAGCATTTTGACTCATTGTTGATGAGAACTTTGTATTCTTGAGAACTTTTTTGAACTAACTGTGTGATTGTGTAAAATTACAACAGCTGAACTTTTATGAACCAGACTCCTTCTCCTACTCACCCCCCCCCCCCCAGAATTAATATTTATGGTGATATAAAATATTCCTATACTATTTTTTCCAGAAAGAACACATTTATCCCCAAGTTGCAGAATAGTTTATACAGTAGCATAGTGAGCTGCAGGCTGTCAGTGCTGAAATTACAAAGACCAGAGAGATATATTTTCCATACATTTTGTGATGACACTCATAAGTTTTGATTTCAAAAGGCAAGATGGGCATATCAGTGGTAAAAATGTGTAGAGTCATACTTGCCAATTTCATTATGGACTTCTATGCCTTTTCCCACCAATAATTTGACTTCTGTTCTTGACTGTTAAAATAAATGGTTATATTTCAGAAAGTGTTCCTCTGAATGGAGTGGGGAAGATGACAAAGAAAATCTACTTTTTGAAACTCCCAGTTCTTGCCTCTAGATATCTGTAGTCACAGTAGCATGAATTTTGAGATTTCATGTACTCATGTCTTTAAAATAAGCAAATTAAAAAATCTTTGAGAAGAACAAAGCCACTTGTGATATATAAAACCTATTGAAAGTATTGATGCTAAGTGGATGAAACTGATAAATAATTCAAGGAAAAAGAAAGCATAACAGGTGTCTGAGCTTCCAAAGGCCAATGGCAGAAGAGATATCCTTGGAAGCTGGAATATTCTCCTTGACTCAAGGAGAAAGCAAGCTGACAATAGATTTATAGTTTACCCTCTTACCTCCCAGAAGCTGTGAGGAACTGGCTGATGTGAATAGAGCTGGAGATAGACAAGGGTAACAAAGTTATTCCTTTCTGATGGTGGCGTGAATAGAAGAAAAGTAGCAGAAACACCCTTATTACAGTATAAAGCAAAGAGATTCTGTTCAGGACAAACTAGGACAGAAGGACCAGAAATTGCTCATATACTTGATCTTGAATACTGGGCTCTGAACCATTGCAACAACACACTGGGCTATCATTAGCAAATATTTTTAGATAAATTATTTTTTACGATCATCATGGTTGTTGTCACTGAATTTGCTCATTTTTTTTAAAAAAAATACAAAATATTGAGTTAATTATGTGATGCTGAAGTGCAGCTACTAATTATAGATCACTTGCTTGCTAGCTTGCCTGATGTTTCTTCTGCCTATAAATATATCTTCTGCACTTTGTTCTCAGAGAGAAAGACAATCACCACCACAAAAAACACAGACTTCACCTGAATTGAAACATGAACCTAAAAGCCCCCTGTGTATATTTTTCAGAAACTTTATCTAATCTTCAGTACGAAATGCTTGTGATTTTTTTGTGGCAGCTTCTGAACAAACATGTCTGAAATCCTTACAGTTTCAAGCTGGTCCATGTGTGATGTTCTTTAAAGGGTCACTTTTAAAGAGCCAGTGCATACAGTAGTAATACATGATGTTCTCAAGAAGGAGTTGTATAGTTTAAATAGTAAAGCAGCAGACACAGCATAAAACCCACAGGTGTTTGAGGTATGCATTCAGTCTATATGTCCATGTTAAATCTCTCCTCAAACTGTCAAGAGTGGTTCTGAAGATATCAGTCTGAATAAATCCAGACATGTGACAATGAGGACTTATTATTGCAAATTAGAACAGGAAATTAAGAGCCAGCTTCATGGCCTCTGTAGAGACAGTTATACCCTTTGGAGTAGCCTGCTCTACTGCAAATGTCAGACATGAGTGATCACTGGGAATTATATATTAATAATGAAAAATTGTGAACCTTTAACCACTGGCACTCTAGTCAGTGACAATTTGCTAATTTACAGTTTTGTACAAATGATGATAAACTAAATTGAGTTCATTTACTTTTCCTTAATCTGTACTCTGTTTTCATTATTGTAAGTGTATTTGAACAGTTCCATAAATATCTTATAGAAGAGGGTACCTTCTTTTATTATACATGCATAGTAAAAATGTAGCTTAATCAAACAGTAGGGGAACAGTAGGCTAAATATTTATAGTGAGTAACAGGCTATTCTGAAAATTCTGAAAAAATGTTTTAGTACATTTTGTTGAGGCTTATTTCCATATTTTGTTGCACTCCAGAATGCCCTGATTGAACATGAATGGATTTTGACAGAGTATTTCCAAAGTGGATTTGCCCCTGCCACACCCTTGCTGCAGTGTTGATGATATGTGGCTTGGGAGCCCAGAAAACACAGGCAAACAGTTCTTTGTGAGGCAACGGAAACTTTACTCACAAGGAGTGGTGCAGGAAAAAATATTTACAGTGATGACAAAAGAACAAGGTTAGCTTCAGCATACAGGAATGGCATATATACAAGAAGTTCACAGTTCTTAGAGAATTTCAGCTCTCACTCTCTTTGTTTACCCAGTAAGCTTATCATGGAGTCCTTGTTGGTTCCTTGCAGACCTTGATATGAACAGCTGTTAGCCAAGTTCTTGGTAGAAGCAAGCTCCAAGGCAAGACATCAGCTATCGAAGCTGTTTGTGTCCACTGACACAAAAATCACTACCAAGAAGTGACAAAAGTTCCAAAAGCACTGGCCCATAAGATTATCTTCACGATGAGCACTTCCAGCAATATGACCACTCCATTAAGGCAAGGCATTAAGGCAAGGGAACTTGGCTGCTGGGCGTGCTACATTTAATCCACAAGAGGCTTCATTCATTAGCTGCTGATCCTGAGCAGCTGGCCATTCTCTCTAGAATACCCTTAAAGTTATAGACAACAATTTATCCATGATGCAATGTGTGCCACGCCCAGACACAGTTACTAACAGATTTGGTGACTGTCTCATTTAATTCAGATCTTGAATCTGAGGTAAGATTCAGAAACTAAAAAATTCAATTATTCAAAGATAGAAGAAATATGTATGAATAGTAGATATTAGAAAGAGATTTTGATTGAAAAATTGCAATCAAATAAGTGCAGGGGTGGTTTGTTCGCTTTGCCATGCCCTCTAAAGAGTATTTAGAACAAGTAATACATTTTTTTCTTGGCAGAACTGGAAAAAAACCCACCACCTTTGCAGATATGTTATTTATAATTAAAATAAATTATATAAATATAATAGCAACAGTAATTATGTACTGCCCCATAGCCTCAGAGTACTCTCTGGATGGTTCACAAGGTAAGAAACCCAACACACTGGGTACTTGATTTACCAACTTTGGCAGGGTGGAAAGCTGAGTCGACCTTGAGTCTTTTGGGATTGAACTCAGAGTTTTTCCTGCAGTAGTTTAACAACTGTGCCTTGATAAACATGAGATAATCTTAAAGTATCCCTGAGTTTTGTTCTTTACTTAACTCTTGGAGCGTAGCGTGAAGGCACATGATACACCAGACTTGCTGAAGCTAAGCTAGGCTTTGTGGTCTGAAGAGCATTCTTACTCACTGCAATAGACAAGTGGTTATTGTCAGCCTCTGACTGCTAAGATGACAAAGGGCATGAAGAAGCCAAGCATCTGTAGCACTACAGTTTTAACAATCCCAAGAAATGTTTCCCATGGGGACAAACCCAGGATGGCAGGTCCTTCCAAGCATGGAATCCCACTGTTATAATGGGCAGTGGTGTCACCAGAATAGCAATGGTGACTAGGAGTTGCCATATCAATTTCTCACAATACTGTAATGGAACATCACTCTCAGAATGTATATGTAATTGGTCAGTATATCAAATTAATTCATTTTTCCAGTAATTAATTTCTAGCTAGATTATATTAGATTACATTGAAATTGTAACAATGAAGGATAATTTCACTTCTCCTGCAGTGAAGCTGTAATAATTTTTTTCATTATATTTATGGTTATATGGCTGTAGCCTGACTAAATGATGGAGGAGTAACACCAAATGGTGTCTGAGTAGGATCCATGTTTTCTCAATTTTTGTTGCCATTTTTGTGTGTTCTGTGACAGGAAAGTTGGAAATCTAAAAATAAAAAGACCAAACATTGAAAGAATTCTAAATACAGTATATGAAAAGTAATTTAAGTATGCAGAGTAATAGAAGACACATGATACTCTTTTTAGCCACACACTTTGGAATTATATGTTGTTAACTGTAAAACACAGAACAAGAACAAAACTAAAAGCAGGACCTTTTTCTTTTAGCCAAGAATAACAGTGATTCTATGTAGCTAATCTACAAAAGTAAAAACATAGCTTCAGTCAAACCTTGCGTAAAGAGCACCTCGCTTAAAGAATAACTCGCTTTAAGAGCAGAATTTTCTCTGAATGTTAGCTTTGCTTAATGAATAAAACCAGCCAAAAACTCGCTTAACAAATAAATCAGGGTTTGCAACCCCCCCCCCCCCACCACCACCAGAAGTCACAATTGGTCACTTTTTAATGGTGTTTCACTTAAAGAGCAAACTCACTTAAAGAGCAATCCTGTGGAACACATTATGCTCTTTAAGTGAGGTACAACTGTATAGTCTGGTCTTGAAGTACACATTAAACATTTGGAAGATTTATTCAATGATTATAGCACGTTTATAGCAAATGTTTATAGCAAATGATTATGACACATGTACAAGCATTATATTTAGGATTAAACCTTCCCTCTTTAGAAATGGGATCAAGGTAAATATTTATTTATCTATCAATTTTCCTTTGTATTACATCATTTTACTCAAGGCTAGATAATGCAGTGCCACATAGAAACAGTTTCTAACAATCATTAGAAACTGGAACTTTAAGACAAAGGACAAAATGCTTAGTAGGCAATTTAATTGATTTTCTTGAAGAAGCAACTTTACCTGTCTAAGAAGTCACAGGCAATAATACAAAGTCTCCCTTAGTCCTCAGAATAAATTGTGCCAAAATGTGCCAGCTAGTGAAATCATTGCTAAAGGAGTTTATGACTTCTCCACAGCAGCAAAAGGAGAAGTTAAAGGGTCCTCAGAACCCAACAATTATCAACATGTACTTTGGTATAAAATGGAAAAGTCACTAGCAGGCATTCACTTTGAAAATATACTTCTTCTTCAAAAGCCATATCCAATTCAGAATATTGGCTACCGTCATGGTGATTGCCCAGGAAGATTGTTCTAGGAACAATATAATACAGTGGCCTTTCATTTGCCTTCCAGATTGCAGCATGACCCCATACAGCTGATCCAATTCCACAAGTCACTTTCTTGTCCTGAGCCCTTTGGGCATGCAAATTTCTCTTCAGCCCCACATCAATATTGATGAAGCTGCTGCCCTCCATCAAGATGGATTCAAGTGGGTTTTAATTCACTTGGAAACCATCACCTTTTCCTGTGGATATCACCAACCAAGTCCATTAGTCCTCAAGATTGTCAGGTTAGTTAACCACGGCCTATCAATCGGCATTGAGTCTCTAGCAGTATGGTTTACTCTATTATCATAGGAGGATAATCTGGCCAGACTTGAAAATATATGCATTAAGCTAAACATTTTCATTAACTGATACAAACCCTGCAACTCAACTGGACATCTTGGGCAAATGCACTCAGATTGAGTCACTTTACACATTGTTGAGGCAGATGTTATTTCAAATGCCTAATGACTTAATACAATGTTATAACTTGGAGGGAATGGTTTTCACCTGGTACCAATATAGAGGTCTTCCAATCTAACCTCTTAAACTAATATCTGCAAATTTTACAAAGATGCATTGGGAAGCTTAAAGGAAGAATATTCCCTATGTTTAGAATCAGAACAAGTTGGAAGCTCTGGGGAGTCAGTCTGAAATGGTTCTGTGGCTTGGTGACTCCTCTGTGCACAAGAGGATGTCTACTATGTTGTTAGCCATGTGGTGCCTCTCCCAGATTTGTACCTGAGAAGGGTGGTACTAGGAGTGCTAATTGAAGCCAACCATTAAGGAAATGGCTGGTTAGGTTGGGAGAGATCAGATATTTTCTGGTGGACTGGAAGCTGGCCAGCCAGGCAAATATAAATAGAAGCCCCTGGGTGGGGTTCTGGAAGTTTCCTATTGCTAATCTTCCTTGCCTTTAAGACAGATTTATTGGAAATAGCTGTACCCATAGTTGCAGAAGTGATTTTTATTTCTATGCTCTATTTCATAATTGACGTGGTTTTGTTAGTTGCTGTAAGATCGTGGTTTTGCACATAAGAGTGGATCACAGGAGATGGAGATGAACAGTTAGCTCTATCCCAGGCAAACAGATCTTCTCTGGGGGAGATCAAGGATTGGGAGACTTTAGGGTTGCTTTACGACAGTTCGTTAAAATTGGTGACAGTAGATCTCCTCCTAGTGCTCCTCTGCCTAGGAGACATTCATGCCCACATCCCACCCATCCTTGGCAATCCAATCCAGTGAGCTGGGAGATTGGCATTGGCTGATAGAGACAGCTAATGCTAGGATCTGCTCTGTATCTTATACAATCCTTTTTTGCTACAGCAAATCCACATTATGGCCCAATTTTAACCTCTTACAATTTATTCTGCAATAAAGTTCAAAACCTTAGTAATGGTGCATATTATTAGGAGCTATGGGGTGTGGGTTAATTTCACCTGTATCTGCAATTAGTAGGTGAAATCCAGTAGTAAGTCACAACATCAGCATATTGAATCAATGGAAGCTATCTATCTAAGAACCCCGTTAGATCTCCATTGATTGAATACACCTATTCTACTTTCTACTTTCAGCCAATGTATGGGGAAATGAAACCTTGTCAGATATTTCTTGACCAGTGATAAGAATTATCCTATGACCAGAAAAATCACCCTGGTGACAATATAGACAAGGGCATTATATTTAAGACTGTAGATCAGGCTCTCTATATCCTATTATCTCTAGTTATTCATTGCTAAAAGGTCATTAATAGACTATTAAAGGGGGAAATGTCACACATATGAGAGAAAGAGTGATGAGGAAAGATGCCCTGCTAAAGGTTGCCAAACTGGGGGAGAAGAACAGTGGTAGATTACTCAAAAGCAACAACCATTCTGGGACTTTTGTGAAAAGGCCATCTTTAGCACTGGAGGGGGACTGGTCAAATGTCCTCTTTTTGGAGGCTCAATTGACATTGGCATCATTTTGGCTCAAAGTCAAGATGTATTTACTTATTGGAGCCTTTGGGAGTTGAGGATAGTGGCCTGCATAGGTTTCAGTGCCATTTTTGAGTGTTTCTAAAGTTAAAATATTTCGATTTTGTGTCATTTCATTTTAAAATTGATTTCAATATCGTATTGCTTTATTACATACCCTGAGATCCTATGACATGGGGTTGGCTATAAATGTTTAAATAAAATAAAAATTCTAATGAGCTTATCACATCTTCAGATGCTATTAACCAACACACTAAACTTTAGTAGGTCTCCATTAACTGAGTATACCAGGTGAACAGAAACTGATAAAAGCAGCCTGTTTCTTCAGGTCATTACTCTAAATGTGAAGGGCATAAATAAGCCTTTCAAAAGGAACGGGATCTAAACAATCACCGCCAGAAAGGATGCTGATGTCCTATTGCTAGGGGAGATGGTGAATTCTCAGCTTTTCAAACATGACTAATGTTCACCACTTACTGATATCCACTACTGACAGGGCATCCTGATAACTCTATCAGGAAGAATTCCTTTTCAGTTGTTCAAATCTTTAAGAATGCAAGAGGTAGATATGTATTTCCCAAAGATATTACAGAAAATAGCAAAGAAAGAAAGAAAAGAAAAAAGAAAGAGGTCACTTATGGCTTGAAGATTAAATAAATGACACAAAATTTGATTCCTTAAGGAAACTTTTTCTACGTTGGAGAGCTTTAAGATGATGAACTCGTGCTCAGAGGAGACGTTAATCAAACAATAAGTAAACAAAACTACAGTGGATCAGTGATTCAGATCCTGTATCCGCTGTTCTGACTACCAAGGGGAACATAAAGCTTAAAAAATTGATTGAACTACAAACATAACCTTTACTTTGTCAATTGTAAGTATTATAAATTTAGTGTAAAAATATTCAAATGTCTTGGATAATTACATTAGAAAAAAAGAAAAGTCAAATAAAGTCAAATAGAAAGAGAATGTGGAAAGAATGTACCAGTCATTTCAAAATAATACCTGTTTAAGGAATCTTTTCATTTTATTTATTGAATATCAAATCCCAATTAATTTTATTAGGTCAACTATTAAATCACAATAATTTTGTGTCAGAAATTATTCTGAGTTGAAAGGATTTTTGCAGAAGAAACTCCACTCAGGGAATGCCCAAATGAGGCTCCTTTCATGTCCCAAAGGGCTGGGACAGAGACCGGAGCTCAATCCCTCATGCAGTGCCCAGGTCTCAAACTGGTGACTTGTCAGCCTTCCAGCTAACAAGGTGAGCTTCTTAACCACTGAGCCACTGAAGCCCCATGACTATTAAATAAAGCCATTACAGTTGTACTCATCTTAAAGAGCATAATTCGTTCCACAGAATTACTCTTTAAGTGAGTTTGCTCTTTAAGCGGAACACCATTGTAAGTGACCAATTGTGACTTCTGGTGGGGGGATTGCAAACCCTGATTTATTTGTTAAGTGAGTTGTTGATTGTTTTATTCAGAGAAAATTCTGCTCTTTAAGTGAGTTACTCTTTAAGCGAGGCACTCTTTATGCAAGATTTGACTGTATTAAGAAAGTATAAGATGATTGCAAACTGTTTTGAATTGATTACCTCACTTTTGACCATTAAACAAAAATATACGTAGCCAGTTCCTTGTTTGCCTACAAATAACCTTGAGAACATTTTATTGGGACTATCTGTGTAGAATATATTCAATGGCAAATGGAGCTGTTTGTTCACAATAGTTTTCTGCAACCATTGGTTTCCTAGTGCATTGGACAACAGACATTCTTTCACAATGGTGATTTATTGCTATTTTGAATGGAGAAGGCTTGTTTGTTTTTATGTTGATTTGGGGCTCTGTGATAAACTGACTGAAAGGTAACAGATAACTCACCAGTTTTCCCTGCCCTTCTTCACTCAGCAGTGCATTACTAAGAGGACAAGCATTAAAAAAAAGAAAAGTAAATGAGAGAAATGCACATCAACCTTTAAAGTCCATTTGCTATCTTAGCAAATACAAAGGTGGCCATTTTAATGTATTTCTGTTTGGGTCAGGTGTTTGAAAGAGCATAGGTAATGCACATGTAAGGATTATTCATTTCAGTAATGGAACAGGTTCAGTGGGGGGAAGTCTTAGTTTAATTTAATAAATCAATGCATTTTGTAAAGTTTCACAGAACTGAAACCCTTATTTTGTCAATGCCAATGGATCTTGGCCATGAAGTAAAAGTCAGAATAGGAATGCCCCAGAGCAACTTTCCTACAATGAACAATGTAATTCACAGTGAAAGCTTAAAATTGGCTCGTAGAATGCACACCATATGAAACTATGTATTTTTGATTCTACTTTATGGAATGAAAGTGTAGTTTTTAATACACATAGCTTTTTATTTTTTTAAAAAAGAAGCATTGAAATGTGGTTTATTATGACATATGAAAAATGTCCTGGATTGGGGTTACCAACGAAAAAGTAAGGTATAGTAATACCTTGGATAATGACTGTATTGGATAACGCTAGAATCAGATAACAATGCATAATTTCTAAAAACAAATTGCATCAGACAATAATCTGTTAACGTTATCCGATGCAGTCATTTGTAGCAGCAGGGTGGCTGGAAAGCTGAACGGAGGTTCCCTATTCGGCTTCCCAGCCACCCTGCAGCTGTGGAGGCAGGGGTGGGGTGGCTGGAAAGCTGACGGGGGGGGGCTCCCCTGTCGGCTTCCCCAGCTACCCTGCAGCTGTGGAGGCAGGGGTGGCTGGCTGGGGAAGTTGATGGGGAGTCCCCGTCAGCTTCCCCAGCCACCACGCACTGTGGATAAGGTCCTCCAACCTTCCCAAGATGGCAGGGGTGCCGGTGAGCCCGAAATGGGCAAAAAAAAAACCCTTCCATTTTCCACCCATTTCAGGCTCCCAGATGCCCCTGCCACCTCCAAGGAGGTCGGGGGACCCAGTCCTCACTGTTTCTGAAGTTCCCCCACCTCCCGGCCGCTGCAGTAAGCCAAAACGTCAGGATAAAACACCATGCTGCCACCACTGCAGAAACTAGAAGTGCAAAAACATGGTCACAAATTTTAAAAATGGAGCAAAACCACTCCGCAAACCCTCCCGCCACCATGGGAAGTGGTGGAGGATGCAAAAGCAGCCAGAAAAACACCATGCCGGTGCTGAAAATGGAAGTGTCAAAACGCTGCATTTCCAGCAATTCTGGAGGTGGTGGGGAGCTTCTGGTGGTGGTGAGGGTTTCACCATGGGCTGGATTAATTGGTGCCATGGGCTGGATTAGGCCCACTGGCTAGATTAAATGGCATCATTGCCCGGTTTAGGTTAATGGACCATAGGTTGTGAATGCCTGCTTTAGACCAGTGATGGTGAACCTTGGCACTCCAGGAGTTATTGGACTTCAATTATCAAAAGCCCAAGTCAGTACTCCTGATGATCAGGGCTTCTGGGAATTGATATTCAAGAACATCTGGAGTGCCAAGGTTTGCCATCACTGCTCTAGACAGTTCATTATTTATTTATATGTATGTTCTTTTTAAAGAAGAGAATATTTATTGATCATTGGTTGGCAATACTGCTGAAACAGCTTCTGACAAAATAGAGAGTGACTATTTGATTTTTGTGGATCTTCTCCTCTGTTCATAAAGAGGAAGAGTAGATCATAGTGAAGGAGGCCATTTTTGGAAGCCTTTTCACCTTTTCAGATCTGTTTCTACATTTGAGAGGGGGGCTGGCGGTGTTTTTATTATTTTATTTGCTTTAAAAAATAGAGGGCAGTTGGACAAACATGTGAATCTAGGGGAAAAACACCATATAGTTGGGAAAATAAGTACATGTTATGCCCTGGAGAAAAGACAGATGGAAATTTGTAACAATATGAACGTGAAAAAACCCTTGTAGAACTTTCAAGGATTGTCATGAGAGGTGCTTAAGAGGCACTAATTTTGGCAGCACAACCTTGATGAGGCACTAAGAATACACATATAATTTTGTTACTGTACTAAAACTGATTAATAAATATTAATGAGGTGCTAACAGGATCATCTTGTTTGACCCTCAGATGATAGTAGCACTGGGAAAGAGGAATATAAAAGTGGCAGGAGCCATTAGAAATCTTCAAGAAAGGAGCAGACAAGGAAAGAAAGTTTGCTATTAATGTTATCTGGGATAATATATTGGGAATAGAGAAGATAGATGTGATTGCTCCTTGGAGCCATGAATAAAGATTTGAGACACAATAATGGTTTTCAAACTTGGGACCCAATTTATTAGCCTGTGGTGGGGTCTAGTAGTGCTAAAACAACCTGGTGCCAAGGCAGATGGTTAACCTTTTGGTCCCTCTCCAGTTCATAATGAGTCCCTAGCCTTTAGGTCATGATGCGTCACCTCATGCCCAGTCTGGTCAAACTGGGAAGAGATCTTTGGGTCATTAATTGAAGTTGGTGGTACCCCGAGTCTGCTTCAACAGGTCATCCAAATGTACATCTGAATCACATGATATGTGTTGCCCATCTGTGGGACCTTGTCAGAAAACAACATCTTTTTCCTAATGTTCTCAAAGCTTGGTGAGGTTGTAGTTTCAAATAGGCCTCAGAAAAATCCTTTGTCTTCTCTGAGCTTCAAGGCTGTGTCACAGACAGCCTGTTTTTTTAGTATTTCTTATCTTTCTAAGCTAGCTGAGGTCCATGTTATGTCTAGGTGCCAGAACACTCTCTGTGCACGTGTGTAAACAATATATTGTTTTGAGAAAGTTATTCTCTGTTGTTCTCTGTTACCTGATTGGCTAAAGCTAAACCACCTGACCGCAAATTCTCCATTTTGCAGAGAAGTGAAAGAGTTCGTTTTCTGCCTCTCCATGGATTAAGACCTGTTTTGATTTGAGAGTTTTTTTGTTTCTGGATCTCTATGGGCTAACATTCTTTTGCCTAGGAGCTATGCATTTTTGCTCCTTAAAAATGGCTACCTAGATTACCTGTGGACTGTATTGGACTGACCTATGCTACTGACTTTTATGCTTTATGAACCTGATCAATAAATCTTCATCATTTTCTTGAACAACGTGTCTTCATTGGACTAAAAGGGTAAGAGAAGCATTGCATTTCACACACAAACCTTTGAACACGCTACCAAATTAAACCCCCTTGTGGATGATGGGCAGTTAAGAGCTGTAACTCTGTTTTGCCGGCCAGCCCCCCCTTTGGAAGCTTTGGTTAAGGGTTTTTTTTTCCAGAGTGAGGGCCAACTGGTACGTGACAGACCTCAACATGATCTGTGTTGCCATCCAGTCCCACACTACTTGGCAACAACAAAATGCTTATAAATTCCCCCCCCCCCCCAATAATTTCTAGTATAGGAAACAAGCTTGCTGGCAAAAGCAAAAATCTGCAGGAGTTCACATGTATGACAAAAGTAACTTCTGTTGTTTGCAAGGGCAGCTCAGAACTTTACCCAAGGGGAAAAATGACATCAGAGGATCAATTCTGTAAAAGAAAGCTGTTCTACACATCTAACATGAGTCCTAGTACTGAGAGACAGATGGAATTTAAATCGAAGAAATTAATAAATACAATAGAAAGATATAGCATGACTTGGGGGAAAGGCTTCTATTTCTAGGGAAACAGCTGCATATAAAACTCTACCCTGCTTTCCTGGAATCGCAGAATTCTGGATCACTCCCAAGGTACTCAGAATAAAATGCAAAGAGCTATTCATTTTTTATATTCAAGGGGTTCAGACAAATAGGGTTTGTGTGTGTGTGTTTGTGTGTCCAATACAGAGGAAAATGGCACTGAAATGTCTTGGAGACAATCACAGGAGAACAGAATAAGAGATCACAAAATGTACATTTCATTGATGCTGTATTTCTTACAAAACCAAGGCAGTATAAAGCAAGGCCATTTAGACCTTTGTATCATCCAGGCATCCATAAACCTGGCACAGTGCTTATTCAGCTTTCAAGAGTTTTATTCTCATACATTTTTCAAGGTAGAAGTGGCCCTTGAAAGTTCATTTGCATGATGATGTCAGAGTGAGCTGTCATCCAAAGTGCCCTTGATGGAAACAAAATTACATTGCCACTTGAGCCATCTATGAGAGCCTCTTAATGGACTGGCTCCTGTTTTCAATTAAATGAGAAACAAAGCAACAATTGATAAAGATGCTGAAATGCTGGGAAATGAAATCATTGGACAAACTCTCCAGCTCCCTGGATAAAATTGACCAAGCCAGCACAAAGACGATTTTTCATTCCCACTTTATGGAGAAGAGGAAAGTTGTCAAAATAATTTTGTTAATTTTGCACTGCATTTTTTCCACAACCCACAGCAAGTTACTTTATATCAAACCATAATGTTTGCCCACCAAGTCTGTTATTGCCTTCTTTGATTGCCAGGTCTCCAGGTTCATAGTAAAAGTGAGAGAGTTTCAGTTTGGGACCTCCTGTATGAAGAGTATCTCATCTGTCTCTCAGTTAGGGTCCTAGACAGCCATCTTTTTTGTATCCCTCTTCTATGAATAGAAAAGAGAGATAGACATTATCACATTGGGCTTTAGATCCCTTTTATGTCAGAGTAAGTTGGAGCATGCCTGTGGAAATATGTAAGAAGAGTGGTATGTAAGTCTGAATATCAATCACAATTACATGTATAAGGTAAAGGTTTCCCTTGCTCAAAAGCCAGTTGTATCTGACTCTAGAGTTCAGTGCTCATCTCTGTTTCAAAGCCGAAGAGCCAGCACTGTCTGCTTCTGCAGATGTTTCCATGGTCATGTGGCAGGAATGACTAAACATGGAGTGCACGGAACACTATCTACCTTCCCATCAAAGTGGTCCCTATTTATCTACTTGTAATTTATTGCTTTCAAACTGTTGATTGGCAGGAGCTGGGACAAAGACAGGAGCTCATTCCATCCTGCAGTACTTGGGAATCGAACTGCTGACCTCCCGCCTCCCAGTCAGCATCTTAGCCACTTGAGCCACTCCACTATATACTGCATGTATATACTGACCCATAACATTTATATACTGACCCATAACACTTATTTCATTCTGGGCGATTCATAAGGTGATTAGCATTTTGCCCCAAACATGCTGAGCACTCATTTTACCAACCTTGGAAGGATGGAAGACTGAGTCAACCTTGCGTTTTCTCAGGATTGAACTCCCAACTTCAGTAGTTTTAGGTGCAATATAGTAGTTTAGCCATTGCATCCTTCTTGATGACCTTAAATGAGCCCATAGTTATCAATTCAGGTGATATTATAATGGCTTTTCTGAGATGCAATATTAAATATGTGGGGGGAAAGCATATACAATTTTTCATTAGCAAATAGTGAAAATGGAATCTAATATAGTCCTGGCAATTCACACTTGATAGCACTTACCTTTACTATGGGGGAGGGATATAAAATGGACTTCTACTTCACATTTTTTTTAAAGAACAGAGCCTGGCAACCACCAACATGACATGAAAATTTGGACTTTCCCTACCTTTGCCTGAAGAAGTGGTCTTGAATCACGAAAGCAATTTTTTTTATTTTAGTGATCCAAAATAGGTTTCATCTTCTTCTACATTTGTTTTGCATATGGATCACACAGCTGATTTGTTTGATTCATTATCTTGTTTACAAAATTCTTGCTATTTCAGATGGGTTAAATTCAGGATTTTGGTATGAAGAATGTCAACATTTCCATATTCTCTTTTAGGAAACAGAAGGAACGTAGCTGGTGCTCTGAGGTGTTCAATCCTCTCTCCTGAAAAATAAAAATAAAAATGATGGCTACCTAAGACCATAACTCAGAGATGGAGGAGATATTTTCCATACAGGAATCAGAGAGAAAATAAGACAAAGCAACTCTCTAATATGATTGAAACATAGACTAACACAGCTACCATTTTAAAAAATTCCATACAGGAAGTCTCAAGTTGAAACTCTGCCACCTCCAAGGGAAATGTAAGAGGTGATAGGAAAGATTTTTACTATGAACTTGAGACCTGCAGCCAATTAAAGTAGACAATAACTGGCTTTGTGGACAAACATCTATTCTGAAGCTATTATTCATATAAAGGTATGCTGGAAGCTGCTTTCAATTGAATCATATCGTTAAACTAACAAGACAGTGCTGCTAATTTGGCACTTTTGCTATATATATAACCAGTTCTGATCCATCTACACCAGGGGTTCTCAATCTTTTCAAGCTGTGGGCCAGACCACGCCCCCTCAGACAGTTGAGTGTGCTGGACTGGTGGTTCCCCCACCATAAACGTTGCCATAAACTGTGCCTGTGGCTGTCGTAAACACATTTACGACAGCTGTGGGCACATTTATGGCTGTCATAAATGTGTCCGCTTCTGCTTCCACTTTCAGTGGTGGTGACAGTAGCAAGGTGGGCTACATGAAATGGTGCCACAGGCTGGGTCTGGCCCATGGGCTGTAGGTTGAGAACCCCTGATCTACACAGTGCAGCTGTTCCCAAACACTGCGGATAATATATCATTAAAATGGATGACTCTTAGGATGATAGTATAAGACAGTATTGTAGATTGAGCTCAATGTAAGAAAACTAACTGAGCAAAACAGTAGGAATTTTGACATAAAAGGAAGTTAAGATTAAGACATTTAATAGGGGATCAGTCAGCAGAACAGTACTTTTTTGTGAAACTTGGTTTTTCCTTTTCTTCCTTTTTCATATCCTTCTCAGTTACTTCCTTAAACTGATATCTCAGATTTTGCTCCAAAGTCACACTTTGAACACTTTCATCCCTGCCTACCATGGAGGGGTAAGGGTGGGTAGTGTTGGCAGAGAGCCCTCCTTGCTCAAAGTGTCTATAAAATCAAGACTCCCAGAGCTGCTAGAACTGAACTGTACTAATGTAGGAGAAATCCCAAAATCTGACTCCTTTCCCACCTAAACTCAGTTAACCATTTCACATCCAAACACTAGGGAATTGCTGTGACTGTCATTCAACAAATTTTAAAGAGGGACAATCGATTAGTCCATCTTTGTTGTCCTGCTGGCAGGTAAAGATGTTTTTAACTCAATGACTGTTTTTGTTTCCAAGTTGTCTGCTGAAACCTAAATTACTTGGGTGGTGTTTATTTATCTTGTATTGATCTGTTTTCAGCTGATTTTCTTTTATGGTTTATTGATCATTTATTGTATCTTATCTTATGAAAGCTATTGGTGGCTGAAAGTTGGAATAAAAATCAACAAACAAAAGCCTTGTTTACTGGTTACAATTATAACATTTCTGCTTCCACTTTCTTTATGCATGATGGAGGAACCAGAAGAAGAGAGGGTCCTGTAGTGCATGGATGCCCAAACTTTTTGCTACAGAGGCCTCACCTCGCTCCTGGAACAGCTATGTGAGCCTGACCACCAGTGATGGGATGTAACAGGTTCGCACCAGCTCGCCGGAACCGGTAATAACTTTTCCCAGTGTTCCGGAAAACCGGTAGCAGCTTTTGTGGGGAACCACCTTCGGGGCTTACCTTTTCACTGGTTCCCCCACTGGGTGGGGGTATTTTAATGTATTTTTAATTTATTTATTTATTTATTTTATTAAAGGGTTTGTGTTATGGGTGGGTGGGTGGGTGGGTTGAGGGGTGTGTGTGTGCTTATTTTTATTTTATTTTATTATTATTTTGTATTTTTTAATTTTTTTCTTTGGCCCCACCTACATCATGACATCATGATGTTAGCTCCGCCCACACTGATGACATCATGGTGGGGTAGTAAAAATCTTGACATCCCACCACTGCTGACCACACCGTTGGAACTGGGCACGTTTGCATATGCATGTTAGGAACCACTTCCAGAAGTGTTTCTGGATATCTCTACACATGCAGAAATTCATACCCGCCTGCTCCTGGAAGTGATTTAGCTACTCCTGGAAGTGGTTTTGCCACTCCCAGAAGTGGTTCTGGACGTCTCTGCATATGCGCAAAAGCATCCCTGACACTCCTGGAAGTGGTTTTGCCACTCCTGGAAGTGGTTCTGCATGTCTCTGTGCATGTGCAATGCATTCCCACCACTCCCAGAAGTGGTTCATGATGCACATGTGCATTGGTGGGGACATCCACCATCCATTTCCGGGAACGGCGAGGGTGTTGGGGGCCAGATGAATTGGCTTCAGGGGCTTGATATGGGTCAAGGGCCATAATTTGGGCACCCTTGTTGTAGTGTATAGATCCACATTTGGGCAGGGACATTTTTTGGTTCATACATCTCTCCTTTGCTGAAGAGAGAGATGGTAGGAAGGGCAGGTAGACACCTCTCTAACACTAGTTGCTGAAAGTGACAATTGCGGTAGCTTAATGGAACTAACCCAGTTCTCGTTCATTGGGGGAGACTGTCAGTATATAGATAGTAGTTAGACAAGTTAGCTGGGGTTTCATCTCCAGAACTGATACAAGATGCAGCTTTGCAATATGAATATAAGGAAAAAATCTAGCTGAAAGTTTTAATTATATAAGGATTGCACACCAATTTTACACATATTTGCTCGTGTATATTTTATTGAAACCTTTCTGACAAAGATGTGGCATGTGCTAGACACTACATTTGAACATTAATTTAGAAGCAGAAAGACAGTCTACTATTATTAAGAAAAGGAAACTGCCAGTCTTCTGCCAGTACAATCAGGTATGATTAAGATGTCTTTTACAATTTTACAGATATTGAGCTGCCAACCCATACCTACATTAATTCACTCCAATTATTCATTGATCTGCACTAGAACTAGTCAAAGACAAATTATGTGCCAGTGCTGAGCAAGGGAAAAAGAAAATCTCACTCTGTAATTACTGTGCTCACATTTGTTTTCATACAGGGTACAGTTTTATTTATCAAGCAACCTTTTTATCACCTTCCCCAGGCTCAGAGAATGGCAGGTTGTCATCAAATTATTCATGATTTTAAACAAATGAAGTGGAATCCATGGTGTTTTTTTACATACATTTATTCTGAGTTAGTTGCCAAACACACACAAGCTATGATATCTATCTGTCTGTCTGTCTCTCTGTCTCTCTGTCTTCTATCTATCTATCTGTCTATCTATCTATCTATCTATCTATCTATCTATCTATCTATCTATCTATCTATCTATCTATCTATCTATCTATCTATCTATCTATCTTTAGATTTCCACTCACATGGGCATTAAGACTTCTCCATCTTAAATTGATATAAATTAGATACAGTACATAGATGCCATCACATCTATCTTGAAATAGATAAATGGCTAATCTGAAATCCAGCTGAATTCAAGTTTCAGGTAAAATTAGCATCTCTATTCTCTCTCTACTAATTTAGATAAGAAGACAGTCAGAAGATAAGTTTCAGCTTTGTTTGTCCACCATGATATAATCACTTTTTGTGATCTTTTGTAAGATTTACTTTATAAATTTTCAAATGTGTTTAAATGAAAATGTTTGGGGCACATATAAAAATAAATAGTAAAAGAATGGGGTAAGAATGGATGTCAGGGAGAGCATGTTCCAAAGTGACATGAACTACAAATAGTATAATATGCCCATCACTAACCTACCCTTGGATTGTGTGTATACACAACCTAATGCTAAAATGATTCTATCTCACCTAGATATCTTGGCCATTTGGATTAATGTTAGTTGCACAACATTTTGTCTCAGTTTGCCATAACTGCAGGGAGTATAATAATACTGTACTGAAATTAAACTAGATTACACTCTTTACTGTAATTAATATTACTTCATATAATTGGAAGGCTAATTTTATTGTTAAATAGCTTGTCTTTAACTTCATGACAAAACACACTACAGTGTAGTTTTTTAAAAAAGTAGAACTTTAGTAAATGTATATCTAGTTCGCAATTTCTAACAGGAAGGTTAACTACATTGGTTAAATACACTTCATAGTCCACTGAATGTAATTATATTGCAATTATATGGAAGTTACAATAAAAAGATAAAGTGCAATTGTACCGCAACCTATCACATTGACCAGATTATTATACACCTCCAGTACCTGCCAGTTTCAGTAATCATTTGTTGCAGCACAAACTCTTTTCAAAGTTCCTGACAAATTGAGTTTAGTCATTTGCTCATCCATGTTCCATCCATTCTACAAGCAGAAATACCGTAATAATTTTTTTAAAAAATGCACATCTTCCCACTGATTGCCATTGGCAAGTCCCAGGCAAAAGGAAGAAGCTGGGCAAAAAAAAAAAATCAGCCTGTGAGTAATAACATGCAGCTGTAGGGAAGTCTAAGCTTGTAGAAAAGTAGTGAGTGACCAGGACTTGCTTATGGTCAGTTCATTTATTAGATTTATGCATCCTTTCATGCTACCCCTTTTCTTTCTCAATGGAAAATTGGCATGGCAAAGAAACAAGTTGGACCAGGGGGCTGGCAGCCAATAATGGCTGTACAAGGGAAACCAGGGATAGTGAAAGTCCAACATGGTTTTAAGATGGTGTTCCCTACCTCCAGGGTCTTTGGGCCAGTAGCAGCAGTGACACACCTGCCCACCCTTTAGGTCTAGTGCAAGACTAGCTGGTCACTTTGGGGCTGGATAGGAATTGCTGGCTTACCCAGTGATTGACCTCTATTGGGTAAGAACTTATGATATGGCTGCAATGCAATTATGATATGGCTGCAAAGTGAGAAGGCTATTTTAGCAACCATGGGGGATGTGTAAATGTTTAACTCTATTGTCATTGGCCATGTTCATTCTCTAATGACATCAGTATAGAGAAAGTTCATTCTTTCTAACCCTGAAGTGATAATAATAATTTCTGTGTCAGAAATAATTCTGGGTTAAAAGGATTTTCTTCTGGACAAACTCCACTCAGGGGATGCCTGAATGAGACTCCTTTCATGTCCCCAAAAGCTGGAATAGAGATGTGTGCTCATGCAGTACCTTGGTCTCAAACTGCTGACTTGCTAGCCTTCCAGCTAACAAGGCGAGCATCTTAACTACTGAGTCACTGCAGCCCCTTGACCCTTTATTTGACCCTGAAGTGATAACAGGCAACAACACTTCATACCCTTGCTCTTGCTCTAATTTAACTCCAGGGTGTGTCATAACAGTGAGGGAATTGGAGGAGAGGAATGCTTCCAGTGTTGGAGTGCTCGCCAACTCTTGAGGCATTTGGTTCCACTGTCATACTGCTCTAACTGTTAAGATGTTTTCCTGATATTCAGCATATATCTGACGTCCTTTAGTTTGAGCCCACTCTTATATGGCTTGCACTCTGAGATGATCGAGAATAGATCCTTCCCTTCCTCTTTATGATTGCCTTTCAGGTACAGTAATACCCCAGATAACGATTACATGAGATAACGCTAAAATTGGATAACAATGCAATTTAAAAAAAATTGCATCGGATAATGATTTGTTAGCATTATCCGAGGTAATTGTTTGTAGCAGCAGGGTGTCTAGGAAGCTGAATGGGGGCTTCCTGTTTGGCTTCCCAGCCATCCCACACCTGAACCCACAGATGCGGGGTGGCTGGAAAGCTGACAAGGGAGTCCCCTGTCAGCTTTCTAGTCACCCCATAGCTGCAGGCGTAGGGGTTTCCTTCACAAGCAAAGGGCTATCCCAGTGTCGGATAGCCTTTGCTTGTGAAGGGAACATGGTTCCCGAGGTCCCCAGACCTACCCAGCCTGCGGTGCAAGGCAGAAGGCCCGAATTTGAATCCTGGCATTTTGCCTTGCAGCAATGGCTGGGTAGGTCTGGGGATGTTGGGAAGAGTGTGGATCGGGACCCCCGACCTCCCCAGAGGTGGCTCTACGCTGCCCCTGCCACCTCTGGGGAGGTCGAAGGACCCAATCCACACTGTTTCTGATGTCCCCCGACCTCCCGGGGCACTGCAGTCGCAGCACGTGATCGGTGCTTGGGTCGCGTTGTTGAACAGGTGTGCATCTTGGTTCAAGCCCCAACCCAAGCACCAATAGCACACTGAGATACTCCTCCCTCTTTGGAAAGGGCAGTGGGGATTCCACGTTAAAAACAGGATAACGATGAGACTCGTCAAACCAAGTCTTATTGTTATCCAAGCTACTAGTGTATTTGAAGAGTGCTAGCATGTCCCATCTTAATCTCCTTTTCTCAAAACTAAACATGCCCAGTTCCTTCAGGTTTTTTTTCATATGGATAGGTTTCCCAATCCTCAGATCATCCTTATTGCCCTTTTCTGTACCTGCTGTAGCCACCAAGAGTAGGAAAATCTCCTAGATGGGTAGGGTGTAATTATAATAAATAAATGAATAAATAAATAAATAAATAAATAATCTGCTTACAACTTCTTCAATATCAATATCTTTCTTGTTAGTCTCCTGCTAGTTAGCTGAAATAACCCCCAACTTTGCATGTTGCAAATCTCAAAAGCAGAAAGCATTAAACAAAGAAAATTCAGCATACCAGTACTGTATCTTACAATGCACAGGTACTTAACTTTATATTTGGAATTGATCACACCATTATTTATATCTCACAAGTATTTTATTCATATGCATGAGCATCATTTAATTTGTTCTAAACTTAATTGCTATATTCTCGACTGTCAGCTAAATTTGTGGGAAACAACAGCATTGAAAAATATGATGCAAAAGATACAGAGGTTTTGTTGTGTCAGATCTTTGGGGACCTTTTCACACAATCAGGTGATTACCAAGAATTGCAATGAAGTGGGGTGAGCATGCATGTGTGAACTTGTTTCTTGCCAAGAAAGGGAAAATATAGCAACTAGTCAACATAATCTGACCAACTGTTTAAAATCTTCAGTTTGTCCTTTGGGGAAAAAATCCTGGAAAAGAAGCATAAAATTGACCCTTGTTAGAATTCTCTTTAAAAGACCCTCAAGGCAGCCAAGGCTAAATCAGTAATCATTTTCAAAACAATAGATCTGTAGGGTTCTCAAGACATGAAGTAATTCAAAGATATTTACCTGGGTTTTGGTTCACTTTGGGGGTGGGGGTGGGGAGATACTGAAAATTTAAGGATTTTTTTGGTGATTTTTCAAATTTTATATACATATAGAGGTTTCACATACCTGTATACAAGATGAGTATGATTCAGATATACAATGAGCCGTGGTGGAGCATGGGATTTATACAAGTAACAAATCTCAATTGATAAAAATTGCAAGACTGTAGGAATGTGACAGTGTCCCTTTAAATCCAGCTGACATAGGCGGCCTTGTACTGACTGCGCCCCTGTGGTTTGCATTACCTTTTTTTATGGGATTCTGTTTTATGCAGTGCTAAATGGCTTAATTACCTTTTACTGGTTTATTCTGCTTGCTTGCTCATATCCTATTTAATCTGACACAGAAAATTTCCTTTTACCAGATGAGGAAATAAAATCCTTGCAATTTTTTTGCATGGAAGGGTAGAAGAGTCTTTAGGGATTAGAAAGGGTATTATTTGGTTTAGTGCATTATTTGCTGAGAGGGTTACTTTTATGTGAGTTTCAAAACCACAGACAAACTAACAAAGATCCTCTAGGATTATGTATTGGTTCTAGTAGCAGAACAGAAGAGTCATATTCCTTTGGATGGCTCTAAAATTTTAGATGACTTTTGTGCACACAGAATATTAATTTGCTTTATGATTTATGTGCCTAGAAATTAGAAAGAGAGGCTTCCTGGTATTGTTGGATGGAACAAATTCTCAGTCAGACTACTGTGGAAAAATGAATAAAAATGGATCCTAGAAGACTTTCTTTTTGGTTTACAAATCTGACCTGGACTGCAACTTTTCCCAGTATGTCTTCTATTACAACAAAATGTAATGGAGGATTCATTGAGTGATAGGCACTCCTTTGTGTTTTAGATGGAGGGAGAGAGTCTGTCAATTCCATGACCTCTGAGGTAAAACATGGTTGTGCTGACCGCAAAAGCAAAGAAGGGCAAAGTAAATGAATTTGCAATCAATGGGGGGTGGGAAGGGGGGGATGAAAAACATGAATATTTCTATCCTTGGGCTGGCTAGCTCTGTGGATTAAGTATCTGGCTGAGGAGCCAGAAGTTGGGAATGCGATTTCCCCTGAGCTTCCTGTGAGAAGAACCAGCTTTGGTGGCTTTGAGTAAGAGACACACTCCTATGGCATTCTCTGAGGAAGAGACTGGTAAGCCACTTCTGTGTATTCTCTCCCTAGAAAACCTTGAAAAGGGTTTACATAAATCAGGATTGACTTGATGACACACAATTTTTATTATTCTCCCTTCTTTCTGCTGTTATTCCACATGAGTGTTTGGGCTGCGGGCAGGGAGGAAGATTCAAAGTTTCACACAATATTACTAACAAATAAGGGATTTTAAGATCATTATTCTACTTGGTATTAAAGTTGCTTTAAGCTCAACCACAAAGAAACATCAACAAATAAATTATTCAGAAAATGGATGGAAATGAAAAACAACATCTAGATCATAGGAGTAGGAAGGTGGTCTTAATTATCAATTAATTATTGACCCTTGCACTACTTTCCCTCATGGAAAATGCATTTATCCTAAACTCAAACTCACAACTTGTGGTCAATTTAAAAATATGTAGCTTTCAGTTTTTATCATATGAGAAAGGATTTATTATAAATTAAAAAAATCTTTTTTTCTTCTTAAATTGACTCTAAAGTGTGTCAAAGTTACAGGAAGAGCTTTTTGCATTTTTAGAGCATGATGCTAAAGAACAAATATTTTTTTCATGTACATATATTTTATTCTACAACTACATTGCCAAAGAACAGATTATTGCACCTTTAAGTACATGCCAAGTAGGGGAAGGGAATATATAAGAGGAAAGAAAATGAAGAATTACTCTCTCAATTATTAATCAAACAAAAGCAGGGACTGTTACACAGAGGTAGGGCAAAATTCCTACACAAATCTCTGAGATCTGCTACCATTCAGAGCTGTCAATACTAGGCTAGATGGACCAGTGGTATAACTCCATATGAGTCAGCTTCCTGTGCTTCCTGCACTGTCCCAACTAGATAAAAGAACCAATGTAGAAATGTGTGTGCCACAAACATGTTCTCTTTCTGCCCCCTCCACCTTATCAGCTTTAAGCATCTTAAATCTGAGTAAAGTGCAAGTTAAAGTTCTTTTCCTAGTTCCTTACACTCATACTCAAACCAAGTTTAGCTTTGTTAAATTTCCCCGATCACATGGAAATAACAGCTTAGATTAGATTGGACCAATTTTTAAAAAATTCAGGAAAAAAGGGTAGGAAAGATGCATCTTTTCCTCCCAACCCTGAAATGAAGAGGCAGCACACAGAGAAATTTGGTGTAAACTTGGGCCACAACTTTTGAAATTTGAACAAAGCCTCTGACCAGCAAGGGGCTGGTAGTGCAAAACTGGCACTAGAATAGGCAAATTCCTCTTCACTTCTCTAGCCTGGACTGGCGAATCCCCAGCCCTTGTGCAGTGCTGATCATTGTCAGCTAGTGTGCAGGCTGGCTGAGTCAGGAAGACATCACTGCAATTGTTTCCAACTCTATTTGCTAGAACATCTAATGATCATATAGCAGCACTGTCCCATGTAGTCTACTACATGCCCAACTGATTCGTCCAAATTGTGTCAAGAATAAAATCTTCACCTCATCCGATAACATCCTGACAGATTCACCTTTATCAGCCTAACCCCACACTACCAACCATGGTACTGTGGGTTTTTTTAAAATCATGTTAGAAGCATACAAAGGTGCTTTCTGGGTTGAAATGATTTTTTGCTGGAGGAACTCCACTCAGGGGAGGCCCAAATGAGGCTCCTTTCATGTCCCCAAGATCTTCTCCCACTGAAGTGGTCCCTATTTATCTACTTGAAATGTCTTGCTTTCAAACTGCTAGGTCGAGAGGAGCTGGGACAAAGATGGGCACTCATTCTGTCATGCAGTATTCGGGTATTGAACTGCCGACTTGCCAACCTTCCAGCTAACAAGGCAAGCTGCTTAATCACTGAGCCCCCACAGTACTATTGTGACCTATTTAATAATGGTGACCCTAAGAGCCTTCAATGTCCCACAATGCTAGGGTGGGATAGGTGAAAAATGACCTGGAATTCTTTCTTAAATCTGCCAATCAAAAAATCAAGCCCAAAAATTCCTATTTGGCCTTCCAAAGTGACCCCTAAGCACTCAAGAATGAAGGATGGGTGGGCCACCTGAAACAATTGCAAAGAGGCTGTACAGAGGGTGGGATGGGCTTAAAAAGCTATGTAGCCCTGGCACTGAGCCAGCAGTCAGTGATGCTAGGGCATTCTTCTCAATCCTGACTCCTTATCTGGTTCCAGGGAGCAACCACCACCCCCTCCCTCCATATCTCATATTGGCAGGGATGGGGAGGGTGACTTGCTGTTACACCTTCTGAATATGTTTGAAGTTTGGTTCATTACATTAGAGAGTTTGAAGGTATGATAAGAGTAATGTGAAGCTGTGGGATTTGATATAAGGATATGTACGTTACCTTCTCCTCACCTAGCAGTGGACAAATTGAAATGTCTTTTGAAACTTCTGTAGATTTTGAATTTCTGTCAAAATTTGGCAGTGGTAGGAAAAGTTAAGGAGAACTAACTAATTTGCTTTGAATGTTGCTCCAGCTTATGCCTCTGATAATTTTTGCTACTTTAAGAATGAATTCTATACCCCATAGAGGTTTTGCTGGTTATATATTCTGCCCAGTTAGGTGTATTTGATTATTTTGAAGCTGGATTTGTCCTTTCATGAGGGGTTCATAGAAAATACTGAGCACCATTAGAAGTCCTAGCACTCATTGCTATAGAATAAATATCTCCTGAAGCCCAATTCAGATGTTACATTTTGAGCATGGTTAGAAGAGAGTGCCCAGTGTTTTCCCCCTTCTATCATAGATTTGCTCAAATTTCTGTGCTGAATCTGAAAAAAAGGGGAAATGTTGTTCATATTGAGACTCTGTGTGTGAGCAAGAATCTAGCTTTTACAGGTTTCTTGTTCATGTGTAGAGCCCACACATGATCAGCAAAATTTTCTATTTAGATTCAATACTGAAACCTTAAGCATAGTTATGATGGGACTGATGGGATTAGGTGTCTTTCTCAAACAATATTTGGAAAGCCAACTAATACAATGCCTAAAAAGGACTTGAGTGATATATTCAGCTGCTATTAAACAGAGAAGAGAAAATACTTTAGTGTGGGGTGTTGTACATACTCCAGCTGCTGTTATTTCCATCACTCTCTTAATATGGAGAGTGACTTTTTGAAGACTCCAGCCTCTTCTGTCCATGGAAGCTTTATCCCCCCCCCCTTGGAATCTTTCAGGTGGGCAGCACAGGAAGAGACAGTCAGAGTTCCAAAATCTTAAATAAAAGACACTCTTGTTCTGCTGAAAGTCCACTTGTAGAGGACAACAGAAACTGACAAAGGGGCAAAGCCTGCAAATGTAATGGGGATGAAGCAGGAAGAATGAAGCAGGAAGAATGTCCTTCTCATATTTTTACCAGTATAATGAGATTTGGTGTTTTGTTGTTGTTCAGTCACACAGTCCAGTCTGACCCTTTGTGACCCCAGGGACCACAGCAGACCAGGCTCCTCTGTACACATGCACAAATATTTAGGAAGATACAAAGTTAAATGGCTTATTAGTTTGTTCCAGGAAGGCTGCTTTTATTTTGGATTTAATGAAGCTGTTTCATAAGGCTAGAATCGCCTTTATACTGTCTGGACTTCCTTGCAGGGAATCAATTGAGTTTTGATGTTACACCATCATGGGGGGTAAACCAGCAATGAATTTAGCTCTTGCTGTTTTTCCTTTTCTTTTCTTCTGTTTTAACTTTTGTGCTAAGAAAGTCATGATGATTACACACAAGACTTCTGAAATGCTGGCCCCTTTCCCTCCCTATCCAAAGCCATGGAGCCTCATTGTGCATGAGTGACGATGATGGTTATTATCTGGTACAAGCTCTGCTACTTTAGGATTAGCACTTAATTAACTGGGCAGAAACAGAGAAAACAATTGGACTATGTCCCAGTGATGAGGAAACTCCCCATGAGATCCTAGGAACAATCATATCTCCCGAGCTGTTTCCTGCTCCTTCCAGAAATCTCAGGAACTGTTCAGGGACAGGATGTCCACTTGCTTTGATAAACAGGGGATTTCTGTCTCATGTATGATGCTACTTTGAGCAGTTGGACATGAACTACAGCAGCTGTGTTGTCAATGGGGTTCTTTGGTCTACATCCAAGTTTTGTTCCAGTTTCTTAGAATTACAATGTTGGAAGCAGAATTTAAGCTCCTCACTGAAAGACCTTTCTTTCTGTTTTGCATTTTAAATTAAACACAGAGCAAAAGGCATATAATCTTGACATTAATAAATGTTATGGTTTTTAATTACAATTTTATTTTTTTAAATATTTAAAACAGTATTTAAGTTTAAAATGATTTTTTCCAAGGAAACATGTATAGAAACTGATGGGACATCAACCATAATTATTAACATGTCATAGTATTTCTCTTGTATTGCAAATTGTGGTGTGAAAAGATACTCTCCATCCATGCTAGGCAAAAGCCCCACCTTGTTTTTGCAAGTATTTTCAACACTTCCTTCACTTGGAGAATTTCCCATAGTTTTCAATGCATAATAGTCTTCATTCCTTTACAATGAGGGGCAGGTAAACTGGTCTAATTGCTTTTTTCAAGTTTGAAGTGGTTGCTCTTGATCATGAGCACCTACTCCAGTTAGAATCATGGGATCTGTAATGTCATCCGGACATAGAAAACTACAAAGCCATTACTCCAAATAGAAACATCATGGCTGACCTAGGTGAGGTTAGTGAATATTACCTGTAGTTAAAGCTGACTTAAATAATTAGACTCTATTTAAAAATATGAAAATCTGTCAGTCTAACTTTTGCTGTTACTTAGTATTCCATTCCAGTTCCACTCAATCCTACATCTGACTAAGATTTTTCTTTTTGTATTAAATGCAAACATATATGTGTGTGCAAATTCCAAAGTATACACATTTTTGTCCACATTTTTTCTGTTGTACAGGTTTCCACTGACAAGTTCTATGCAATTTTTTTTTTGCGTTTCTACATGGCTTTGTACACCATTCCATTGCAACCATCAAGAGATTATGACATTATGGCACAGTTATAATAATCAGAACAATTTTTCCACCACCTGCCTCCATAATATGAGTGGAGAAATTTTGGTCCTTAGATGGATGACCAGCATGGATGGAAATAGATAACCTTGTCCACTAGCATCTAGAAGTCTGCAGGTTCCCTCCCCAACCCTGAACCTTGTCCTGCTTTCTTGTAAAGTAGCTCACAATATGGTACTAGGTACTGCTTGCAGGTATAATTTCTTAGAGATCATTAGCACAAACAACAACAACAACTTCTTCTTCCATGTCCCAATTAAATTTTGGATTGCCAAAATGAAGCCACTTTCTTGGTTTTCTCGTTGGCCAAAATAAAGTCTTCATTGCTGCATGTTTCTGATAGTAGAGAGCAGGCCACTAAATGAGCTGGGTTCAGTTGTTCTGATAAAGAAGCAATGGTTAGTGGTGAAGAAACCTGGGTTGTAACCAGAAACAGTTCTTTCATGGGAGTGCTCTATCTTAAAGCAATCTGCCGTCATGGATTTGTTCCAGTCCTGCCCCCTAAAGTAGTAGCTCTACAGCAGGATTAAAAAAGTCCAGCTATAAGGCATAGGTCAGGGTACGTCATGTGACCACTGGGAAATAGGTTATAATGAACTGTTCCACAAGCAGTCAAAAATGCAATCTATTTCCCCATATGTTCACCCCTTTTGTTCCCACTAACCATTAAATTAAAGCTATTCTTTACAAAAGAATACTGAGCTTACTGTATTTATGGGCTATGCAGTCATACAATTAACATATGATAACGATGCACATGTGTGACAAAGTTCTTCCAAATTCTTGATACTTCTCCTGCTTATGCATGACAAGCATCTCTAGCTTTTGATAGCCTCAGCCAGCTGGTTTATGTGAGAGTAATGCAAAAATTGACTCATTTCTTTCCCTTCCCCACAAGAAACTTGTCACTTTGCTGGCGTTCCACTTCAGTGGCCTGTTGGGCAGGCTTGCATGGAGCCAACACCCACCCACAACATGACCCTGCTGGTTATGTCTTCCTGCTCCAGTGATCTGGTAACTTGCTTACTTCTAGCAAAACAACATTTTAAATGTCCTGTTTTGGGAAACAAAACAAAGTGAAAGGAAAGACATTCAGCCCTGTCTCTGTTATTAGAGCCTTGGCCATCATCAGATAAATGCTGGCAACAGAGTTTCTCTTCTTTGGTTTCTGTGGGTTTGAACTTACCCCAGAAAAACATTCTTGTAGCATAACTTACAATTGTTTAAAATGAACAAGAAAAAGAAGGTCATCTTAAAGATGATACCAAATATATAAAGAAAATGAGAAAGTGCTCCCTTGATACACTTCGTTTCTCCAACTTTGAGCCTTGTGAATAAATTTCAAATGGGAACAGGGGGAGGAGGGGGAGATCAATTAAACTGGCAAGTGAATTTTTGAATTCATTCTTAATGCTATTGATAGCATGAGGCCCCCTCCCTGTGTTTGGTAATTACCCCAATATTTCCTGCTGTATAAGTATAAACAGCTTATACATAGGCTTCCTGTGAAGAGAGGCTCACTCTCTGCTGATCTGAAGCATGAGAGAAAGGGAGCTTGCCTTATCGCACTGCCTCATTCCATCTGCAACCAGCATGTGGTCTAACTAATCATTGTCATGGGACACAGGACGAGCAATCTGGGGGACACAGATAGAAGTGACACCAGAGGAGATTGGCTCTTCCTACCGTGTGAGCATTGCAGAAAACTCATCAGACTCTCCTGGCTTCAAAGGCAAAAGCAGCACCCCTTTAAACTAGAGGCCTGTCCTTTAATTATACAAATGCAGTGATCAAAGTTATTATCCATCTTGACAAAGGCAAGGGCTTTAATTGAACGGTGTGTTGCTACCTTTGAGAGAGAAAGTGTTCGGGTTCTCTGGGAGAGTGTCATGACAGTAAGGAAAAAGGGAACACAGTAGGGGAAAGGGGAGAGAAAGGGAGAGATGGTATTTAATAAACAAGAGGCTTTATATGGAAATGTAATGAATACTGCTGATAAAAAACAGGAGACAAAAGTTGTGAAGTTTCAAGCTGTGAAAGAACTTCAAAGTGTATTCAAATGTCACATTGATTTTCTTCAAATCTCTAAGTAGTAAGTTTTTCAAAAGAAGAATATGATCCTCTATTTTATCTACGGATGTTTTATCTACAAATAGGGGAGGAAAAGCACATTGTTTTCTTTTCACATGAAATAATCCCAATATTGGTCTCTATTTTTTTTAAAAAAAGCAGTGCTTTTTAAATTGGTTATGTTTCTGTCACATCTCTGTGTTGTAATTTAAGATTCTAATAGGAATTTTACAGATACAGTTCTACTCTTAGGGTGGGGGGTTGTCCTCCAATTCCATTGATTCACTGAGGAAATAGCTGAGTGTAAATATTTCCTTCAGAAGGTTCTATGAAACTTGGAGTACATGGAGATCTGGAAAATCAAGATGATGTTACCTGTGGTCAGTGATGGGATGCAACAGGTTCACACCAGTTCACCAGAACCAGTAGTAACTTTTCCCAGTGTCCCAGAGAACAGGTAGCAGTGTTTGAGGGAACCACCTTCAGGGCTTACCTTTTCACTGATCCCCCCACTGCGCATGTGCGCCAAGCACTACAGTGGTTGGCATGTATGCACGGCCTCCTTGCTGTCCTCCCAAGCGGGGAAGAGAAAGAGAAGCTGCTAGCCTGAAGCTCCCTATAGCCTGCTCCGCAGGGTAAGTGACTCACCTTTGGATGTGGTGTGTCTGTGTTTATTTTAATGTGTATTTAATACCTTTACCTATATTGACATACTACCACAGTTCCTAAAAAGGCCTGGCAGCTGGCAGGCCTGGCGGCCTGGCTTAGGGTTTTTAAGCAAAGTCTTGGAGATACTTCATCAATAAGCTACACCTGTGCTGTTCCAATTGCTGTTCCAATTGGAGAACCCTTAAGGAGGTACAGCTGTTTTACATTTACATTAAGGCATATTATCCTAGAGAAGTGGTACGATGACCATATCCATCTTGCAACATGGTGCTGCCCAGGCACTTATACTAACAGGTGAGGGGTTTGTGTTTTGGGGTGGATGGTTGGGTTGATTTGTGTTTGGGGTGGGTGGGTGGGTGTATTTTACTGTAATTTTTATTTTATTTATTTATTTATTTAATTTATTTACAGGTTTGTGTTGTGGGTGTGGGTGGGTGTGCTTATTTTTATTTTATTTTATTATTATTATTTATGTTTTCTTTGGCCCTGCCCACAACATCATGACATCATGATGTTAGCTTCGCCCACACTGTGATGACGTCATGGTGGGGTAGTAAATTTTTTGACAACCCACCACTGCCTGTGGTGTTCTTTTACATATAATTAAGCCATTGATCCTGTCTAGCCCAAAGGCGGGCAACTTTCTTGATTCATGAGTCACATGGATACCTTGCAGGCCTGTCAGAAGCCATATTTGTCTACAACTACTGTCATTACCAAATTCATTCATGACAGGAACACAGGGAAGGGAGGAAATCTTCATTCAGTTGAGCATTCTAAGCATTATGAGGAACTTACATCAGTAGAGGTGGCTACTCCTTCCTTTTAACTTGGTAATGATGCTGTTATCTCTATTAGCAAAAGCCAGTTGCATCCAACTCTAGGGTGCGATGTTCATCTCCATTTACAGTCAAAGAGCCAGCATTGTCTGCATTTGCAGACATTTCCATGGTCATGTAGCAGGCATGACTAGAGGGTGCAGCACACGTAATACTGTTACATTTCCCACTAAAGCGGTACAGGCCACAGGAGCTCACTCTGTCAAGCAGCACTCAAGTCTCAAACTGCTGACCTGCCAACACCACCCTCCGAGGCCAGGAGTGAAAAAGCCGGCTGCAGTTCTGGGAGGAAGAAAACACCATTCCCCAGCTGATTCCAACACCACCCTCCAAGGCCAGGAGTGAAAAAGCCGGCTGCAGTTCTGGGAGGAAGAAAACACCATTCCCCAGCTGATTCCAACACCACCCTCCGAGGCCAGGAGTGAAAAAGCCGGCTGCAGTTCTGGGAGGAAGAAAACACCAGGCCCCAGCTGATTCCAGCCCCACCCTCCTTCGGCCAGTCTGACTGTTATGTTTGCTAAACTTTTTCTAGGCTGGGGTTTTGTGGCAGCACCTACATGTTGGATGGACACATTGCCCTTCTCCTTTCCCTTGGACAGAAGGAAGGGGAGTAGTCGGTTGGTGGCCACCACCTTAATGGGTAGGATCCGGGGTGGGTAGGGTGGGGATGCCTTTTTGTAACATTTTTTTTCTTTGTAAGATTGTGTAATGTTCCTATGTTTTTTGTAATATTTTTGTAACTTTATGATGTATATTGGGGTTTTATATTACTGTATTGTATTTTATGATATTCTATTGTTTGAATTATTGATGTATATTTCACTATATTGTGACATTGTGTTGTTCTATTGAATTGTTGCATTGTATTTGATTGTATGTTGTGAGCCGCCCTGAGTCGGTTTTCACCGAGTAGGGCGGCATATAAATTTAATAATAATAATAATAATAATAATAATAATAATAATAATAATAATAATAATAATAATAATAATAATAATAATAATAATAATAATAATAATAATAATAATAATAATAATAATAATTCCAGTTGTCAAGTTCAGCATCTTAACCACTAAGCCACCACAGTCCCTATGTATCAAGGTAGAGGTCTACAAATACCATCTGATCTGATCTATATCCAAATATTTGCTATACAATTTGGGTTGACACTTCCAGAGTTGTCAAGCTCAGTAGTAGCCACCTCTACTGATGTAAGTTCCTCATTACGCTTAGAATGCTCAACTGAATGAAGATTTCCTCCCTTCCCTGTGCTCCTGCCATGAATGAATTTGGTGATGACAGTAGTTTACCCCTTTACCAGGCCTCTTATAAATCACAATGTGTTATTTCTCCTGTTTCATCAGTCTTGGTCTTGTTGTGACCCCACTACCACTACATTATAAGATCCATCAACAGTTGGGTAAAGCAACGTCCCTTTAAGATCTCAGGACCTACCCAGAAGGGATGGAATTTAAAGCACTACCAAGCTGATCAGCATTTGCAAGTTCTCAGAAGGGATCTGCTGAAGCAGTAGTTGTAACCCTTTGACAGGTTTGCACTTTATTTATTTATTATTTTATTAATCAAATTTATATTCCGCCCTACTCGCACAGGCGACTCAGGGCGAAGCACAACCAGCATATGGTACACCATTAAAAACTCTAAAAAAACAAAAATTACAATCAATTAAAACACCCTCTCATTCCCTTGACTGAAGAGAACCAAATAAAGGGAATAGGAGTAGGAATAGGAGGATAGATGTAGGATGTCAAATAAGCCAGCCGGTGTGTGTGTGTGTGTGTGTGTGTGTGTGTGTGTATGTGTGTGTGTGTGTGTGTGTGTGTGTGTGTGTGTGTGTGTGTGAATAAACCATCACTACCCCACACCATTCCTGCCAGCCAGGTTTTCAGGACCTTTCTAAAGGCCAGTGCCTCCATTTGGAGGTGCAACTCCAAAGGCAGACGGTTCCACAGAGTCAGAGTGAACAGGGAGAAGGCCCTCTTTCTAGTGCAAGCGAGTCGAACCTCTCTGGCAGATGGTACAACTAAAGAACCTCTCCAGTCTGCTCTGGTTGGACAGACAGATACCCTTGGGGAGATGCAGTCTCTCAAGTAACCTGACCCACTACCATTCAGGGCTTTAAAGGTAATGACCAGCACCTTGAATTGCACGCAGAGGCAAACTGGTAACCAGTGCAGCTCCCAAAGCAGTGGGGATGCACAAAAATAACGCCCACATTCCAACACCACATGGGCTGCCACATTCTGGACCAGCTGCAGCCTCTGGATGGTCATCAGGGGCAGCCCCATGTAGAGCGCATTGCAATAATCTAATCTGGAGGTGACCAGGGCATGGGTGATCATGAGCAAGGAGTTCCTGTCAAGGAGTGGGTGCAACTGGCAAATTACACGCAACTGTGCAAAAGCCCTCCTCGCCACAGCTGCCACCTGCTCACTGAGCAGGAGTTGTGAGTCCAGGAGGACCCCCAGATTGCGCACTGGGTCTGTTTGAGGCAAACTAGTCCCATCCAGAACCAAAGATGGTAACTCCTGTGTTGACCCGGGACCCCCAACCCACAACCACACAGTCTTGCCAGGGTTCAGCTGTAACCCATTGTCCCACATCCAGATCCTCACAGCCTCCAGGCACCTGGATAGGACTTTGACTGCATCACCATGGTTCCCACAAGCCGAGATCTACAACTGTGTATCATCTGCATAATGATGGTATTTTACCCCGTAGGAACGGATTATCTTGCCCAGGGGCTTCATGTAGATGTTAAATAGGAGAGGTGAGAGAACCGAGCCCTGAGGCACCCCATAAGGTAGATGCCTAGGGCTGGACCTCTCACCTTCCAACCACACAGACCGAGTCCGGCCCATCAGAAAAGAGGGGAACCAGGCCAACACCGTGCCCTGGATCCCCAATCCTTGAAGCCATCCCAGAAGGATACCGTGGTTGATGGTATTGAAAGCCGCTAAGAGATCAAGGAGGGCAGGGATGGTGGGATGACCCCCATCCCGCTCCCGCCAGAGATCATCCATCAGTGCAGCCAATGCAGTCTCAGTACCATATCCAGGCCTGAATAATGACTGAAAAGGGTCCAAATAATCTGCTTCATCCAGGATCTCCTGTAACTGTCGTGCCACCGCCTTCTCAATCACCTTACCCAAGAATGGTAGGTTGGAAACTGGCCGGTAATTTGATGCCACTGTGAGGTCGAGCGATGGCTTTTTTAGGAGGAGGTGGAACAAGGCATGTTTTAAAGAGGCTGGAAAAAACCCCTCCTGCAGTGAAGCATTTATAATCACTCCAACCCAACCACTTGTCCAGGCCGTTTTTATTAGCCAGGCAGGACATGAGTCTAAAAGACAGGCGGTGGCATGAACAGATCCCAAGAACCTGTCCACTTCCTCAGGGACAACTGGGTCAAACCCCAGATAAAATGGCTGGACTACACCCTGGGCAATCCCAGTCCATCATTGCCCATGCCAGGTTTGAGCCCAGAGCGGGTGTATCCAACTGGAGCTCATCCATGTGGCCTGTGTACCCTGTATTTTCAATGTCTTTTGACATTTGCTCAGGATGGATTTTGAACTTTTCATATCTTTGGATTGCCCTGCTTGATGAAAAGATTTGAAGAATCCCCCCCACCCCCCCACCCCCCACCCCCACACACTATATATATACCACCTATCTGTGAGGTCTTGCAATCTATAGCTCACTTCCCATAACACTCAGAATTCTATTATTCCATGAGAAATGCCAGTACTGCTGATAATGTCTGTGGAAAACACTGTAGTTTTAAGTTTTAGTAATGATTTGGTCTTTAATAGTGATGCCAATATCCTACTGATACCTGTCTACAGCTGCTGTAGAACATGGTTGCTTTTCCCTTTAAGCCCATGAAGATGAAAGAACATTTTTAATGTGGATCCTCTTAAATCTTTACTAGCACCTTTACCAAGGTGATGTGATGAATATATATTAGCTGATGCCTGTCACAGCATCTAAATTTTGTTGGGAAGAAGCTGATGACAAATTGGCTCAGAAGCCAACAGCATTTTCCAGCTTCTGTCGGATTCATCACAAACACCTTTTTTACATCAGTTAAACTAAACAATCGGGACATGACTTAGATATTCCCCCTGCTTGCCTTTATAATACAGTATCCAAAAGGACAAAAAAGAACATTAATTCAACCTTGCACACAGTACGTTCTTTTTTGTTCGGAGTCTGTCTTTTGTGCACAAATATTTTATTTTATTTTGATGGTAACAGTCTGTTTTCTCCACGATCTGTTACACATAACTTCCAACAACCCAGTGTCCTGCCTTTAGGATTACAACATATAGCTTCTGCTTGCTTTCATTTTTTATCCCAAGCCCATTCATCATTGATGGAATGCTAGAAATCAAGAACATCAAGTGCCAGGATCATCACAGGAAGTGCAAAGTCAATTATAGGAGAAATAACATTTTTGTATTTCTCCTTCTGTATGGCAGAGAAGTCTTTATTTCAAGTTTGTTTGCATAAATATGTTTTTAAAAAGCATGGAACTGCTGTCTTTTCCTTCTTCTTGATAGAGTTATGCCTGTCAACTGTGGCATCGATCATCAATCATCTCAGAGACAGTTAATGAAGACTACAGTGAGGGGTTGCTTTTAAATTTCATTGATTTTTTTCTCAGAAAGCCATTGGAATACGAAGAAACTGGATTTTCCCAATGAAAGGAATCCATTCTGTGTGGCAGGATAACATCTGAAATTATATTAGAATCTTTGGTTTAGGTCACCTGGAGTTTGAACTGCAGTCTTCTCCCCAGTTTTACAATAAATAAATATAAGTTTTAGGGAGATTAAACCTTTCCTATTTTACTGGCATATCTATGTATTGTTTTTTTTTTTTTTTTTTTGTAAATCTATCATCATCATCATCCATGGCTAGGGCCCAAGTGGGAGTGGGTAGGTTTCTAAAATGCCAAAAGGCAGGTATGTTCCTTTGACGTCCTGAGATAGATGCAGTACTTAGGCCTCCTGAAGGTATCCAGATGTGGGGTAGATTGCACCACTAATCCTGACTTCACAGATTCATTTCTGCACTGAAAGACAGATGCCTTGATTCTCCTACACTGAAAGACAAATATCTGACTTATACAGCAAAAGCAATACTGTGAAGAAAGAGCAGAATATGAATGTGATTTCTTTATATCATGAAGAGACAGTCCAAAATGAAACAAAAGATAGTGATGGAAGCTGGGACTTTACTAGGAACTCAGCCTAAATTATTTGTACAACTGGCAAAGGAACTAAGCTGCAGAGTTGGGTCTTCTGATCTCTCCAAGAGAAGGAACTTTCTACTAAGAAGATTACTGGTTCCCGAGGAGACTCTTTCTCCTGAGCACTCAATCCTTTCAGCTATGTTTTCACCAGGCTGCCATTAGCTACAGGCTCAGGCTTTGTAATTTCCAATAGACCTGGTAATTCTTCCTCCATATTAAACTCTAGAAATTATAGTTCGTCTTCATCAGAGGACTCCTCTGGTGAGACTATGATTAGGGTGGATTGGGAAAGGTTTTTGCTTATGTAGTGTTGGTTTCCCCCACTAAGTGAGAGCCTTGTCAGGGCATGGGAGCTTGAGTGATCTAAATAGGTGGTGTTACCCAACTCTCATCAATGATGTTAGACTGGGACTAAAACTCACAAAAGTACCCTCTGCTGGATCCCTTGGGCCAGGTGAAAGCAGAGGTCACACATCATGGTCTACCTAGCCAGCAGGTGACATGATACCCAAATGGCTAAAAAAAATGCAAGTTGTGAGGAATGCCATTGTGGAGGTCTACTCATGCAGGAACACCTTTCTGGATAATGACTCCAAGGTAAGTGTTGGTTTGGAGAGCCATTTAGGAGAAGCATGATGGCTGCATTTCAATTCTAATCTTTTTTGGGGTCACAAGGTGGAGATTGTAACATATTAAATCACCACAGTTTACAGAACTGTATTGGCATTTTCACATTTCTTGTTCAATCATTTACATTTCCAGCAGCAAACATGTACATAAAATAGAATATTAAATAGTGTCTTGTGACTATGGATATAAATACTACACAATTCAGCAGGAGTCCAAAACAACAGCAGCACAGAATTCATCCTTTTGAGATTTCTTTCATTTTTTTTAAAGCAAGTTTCCAATCCTTATGGCTGCAGTCATTTTTTAATTTATTTATTTTTTGGAATGCACATGGAAAATTCTTGTTGAAAACTCTAGACTCCAAGGAATGTCTGTTTAAGTTTTCAGGGGTCTGGAACTAAATGCCATTTGTTTTGTTTAGGTGGAAAATGCATCATTAGCCTTGGGGGGAAATGCACAGATGCTGAATTTTAATGAAAACATTATAAAATCAAAAGAACTAATTTACGCAAATGTTATACACAATGAGCATAACTGATTTAAGTGGGAGGTAGGTAAGAAGATCCTTATCCCTTGCAATAAAATAATTGTATTTGGGTTCCATTGTTCCACATCCAGACAAATTCAAGTTTTTATACACCTTGGGCAACATGATTTCTGTGGCATCCTATTCTCACCATCTGACATTGTAGTATTACAGTTCCCTTCTATGTGGCAGGAACTTTTTTTCTGCGGTTGTCCTCCAGCAAGTAGTATTTTGTTCCTGGAGGTGGCAAATAACTTTCATGTAACCATTGACTGCCTTACCCTCTGTGATTTTGTCTAATCTTTTTCTAAAACCAGTTAACTCCATGGCCATCACCACATCTTCTGGTAGCAAGAGTACTGTATTTCTTTTTGTCTGTCTTAAATCTCCCATTATCCAGCTTCACTTGGTGACCTAGGGTGATAGTACTATTTAGATCAGAGAGATACCATCATCTTTGTCCACTTCCTCCACACCACAATCTAATCACATAGATTATATTTCACATAGAATCTGACCATCTATTGAAAGGTCAGGTCAGTGTGATCCTCAGACTATAGTGTAAAGATCAATAATGCAGAAGTTGTCAGAGAAGAATGCACACATACAATAATTTAATGATGGGGAGGACCTTAGTGGGTAATTATTTTAACTTGTTATTATTATTAAACCAACCCTTACAGTCTAATCTACTGGTAAGTGATTCTGATTTCTTAGTTGGTACAGATACGAGACTCAAAATTGGTTGTTTCTCAGCACCTTTTTAAAGAGAAGAAGGGTAGAGATTCCAGTTTTAAAGAAACAGCTGCTAATCTTGATGATTTATTACTGTCACTCTTCTTACTGTTTTGCACTTTATTTCTTCCCAAGCCCCCTATGAGTACCATCTGGCCAAAGTGATTTACTGCACTTGGATTTCAATGAGTTTCTTCATGAATCTCCAAATTAAGACAATGAAAATGTAAAATGAAAAATCTTAATGATGGCTCTATTAGAATGAAGATTAATCTTTCAAGGGCAGTTTGCATCACTTGAGACACTTATATAGCAAGACAGAATGAAGCACTGGAACAGTACCCTGTAGGGAACAATTCCTTTCTAAGTCTAGAATAGAGGATGTGAAAAATGTTAACATCATGAGCAGTTCCTTCAAACTGAATCAATTTTGCATCACATACCCTATAGGAGAACTTCTATCTTCATTCATCTAAAGACTTGTAAATGTCTGTTATAAAAGACCAGTGATCACTCCCATTTGACAGGTGGAATGCTATATGGTGAAATAAGAGCATGTGCAGTTAATTCCAGAAAATGACAAACTTCTACTGAGGTGTAGAAATTCTGTCTATTATCTACCAAAGGATCATCTTAAGGTTCCATTCATTTTAATTTTTCTGTTCTGCATTTTATGTATTACATACATTTTAGTACAAATCACTTAGTCATGATTAAGCATTTCTAGCTAAGATGCAGTATAAAATTCTTAATAATGTGCAGGTTATTTTGCACATCTGAGTATCTTGTGTTGGCAATGCTCACCATTTGAGAACTATTATTCCTGAAATGGGATTTTCCTAAAGGATCTAATTAAACAAACTAACTAAGAAATCACTCGGAAACAGAACGTTAACTAGTTTCTACTAACAAAGCATAAATGTTCACCTCTAAAACCTGATAGATGGAAACATAATTTTCTTTAAATCCAGATCTAATATTTGGAGAGCAATTTTATCCATTTTTAATTTTTGTGTCTGTACTTGTAATTCTAAAAAGCACACATTTAGATTTTACAGGAGTCTTTTTTAATCTTGCTTCACCTGAATGTCAAATTACTTTTGGAGTTTCTATGTACTATGGCATGCATATTGATTCAATTTCAGGTGTTCATCAGATTTTAAACCCTAAGAAATGTTCAAAAATAAGGCATTCTGAGAGGGATAATTTATTTTAAAAAATCAAAACATTAATCATAGCAACAACTGTTATTATCTGGACTAATAGAGATAAAAGATAAGAAAAGTTTCACCATTAAAAAGCTCACCTTGTTAGCTGGAAGGCTGGCAAGTTGACAGTTCCAGACCCAGGTACTGCATGATGGATTGAGTGCCTGTCTCTGTCCCAGCTCTTGAGGACATGAAAGGAGTGGGCATTCTTTGAGTGGAGTTTCTTCTGCAAAAAATCCTTTCAACCCGAATAATTTACGACACAACATTATTATTTATCTGAAATCAGTCTATAAAAAACTATTCTACACAGCAGATACCCAATTTGGCCATCAATGTACAGTTGAACAACAGACATATAAACACCATGTATCTCAAAACTGGAGCTGGATGGATAGCTTACTGAGTTAGGTATTTGGCTGTGATGCCAGAGTTTGAGAGTTCACTTTCCCACTGTGACTCTTGGGAGAAGAACCAGGCTGTATGGACTTGGGCAAGTTGTACAGTTCCAAAATGTCCCTAGGGGAAAAAAAGAATGTTAAACCATGTGTGAGTACTCTCTACCTAGAAAACCCTGAAAAGGGTCATTATAAGTCAAAATTTACTTGAAATTATTATCTCCTTCTTGGATGCAAAATTTTAATATGATGGAGATGGTTGAGTATGTCCATGAACCTGAGAACAATGCTATCTGGAGGTTCAACTTCATTACAAGGCTGGATTTCTAACAGGGGCAGAGCTGAGATACTAGACTAATATGTACCCACCTCCTCAAGGCAACAACTGCATCAGGAGAAGTGAATTAATAGTTTCAATGGTAATAGGAACTGCAGCTATTGGGCTACAGCTGAAGGTGACACTGGCAGAGGAGGCAATGGTGGTGACACTCAAGCTACCTTCTGCTAGTACTGTGCAGAAGATAGCAGTGGCAAACCATTGCTGAATATTTGTTACTTTGAAAATAAAAACCAATAGTAAACCATTGCTTAAAATCTGTATGATGAGACAGTCCAAAATGAAATGTTGGAAATCACTCAATTAGGTACTAGGAAAGATAAAACAAGAAGTATAAATAGAACTGTCACTAATGATGAAACTAGATTAAATCCAAAAGGACATCTAGTGGCTGACATGCACAGAAGTGAAAGGAAAATCTGATGCTGCATAGAACATACAACTGGAAAATGGAATGTGAGGAGTATCAATCATGGCAACCTGGATGCCATAAAACAAGAAGTAGAACACAGAAACATTACAATGCTTTATGTCAGTGAACTAAAATGGATTGGAACAGGATAGTTTCAGTCAAACAACTCCAAAGTGGTATAAACTGGAAAACAAAATCAGAAAAAAATTGAGTGGTTGCAATACTGAGGAAAATTTTAACATAGGTAATTAGGAATATAATGCATGGGGTGACCAAATACAATCTATCAAATTCCATGAAAATCTATCAACATAATCATCATTCAAAGTCTATGCTCCAATTACAGATGCTGAAGATGAAATTGAAACTTTCAGTAAGCATCTAGGAGGAAATTTATCATGCACCAAAACAAGACATGCTTATAATCTTAGTTGACTGGAATGCAGGAGTAGGAAACAAAGCAGAACCAAATGCTGGGAAATTTGTTCTCAGGAACAAAAACAAAACAGAAGAATGACTCAGAGTTCTGAGAATCCAACAATCTGTTTATTGTAAATACATGTTTCAAACAACTAAACAGATAACTGTACATGTGGACATCACCAGATAATTAATATACATGTCAAATAGATCAGGGGTTCTCAACCCTTTCATGCCATGGACTGGCAATCCAGACATGTGGTTCCTCCTGCCATAAATGCTGCTGTAAACCATGGCAGCCTTGGGGACAGGTGTGTTTATGGCTCTTGTAAGCATGTCCACTTCTGTTTCTGGGAGTCGTTGCTGCAGGCTGGATGAATGGCGCCACGGGTTGAGGCTGGCCCATGAACCATAGGTTGCAAACCCCTGAAATAGATTATGCAATTGGAAGCAGGAGATGGAGAAGCTGTATCCTCTCTGTCAAACCAAGATCAGGAGCAGATTGTGGTACTGATTATGAACTATTACTATCCAACATTAAATTAAAGCTGGAAATATACACTAAAAGAACTGCAGTGCCAAAATAAAATTCAAACCAACATGATGAATTTAAAATCCACATAAGGAACAGATTTGCATTACTAAATTCAATTGACTGTGGATCAGAAGAACTATGAATTGAACCAGCTATATCATCAGGGGAGAATAAAAAAATATGCTGTGAACTACACTAGCATTTCAGCTACTACAAGAGAGATCTGAAAGAGGAAATGACAGAACTTCTTGTCACCTACAGTTCCCAGCTGAGATCACACATGTATCATCAATAAATGACAGCCAAAGTTTGACAATTAGACTTTTTCTTACGCAGCTTTTGACTGACATGCCTGTGCTCACTTACAAACAGTCCTTCCAATCTTAAACAGCAGTGTACCTGCAAAAGGTTAAACAACATGGATGCAGAGAAAAGGACTTGGTGTGCTATACAAAATGCCACCACTATCTTCTTTACTGGTGGCAATTTACATCCAAAAGATATGCCACCAGTATTAAATTAATAGAAACAAACAATAGGATTCCAGCAATTTAGCATTAGTGAATTATTTTAATTATTCCCAGGATTTTTACATAATAAACACTTTGAAAGTTCATTACCATTGTTGATTTTTTTATATTCTATATCCCTTTGCACTTTGATCCCTCCTCTAGAACCACATTTTTTTTGTTGTTCAGTTGTGCAGTCGAGTCTGACCCTTTGTGACCCAATGGAACCATGTACATGGCATATTAAAAATGGGTTCTCGATACTGGGCTGTTTGTATTAGAGAAAGGTAATTGTAATCCAAAAAATCTCACACTGAACTTAATCTGTCTCTCAAAGGTACCAGAAGTCTTTGTTTTGATTTAAATTTGTTTTGTTGTGATTATACATGGCAACCTTTATGGGAGGACAATGATGCATCTTTGAAAGAGAGGAATAAAATGTTTTTGCTTTCTTGTTTTGACACAAGAGAGCAATACAAGTATGGATTTATATCCCTAAATTGAGACCATATGATCAAAAGGAAAGCTTTAAGGAAGTATAAGTGGGATACATTATTTTCTGGCTGTCTCCAAAAGGAAAACAGAAATATACAAAAATATGAATCCACATTTTAATCCTTTTGCATATTGTTCTCTTTGTTCAAAATTATTCCTGACCTGCTACATGGAAGGTAACACAAAAATCACCTTGAATGTGTAGCTAACATTGGTAATACAAACTGGTGATGCACAAATAATATAAAATGCTTCATTTACAAGTGAGACATGTCAGGTTTCACCTCCTAAAGTTGAACTCATGATGTTGTTTCTAACACCGGCATGTAGTGTTTGAATTGTGGTGCTCCTGAGACAGTTTGCACTCAGTATAATTTTTGATGCCTGAGCACAATGTTATCAAGTAAGTTTCAATTTTCTCACTTTGCCTGGCCATTGGGTCACATGGTCCCTTGTGAAATAAATTAAACTTGGACTCAAAATGAGAGTAGTTCATAATAAAGAAAGATGGTATTAAAATCCTAGACAAACCTGAAACACTTCTCATAGAGCAATGTGAAAGCCATAAATTGAAATATAAAATAAATAAATAAATAAATGATTTATTAGAATACTAATAGATATATTTTCATTATCATAAATCTCTATAGCATGCAAACTCTCTCTCACACAGAGAGAGAGAGAGACTCTCTCACACACTCTCTCTCTCTCACACACAACAACAACAACAACAACAACAACAACAACAACAACAACAACAACAACAACAACAACAACAACAACAACAACAACAACAACAACAGAGTTCCCTACCTATGGAATATGAACCATGCCATACCTAAACCCATTAGCCCATTGTAAAGGCAAGGTTAAAATGTATGTATTAGTGGAGGTCATACTTTTCTGTATGTTTTTTCTATCAAGTCATTTGGGTGTCCATCCAAATAATCATCATGTGATTAAATGAGCAAACAACAAATACATCATGTATATTACAAGTAGAACCAAAAGAACATAAACTCCTGGTTTAAGAAGAGTTCTCTTCACTCCCACTCTAGAACCACATTTCTCTTGTCTGTTCCTCTTCACCAGTGTTGGCCAACCTTTTCCCCTGTTCCCAGGATAATATGATCCTGGGGACAACCAGGACAGTCCACCCCACTGAGCCTGAATTAGCAGTTGGTTTGGTGGAAGTATGGCAGCTAGCCTGCGTAGCTAGCACCAGTAATACAAACTGTAATAAACATGATGAGCAAAGTACTGTACTCATGTTATTGTGGTGTCATGATTCATTCTTCAGTTCCGATAACAGCCAGTCCTATAGTACTTTTCCATATCTGGTCTTTGATCACACTCTCTTTTCAGAGGGATCAAAACAGTGAATTGCTCAGAGTTCTGGTAGGCAGGGTGGATTGTCTTTCTATCCCATATGCACTCTGTTTAGTTACATAAGCAAATTCACAATTTCTGCTTCCTATGCAAAACTAATATGAGCCTTTACTGCAAACAAAACCTAGCTTTTGTGGGCAGACAAGCAGAAGAGGATGACTGGAAGCCATTCAAACAATGTTGGCCTCAGGGTCAAAATCTCAGGGCTCTCGACCACCTGGCCTACTTTTGCCAATACTGTACACTGTCTCTACCTGGTCAGTTCCAGAAAGACAAAGGCATTTGTTTTTGGGGGAGAGGATGGTGTTTTCATGTCAAAGGACCATTTCTTCTTGAGAATAATCCAAAATTTCCAAAACTTTTTGTGTCACTGTATAATTATGTCTTGCAAAAGAAACTTTTGAGTAGCTGGGGAAAATTATCCTACATCCCAGCTTGTTTTATCTGTATTCCTTAAATGATGATAAAGATTAGATATCAAAGCCTTAGGAGGTTAAAACATGCTGTAAAGCTGTCTGGTTTCCAACTGCTTCTAATATATTCTTGTTTCAAAACCCCATTGACTTTCATTATGATATGAGATCTGAAAATTACATGATCTGATTGGCAGTTGCAGTGTGATAGCTGTGCAGTAATAGAACAGTGATCATGTGGGTATGACATAATTAGTTTCATCTTAATGCAAGACAGAAATAATTTAATCACAAAGTTCTTTTTTTTTTTAAATTGGAAGGCCTCTGCAGTAGGATTATAAAGGAATCACAAATATAAAAGGAAGAAGTGAAGTGACTCACTAGTTTTTAAATGTATCATTTTGTCCATAAGGCACTATTGAAGCAGAACAGAAACAGTGTCATGAAAGAGGTAATGATACTGTAGTGATATGAGTCCTAACATCCTAGAAGAGAAGAGATTAACTTTCATTGTTCTGATTTCAGTTTCAGCAATCTGCGTTGGAAACATAAAGGTTTCTGATTTAAGTGTTTCAATTAAATGTTAAAAGCACCATGGACTTGAATATAACAGAGAATTTGACATTATTTTTGCCTCACAATTTTGCCTCACACTATCACAGTACAGTACTTCACAGTTGCTTACAATGTATTTATAGGGACTACCTTACAAATTAGTTTTGCAATCCAGATAGGATCCTAACTCAGCAACCCACCTGAAAAAGGCCAGGGGTACAGAAAAAAAGCAGGTGTCACTGGTTCAGCAAAGGACAAGGCTATGTAAGGTTTGGTAGATGAGGCTTCTGTCCTTCAAGGGAAGGCAGAGGTTGCCTCCAAACAGATTGTGATCTTGATCAACCTCTCTGTCAGAGGACAGGCTTGTTTGGAGCCAAGTAATCAGATCCCTTCTGAACATGGAGAAGCTCCACTGGTCTACCCAGGCTGAAGATAGACCAGACTTCCATCAACTGAGTGGATCTCTCTAAGGCCTAACTTGAGCAGGTTTCTGCACTAAACATGAAAGAGCAGGAGCAACATCAACAAGGACACTGATGATTCCCTGTGGAGAAAGAGATGCTGGCAAAATATTCAGTATCATAATTAATAATTTGTGTGTTATCAGGACAATTTAGACTGATGGTGAACATAATATCACAGATGTTGTAATTGCCTGTGGAATTATTTTCATATGAACACTTAGAAAGTTGACTGGCTCCAGATTTTGTGCTGCTTGCTACAGATGCCAAACCTGTGGGTTATGGCTCTGCTGAGTCACAACTCAAGAGTTCAAATCTCCCATAATAGGACAGTCAAGCTCAATCTGAGTATGCAAGGTTGGTAGGGTTGAGTGATCACCAACTTGGACAATGATAGGAAAGACATCAAACTATATACAGAAGAACAATTCAGTTGCTCAATCTTTTTGTTTCTACACTCAATGTCCTATTGAGTTTCTTTTGTGCAGAAGATTCTGCCAGCACAACAGTAAGGGATAGCACTACTTGTCTAAACATTTGCAGCTATGTTGCATATTTGTGTTTAGGTTGGCCAGGTTAGGTCAGCTTAGCTACCTGGGTGATCAGTCCCAGTGCAGAAAAAATATATGAAGCAGGTATAACAAAATTTTACTGAAAAAGTTGTACTAAAGAGAGAAAAGGTTGAATCCAAATTCTAACTAAGATGAACGTGTCTGCTGGAGTGGAGCATTGTTGAACAAGACAGAGGAGACCAGCTCTTTACAAAAAGAAAGCCAAAATGCTGAAAAGGTAATATATAATAATTTCATGTCAGAAATTATTCTGGGTTGAAAGGATTTTTGTTGGAGAAACTCCACTTAGGGAATGCCAGAATGAGGCTCCTTTCATGTCTGCAAGATCTTTTCCTACTGAAGTGGTCTCTGTTTATCTACTTGCAATTTCTTGCTTTTGATATGCTAAATTGGCAGGAGCTGGGACAGAGACGGGCACTCAATCCATCGTGCAGTACCCATGTATCGAACCACCAACTTGCCGATCTTCCAGCTGACAAGGTGAGCTTCTTAACCACTGAGCCACCACAGCCCCTTTGAAAAGGTAATAATAGTCCCTAAGGTCGAAGGAAGCAAAGAACAGAGATAGATAAAGACAGAGTAACCTTTACTGGCACTAGTCCAAAAAACCCTCTTGTATGTAACACTTGAAAGACTCTAGTGAACAAATCATCCTTTGTTTGCACAATGACAATGTTACTTCAGCGGCAGGAGCTCAGTAGGGTACTAATCTATGTGTAAGATACTAACAGTATCTTCTTAAGCAATATACAGTTATTTGTAGTAGTTATTCTGTTATAATTTCTCATTGCATCACAGGACTTCCTTTTTGCTGTATGGAAATTCATTTTTTATCAGGTTATCTAACATTTATCAGTTTTTCTATGCATTTTGTGAACAATGGTATTCATTTCTCCTTGTTTTTTCTTCACTTTTATTTTCAGTTTTGCTAAAATTTTGATGGCATAAATTTATGTGTTGTCTTTTCCCCATCTGAAGCCCATTACAGATCAGGAAAATGTATACATTTCTGTAGTAAGATTTAAAATAAAATTAAATTAAAAAACTAGCATTTTATCAAGCTGCAATTCCAATGATTTTTTCATCCATCTCTGTGTTCTACTTTTTATGGAAGGAGGTATAAGTACAATATAGTCAAACTCTCCCTCTTTCTTTTTTCCTTTCCTTTCTTTATTTGCCTTAAACTTAATTCTTTCTTTAACTGAAATTAATACATGAGAGTCTAATTTGCATATCCATCTCCATGGTACAAAGCCAGATTCGTGCTTTAAAAAGTGAAGATGATTCTGTTGTTGGTAAGAGATTAGCTGCCTACCAGGGGAGCTATGAATATTCATTGCCTTGATTACATAACCGTGCTTTAATCAAATATTTTTGTTTACTCACTATATTTTGTCAATACTGTTTCCAGTTATTGCACAGTCATTCTTGGAAAATAATTTTCCTTCAATAACATTTTAAACTAATAATTAAAGCAATTTAGCTTGTAACAGGACATAATGTTCAGAATTATAATTGCTCCTTTTTGAATCTCATCCACCTTGATGCACCTTGATGACTGCAAACACCAAATATTAATGTGCCAAAGGGAAGTGAGAATTCTTCCTTTTAATACTTTCATTCTTGTGTTTGCATATAGAATTAGATATCATAATTTTGTTAAGAAAGAAAAAGGGAATAATTACAGGCTTTGCTTATCAACCCATATTTTAACGAGAAAGTTACAGTATAATATAGGGAACCTTAGGTGCTGGTGCCAAATCTGCCCTCATAGCATCCTAATTTACACCTTTGAATTTCACTAGATGGACACTATCTTCAGCAGGACACCCTTTTTTGTTAGTTTCTCAGCTTTTGTACAAACCTCTTTCATACGGGGGCTGCAGCGGCTTAGTGGTTTAGATGCTGAACTTGATGACTGGAAGGTTGGCAGGTCAGCAGTTCAAGAACTGAGTACCACATGATGGAGTGAGCTCCCATCTTTGTCCCAGTTATTACCAACCAAGCAGTTCAAAAACAAGAAATTGCAAGTAGATAAACAGGTACTGCTTTAGTGGGAAGGTAAATAGTGTTCCGTGTAGTCCGGTGTTTAGTCATTCCTGCCACATGTCTATGGAAATGTCTCCAGATACAGAGGTGGCTCAGTGGTTAAGAAGCTCACCTTATTATTTGGAAGGCTGGCAAGTTGGCAGTTTGAGACATGGGTAGTGCATGATGGATTGAGTGCCTGTCTCTGTCCCAGGTCTTGAGGACTTGAAAGGAGCCTCATTTGGGCGTACCCTGAGCGGAGTCCTTTCAACCCAGAATAATTTCTGACACTAACTTATTATTATTGACAATTCCTTTTATTGTTTTGAATAGCTCTGTTTATTAACTGATTTGTTGCAATACACATTGTGTACAATTAGCAAAAAAGAAGGATATAAATAAAAACATGAATAAATGAATGAATGAGGAAAGCCTGCCTCAAGATCTCTACATATTATATAGGATTTTGCATACCAAACATCATGGCTACACACCCACATATACATACACCTTTGCAATACACCTTTAAAGCAGGGGTTCACAACCTAAGGCCTGTGGGCCAGCTCCAGCCCATGACACCATTTCATGTGGCCCTCACCTCTCCAAGGGCATTCAAGAAACAAAATGGCCACCCCTTTGAAGCTGTTGGGACAAACTCCCCCCCCCCAACACACCCAAACCATTGTGCAGGCAGGGCAAAATCACTGTCCAGCCCTTGAAGCTCACTGAGAGAGCATGTCCCAACCCCGGACTTGAAAAGGTTAGAAAACCCTGCTTTAAAGTGTCTTCCAACTTAATCCCCACGGGTCTTTTGATCCTTAGGTGAGAGGGCTGAATGTCCACATAGTACCTACCAGTTGTTCTGATTAAACACAGGATCGCTGGGGGACCAGGTGTTGTGCTGCCCAATTACTTGCCTATATTATCCCATAGATAAGGGTAAGTCTTTAAAACAAAATACAAACTTGGTTGGAAAGTTGCTATTTAGTTCAGAGGTGGGGAACCAGTGAGTGTTCAAATGTTCACTCCTCACTAATGTATTTGACATATCTAGACATACTAAAATATCTATGGGGGGGGGGAGGAAGAAAGCAGATTCTCATCTGGGATTGAGACGTGAAATGGTGGAGTTCCTCAGCCACTGATGATGTTGTTAATTTTTTTCAGCCATCCACATGATGTAAAACTTGTCTTTGTTCAAACAATAACAAAATCTATGACTTTAAGAGGATTGTTTTATCCTCCTCTAATAGCATAAAGGTAGTGTATACTCTGTTGTGTCAGTATATTCTGAAGTAGAATTTAAGGCTATGGCAGGGATCCACTTCCTCTACCTGCACTCCTTTTCCTTCTTTCCTTCTCTCCATGCAGTTTGCATTAGTTGCTCATCTTGAAACCTCTATGGTTCCTGCAAAAATGTACTACAATTAATTAAAACTAATACCGGTATAGGGAAATATTGTTTGTTTTTTGTTCTCTTTTAATAAATGGTCTTATTAAAGGAAGGGCTGAACTCTGCAGCTGTAGTGGAATTCCAGATGCAAAAGAAAAATATCAGCAAGGCCAGAAAGAAAGCTAACAATTGAATTTTTTATGATTTAATACAGTGCAGCCTACAACAATTGAAGCTTTTATATTTGGGGCTAATAAATCAATTCTTGTTTGCCTGGAAGCCAAAGAGATGTATCTGTTATCCATCCCTTGTTTTATCTGAATACACAGTTTAGTTCAGAGGAAAAGTTTCTGTGGTCTTTGAAACTATTCCAATTATTTGTCTTTTACTGAGATATTCATTTGCCATAAAGGGATAAATTTAACTGTTGACAACTGAAAGCTGTGCAAAGTTAGATGCAGTTGAGCCTGAAAGATAACAAAGTCCTTAGTGTTGTTTGAGGTCATAAAGCACATTTGAGGGTGGGAGAGACTGAAACATCAATTACTACAATGATCATTTTCCCCTTGCTTATTGAAGCAGGATTCTGGTGATGGCCTGCAAATTCCCTCCCTGGTAATGACAAATGACCCTCTATTTGACTTAGTTTTTAATAATGATGTAACTGATGAGTATTCTTGGTCAGCAGCTCAATATTAATTCTGTATATTGGTTGAACTGTATGACATGTTCTGGACATGTATAAAAAAGCAAATGCACTATAGTATCTATTTTTGAGCTCCTAACATTGTTGGAAAACATACCCTAACATGGTCCACACAGTTTGTTTGAAAGAGAATTCATACTTTTGGGAAACATAGCAAATTCACTGTCTTGAAGAACAACACAAAACTCCAGATGTGCAAAGTGAGGGTACCTGAATCACATATTGTCCACTTCTAGTCTAACTTGATTTTGAAGAACCTTTCCAAACCAGGCCAAAACACAATCAGAGACTGTTATTACTGATTTCTGTTGGCTGTGTATGTTGGAAAGCAGGATGGTGTCAATGCTGAGAGGTAGAAGACAACTTAGAGGAGGATTTCTCATGCAATAGAATGAGACTTAATTGCTTCGTAAATCAAGACCAGGAGAGGGTGGGGTATATGTGCTGTCTCATGCACGCTATCCTCCCCCTCTAGATTTTGGCCTGTGAAGAATAAGGCAAAAATATGTCTTTATCAATGACATTACAATATCATGCCCTTTGCTCCATGTTTTGGGCAGCTGATATGGCAACCCTAAGGCTAAGATAGGTAAACTTAATTTGTGAAGTTATCACCAAATGATGTCTTTGACATGGAATAACTAAAATGCAGTACCGTTAATTTCTGTTCAGGAGCAAAGCAGATAAATATATAAGTGCAAATACCATTGTTATGACTAAATAGCAAGTATGTATGGCAAAACAGTTACAAAATTCCTTAAAAACAGTAATGAAACTTCCTGCCCTAAAGTATAACTAGTACAGAAAAGCGCAGCAAGACACAGCAGCATTTTTATTATTTAGAAATTTCCTCTCTGCAATTAAAAATCAAATGACTCATTTGAAGCCTAATTACCAGTTACTATAAGTAATTTCAACACAACTAAGTGCCACTTGCATTATTGCCATTAAATTGTATCGCTGCTTTATTTAGCTGCTAACATTTTAATTGTGTCATCTATCAGTTTTGGTGAAAGGATTTGGAGGGAAGACAATAAATAAAAGACTTTCTCCTCTAAAGTTCTTACCACAGTTTTACATAGGCTTGGGCATGGTAATGTCAAGAAATATAATTAGATTTCCATTGCTCTTAGACAGACAGAGAGGAGGGGAGGGGGAGACAAGAACCTGATAGATTGAGTAGAGCAAAAGAGATTCTAAATATAAAAATGGAAAATTGTATTTCCTGATCTATTATACACTGACTTTCTCATTTAAACTGGAAGAGGAAGCTTTAATAATTAATTTCTTATTTTTAAGACCTTTGCAACTCATTTTATTAGTACAGTAAGAGAATCTGGAATGTGATTGGGTTCATAGATTATCAGAGTGGAATGGACTTCTGATACTTTAGCAGTTGCAAATGATCTTCCTAGTAAATTAAGATATCAAGGTTATCTGGCTATATCAGACAAAATAACCACAGATCAAATTATCTTCTTATTTTTATAAATGTATCATACACAATTCTGTCTTTATTTGGTTGTTTTAGAGTTGGGAAAAGATACCTCTTTAGATGAAAGATATATGACTGGAACAGTTCACTTTTTATATTAGTGATGAAAATGTAGCCAGGCCTTTCATGAAAATTATGGAATTTATTCCCAAATATATGAACCTTTCTGAGGGGGTGACATAATCAGATGGAGGGAGGTGTCATGTGATCGCAACAATATATTAGACCTCTTCATCTCTGTGAGTACTGATTTTGGATGAATCTAAAAATGTTTCCAAATCTGTGTTGGCCTTCTAAAGCTGCATTCCCCAGATGTTGTCTTCAAGTCTGATAATCAGAATTATTTAAGATTTGTCATGGATCACAGGATGCCTAAAACCAACCCCAATGCAAAAAGTGCATTACTTAGCTGGCATCCCTTCACCAAAATTCTGTCTAGAAAGTGCTGTCCAGAAAGAGTGGGTCAAAGCAAGTTCCTCAGAAACACACCTGCTATTTGACCAACTCCGGACGCTCGGACGCTCTCCCTGCCGGCCGGCCGGGGGAGAATGAGGAACACCTGAGGTCTCCGGGTGGGCGGCTATAAAAAGAACTTTCCCGCTGCCGCCATGAGACCAACTCCGGACGCTCGGACGTTCTCCCTGCCGGCCGGGCGGGGGAGAATGAGGAACACCTGAGGTCTCCGGGCGGGCGGCTATAAAAAGAACTTTCCCACCGCCTCCGCGAGACCAACTCCGGACGCTCGGACGTTCTCCCTGCCGGCTGGGCGGGGGAGAATGAGGAACACCTGGATGGATGGGCTAGCAAACTAAGGATGCCAGCTCTGCTAATACCTCCACAGCTTTACCACGGTCAGCCACTTCTCCGGATAAATGTATATTGTTACTAATTGAAATATGTATAAGGGATGAGGACTTTCCCTATTGCTTTGTACTGTATATCCTTGACTGTTTTTGTATCTCTTTGATTGTACTGTATTTATATCTTTATTATTTTTTAGGAAGGATTTATTGACCACATTGATTGTATTATATGTGTTATATTGTATGTATATTATGTTTTCTGTAACATTGTTAGCCGCTCTGGGTTGCTTCGGCAAGGAGAGCGGCATATAAATTGAATTTAATAATAATAATAATAATAAAATAATCACCAACCACCAAAGCAGAGACTGAAATCAAGGCATACTTTCCTCATAACTTCTGCACTTCCGAACAACCACACACACACACACACACACACACACACACAGACAGACACATGCACGCATGCACGCCACATTAGAACTATGGATGGTGAGCAAGGAGCTACCAGATAACTGGACAGAACCACATGACTCTCTACTGCCTGGCCAAGAACAACCATGGCCTCTGTGGAAAGCTTTAAATAGACTACAAGCAGGGGTAGGAAGATCAAGGGGTAATCTGAGAAAGTGGGATTTCCATGTAGATGATAGCCTGTGTGAATGTGGAGAAGTACAAACTATCACCCATATGATATAATGCCTGTGATGCCCCTCAACATGCACTGAAGAGGACCTTATTTTGGTAAGTGGAAATGCTGTTGATGTGGCCTGATATTGGGCAGATATCATTTAGCCCTTATTAATTCTATTTTGTTTTTTATATATGTTAATTTTAGCTTTGTATGTTATTATATGCTGGTTGTGCATCTGACACAAATAAAGAAAGATCATGTATCCAGGATAATGCAGAGAAGTGCAAAAGTGCCATCTCACAGAATCAAAGACATGCAGTGTGATCTACCTTATTACTAGATTACTTGATTACTAGGTAAGATTTAGAATACAGAGAAACAGAGTTAGAAACTAAGAAAAAACTGTAGACTGAATTGTTCCAGATTCTGATGTTCCAGAACAAGTAGAAAATGAACCATCATAACAAAGAAACGTTAGACCCAAAAGTTTATCCAGTGTCCTGTTCACACAGAAGCCAACTAGATGCCCATGGAAAGTTTACATGCAGCCCATGAGTGCATGGATAATAACCAGGCCATGTGATAAAAATATATTGTCAGTGAAATAATATCTTAGAATGTGTTCATTAAAAACCAGGAACAGCCATCAATGAATACAACTAATAAGAACTGTCGTGAAAATAACCACTGATAACACCATCTTCCATGTTTTCCCCTAAAAATTGAATGTCTTTTAAAGCCTTCTCAGATGGCAAACAACACTACTTCTTGCACTAGCAACTTCTGCTATGGATATACTGTAAGCTTTGTCCTGTTTTGAATTTTCCATCTTTCAGCCTCATTGCTGATGAGGATGGTTCTAGTGTTATGATGGGATAAAATTCATTATGCACTTTCTCTATACCATGTATAATATTATATAATGCCTGTTGCCATTTTAGTTGTACAGTGTTTTGCTAAGTTAAAGAGACCTTAATAAATTTGCTTCTGCCTTGTTTCTCATCTTCACCATAAGATATGTCCATTTTGCATCTGGAGGGTGGAAAAGTCTGTTTATTCCAATATGAGCTCGACTCAATCTGTATTTTACAAGTTAGCTTGATTTTGTTTTGTAATTAGTTAATTAAGAGCTTCTTTTGTCTATCTGATATCCCAGGCACATGGCTGTGAATGATGTCTGGGCCTAGAGGCATAACATGTGTATGAAGAGGCCTAAATATGTGATCTGAAGCATCTTCAATACCTTGACTAGAAGCCAGAATTGTCTACCTGGAGTTGTGTGGACTAGACTTTTGACTGCCCCCATCATTTTGAATTTTATTTAATTTCTTCTGAGGAACATTCATTTTATTTTGTCTGACATGCCATGACTCACCATATTCAAATTTGGAAAAAAGCTCATGAAATGCAATTAAGATGACATTTTAAAAGTAATTTTTTAGTACTGAAAATGTGACAACATAATACATGCAATCTTGCATGAATGAGAGCAAGTAGAGGATTTAGGTTCAATGAGAAATCATGCTAACAAGGAGGAATATGCTGTCTGCCAGACTTTAAAGTGGACTCTTACTGTCTAATTACAGAATATCAGAGGTGTGCTGAAATGATCCCAAGTAATATAGCCCTTTGTGAATATTACAGTCATTTAATTCACTCACTCTATTACGGCTTTTATGCCTATTGGAGCATTATTAATGTTTTTCATTTCATTTGATCGTAGTTACCTTTCTTTGCTGGGCTGGGTGATTTGAGTTCAAACTTCTCACCAACGAGTCATAACTGTGAGAAAGAAGGGTCAAATGTGGATCCTCTGTTAAGATTGTCACGAAAACCTGTATTTTAATTAAATACAGTAGTTAGATTCAGAGTTTGCTTCTGGGGGTAATAACTCCCAATGCCACACAGATAGCCTGGCCAGTGGGAAGTCATAATCCAAAAATGCATTTTTCCAGGATTAGTTTAACACAATTAATGAGGAAAAGAGACAATTGAGAGATGACATGATTATAAAAGCCACCTTCAGATATCTTAAGAACTATCATAGAAGATAGAGGGCTGCACTGAAAGTGGCCCCTTGAAGACTGTGGGTACAATTGGGTGTACCTTGGGTGGCATGAACAGACATTGGCCCATATTTAAGTCCTTTTTCACCAAAATTGAGCACATGGATGGATTACAGATGTGGGTGTGAGGCATGACCATTTCAACCCCTCCATAAGCAAGAGTTGTTCTTCTAAAGACCCCTACATTGAAGGTCTTTTCACTTTTAATCAAATTATTGTACTGTATGTTCTTTGCTCCACCAGAGAACAAATGAAGCTATAAAACAGAAAGTACTAATCCAGCTCCTAAAAGGCTAATTGTTTTTTCTGTAATATTACAATGAGGTTTTGCATCACGGGCAATAACCTTTGCCATTAGATGCAGGAAAGGATGTGCAGTTTCTCCTTTAGCATGAACTTTCTTGCTTGTTGTTTTAATACTACAGATGCTGCACAACTTTTGCCCAAAATACTTATTCTACTCTTTTCAAAGGAGATGAGCTGCAAAGAATAATTTGTCCCCCAGCTCTACAAATAGCAATTTAACCACCATTACATTTGATGGGATTTGGGCTGTGAAATTTGCTCATATCCCTAAATCTTTGTTTTTCCTTCATTTTTACTAACCATCAGACCATCTTATATAACATAAAATTGTTCAGAAAGGAGATTTTTCTTGGTAGTTTTGCTCTATAGTACATGAGGAAATAATGGTTTTGATTTTATCCATGGACTAATTTGGATTAAGAAAGATCTCTGGTGGGTCATTTAATCCATTCCTCTCCATCACGTAAAAAGCAAATTTCATTATCTATAAATGATCCCTGATAGCTGGCTTTAACTTTTATCTTTCTACAGAAAATGATTTTCTATCATCTCACAAGTACTTTTTGTTCTAAAGCATTAATGTATTAACAGTTATGCTCTTTATCAGATACTGGAGTAAATATGCTAGCTTTATCTTCATAATCCTATTTCTCATTGCTATCCCTATAGATTAATGAGAAAAATGCATCTGTCTTTGCCTGCATCATCATTGTAAGTTTAGTGTAAACAGTCTTCATGTCTGTCTCAAATTTCTTCCATTAGGACCATGGCTCTATCCATGTGAAGGACCCAGACAACCTCCCACTAGCTCATTTCACTAGTTTGTAGAATGTTAGTTTTTGAAAAGACAGTGGTGGCCCATGATCCAAGCAGAAGGGGATGCTTCATCCCACTATTTTAGGAGTAGGACACTCCCCATTTCTGTCACTAACTTCCTTGTTGTTGTTGTTCAGTTGCATAGTTGAGTCTGACCCTTTGTGACCCCATGGACCATTGCACTCCAGGCACCCCTATCCACTACCATCCTCCTCAACCCACCCAGCTCTGTGTCTATTGCATCAACAATACCATCTAGCCATCTCATTCTCTGCCGCCCTCGACCTTTCCCAGCGTAAAGGCTTTCTCAAGTGAATCCTCTCTTCTCATATGATGTCCAAAGTACTTTAACTTCATCTTAAATATTTGATCATCCAGGGAGCATTTGGGGTTGATTTCTTTTAAAATCAATTTGTTTGTTCTCTTTGTTGTCCAGGGTACTCTCAAAATTCTCCTCCAACAACACATTTCAAAGGCCCTATACGATGATATATTGCTGGGTGGTTGTTGTTTTTTAATTGAGGGGTTATCATTTTTGTTCTTGTTAATATTTATAATTTATTCAATTTGTTTAATTTTTATTGTAAAGGTTTTTTTTAAAAAAAAATATGTTGTAAGGCGCTCAGAGTGGGAAAATCTCCCATATGGTAGGATATAAATGTAATAAATTAAAAAAAAATATTGAAAGAAGAACAAATCTTATTCTGCAGTAGCACTGTATTTATGGAATCCTGTACTCCATAATTGCACAGAAATTCCTGTATCAGTTGAAGAAATGCATAGGAAGAAATGAACTCACAACAAAGGGAAACGGTGTGGGGGGGGACTATGACTATGGATGCTTTAAGGTTTCTTAAGGTTCACATTTTAAGAGTTTTAAACTGCTTCACTCTTTCTGAACTAATGTGGTGAACGATAAGGACATGATTACACTTCAGTTTACATGATTATCTGAATTATGCAATACAATTCTCAACTTAAAACTATCAAAATCCATTGTTCAGGATGCAAATCTTTTCTTAACAAAACCACTTTTTCTCCTTTCTTATAAGAGAGCTATATTCATTCTCTCCTAATCTTAAAGGGAGCTTTTGCGTTTATGATTATATGACAATACCTGCTACATTATTAAACAGCCATTTTGAAATAATAAGCATTAAATGGTTTATTTGCATCTTTTTTTTCCTCAATGAGCCAGTCCTTTTTGTGTCACCCACTTGGCAGAAACCCCCCAAGAAAGGTTTCTGAAGAGGGCCCAAGGCCAGAATCCTGTAGTATCAAAGTGCTCAAGCAATGGACAACAACATTACATTTATATACCACCCCATAGTACTTTGTGCATTCTCTGGACAGTTCACATTTTGTCCCAATGTTTTACTCATTTTACTGACCTTGGAAGGATGGGTCAACCAAGATGGAACTCACAATGTCAATAGCAGTTTTGGCTGCAGTACAGCAGTTTAACCACAGCACCAAATGTGTACCATAATATGAATGGTTTACAGTTTTATGGTTTTTGCCCAAGCAGGTGTACCAATGTATATATCATTTGTATACAATTGGAACCTCTCCTTGTATATGACAACAAAAGATCACACACCACTGTATTGGCTGAGTTTTATGTGCCATTACTGCTCAAGAGAATTCTAGCTCAGATGCCTGAATATGAAAAAACATACTCCTTCCAGTAACTAAATCCCTTCTGAGCCATTTAGCACTTTAAAATGTTAGAATCAACACTTTGATTCAAACCTAGAAACAGATGGTCAGAAAGTAAATGAATCATAGAATAACTGAGTGGAAAGGGGCATTTTAGACTATTGAGTCCATCCCCCCCCGCCCCCGCTCAATGTACCACCTTCCACAGGCACTTTTGTCTGATGCCTGAAGAAGGTAGTCCAAGAGTATAAACTGCAAAAACCAGAAAGCAATAGGTTAGTTATACTGGCAAAAAACAAAAAAACCCACAGTGGTGTAAACTGCAGTGGCCAATGAACTATAGTTAAACAGTTGCCACTTGTATCTCTTCTTGTGCACCAATTCATGAGAGACACAAGCAGTTACTTGTTAATTATTGACATTTTGCTGGTGTAATTTATTACATGACACTTGCCTTGGCATTACCAACCAATTAGATTCTGGGTACAGCTATTCTTTTCCTTCTTCCATGTCTAGACCAGATGTGAAACTGACAAAATGAATATTAGAGAATAAACAAAACAAAAATAAAACCTGTTATATTTTAATGTTAGTTTTCATGGATCAAATACACTTCATCAGACTTGATCCACAAAAGCTGTTTTTGTTTTCTTTATTCTCTGATATGCTTGAAACACAGACTAAGATGGTTGCTATGCCAAAATGAAAGCACCTTTTGGTGAGTTCATTTTGCAGTACCTTTTGCCTGACCTAGTGTGAGAAAGATTAGCCATCAACAAAAGGTTGTCATTACCAGGGTACGCCCGATTGTGGTTCAAAAATACCACAATCTTCGAGGAGGCTCTTTCTGTGTACCCCAGGCACAGCTATAATACTCTGATACTGCTTTTGCCACCATGACTCAATTTCTAAAGAAGTCTGAGCTGTATAGTTTAGTAAGATACACAGAATTCTGTGCTGGAGAGCCCTTGAAGTATAACAGAGCATTCAAAGTACCTTATACAGCCCAGGACTCAATAGGATGGAGCTGTAGACATTAAAGTGAAATCAATCCACGGTGATTATTTAATCAAGAAACATTCCACGGCAAAACTCTTGAGGCTCTGTTTTGGACCAGTTGAAGTTCTAAGCCGAACACATTATGGTAATCCAAAGGGAATTTACCAGAGCATCAAAAACTATAGTAAAGCATTATCTGTCCAAAGAGAAACAACTTTTTTCTGTCCAGGTATGGTAAAACAACTGCTAAACTAACATAAAGTTTTTATTAGCTACTTGAATTTACTCTTGTAGATTATTTTTACCTACAAGAGTAAAATCAACTGCAATTTCGCCTGTCTGCTTGGATGCAAGAAAATTATCATTGCTTCCAGTAAGGCTGGGTCACCTTCAGATGACTGCTAAATTCTTTCTTTCTTTCTTTCTTTCTTTCTTTCTTTCTTTCTTTCTTTCTTTCTTTCTTTCTTTCTTTCTTTCTTTCTTTCTTTCTTTCTTTCTTTCTTTCTTTCTTTCTTTCTTTTTAGCATCCTACACTAACAAAATAACATTTGTGCTCTTCTACCTACGACTTTAATACACAGAGACATTTTAATTGCACTACATTCCTGAGTAATCATTTTATGATGGGTTTATTGCCACCTCTCCTTTATCAGGGCATGGCAGTGTTTCAGGCCCTAGTGATAAATTACCCTTTAGAGAGAGGGAAGACAGTCCCACTTTAACAAGTGCAATAAAGCCCATTTTAGACTAGGAGAGTTCAGTGCATTTCCCATTCATCATATACCCTCTGTGATTTTACACAGATTTTACACTGTTGATTAGCTCATTAGTGAGGTTAATTGGATACATTAACTGGCAGAATTACAGCTTGACAATGAACCAGAGGCTGCAGAATTATAAATGACAGACAAACTACAGACGTACATGGCCAGCCTGAAGGAAGTTCTTTTCTATGATTAGCTTTCATTAGGTTTTAATTCTTTTCCTAGTTATTATTAACTGACTCTGCAAGGATATTTACCAAGGCAGAGAGTTCGAAGGAGTGTATATCATAGTTTTACATAATTTCCATAAGTGAAAGTTTTTCTCTTGGTGCAGATTGATTATTTCCACATGTCTGAAAGGATGCTCGATTCCAAATAAGAATAGTGTGTTTGGGCCAGGCCTGTAATTGCAAGGTAACAACCCTGCTTGTAAAAAACTGAATTTCAACAAAGATGCCTCACTCTTATGTTGGAGGCACTATTAAACAGAAAAAAAAGTATACATCCTTTAGGTGCCATGGTGGCTTAGTGATTAAGATAATGGAATGGGCCATAATGGAATAGACCAGAGTTAACAAACTGAAGCTGAACCCTGACAAGATGGAGGTTCTGGTGTTGTAGGGCCTGTCTGCCCAGCTGGGTGCATATGGACGTGTTAGGGGCTTTTGGCTTTGGCATTTTCTTTAATGGGGAATGGTGTCATGGTGCTTGGCCTAACAGATGGGATGAGTTAGGTATTGCTAGGTTTCTCATCTTTATAGAGTTTTTTTTCCTATAGTAGGAGCCCTATGGATATGGACAGAACAGTGGAGGAAGAGAGCAGCGATTTTTTGGTGCGACAATCAGGCAGTCATGCAGGTCATCAATAAGCTTACTTTCAAATGTTATGGAGTTGGTGAGGGTTTTCACTAGGAAGTGTCTGGAGGTCAATGTATTGTTTGTGGCCAAGCATATTCCAGGGGTAAACAACAAAATAGCGGATGCTTTGTCCTGACAGCAATTGGAAAGATTCAAGGAGTTGGTTCCAGAGGACCGAAAGTTCCCGGTGCAGTTGCCGTGAGAGGTGTGGGCTCTTGGTGATCTCAAGTAATGGAGGAAATCAGAAATTCCACTGCAGAGAGTACCAGGAAATACTATGCTGAGGCATGGAGCTGAGAGGTAAGGAGAAAGGTAAGTTTCTTATTCACAAGGGCGGGGATCCACTCACTAAGTTGGAAGTTTGCCTTCCATTCCTTCTGAATAGGAGCGGCCTCTATGGTAGCTGCCTTAGGCTACAAGGAAGAAAACATCAAGCAGGTGAGGAGGTGGACCTTGGGTCATATGTACAGGAGCTGCCTGACTTGCAGTGAGCAATGGGTAAAGATGTTGTTAATGAGTTTTGTGTTTTACAGGTTACCACCAGTGGTGGGATGTCAAAAAAGTTACTACCCCACCATGATGTCATCACAGTGTGGGTGGAGCTAACGTCATGGAGTCATGACATCATGGGGGGGGGCAAAGAAAAAATAAATAAATAATAAATAAATAAAATTTATTATTTATAAAATAAAATAAAATAATTATAAAATAAAAATAAGGACACACACCCCTCAAACCACCCACCCACCCACAACACAAACCCATAAATAAATTAAATAAAAAAAATAAAAATTACATTAAAATACACCCACCCACCCCAAACACAAATCAACCCACCACCCACCCACTCCAAACACAAACCCGTCACTTACCTGTTAGTATAAGTGCCTGGGCAGCACCATGTTGCAAGATGGATATGGTCATCGTACCAGTTATCTAGGATAATATGCCTTAATGTAAATGTAAAACAGCTGTACCTACTTAAGGGTTCTCCAATTGGAACAGCAATTGGAACAGCATAGGTGTAGCTTATTGATGAGGTAACTCCAAGACTTTGCTTAAAAATCCCAAGCCAGGATGCCAGGCCTTTTTAGGAATAGTGGTAGTACATCAATATAGGTAAAGGTATTAAATAAACATTAAAATACACACAGACACACCACATCCAAAGGTGAGTCACTTACCCTGAGGAGCAGGCTATAGGGAGCTTCAGAATAGCAGCTTCTCTTCCTCCTCCCCACTTGGGAGGACAGCAAGGAGGCCGTGCATATGTGCCAAGCACTGTAGGCGTGCATTACATTTATGTTGTGTACTATGCTGTGATTTTGCATTTTTGATCTGTTATATTGTATTGTATTCAATTTTATGATGTAAGCCGCCCTGAGTTGGTTTTCACCAAGTAGGGCGGCATATAAATCGAAATAATAATAATAATAATAATAATAATAATAATAATAATAATAATAATAATAATAATAATAATAATAATAATAATAATAAGTGCTTGGCACACATGAACAGTGGGGGAACCAGTGAAAAGGTAATCCCCGAAGGTGGTTCCCCCCAAAAGCTGCTGCCGGTTCTCCGGGACACTGGGGAAAGTTACTACCAGTTCTGGCGAACTAGTGTGAACCTGTTACATCCCATCCCTGGTTACCACTCTTCCACATGGGGGACAAGCATGTAGAGGGGGTGGCCTGCAGGGCTGCAGGGTCCTTTTTTGGATGGTACCTGGGGTTTCTCAGGTTTAACGGTGTTTGGGGAAGCCTGCACGGGAGAGGGTTTTGACATGTTTTTGAAAAAATGAGGGCCCTCAGGATTTATGGGCCCCCAATTGTTGTGGTGTTACATTTTGGGGCTCTGCCGTGGGGATCATGAGGGAAGAAGACATCATGAGGTGGGCAGGTTAAGCTGTTGAGCAGCTGCAGGCAGCTTGGCCCATTGTAATTTGTATGTTTTCAGAGATTCTGCCCATCCCAGAGAGAGCAGTGGAGGTGGAAGCATCGGACATAATGTTTGGATGTGTGGAGAGATCCAGACTTTTCATCAACTCCAGGATAACTGAAACATTCTTCCAGAAGGGTGGCAAAGTCATCTCCCACCAGGGGATATAGAGGACTGACGCTTCCTGTTACAACTGGGATGGGAGGAGTTTGAGCAAGAAGGTTTTGGATTTATTCCTCAGGGATTTGTGCAGGAGCATAAGTAGTTGTCCAGTTCCTGGCCCACAGGCCGTGGCGGGAAGCACACAGGAAAGGGTCAGATTTGGTTGGGGGAGGGATCTCATAAAACTTGATAGGCATGGCTCCAGCTGGGGTATGGCCTTCAATTTGCTCTCATTGGTGACCCTCCCTTTTTTTTGGGGGGGGGGGGTTAGGGATCTCCCTCTGTGCTTCATGCCCCTGTGGTTAGGATTTTGTTGTCACTTTAATAAAGTGGCCTGTTTGTTTCCATGCCATTGTCTGTCCAGTTATTTCGGGGATGGGGATGGGGTGGCAAGGGTACTTTTGCAGCCATGGCTGTGGTGAGTAAGGGGTCTTTGCCATGCCTCTCCCCCCCTTGGTCTGTTGGGTGGCAGTGTGGAACATTGCCATTGGTTGGAAGTATGAGGAGGAGGGGTGTCAGAGGGGTTGGGGTGTTAGATCCGGAGATCAGGGCGCGGGAGTGAGGACACGGAAGCCATTAAGGGTGAACCAAACAACACGTCTGTTTATTGTGGTTAGCACAGACAACAACAACAACGGCTGGGTCAGCAGGGGATTAAATACCCTGCTTGACCCAGCCCACTGACCAATGGGTAGCGGCGATTTTCCCGCTGCTAGGACATTTAAATATCTAACACCCCTTCCCCCCAGAATGCCCCAGTCTGCTATTTGCATACAAAATCCTCCAGGTGACGGGGGCGTGTTCTTACTCGATCGGACCTGCGCAGTTCAGTCGGCGCTGGGGCATCGGGCAGAGCGGACCTGTCGCTCTCGCTCTGCCCTGGCTGGGCCGGGAGCGGATCCGGAATACGAGCGTCGGGCTCCGCGGTGACCGGGGGTGAGCCTGTTCCACACGGTAAGCTGGCCGGTGATGGTGCTGCGTGAATGGGGCTGTTTTTCCTGGGCACCACTACCCGGTCCCCCCACAGCAAGCAACCCCCCACACAGCACAGTTCGTCTTTCTTGTCGAAATATACCTTGAATTCCCCTTCCCCCTTGTCCGGCCACCCCCGCTGAACCCAGCTGGAAACGGCCCGAAGTTCGGCGTCCCGCGCCGTCGCCCTGGCAACCTCGGCCGACGTAGTGGGGGCAGAGTCCAGGATGTCCAGGGCAAGAACCGATGCTTCCCCCCGTTCCGCGCCTTCCTGGGTCGGGAGGGGGCATCTGCTCAAGGCGTCAGCATTTCCCATGTGTTTCCTGGGCCGGTAGACTAAGGTGTATGAGTACCCCGACAGGAAAATGGACCACCTTTGCATCCGGGGGGACAAGGCAGAGGGTGTAGGCCGGTCGCCAGCCAGGAGTCCCAATAGGGGCTTACGATCAGTCACAAGTTCGAAGTCCCGGCCGTACAAGTAGTCATGGAACTTTCTTACCCCTGCCACTGCCACCAGCGCCTCCTTGTCGATCTGGCCGTAGTTCCTCTCCGTCGGCGACATGGTCCTGGAGTAATAGGCGATGGGCGCCTCGAGGCCGTTGGGCAGTCGGTGGGCCAGGACTGCGCCGACGCCGTAGGGAGACGCGTCGCAGGCGAGGACCAGTGGCAGGGTCGCATTGTATTGGATCAGGAAACTGTCCTGGGAGAGAAGATTTTTAACAGCAGCGAAAGCTGACTTTTGCTCGGGTCCCCACACCCACTCTGCCTTCGCGGCCAACAGTCTGTGTAGGGGCTCAGCCACGGTGGCCTTTCCTTTCAGGAAGGTCGCGTAGAAATTCAGGAGTCCCAGGAACGCCTGCAGCTCCTGCTTGTTTTTCGGGGCCGGGGCGTTCCGAATCGCTTCCACTTTTCCCTTCGTTGGGTGGATGCCCTTGGCGTCGATGTGGAACCCTAAGAAGTCCACGGAGGGGACCCCCAACAGGCACTTATCCCGTTTCACCCTGAGCCCAGCGGCCCTGAATTTAGCCAGGACAGCGGCGACCCTGTCCTTGAGCTGCCCAGGATCCCCCGCAATTATCAGGACATCATCAAAATAGGGTACCACCCCCGGGAGTCCTTGGAGGAGCCTTTCCATCGTGCTCTGAAACAGTCCCGGAGCTATGCTGACCCCGAACTGCAGCCTCGTGCACTTGAATGCCCCCCGGTGTGTGACAATGGTCTGGGCTTCGGCTGTAGTGTCATCCACCGGAAGCTGTTGGTACGCTTGGGGCAGGTCCAGCTTGGCAAAGATCTTGCCAGGGCCCAGTGAATGGAGTAAGTGGTCTATGACGGGAACCGGGTACGCGCTCGGCTCTAATGCCTTGTTGATCGTGCATTTGTAGTCCGCACAGATGCGCACTGACCCGTCCGGTTTGATAGGGGTCACTATGGGGGTCTCCCACCGAGCGTGGTCTACGGGAACGAGGATTCCCTGGGCGACCAGCTTGTCGAGCTCCTTCTCGACCCTGGGCTTGAGTGCCAGTGGGACTCTCCGGGCCTTAAGTCGGATGGGGGCAACGCTCGGGTTGAGTGCAAATGAAATAGGGGACCCCACATACCTGCCCAATCCTTCCCCGAAAACGTCCTGGAATTCGGCCATCAGGTCGTCCCTCAGCGAGGCGTCCCCGGGCTGGTCAGTCGCAGTGTTGTGGATGCCAGCGATGGACAGTCCCAGGGCGGGGAACCAGTTTGTGCCCAGTAGCGTCGGGATGTTACCGTGGACTACGGTCAGCGGTAGGCTTTCTTCCTTCAGTCCGTACTTGACACGGACCCACTTCTGTCCTGCGACGGGGAGGAACTTGCCTTGGCAGTCCTTGATTCGGATCCTCTGGGTCTGGAGGTCTGATTCTTTTAGGGCCGGGAATGTCTTCTTCATCCACCTCCACGGAATGATGGATATGGCGGCCCCAGAGTCGACCTCCATCGGACACTCTGCCCCGTCGATCGTGACTGTGGCGTGGTACTTCTCTCCCTTCTGTGTGGCGGTGTGGCTTATCGTGAGCGTGTGCGTCTCTGCATCTTCGAATTTGCCGCTGTTGCGTCCCTGGCGCCTCTGATTTGTCCTCTGTTTGGCGGCCATCTTGCCCGGCGGGAACTTTTGAATCTGCCAGTCCGCTTGGTTCTCCGCTTGCCTTGCCCGGCAGACCCTCCCAATGTGTCCCCGCTTGTCGCAATAGCGGCAGATGGCCTCCCTGAAGCGGCAATGTGCCCGCTGGTGTGGCCCTCCGCAGCTGGCGCAGCGCTGGCCACTCCTGCCCGAGTTTCCCCCGTCGGTCGCGCACACCTCTGCTTCTTCCTCTTCGTCCTCGTCAGAAACGACGTCTTGATGGTGAGCGGAGGCTTGGCGGGGCGCCGACGGGGACCGGTTGAGGGAGGATGCGGTCGACATCGAGAGCTCGAAAGCTCTGGCCTCCTCGATGGCCCCGGCCAGGGTCAGGTCTCTCCGGGCCAATAGCCTCTTCCGGAGCTTGTTGTCGCGGACTCCTCTGATAAGCTGCTCGGTCAGGGAATCCTCGAGGAATGGCCCGAATATCGCCGGGACGGCTGCTGCCCTTAGGGTGGCCACGTACTCGCCGATGGTTTCCCCTGGCATCTGGTATCGGTCCCGGAACTGGATCCGGAACACGAACTTCGATGGCTCCGGTGCATAGTGGTTCTTGAGGGCCAACTGTAGTGCTTCCCATGAGACGTCCAGGATTGGTGTTGGATCCACCAGGGACTGGGCCACTTCGTAGACCTTGGCTCCGCAGTGGGTGAGGAAGAACGCCTTCTTCCGCTCCGGTGCTATCTCTCCCAGTTCCGCAGCTAGCAGGGAGAACTCAAAACGGTCCATATAGCTCTTCCATCTCTCGTCCTTCGGTTGGAAGGGAGCCGGTGGAACGTAAGCAGCCATGGCGAGGTGCCTTCGTGAGAGGTGGCTCTGGTGTGTGTGATGGTTCTGGTCCGTTCCTCAAAATCCCACCTTCGTCGCCAGTGTTAGATCCGGAGATCAGGGCGCGGGAGTGAGGACACGGAAGCCATTAAGGGTGAACCAAACAACACGTCTGTTTATTGTGGTTAGCACAGACAACAACAACAACGGCTGGGTCAGCAGGGGATTAAATACCCTGCTTGACCCAGCCCACTGACCAATGGGTAGCGGCGATTTTCCCGCTGCTAGGACATTTAAATATCTAACATGGGGGATGTTGGAAAGTTCTTTGAGGGTTGGAATTTTGACACCCACCCACCCACCCTGAAAATCAAGGTAGGTACTGCTGGTCACAATATTTTAGCCAGGTAGAAATTTTGGGTCTCAGCAGATTGGCCAGGCTGAGACTGTTTATACCTACCCTACATTGATGAATTCGGGGTTTTGAGTACTAGTTTTGTACATGTTCTCTGTGGTGGAAAGCATGGAGGGAAGGGTCAGATTTGGTTGGGAGAGGGGTCTGGGGGTAGGCATGGCTCCAGCTGGGGTGTGGCCTTCAGTTTGTCCCCATTGGGGACCCTCCCCTTTCTAGGGAGTTTAGGGGTCTCCCTCCGTGCTTTCTCCCACTGTGGTTAGGGTTTTGTTGTCACTTCAATAAAGTGGCCAGTTTGTTTCCATGCCATCGTCTGTCCAGTTATTTCGGGGGGGGGGATGAGGTGGCAATAGACTTTCTTATGAGGGTGTTTGGCTTTTGAGGGGTTTATATGAAAATTTTAATATTTGTGTCAGTTTGTATTTTTGAATTTTATGCTGTTAAGCAGGGCCGGATTTACATGAAAAGAGGCCCTAGGCTATTCCACTTATGTGGCCCTTTCACCTCCCATTTTTAAGTTTGTAAATTACATGAGAGATAATAAAATACATCATTACTGTGATATATATCAATATATAGGCCCCTCTTGATCTTGAGGCCCTAGGCTAAAGCCCAGTTAGCCTATAGGAAAATCCAGCCCTGGCTGTAAGGCACCCTGAGTAGGAAAGTTTTTCCTAGGAGGGCAGGATATATGCTAAATAAATAAATAAATAAATACATGCTGAGCTTGACAAACAGAAGGTTATCAAGTCATCAGTTTGAGACCCGAGGGCTACACAATGGAGTGAGTGCCCATCATCTGTCCCAGCCACTGATAGTCTAGCAGTTTGAAAGCAAAAAACTGCAAGCAGATAAATAGGTACCACTTTGGTGGGAAAGGTAACAGCATTCCTTGCACTCCAGTGTGTAGTAATGGCTGCCAAATGATCACAAAAATGTCTGTAGACACAGACATCACAGACTGTTTGGCTGCAAATGGAGATGAGCACCAACTCCCAGAGTCGGACATGATTGGCTTTCTAGCAATGGAAACCCTTACCTTTACCTATTCTTAGTATTTTTGGTCAAATATTTTAAAGCACGGACAAAACCTTGTTGTGTAAACTTATGCAGGCACAAACCAGATCCAGCACTAGAAATAATTATACACAACTGGATTTTGAGCAAGGGAGACCTTTATCTTTACCTACACATCCTTTGGAATGTAAGAGCTCTTCGATTCTGTGACTTGGGCACACTTTATTAACATTAACTGTGGTTCAGGATAAGCTGTGATAACATCCCAAATTTAAACTAGCCTTTCTTAGTACGATCCCTCCAACTATTTTGGCCTACAACTTCCATCAGCTCAAAAGGACGCTGTGGTGGCAGGCAGCAGGACTTCTCTGCCTCCGCCCCAGACTCTCCCTGGCCGGACGGAGAAAGCATAGCAGCTGTGGGTGCCCAGGCCACTCCATCGCCAGCAGTCCACCCCACCCACCTGGCTCAAAAGGATGCCATGGCAGCAGGTGGCAGGACTTCTCCGCCTCCACCCCGGACTCTCCTCGCCCAGTCAGAGAGAGCATTGCAGCTGTGGGTGCCTGGGCCACTCCATCACCAGCACCCCACTCCACCTGGCCACAGGCAGCAGGACTTCTCTGTCTCCACCTCGAATTCTCCTTGGCTGGATGGAGAGAGCATGACAGCTATGGGCACCCAGACCACTCCATCGCTGGCACCCCGCCTGCTGGACTTAAAGGTGACTCTATGGCGGTGGCCGGCAGGATCTTGCCACCCTGCTCTCTGGACTTGCTTTTGGCCAAGGTGGAGAGGCCGTTGTGTTATAGGATTGTATATTATTAGTAATGTTATGGGATGTTTCTGTAGTATATGTATGGTATAATTTTTGTGCATATTGTTACTACATATTGGATATTGGTGTATTATTGCTATGTGCTGTTCTTGTAGGATGTGTATTGTATATTTTTTTTCTGTATATTATATTACTGTATTTTTGATAGTTACCATGTGAGCCGCCCTGAGTCAGATTTCTGATTGGGCGGGATATAAGTGTGAAATTAAAGTAAATTAAATTAAATAGGATTTGGGTTATAGCATGTGTTTGTGTGTGTGTTAATTCATCAGAGAGCCATTAGGCTTGCACAGCAGCAGAAAATGGTGTGCCAACTTCACACACAGATAGTCTCTTAAGGAACGAAAAACAGCGTTACTCTTCAAGGTCAGGAAAAACATAAAGAAGATAACTTCTATATAACAAACCTATGTACAAAACAGTTGGCTCTTTGCCTCTTAGCTTTAGAGGCATGGCTTTAGCTCAGCATATGAAGAAAGGAGACACAGTCTTTATATACAGCAGAAACAGTCCACTTGTTCCTAGAGCATGTGGAGAGCTCAGCTGGAACAGTTGCTTAGCACACCTTTCTGTCAGCAGTCCAGACTCCTCCCAAGTCTTTCTAGCAGCAAGTCCATTGCTGCTTGAGTATGTCTTTGCTCCCTAGCAAGACATTGGCTTCTTCAAGAAGGTTTATCTCACTCAGCAAGTTTTTCCTGCTTCTTCAGTCAGCTTGTGCTCCTCCAATTCTCCTCAAATTTGAGACTCCAAAAGCTCTCATTAAATGCAGTCTTTCTGCTGAGTCATTCTTGTTAGTGGGAGCAGCTGGGTTAGGCCAGTTGAAGAGACGACTCCACAATAAATTTTATCCTACTACAATACCTATCAATATAACATAATTAGTGGTCAGAAATGCTGCAAGGTATAACAGTATGAGGTCAAGTGAATTCTGGTTTATGGCAACTTTTTCCAAGGCTTTCTACATAGGGAATACATAGAAATCATTTACCAATCCCTTCTTCTGGGGACTGTGTACATTAGTTCTTCTCCAAGGAGACACAATAGGACAGCGATGGCAAACCTTGGCACTCCAGCTGTTCTTGAACTTCAATTCCCAGAAGCCCTGATCAGCAGGAGTGCTGACTTGGGCTTCTGGTAATTGAAGTCGAAGAACAGCTGGAGAGCCAAGGTTCACCATCACTGCAATAGGGAAATCAAACCTCTGCCCCCACAGCCACATGTCCTGTTCAGATGCTGAGAGGTATAGTCCACAACAACTGTAAAGACCCAATGTAGTCTTATGCGTCTAACATTTTATGTTTTATGCTTCTAACATAATGCTTTATGGTCCTCAGATCTGCCAAGGTAAATCGAGAAATATTTCAAATGGTATTCATAGCTAGATGCATTGCTCACACTTAAAATAAGTTCTGTACTTTCAGCAAATGGTGAGGAAAGGATTTTTCAGAATGGTGTAGGTTATATAAGCTATCAGAATTGTAATGGGAAAGAATGTTAGACAATAAGAAATGGAACTTTTATTGGCTTGTAAGGATTCATTTTTGATCTTTGCTTTCACTTCTTCCTTTCCACTAGGAAAGTAATACGACATATTTCTTCTCCTGGTTCAAGAAATTGCAGCTATACTCCCATCATCGTGAACTTATTGCGTTAAGAAAGTCACCAATTCAACCTCTTTTAGGCAAAATGCATCCAGGAGGTCTCATAAGTGGCTTTCTGCATATGTACCTTTACACACCTATGAAGTTTATGGGCTAATTCTCTCTGATATAATGTTGACTTAATCAAGTGACTGTAACATAAAGGCAACCTTATCCATTCCCTTTTAACTACTTGTAGGTCATTAATCCTTCAAAAATCCTGATATCAGGAAAAGGACCCACTAGAAACAATTTGAAATCTGAGCTGAAAATCTGCAGACTGTCAAAGACCTGTGTGAAGAAAATCACTTTACCTACTTGACAAATTCTTTAAAAACTGTTTTGAAGCTAAATAACCATCTTAAACTTAGTGAACACCTAGAACATATAAAGAGAATAAGATAAAATCAACTTCTCAGATGAAGAGGTTTGCTGAAATCCTTGGTAAGGAATTAATGTAACAAATCAACATTTTACCTTGAAGCATACAATGATTCTTTAGTTTTCAGAGCCTCAGCAGTGAGCAAGAAATAAACAACTTAAATCTGATTTCCCCTGCACACACCTTAATGGTCAAAGTGTGCTTTTAAAATGTGCTTTAAAAATGCCAAGGAAATGATTTTCAAAAATATTTCTGTTTATTATCTGTCAATCTCTCTGAATAAAAGTGAGAATACTATCCTCTTGGTTATTTTTGTCAACAATTGCATTCTTTTTTGGCATTGAAAACGTATTCCTTTGGAAGAAGGGCTACTGTTTCATAAACCAGCAAGCAACTACTATTATGCTTTAATTACTAGTAATGGCGTGAAACTGAAAAGTAATGTTGTGTGGCATGTACTATTGACACTACTATGCACAACACTTTCTGACAGGGAGATTGATTCAGATTTAATTTTTCTGCTCTGCTAGTGCTAAACAGCTCATCCTGAAATGTATGTTATTTTGCAAATATCAGTGACCTAATAGTCTTGATCTGAACAACTACTGCTATAAGGCAGCAGGCAAATAGAACTGGCCATCATCTTGAAATGGTTGTCTCACAAGTGCAGAGGAAAGAGGGGGGATGCACAAAACAGTAAAATTAAGATCTAGCAGTTTTATTCTATTGCATTCACCAGCAAAAGGGTAATGACACTATTGGCAGGGGGGGAAATTCAATAAATTAAATATTTTCTGCTTCTGTCTAGTGATTTGCCTGACTCACAAGAAATGTGAGCAATTTCAAGCAATTTCATTGTCTGGAAGTTGCAGAAGCTGTGGAATAGAAGGAGGAAGTCTTTAATTACTGAAAATCTCTGCTGCTGAATGACATTACTGGCAGGTAAAAAAATTTTTAGCAATTAAAGATGCCCTCCTTCTGTCCTAAGGATCCTAATGGTTCCATAAAATAAAACTGATAAATCACAATTTGCATATGCAGTAGGTCAGAATTATGAAATCTTTAATTAACCAAAATTATTTCCCTACCTATGGTGTCATTAATCTTCTGGAGGCATAACACTCTGATTAAACATGATTTTGACAACCTAATCTCCCAGTGCTTTCTAATGAACAATAATATGGTTCTTTGCAATTGTCCCATTTGATATTAGTTAGGTATAGCTCAATTGGCCATGGTAACTGTCTTATTTCACCTCTATGTTTGGATAATAGACCTTTCAAAAGACTACCCACTTTGTTTTTCTACCAATAGCCTATGTTTCCTTTTATAGCTTTTAACCCTGAGCCAAACAGATGCAAAAGAGTGAGTTCTGGGAAATTTTCTGCCTGCAAAGGAATTCTGGATGTATTGAGAGTGAACAATAGAGTCACAGTTAAGGTGGAATTTAGGGTTTGAGTTACATTTATAGACCTCATATTTCATAAACCCACTAAGAATCTCAGTGTCTCACCTGAACATGTTGACAGAGAGCAACAGTTCATGGTTGCAGTGGCATCAAATCAGTGGTGGGATGTCAAAATTTTTACATCATCACAGTGTGGGCGGAGCTAACATCATGGGTGGAGCCAATGTAATCACATCATGATGTTGTGGGCGGGGCCAAAGAAAACAAATTTAAAAATAATAATAAAAAAATAAAAATAAGCACGCGCGCACGCACACACACACACACACACACACACACACACACACACACACACACACCTCAACCCACCTACCCACCCACCCACAACACAAATCCGTAAATAAATAAAATAAATAAAATAAATAAAATAAAAAATACATTAAAATACACCCACCCACCCAAACACCCACCCACCCACAACACAAATCAACCAGAGCTTTTAAACCAGAGCTTAAAGCTTATTCTGGCTAATCTTTCTCACACTAGGTCAGATGGAAGGAACTACAGAATGAACTCACCACAAGATGGCTTCATTTTGGCACTTTTCAAAATTTCAACAGTTAAAGAAGTTAGGTACAGTAATAGCTCGGATAACGCTAAGACTTGGTTCCACAAGTCTTGGTGCTATCCGATTTTTAGTGTTATCCGATGCATGTTAAAATACTATGGGATGTATCGGATAACGTTAAAGCTCCATAGAGAGACATTGTAACCACACAGGCTTTAGCGGTTGTTATCCGATACATCCCATAGGACCTTAACGTTATTCGATCCAATTCTCCTCCCCAGATTACTTAACGTTATGCGAATTTAGCATTATCCGAGGTAAACGTTATCTGAGGTATTACTGTACTAAGTCTTTGCCTAACCAGTTCTCTAGGATATCTAGGGGAGCAGGCTATAGGGAGCTTCAGGTTAGCAGCTTCCCTTCCTCCTCCCCGCTTGGGAGGACAGCAAGGAGACTGTGCATATGTGCCAAGCACTGTAGGCGTGCATGCACACCAAGTGCTTGGTGTACATGTGCAGTGGAGGAACCAGTGAAAAGGTAAGCCCCGAAGGTGGTTCCCCCAAATGCTGCAACCGGTTCTTCAGGAGACTGGGAAAAGTTACTACCGGTTCTGGAGAACTGGTGAGAACCTGTTACATCCCATCACTGCATCAAATGCCTACCTTATAGATGTAAAATGCATGCATTCGGGGGGGGGGATGTTTTGGGTGAACTATAATGTCTTGTTTGGCTAGAAAAGGGTTAATAAAAAGGATCTTTTTTTAGCATTTCCTGGATCTGAGACACATATCTTGGCTCATTGCAAACTGGCCAATACAGGCTGTGTGGATAAGTATGTAACGGAATACCTTTTCTCTTATGTATCTTCCTTTGCCCTAAGGCAGTGAGGGCGAACCTTTTAAAGACCGAGTGCCCAAATGGCAACCCAAAACTCACTTATTTCTCACAAAGTGCCAACACAGGAACAGGGGAAGAAGGAAACACTCCCATTGGGCTGCTGAGGAGAGGGGAGGGACAAACTCTGTGCAGGAGGTAGGGAGGAAGTGTTTCCATTGGGTTGCTGGGCAGAGGGGTGGGGCAAACTCTGTGCTGAGGTGACTGCATGAGTGCCCACAGAGATGGCTCTGAGTGCCACCTCTGACACTCATGCCATAGGTTCGCCATCACTGCACTTTAACTAAATGTGGGAAGTGGCTATGAAAGAGGAACCATTTACTGGCAATTCAAATACCCCATGACCTAAAGTAGGCCACTTTTTAACCTCCCCTCCTCCCTATGACTTTCTGTAACTTTTGTTTGACCCCCAATCACGTGGTTTCTCCATTTCCCCTGATTTGAAGATAAATGGCAGAAGCCCAAGAAAGAAAGGCCTCCCTTGCAAAGCCTTTTCATGCAAGCAAGGAAGGAGGAGGGAAAATATTTGCAATTGGGATTTCAATGGGAAAGGACCCCCCCTGCCCCTCTCTCTGTCTCTCCTCCGATGTCTCCTTTCGGGCTTATTTTTGCTTTGGGGAAAACCTCCCCACATCCCTCAATTATAAGCTCCCCCTTGTCACCCCCTCGTCACCCTCCTCCTCCTCCTCCACCTTCCAGGTGTCCTGAATGGCAGTGGGGGAGAAAACTCTTGAGAAGACCCTCTTTCCCCCTCCTCCCTCTGCCAAAGAAGTGCCTCTTTCCACCCTCAGAGACTGACTGAGAGAGAGAGTAAATGGTTGGGCAGAGGGGAGGGGAGGGGGTATGGCCTGGTCTGTGCTGAAGCTGGTCATGGATTCTGGGATTTGTAGTAGCAGTGGGGGGGGGGAATAGCCCTTTGCCAAGTGCTGTTTTCCCACCCATCCACCCACCCAACCCTTCCTTCCTAAGTGGGCTCTGATTGGGAGGGTGTTCCTTCTTCCAGCTTAGGGCAAAAGGAAGGACCATGACTTCTTCATCCCTGGAAGGAAGGAAGGAAGGAAGGAAGCTACTACTTCTTCTTCACCCTCCTCTCCTAGCAGAGGAACTGCATTACTTTCTCCCCCCTCCCTGCATTACTCTTCCCTGAAAAGATCCGGTAAGCAGCCTTTGTAGACACCCCCACCTATTTATTTATTTATTTATTTATTTATCTTTATAGATCCTGCCTCTGTCTTAGGTATTTCTTGCACCGGTAATGTTTCGATAATTTTGGACTTCATGTCGAACCCCCTCCCCCATGACTTTCCATGACTTTTGGTCAACCCCCTCCCCCCTAAAATGGTCACATGGTATTTGAATGAGCCCTTACTACTCCACATAAAAAGAAATTTGCAAGCTGTGATAGCAATTACTCAGAAAAAGCCAAAAATGAAATTGTCATTCATCCCATGAATGATACATGGAGAAAATTGATACATAGAGAAAATTGAACCAGAAATTTCTCTACTTCACACTTTGACCATTAGAATTCTCACAAGTGTACAAAAAGCCCAAGTCCATTTGTGCTGATGTCTGCAAATGGCATTGACATTCTCATGACAAGCTGGCACATACTGACTAAAAAATCATTTCATCTACAGGCAAAAAGGGTTTCTGCTGCCTCTCCTTGGCATATTATCTGTGATTTTGCCAAGTTCTATCAAGCAATTTTATGCATGTGTGAAACTATGGAGGCAGATTGGCTCTCACAGATTATTCTGACTCATCATTTTGGCCTCATGTCTCCGTATGAGAGAAGAGCTCGAATGTGTTAAGGTTTATTCTTTTTGTTATCAATGGAAAAGATTAGCTAAAGCAGTTTAGCCTTGCTTCACATATGTCAGCTGGATCTTTAGTTATCTATATTGCTTTCACAGCAGAGTCTTCTGTCAGATATTAATTGCAAAGAAAAAGAAAAAAGGAAGATTCTCCCTCATTTAACTCCTGCAGCTATACCGTGATTCATAACATGTAATGTAATTTTGGCTGCTTTCTCTGTCTCAAAATTGATGTTTCTTTCTATAGCTGTTAGTGAAAAAGTTATTCAAATTCAAAACATTATTATATTTCTCTTCCTACATTCCTTCCTTCCATTCCCTTTACTCACTCCAGATCAAAATGTATTAACATCATGAGTTAAATTCTTCTTTCTTTTAAGGGTCTCTGGAGTGAGTTCTGCCCAAATACACCCAGGCTTTATGATGACCCCCCCCCAAAAAAAAAAAAACCTCCAAGATGTATTTCTTTAAAAAAAGAAAGAAAGGTGATTTAAAGATAAACAGATCCAATCACAGTGCAAACTCTGGCTGAAGCCAGTGTTTATTTTATTTTCATGTCAGTTTATTCCCACTGTTTAGACAGAATCTCTATGTCTACTTATCTGAAGGCCAACCCTGCTGACCTGTATAGAATTATGGTGTTAACCAGTTACTGATGTGGCTCCTATCTCTTGAACCCTATGAATATGTGACAGTCTTTGGTAAGAAATAACTATACATGTAATGAAAAAGGAGAGGGTTCAGGAATAGCTGACTCAACCCTCTTCTTGTGCCCCTAGCTATAAAGCAAAGAAAGACCTTATGTATCTCTCTTATAGGAAAGCCTGCAATTTTATGTGAGTAAAATAGTGTGTATTTTTATTTAGCAGAGAAGCAAGGATTCAGATGAACACCTGGAAGAGAGGAAAAAGAATAAAATATTTATTTGCACTTGGTACTACTTCTTTGTAAATATGTGAATCATGAGAAATTGGGAACAATTGCTTCTGGTATAGAAGTTTAAGAAGTTTGAGAGATGTAGTCAATTTATCCACTAGAGAGTTACAACTTCATTATTTGTGGCATATCCATATTTTTTTGAGGGAAGAGGCTAAAGCAAGAATAGGAATTTGTGGATGGAGGACCCATCCATCTCCATATAGATAAGATTATAACTTCCCCATACAAGATAAGATCATTTTAATACACAGGAATGGTCCTGGGGTTACCTCTAAGGAATAGATGGAAGCAGTTTTAGAACTTGTACTATCTTACAGAATTAGAAGTGCTGACAAAATAGCTGGCCATAGTTGGTATCTGGCTAAGATTTATTTCCATTAGTAGAAAGGAGGCAATTCTACATTCTGAACAAAATGTTAAAACGAAGGTTCAACTTTCTGAATAAAACATCAATTTAAGAAAAACTGCCCACTGTACCTTTGAAAGTTGAAGAGTTAGTCAAAACTGTGTGTTATATACAGATTTAGGCTAGCTGGCTGCCTGTCTATCTATCTTCCATTTTAGGCTTCCTTCAAGAAGACTGAGAAAGTTAATCTATGGAAATACACAACACATGAACAACAATAAAATCATAATTCTAAAATAATATACAAGCCAATAAAACACTTTTCTACTTCCCATCTAAGAACTTCATGACAATACAGATCCCAGGATTGCATAGGATAGAATCATGGTACTTAAAGTGGAGTCAAACAAATTAGTTATTTGCTTGTTTGTTTATTAGTCATACTTATCAACCACCCTCCTCACCAAGGTGACCCAGGGTGGCTCACAATTCATTAAAAAACAAACAATAAAACACTCTTAAAAACATTCCTTTTTTGTTGTTGTTCTACTCACAAACAATGTTGATGTTCAATAAAACCCATCACATTGCAAATTTTATTAAGCCAACCCAGTGAGCAAAATAGGATTTACTTCCAAATAAAGTGCACAGGCTTGTGCAAAAACATTCTATGAGGGTAAATGAGAAAAAGCAATACTCATTTAATGAAACTTTAAACAAATCCAATCAATTCATTGTTCACAAGAATTTTAATCAAAGTGGGTATGTATATTTTGAAAGTTGAAGAATTTTGTGGATGAGATACCCCCTCCTTTGTTTTCTTTTTGGATGATTAGGTTGAAAGAAGAAAGTGAAAAAGCTGGCTTGAGACTCAATATCAAGAAAATCAAGATAATGGCAACAGGCCCTAACAGTCCCTGGAAAATAGATGGGGAAGAAGTAGAAGCAGTGACAGATTTTACTTTCCTAGGATCAAAGCTCACTGCAGATGGTGATTGCAGCCATGAAATAAAAAGGGGACTGATTCTTGGGAGGCAAGTGATGAGAAACCTGGGGAACATAGTGAAAAGTAGAGACATCACATTGCAAACAAAAATTCATCTAGTTAAAGCAATGGTATTCCCGGTGGCAATGTATGGTTATGAGAGCTGGACCATTAGGAAAGCTGAGCGCAGAAGAATAGACGCCTTTGAGATGTGGTGTTGGAGGAGAGTTTTGAGAGTCCCCTGGACAGCAAGGAGAACAAATAGGTCAATCTTAGAAGAAATCAACCCTGAATGCTCCTTAGAAGGGCAAATAATAAAGATGAAGCTGAAGTACTTTGGACATCAAATAAGAAGAGAGGATTCACTTGAGAAAGCCTTAATGCTGGGAAGGGTGGAGGGCAAAAGAAAAAGGGGGCGGCCAAAAATGAGATGGCTAGATGGTATTGTAGAGACAATGGGCACAGAGCTGAGCGAGTTGAGGAGGATGGTGGAGGACAGGAGTGCCTGGCGGACAGTGGTCCATGGGGTCGCAAAGGGTCGGAATCGACTGTGTGACTGAACAACAACAAAATGCAAAGTAAGGAATACAACAAAAGCTGTAAAAATATAAACAAAAAGGCACTGGTCAAACATGTTTTACAAGTGTATATTAGGAAGTGTATTGATGTAAACTAAAATATCACATCAGTTTCCATCCAGGGCATAGGGGGAAAATATTGCAACCTGACTACAAACATGGGCAAGTGGAACACATTCTGAAAACTCAGCAAAAATGAAACTGTCATGTCCTTTTTTTCTGGAAGAAACCTCTAAAAAGACTCTCAAAAGACTTGAGGATGCTTGATGCACTTGTGCAATGAAGAACTCTGATGGCATAGTACGCATGAAGGGCCTTTTCTCTTTCCCCCTCCCATAATGAGTAATATATATACAGTACAAGAATGTCTGAATAGAGCTTCTTGGACTATAACAATGGAATAAACCCTATTCATTGCTTCTCACTACAATTAAATGAGTCTAACCCTGTCTAAGGTAAGAAATTCTAGTAATCAGGTCTCTCAAATATAGAGCCTACATGTGAGCAAGAATTTCTTATCAGTAGCTGCACCATGTGTGGAAAGTGACAATAGAGAAGGAAAGCATCTATCCTAGCTATGTAAATAATAGTTGAGGTAGAGAAGAAAACCTGATGTGTCTTAAGTTTTGTTTTCAAGCACTCTTCCTTCATAAATGACAAGTGCAGTGTATTCATTTAAGGCACACAAAAGAGGTTTTTATTAGCTTGCTTGTTCGATTCTAATGTTCTTCTTCGGAACAATTGATTGTGTCAGTATGAGAAGATATTTGCTAAGAAATAGATACTATAGTGGTTTAAATCTTATTCCACTCATTTATTTCTCATAAGAAATTCCAGGGGAGCCTTGCAACCTGGAGGAGGGGGGTCTGACCATGTTTTACTTCTGAAAAAATAGCTGAAGTTGATGATGTCATCAGCCATCTGAAGTGTGACTTATAGAACAGGATTTCAGTCCCTGGATACTAAATTTTTGTGTGCATTTAATTTGAGAAGAAAAGATATTACCTTTCAAGGAAACAGCGAGTTTGTCCCTAAATCAGACCAATGGATAGCAGTGTAAGAGGAAACATTTTACTGCAGTACTGCAGCATGTTTTACAAGGAAACTATCACTTTTTTATTTTTGTAAACCAATGCCTTACACAGCAAATGATTCATTTGGCAGCAGTTCCCAGTTTGTTATTTGGCACATGCTGTTTCCTCACTGAGTTGGATGGGAGGAAGGTTCTCTTTCAAAACTACTGGGACAGTGTCCAAGATGCTAACAAAATTTCCTGGGAATTAATTTATGCACTTCACAGAAGATAATTATTTTGTTTTGATTTATATGTGACATGTTATAAAGGCCTGTCTCCATGCTGCATATGCTCTGGGCAAATGCAATTTTTGGACAGTCATCTAGGTCTAGACAAATGAAGCATGTAATGTAGTGCTGTTCAATCATAATTCAGCACACATTTTTACCTGGGTCAGTTCAAGGTTCTGCTTCTTACTTTTTGCAAACTCAATAGCTAGGAACCTTAAGGATGGCTTCATTCCAAGACCTCTGGCATGTCATCCAAAGACAAACCCACAATTGTCTCCCACTGCTTGGGATAGAAGTGGGGTAGGAAAAAAGTGACTTCCAATTATTGCTGTGTGTTGATGACTGTTAATGATGTTTTGTTTAGTTTTTAGTCCAGCTTTGCATAGAAGTATTGAATGCAGCTTGCAATAATAAAACTCACATTAAAATAAAATATTATTCAAGACATAATGTGAAAACAAAGTGTTAAATTGGATTATTAACTCTGATTCAAATGCATTAAATCAATGGGGCTTGTGTAGTTTCTGACTAATCAAGTCTCCATTTATTCATTGCAGTTATGGTCTCTCCAGTTGATCCTGACTTATAGTGACTGTGTGAATTAGTGACCTCCAAAACATCTTGTCATTAACAGTCCTTTTCAAGTCTTGTAAATTCAAGTGCTTATTTGGACTGATGATTGAACTGAGGTGTACAATATATTTAACAATTTCTGCTTCTTCGTTGTCAGTTTTAATGACAAGGGCAATTGCACATTATTTCTCCCTTGCTGTTTTTCTTCCCTGTGCACCCCCTTTAGGTTGGGTGATGGTCCCCTCAGTGTAGGAAATGCTACTGGAAACCATCCTATTGGGCCCAACAGCAAAATGAGTGGAGGAGGAACTCTGATTCCCAAAGGTCATGGAGGCGGAAGAGGCCATGCCAGATGGACTGGCTGTGAAACCACACCTTGTCCATATCCTCAAGGCTGCAGCAGTCCATTGCAATCCTAGTGTTGAATCCTGCATGTCTCATTTCATGTGTGCCACAGGGGATGGCTCTGTGATCATAGTGTGTGGGTCACTTCATGGCAAGCTGGGATCCACCTTAAACAAATTCATGCCAAAGACATGTTTCCTGCTTCAGGAAAAAAAATTATGCATTCATGTATATGAGTTGCAGTCAATGATGAATCATCAGGCATGCAACTATGTATTTGACCATAAGAAGCTGAGGAATGTATTAGCCATTCAACTTTGCAGGTGGTCTACTTGCATAATTGCCTGCTTTCATTGAACAGTACCCATAGGCTTGTGGTCAGCATCACCCAGTAAAGCCAAATATCACTCAATATGCATCATAACCTACAGAAATTCTGATTTCCATACATCTATTAAAGAGTACTTTTAAAAAAAGCTACTGTTTAGGTTGAAAGAAGAAAGTGCAAAAGCTGGCTTGAGACTCAATATAAAGAAAACCAAGATCATGGCAGCAGATCCTATTAGTCCCTGGAAAATAGATGGGGAAGAAGTAGAAGCAGTGACAGATTTTACTTTCTTAGGATCTAAGCTCACTGCAGATGGTGATTGCAGCCATGAAATAAAAAGGGGACTGATTCTTGGGAGGCAAGTGATGAGAAACCTGGGGAACATAGTGAAAAGTAGAGACATCACATTGCAAACAAAAATTCGTCTAGTCCAAGCAATGGTATTCCCGGTGGCAATGTATGGTTGTGAGAGCTGGACCATTAAGAAAGCTGAGCACAGAAGAATAGATGCCTTTGAGATGTGGTATTGGAGGAGAGTTCTGAGAGTCCCCTGGACAGCGAGGAGAACAAATAGGTCAATCTTAGAAGAAATCAACCCTGACTGCCCCCTTGAAGGTCAAATAGTAAAGATGAAGCTGAAGTACTTTGGAGATCAAATGAGAAGAGAGGATTCACTTGAGAAAGCTTTGATGCTGGGAAGGGTGGAGGGCAAAGAAGAAGGGGATAGCCAGAAATGAGATGGCTAGATGGTATTGTAGACACAATGGGCACATAGCTGAGCAAGTTGAGGAGGATGGTGGAGGACAGGAGTGCCTGGCAGACAGTGGTCCATGGTGTCGCAAAGGGTCGGAATTGACTGTGCGACTGAACAACAAAAATTAAAGATACAGGATTCCTACCCACTTTTTCAAGTGGCTACCATCACTTCAGGTAGCTAATGGTAAACAGAACTTTTACTTATAGTTAAAAAGGTTTAATGACTAGAAAACATTCCAGGTGTGATCGATTTGTCTTTCAATGTGTGACTTTCTACTCATATTATAAGAGACAGGTGTAGCATGTCTCAAGAAAAATTCTGACTAATTATATTTGCAAAGTGCACTTAAAAATGTGTTGCAGCTGACTATAAGGCATTGCCTAATTAAAACCTGCCAGCAAAAACACTCAGCAGGTGGGGCAGATGAGAATTCACTGACTAAAGGAATAATGGGCACTTAAGCCTCTCACAACAGAACTCTGCTGAACAACCCCAAAGATTAAAGCACTGCATTCCTTAGTTAAAGATGCTTTCTACTTTTCATCTTTAAAACTTGGCAGATGAAACTATCAGCCTATTTTGATTGTAAACATGAATATGTTATTCTGTTCTATTTTTGTATGTTATCATTTCTAAAAAGAGGCAAACACAGGAGCAAAATAATGTGACTTTCCCCTAATATTTGCACTCCATTTTGTATGTTAATTTCCTGAAAGTTGGGATTCAGAATATTTTCAGAGCTCTGGATGTCTTTCCTCTCACTAGGGCAGGGCTTGTTCACCTTGTGGTACCTCTTGGTCATTCATGGGACATAGCAGCACCCCCACATTTTCAATTGAGCAGTCTTGAAGTTTTAAAGAAAACATGCTTCTAACAAGGCCCTAGACTAGTGTTCCCTGAATTATTAGCCAATGTTCTGACTTAGGCTTCTTGGAACTGAAGTCCCCCTGTGGGGCATGGGGCCTATGTTGGGAACCACTGCCCTAGACATTTCCTGGGCTCTCCAATGGCCAACTGAGGTCTCTGAAAGGAGTTATTAGGCTGTTAACCAGTACAGCATATTGCTTGGGTTTTTACTCTGAGTGTATGAGTCATGATAATATCCTCATGGCTGCAGCAGTCCATTGCAGTTCTGGTGTTAAATCCTGCATGTCTCATTTCATATGTGCCACAATAGATGGCTCCATTATCATAGTGTGTGGGTCACTTCCATGGCAAGCTGGGATCCACTTTAAACAAATTCACACCAATGACATTTTTCCCTGCTTCAGGAAAAAAATCATTCTCAGATAGGAGTTGTAGTCAAAGAGGCTCATTGAATGAGTGAGGATTTATGGGTCAACTCCTCCATAATCTCCACTGAGTCATTAGGCTTACTCTATTTGTGACTTACTGGCTAAGCAACATGATTTCAGCCACTATGTTTAAAAATAAATGGTTTCTAATTGAAATTTAAAAAGGAATTTAACCAGATGTATTATTCTACTTGAAAGCCTATAAAACAAACACAGAGATATCTTTAAGCAAATACAGAGATATCTTAAGCAACTGTCAGGGGTTTTTAACCACATTGTTGTAAAGTTGATTTCAATAATGCTGTGTTGAAGAAGTCATCTTGTGTGATTTACATCCTTGCATTTTCATCTCATAGTACAATAGAACTGTAGATATCTAATTAACCAGGAATCATTTTAATCCACAGTGATGATGGATATGTAGGCATTATCCTACCATTTTGAGTTAATAGGATATTATGAACCCCATATGTGCATAATTTTCCATGAAACATAGTGCTTGGGAAAGGTAGTCCTGCATTAATTTACCCCCCCTCCCCCAAAGGATGATAGATTATTGTTAAACCTGTAAAATACCGTTATGATCAAATCTATGAGAGTGTGTTAAAAGCACTGCAGTCATCAGAGAATTAAAACAAAAACTTTTCAGTGAAGTGCAAAGTCATCTTCCTTTGTTGTGTACATAGGAATGATTTAGAATTTTAAGTAGATAGATGCTGATATAATAGTGAAGAAAAAGTAATTCCATAAAATTTGCTGTAATTATACTGACTTCAAAGGATAGAATATATTAGGTGTCCCAGAAGAGCAAAAAATCAAGGCATAAAAATCTTACTCAAATGTTGAAGCTAACAAAAATTTTTATTGACAGATACACGGGTCTATAACAGACTTACAGTTGCTGTTTATATTTTGTGCAAAGTGTTCTCCCACACATCCTCCGGACCCCTTCCACCTAGGTCCAGGATGGATGAAAAACGGCCGCAGCTGTGGGTGGTGAGGAGTCGCCCCTGCCCTCCCTCCAGGACCCTTTCCATCTCAGCCTGGAGGCCAATAAAAGAACTTGTGGCGGCGGCGAGAGGACGATCCTGCACGTCCTCCAGGCCCCTTCCACCTTGGTCTGGGATGGATGAAAAATGGCCACAGCTGCGGGTGGTGAGGCATCACCCCCGCCCTCCCTCCGGGACCCTTTCCATCTCAGCCTGGAGGCCGATAAAAGAACTTTTGGCGGTGGCAGCGAAAGGACGCTCCCACACGTCCTCCGGGTCCCTTCTACCTTGGTCCAGGATGGACAAAAAATGGCCGCAGCTGCGGGGAGTGAGGCGTCACCCCCGCCCTCCCTCCGGGACCCTTTCCATCTTGCCCAGATGAGGAGAAGAATGCCGGCATTGGTGGGTGGTGAGGCGAAGCTCCCGCCCGCCTACTGAGCCCCGTCATTTCACCTCGGAGGCCGATAAAAGACTCCTGGCCATGGCAAGTGTGAGGACACTCCTGCCCTCCCTCCGAGCCCCTGCCATCTCACCCGGAGGAGGATTATATTGTTATATTTTTTATATTGTATATTGGACTGTATTTTGGGATTGTATCTCTGCTTTATATTGTGGATTGCATTGTGGACCATATTGTGGATTGTATTGTGGATTACACTGTGTTTATATTTATTTTGTTGTACTGTATTTTATGATATTATGATATTGTATTGAACTGTTATGTTGTATTCAATTGTATGTTGTGAGCCGCCCTGAGTTGGTTTCACCAAGTAGAGCGGCATATACAATACTGTCTTATCTGTATAGTCATTTTTACTCAAGAAGGTGCTTCTGGAGAAGAACAAACTATCTCCCATATGATACAATGCACACAATGCCCCTCAACATGAACTGAGGAGAACCTTATGTTGGCAAGAGGAAATGCTGTTGATGTGGCCCAATATTGGCTCGATGTCATCTAGCCCTTTTAATTCTATTTTGTTTTAGCTTTGTATGTTAATTTTAGCTTTGTATATTATTATATGCTGGTGGTGCATCTGACACAAATAAAGATCTGTAAGGTAATTTTGCAGCCTATAATTCCATGCTTGTAGTCTGATAGGCTTTTCACTTTGCCATGACTCAGTATCACTGATTTATAGATGCTTGACCAGTTCTTCTCTATGGACTGTCATAAAGACAAATGCTGAGAAGGTTGTAAAAGAGAAGTTGCATATGTCAAAGACAGCTTCTGGGGTAAACATCCAATACACTGAAGAGGGCTAAGGAGTCCCTTCAACAATCAGATATATGAATTAAACACTTCCCCTGCTCCTCTTCAAAGCAGCAGGGAAAGTGCAATTATTTTTTCCTCCTAACCAATCATTATAGCTTCAGATTGCTTAAGAGGGTAATACATATATATATTGTCTTTCCCCTTTTACTGCCAAACAAAACCATTTTTTTGGTTGGAGGTGAAAGGGAAAATGAGGAAATTTTTGTTTTTCAAAATACTCTTAAATGGTTCAATGCTACAAGAAAATAATTACTGTTTCCCTACCTCTCTACAAAGAAGCAGGGGAAGTGTTTGGTTGTGTCCATGCATGTGAATGTTTCCCTCAACAGGGCTTTGAATTTAAATGAGACACCTTCCTCTCTCTCTCTCTCTCTCTGTGTGCCTACCATCACCCTCTTCCTTTTTTATTGTCCTCCTCTAGGCAAGTAGAAACATGTCCAACCATATTTGAAGTCTTCTTATACGAACTTAGGCCACTGATCCATGTAACTCAGCATTCTTAACACTAGCTGGCAGTGGCTGCCTGAGATTTTAGTCAGGAGCTTCCACAACTCTTCTTAGAACCTCGGCTTGTGCAGTGGTGACTAACCTTGGCACTTCAGCTATTCTCGGACTTCAGTTCCCAGAAGCCCTAATCATTGGGTGTGCTTGACTTGGGCTTCTGGTAATTGAAGTCCAGGAACAGCTGGAGTGCCAAAGTTAGCTGCCATTGCTCTAGGGACTGAATTTGGGACCTTTTGCCCATTAGGTATGTCCATTACTGCTGAGCTACAACACTTCCCTTAAAGTCAATGTGAATACAACAAGACTTGCAGTTATCAACATCTTTAACAGCACAGCACTTTGGGAGTCTCAGATAAAATTCCATATTCTTTTACATTTGTTCTGGCTGGCAAAACCAATCATAGCAGCAAAAAAACCCTGTAGTGGAAACCAGACAGAGATTAAACTATTATGACTAGGAACTTAGTTAAACATGCAATTCAAGGTGCTGGTCATTACCTTTAAAGCCCTACATGGTAGTGGGCCAGGATACTTAAGAGACCGCATCACCCCAAGAACATCTGTCTGTCTCACCAGGGCGGATTGGAGCAAGTCTCTTATCATTCCATCAGCTAGAGAGGTGCATCTCTCTAGCAGCAGAAGGAGGGCCTTCTCTGTGTCCACCCCAGCCCTTTGGAACTTCCTGCCAACTGAGTTATGTCTACAGACAGAGCTCCTGCCCTTTCGGAAGGGCCTAAAAACCTGGCTGGCAGGGCAGGTATGGGGCTCAAGTAATATGGGGTCCCACGTTGGGTGGTTGATCTGATGGGACAGCCACCCCTCTCTCGCTCTTTTAAACTTTTTAAACCTTTTAACCTTCTAAATCTTTTTTAGTATTTTGTAAATTTATAGTTTAATTTTTTAAATTAATTTTGAACCTTACGGTTTTAATTTCTGAATTTGTAGAGGTATAGTGGGATTGTTTAGTTTGTTTTGCCCTCATTATGTATAATCTTTCTCTTTTTTGTAAGCCGCCTAGAGTCAGGTGTCAGAATCCAGCCGTCCCACGCAAGGGCCCCTCCCTTCAAGTTCCATAGACCCCTGTCTCTTTACAGGAATTTTCAGCCCTTGTAAACTCTATGGGAGAGCCGGTCTGCTTTAAAAGAACTCTTACTATGCTCAGGCAATGGAGCAAACAAAGGAGGTATGGTAGCTAGGCCTGGTGTGTGTGCTGTTCTTCGATGATGAAAGAGACAATCTTCAGAGAAAAACAGTTGATTTATTGTAGCAGGTTTCTTAAAGCATAGTCCATACAGAAACATAAATAAAAGGTCAGTAGCATACAGATCAGTCCAGTAACAGTCCACAGGTACATTAGGTAATCATGATGAAAAAGGATTGGTCCCCAGACATAGATGTTAACCCATAGACATCCAAAAATGAACTCTTTCTGCTCTCCCCAAGATGGGGATTCTGCAGTCAGGTGGGGTACCTTTTAACCAATCAGGGAACAGAGAAAACTTTCTCATAACAAGAGAATAGTGTGCTCTCTAATAGTCAAAACAGCTAGCCTAGAGATAAGAATACAGGGAACACTGAACTGAAAACAAGCTGTCTCGTGACACGTAGTCTTATGAGACAGAGAGAAGAAAGGATTTTTGAGGCCTAGTTTAAACCAGGTCCTCTCCAAGCTTTGAGAACATTAGGAAAAAGATGTCATTTCATGACAGGTTCACCTGATTGGGGCGGGATAATAAATCTAAATAAATAAATAAATAAATTTGTTGTCAAGTTGGATCTGACTTACAGCAGACATAAAACAGGTTTTTAAAGTGTGAATATTAACAAGTGAGTTTTATCAGTTCCATACAACCAATGAGTTTCCATTCCCAAGTGGAGGGATTTGAACCCAAGTCAGCTGAATCCTAGTCCATTACTCTATCTCATGCTTTCACAAGGTTTTCCCACCACAGGCCAGACATGCCCCCACTGGGGCTGGAAGCAGGTTGCTCCCAGTGCTTACATTTTTGTCATCATCATGCAATGGTGGTGGTCATGTCAGTTTTGTGGCTTTTTGCACAGTCTCTTCCACTTCTCCCAGCAGTGGTAGGCTATGGGGAGCATAATTGCTCAATTTTGGCATCTTTCCAATGCTCCTCTGTGGGATTTGGGCAGGGAAAGTGCATTGTTCTAGGACTTGCTGGTTCTATGCTGGGAACACAGGTGCTGACATAAGTTCCACCAAGCACTGGAAGTCACAGAACGATGTGCCTTCCCTGCTGAAGTGCCATGGAGGAACATTGGAAAGACTCAAAAACAAAGTGATTATGCTCCCCAAAGCCTCCTGCTGCTGGGAGAAGCTGCGGAGACTGTGCAAAAAGCTGCAAACCAACAAAGACCACTGCCAATGCCACCGATCCGATAAATTACATATTACAACTTCTGGTGGTAGGGGGGCAGATTAATGAGATGCATGGGTCAGAGGTTGTGAATGCCTGCTCTATCCACTACACCAAACTAGATAATAACCATATATTGTGATTGAAATATGTACTCATAGATGTCATGCAAAAAACAATCAAATATTTTTTTAAAAAATATGACTATTCCTCCTTCCGCCCCAAAAACATACTAAGGTAATCTCATATGTCACTAAACAGGTGCCATTGGCAAATCCTGACATTTGGGTCAGTGGGAAAGGACAAGAGGTATATGTATGTGCATTTTAAGTTATAAAAAAGAGAAGTATCTATATATATACCTTTATGTGGTAATGACCTTTTAATATTACATTTACTACCTCTCATAGTATAAAATTCAGCCTGACCTTTCAAATAAATTTTCATTTATTACAGCTGATGTTTTAGACTAGAAAAAGGTCTAAACACCAGCTGCCTTTGGGATTTATGACTGTAGTGGGCTGATAATGTTGAGGATATTTATAATGAGATTGTGGTTAGGAGGGGGTCAGCTATGCATTTAAAAAAAGTCCTGTGGTCTCACTGGATAACATTTTATTTGTACACCATTTCTATTCTAAATTGATTAGAACTTACTCAAACAATGTTTTTGTAGCCTTCAAATTAATACAGATATAAATGATAAGAAATAGAAAGGAACACTCCATTATCTGCAATGGTTGCAAAGAACTGTAATGACCCTAGGAATCTTACAGCTTCATTCAAGCCATTGTCCTCTGTATTTTTCAAGAGTATGCATTTTAAAGTTGTCATTATTTTCACAGCCTATAGTCATAGAAATATTTTGGTTAAAAAATGCAGTCAAACAAAGCCATGCATAAAAAATGAATCAAAACCTTGGGTGTGATCAAGATTAAAACTGAGATAACTGAATTTCTTCACCCAATTTTTGTGACAAAAGAGAGTCTGGTTGTACTGTGGGGGAGGGGAATGTCACCAAAACAAGAGTCAAACAATATTAATGATATATAAATTAATCTCACCTATCAAAATTAAACATTTTAATTCCACAAATTATTGCTATGTTTCTTTTCAAATATTTGGCAGAGAACAGTATTTGGAATCTAAATCCAGAAGTGGGGACTTGGTGGAAGATATTTGGATGCTAATGTTTGTCAGTATTAATTTATATTTTAAATACTGCAGTCTTATATACTTAACAAGAAAAAAATCCCATTGAATTCAAAGAAACATATTGCTCCACAAAGTATTGTGTAGGGACTGTCTCAACCATAAACTGCATGTGATTCACCAAGGCCTTTAGTGTGGACCTCTGGACAACCTACGCCTGTTTTAGCCCTTAACAACTTGGGCCTATAAAGTGGACAGCCTCAGTCCCATAGAAGTTGCAGAATGTGTGACAGATCATTTTATTGTTTCTTCAACCATTCTCACATCTTTTTGGAGGGCTTCAGATAGTCAACAGTCCCTGATGTAAACGAGTGCAGTATCAAAATCCTAGCTTGATGTATAGTTGGTTTTAGCAACATATTCATAGCACTTCATAAAGAGCTCTGATTTTCTAGTTCTTTTACCAACAAATGTTTTTAAATCTAAGGCCAGTGGTAGGCATCAGCAGGTTCACACCAGTTCGCTAGAACTGGTAGCAAAAATTCTTGCTGGCCTCACCCATCCAAGTTTTGCAATAAAGTAGTCCTAATTTGGGTGCAATGCAGGGCTTCCTCCTGGCCATGCCCACCATGCCACACCCACAGTGTGGTAGTAAAATCTTTTGCAGCCCACTACTGTCTAAGGGTGGAATGCTTAGGCAAAGTTAATGTGCTTGAAAAATCCCAGGTTGTATAGATGTTTGCATGCAACCTCTGGGATTCCTCCTATGGATAACCCTGCAACACTGGTGTTAAAGTATTTGTATTTCGTTCTGCAAGATAAAAAGCTGAATATATAAGTAAAACCTAATTCTACATCATATCAGTACTGAATTCCTAATGTTTCATAAATGTGACAGATGTTGCAGCTTGAAATCTGTTGTTAATTTTTGGAGTATTGTCTTTATGAATAAATACATTAATTTGCTGGTCCCTGTGCTATGTTTCTAAACTATATTTCTGCTGGCAGAATGGCATCAAGCAACGGTTGTATTTGGTATCCTAACTTCATATTGTTTTATTATATCCATAATCATCAGCAGAATGTAGCTCTGTGAACTTTGTAATGTATCTCAAATACTTCAAAACTGTAGTTTCTTTATTAGTGAAACAAAAAATAAAATGCTCTTCTCAAATTATCTTCTCAAGAAATTATATACTAATAGCATTTCTAGTAGGAAGGGTTATACACAAATATAGCAAATATCTGTGGATGAGTTTCAGAAATCCAGGTTGAATAATGGTCTTTTTGTAGGTTTCTTGATTATAATTACACAGGAGCCAAAGGTTAGTGAGGGCAGCCCATCCATATTACAGGAACACCAGCAGAGTTGTAACAGGCAACCTGTGTCTATTAATAGGGGCACATCTGCTTCACAGACCTGCATAATGCAGATGTATTGTATGTATTTTAATTATAATCTGGTTGTTTAGACAGGCATTGGGGCAATTCTATACCAAATTACTGGTGATTAAATTCAAAAAATTGTGCATATGCTACTTGTACAGCTACATCTTCCATACATCTTCCACCTCAATGGTAATATTATCAGATGACACGTGAACACATTGTTTTCAATCACAACTGACACCGATCAGGTTTTCAGAGAAGAAAATGTCCTGTCATTATCAACTGAGGATATCATTTAGTGCTGTTACATCTACCACAGGAATGATATAGAGTTACATCTGTGTAGCTACTTCATAATAGCCACCCTACTTGATGAGTAGTTGCAGTTGTCAATACATATCTGAAATAAAGAGTTGGAAAATGCAATGTATTGTGATTTTCATGCATAATATTATTGGGTCTTCTTTGCTCAAGGCTTTTCCTTCAGCTTCTGGAAACCTTCAAGCAACCCTGAAACCAGTACATGTAAGAGAACCATGTCTTGCTGACCAAAGCATAAGAGATGTAGCAACATTTATGTTATGAGATACAGAAGAAACACTGTGGCCCTTACTCTGTTGAGCAGAAAATCCTGGCAGTAAAGAAGTTCTTTGACTTGGTAATAGAGGATTATTGGTTGTTTGATTTTAATGGGAGAAACTGAATGAAAGACGAGTCCCTAAATGTCTTTACTGCCAGTATCTGTGGACCAAAACTTTCACAGTTCTATGGAAGAATTTATCTTCCACTTGAAATAAGAAACCAAACACAGAAATTGGAGTAATAACAGCTGCTTTATTAATTATTTACATAAGGTCTACAGGGGAACTTCCAGGAATATGGGCTTATTAATGGTCAATCCAACCACCCATTTGGCACTGCCAAGAGTGAGATATGCAATGCTATACTCATAGGCTTGCTCTTACAATCTAAATAGAGCTCTCTCATGTACATTTTCTTCCCAGGGCCTATCTTCCAACTAATTGACTAGTTCAAGCTTTCTGTTATGAACATTAAAAAAAAAGCAATGTCCTTTTTATGCCTTGGAGTCTTATATCTTCTGCTTAGTGGACTATATTGGAAATTACCTTGAAAGAACTACAGTATATCTCCCTGAAAGACCTATGGTTGCTAGGAAGAATTAGGGCATTTTTTTTAAAGAAAATCAACAAGTAGGCTTGAGACATCCAAGAAGTCTGAAATACAGGTTTTGTTGCAGGTTAGTGAAATGTAGATATATATAAATATTCACTTTTCTAATTCAAAGTAAGTGGTAAGAAGCATGCAAGATCTCTCCCATGTGTAGAGACTCCATTTTTCTTTTTTCCCTTTTCTTATTCTTCTCATTGTAACTACCAACCACAACTGCTAGTAAACATATATTTTTCTTTAATGCTTTTTGAGTAATTTTATTATACAAAGTGCTAATCACCATGAAAGAAGGGTGGAAGTTCTGAGAATTGAGCTATTTTCTTCATGCTTTCTCTACTTTTGTTGCTTTTTGCCTTTTTATTTTATACTCTGTTAACTATATTGAAAAATAATCAGCATTCTACAACATATTCTGCCTAGGGAATTAGATTCCCAAGTGAAAACAAGAAATATCAGCTTGCTCCTAGTACTACCACAGTTCCTAGAGCCCTGCAAAACCTGTGGGGTTTCCAAAATTATTTGAACTTGGAAAGGTTATGAAGTCACAAGTACTACATTTCCACTAACCATTCAAACATATTAAAACTAAGGCAGTAGAAAATATTCTGTAAATGCATGTGTGTGCATGCACACACAAGCTAGAATGGAATGAAGTTCTTTGATTAATAGCTCTAGCACAAAATGTGATAGGCGTAACATTATGAAAAATTAAGTAACAATAAAAATTCAAGGGATGAATGGATAAAGCAATATAGACAGGCAGAATTATATTTATGAACTTCCACTTCATTCTCTTTTTCCTCCTCCTTCATTTTATTTAATGTCCCAGGTTTCTTTTGTAGATCTTTCAGCAATAAATTATTATTGTTATACTGCCAGAGAGAATTCCCTCCCGTGTCACTCAAGATGTTATGTTCAATTAAAACGTCAAGAGTGGCATGCATGAATAACTTTTGGGCAAGAGAGGACAAGAGAGGGCTCATCAATGAAATACAAATGTTACCTCCTCAGATATTGGGGGAGGAGTTGGAAAGTGTTCTCTAAAATGGGGGGAGTAAAAGAGGAGTAAAATGTTTCTCAGTTTTCTTCCCTGGAGGTAGTAAGTAACCACAAAAGCAGTCACTGGACTTGATTAAGCCAGCATGTTTTTGCTTGACCTCATTAAGTGAGTCAGCTGATGGATTTCCAGATCAATTTGTATGCAAATGTAACATAAATGGAATTGCACTATAAGGATTGAGCTGTGCAACTTCCCTGATTCCTTGCAAAATCATTGCATCCCCCATCCTAGTACAGGCAAAAGGGACCAATAAATGTGAAGCAGAAAATGCACACACTAAAGGTCTCATCAATGTGTACTTGGACCACAAAACACCCATTAGATTTACAAGCATGGAATACTCCCCCTCCCCGAAGGCAAACCTACTGTATCGTTTTCACAAGTAATCACCCCCACCACAATGACTATGCCTGGAAAGCCATTTCTCTGGGTCTGCGTGCATCCCAAGGAGGCCCTGAGGGTTTCATCCTGATAAATCAGTCATTCTATACTGAAAGTACCCTTGTGGTTTAGTTCAAAGAGGCCTCTTTAAGAGTATAGACCCAGAGACACTTATGCTTTGTTACTACTCCTAATACTAATGCTAGTACTAATACTAAGAAAGAAATGCATTAGATTGGATGGTTTCAACAAAATCAACATTTCTGCACCTACCGTGTCTTGTTGGGAGAGAAAAACATACTTTGCCTCTAGAATTCAGACTTTTTCAAGACATATTGAGTGATTATAAAATGGTTTCTATGCAATCAAATTGTGTTTGCAACAGTATATTGTATATGGGATTTGACTTTTACTTGTCATGCACCAGAAAACACCAGTGCTTCCTTGCAGAAATAGAAGCCCTGAGACTCCGAATGGAGCAATCTCTGTTTTTGCAATGGAGAGCTGACAATCAAATGAGAGTTCTGCAGACAGAGTGCTACACTCCACCAATGCTCAAGAGGACACTTCTCAAACTGTGCACACACACTTGAAAATGTGAAAGACTAAAATTTGCTTAGTTGGAGGGATATAAGGGACACACAAGCCTATTTTATTCAGCAGAGTAGATGTATAAACTGGGTAAAATATATAGACTAATGGGTATATATGAAAAAGCTCACAGACAATGTGTATGATTCTGTGAAAAGGAAAAGAAAAACTGAGCACCCAGGACAGGAAATGAAAACAGGTGGGATTTGGTGAAAACAAGATTTTAAGAGTTTTACATCCCTGTTTTACACAACACATAAAATAGCCATTGCTCCTTCTCTCATGCCGGGACATGAGGGTAGATATAAATGTGACAGATGGTGGCTTATTCTCTGAAGGGATATTGCCAGAAGAGGAGGTGAATGTTAATTCTTCTAGAATTCAAGGAATAAAGAGTGGTAGAAGTGTGCAGGATAACATCAGAGGAAGAAGAACGAGAACTTGAATTCTTAGGTATGATCTGCAACTAGCCAATCAGGGAAACTATCAACTTCCTCCCATTTTCTATGATTTTGTTGTCCAGCCCTATAAACTGAGATTTCTTTGGAGAAGCCCAGCTGCATGAAACATTACTGGCAGATGAATGAACAACATCAAAGTTAATACTCTGCTTAATAGATGTTACAACTTTACCAGAACCATAAGTGTAGGTGGGCTTCAAGTCAATTATACTTCAGTTAAGCATGACACAGAGAGCAGACAGTGCAGCAGCCTTCTCAAAGCAGCTGTAATGGAGAAGAACAGGACAGATAATCATGAGGGATTACTACACTGGCTCATAAATCCATACCTGGACTGACAAGATTTCACCTCTCAGAGTGACAAACTTTATCGTCTTGCAGTACTGAGTTTTGAGACCTAAGAAAAATGAATTTCCTTTCCTCCTGAAGTGCACATAGGGACAAAGCCTGATAACATTTAACACACATCAATTATCTGTCAATACCTTTTAAAAAATCATCTTCTCATACTTAATGGTCATAGGATTTTGGAGGCCAAATTTAACAAATAATGTGAATGTCCACCATGTTTCAACCATTCATGGTGATTCCACTGCAAAATTCAGTCATGTTTTAATACAATTCACTGTCTATTGCACTTAGGAATTTGAAAGCTGTAAACACCAGCTTGACTAAAGAACCAATGTCTTTGGTAAAGTCCCTACAAATTTTTCCAACCTGCAATTTTTTATTTTTTAGCCAGTAAACTATATCACAGTTTGCATCCATATTTTGAGTAATTACTTGCATCTACAGTCAAACCTCGCTTAAAGAGTGCCTTGTTTAAAGAGTAACTCGCTTAAAGAGCAGAATTTTCTCTGAGTGTTTGCTTCGCTTAACAAATAAAACCAACGAAATACCCGCTTAGCAAACAAATCAGGGTTCACAATCCCACCCCCCTACAGAAGTCACAATTGGTCACTTACAATGGTGTTTCACTTAAGGAGCAAACTCACTTAAAGAGCAATCCTGTGGAACACATTATGCTCTTTAAGCGAGGTACAACTACTTGTTTGCATTGTCTTCATGGAAGACAATGTTGGTGGCACAGTTTGAAAATGCTGCTAACTGTTCCTATCACCACTCAAACAGCATGGGCAAACCATACCTACTAGGGGATTCTGGAAGACGTGATCCAAAAAAAATTCTAAAATTTGTGCAGTTATGAAAAGATATAGAAGTTTTTTAGGGTAATTAAACTCTGAGGGTTCTTTCATATTTTATGAAAACCCTGCCTTAATTTGTGCTATTATGCAATAGACTCACTTGAATCCTAAAAAGGAAATGATGGACAGACAAAGCTCTACTCTCAATCTCTACATTTAAAATGTGAGAAGATTTCTCCATACATTTAGGAATCTTCACTAACCATCTTCTTCTTAGCAAATTTAGCTAATTTCTAGCAATACAGAGGATTGGTAAAATCCCTGACACTGGAAATTTCCATTTCTCTTTGTTCTGTATGAATGTCAACAGTAGGGCAGCATAACAGTTTCAACAAAATCAGGAATACAAATTAAATTGACCTGATCAGTTCTGGAAAGAACAGAATGAGCAGATTTGGTTCCCAAGTGAAATGGAATTCTTTCCACTGACTGGGACTGAGTAAGTGTTCCAAAAATTTAAAATGATGGGAGCAAAGCTGGATTACAGAGATGGAGTATGTGAACAAGATAAAGATGGAATCTAAGGACTTTTTTCCACAAAGAGGAACATGGATTTAATTCCTTGATTGAAGTATATCATGGAAGAAAACTGAGCTCAGTGCTTATTGACAAAAAGAGGGTTGCCAATGAGTTGAGTAAAGGTACACAGGCATAACTACTTGGGGCATATAGAGAGAACTCCAACAGAGATATACCTGCATGTCACTCTGTTGAGTGGAGGTTAAAGATCTCAGCTCAAAATGGCAGAAATATTACAGCTGAGGTTGTGAAAGGGGGAGAGTCCTTGAGACTGGAGGCGCAGTCTATTGTCTCCATGATTATCAGATCTTACAAATGCAATAGCAAGTATGCTTCCTTCTGAGCATTCCAAGACACTGTATGAAAGTGTTTAAGAGGGGGAAAGCAATCCAATGCCAGTTGTCACTGCATATTTATTTCTTTGCTTTATTCATTTCTCCCCTCCCTACCCTTACAAATGAACTAAATGGTGATATAATTGCATGCTAAAGCTGTCAGTAACTGTATGTGATGTACTAAAAGCAATGAAAATCTAATGTCAAGAAAGAAAGGGAAACTATATTAAAAAATTACTGCCAGCCATATACTCTTGTATTCCCTTAAAGAGATATGATTCTGATGAGTAACCCAATCTGCAAATTACCCACACAAAATCCTAATCAAATGTATGGAACACAAATTAATTACCTGGAAATTATTTGCTGATTGTGTGCCAAGTACAACCTCTTTGACATTCAGCAGTGCTGGAATATGTTGAAGGATAACAATATTGAATCATGGGAACAAATTGGAAAAATAGAGTAGCAAGAGAAGATTCTCTTTTTAACTTGCAAATAAAGGGCAGGTGAATTTTTAAAATATGTGAAGAAAATATATATCATTGTTACTCAAAAGGGCTGTGGTGGCTCAGTGGTTAAGAAGCTCACCTCGTTAGCTGGAAGGCTGGCAAGTTGGCAGTTCTAGAAATGGGTACTGTATGACAAATTGAGTGCCTGTCTCTGTCCTACCTCTTGGGGACGTGAAAGGATCCATATTCGCGTGTCTCCTGACCGGAGTTTTTCCAGCAAAAATCCTTTCAACCTAAAATAATTTCTGACATGAAATTATTATTATTATATTGTTACTGAAGGAAAAAATATCACATTTTTAATTTTAAACTGAAGCATGGTATTTCTACACATTAAAAATGAACAATTTAAAGGGGGGCTTTAATATACTGCAGTGGCTCAAGTCACTAAGACGCTGACTGGGAGGCGGAAGGACAGCAGTTCGATTCCCAAGTACTGCAAGACGGAATGAGCTCCCGTCTCTGTCCTAGCTCCTGGCAACCTAGCAGTTCGAAAGCAAGAAATTGCAAGTAGATAAATAGGGACCACTTCGGTGGGAAGGTAAACAGTGTTCCATGCGCTCCGGTGTCTAGTCATGCCTGCCACATGACCATGGAAACATCTGCAGAAGCAGACAGCACTGGCTCTTCGGCTTAGAAACAGAGATGAGCACTGACCCCTAGAGTCAGATACGACTGGGTTTTGAGCAAGGAAAACCTTTACCTTTACCTTTACCTTTAATATACAATACAAAAGTCTTAAAGTACCATTTGATTTGTTGTTTTAGCAATGGTATAATAATCATATATAATTACACTAATACCTCAGATAACTATGAGATTTGGTTCCACAAGTTTCGTCGTTATCTGGTTTTTAACATTGTGCAATGCATTGATCGCACAACATTAAAAAAAAGCCCTGTTTCCCTGGAGGCCTCAGCAAGCCAGAATGTCAGGATTTGAATCCTGATGTTTTGGCTTGTTACAGCCTCCAGGGAGGTGGGGGAAGTCCAGAAACAGCTTGGATCAGGTCCCCCGACCTCCCTGGAGCAGGCATTTTGGGCTCTCTGACCCACCTGCCGGCTCCAGGGAGGTTGGGAGACCAGATCCAAGCTGTTTCCAAAGTTCCCCCACCCTCCTGGAGGCTGTAACAAGCCAAAACGTCAGAATTTGAATCCTGACGTTTTGGCTTGTTGCAGCCTCCAGGAGGGTGGGGGAACTTCAAAAATAGTGTGCATCGGGTCTCCCAACCTCTCTGGAGCCGATGTGCGCTATTTTTGAAGTTCTCCTACCCTCCTGGAGGCTGCAACAAGCCAAAATTGTCAGGATTCGAATCCTGATGTTTTGGCTTGTTCCAGCCTTCAGGGAGGTGGGGGAAGACAAGAAACAGCTTGGATTGGGTCTTCCAACCTCCCTGGAGCAGACAGGAGTGTCAGAGAGCCCAAAATGGGTAAAAAACACTGACTTTTTTTTACCCATTTCGGGCTCTCTGATCCCTCTGCATTCTCCAGGGAGATCAGAGGACCCGATCTACAGCTGCAGGGTGGCTGGGGAAGCTGACGGGGACTCCCTGTCGGCTTCCCTAGCCACCCACCTATGCCTCCACAGCTGTGGGGTGGCTGGGGAAGCTGATGGGGGAGCCCCCATCAGCTTTCCAGCCACCCCACCCCTGGGATGGCCCAGGCAGGCCTCAATGTGCCCCGGGGGAGGTGCCCTCCTCAGAGGGCTGGTGCCGCCGCCGCCGCTGCCTCCGCCGCCCTGAAAGCTCCAAAATATTTTTTAAAAAAAATCAGAGCTAAAATGGCTCCAATTGACTGCGCATGCACAGAAACTCAATCTGACGCATGTGCACATGCACATGCGTCAGATTGAGTTTCTGTGCATGCGCAGTCAATTGGAGCCATTTTAGCTCTGATTTTTTTTAAAAAAATTTCTTTCGGTGAGGCGTCCACTTCCAGACACCTCAAAAGTTGTCTACCCTCCCGGAGAACCCTCTGGGATTGGTCGTACCGGTTCCAGGGAACCATATGGAACCAGGGACATCCCATCACTGGTTGGGTTTTATTTTTCCAGCATGAGAATGATCCCAAGCACACTGCTAATGCAGTGAAATCATATTTAGTGTGTGTGTGTGTGTGTGGGGGAGCTAATAAAACACTGACAGTCATGGACTGACTTTCATAGAGTCCAGACCTGAATATTAGAGGGGCAGTATGGGATCACCTGGACAGAAAAATAAAGATAAGATGACCTAAATCTAAAGAACAACTCTGAGAACTGCTGGAGGAACCCTGGTATAATATATCATAAGATTGCGTTAGAAAACATCAGGTCAGTTACCCAAGATATTTCAAGCTGTACTTAGAACCAAGGGAGGTCATACTAAAAACTTGCCACTTTGCCCTATGGATGCTGTTTTTTCTGAAACACCCCCCCCCCCCCAATTTTTGAATACTGCATACAAATTTCCTGTATTTTCTGGTTTTATTCCAATGAAGTGACTGAAAAATAATTATATATGGTTATTATACTATCGCTAAAACAACAAATCTAATGGTGGCCTAAGAGTTTTGCACAGTACTGTATACAATTTCAGATAACAAGAGAGAGGAAGAGGTGTACAAGATAATAGCCCTGTCTAATCCATCATTCTGTTCATACATAGCTAACTAGTTGTTTATAGAAGTTCAACAAGCATTTTATGTATGTTTACTCAAAAGTATGGATATACAGTACTGTGCAAAACTCTTAGGCCACCACCAGCTGGATTTGTGCAGATAGAACTCGGCACCTGGGAAACCTATGCACACCAAAATTGGAGAGAGTCTTCCTCTGACTTTCCTCTCACCTCTCTCCAGGTTTGGTGAAATTTGGAGTTAGGGTTACTGAATTATGCCACCACCACTCAATCACCCATATAATTTTCTCTAAACCAGCTGGTAGAGGCCTAAGACTTTCACACAATACTGTAACTCTTCAGTCATCTTGTCTTCACAAATGAGAATAAAAACTTACTAAATTATTCTCCTCACTCTGTGAAAGTGCTATATATTGTTGCATTTTACCAAAATAAGAAAATGAGAATGTGATCCCCGTCCCCCTGAAATTTAAGAAATATTGTGCAAAATTACACTTTAGACCAAGGCAAGTAATACAATTTACACAGAAAATGATGGTTACTGCTTTATTGCATTTAATTTTGTAAGCTGAGTAAAATCCTTAAAGTGCATTAATGCCTTTTTCTTGCAGCAATGCTGGTGCAAATTTAGGCCACAATACTCTAACATAATTTCTGAAGTCATTTGCCTGGAAGACATTGGGATTGAACACAACTTTGGCTGAGTTTGTGTCAACTCAGCTGGTCGTTGACCATCATTGTGCTCAAAGTAGTTTAATATAGAAGATACACCAAATGTAAAGCAAAACACATGACCCATAAAGTTCCTAGCTTTATTTTTCTTTCAAAATCTCCTTTGAAGAAGGTTGCAAAGCTGACTTCTATAGAAACTCTTCTGATTCTATGGTTGTTATCAAAGTCATCAAGAATCACACAAAATCCTTCCACTTTAAGTGTTAAGACAGAGCTGGCAGAGCACTATAAGTGACTGCTGAAGATGGCCTACATCTCTTGTCTCATCTGACATAAAAATAGGACAGCATGTAAAGCAGATGTAAAGGCTTTGAGAGAGGACTCTTTTTTGAGCTACCAGAAAAGACAAGGTAGACAATTGGAACAATTGACAGTGTTGTGGCTAAGTCTCATTAGAGTTTGCTACCCATAATGTTAAAAAAAAAAATGAAGTGTCAGTGCAAAATGGCTTTCCAACATAGTTGAACTGAGCTTATTCAAACATTTTCCATCAGGAGACTTCCTACATTTTTATGTCTAAATAGTAACTTGGCTGCTCAGAAGATACACTTCTTCTCTGTCCAGGCCGGATGTGAAACTGCCAAAATGAAGCCACCCCTTGGTGAATTCATTTCGCTTGACCACATGTGAGAAAGATTAACAGACACAAAGTTGCTGTTGCTTGGAGTATGCCTAAATGTGGTTCAAAGAGATACACAATGTCACTGAATAAAAGAATGACACATTTTCTAAGTTCTAGATACCTGTAGTGTAAGAAGGGCAGAAATATACTGTATATGAAATAGCAAAAGTGAGGGGTAAGTTCTGCCATATCTTACAGAATTAATTATCCACAATGGCATGTAATTCTTTCCCCATCCCATTAATAGATCAGATAAGTAGAGTAAGAAAGTGGCAGACAAAGGTTTACCATGGTGAAATGGGTACTGAAGGATGTACTAGTCTGAGTTTTTTGCATTATGGCCAGTTACAAAAGTGGATAGGTTCTCAGCTAACTTAGTCAGGTTAGCTCAGATAATCATCAGGCTTAACATGCATGTAGAAAAGAAAAGGTATGATACTCTGTTTTGAGGGAAAGAGGAGTGAGTCAAAAAAATTTCTGGGCTACAGCTTCTGGAAGCCCCAGCCATTATGGTCACTGTCATTCTGGTTGTTTAGTCAGCCAAAGCAATCTCTCTAAACCTTTCATGCAGGAAATTGTTCTTTCCCTCATACCACAGCTGAAAAGCCACCATGTCTACCAACACTGCCAGGTACAAAGGTCTAAAAATTACAATGATAAAGTTCTTGGGTTGACCAGGAAACGGGTAGGCTAAGGTCAGGAGAGGTCAGGAGATCTTTCTGGCCTGGATTTAATCTAAAATGGAGAAGAAAAAGGACTTTGGTAATGGCCACTTATTTATCACTCTGCCTTAGTCAGTAATGTCTCCCTTACCTCAAGTGTAATTTCATTCACAATCATGTGTGCATTCTCTCTCAAGTTATCAAGGGCTGTACCCTTCAGATATTGTGCAAACTAGAATCTTCTGGGGTTTATAGTAAAAAAAAAAATCCTACCTTTTCTAAGCTCTGGTAGTGATCTTTCTTCCCAGTTGTAATGTATGGCTGTGAGAGTTTGACAATAAGGAAGGCTGAGTGCAGAAGAATAGATGCCTTCAAACTCTGGTGCTTGAGAAGACTCTTGAGCATCTCCTGGACTGCAGGGAGATCAAATCAGTCAATGCTAAAAGAAATCAACCCTAATTGCTCCTTGGAAGGAGAGATAGTGAAGCTGAAGATCAAATACTTTGACTACCAACGGGTAAGACAGGACTCACTGGAGAAGGCTCTGATGTTAGGAAGTATCTAAGACAAAAGGAGAAAGGGGTGGTAGAGGAGGAGATGGTTAGACAGTATTGTTGACACAATTGGCAAACTCCAGTAGGTGTCGAATGACAGATGAGCCTGGCATGCTGTGGTCCATGGGGTTGAAAAGGGTTGGGCTTTACTGTGTGGCTGAACAATAACAGTGATCTCTCAATGCCTTTCACTATCATTCCCACTTTCCCTTATTATTGGCCATGCTGTCCTGGGTACCTTGAGAGTTCTAACACAAAAATATTGAATAGAAGGAGCCTTAGCAAAGATGAGAAAATATTGTGAATATACTAGAGCTGGTCAATCCTTACAAACCAGAAGTGTTGCACTGGGAAAAATAATGATGAGCTAAATGAGCCAATGGTCGTTTTGTGGACCACAAATGAAACTAATTTCTATTATTATAGAGGACTTTTCATCCAAAGAGGAACTCTTAGTTTCACTTTCCTGCAAGCAGAAATGTGATAACATTTGTGACTAAGAAATAGACAGAGGAACACAGATCAGTATTGACCAAATGTTCCAGAGATGTGTCACAAACAATACAGAATTGCCATCTATTGGACTTTCAGGCAAAACCTTTTGTTGCTAATGCTATAGCATCTCATGATTTACGCAAGGAACATGAATAAGCATGGATTTTGTATCTAGCTAAGAGAGTCTATTTAAGCAACATTTTATTCCCTGTGCCTTCTTTCAGCTTCTCCCCTTCACTGTTTTGACAACTGACATATTTCTTTGCTATGGCCTCAGGCGGGAAAAGTAGGAAGCATTGCATTTAGGAGATATATTTTAGTTGCTATCACTACAATGTCCCCCTGGACCTTAGGCAATCCATTCTCGCCACCCTATCTGTCACACAGTGACAAAAGAGAAAGGATGGCAGGATGATGAGTCAACAAAAGGCCATGAGTAGGGGCCTGTGACAGTGTTACGAACAGAACCTGCAAACATCTTGTGCCCTCTCTTTCTAAAGGCCAGCTTTTTGGGATGCATTGGAAATGGCACTCTATTTCCTGTTTCCTTCTGTGGAAGCCAGAAGGTCTACTTTACATTACTAATGTTACAATTTACACTGGAAACTGTGTGTGGCAGTATCTGAGTTTTTGCTCTAATACAATGGAGTTTTGCATACCCAACAGGCATAGCTGTGTATATGTTGTTGAATGGGAGAATGTTGTTGTTGTTGAGCCATACAGTCAAGTCTGACCCTTTGTGACCCCATGGACCTTCGTTTACCAAACTCCTCTATCTTCCACCATCTCCCTCAACCCACTCAGACCTACTCCCATTTCATCGACAATGCCATCTATCCACCTCATCCTCTGGTGCCCCCTTTTTCCTTCTATCTTTCCCAGCATCAAAGCCTTCTCTAGTGAGTCCTCTCTTCTCATTTTGTGGCTGCAAGTACTTGAGCTTCATCTTCAATATTTGTTCCCTAATGACTGAGCAGTCAGGATTGGTTTCCTTCAGGATGTGTAACCTTTAGAACATTTGAACAATGTTCCATAGCTGACTCTCTAGTTTAGCTCTGGCTTGTTTGTTTTTTTTAAACTCCAGACATTGGCAAGACAGCTATCCACCCATGACAACTGCATAGAATGAGCACCTTTAGTGCAAAAGAGTGATAGTCTACAAATAATTAAAATAAATACACAAAAAATATAAATGTTCAAGCCTGAAACATAATATAAATAAGAGAGAGAGAGAGGAGATATCCCTTCTGAGGGCTTCTTTAGACAGAACATTTATCCACCATTATTGGCTTTATTCAGAATTAATCTTATTGGTGGTTTAACAACAACAACAACAAAACAACAACAACAACAACAACAACAACAACAATTATGTGTCAGAAATTATTCTGGATTGAAAGGATTTTTGCAGAAAAAAACTCCACTCAGAGAACACCCAGATGAGGCTCCTTTCATGTCCCCAAGAGCTGGGACAGAGACAGATGCTCAATCCATCATGCAGTACCCAGGTCCTGAACTACTGGCTTGCCAGCCTTCCAGCTAACAAGGCAAGCTTCTTAACCACTGAGCCACCACAGCCCCTATCCACATGATGTAAAGCATGCATCTGTTCCAAAAGTGACAAATTCCATAACTTTTCTGGAAGTTTTTTTATAGCATACTGATGGCTGGTTTAATTTTTAACTCAGTAAGTTCTGAAGAGTATTGTGCTATGGAATTCTGAAAAGGATACATTTCTACTGTCAACCTCCCTTTTGGAAGCTTTCTATTAACTTCTGTTTACTTTTTTAAAAAAAGCACATTATAAATTATTCCAAAAGAGAAAATCCAACAGAAGAAGTTGATTTTATTTGCAAATTTTTGAAATAATTTGAAATAAGCTGTTTTGTTTGTTTGTTTTGAGAGCTATGCCTTTAGATGTAGGTTTTGGGATGAATCCTGTTTAAGTCTAGTGATCTTTTCTTACCAAGCCTGAGAAAGAGGGATAAAAACAGTGGAAATTCTGCCCTTTCTGGAATAACCCACAGATGCATTTTGTTTTGTATATATTGAATTTGAGCTAGTTTATTAATCATTCTTGAAGATGATCTCTGTATGGAAAAAGTCTTTCCATTCATAGTGTTTTCTTGAGAAAAACCTGACATGAAGGGGAATGATTTTATGGGGAAGGGGAGAACACATAACATAGATATGTTAAGTAGGTATATGTGTAGTTAGTATCAGATCTTAACAGAGGAATGAACTATCTTATCAATGGGAAATGTGGCCCTCTGGATATTCTTTTACTCAAATTCCTTATAAGTAGGTTGATTGGAAATATAGTCTAATAGCACTTGGAGGCTTATACCTTCTATCCATCAAATTATCATCTTCTGATGAAAAATGATGCATTCTCTGGCAACTGTGTGTGTTAATAAAATTCAGAGTTTGACTACTGAATCTTTAATGAAGCTGTGGGCTGTAGCTTATCTTTCAAATTAGGAATCAATTCACTTTTATACAAGAACACTGACTATAATCTGCAGCTCTGCAACCTTGATGTAATTTGGCATGAAGTATATTGTCATTTTTATCCAGTTACACAAAATTATACAATTACGTCAAAGGAGCTAATACTGACTAATTACTCATCCATTTACTCATATTAGCTCTTGTGCAGCAAGGTCTCAAAAGGAGAAAGCTGATCACTCAGAAAAACCTACATGAGATAATATATAAATGCAAGGAACTGTGTAAAGCTATCAAGGGCCCCCACAATTAATTTGTGGTCATGGTGCAATTAGTGCCACTTCATGTAAAATTGGTTGCATGCAAGTGAATAATTTTAACTATTTCATTATGTTATTTACTTAGGTGAACAGGAATTTGTTAGAAATTGAGTTTGCATGTTATGACATGCAGAAGCAACCATATATTTTTGAACATACTGTATACACATTAGTTAGCATGCAATTGACTTCAATTCACAACTAAACCATCCCTGCCAACCCCATTGACTGAATCTAGTGCATCACAAGTCTTGAAGAAAATCTTGCTTAAATAAATAGGATTCCTTTGCGTTGTAATGTTTAAGGTAGCAGTTTAACATAGATCTTCCAGACAAGTTACTTTTTGAAGTACATTACAACTCCCCAAGCCTCCCAACTAGTATTGCCAGGAAAATGGCCAAGAACTATCCAAAATAATCTGGCTATTATGCTAGTCTGCACACTATTCCAATCTTGCAAATTGTCATAACAATGCTACAAGAGGCAGCTCCAGTTTTAAAACAGCTAGAACTCTGCTTGTGATAAATAAAAATGATGTGAAGACTATTGAAGAACTGCTTATTGTACAAGTTTTGCATGACTTTCAATTCTGGCTGGCATAGCTCCCAATCCAGGTATACCATCAACAAATGCTCTTGAAATTAATAGACAAACAATTAGTTGAGGCGAATTTTAGTCAATGAGATTTACTGACCAATCCTACTTGCCAAAGCAGCTCAAGCACATCATCTAAAGTGGTCCCGGGTTTAAATCTTGAAGGTTGCAGAAGTTAAGGCAATGCTTTCCTGTTTTATTCCCATGTCCTACCCTCATTTAGTTGGTCCTTTTCCCTTTCACTATCCTCCTTGTGCAGCCAAAACTCTGCTCATAATCTGAGTTCAATCCCAAGGGTATTTCCGCTGAGGCACACAGCTGCCAGGTGGGGAATTTTGACCTTCCTTCCTGGATATTCCCATCATCATTGTAACCTCAAATAGGAACTTGCCATTTGGTTGGGGGGAAGAGGGAGTGATTGCTTTATATAGGCTGGTCCCTCCTCCTCTCTGGTCCCTTTCATGAAAAACTGGTTGCTTCAGGGCTGGATGGGAATTTTTCTACTTGCTCCTGATTGGCATAAGGGGTGGGTAATATTTTGCCTAACTCAAACTGTTTCCGTGGGTGGTCATAAATAGATCATAACTGGTGAGTAGTATGTGTAGTGGAGATGGCAGCATTGGTGAGGTTCCAGGATACTTTGGAGTGGGTCCCAGAGCACTCAACACCTATGGTACATGGATCCTTGGATGAGATGCAGTGAAGACTGAAGACACTGTCCACCTAAGGTCCTGAGGCTTGGGGGAGGGCAACCTGTCAGGTATAATCTGAATTTGCTGTCCAGAGTCAAGCTGTCCTTTGACAGTATACTCTCAGGGCTTGGGACTCACCCAAGGGGGGGTCAGAGTAAGGAGCCAAGACCTGTATCTGCCCCAAGACCCAACACTACATAGGCCCCACTGCAGGAAGGAGACTAATCCCAGTTATAAATTAATAGTTAATAAAGTTGTAGCCCTTAGTTAACTCCAAAAAAATTGGTGTCAGTGTTTTTCTTCCAAGATTGGGTGGCAATGGTCTCAAGGTTAACTCCGCCTACCATCCTTTTGAGATCAGTAAAATTAATACCCAGCATGTTGGGAGTCAGATGCTAATTATCTTTTCAACTGCCTAGAGAGTGCTCTAAGTGCTATAGGGGAAGAATATAAATGTAACTGCTATTGTAATCAATGAAACAGTGTTAATGTATGTCAATGCCGGGTACATTTTTCCTGTGATGGAAGTGTGTTTTGGGGAATGGGAGGCTTCCCTATTCACATTAGATGTAACACATCTACCTACCCCCTTTGACTCTATCAATATGCATCTTGGATTGTTTCCATGGTAGCTGGGAAACATATTCAAGGTCCATTTCTTTCTTTTTAACAGTGTAAATTCTCTCATTCTTTGCTCTTGGGGGGGAAAACTGACATCCCCTGTCACTCCCGGAATTATCTTAAAGGTCGTAAGATTGAATCTATAAGTGCATTCATAGAAACTTGCTTGATGGGTTGTGTAGACATATCTAGTCTGAAATTTAATCGTAACTAATAGATTATTCCCATTGAATCAATGGCACATATGGAATGTTGCTTCGCTAAATCTTCATTGATTCAATGAGCTTACTCTAGTTGTGATTTATTACTGGATTTCAGACTCTAGCTTGCACTTTACCTGGACTGAAGCCTAATTATTTTATCAATATGAACAAAAATATTATGAAAGCAGTATCCATCCATGCAATCTTCTCAGGAAAAAAAAACATATATAAAGAGATGAGAGTTCATTAGATTGTTAACCCAGTAAATCATTTCTAATACCCCTGAGATTGTAAAGGAGCATAGGGGAAAAAATTATGCCCTACATACTCTCAGGGATAATAGTAAAACCATGAGCTCTGAGTATTACTCAAAACAATATTGTTTGATGTCTCTTCAACTGATATTAAATGTGGGATATTAAATGCGAATAATAAATAAATAAATAAATAATCCCAAAGAGTATTGTATAACAGAAAAGGCGGTAGAATGACAAATAATTCCTTTGACTGACAGCTATTACTTTAAAACCATTGACTTATACTGGTTCTTAAATCTTAAGCTTTTGAATTAAAAACAGCTTACATCAAAATCTGAACTTTAGAGATTTATGCAACCAACATAGCTGCTGAAAATCTCTCAAACATTCTTTCTTTTTCTTTCTTTATATTACACATTTTATAAAAATTACTATGCATATGAAACCAGGTAAAATTTAAAACAAATTAAAATGTTAAAATAATTACATTATTTTGATCAACATTCATTTATTAGATCTTATTTTGTATATATGGCAAGGCATAGATTACATGTAGTGAATATTTTCATTATGTGAAAATAGTGTTCCTATGGGAAATTTTTGCTTAACAAAAATTCCTATGGGGAAATCCACATAACAAAAATATTTTTGCTATGCAATTTTACCCATAGGAATTTTTTGTTATGGATAAAAATATTCTTTATGTGAGTTTCCCCATAGGAATTTCCATTATGCAAAAAAAAAAAAAAAAATCACATTAAAAAATCGCATAGCAAACAACCTCATGAAATTGATTTTTTTTTAATTATGCGGGGTTTTACTGTATTATTATTTCAGTATTCATATTGAATATAAGATGGTTTTCAGACTTTGCAGAAATGGGGAGAATGAATCTTTTCTGGATGTTTGTGACTCCATATGCCAATGTTAGGCAAGTTGAAAATTTAGGGGCTTCACACATCACCCCCTATACTTGATGGGATTCGTTCATGTGGCTATTTTATTAGAGTATTTTAGTTCATTTTTCTGCTGACTCTCTCTAGTATAGAGACTCCTCAGTGTAGTTCACAAAGAACTGAAAATAATCCAGCTAATAGCACAGTAAAACTTACTACTGCCATCTCTATCATTGAATTTTCTTCCTCATTAAAAATGGGTGTTTTACATTGAAAATTCTCCTTGCATCCTCCAGTTGCTGTTTTTTAATTGGGGGAGGGGACATGTGAAGCCCTTAGAAAATGATACAATGATACAATTGTCACCACATCATCTAGAAAGCACAACAGGATATTTTTGAACAATTTTAAATGAAAACAAAATTTATAATTGGGGGATGTATGCTGTGTGGGAGCATTGGAGGGGATTGTGTTTGTGCCCACTAGGGTTGGCAGCTCTCGGTATACTCACTTTGCATGTTTGGAATCTGCTACAATGCCCTTGCCTTTACTCCTTTCCCAGCATCAGTTGAAGGACAGCATTAGAGCAGGGATTCTCAACCTGTGTCCCATGGGCCAGATATGGCCCACCAGCACCATTTCATGCCCCTCATCACCTCTAGCACATCAGGAAGCTGCTTGAGGGAGCGTGACCTGGCCCCTGGCTTTAAAAGGTTGAGAACTGTGTTAGAGAAACCCACCTCACTGTCCTGCAGCCTTTTCTTGAAAACATGCTCCACAAAGAAAAGATAATTGACATTCAAAACATTAACAGTTGCTGTTCTAAATGCTTTCTTTAATTCTGACTTGAATGCTATTCTAATTGCAGATAGTAGGTTGAAAATATGTTGGGGATGGTTATTCTTAAGCAGAGTATTGCTGAGTAAGCTTTGTGCAGGACTGCCTGTCTAAAGTCCACTGGGACTCACAGAGATGGTAACTATTTTGATTCTTTGACACTTCTTTGATATGCTAACAGTTTGTTGTCAAGACAACACCTGAAGTGCTGAAATATGTCTACTGCTAGTACATTTACTTGACATTTAAGTTCTCATATCGGATGCTTCTATTTAATGTGCTTTCTCCATTTCATTTTCTGCCACCAAGGAAGGAAGATAAAGAATGTTTATGAACCTTGAAGGTATAAATTTTTGCTCCTATACTGAAGTTCTCATGAAGCTTACTTGAAACGAATTATAGTATGTTGCTCAAGCAAATGTTGGTGAAGGTTCTGGAACCAGGTAAGAATCAGTTGATTAAATGGTGGTCCATGTCCACTACTGGAGTGGCTTAGGTTATGAAATCAATCAAAGCAATAGAGGTGGAAATTGGAAGGAAAGAAAGAAAATACATTCACTGGAATCGTAATAATAATTTCTTTATGGGAAATAGTTGTGCATTTTGGAAAACTGCCCACATAATTTTGCCTTGGAAATCCATAAACCTGTTAGTATTGAAAAGCAATATTTTTTTTGGGGGGGGGGGGGAATCTGTACACAAAACTATGAGCACATTCTGGAAAAGAGTACGAATAAAACTGGATACATTTTGTGAAAAGGTGGTTTAGTCAATGCAAACAAAATATGTACAAACCATGTGTACAAATGTTAGAAATATATATGTATTATATAAACTATAAATGAATAAGGGAAGGGAGTGTGTTTGAAAATACAGATACAGACGAAAAAGAGTCTCATAATATAAGAATGGGATAAAAAAGGAATGTTGATAGGCAAGAAAAACTCAGCAAGAATGACTGATTTTTTTGCCTCCACTTGCTGAAACATTGAGATACTTAATTTTCAGATATTCAGCAACACTCGGAACACTTGGTATCATCAGTAAATCACTTAGAACTGTGCCTGTAATTGTGCAACTACTTCAGGTAAAAAGCTGAGAAGAGTAAAGATATTGTAGAAGCCATTTTGAATTACTGTACTTAAAATCCATGTATACTTAATCCTTGAATTTAAGAATCAAAATGATAGTAATCTCTGCTCCTAGTATTTACACATTCTTTGAAAATGATGAACCATAGGGAAGAAAGACTAAATCTTTTGTTCTTATGTAACATCTTTCCAATATTTCTTCCCAAAATTGGAAGATGTGGGGAAAAGTTCAAGTGACTGATACAACAAGGAATGGCTCTGTTGAAAGTAGGATCTACAAACAGGAGTGCATTCATCCTGGAACAAACAAACATTAAACTAAGTGGAGGGGAATATTAATTCCTTCAAAGTGAATATATATATTGAGTAACTGGTAAAGGTAAAGGACTCCCTTCCTCAAAATTCAGTCATATTCAACTCTAGGGGATGGTGCTCATCTCCATATTAAGTTTTATTTACCACTTTTGTTCATCATATAAATTGGTTTTCAGTATTATTAGGCAGCCTGATTTATTTAATGGGAAATAAGAGCACACTTACATATTATACCTATTTATATGGCTAAGTAGGAGCCAATTACCAAGAGTTACATCTGATGCCAGATTATCTGGCTCCAAGATGCAGGCCAGTAGTATCATTTAGTACATCGTCTTAGAAAATATGAACTCATCTTTTTAACCTAGCACCAGATAAAATCATGTTTCTAGAACATGATATCCATCAGATTAGATGACTTTTTTAAAAGGGAAGGGTTGTAACTTAGTGATTTCTCCTTGCGTGTCTAGGCCAGATATGAAACTGCTAAAATGAAGGCACTTTTTGGTGAGTTAATTCTGCAGTTCCTTTGCCTGTCCTAGTGTGAGAAAGATTGGCAGGCAACAAAAGGTATAGGCCACATGTCTGGAGGGCTAAAAGGTCCGAGATTGAATAAGTGTTATCAGCACGTAGTACTGGGGATAATTCTGTCTGAATATCTGGTGAGCTATTGTTAAATCTGTGGAACTCTCTTCCAGTTGAGCTGCACCAGGTCCCATCCCTGCCTATGTTTAAAAATTAGTTGAAATCATTTCTTTTTAAAGAGGCTTTTGAGGATGTTTTGTCAATGGTTAAACATTAGGTATTTCATTTTGCCTCTCTCCATTGTGTATGCAATGCTGAACATGGGGGACCAATGTTCTGATTCAGTGTAAGGCATCTTCCTATGTTCCTAAAGATTTGACCAACTCATTGATATGATGTCAACAAACTGAAAGCAAATTATTGGTAGCTACAGGCTGGTCGAGGGCAAAAGAAGGCAGGGCGGCAGAAAATGAGATGGATAGATGGAATTATAGACACAATAGGCACAGACCTGGGCGGGTTGAGGAGGATGGTGGAGGACAGAGGTGTCTGGTGGGCAATGGTCCATGGGGTCACAAAGGGTTGGAATCGACTGTGCGACTCAACAACAACAACAGGCAGATTTGTCAATAGAACACGAGGCTGGGTGAATTTCTGACCAAATTAGAATTAGCAGTTAAGCACATTCTTCTGTGTAGAAGTATAACATTGTCTTGGCAAACATACAGAGGTTGTAGACTTTTTGTGGAGAGTCCTCCATGGATGTGTTTGATGTGTGCCTTATAGCAATTAACCTCTTTTTCTGGAACATTCTTAGCTGGTGGGAATCTTGGTGGAAGGACTAGAGATTTCTGATTTTAGTTTAGAAGGAGAAAGTTGGAGAGGCAAGCTGTTGTTTCCTGGGGACAAGAATCCAGATGTTAGTCATTTTGATTTAGCCAAAGGAGTTCAATTTGTGTCAGGGTGGGCAGATGAATCAACAAATTCTGTATGCTAATGTTAATGTACTCCTACCTATAAATTTTAGAGTTTTAAGATTTTTACATTTGGAACTCTTGCTTCTGTGCAAGATGTAGCAGGCAGACATTCTGTTTCCTGTTCAACATAAGCACCAAGCAACAGTAAATAAGCACCAAGCAACAGGAAGGGAGAAGACAAAATTTCTGAAATTTATTCCTGTGGTGGGATACCACTTCATCACAGCAGATTAAAAGGGAATCTTTAATTCCATTTTATGGGTGAGTTATTACCCATTGGTTTTCTTTTTTATTTTGTTTTCAGATAACCTTAGGGAGATTTGATAATGAGGCATGTTCACTGACATCTTGATGCAATATACAGTACTATATTTCCATGTATTATGAACACCAAAGGCCAAATTAATAATGAAAACACAAGCTGGGAAAAACCATTTTCTGTTCTATTCACCCTGTTATTTTGATCTAACCAACATAATAATTACTTCCTTTTTTGGATGGATAATTAGCTAAGGAGGATGGGCAGAGAGTGGAATTATTTTTGTTTAATTACTTTTTTTATGCAGCCACTTATGTTAGGCATGATTGTTAGCTAAACTTCATGGATGTATGACTTCTTCCACAAAAACAATCTGATAGAATGATAATGACAATAATGAAGATAATAATATGCAAGATGAAAACTGGATATTTTCCTGTCTTTGGGGGAGGGTGGGATGTTTAATTTTCCATTTTGTTTTACTAGTGGAGCTGAAGTTTTAAAAAATGTCTTTTTATCAGCTACTTATTTATTTATTTAATCAAACTTTTATGCCGCCCTCCTCACAAAGACCCAGGGCAGCTAACAAACTTTTTAAACACAGTAAAAACATAGTATAAAAACAGTATTAAACAGGATTAAAAAGTTACAGAAATTAAAAGAGATTAAACAAGTCACACAGAGAGAGGGAGGAGTTAGATGAGGCAACAAACTGAGGCAACTGTCTGGCCCATACCCCAACATGCCCTGCCAGCCAGGTCTTAACCCCCTTCCCAAAGGGCAGCAGCTCCATCTGGAGATGCAATTCACTTGGCAGGAGGTTCCATAGGGCCGGAGCAGACACACATAAGGCCCTCCTTCTAGTGCTAGAGAGGTGCGCCTCTCTAGCCTATGGTACAACCAGAGAGCCTCTCCGGTCTGCTCTGGTGGGATGGACAGATGTCCTTAGGGCAATGCGATCTTGTAATTATCCTGGCCCACTATCATATAGGGCTTTAAAGGTAATAACCAGCACCTTGAATTGCACCCGGAGGCACACTGGCAACCAATGCAGTTCCTGCAGCAATGGTGAGGCATGAGCATAATGCCTGCACCCCATCACAACCTGGGCAGCCACATTTTGGACCAGTTGCAGCCTCCGAATGGTCATCAAGGGCAGCCCCATGTAGAGTGCATTACAGTAATCAAGTCTGGAGGTGACCAGAGCGTGTGTGATCATGAGTGGGCGTAACTGGCGTATTACACGAAGTTGTGCAAAAGCCCTCCTGGCCATAACTGCCACCTGCTCGTCGAGCAGTAGTTGTGAGTCCAAGAGGACCCCCAGATTACACACCGGGTCTGTTTGGGGCAAAACTGTCTCATCCAGAACCAAAGATTGTAGCTACTGAGATAACGCAGGACCCCTGACCCACAACCACTCAGTCTTGCTGGGATTCAGTTGTAGCCCGTTGTCCCCCATCTAGATCCTCACAGCTTCCAGGCACCTGGAAATGACTTCCACTGCATCGCTTGGATCTCCACGGGCCGAGATATACAGCTGAGTATCATCCGCATATTGATGATACATCACCCCGTGGGAATGGATCATCTCACCCAGCAGTTTCATGTAGATGATAAATAGGAGAGGTGAAAACCCTGAGCCCTGAGGCACCCCATATTGAAGGGGCCTAGGGCTGGATTTCTCACTCTCCACCCACACCGACTGGGTCTTGCCCTTCAGAAATGAGGAAAACCAGGACCACACAGTGCCCCAGATCCCCAATCCTCGTAGCCTTTCCAGAAGGATACTGTGGTCGACGGTATCAAAAGCCGCTGAGAGGTCAAGAAGACCCAGGACAGTTGGATGTCCACCATCCCGCTCTCTCCAGAGATTATCCACAAGTGTGACCAATGCAGTTTCTGTACCATATCCGGGGCTGAATCCTGACTGAAAAGGGTCCAGATAATCCTCTTCATCCAGGATCTCCTGTAACTGCTGTGCCACTGCCCTTCTCCAAAACCTTACTCAGGAATGGAAGGTTAGAGACAGGCCAGTAGTTGTATAACCATGGGGTCGAGGGATGGCATCTTTAGGAGGGGGCCCACCAAAGCATGTTTTAAGGTAGAAGGAAAAAGACCCTCCCAAAGCAAAGAATTAATAATGGCCTTGACCGAACCATGTGTCACCGCCCTGGCAGATTTCACCAGTCAGATGGGGCATGGTTCTGATGCACATGCAGTGGCACACACAGATCCCAAGAGCCTGTCCACTTCGTCAGGGACAACTGGATCAAACCGATCCCAGATAACATGACTAGACTGCACTTTGGACAACCCCAACTCTAATATTTCCATGCTGGGGTTCAACCTCAACTGAATCCGAGTGATTTTCTCTGCTAGATAATCAGCAAAAGCCTCAGCCGACCCATGCCAACTGGGGCACAACCCCCTTCTTCTGAGGAGGGACCTGGTCACCCGGAACAGAGTCACTGGAAAGTTATCTGCAGAGACAATGAGGGCAGTGAAATATTGATGTTTCACCACCCCCATTGCCACCTGATAGGCCTTAATAGCAGCTCTAGCAAGGGTTTGGTTGGACTCACTCTGAGTCTTCACCCAGCGGTGCTCTCAGCGTCTCTTTGCCCATTTAAGCACCGTCAACTCCTCTGTGAACCATGGAGAAGAGTACTGCCTATGAGCATGGAGAGGCCGTAGTGGCGCAATTATGTCCAAGGCTGCCGTTGCTTTTTTATACCAAAGGTCAACAAGCATCTTAACATCTACTTACTTACTTACTTACTTACTTACTTACTTACTTACTTACTTACTTACTTACTTACTTACTTACTTACTTACTTACTTACTTACTTACTTACTTACTTACTGCCCATCTGGGATATTCTCCCATTCTGGGTGGCATACAACAACTGGAAAGTCTCAGTACAATACAAGATCAAACATAATACAATATAGACAGACATTAAACGATAACCCATAAGCAATAAAACTATAAACAATAAATAACAAGAAAAGTCACACAATAAAAATGTAAGCTATGTGTATACAATAATTGTAAGGAGTGTTACATTATCTCTACAGGCAGCTGAGCTGGTGTTTGTGGGGCACATCACCCCAAAATTCAGGATACCTCAAAGGTTTTCTAACTCATTTTTCACCTGATAATGTCTATTATGATTTTCTAACATGGAGCAACTTGCCTGCAAAAGTAATGCTATTTCTGTAGCTATGCAAGATATTTTTGATCATTATTTGTTAAAATTACACTTAGTTATCACTTAGTCATACTTGTAGATGCAACATAGTTCTTGTTTGGTACAAATGGTGATTTTTATATGTAATTAAGCTCTAAAAATCTAGTATCTAGCCTATTAAGTGCAGAAATAACATCAAGGTATCTTTTAGTCCTTAAGCCTTAATTCCTCTCATCTCTCTCTCTCTCTCTGTTTAAACTTCCCCATTATCTCACTGCTCTCAATTAAAATCACAGTACTATAATAGTACAGTAGAAAAATTGGAAAGCACAGGTTTCCTGGACTAAATGTGCATTAAGAATTTAAGTGGCACATTTATATATTTCTGAAAAGAAAAGAGGAATCAATCAGTATACATTTATGTCAGTAGCATTTCTTTGTAGGACTCAGGAATTTGTTAGACTGCCATAAATTTGCAGTAGTAAAAGAGGAGGGAGTGGTTATTGTCAAACTCTTCATTGTATTAAGAACAAGTAGAATCAGACACTTTTTAGTGGATGCTCCACTAGTTTATCATTGATTAAGAAAAAGCCATATTTATTTTATACAATAAATGTTATCTCTATTGATTTCTTGAGCCCAGTAATTGTGTCTGGAAACTGGCCCACATGAACCACTCACTGTGCTTTCCTTATTGATCAGCCATATTAAAAAGCACCCTACAACAGTATAAACTACAATACACAGGGGTCAATAAAAAATTTACGCACTAGGAGGCAACCATAGGCTCAGAAGTGTATTTGAGAAATGCTCAATAGTATAATTGAATAGTTAAACCTTTTACAAGGATTCTTTGTATTGTAGAGAGCTATACAATAAAGTTGTGTAGTTACACCATAAAGTTTGCCAAATCACTAGACCAGCTCGGGGGGGAGGGGGGAGTAAAGCAGTTGAATGAACTTGTTGTGTACAGAGTAGATTTAGCCTATGCATTCCCAGACATAGAGTTCATAGATGGAGAAGAAAAGAGTTATCTTGAAACAGTATGATAATCCTAGAAGTTTTCAATAAGCACAAAAGGTTGTAACTTCCTTGGAAAGGTTGTGACAGGGTTAGCTAAGAGGATCTCTTATAGAGAACTGTTTTTGTAGAGTTTTTGATTATATCTATTCACTAGAAGAGAGAAAGTCATCCTCATCGGTAAATAGAGTTATCTTAAAACAGGGGTTCCCAACCTACACCCTACGGGTTGGCCAAAGCCTGTGGCACCATTCCATCCGGCCTGTAGCTGCCTCTGCCACACCTGGAATTGGAAATGGATATGTTTAGTCAGTCATAAAACTTACCCGTGTGTATGTAAATGTGTCCGCTCATGCATTAACGTGCTCACGGCTGTCATAAATGCAGAAGTGGACACATTTATGATGGCTGTAAATGCTTCCACTTCCACTTCTGGAGGCATGGTCCATCCTGTCATGGGAAGATCCCACTTTCTTAACATTCCCCAAAGATGGAGGAAACCTGGTTATTACTAGGCCTCCAAAAATCATTTTCTTCTCTGTGTCACAAGACTGCTTGTTTTTCAGTACCATGTGTTACCATTCTTTATCTCTGGCCAGCAGAAGCCTTTTGTTTTGGCTATCCCAGGGACAGTGTCTTTACACGTACATAAACAGTTTCCATGTTATGGGAACATTCTCCTAGTGGAGCCAGGGTGCCTCTGATTTGGGTCAGAAGGCACCACATGGGTCAACGAACTCCATTTTGATGAGAGAAAGTCTCAGTTCTCTTTTGGATGTCTATGGGTTAACATGCCTGGGAATATTTCCTTTTTGAGTCACCATGATTACTTAGGCCTCATGTTTTCTTTGGACTGATTCTCTATGCTACTGAACGTTATCTATGTTTTTTCTCTATGGACTATGCTACTGGACTATGCTTTAAGAAACCTGATTAATAAATCTACGTTTACTTTTACAAAGTCTCTTTATTCAGGTAAGGGGTAAGAGATGCAATGTATTCACATACAAGCCTCTGAATACGCTACCATTGGAATGACATACTTTGGTTGTCTATTGTTGATGTAAACGGTTAGCAGAGTGGTTTGTAGCAGCCATCAAGAGGTGGACACCTGGTAAGGTGGTCCCTTGCGGAAAAAAACAGGCAGACAGATCTTGTTGCAAAAGCAAACTTAAAGTTGGTTTACTCAGGAAGTAAAAAGGTGCAAGTATATACAGTGCAACAACTGAAACACAAAACAGGAATGTTCTCTTGGGCTGCTCAGTTGACCTCACTGAGATAGTTCAGTTGTGCTATATATACAATACAGTCTAGTAGGGTAAATACAAGCTGTCCTCCTGGTGGAGGCTTGCCCCAAGTAGTCCTTCCTTGCTCTGCAGGCACAGATGGCTTATCAGACAAAAGCCATCATCAGGATCAGTGCAAAGGTCTAGTCTTCAAAGCAGGTTCTGGTACGCGCAGGAATCTTTGTCCAGATCATTGGCTCAGTCAAGTTCAGCATTGTGGTGCAAGCAGGTTCAGCATTGTAGCTCCAGGCATTGTAGCCCGACGTGAGCCATGTAGCAGATTCAAGATGGCAACAGCATAAGACCTGGCATCAGTAGAGTGAAGCTATGCAGCTATCAAGAGCAGCAGCATTGAAGAGCTAAGCCAAGCAGAGCCAAGGTGAGCCAAAGCTGAGCCAATGCTAAAGAGTCTGCAACCCTGCTTTCATCTATATACACTGGCCCACAGAACACATCAGGGAAAAGTCCCAATACCTGTGTGTCCCTGCAGGGGGTCTTAAAGGCATCACAGGCACAATATGCCTTGCAAGCAGTTAGGGTGTGAGGCGAAGACTTTCAGGCCCTAACATCTATCTAGATCAGGGATTCCCAACTTACGACTCCCGGGCTGGCTCCGGCCCCTGATGCCATCCAATCTGGACCCTTACTGCCTCCACCACACCCGGAAGTGGAAGCGGGTGCATTTACGTCAGCTGTAAAATGCACCCACACATGCACAAACACACCCGCAGCTGGCATAAATGTGGAAGTGGGCACATTTACTACAGCCATAAATACACCTGTTTCCACTTCCAGGGGGCATGGTCCAGTCCATGATGCTGTCCAGGGGCATGGTCAGGCCCAATGAAAAAGGTTAGCTATCCCTGATCTAGATGGTGCAGAAATAATTACCTGTTGGCAGTGGTGTGCTGTCCCACAGGAATACAGGGACTCGTCCTGGTGCATCCCAGGGACTGGTGCTCCCCAGAGGCAGGAAGAATTATGTTACTGGGTGACATAATTCACCTGAGCACAATAATTGTTCCAAATTAAATGTGAGATATAATGCTTGCCTAACTTGTACTTAAATTCTTGCCTACTGCCTCTATTTGGTGAGTCCTCATGTCAGTCTGGGAGGAGAGGGGTGCCAGAAGTAACAGGAATGTATGGATTTCTCCTCCAACCTCCCCAATAGGTACCCCCATCACTCCCTGTTTACCGCCCTCCCAAGGTGCCCAGCACACCCCTGTCTGTTGGTGCCTGTTTACTTGTCTATGTAATATTCAATGAATCCTCATCAGCAACATTTAAAGCCTCTGAGTTTCCACTGTGATTTTTAGTTATAGTCTTTCTGCCAGTGTCTCAGTTAGGCTGTAACAGTTTGTTCAGCTGCAAACAAAGGATACCTGCTGATCTACTGTTTTATTGACCCATTCAGTTCTGAGTTTCACAGACCACTGGCAGAAAGCAGAAATAGCAATGCAGCTGGGAAAGAGAACAGAGCTACAGCAACCAGCCACTCTTTGAGAAAGCACCATTATCGGATTTCAAGACCTGCGTGAAATGAAATATGACCAGTGTTTAACTGCTTCCCAGCATTATGCTCTTCACACAAAAGCTATACACTGTCTTATCACTACAAGAAGAGCTATTTACTTTGGCTGCTCACTAAAGCAAATAGCAAGTTCTGTTTTTTAAAATCCTGCATACACAGTCCACTTGATTCCCCTCCCCCTTTTGTTTTGTATGAATTATATCTCCATGGTACACTAGCTTCCAGTAGGTTGCAAATTATACCACACAGCTTCTGACATACCAAGGTGTTGCTGTTAAGAACACATCTCACAGGACAGGCTCATGTCATCATGAACCCTATCTGCATTTTCACCCAAAGATAAACAAAGGGAATGTTCTGGATAGGGCTAAGGCTGTTATTTTAGAGTCATTTTTTAAGGATAGATTGAGAAAACAAGAAATTCACAGGATAGTAGCAGTCTTCCCAATCATCTGAAACTTGCATTACATGATGACTCTCTGAAGAGGACTTTCTTGCTCACATAAGGTCAGTAGATGTTAATGAGGTGTCAGAGACATGGTGTTAGAATGAGCTGAGACCTCAATAAATTGACTTCTACCCCTTGTACCACAACTTGTGTTTTTCCTGCACTTCTGCAGAATCACAATAATCTTCTTGTTATGTGTCATCAAGTCACTAGCAACTCAGGGAAGCCTTTTGAATTAATGAAACAGTCCTGAACAGTCCAACTCAAGTCTTGCCGACTAAGGGCAGTGGCTGCCTTTATTGAGTCCAGACTACTACTATCTTATGATTGAAAACCTGATGTTATTCTTCAGTTCAGTGTTTTCTGATCCTCTGATAATTCCAGTGCATTAAGTGTTATCATTAGAGATGAGGTAGGATATTAGGGTGGTTAATGTATATACATATGTATTGAATTTCTTGAACCCACTGAGAAATGCAGTATATTCCACAACCTATCAGAATTCGATTTTATTACTTCTTGGCATCATGATTCACAGAAAACGGGACTGGAACATTTTTTTTTTGTCCAAATGTGATACAATGGCAGGTTTTAAAACTTAATCTAATGGGAAAGTGAAGTATATTTGTATTTGTATTTGTATTTGTATTTTCGACTTATATGCCGCCCCACTCGCACAGCGACTCTGGGCGGCTTACAGAAGAAACAGTTACAATTACATAGCACATTCCATAGGATAAAAACAATTACAGATATCACATAGTAAATTACAAATATCACATAGCAGGAATAACATAAAAAAAACATATCAAAATATAACACCCAGAAAATGATCTCTAATAACAATTGTAATTACAAAACATCAGGACATCAGAGATACTATAACATAAATCATTACAGCATCAAAATTCAATAGGCAACAATATCAAACAGCAATTAAAGATTCCAAATATCAATCCAGTTTACACAAAATTACAAGAATTACAAAAGCAGAAAAACTAAACAGGAAAAAAAAACAATTGCTAAATCCTGCAACAAGTGACAAGACTCTCCTCCCCGCCGCAGGTGTTTCTCGCGGCGGCTGGGCTTGGAGAATGTCCTGCCGCCGCAGCGGCTTTTAAGCCCTGGCCAGGATGGAGCCCCCGGGACAGGTGGCTAAAGTCCCGGGGCTCGACGAAATGGCGGCAACTCCTCCCCACCGCAGGTGTTTCTCGCGGCGGCTGGGCTTGGAGAATGTCCTGCCGCCGCAGCGGCTTTTAAGTAGTGACAAGTTTTACATAACCTCCCCCCCCCCGGCAATAGCCAGTGGCTGGAACTTTGTTGTAGGTTCTACACTAATCAAACTGGAATTTTCTCCAACTTCCTTCATAATATTTTCCTTCTTTGAGTTCCCAAATATTTTTCATTGTTATAAAATACTTGGTTTAGTTTTTGTTCTACTTTGCATGAGAAGGCAGAGTTTAGCACTAATGGACAGCACAGGGAAGCACAAAGGAACTGTAGTTAACAATAGTAAATGTTTCCTAAAAGTAGAAAATGGAAGTTACTGTGCAGAAGCAATGACACAATTTTGCATGGCCATGAACTATTTATTTAGGGGAAGTTGGATATAATCCTACTATTCTTAAAGAATCTCCCACTGTGCTTTAATTCTGCCACTCAAAAACAATGTTAGAGAAGTACATAATTGTCCACCAGCACTAAGTACAAGAAACATTTAACACAGTGGTACCTCACGTCATGATGCCAATCCCAATTTAATATTCTAGTATCACAAAGAATTTAAGTTTAGTTAACAATGTAAGTAACCAGCTAGAACTGGGGCTGTCAAAGCTGTATAGAATGATAGGGAACCTCCAGATAAAATGGGGTAAACTGCTTTTTCACACATTAATTACATTCTTCCTGCACCCTTGCAGAATATTTAGGAAATTGGTATTTTAGGTTAATTTGTTTTGTTATTTCACACACATGGACACACACACGCACCTGTTCTCCATTATTTTCTTTTTTGAGTTCTGCAATTCCAATCTCCACAGGCAGCTCAAGCAAATGATTAAATCTACACTATACTCTCTCCACCTCCTTCTTCTTTTGCCCTGCACCGTTTGAAGATTTCACACAGGATATGTTCTTCTTAATCTTTCTCTTCCAATCCAATTTATATTATACAGATTGATATCATGATTTTCCTCCTTTGGTACACAATCTGTTCTGTTTTGAAACAAATGGCACAGATGTAGAGGCTTTAAGTAAGGAAACGCCCCCATTTGCTTCCATCTGCCTGAAACATGAGAACAGCATTGTAAAGAGAGTGCAGGTCCCAAATAGCTTTTTAATAAAGTAAAAGAAAAAAGTAGTGAGACTCAGTAGTGATTTCTGATAATAGCATTCCTTATACAGCAAATCACAGATAAGCTCAGGACTGTTTAGTAAGTTAAAAAATGGAAAGCTTTTTGACCTACTTGTGTTTGAGTCTATTCTCACTCATTGGATTAGCATTCTCCTTTCCACAGAATGTTCATAAATATTGTAATATATTTGATGTCACAGAATGTGTTCCATTTTGAAACAATTGATACAACAGAATAGCATATGTTTAATGGGAAGACTTATACCAACTGATATGAAATACTGTAGAGTTAGATAAACAGATATCCCCAGTTTAATCTTTGCAGGTTTTATAATCACAACTGATTTTCCAAGAATCAGGTACCTTAGGGGAGAATGTGCTGGATTGTCTTTTAAAAACACTTGAGCATGATTTGGTTATTAAAAATATCTGTGATCTTGCATGAAAGTTGGGTGAAGAGCAATATAAAAATATCAATAACACATGCAATATAAGGTAAGAACTGGACAGGTTTTGGAATGTTATTTATATGTATATTCTATTCTCAAATGCACACTGATCTTTGAAAGAATAAAGAAAGGTAGCTTACTTGTAGTCTTCTATTCCAAAAAATAAAACAAAACAGTTCTCTAAATGTTTTAAACATGCCAAAATAATTGAAAACTAGTCAAAATAATGTTGAACCAATGAAGAATGGAGCTCATGACTGAAATACTATATATTTTTGCTGATGAAAAAGCTGGGGAAATAAAAATAATTCCACTTTGTATCAACAAACTACAATCCAGGCCAATGAAACCTAATTGGGAAGGCTATTTCTAAGTGGGAAAGATTCCCACTTAGAAATCTTTATCTTCAATGCTATTTGTTGGGGGTCTGAAGATAAAAAAAAGTTTGAGATGGGCCAATTTTTCAGAGAACCTGATCCAAAACAAGTTTGGCATTTAAAAGGACAATGTTTTCCTTTGAACAGGGGGCAGATATAAACAGAAGCCATTCCACATAACAGACCACTGACATATGATGTAGGGTGGCCAATTTGTCTTTTATACTCCTATTTCTGAGTATTCTCATTATTCAAAATGTTTTGCAATCTAAGCTCGATTTAAAGTTAAAGAACCATGGTCCAAATCCTATGGTTTATGAGATACGAAGTGCTCCACTAAATTCATGTACAAAGTCAATGTTGATGATATGTGTGGGGATCTGAGTTGTATAACCAGGGCTATTGCCAGGATTCTAGATTTGGGTGTGTGTGTGAAATTTTTTTCAGGAGGGGCAAAAAATTTCAGGAGGAGCAACAATATTACACTCACATATATAAAATTGGCACTATGGGGTGGGGTGGGGAGGGGGCTGTAAGCTCAAGATGGTTTTCACACACACCCTCCCCCCCTGGCTACGGCCCTGTGTATAACTCAGCATGGAAGGAATAATGTCCACTTTGACTTTAAAACTTTTGGCAATCTGGTGCTAAAATTTCTGCAGTTTTGATGATATAAGGACAAAGTAACAAAATTGTTAGTAGCAGTCCCTGGGCATGGCACATATTGCATCATGGATAAATGGTAGTGTATATCTTTAAGGACTATTCTAGAGAATGGCCAGCTGCTCTGGTTCAGCAGCTAATGAAGAAGCCTCTTGTGCATAAAATGTAGCATGCCAAAAAGCCAAGTTGCCTCGCCTTGCCTTGAGCCTCGCCTTAATGGAGTGGTCATCATGCTGGAGTACTCATCTTGGAGGTAACTTTATGAGCCAGTGACTTTGGAACCTTTGCCACTTTGTGGTAGTGATTTTTGTATCAATGGATACAAGCAGTTTGGATTGTTGGTGTTTCGTCTTGGAGCTTGCTTCTACCAAGAACTTTCCTAACAGCTGTTCATATCAAGCTCTGCAAGCATCTGCAAGGAACCAACAAGGACTCTGTGATAAAGCTTAATGGGTAAGCAAAGAGAGTGAGAGCTCAAACTCTAAGGACTGTGAACTTCTTGTATATATGCCACTGCTGTATGCTGAAGCTAAGCTTGTTATTTTGCCATCATTGTAAATACTTTTTCCTGCACCTCACCTCGTGAGTAAAAGTTTCTGTTGCCTCACAAGAACTGTTTGCCTGTGTTTTTCTGGGCTCCCAAGCCACAAATCATCAACACTGCAGGCAAGGGTGTGGCAGGGGCAAATATGCTATTAAATGCTCTGCCAAAAATGATTTTGGCCTCTAAGAAAAAGGTAGAGCAAGGAATTTCCCATTCATTATCAGAATTTGTACAGCAGGCTCAGCAAACTCACTGGTCACCTAGTTGCAATCTTCCCCAAGGTGAAATCCATTCTAGACATGCTTAAGTTATTATTCACATTGAAATGATTTTGCATCTGCACATGGGATTTAATGCATCTTTATGTGTTCTTGTATGCTATGCTTGATTATGCAGTTTCTCTTTTCTGGTGATGTTCAACAATCCAGATGAATTCAACAGAATCTTTTTATGTTGGGGAAGAAACATTTCTGACTTTGTTTTCTCTTCATTTATTTTATTTCTCCATCCTGCTGTCAGCTGAATCATTTTTGCTAAATCATAGTTGCAGGGAGTGGGTGTAAATACTTCCCCCCCCCCTTGATTTAGAAAGACCTGACAAGATATGGCGGTGTTTCATAACACCTGATGGAATCTCCTGTATATTTATTTTTTTTCCTTTTATAGAGCTTGCAGAATCCACAGGCTTTTAAATGAGAAATAAATGAGAAGCACCAAGAATATTGTAAGTAATGGGAAGGTTCTGAGATATGGGTGAAGAAATTAATGGAATGCTGATTTTAGTTTTAATTGTTTTTGTGATATGCGAAGAGAGACAATTTGTAGATCAGGTGGATTTGCAGTTAGTGTTTAGCCATGTCTTTGTTGAAGGGAAGGAAATAAAGAGAGAATGTGAAGTGGAAGAGTAGAGGGAAGAATAATTGAGGGAAAGGGAGAGAAAGATGGAGACTGATTCCTGAATGTGGAGAAATACCATTTGTTCTACTATCTGCAAAATGAGCAAGGTACCAGAACTATACTTTTGATGGCCAAATATATCTAATAATCTCTAACTCTTTTGAAAGATTGACTGCTGAGGATAGTTCAGCATAGAGTATCAGATTTTCTGCCAGTGGTAACATAATGTAGGTCCAATTAAAAAAACCCAAGAAAAATCCAATTTCACGATATTTCAAACCTGATATCTCTCTATTTTCCTCCTGACATACAAATTTATAATTGAGAAAGCATTACTGTTGTTGAATAATACAAACAGATGGAAGGAGAAATTAAGAGGAATTGGCAAAGTAGAAAATATGAATGTTCCTTTGAGATTTGAAATGAGATAGAGAGTCAATGAGGCAGAGCTACAGGAAAGATGTTCCAGATGGTCAAACCTATATAGGAGAAGGTTCAGACCACAACATTGCTGAGACTGGTGAAATGAAGAAGTAGGCACATGAGCAAAGTCCAGAGAAAGTGAGCCTTTAAGACTGATACATTGATTGACAGTGTGATCTATGCAGGTATACCTAAAAGTAAGTCATTACATGATTTTGAACTGCATCATATATTTTGTTGACATATTGTTTCCATCTCTCATTTAAAACATAACCTAAACTGCCCTGAGAACTCAGAGGTACTTTGTTTCATAATCATTTAAACTACATAAGTAAGTGATTTTAATAATACATAGCTAAAAAGAAAATAGTACTGTATTTAAAGTACAGTTTAGTGGATAGAAGGGCCTGCAGTGGCTTAGTGGTTAAGAAGCTGAATTTGATGACTGGAAGGTCAGCAGTTTGAAAACCAAGTACTTCAAGACAGAGTGAACTCCTTTCTCTGTCCCAGTCCTGCCAACCTAGCAGTTTGAAAGCAAGAAATTGCAAATAGATAAATAGGTACCACTTCAGTGAGATTTGAAGTGAGATAGAGAGTTAATGAGGCAGAGCTATAGAAAAGATGTCCCAGGTGGTCAAACCTATGCTGAACAAGAAACCTGAGTTCAAATTCATGGGGTGGGTATGTCAAAAATGAAAGGCTAGAACAGGGATTCTCAGCCTATGGCAACATTTCATGTGGCCTCCACCACATCAGGAAGTGCCATGTGGTGGAGGAAGGACAAAATCGCCATCTGGCCCCCAAAGCTGTCTGATGGAGCGTGACCCAGCCCCCGGCTTTAAAAGGTTGAGAACTCCTGGGTTAGAACTCCTAAATTCCTAGTTGATTTGGATTGTCTTAAGAAAACAGTCTTGAACAGAAATTTGAAAATAAGTGATAAGGAACACTTTTCAACTCCCCAGTTTATGTACTGTATTTGCTGGCGTATAAGACTACTTTTCCCCCCTGAAAAACATGCCTCTAAGTGGGGGGGGGGGGTCATCTTATACGCCAGGTGCACTTCAGTTGGGATAGACATAGCTGCCCATAGTGGCCTCCCGATGCCCGCCTGGTGCCCATAGTGGCCTCCCAATGCCCACCCACCTCATTCTACATACCGTCCAGTATCACGCGGTATCCAGCGTGGCTGCACCGAGCATCAACAGTGAGACAGGGGTGCCAGCCTTTTTGGTGTGAACAGCCCATTCTGCTTGGTGGGAAGCAGCGGTGCTCTGCCCCACCCCTTGTTTACGCAGAGCTCCCACATGCGCACTAGTGTGGGCCACAGGGATGTTGAAATCAAATCTGATGTTCTTTTATGTTTTATTTGGTGTGTGGAAGGTGTGCGGAAGAGGGGGTAGTCTTATACGGTGAGTATATAACAAATTCTATATTTTGAGTGGAAATGTTGGGGAGTTGTCTTATACGCCCAGTCGTCTAATACGCCGGCAAATATGGTAACTATAGTTTATGAAAGACACCTCTATGCAAGTGGTCTTTCCTGTTCAGAAACAATGTAACCATGCAGACACATACATAAGTTAAAAACTTATTGTTAAGAATGATACAAACAACCTATCCAATGTTTCAGATTCTGAAATGTTCAAGAAAGCAGAAGTTGTCTTGTGTTGTTTTTAAAAAAAACAAGAACAACACACACAATTGTACCACTTAGGCAAGCGACACAGCTTTGTGCAAAGGAATAACTAATTTCCATAAAACATCATTCTCATTGCTGTGAAAATATTATTAAAAGGGTTGCAAATTCCTTGCTGTCCTAGTTGGAGAGGAGATGAATTTAGCAGTTTCTCTGCCTGTAAGATCCAGTCTCCAAAATGTGGAGCATTAGGAAGTAACAAGGGATCATGTCCAACAGACTCATCCCACTCTTCCCTTAACATGGTTGACATGTGTGCAGGTAAATTTAACTTAAGAGGGCTTAACACTGGCAGCTCATGTTGTAAGCAAGATGGTTCACTTTAAAATTCCAGAGTAAAGTGTCCTACTCTTGCTCCAACCATAGGATATCTATGGGTTTTAAGTGTAATTATATTCACTTCACTTTCTTGTTATTTCATTTCTTTACCTTTTCTCTTGGCTTTCCCAGTGAATTCAGGTTGGAAAATGCAAGAAGCAATCGTCTGTGCTTTGCTCATGCTTCTTAACAGTAATTGAAGTACCAGTGCTACCGCTTTACTTTTAATACAAAGGCAGATATTTTCATATGTTCTACATGAATAATGAGTAAAAATATATGGTTTCTTCCTAGATATAGAAAAGTGCTTAATATGTACTGCTTTGTGCTTTGTGTGTGTTTAAAATGAATTCAGTAACATCATCCTTTTACTGATGTGGCCTTTCTGTACTATTATTAGTGCTATAAATCTGACTATAAAATCCTGAAGTGCACCGGGCTTCATGTCAAGAGTCTTGACTTGCTATTATGCCCACAGTAGAATGAAGATGCTCATTAATGGAAGATGTGGAAACATTTTCTAAATTGAGAGTTTAGCATTGTTGGAAATTCTCAGTAAAGATAGCTGGAACACAGGCGGGCTGTACTCATTAATATTACAGTGGTAAGAGAAAGTCCTTGTAAAGGAGATATGATATAAAAATTAAATACAATTATCTTTGTGTGTGAATATGTATTTGGGTGTAGGAGAATTTAACATGTGAACATTATTCAAATGAGTAAGAATATGCAGGAAAGAAATCAAGCTTTCCATCAGGCCAGTATGGGCCACCGCCAACATAGGGCGGCCATATGATTTGCCTTGTGTAGGCCAGTCATACATTTGAAGGGTTGTCAGAGGATAATTCTCAATTGTCATTGTAATCTGTTAAAGCATTACAACAGTCTGGTTATGTTTCCAAAAGCATGTAACATTGCTCTTGCATTTGTTTGTCTGATTTAGAACATATTTTCCAGCCCAATTTGAAGTGGCACTTCTTACTATAAAACATTAAAAGCTTTGCATCCTCCAATATGGAGATAATTGCAGAAGTTAGGTTGGTGGACATTGGAAGTGGGCCATAGATGGGACTTTTCTCTTGTAGAAACCCAGTTGTGGAGTTTCATGTCTAGTGAGACCAAAGTTGTCCAATGTTTTTTATGCTTTAGATAAGCAATGAAGTCTGTAACTCTGCTCAGACATATAATACTGCAGATTCTAATCCAGGGGTTCACAACCTACGGCCCATGGGCTGGCCCCAGCCCTTGACGCCATTTTATCTGGCCAACAGCAAAGACCCTGGAAGCAGAAGCGGGCATGTTTACAACAGTTTGCAGCAGAATTTATGGTGGGGGGAACCACGTGTTGGGCCTGCTCACTGTCAAAGGGTGAGGGGTCTGGCCCACGGCATAAAAACCTTGAGAACCCCTGTTCTAATCAATACATTCCTGGGAGGGGGGAGACTAGCTTCTTCCTCTTCCTCATCAGTTTATTCACATGAACAGGGATAAATCTGAAGAAGAGATGCTCCATAGTACAAGAAGTTTTGTACAAGGATTCTGGAGTATGCACAGAAACCACCACATGGACACAGAACTCTTTCCTTTTTGGACTCATTTCTGTTTGTGTTGAGGACAGAACTATCATCTTCTAACTGTATTGATGATTCTGAACTATGGAATGACTGAATTGGGGTTGTATTTTTCCACAGAGCTCTTTGTAATTTCTAATTATACTTTCAGTGTCTGCTTTTATAAATGTTCTTGGCCTTATCTTTCATGATACATTAAATTCACTTTAAAATGAGAAATTTATAGATATGTACCACTGTTATGATGGTGATGGTGATACTAAAATTATTGGGAACATCAGGTAGAGAAAGTTTTGGGAAAAGTGACAATCAAGATCCTGTGTGACTTTAAAATTCAAACAGGTAGACATCTGACTCATAACACACCTGAGGTAACTGTTGTGGAAAAGAAGAAGGCCTCATTTATTGACTTTGCTATACCAGGAGATGCACAAACTGAGGACAAACAACTGGAGAAAATCACAAAATATCATTATTTGCAAATTGAAGTTGAGTGTTTATGGAGGAAGAAACTTGTTTTGTAGCCATAGTGATTGGAGCCCTTGGAGCAATACCTAAATGACTCCCTAGATCAGACGTTCACAATGTTTTCCTGCCAGGGGTTGGACCCACCCCCAATGCTTCCCACCAGGGGCTGGAGGCATGTCTGGTCCCTGGACTTATAATCATCGACAACGCGCAGCGGTGATCCTGGTGCTTTCTCCCTGCTGTTTTTGGACAGCCTTTGCTGGTCCCTAGGGCAGCATATGGCTTTGCAGAACTGAAATGTAGCATTTTGAAATTTATTCGGTGTTCCATTGTTTTGAAGTCTGCACCGAAAAGAAAGGTTCCTTGCTGTGTGGTGATGACTACATCTTCCAGACTTCCCCAATGCCATGTGCCAAGGCTTACATCATCACTGTGAAGCAAGGGACCTCCCCTTTTGGTGCGAATTTCAAAACAAGGGAGCAGTGGAAATTTTTCAGGATGCTGTGTTCCAGCTCCACAAAGCCATCTGCTGCGCTAGGAACCAGCAAAGGTTGTCCAAAAACAGCAGGGAGAAAGTGCCGCCACTGCCACCACTATAAGTGATGCATTGCAATGTCAGGCGGTGAGGGTGGATGGAAGTGGTCCTACAAGTGTCTGGGTACTCACAACAGGTCACATTTAATTATATGTGAGGGCCGGTTTGGACAACAGGCCAGAGGTTGAGAACTGGTGTCCTAGATCAGTGTTTCCCAAATGCTGGTGTTTGGACTTCAGTTCCCAGAAGCCTAAGCCAGTATATTGACTGATCAGTGCTTTGGGGAATTGACTTAAGCTTCTGGGAAGTGAAGTCCAAACACCAGCATTTGGGAAACACTGTGGAAATATTGGATTTATTGGACTTGAAAATCCTAACTCTCCAAAAATCAACCCTACTAGAAACTGCATATATACACAGATGTTACCTTAATAGTTCTTAGGTCCGTGGTTAGGTGTTGAACTATTAATTTTATACCAGTCTGGCTGTGAATCTAGCAGTAGATTTTTATAATAGTGAGTACTCTCTTAGTCTTTTGTCTTGCCAGAGCCCTGTGAGACAGACCTCTAATAATAGCTGTGCCTGCTCATCTACCGGTACATATTCTCAATACAATCTATGAACAACTAGGGTTGAAATGCTTAGTCAGTTACTTGGTTTGAACAGTCATTTATGAAACATTTTGAATGAGCTAAAATTACCCATGATTAGTCACTTTAATTTTTTAAAAAAAAAATATTGCAGATATTTTAATTTCTTTTAAAAAATAATGAAAGTGATTATCAAAACTACAGAGGCACTATATAAAAGCTTCCACTCCTGCTTGTAACAGTAAAAAGAGGATGACTGTTCTAACACATCTCTTTTCAGCATCTATACATTCTATACATTATAAAGGGGCCAAGGCTTATGGGTGGATGAGCCCCTTTAGATTGGGTGATGGTCCCCTCAGTGGAGGAAATGCCACTGGAAACCATCATATTGGACCCAACAGCAAAATGAGCAGAGGAGGAACTCTGATTCCCAATGGTCATGGAGGACGAAGAGACCATGCCAGATGGACTGAGTGTGAAGGCACAACTTGATAATATCCTCAAGGCTATGACAATCCATTGTAGTCCCAGTGTTTGCATGCCTCTAGCAAGGCTATACAAATTCATGCAGATTTAACTGATTTCCTAATTAATATACTAAACACTATTTATTATGGTATCAGGCATATCAGTAAAACATGCAATTTATCCTACATATTTGAAGAAAAAATGATCTGTGCTGAACTCTAGCAACTGCGGCTATCTAAATGGGCAAATGTTTATGTCACCTCTGGATGGTAGCCAGGCTGTAAAAACCTCACAATTGGAATTATGCTCCATTGATCTCAGTGGGGTTTAATTCTAACTATATACATGGATAACCTTCTGGTTTCTCTCTTTCTTTTCACCCATAACTTTAGTCCTTCGGCTATAGATAGCTTTATAAATGTGATATTTTGTTCTTCATACCAGCAGCACAGGAGAGAAGAATGCATCACTCAGATTCATTTTGAAGTAACAGAATAATTTAGAGTACTCAAGCTGAATATCTACAGGTTCTTCCAACATTCCCTATTAAGAATATGGTTAAATACAGTTTCAACAGCTTCCAAATCCATTGCTTCCTCCTCCCCCTTGCTTACTTCACCATCCACCTTGGTGAAGATTTGTCTAGAAAGCTATTCTTTTTGTGAGCTTTGGATTTCCCTCATAACAGTATTGCCCTAAGAAGGATTTTAGCATTTTTTCTTATGCCAGTATGGCTTCCTTTGCTTTTTTTATAGATCATCTGCCCCCGCACAGCCATTCAGTTTATTAGCATTTTTAAAACACTAGGAGATAGCTCCTTTTGCATATTAACCTCTTAAGTTTCTCAAACCACATTTCAAAAAAGAAAGCAAATTCACTCTATCAAGAAGCGTTTACATTTTGATTTTTTTTTAATTAAAAAGGGGGCAAAATGCTTTTTAGAAAAACAAATGCTGATAAGGTTAAAGATTACAGCTGCATAGGATATTTTTTGGTAAATTTTATGTTTTCTAGTGTGCTGAATCAAAAAATGACCTGAGTTTTCCCCATCACATACAGTGTTGTTGTTTTTTGTGCGGTTTTTTTGCAACATATGAGGGTTTTGCATTTAAAAAAGCAAAAGAGTGATGAGAAAATAGCTGTTTTATTACAATGAACTAAACATATTATTTCTTATAATTAAACAAACAATTTCTTCATAATATATAATTAACATTCCGTGTTCACTCTTTTTGTCTGTGAAACCTTTTCTGCTACTCTTTTATGCTTCTCTGAACATGCTTTTGCTTTCCATTTTCTGTTTCCCATTTGAGCATCAAACAGTAGTCAGCTAGCATATTGGCATTCCATCTTCCTTAGTAGCATCTCTTGATATCACGGACATCCTGGTGAAATCTTTCACCCTGCTCTTCATTGTAGGCTCCCAGGAGTTGGGTTTACCTAATTGGGGCGGGGTAACAAATTGGATAAATAAATACATAAATACATAAATAAATAAAATAAAATAGTTGGCATGGGAGTGGATGAAATGAACTTTTAAGCTCATCTTGCATTGTTGAGCTTTATATGCATTCAACATGCGTTGTACAATGGTTTTGTAGTGAGGGTCTTTAGTATTCCCTAAAAACTTGTGAAGAGTCCCAAGCTTCTTTTTCTTTTTCTCCCATTGTTTCTAAAAAGAGGGGATCAGATAACTATTTTCATATGTCAGGCCCAATAAAAACTCCCTCTTTCAACTTGGCTTCGGACAGTTTTGGGAACTTGGAACACAGATATCTGAAATATTCCCCATCTTTTGGCAGTGATTTAACAAACTGCTTCATAAGACCTAATTTAATATGAAAAGGTGGCAATAAAAACTTTTCTGATGGAACCAAGGTAATATTAATGACTTTATTTTCACCTGGGATTAAGGCGTCTCAAAGTAGCACGTCAGTTTTTGTCCAATGGAGGTCTCTGGCTCGACTGTCCTGCAAACATAGGAAGCAGGGATATTTTGTATAACATGCCTGCTGGCTTAACAACATGGTTAGTATTTTAATGTATCCACAAACCATCCAGTGATGTTCTCGATATTTGATTTTGTCAAGAATCACAGTTAAATCATTAACTGGAGTTTTCATCCAAATGCACTGAGTGTCCTACAGGAAGTGATGCAAATGTATTTCCATTATGCAGCAAGACTCCTTTGAGGCTTGTTTTAGATGAATCAATGAATAGGCACCACTCAGATGAATCATATTCTATTTCAAAGCACTTCATTAGCCCTTGAACATCACTACAATAAACAAAATCTCCATGTTTGGAGAAAAACTGAGTGAATTTTTCCTTTCGGTGCCTGTAACATGAAAATGATGTTCTAGGTGACAGCAGGTTTTTATTTGTTAGTGTTGATCCCAGCAATTCGGATCTTTGGAAAGGCTTAAATCTCTAACTAGGTCACTGTGCTCGCTCTGAGAAAAAGTTGAGGTACCTCATCAACAGAAAAATCTGAGTTAGATTCGTCCTGGGAAGGCAATGTGTCTCCATCCTCTGAATTGCCCGTGATATTATCCAAACTGGAAGGTGTGTGTGGAACTGGTATTTCAGAGCTATGAAGCACTGGACGAATAGCTGAATTAAGGTTTGGGTAAGATATCTTCTTGTTATTTTTTGTATTAAAGCCTTTCACATCTACCGAACAGAAATAGCAGTTGGTAGTGTGGTTTTTGCTGTTCACGCCACATGATAGGAATGCCAAAATGGAATGAGGTTTTCTTACCTTAAAACCACAAACAAAGATCTTCTTTGCACCTTCTACACACCCAGTGATGGGATGCAACAGGTTCACACCAGTCCACCAGAACCAGCAGTAACTTTTTCCAGTGTCCCGGAGAACCGGTAGCAGCTTTTGGGGAGAACCACCTTCGGGGCTTACCTTTTCACTGGTTCCCCCACTGCACGTGCATGCCAAGCACTTGTTGTGCATACACACCTACAGTGCTTGGTGCGTATGCACAGCCTCCTTGCTGTCCTCCCAAGCGGGAAGGAGGAAGAGAAGCTGATAGCCTGAAGCTCCCTATAGCCTGCTCCACAGAGTAAGTGACTCACCTTTGGATGTGGTGTGTCTGTGTGTATTTTAACGTGTATTTAATACCTTTACCTATATTGACGTACTACCACAGTTCCTAAAGAGGCCTGGCAGCCTGGCTTGGGGTTTTAAGCAAAGTCTTGGAGTTACCTCATCAATAAGCTACACCTGTGCTGTTCTAATTGCTATTCAAATTGGAGAACCCTTAAGGAGGTACAGCTGTTTTACATTTACATTAAGGCATATTATTCTAGAGAACTGGTATGATGACCATATCCATCTTGCAACATGGTGCTGCCCAGGCACTTATACTAACAGGTAAGTGACGTGTTTGTCTTTGGAGTGGGTGGGTGGGTGGATTTGTGTTTGGGGTGGGTGTTTGGGTGGGTGGGTGTATTTTAATGTAATTTTATTTTATTTATTTATGGGTTTGTGTTGTGGGTGGGTGGGTTGAGGTGTGTGTGTGTGTATGTATGTGTGTGTGCTTATTTTTATTTATTTTTTCTTTGGCCCTGCCCATGACATCATGACATCATGATGTTAGCTCTGCCCACACTGTGATGATGTCACAATGGGGTAGTAAACATTTTGATATCCCACCACCGTACACTTGAGCCTCAAGTTCCAACTTGAAGTAAGCAAAATACACTTTCTTCACAAAATCACTTGTTTCTTTGTTGACTTTTAATAGTGTATTCACCACAAATAAAACAAAAGTTGTCCAGAGAAATAACACAACCTCTTGGAGCCACAATACAGAACTAAAAACAAGCACAGTCACATTTGAATGCAGGATGTAAACTGAGTGTAGCTCATACAGCAACCAAGACCCTGAACTTATTTAGCATGTTGAAACATGATCAAATCTGACAGTAGACGTGTTTATACTCATTTATAATACTCCAGAGAACATGTCGAAACATGCTGAACCCAGGCAGTAAGATTCCTGGATATGTTCACCTTTCGTTACAAACAAAATAAACCTGTTGGGACGTGATCATCTGAGCTTCCTCACACCACTAAACCTACACTATGTCCAGGGGTGGGTTCCAAAAATTTTTACCTACCACACTGTGGGCATGATATGGTGAACATGGCCAGGAGAAAGCCCTGTGTTGTACCTGAATTAGGACTATTTTATTTCAAAACATGGGTGGACGTGGACAGCCAGAATTTATAATACCAGTTCTAGTGAACTGGTGTGAACCTGCTGATGCCCACCATTGACTACTATGCCCCCCTTCCTCTTATTTTCTCTTTGCATTATTCTTGATTCTAGCTCTAATAAATATTAAATGAAAGTAAGAAATTATTTTTGGATAGGGTTTTTAGAATCAAGAATAGGATATCAGATTTTGGGTTAAAGGCAAACTTCACGCTAAATTAAACTTTAAAAAATGAGTTTTGCAAGAAAAATTGACGTGATGGATTTTTTTTAGTATTTTTCTTGGTTTCACTAAGTAAAAATCTGTAAGAAATAATAAAAAATCCTATGCAGTTTTTGGGTTGCAGACCTGTGTTATTACTCTCAAGGCTGTTGTATACACTGCCCAATTTTATAGCCACATTTTTACAATAAGATTGCTTGTGTAACTAAACCTTCAACATCAGTTTCCTTGATTATAAATCTGTGTCTCTGAACAAATGGTCATCAAATTTCTTTCCAGCTCTTTCTGATTTCCCTGAACTTCCAAATGGAACATTAAGTGCCATTTAGTCACTGACAGCGCCAATACACCATTTATCAGCCTATTAGCAACACCTAGTAATGTTAATGGGGGTGAATGTAAAATAACAAAAGCCTCTCACTGAGGCTTCACTTTCTTCATTGGAAAGGGCATAATCCAGTAATTATAGAGCATGCCTCATTGGGTCAACTGGCCAAAGGATAAGACATGAATGACTTAGGTCTTAGGAGGTTTTGGAGGACCTGAATTTAATGCCTGCTGTTAAAAGGCTTTCATTATCTTATTGTTCTATGTGTTTTCTACTCCATATGTCAAATAGCAACTTTTTAGTATCAGCAAGCTCTAGCTTTTGCAAGATTTCATGGAATAACTTTTGGAGGCAAAGATATACCGTATTTGCTGGTGTATAAGATGACTTTTTCCCCCTGGAAAAAAAAAGCCTTCAACTGGGGGGGATCATCTTATACGCCAGGTGCACTTCAGTTGGGATAGACATATCTTCCCATAGTGGCCTCCCGATACTTGACCACCTCATTCTACATACCATCCAGATGAAGAAAGAAGCTCTACATTACAATTGTGTCTCCCTTTCAAACTGGTGGGGAAAAAGAAAGGGTTTTACTTACTGGTACCTTCTGCCCTTGTCTCTCTGCTCTGCCCAAGATGGAGGAAAAAGCCATGCTTCTTCTTTGCAGGGGAAACAAGAGGCTAGGCTAGAGCAACACTTCCTGCCTCAGTGCAATTGACCTGCTCACCCACTTTACCTGCAGCACCACCACTGGTCGGTGGTGCAAGTACAGTTCTAAAAAATCAATAAAATAATTAATATTACTGTATTTTAATTACTGAAACTCACTAGCAGTTGCTACATTTCCCACTCTTGGCTTATACTTGGGTCAATCTATTTTCCTGGGTTTCAAGGTCAAAATTAGGTACCTCGGGTTATATTTAGGTCGGCTTATATTCATGTATATATGGTAGATAAATAAGTAACACTTTGCACTTGCACTATTTTATGTTTACTGTACATTTTTGATAACATACAACCTTGTGACAGTTTTTCTGCATGTCATAAGCATTTAAATATAAATTAACATGTTGAAATCAAATCTGATTTTCTTTTACATTTTATTTGGTGTGTGGAAGGTGTGCAGAAGAGGGGGTAGTCTTATACGGCGAGTATATAACAAACTATATTTTGAGTGGAAATGTTGGGTGGTCGTCTTATATGCCGGCAAATACAGTAAATGGTGCTACAACAGCACATGTAAACTGTTTAAGTGACACATGGACCTAGGTCTGATCCTGGGGTGCAAATCTTTCAAAAATTGGGAAACTCAGGAAAGGTTCCAAAAGGCAACTTATGTAGGCTTCAACGCTATTCAGAAGGCAGAACCATACTAACATGATAACAAAAAGATTTTTCTCCTTAAAAGTCTTAGGATTTTTAAGGTTGTTTACTCTCTGAGCTGATTTTACATACTCTACTTGACACCCCATAAAGTACACTGTACTGTAACTAAATGGATTTGAATCCTGGGGCTCATTGCTAGATATGCCAGGAGAAATGTTGCATTATCAGAAGAAGCTTCATGGACCACAAAGGAAGATGTGTCCAACTCTGTTTCCTGTACAGTACTTTCATTTCAAATGTTCAAGAAGGTCTCCTAAAATGGATGAGATGTTTTGACTTTGAATGTATGAAAGGGTTGAACATTCCCTCTAGGAATTAGCATTTCACTTTTATTTTATTCCAGGATATGAATTTCAAGTACCAAATGTCCAAGGGTACTATAATGGCTTGCTTCATTTCCTCTTTTTAAACAAAAAAATCTAGAAAATGCTGTATCTCAGAATCAGCCACTGAACTGGATGTACTGAGTCTGTCTCTTATTAAGCATAGTTCTGATTCTTTGCAATGCATTACAAGCATTCCCCATTATGGTAAAGATATTCTCATCACTTTCATTTCACTAAACACTTTTGAGGATGGGAGAGGCATTAAAGGCTTTTAAAAAAATAAAAGAAATGCTCATAGGTGTAATAGGAACTAATCTTTGGCTATGCCAATATGAAGCTGCCTGTGTACATGGGTTATGTGACTGTGAATGCTCTAAATTGTTTCCCAACCTTTGGTTTTTGAACTTCATTTCACAGTAGCCTAAGTTAATTCTGCAAATCACTGATTAGCCAATGCACTGACTTAGGCTTTGGGGAATTGAAGACCCCATGTGGGATCCAGTGATCTAGGGTAATGCTCAAAATGGGTCACACATTTTGATTCCCCATGTCAGTCTTTTTATTGCAGCCAGCCAACCATCCCCATCTCTTAACAAAAGAGTTTACTAATTTTGGTTTGGAGTCTGGCTCACTCATTGATAATGGATAAGCAGCATTGCAAAATATGAAGAAATGGGACCATTCTGTGCCATTTTATCCATAAAGTCAGGATTAGATAAGTTATATTCAAATATAAATCAAAAGAATATTGCTCCTCTACCTATTTATGAATACTTTCCAAAATCTCTTCAGAATTTTCAAGTACAGTATTTGCAAGGTGAAAGGAAAAGTTTGCAAAGCCACATATGTGTCTGAGACTAGCAGCATGGTGTTTGACTGTTCTTTGAATGCCTTCAGCCTTTCTTCCCAAAGCAGAGTTGCTAGTGAACTTCACCTCAGGTTGAATTCAAATGATCTTGCCCAAAAGAAGGCATTCATTCATTCATTTTCTAATTTATATTGCCACCCAACTCCTAAGACTCTGGGTGGCTCACAGAGAATAAAACTAATCACAATCCATTAAAACTAATAACAAAAGTTTTAAAAAGATTAAAAGAGAGAGTTTGTGTTCTTATTAATTAGCCAGCAGGCCGGGGTCACCATGTTGCTGGTGCCCCATATCTGCTTTGCCAGCCAGGTTTTTAGCCATTTCCTGAAGGGAAGCAACTCTGTTTAGAAATGCCTTTAAAGCCCTAAATGGTAGTGGGGTAGTAGCAAAATTGTCAGGAGGTTCCATAGGGCCAGAGAAGACACTAAAAAGGCCCTCTTTCAGGTGCTAGAGAGATGCGCCTCTCTAGCAGATGGAACAATTAGAGAGCCTCTCCGGTCTGCTTTGTTGGGATGGACAGATGTTCTTGGGGTGAGGCGGTCTCTTAAGTATCCTGCCCCACTACCATGTAGGGCTTTAAAGGTAATTACCAGCACCTTGAATTGAACCCAGAGGCACACTGGCAACCAGTGTAGCTCTCGAAGCAGTGGCAATGCATGGCCATACTGCCCGCACTGCATCACCACCTGAGCAACCAAATTCTGGACCAGTTGCAGCCTCTGAATGGTCATCAAGGGCAGCCCCATGTAGAGCGCATTTCAATAGTCAAGTCTGGAGGTGACCAGAGCATGTGTAACCATGAGCAAGAAGTCCCAATCTAAGAACGGGCGTAACTGGCATATAACACAAAGTTGTGCAAAAGCCCTCTTTCAGCACGATAGAATGGAGAGTATGTTATTCTTTTGAATCATAATTTCCACTACAGCCTCATTAAACTATCCTCTGCTCCATAACCAGCTTCATGAGTCATCTTCTGATGTAGCAGCAGAAACCTCCTCCTCCTCCTCCTCCTTTTTCAGTTGCCACATCTGTTCTGGATATTGGCTATCATCATGGTGATAGTCTTCCTCTTCTTAACTCCTCAGAACATTTTTTCTGAAGACATTCCACTCCAGTCTCTCAGGTTCTCCAGCCATGAACTCCGACTATGTCCTCTCTTCCTAAGGATCCTTCCTTGCAGAGCGAGTTGGAAGATTGTATATTTCATGTTGTTACTCATGAAATGACCGTATCATGAGCAGAGTTGCTAGTGAACTTCACCTCAGGTTGAATTCAAATGTTCTTGCCCGAAAGAAGGCATTCATTCATTCATTCATTTTCTAATTTATATTGCCATCCATCTCCTAAGACTCCTACGTGTCAGATTTTTTTAGTCTTGGCTCCCCCACTTTCTTCCAACTGTAGTAGAGTGGGATTGCATACATTTGCACACCTCTATTGGATCCTGTTGTCTCTTTCAAAATTTTTTTTGAGGTGGCGAATTTTATACAGTTGCTGCAAAGTTTAGCTTACGGAAAACCTGTGACATTAAAAGTGTGGTTTCTGCTCAGTAGAGACACTCAAGACACTTCAACATTAAGGTAAAATGGTGCCTTGGTGAGCCTATCAAAGTTTCTGTAAGTGTCAGAAGGTATCCCTGGTGGATAAGAGGAGGCAACCTGTATTCAGAACTTTTCAGAGTCACACCATGCTGCCTGAGGCAAGTCATAGTCTTAAAAAATATCTTTTCAAAGCTCTGGTTATTTTTCAGTTCAGTCAGCATCAGATTAAAACAAATGTGAGAGTAAGCTCCGTAGAATTACAAAAAGGAGAATTGTGGATAATCTTGCCTAGGCTAAATTAGTTGTGGTTTATTAATGTCCATAGTAATGCATATTGAAATGCCATTCACTCTTTCACATAATGTTGGTCTCTAATTTGATTAACTATGTCCTATTATCTAGTGTTCTGTGGCTGATTCATGGTTTAGCTCTTAGGAAAAGAAATCCATTGAGTGGTCAAACTTTAAACCACTTAAGAAAGCATAATGGGACAAACTTGGTGGGATTTTATTGGAGTTAAGTGAACTAAAAAGGTTAAACTGCACCATCGCTGGTTTTAATAGTTTCCTAATGGTAATTGTATTGTGTGTGCTGGGTCCTGCTTGAAAAATATTCAAATGCATTTTTATTGCTTAGAAACAATGACCAAAAATAAAATGCAAAAATCAATTTAAAAAATTGGTTTGCCTGGGGAAAGAAGAAAGGGTCAAAGTAAGGAAGGAAAATGATGTATATAGGTTGAGAAGATGAAGTCTTAGGAGGAAGAAAGACTGGGCAGCAACCTTTGGAAAAAGCACTGAAGTTACAAGAAAAGACCCACTGGAAAACATCTTAAGCATAACAAGGGCAAAATGGAGGCAGAGGAGGGGAAATAGAAATGAGGTTAGTGTGCCTTTTAAAGTTTTTTTGAGCCTTCTGGGAGAAAGATTATATAAAAATCAAATCAATCAACAAATAAGATAAGGGAGAGTGTACGAATAAGGAAATCTGTGAATATCATTTTTCCAACTTTTCATTTTACCAGCTTTAAATCCAGTTTTGCATCTGTTCGAGAATTCATGGAAAGCTTTCCTTTAAATCCATAAAATTTGCTGTGCTTTGTAGAGTACATATTTTATACACAGCTTTCCTAGTGTACACATTTTGTGGTATCGCTTCTTCCCTAGTATAATGCAACTGCATGGTACTGTCCCCTAATATCTGCACTTTCGTTCACCCTATCCATTAATATATACATTTTCTGTGCAAGTTCGAGATGTAAATTGGATATGTTTTTTTATAATCACTCATACATAAAAAAAATCTCCATTATTTTTAGCAGGAAGAAAATTGGGAAAAATCCTCAAGTAGATTAGGACTGCAGTGGCTCAAGTGGCTAAGACTCTGACTGGGAGGCGGAAGGTCAGCAGTTTGATTCCCAAGTACTGCAGGACAGAAAGAGCTCCTGTATTTGTCCCAGCTCCTGCCAACCTAGCAGTTCGAAAGCAAGAAATTGCAAGTAGATAAACAGGGACCACTTTGGTGGGAAGGTAACAGCATTCCATGCACTCTGGTGTCTAGTCATGCCTGCCACATTATCATGGAAATGTCTGCAGAAGCAGACAGTCTTGGCTCTTTGGCTTTGAAACAGAGATGAGCACTGAAGCCTAGAGTCAGATACAACTGGCTTTCGAGGAAGGGAAACCTTTACCTTTAGAATAGGGCAGTCTAAAAATTGCTAATGGAAAGTGGACTGGTGTCATTTATAAATTTAGGGTAGCCATTTAGGTTACTATCTCTAATTATACATTTCTTTTCTTTTTTTTAAAGGGAAAGTCATTATTTTCCCCAAAGCATGCCTTCATTCAAAACTCCAAATTAAACCAAAAATAATATCAATTTTAAAAAAAAACTTGGCTCATCTCTGTTTACAGCCAAAGAGCCAGCACCAGTGGCGTCGCGCAGTCTTCAGCCGCCTGGGGCGAAAAACAAACTCGCCGGCCCCCCCCAGCAAGCCGCTGCCGCCACCCCTCCCCCCTCCCAAGGCAGAAGGCGCCCCCTGCTGACTAGCGGTGCGCGCGTGCCACACACCTCCGACCGCTCACCCGCCAGGGGCCGTCCGCCCCCCCGACGAGCGCACCTCCGGCAGATTGCCCGCCAGGGGCCGTCCGCCACCCACCCCCGACGAGTGCACCTCTGTCCGCTCGCCCGCCAGGGGCCGTCCGCCACCCACCCCCGACGAGCGCACCTCCGTCCGCTCGCCCGCCAGGGGCCGTCCGCCACCCACCCCCGACGAGCGCACCTCCGTCCGCTCGTCCGCCAGGGGCCGTCTGCCACCCACCCCCGACGAGCGCACCTCCGTCCGCTCGCCCGCCAGGGGCCGTCCGCCACCCACCCCCGACAAGCGCACCTCCAGCAGATCGCCCGCCAGGGGCCGTCCGCCACCCACCCCCGACGAGCGCACCTCTGGCAGATCGCTCGCCCGGCTGGCCGTCGGGGGCTCTCCGCGCGCCGCCTGCCCCTGGCAGCAGCTTTCAGGGGGCGGCAAATAATGTCCCCTCCCCACCCTTTTGCTGGCGAGTGTCCTGCGTGTGCTTCGCCGCTTGCAGGCGAGGAGGAGAAAAAGGGTTTTTTTAAAAGGCAGACAATTAAAGGAGGGGCCCGCCCCGCCCGGCTGGTCGTCGGGGGCTCTCCTGGAGGGCGGCCCGCGTGCGCGCGCATGCTGCCCACCTCCTCCTGCCCAGCCAGCCGCCAGGGGCTCCCCGCCATGGCGCCACCCACCCCAGACGAGCGCCCCGTCTCACGGCAAGTTGGGTGGGTGGCTAGGTGGGCGGAGGCGAGCAGCATGCGCGCGCACGTGGGCCGCCCTCCAGGAGAGCCCCCGACAGCTAGCCGGGCCCCCTCCTTGAATTGTCCACCTAAAAAAAAAACCTTTTTCTCCTCCTCGCCTGCAAGCGGCGAAGCGCACGCGAGGCGCTCGCCAGCAAAAGGGTGGGGAGGGGACATTTTGTCGCCCCCTGAAAGCCGCTGCCCAGGGCATCCGCCCCCCCCCCGCCCCCCACGCTACGCCACTGGCTAGCACTGCCTGTATCTGCAGGTGGCCAAGACCTGCCCCTGCCTCTTTTGCATTGCAGCTCCAATCTTTTAGTGTCACGGGATTGCATCCTGGCACCATAACTTTTTTACATGTTTATAAATGATCAACCAACGCTCCCATATGCCAGGAGTATCATCTGTGTTTATGATCTTGCCTTAGCAGTTCAGGGGGAAATTGTTTAGTCCATCAAGCACCAGCTAACTTTCTTTATTTTTTAAAAAACAACCAGCTGAAACCAAATCCATTAAAAACAAACATTTGTGCCTTTCACTTAAATAACAGAAAAGTAGAGGAGAAACTCTGAATTAGCTGGGAAGGTATGATTTTTGAAATTGACTTACTCCAAAGTATGTGGGTGTCACTCTCTAGATTGAAAACCTGATCTTCAAAAACACTGTCTAAATAGCAAGCAGAAAGTTTCTCTCACAAATAACATACTTAAGAAACTGGCTGGATCAGACAGGGGTGCTCACCTATAAATAATATGAACAACACCGTTGTCCTTGTATTACTCCACAGCACAATATGCTAGTGCTATATGGTATAAATCATCACACACCAAACAAGTGAATGCACTCTTAATGATTCAAGCAGGATTATTACTGGTTGCCTGAAATGTACTCCTGCAGAAAAATGTGCCCCTACCTTTCAATCTCTAAATATTAATCTGGAAGAAGTTAGGCTGATCCTAAGGAAAACAAAAACAATACCTCTTGCCAAATGGATGAATGCCAAAGAGAGTCTCCCACCAGGACAAGATTCTGGCTGGGTCATATGGTAACTACTTAACTAACTTTGAAGCAAAGTAGGAAAATCAAAGAATAATCAAGTAAAATAGGGCTACTTGGATACAGGACAAATGTTCTGTGGATGTGGAGAAAATCAAGTAATGCAGCATGTATGTGAATACAATTTATCCCTCACCATGTATGCAAAAAGAAGATCTAACAAATAGTGAAGATAATGTCATGCTTTAGCCCACTTCTGGTCAAAAATAATATAACTGCGCAAACCTCTGATATAGCCAAAGAAAGAAAAGTGTGAATGAATTCAAACTAAATTAATTAAAGCTTCTTTTACCATGGTTTTTGCTTGTAGTTTTGGCCTAAGTTGTAAGTCTCCTTAAAGCAGGAGTTCCCAACCTTTTCACTCTCTCAGTCAATTTAAAACAAATTTTAAAAATCCATAATAAATAAATGTTCAGTGAAGTTTATTATGGTATAATGCTATTCTTGACACTCCCACTCTAAAACTTTAATTATCCACACAGATAGTACATATCCCTGACCATGTATAGCTAATGGCAGCTTCCAAGTAAGAAATGCCAGCATAATAGGCTAATTAGAGGAACGGTTGGTGTTCCTGCAAAAGGTTATTATTATTATTTTTACAAGCCTGCTTTGTTCATTGCCTGATGTTTTGCCAGACACCTGTATTTGGCACTATTTTTGAAGCATGAAACTACTGTGGAAATGGCTTTTGAATAGGACCCTCTCAAATGAGAGTGTAACAAGAGGCTCCTCTTGCAAATGAAAAAATAAAAAAAGCCTGTCTTGACTTTCAAAGCTTCCTCTCCCAGCTTAGCAGGAAAGCCTGTGGATGTCAGGTAACCCATAAGCATTCTATTTGTGGAAAATGGGAGATGGGGAAAGAAGGGAGTTAATGAAGCATAGCTTCATTGCTGCCATTTTCTAGCCTATTTTAGGTAGATTGTCTTTCTCTAATTGTTTTTCTCCCTAGAGACAGGAGGTGGAGGGAAGATAAAACAATAAGAATTTTTGATACCATAAAAGCCAGAATTATGATTGCTTTTCTAGTTTTCCCACAAAGAAATAGGTTTAGTCTCTTGCAGAATGGTACCCAATGTAATAATAATTGATGCCATCAATTTTAAGCCATGACAACTCTTTCTAAGGTTTTCTAAGAAGAGAATCCTCAGAAGTAGTTTACCATTCCTTCTTCTGGGTATGCCCTGGGTCTTTCCCCAATGCCACAAAGGTTTGATCTTCTCCTGAGAGGTGCACTGGGGAACTGAACGTTCAACTTCTGGCTTTGCAGCCAGATGTCATAGCTTCAGCTTTTTGCTTGGGAGATGTAACAACAATATGGTGTGTTAAGGGGTGAAGGTTGTTTAGGACATGAGATATCTCCTTAACCAGAAAACAGTACTCTTTTGCAGGCCCAAAATGGTAAAGCACACCTGAAATTTGACCAATTTTATACATATTTTATGTATATTTAACCTTTTATACATATAAAATTTATATATTATACATATGATTTTATACATATTTTATGTCTATGTCTCTGCAACTTTGTTTTTCCCCTTTGCTTGTACAAGTGGCACCAATATTATTATTGCAACAAAGATTTTGTCTTCTTGGGATGTAGGACTTTCAGAACACAGCATAATAAAATTATCAATTTCAATCACAATCATGTAGAACAACAAAAGCATTTTAAACTTCTCTTCTTCTATGACTCAAGAATGTGTTAAATGTAGGATTCACTGTTATCCATGGTTTCAGGCATCTGTAGTAAGTCTCGGAACATATTCCTGGCAGAATGAGGGGACGATCTGTATTGCACTTTTAAATGCCTATTTTCTTTTTGTGTCATAATTACAAGAACTTTAAAACAAATATTATTAGAATTGTCAAGAATCCGTAAAAATATTTTTATTTTTATTCCTTTAATTTTCCCCCTTTCATTTAATTCCACCAGCCACATTGCAAATTTTATATCCTCAAACAAATACATTCCCTTATTAGGAAATGTGTGTCATTTCTTTCAACATGCTAGTACAGTATTGGACTCTTTGCAGTGGCATCGCGCAGTCTTCAGCCGCCTGGGGCGAAGAACAAACTCGCCGCCGCCCCCCCCAGCTCGCCGCTGCCGCCGCCCCCTCCCCCCGACCCAGGTAGAAGCCGGCCTCCTGCTGACTAGCGGCGTGCGCACGATCGCGCGCGCACCACACACCTCCGTCCGCTCGCCCACCACGCACCTCCGTCCGCTCGCAACTCCGTCCGCTCGCCCGCCCGGCTGGCCGTCGGGGGCTCTCCACCGCCTGTTGCCCCTGGCAGCGGCTTTCAGGGGGCGGCAAAATGTCCCCTCCCCACCCTTTTGCTGGCGAAGAGGAGAAAAAGCGTTTTTTTTAGGCGGACAATTCAAGGAGGGGCCCGCCCGCCGGGCTGGCTGTCGGTCGGGGGCTCTCCTGGCGGGCGGCCCGCGTGCGCACGCACGCTGCCCACCTCCTCCTGCCCAGCCAGCCCCCAGGGCCTCCCCGCCACGGCGCCACCCACCCCCGACGAGCGCCCCGTCTCACGGCAAGTTGGGTGGGTGGCTGGGTGGGCGGAGGCGAGCAGCGTCCGCGCGCACGCGGGCCGCCCGCCAGGAGAGCCCCCGACGGCCAGCTGGGCGGGCGACCAGGCGTGCCCCTCCTTGAATTGTCCGCCTTAAAAAAAACCCTTTTTCTCCTCCTCGCCAGCAAAAGGGTGGGGAGGGGACATTTTGCCTCCCCCTGAAAGCCGCTGCCAGGTGCAACAGGCGGCGGAGAGCCCCCGATGGCCAGCCGGACGAGCGAGAGGATGGAGGTGCGAGTGGACGGAGGTGTGTGGCAAGTGGTGAAGCGCACGTGGGGCGCTCGCCAGCAAAAGGGTGGGGAGGGGACATTTTGCCGCCCCCTGAAAGGCGCTGCCCGGGGCATCCGCCCCCCCACCCCACGCTACGCCACTGACTCTTTGATAAAGTGTTTGGTAAAATGTAAGATATGAAAGTTTGAGGGCAAACAAGAAGAACTTTATGTGCAGTGTTGTCACCCAGAGTAACTTTGTTTGCTGTCACTGACATCATAACCTATTTAAGTCTGATTCCTTACTACTTCCAGGAGGAAAAAGCAAGTTAAAAAACAGTGCCATACCAACAGCTGGTTGAGGCAATGAACAAATACTTCTTGTAACATTTGCCAGAAATCTTTCATTAAACTAAAATTAAAGCCTTAAAAACTGTGTTTTATATTAGCTTATATGCTGCTTATATTGTAATTAATTATTCTTATTTTGGACTACTGATTATTAAAAGATAAAGAACAGATTTGTCTTAATTAATCCCAACGAAGTTTAGTACCCTGATTACATCTTAGAATCAGTGCTTAGTAATTCAAATGACAGGTGCTAGACTCTAGAGAGCTGGCTGGATAGCTCAGTTGCAGAACCAGAGGTTGGGAGTTTGATTCCCAACTGTGCCTCCAGGGAAGAAAATCAGTCTGTGTGGCCTTAGGAAATGTGCAGTCCCAGGGCTCCCCGAAAAAGAGAGAATAGTAAACCACTTCTATGTTCTCTGCCTAGAAATATGAGTAACAAATAAAACTTTTAAAAGTTCTAACAAAAATGAATGTGGTGCTTTAGAATGAAATACTAAGACTGTATCTAAAGTGTTGCAAAGTACTTAGTAACAATTTTTTTTACCAAGGCATACTTTCTAAGTTATAAAAAATTAACACTCAATTAAGTCACATCTATGAAAATATCTCAAAAGACTATGTAGTTAATAGACTGGGCTACTCCATAAGTATACATTCACATCAGCATATAAGGAAAAAAATCTTAATCCCCCCCTTGCAGTGGACTCCCCCCCCACAAAGCAGTACTCTTCTGGCAGTCTTTTGCTCCTTCATTGCTTATATCAGTAATCTTCTGGCCACTAAGTACATTACTGTGGGAAAGTTTCAGGCCACTACCAGCTAGTTTGGGGGGGGGGAGAGAAATCAGTGAGTGATTTGGGCAAAACTTAGCCCCCAAGCCATGTAGTCACACCAAAATTGGAGAGGGCCTCCTGCTGATTCTCCTTTTAAACCTCACCAAGTTAAGTGAAGTGTGGAATTAGGGTACCCAAGTTATGGCCCTCCAAATCACTCACTGAATTTCCCTCAACCAATTGGTGGTGGCCTATTACCTTTCCACAGTACTGTATATATTTCTGGAGGGTTTGGAGATCTAAAGAACTGGCACACTAAGGAAAGTTTTCAAAAGCAAATTCTATTGTTCCTGCTGTCTTTGTAATTCCAAGGATCTGGAAAATAGAATCTGCCATTATGACGATCATTTCAATGTTTTCCAAAGCATTAGAAGACTAAACAAGACTCTATGGGGATAGCTTTTGATACACAAAGGTATTGTAACTCCAAACCCCAGAATGCTAGAATATTGTACCTGTAAGACTTGCAGATTCTACTTCCATACTTACACATGACAACAAAACATGATCAATCTTCATACATGTTATGGTACAGTGACATAGCTCAGTCAGACAACTGGTAAACCTGTATCACAATGACAAAAGTATTATTCAGGCCTCGATCTAAAAAGCACTTTTACTTTCAGAACTACTTTTAAATTTCCCTTTAATTATTTTAAAACACTATACACAAAAATTGCACAATTTGACACTGAGCCTTCAGATATAAACCAAGGTCTGGAATGACCACTAAGCCCTATTTAGTTGTTCGTAAAGTGTGTGTACATCATATAATAAGAAGAGAACACACTATTCTCCCCCTTCCAGTGACATTTTCCTCACACAAACATGATTATCTGAAGAAGGGATGCTGTTGACTCCACAGATCATAAAATCATAGTACAGTAATACCTCGGATAACGCTAAGAATTGGTTCCATAAACCTTGGTATTATCCGATTTTTAGTGTTATTCGGATGCATGTTAAAATCTTATGGGATGGATCGAATAACATTAAAGCTCCATAGAGATACATTGTAACTGCACAGGCTTTAGCGGTTGTTATCCGATCCATCCCATAGGACCTTAACGTTATTCGATCCAATTCTCCTCCCCAGATTACTTAACGTTAAGCGACTTTAGCGTTATCTGAGGTAAACGTTATCCGAGGTATTACTGTATTGCAGAATTGGAAGATATTCCAGTGATCAACTAGTCCAGCCTCATGCCAGAATACTGGGCTTCTATATCATATGTAAAGTCCACATAATTCAACAAGTTATCTTCTTCAGACGTCACTTTCAGAAAGCAAGCACACGTTTCTGTTCACAAAAGGAATGAAAATATATGCTTTGTTAAAGCACAAACACTGTGGTATGATGAAAAGACCCAGCTCAGAACTTTGAAGAAGACTTCCTCACCTTCAAACATTTCAGGTAGTAGAGCTGGAAAAATCTGTTACGAGACTTGAGTGACCTGTCAAAGCAGATTTGGCTAGTTAGATCAAACCTTTTTCAGAGTTCATAGAATTCAAGAAATATAAGCACATTGTGACATATTTTTCATTCAATTATTACAGAGGTCTTATATTTCTACAGTACGACAGTAGACACAACTACAAACTGATAAAGAGTTGATATATTCTATAGATTTACAGCTTTAGTAAAGTTTAGGTAAGAACACTGTAGTAGGAGAATAATTTTTCATCCTGATGAAGATTACTGTGGATTTGTTCCTATATATAATATCTTTTGAGCATTGAAAATGTACTTTGGTGTACTGATGCATACCTGTTATTCTTCCACTGTGTGCATACATCTTCATTTATCCCACAATGGTGTGAGATTTTTTTTCACCACTCAACGTATTACTGTGCTTTTTAAAATTAGAGTTTTGAGGGACAAAGCTATCAATAGTTGCCTTTTTGTCATAATGACTGTCCTTGTGACCTATGATCAGTGCAAAATAGAACACAGCTACTTTTTGAAATAAGGACATACTTTAGAACAACCATTTGGTTCTTCTGAAAGGAGTAGTCACATATGGAGGATTCTTTATTTTGAACATGGAGCACTTCTGCAATGAGTCATGCAAAACTTCAGTTTTATAATTTCCACAGAAAATTAATATGAACATTTGAATTATTTTTCTTCAGTAATCTGATGTTGATGTGTTTAATGTCACTGCTAATATTTCCAAGCTGTAGGGAAAATCATATGAGTCAGACATTTCCCCTTTTTGTTGCAGCAGTCAGACCTTTACTCCTGATCTGTTGATTGATATGTGATTGGTGACAGATGGATTTAAACATCATCATCTTTGTATTGGCTCTCATAAAATGGAGACTTTCATGTGAATTTAGTATGTCAGATCACATCACACCCTGCTGTCTATGACCGGTTGTCCTTCTTGCCACTCTTTCTTTTATACCAGTACATAAGTGGACTTGCTTGGCAATGCTTTAGTGTAATCTCAGGTACCGGCTGGTCTCAGGAAATAGATCAGTCATAGCCATAAATATTGCTGTAAAAATTATCATGTGACTGCTTGATCATCATGGTCTTTCACATCACGGTAAGCAACGGAACTCCATTAATGAGAAGGATATTTCAACTTAGAAAAGAGAGTGATTTTCCCTTCCTTATTCCGTCCACTTATTGCCTAATTATGGCCAGTAATTAATGTGTGACCTCTGAGTCATTGTAAAAAGGAAGCTATTCAGCATTGTTAATCATGTTAAACAGTAAAATCAGCAAAGCTCTCCTACAGCACCATCAAAATGTCCCTTCTTTTCTTTACATTTACATTTTATGAAGACAGAATAAGACAGAATAAAGAAGTAAAAAAAAATTAAATATGACCCAATATACTTTGAGACATGTTTATACTAGCAAGAAAAGGATACAAAGAAAAGAAAGAAGAAAGCAAAATATATTTATCATGCTTTGTTGTACATTGATAGATTCTTCTTTTTCCATGTCTAGGCCAGATATGAAACTGCCAAAATAAAGCCACCATTGCTGAATTCATTTTGTAGTTCTTTTCACTTGACCTAGTGTAAGAAAGGTTGCTGTTGACTAGAGTATAGTCAAATATGGTTCAAAGATACCACAATCTTTGAAGAGGTTCTTTCTGTGTACCCCATATGGATAGATGGATAAGCAGGATAAAGACACTGGGTACCGAAGGGCTGCTGGCAAGTTACAGGAAATTTGCCCTGGTTTACCTCTAAAAAGGACACCGTCTAAAGTCACAAACATACACAGTCACACACTTTTTCCTAATTCTTTCTTTATTCATGCCAGATGCACCATCAGCATGTAGTTAACACAGAAAGCTAAAATTTACACATCTAAAACAAAATAAATTTAAAAGGGCTAAATGACATCCACCCAATTTTGGGCCAATCAACAGCATTCCCTCTTGCCAACACAAGGTCCTCCTCAATGCACATTGAAGGGCATTGTGTGCATTGTATCACATGGGTGATAGTTTGTTCTTCTCTGCATTGATACAGACTGTCATCTACAGAGAAACCCCTGTAGATGTATATTAGGAAACTTTTTCCTAGTATAAATCTGGTTGTGTATGAAAAAGATATTTAAATATGATAATTTTTGCCAGAATGTGGAATGTACATTTAAAGACATATTGAAACATTCATCAAAAGAAGTGAACGGGGGAAGACAAGATGGGATGCATTGTTCCTCTGGCACATATCCTTTTACACCCAGATTTATATTATTATGTCTATTCAGTAAGCAGTATATGGATGAGTGCCTCTGTTCTTGCAGAATTCTCAGCTTCTGGAACTGCTGATCCTTTTTTATCTATACATCAAATATGACTTCTTGTCTTATTCTTGCACATGGGGATGGGCAACTGCAGAACTATTTTGCTTTCTTCATGAGAAGATGTGGTATAAAGAAGAATGAAAGCCTTTTCTTTTTTTCCCAAAAACTAAACAACACTGTGTATATAAAGAAAACTGCAAATATAACAGCAGCTGGAATGTAGATGTCTGGACTTCTAAGGACCAGAATCAATTTAGGAATTATTATTTTTTTTATTGTGTAAATTAAACTAGCCACTCGCTCTTGTTGTGTTGGTTTGTGGTGTGCTTCTCAGAGAATAGGGACATCAATTTTGTATGAGGACAGTTTGGCAAATTGCAAACACCCATGTGATTGGGAAATAACAGTCCCAGGCTTACCATATTTTTTGGACCGTAAGGCGCACCCAGTTTTTAGAGCAGGAAAACAAGAAAAAAAATCTGAACCAAATAGTACCGATATTCTAAAATATTTGTGAAAATAAAGCCAAATATGGTAACATTTAACAGTGTAAACTCAATAGTGGTGTTAAGAACCATCATCACTTCCATTAACAAATGAGGAAATACTTAGAGGCTCAAGCACTTTTCTAGTTTTCTAGTTTCGGCACCACTGGGTAAAGGTAAAGGTTTCCCTTGCCAGATATATCGAAACAGTGATGGGCAGCCAAAAAATTTACTTCCACACTGTGGGCGGAGCCGTGTTGTGAGCGGAGCTGACATCATGACATCATGGGCGGAGCCAACATAATGTTGTCATGGGCAGAGCCAAGGACGTGGGTGGAGTCAAAGTAAAAAAATACATACAAATACAGTACACATAAAAATAGAGGTTAAAAATCACATAAAATACAAATTAAATAGACATTAAATAGACATTAAATAGAAATAAAAACACACAAAATACAAATTAAAATACACATTAAATACACATAAAACACATAAATACACATTAAAATACACATAAAAACACATAAAAGCATACTACGTACCTTCTCACTGAAGTAGTCCCTATTTACTGTATCTACGGTACTTGCAACTGTCAGCACCGCAGGACCCAAACTTGTAGGACTCTTTTTCTTTGCCTTTACATATGGTAATTTTTCACAGTAGGTTCTGAGGGTTTTTAAAGAGTTTTTGGCTGTTTCCAAGTTGAACCAGAAAAAGGGGGGGATAAAAAAAGGAAAAGATCCATCCACAAAAGGTATGAAAAGAAAAGGTAAAGGTTTCCCTTGTTTGAAAGCCAGTCATAACCAACTCTAGGGTTCAGTGCTCATCTCTGTTCCTGCAGACGTTTCTGTGGTCATGTGGCAGGCATGACTAGATATCAGAGTGTACAGAATGCTGTTTACCTTCCCACCGAAGTGGTCCCTATTTATCACGGTGGGAATGAAACATGCACTAAGGGGGAAAGCCAAGGGGGAAGCGCCTTGCCTCTTGGCTGCCTCCACCGCTGGCTTCTGGCACATGCTCTGCCCCACTCGGGCTCTGAGTGCACTAGAGTGCAGGAGGAAGCGGGGAGCATAAGGGGAAGGCATGAAGAGGAGGGGCCAGGGAGTCAGCTGAGCATATGACTGGCGCTTGGGGTGGGGGGACAGGTGCATGCACCCATTCCCCACCCCAAGTGCTGATCACATGCTGAGATCAATCGACAAAACAGGAAATAACCAGGTTTTTGTTTGTTTTCTGACATGCAGGAGACTAGAATGGGCTTTCTCAGCACCTTTGAGATTGAAAGGGAGACATTTAGAGATAATCTGAATAATCTATTGTTGCTGATGGCTGAGGAAAGCTGTATTGTTGTACTTGCTTGTCTGTCATTTTGCTTGAGCCCATGATGTCATGATGTCGGCTCCGCCCACAACACCGGCTCTGCCCACAGTGTGGTAGTAAAATTTTTGGCTGTTCATCACTGGTCAGATATATCTGGCAAGGGAAACCTTTACCTTTGACCCCTGAGTTTGGTGAATAAAAACCATGTCTGTAAGTTTCACTCTTTGTCTGAAGAAGTGGACTTGATCCACGAAAACTATCAATAAAAATATAACAGTTAGTCTTTAAATTGCTACAGTGTTTTTTATTTTGTTTATTTTATTTTGTTTTGTTTTCTGATATCTCTCAGATGAATTCCTCCTGGAAAACTAGATACTTCCAAATTGCTGGATTATGACTGTCCACCCTAGAGAGGCCAAATAACTCCTAGTAGGCATACAGCCTTCTCAGTGGTGGTGTCTTTACTGTAGAATTCCTTTCAGTCATGTGTCCAGTGGGCTCCCTCCTTCTCCCTGTTTTGCATATTGGTTAAGGAACAGCTTTTTAAGGAGGCATTTGACAATTTCTTGCCCCTATGGTAATTTTGCCTTTGCTGTTATCTATGAATCGATCACTGCCATTGTTATGTAGTACATGGTGTTGAATAAATTAAGTGATAAGTTATATTGCTGTTTTTAGTTGAGTGGGGGTTTGATGTCTTTTGTTGTCATTGTCATTGCCGGCTGCAACTCATATCTGAGAATAATTTTTTTCCTGAAGCAGGAAAAATGCCATTGGCATGAATTTGTTTAAAGTGGACCCCAGCTTACCATAAAGTGCCCCACACAGTGTGATCACAGAGCCATCTCCTGTTGCACATATAAAAGGTGACATGCAGGACTTGACACCGGAGTGCAATGAACTGCCACAGGCTTGAGGATATTAACAAGGTGCGCCTTCACAGCCAGTCCATCTGACATGGCCTTTTCTACCTCAATGACCATTTGGAATCAGAAGTTGTTCTTCCTCCCCCTCATTGTCTTTTGTAATTGTATGTTATTTGTTGTGTTCACTGGGCAGGGTGACAGTTAAGTCAGCTGGGCAGACTTAATGAAGTTAATGATACATAATACTTAATGGAATTAATACATAATAAATAAATAATCTCTAGGTTTAAAAATCTGAAGTATCAAATTGTGTATCTGAATTTTTCAAAACAGTCTGCTAGCCTTTCTAAGCTTGCTGTGTAGGCATTGACACTAGCTTGGTGAAGGCTGCTCCAAATGAATGTTATTAAATCCTAAGAAGCAGAGGGAGAATTCTTTGCCTTGCCCTCATTCTGGAAATGTCTCATCATCATATTGAGAAGCCTAGATCAACAAAAGTGAAGAAGTTGACAATTATTCTTTTCATTACTATTTGAACATTGGTGTGCTTTCAATTTCTAATAGCTTGCTATCTGTGTAGTTTTCTTTGACCCTTTGTGTTGCTTCCTCTAGGACTTCACAGTGAACATTTCTAGTTTCATAAATGTTTCCAATTGCATTGATACCAGGGACCTCTTGGTAGGCCTATGAAATCCAATTTTGGGAAAACATAAACTCACATCAAAAAGGAGCTCATTTTCTGCAGCTTCTGCCTTTATTCTTCACTGTAATAAGCTATTCTTGAAGAAACTCTGTCTCAACATTTTAACCTAAAGCCTACAGATCTTATTTCGTTTTACATAGCAATTTCATAGATGCACTGTATGTTGGTTGCTATTCTTATTGCTGCTTTATGCGTGGTACTAATCATTTTCTATTAAATTCCAAATATTTTAGGACCAAGATAGTTGATGGACTCCTTTTTTCCCTTAGTATCAAGCCCACTCATGTCTTTACCATCAGATGCTATGAGTCTACTGACACTGCTATTGGAAGTTTATTTGGTTAGAATGTAGAACATGGTTTCTCTGTTGTGGAGCCCAGGTTGAGAAATTTCCCCCTCCCAAAAATAAATAAATAAATCTTGATTCCCTCATGGACAGCTGGATTTATTTGTTTCATAGTAAAGGTTTCCCTTGCTCAAAAGCCAGTGGTATCAGACTGTAGGCTTCAGTGCTAATCTCTGCTTCAAAGCCAAAGAGCCAGTGCTGTCTGCTTCTGCAGATGTTTTCAGTGACATGTGGCAGGCATGACTAGACACTGGACCACACAGAACACTGTAGCAATTATATTTATATACTGCCCCATAGTGCATAGTGCAGTCTCTGGGTGGTTTACAACATAATTAGCATGTTGCTCCCAACATGCTGATTATTCAATTTACGTACCAGAAACTGGAAAGGAGTTTAGTAAACCCTATGGTACTATAAATACATCATGATCAATGTGTGCATTCATTATTCTATGTTTTGCAATAAAAATACTGAAATAGGCTGATTTCTTCTTCAAAAATACAGCTTTCCTCTGAAACAATAGCAAACTTCCTATTGATCTTGGTGGGAACTAAATTAATTTTAATGACAAAGATTTAAAACAATAAAGATCACACTTACATGCAATGCACCTGTCGGTATATAACATGCACATTGTATCCATATAACAGTTTGGAGCAGGGAAGGGGAGAGAAACTTTGCAAGGAGTGCATTAAAAATTTGCATTGCAAGAATATAAAGATATTATTTTTAACAAATGCCCCACTACCATCTATTTTCCAAATCACTTGACTAAACACAGTTTAAAAGAATAGATCAAGAAGAACAAAGTACAGTACTTTTGGCTCTGCCAAGTGTCAGAATATTGTTTAAAACAGATGTAAAATCCATGGCAAGGGATTGTTAATATGGATACCCAATAAAAAATAACAGTTTGATGTCTCTCCTTCACTTGCTTCAATGCAAACATTTCTCTGAGACATACGAGCTAGAATTTGTCAAGTAAATACACTACAATTTTCACAGAACTTCTGCATTGATGTTGGCTTCTTATTGAACACTACAGAGTGTTCCACTCCTGACATAGCGGAACAATGTTCTTCTCAAGAAAGGAATTGCTGCTTTGCATCCTACAATGATTACTATTGATTCTGAATTAGCAGCAGTGAATAAAATAGCATTTCTAAATATTCACACATTAAATCACTTCTTCCTTTTATATCTCTAGGCAATACTTATTTTATGCAAGAGAGACACTGCTTTGTATCATTCAATTATATTCTCCATATTGGAGAAACTCTATACAGTCAGCAAAAACGAGACCTGGAGCAGATTGCAACTCAGATCATGAGCTATTGATTACCAAACTCAGGGTTAGAGTGAAGAAAATAGGGAAAATTATTAGGCCACAAAGGTTTGACCTAGATAACATCCCTAAGGAATATATGGTGGAAGTGAGGAACAGATTTAAGGGATTCCTCATTCCATCCACAAGAATTGTGGACGGAGGTTCCTAATATCATACAGGAGGCAGCAACTAGAACAGTATCAAAGAAAAAGAAATGCAGGAAATCAAAGTGGCTGTCTAATGAGGCCCTTCAAATGGCTGAAGAAAGGAAGGAAGCAAAAGGCAAAGGTGAAAGAGATTTACTCAAATAAATACAGAATTCCAAAGGAAAGCAAGGAGAGATAAGGAGGTATTTTAAATGAACAGTGCAAAGCAATAGAGGAAAATAACAGAAGGGGAAGGACTAGAGATCTGTTCAAAAAATTGGGGAAATTAAAGGAACGTTTCAAGCAAAAATGGCTGTGATAAGGGACAAAAACTGTAGGGATCTATCAGATGTAGAAAAGATTAAGAAAAGATGGCAAGAGTACACAGAAGAACTCTATAGAAGGACCTCAATATCCCTAGCAACCGCAGTGATGAGAACATTGAATTGAGGTGGACATTCTGGAGAATGAAGTCAAGAGGGCCCTAGAAAGCATTGCCAACAACAAAGCTAGAGAATGAATGAATGAATGTTTATTAATTGATTAGTCTTACAACCTTATCAATAACATAGCAGAAGAATTAAAATCTTTGAGACACAATGGAGTGCAATGAAAGACAATAAAAATACAATAAAATACAATAAAAATACAATACGTACATACAGTAATACCTCGGATAACGCTAAGACTTGGTTCCACAAGTCTTGGTGTTATCCGATATTTAGTGTTATCCGATCCATGTTAAAATCCTATGGGATGTATTGGATAACGTTAAAGCTCCATAGAGATACATTGTAACCGCACAGGCTTTAGCGGTTGTTATCCAATACATCCCATAGGACCTTAACGTTATTCGATCCAATTCTCCTCCCTAGATTACTTAACATTATGCGATTTTAGCGTTATCCGAGATGAACGTTATCCGAGGTATTACTGTACTTGAGCTACTTTTAAGGGAAATGTAAGCTGGAGAAGGTGCTTTTATACAATTAATACATGCATCTCCGTAATCAGATAAGGGAATCTCCCTTGCAGGACACCCCAATCTGATTGATATATTGCCTTAATTATAAACATGGCAGTTCTACATAAAATGTGCATGTTAGAACTAAGGAGAAGATACGACAGTTTGTGATTAGAGTCCCAAAAAGTTGTTTTTTTCCAATAGGGATGCAAGGTATTTAAATCTAATATCAGTGTATAATTGGCAATCAAAGAAAATATGAAATATATTTTCAATATTTGGAAAACCACATATGCATGTTCTTTCATGATATGGTAAGTGGTAAAAACACCCATATTTATTCATGGAATCTAGTAACTCGAATCTGACTCTACAGTAAGCCCTTTTTAAAGGATGCCAACAACATAGCTAGTGGAGATGATGGTATTCCAGTTGAATTATTCAAAGCCCTATAAGATGATGCAATTAAAGTGTTGCACTCTATATGCCAGCAGATTTGGAAAACATAGCAGTGGCCACAGGATTGGAAAAGGTCAGTATACGCTCCAATCCCAAAGAAGGAAAATGCTAAAGAATGTTCAAATTATTGAACAATTGTGCTCATCTCACATGCTGACAAGGTCATGCTCAAGATAATACAGGCTTTAGCAGTACACAGATCAAGAACTTCTGGAAGGGCAGGCTGGGTTCCAAATAGGCAGCAAAGCTAGAGACCAAATTGCCAACATACGTTGGATCATGGAGAAAGCAAAGGAATACCAGAAAAAAAGTCTATTTCTGTTTCATTGACTACACCAAGGCCTTTGACTGTGTGGACCACAATAAATGTGGCAAGTACTTAAAGAGATGGGAATCCAAGAACACCCCATACATCTCATGAGAAATCTGTACATGAGTCAAAAAACAACAGTTAGGACAGGATACGGAATGACGGAGTGGTCTAAAATCAGAAAATAAGTACTACAAAGTTGCAAATTATCACCCTGCTTATTTAACTTATATGCAGAGCACATAATGTGCAATGCAGGGATAGATGAATCACAAGCTGGAATTAAAATTGCTGGGAGAAACATCAACAAACTGAAATATGCAGATGATACTACCCTAATGGCAGAAAGTGAAGAAGCTCTTGCTTAGGCTGAAATAAGAGAATGCAAAAGCTGGCTTGAGACTTAGCATCAAAAAACCTAAGATAATGGCAACAGGCCCTATCACTCCCTGGCAAATAGAAGTGGAAGAAGTGGAAGCAATGACAGACTTTACATTCTTAGGATCTAAGATCACTGCAGATGGTGATTGCAGCCATGAAATAAAAAGGTGACCAATTCTTGGGAGGCAAGCTATGAGAAACCTAGGGTATATAATAAAAAGTAGAGACATCACCCTGCCAACAAAAGTCCGCATAGTCAAAGCAATGGCATTCCCAGTAGTAATGTATGGTTGTAAGAGCTGGACCATAAGGAAAGTTGAGTGCAGAAGAACAGACACCTTTGAAATGTGGTGCAGGAAGAGAATTTTGAGGACAGCAGGACAGCAAAGAGAATAATTTTGAAAGAAATCAACCCTGACTGCTCCTTGGAAGGACAAATATTGAAGATGAAGCTAAAGTAATTTGGATACCAAGTGAGAAAAGAGCACTAACTCGAGAAAGCCTTGATGCTGGGAAAGATCAAAGGCAAAAGGAGAAAGGGATGACAGAGGATGAGATGGCTAGATGGCATTGTTGATGCAGTGGGTGTAAAGCTGAGCCGGCTGCAGAGGATGGTGGAAGATGGGGTACCTGGTGTTCAATGGTCCATGGGGTCACAAAGGGTCATACTTGACTGTGTGACTGAACAACAAATTGCACTTCAGAGAGGGCTGCAGTGATTTAGTGGTTAAGATGCAGTTTGAGATCCAAATACTGCATGATGGAATAAGTGCCTGTCATCTGTCCTAGCTCCTGACAACCTAGCAGTTTGAAAACAGAAAATTACAACTAGATAAATAGGTACCACTTCAGTGGGAAAGGTATCAGCTTTCCATACCACTTCAGCAGTAACTGTAACAGTGACAATGGAAGTGTATGCAGATAGCAGTGGCTCTTTCACTGTAAACATGGATGAGCACCACCCCTAGAGTTGGACACGACTGGCTTTCAAGCAAGGAGGACTTCATACCTTTACTAATGGGGAAGGTGATGTAGCCTCTCAGTTGCAGTATTTGACCAAACAATGTAAAGAAATACCCCACACTGCTGATTTTGCAGTAGAATAGACTTTATTTATCTCTCCCATGTCATCATGCACATTGCCATCATTCAATGAATATCAGCTAAATCATAGAATATTAACAAGATGTTTATATCAGGTCCAACTGTTGTTGGGGTATAATTCTCATCATGTCGGGTATAATTCTCATCATGCGGGGCATATGTGGGGTGAGGGCCAGACGGTCAGTTCAGCTAGCTAGCTCTTTTTACACCCCCACTCTCCTTGGTAATATTTTTAACATTTTAATCTTTTAATCTTTTTAAATTTTTAACCTTTTATTGCAATTACTGTGTTATAATTGTGTTTTTAGTGTCTTGTAAGCTGCCCTGAGTCTCTTAATGAGGGCAGGATATAAATGTGATTAATAATAAATAAATAAATAAATAAATCCCTGCCACCTTTTCAATGGTGAGGAATAATCATATTTGTTTCTCAAAATCTGGGAAACTCAGGACCAGAAAGCCAATTTGGTTGAGATGAAATATAAGCAAAGCTGTACGTTGTTAGTTCAAAAATTTTATTTATTTATTTATTTATTTATTTATTTATTTATTTATTTATTTATTTATTTATTTATTTTTAGATTTGTATCCTGCTCTCCTCGGTTTCGACCGACTCAGAGCGGCTCACAGAGTCCCCTAATATCACTATTAAAGTGCAAACAAAAATACAATAGCATACAATATATGTGAAGTACAGTAAATATCATATAGTAGGTCAGTACACATTACACATCAATACACATTACAGTACTATCAAAATACCATGGCCTGTAGTGCAACAAAGCAATAAGGTTCAATAAATATCATACAGTAGAACAACACACATCGTAGTAGAAAACATTATAATGCAAAAACGTCCACCTGCGGCTATATTCCAATCACAAGGTTCCACTGGGCAAGAGAAGGAGTCCGTTGGGAGGTGAGCAGCAGGTCTCATCACCACCAGCCCCTACCACAACTGTGTCTCCTTTCCCTGGGCCAGACCGGGTGAGAGAAGGAGTTCATTAAGGTGGAATGGCATCGTCATAATCTTCAAGCCTCCCGTGGCCACAGGAGGCTCCTTTATCCTCCTGGCCGGTGGCGGGGCCGGGAGGGCACAGGGTGCGCTGGCGTCAGCATCTTCGAAAATGAAGAAAGACTTTCCATTAGGCACAGAGAAGGAACTGCTTAAGGGTGTTGGATCTGGACTTAGGGGAGGACTGGTGTTTACTGACAGATTTTACTGATTCATCAGTCTGTTTGGTTTCTATACATGAAATGGAGAGTGTTGTCTTACCTTTTGTCTTGGATAGCTGTTTATTTATTTATTTATTTATTAGTTCAAATTATATTGCCGCCCACTCGCTGTGGCAACTCAGGGCGGCTTACAGATAATACATTACATTACAATACAATATGTTGGGGTGGGCACAGGGGGATGGCCGGCGAGGTCTTCAACCTGCCCTGGCTTCTTCCTCCCCTGGCAGTTGGTGTAGGTGCATGGGGAGGGGCGGCAAGGTCCTCATCCTGCCCTGGCTTCTTCTTCCCCTGGCAGTTGGTGTAGGCACAGGGGTAGGGGCAGCAAGGTCCTCATCCTGCCCTGGCTTCTTCTTCCCCTGGCAGTTGGTGTAGGCACAGGGGGAGGGGAGGCAAGGTCCTCATCCTGCCCTGGCTTCTCTGTTGGAAGAGAGGCACAAAGTGGGAAGTGTGGACACCACAAAATCTGGAAAGGGCTAAGAAAACAGAATGGTAAGTGGAGGATTTAAGTTGTGAAATCCAGAATACAAATTTAGAAAGGAAAAGAAAGCAGCTAAGCTAAGGACACGAATATTACATGAGAATGCTGGAGATAGTGAAGAGGTCAAGCATAGAAAACAAAGGAAAAGGATGCACTCAGAAGGCAGATTTAGAAGATTTCTTTCTTTTTTTTAAAGGGTTTTTACAATATTAAAAATAAACTAACAAAACAATCTACAAAACATAAGAGAAACAATTACATACAAAAAAAGTAGTTCCCACGTACATCCTACAACGTTAAAAAAATGAGAAGAGGAAGAGAGAGAAAAAAATACATGTCAATATAATATAATGTAATCAGACGTTATTTTCTATACATTTGCTATACTGTATATTTTCATCTTTATATCCACTCTCCTCTTTAACCACCATATTACAACTTTAATATTTTGTACATGGTTCCTACCACCCAGTGCACTACAGTCCTTGAGTCTACCAGCCACTCCTTTTACAACTCATTCATTCTGCCAAAAATACATTGTATTCGGAGCAGGTTTTTCTCCCTTATTATCCATCAATGTGTGTTGCAAAAAAGGCTTCCAAATGTCCCAAAATCTATTTTGTTTTATTAACCCCCTTTTTATATTTAATTCCCATGTAAGTTTTTCATTTAATGCCATATCCCAAACATCAACATACCATTTACCAATTTCTAAATTCATATCACCTTTCCAATTTCTGGCCACTTGTTGTCTCGCCAATGTCAAAAAAATAGACAATAACTCTTTTATATTTTCCTCTAAATTCAAATCCTCTAAGTCCGTTAATAAAACTATTTTTTCATTCAACTTTAAACGGATATTTAAAATTTTTTCTAATTCTTGTTCCATTTTATGCCAGAAATTGGAAATAATTTTGCAATCCCACCACATATGTTTGTATGTCCCAATTTCCTGATGACACCTCCAACACTTTTTTGAATTGCTACTATTTATTTGATTTAACCGAACTGGCGTCATATACCATCGCCACAACATCTTGTAGTTGTGTTCTTTAACTTTTGTAGACAGATTTCGCATCATCCTACTTTTCCATTTTTTCTTCCAGTTCTTATCTGTAATAGTAATACTCAAGTCCGATTCCCACATTCTTTTAAGGGTATCCTGGGATTCATCCATGTTGTTTATCATTTTATATAATTTACTTACTATTCCTTTTATCCCCATTGAACCTCTTCTTATTTTATATACCATCTCCTCGAAGTCTGTCAGCTGCCTTATTGGCTGTAATTTCATTTTATATTGTTTATTCCACTTATCCAACGTTAGTATCTGAAGCCAGTTCAATTTTAATTCCTTATAAATTTCTTTTTTTGTTTTTTCATTCTCAATTCGATCCAGCCAATCTTTTAATAAGATTATATCATATTTATACATAATATTTTTTATTAATTCTAAATTTTTAACTGGAAATGTTTTAAGATCTTGCAACTCTAATATTGGAGAGGTGTTTGGTGCCAATTTATCTTTCAACTTTATCCATACATTTATCATAGATTTTAGGACATTATTTCTTGGTTTTAAATCAAAAACTGTATTTTCCAAAAATTCTCCCTTTGCACACACATTACTATCTTTCATTTCTATCTCCCTCCATATGAGGTCCTCTATCGTTAAAAGTTTTACCAAGCCTTTAATTTGGAACGCCCTGTAATACGATTTAATATTAGGTAATCCCAAACCACCCTCTTTCTGCGGTTTATACCATAGGCTTTTAGGTATTCTTGCTCTTTTCCCTCCATTACAATAATCATTCAATAGATTTTGAAAAACTCCTAGTTCTTTTTCAGATTGTTTAATTGGAAGGACTTCAAATAAAAAGTTAATCTTGGGTAATAAACTCATTTTACAAATTGCTATTCTACCAAACCAGGAGGTCTTCAATACCCTATATCGAACAATTTTTTTCTTAATTTCCTCTTTCACTTTATCATAGTTTAGTTTCTTCAAATCCTCTACATTGTCAGCAATCTTAACTCCTAAATACTTTATACTTTCCTTAATTTGAATTTTAAATTTTTCCTTAATTCTCCCTATCTCTTCCTTATTTAATTTACTAAAGATTGCTTCTGATTTCCCCCAATTTATTCTCAGGCCTGTTATCTCTTCAAATTTTTGCAAATGATCTTGTATCTTTTCCATATTTTTTATAGGATCTTTCATTATAATTAAAGTATCATCTGCATACAAACTTATTTTTGTTCCATTTATCCCTTCTATGTTCGTATCACTCCTTATAGCTCTAGCCAATAATTCCATAGCCATTATAAACAAAATGGGGGAAAGAGGACATCCTTGTCTCATTCCTGCTTTAATTTCAATATCTTCTGTAAATGAGTCATTTACTCTTACCTTGGCATAACTACTTTTATAAAGTTGATTAACTACATTTTTAAATTTTTCCCCAAATTCTACTTTTTTAATTATTTCCCTAATAGTGACCCATTGTAAAGAATCAAAAGCTTTAAAAATGTCTAAAGATAATAATCCTATTTTACCTTCTTTTCTCTTGTTTATTTGTAACAAATTTAACACCCTTCTTATTAAATCAGACATATATCTTTCCTTTAAAAAATCTGCCTGATCTGTATGTATATATTCCCCCAAAAAACTATTTAACCTATTAGCCATAATTGCTGTAAAAATCTTTGCATCTTGATTAATTAAAGAAATTGGACGATATGAATCAACCAATTCTAAATTTTTTCCTGGTTTTGGTATTAATACTATGATAGATCTAAGCCATGAATTTGGAGATTCTCCCCCCTCCAAAATATAATTATATAGCCTGGTTAATTTAGGAATAATAATTTGTTTAAATTCTTTATAAAATTCCGCTGGTAATCCATCTTCTCCTGGAGTTTTCCCTATTTTCAATTTATTTATAACATCTAATATCTCTTTCTCTGTAATTTGTTCTTCCATTTTAGCCCTATGTTCTGCTTTTATACTCCCCCCCTTGTGTTCTTGTAGATATTTTTCTAACTTGCTTAAATTTATTTTCTTATCTGTGTACAAATTTTGATAAAAAAATTTAACTATGTTAAGTTTCTCTACTATTTTATTGCACCTTTTCATATCCTCCCTTATTAAAGTTCCAATCTCCCCTTTTTCCTTCTTCTCTTTCACTGCTTTTGCTAACATTTTTGAACTTTTATCACTATACTCAAAATATTCCCTTTTCAGATAAATTAAATTTCTTTTAATTTTTTCAATATCCCTTCCTGCTATCTCCTTCTGTAACAGTTGTATCCTTTCTAAGGTCTTCTTCTCCTTTGTTTTGGCGTGTTTAGTTTGCAATAATTTAATCTCTTTTTCCAACTCCAGTTGTCTATCTTTATATTGTTTGTTTTTTAAACTCTTAAATTTAATACACTCACCCCTGAATACTCCTTTCATTGCATCCCAAATTACATTAAAATTTGTTTCATTGTTATCGTTAATTTTCCAAATTTCTTCCCAATTTTTCATTATCTGATCTTTTATCCCCTTGTCTTTAAATAATTTCGGATCATACCTCCAAGTTCTTATATTACTTTTATTTATTTTAAATTGTAATTCCACCATTACTTTGGCATGATCCGATTCCTTAAAAATTCCTACTTCTACATCATTTAAATCCTTCAATATATTTTGTGTTACAAATACATAGTCAATCCTAGAATATGAATTATACACCTGGGAATAATATGTATAAATTCGTTCTTCCCCTTTCAATTCTCGCCAGGAATCTTTCAATCCAAACTTTTTTATCCACTCATCCAACAATTTAGCTTTCCAACCTTTTCTATAATTAGTTATATTAGTGCAATCAATATTTGACCTTGTTAGGTTAAAATCTCCAGCAACTATCATTCTATCACAGTTTTCTTTTATCAAAATATGACTCAATTTAGTCAAGAATTGGTCTTGATTCTCATTTGGTGCATAAACATTGACCAACAATATTTCTTCTTCTTCTATACTTCCAGCTATAATCAAATATCTGCCTTCTGGGTCCCCTATCATTTTTGTTTTCGTAAATCCCAATCTTTTCGATATCATAATTGCCACCCCCCTTGCCTTGGAAGAACCAAAGGCCTTTTCATAATACTGAGTCCAACCAAGATACAAATTATTTTTATCCGCCGCTGTAAAAAAATGATGTCCGCTCTATCTTTTCTTAGGGCCATTTCCAATCATTTACGTTTAGTAGGACACCCTGCCCCTTTCACATTCCATGACAATATCTTAATATTTTTCATGTTTTAACGTTATTTAACCTTTTAAGAAATAGCTGGCAGACTTCAAAGGACGTGTTACCCACTACCCACAATTTAACATATATTACACAGAAATACATATAAAAAACAAAAAGATGATAACCCCCTTCTTTTTCCAAGAAAAAAAGCACCTCTACTAATAAGAGAAGGGGGGGAGGGGAGTCATGTGGTTACAAAACTTAATCATTCTTCAGTAATACTTCAGCTGCAGATGTTACACTATCTTAATCGCCTCCAGTTGCTCCTTGAGCCTCTTCAGTTGTGGATTCTGATTTTTTTGCTGTGTTTGCTCCTGCCAGTGATAATGCTTCTTTGAGCTCCTTCCACTCTTGTGTTCCATTTTCCAGAATCTTTGCTTCTACTAACACATCCAACACGTATGAATCTTCCTTTATATAAAAGGTTTTCCCCAGGTGCACAAACCTCATCTGTTTTGAAAATTTCCAATTATATAAAATTCCTTTATCTCTCAATTTTTTTGTAACAGGCTTAATTTGATTTCTCCAAATTCTTTCTTCAAATGCTATATCGTTGAAAATTTCAATATCCACTCCTTCCATTTTGAGAACATCCGGACCAGCATTTTTAATATAAGACATCAATCTTAATTTTGCACTCAAATCTGCAAATTTTAAAAGCACATTTCTAGAACCCGTTCTATGTTTCTTTGGACCCAGTCTATACACACTCTCAATGTCCTCAGATGCAAAATCCCTCCCCATTTTCAATTCATTCAGCCATGTCAACAGTCTTAATTTCAAGTTGTCCGGTTTATTCTCAGGGATTTTTCTAATTATCACATTTTTCCTTCTTATCTGATCTTCCAGATATGCCATTCTTTTTTCATGGTCAATCAATTTATTTGCTTTTTCTTTCTCTCTTTCTCTCGCCTCCACAACTTCTTGTTTTAGTTCCGCCACCTCCTTTTTTACTGTGGCCATTGATTCTTTCATTTCCCCCATCTGCTTCAGTAAATTATTCATTCCTTCAGATGTGCCTTTTAACAAGTTTGTTGACGAGTCTTTTATATCTTTTTGAAGGATCTTGATAAGTTCTTGTTGCTCCTTGACTCGTTGAATTTCTGCAGCCTGTAGTCTATCAAACAATTGTTGTTTAAATTTGTCATAATTTTTCTCAACATTTTCTTCATGTTGTTTCATCCATGCTGACAAGACTTCACTTAAATCAGATTGAGGTTTGTCTTTTTCACTTATTTTCTTTTTTATGGCCCCCTGTTCAGCCTTTGACTCCATTTCTTGCTCTTGATGTGATTTTTGATTTCGTTGTAGTGATTTGTCTCTGTGTTGTTGAAACTGTTGTTGTCGTTGTTGTTGATGATGAGCCTTCTCCCTTAATCTTTGCAATTCCTCCGCCTCGTTGATTTCTTCCTTCAATGATTTCACCCTCTCTTGCTCTCTTCTTGTCAAACGTCCAATTCTTACCCAAGCAGGGTTATCTTGTCTATCTTCCAAAGATTTATCCCTTCTTTTACTCATCCAGATAACATTCACCACAGCAGAAAACAATTATTAAAGTTCCATGAATATCCAGCAACAGGAGTCCAAAAATCACTTAACCGAAGGGGAAAACCAAAAAGAGATAGCAACAGCAATCCTCAGTTTCACTTTCAGTTACTCCGGTAAACCGTATCCACAAGAGGGAGAAAAAAAACAAAACAATTCTTCTGCCAGCAATTATTCAAAGCAATACAGAGTCTAAACAGTTTAATTGGCTGCTATCGAAGTTTTGTAGTTGGTAAGTGAAGGGGTGAGGACTTTTAAAAATTAATTGCCAACCGGTAGCCGGGAAGAGATAGTTATCTTCTGTCTTGGCACTTCGCATTCCCACACACTCCAGATATACAGTCCTTGTATTTAATTTCTCAAGCCAACAATCTTAAGGAAAAAAGTATGTCCAAACTTTCCCTTGACTTAAAATTGGCTTGGAATTGTCTTCACCCCACCCCCACTTCATTAAAATGCTTACAGTTCAGCCAGCCAACTTGAGTCCATTATCTCCGGTGAAACAGTCACAGCAAACTTTTAGTTGAAAACAACTTTTAAATATACAAGGCAATACAGAGTCTAAACAGTTTAATTGGCTGCTATCGAGGTTTAATAGTTGGTAAGTAAAGGGGTGAGGACTTTTTAAAAAAATTAATTGCCAGGCGGCAGCCGGGAAGAAATAAAGTAAATATCATTATCTTTCGTCTTGGCGCTTCATATTCACACACATTCCAGATATACAATCCTTATATTTAACTTCTCAAGCCAAGAATCTTAAGGAAAAAAGTATGTCCAAACTTTCCCTTGACTTAAAATTGGCTTGGAATTGTCTTCACCCCACCCCCACTTCGTTAAAATGCTTACAGTTCAGCCGGCCAGCTCGAGTCCCTTATCTCCGTTATCTCCAGTGAAGCAGCCACAGCAAACTTTTGGTTGAAAACAACTTTTAAAAAGTTCCCCTTGACTCTATAATCCTTATGATCCTTTTATTACATTTTTAAAGAGACTGTAACTACTTTTATCCCACAAAATGTGGCTCCATTTTTGCAGCTGAAGAAAAAACAAACTCTCAGGTCTCCATCTTGGCTCCACCCCTCAGATTTAGAAGATTTCTGGCAGTAGAGGAGCCTATGAAATGTTGTTTTTAATTCTTTATTGGATCTAGCAAAGGAGTGCCTCTGCAGCCAAAAAGAAGAGGAATATGTTTGTTTCTTTATCCAAGCCTGAAGCACTAAAATTTAAATCAACATGCAGTAATACCCCGGATAACGCGAGTACCGTAAAGTGCGAAAACCGCGTAACGTTACAAGATTTTCGGAAAAATCTTGTATCGAATAACGTGATTTTTGATGTTATCCGGAACAAGCGTATGCTTGGGGGGGGAGTTGGATTGGGTAGAACATCTACCCAATCCAACCTCCCCCAGTGCCCGCCCCCATGATGTTTGGAAAGGGTACGGGGATCCTTACCCTTTCGAAACTTCGGGCAAGCAGCGTGCGTCAGTAGGGGTTAGCGCAGGATACGGGGGAGACCTCCGTATCCTGCGCTAACCCCCACCGATGTGCACGCTCCTGCAAGCCACCCGATGTTCTGAAAGGGTAAGGATCTTTACCCTTTCGAAACTTCGGGTGAGCGGCGTGCGTCGGTGGGGGTTAGCGCAGGATACGGGGGAGACCTCCATATCCTGCACTAACCCCCATTGACGTGCGCGCGCCTGCAAGCCACCCAATGTTCCGAAAGGGTAAGGATCTTTACCCTTTTGGAACATCGGGTGGGCAGCACGTTGGTGGGGGTTCGCGCAGGATACGGGGGAGACCTTCGTATCCTGCACTAACCCCCACCAACGCGCGCACACCTGCAAGCCACCCGATGTTCCGAAAGGGTAAGGGGGGAATTCGGAAAAGCCGACCCTTGCCCAGGTGCGCGAACGGGGATCGCATGTTAAGGTAAGGGATCAAAGTGGGGGGTGGCACCCCCCGCTTTGATCCCTTGACTTGACGTGCGATCCCCATTGCTATACCCGTTTGGCAGAAGAGGCTCCCACTGACACGCCTTTTCACGCGTGTGCGAGCGCCTCTTCTCAGGTTTTTTTTAGCATTGTTCGATGTATACCCCAGACAACGCTAAAAACCGGGCAACGTCATGACTTGTGGAACCATGTCATAACGTTGTCCGGGGTACTAGTGTAATTAAAAATACACTCATCATCTAAAATGTATGTGTATATATACTATATAAATAAAGAACAGAAATAAAGAACAGATTATTGCTATCAATAACCTTATCACTTAAATCCAAAAGATGGAAAACTTAGCCAAAGATTAGAAAGACGTCTGGAAATTTCAACTTTTTAATTTTATTCTTCTTAACCTCTGACCTTTGTTTTTAAAAAGCAAAAGCATGCTTGTTATAGGCATTTCTCCTTGCTATAAAATATTCAATGCCATATTCCTTACTTTTGGAGAACAATTCTTGTCCTACAAAATGCTTGTTTATGAATGAACAGCTAAAAACCCCAAGGAAGTTAGAGTAGTTCTTTTGAAATTCAAGTATGTGAGTTGAACAGTCATCTATTTCAAAACTGGTAAGATAACTGAAGTAAGCAACAGCCTTTTCTGAGCTTAACTGTAATTGGTTTTGTTATTATTTCAAGTCTACACTAACTTTCAATTTATTGCATGTGTTTTAGTTCACTGGAAGCATAAGGCTTCAGAAATAAAATTTACCATTCATTTAGCTCTTGGGACCTCATATATGTTAAGGTCATTGAGTTCAAGTCAGCTGATCTTCTGTACGTAAACAAGGGCTGTTGTATTTCCTCCAGTGATTAATACATTTAGCCATTCACTCATCATTTAGCAGAATGCCTGGGTTTTATATACACACCATAAGAGGAATTCTTTTTTTAAAAAAAGTTGATTTAAAATGGTGTGAAGGAATCAAACAAGGTCATTCCTGTTATAGTTGGGTCTTTCTTTTAAAGGAAGGTTCTTCAGTATCATTCTACATGATACAACAATACAATTTTCTTTATGTGCTGTTTTTTTAAAATAATTATTAACTGTTGGAGATCAAGACTGGGACCACAGATGGTAGTGAGGGACAATCTTTTCTCTGCATCATGATTTTTAGACAAGATTTAGTCTCCTTAATGGATAGAAGGATAACTTGAAACAGACCTTTGTAGCTGAAGTGGACCTACAATATGGAAAGCTTACTACTCTGGAATACACCTTCTAGAACCTTTTGGTGGTAATCCTGGTGGAAGGATTCTTGTAGTTGTCCAAAAAGAAGAAGAAGAAGAAGAAGAAGAAGAAGAAGAAGAAGAAGAAGAAGAAGAAGAAGAAGAAGAAGAAGAAGAAGAAGAAGAAGAAGAAGAAGAAGAAGAAGAAGAAGAAGAAGAAGAAGAAGAAGAAGAAGAAGAAGAAGAAGAAGAAGAAGAAGAAGAAGAAGAAGAAGAAGAAGAAGAAGAAGAAGAAGAAGAAGAAGAAGAAGAAGAAGAAGAAGAAGAAGAAGAAGAAGAAGAAGAAGAAGAAGAAGATGATTTTAGAAGGAAATTTTTTATTGATAAAATTCTTACTACAGAGCCATCTGTCGAGGTGAACTACATAAACTTGTCATCACTTTCAAATACTTAGCTCAGTAAACATAGTTACATACATAGTGATTGTGGAAGGAAATATACATTATATACAATACCAAAAGAACAACGATATTTACAATTATACTGTCATTTACATGAAACTTAACTTTTAATATTCTAAGTTATTCCCAAATTTCTTTCTGTCAACCACTGCCACCATTTGTATCTGTCGGGTTCCTTCTGTCTCACCATCATTCTTTTAGCATATACTCTGAGCCTTGCCATCACACTGCCCACCGCTTGTTTGGGACCTGCCAGCTTTCTTTCATTTCACACCACTGCAAAGAGACACAATTAAATTCAATTAATATTTAGCATAATTAGTGCTCAAACTAAAGTCTGGCCAGGTTATCCTGCTATGGTAATTGAGTAGACCAGTGCAGGCAAACCTATGGCATGCATGCCAAAGGTGGCACACAGAGGGCACACACTCCCAGCTGGCACCAATAGCAGTATCACTTCCCCACCAACCCTCTCCCTCTGCCAATGTGGAGGCTGAAATCCCACCCAGGAGGTGGAGGTGGGGTGAGATGAGGTGACCAGACACCCCACCCGTCCTAGGAGTTGGGTGCACCTGCCAGGAGGTGCACCCATGAGAATGCACCCATGTGACTTTGTCAGAGGTGTGTCAGGGGCATCACATGGGTGTGTGGGCATGCACAGTGCCTGCCCACACACCACCTCCTTATTCTTGGGCACTCAGTCTCTAAAATATTCATCATCACTGGAATAGACCATACTGCCAGCAACTCAACACTGAGTGTCAGGTGGCAGTTAACTAACCTGAGCACCTTGAGGACTAGTGACCCTAGGTGCTGAGGTCCACAGCTTCATCAATACTGGCCTGGGGCTGATGAGTACATTTCATGGCAAAAACACTCAGGAACAGAAAGTGACTCATGGAATTGTATCAGTGATACTGTGGTGCAATGTGGAAGGAAGATGAAAGGCTACTGCATTATATTCTTAGGACAGTCTTCATAGCTGATCACCATGAGAATCACCAATATCTGGACTCAGATTGGGGGGGGGGGGAGGAGAAGAAGAAGTGCTCAAACACAAAAACTACTTAATGACATAGTAATGAATACTAATGATTTGCTACATTATATTCTTTACTCTTACTTACCACAGAAATGAAACAAAGGAGCCACACATTCTACTATTTAAAGATGTGGACTTGGTGCAAACATTAGCTAAATACCCCATTTAAAAAGCAGAACTAAAATATATGGTGATACTGAACATATATTCGTAGTTAACATTAACTGCTTTACCGGATTTCCTGCAAGATGTATGTAGTTTTTCAATTTCAAATCCACATTTCTTGTTGTTATTACAGGGAACAGACTCGTGGTCTATACTTTAGTATACCACATATTTGGAATGATGTTTTGATGATGTATTTCATCACTCTCCCTTAAACATGCTATTTTTATGATGTTGTGTTGTAACAACAGATGACAGTAACCCACCAAACAGCCTTTGTAACAGCGGACCAGACTGTTTTCAACAGAAGTACAGATAAAAATGAGGAATGGACTGAACTTCTTGGTTTTGTTGCCTTATAACAATAAGGTAATATATGTGTTCTTCCATATTTCCTACCATCTGGTTTACCTAGAAAGGTTTCTAAATTTAACTTCGGAAATAGTTCATATGAGTCTCCTTTTCAGTTCCTATTTTTCCCTTAAATTTTGCTTACTTTAAAAAAATAAACAGCACACTAAATTGACACCTTTCATTTTAAGTCTGAAGATCCTATTGTTGTCCCTGGTCAGTCAGGCAGCAAGTGGAGAATTCTTACATCAAGGTGGGTGGTTTCTGTAGTCCAGTAGCAATTTTGCCTTCCTTGGGTCTTATCAGGTTGATCACAATTTTGTGTGTGTGTGATGCATCTGAAAAACAAATAATGTTTTCCGTAAACTCTGAGTAGGAAGTGAAATTATCCTCTACAAGTATTTCCACCTAGGCTGGTTTTATTCCCAAAACCCTGCTTTTAGACATACAGTATGTCCAGGTAGAAGGGCAATTCTGGAAATATAGATTGCCAATGGGGCAAAGAAGAAAGTCTTCAGTGATTGGGGGATAGAGGAAATTGGAAAGGATGTGAAGTCCCAGAAGAGTAATATGTAGCCCATGAATTATCTTTGCCCACTCATTCTCTACACGTGTCTGAGTATCATTAGAATATGAAACAGCAGGAAGACTACACACAGACTATTAAGGATGGGTATTAAGATTGAGAAAAATGTAACTTGCAACAAGATGTTGCCATGTGAAGTGTTACTGTTCAAGATTCCAGACATTCAATTCCATTGTTTCCTCCTGTGGGTTAGCTTTCTGCAGCAACTGAGGACTTCCAAGTTCGTCTGGATAGTTTTTGTTTCCACCAACCTAATAAACCAATGTTTTTGGAGTGGAGGGATGTGTACTTCTACAAACCTTGTGCTTTTCTCAAGTTTGCTCACAATTTTGCTCTTCTGCATTAACAAAATAGTTTGGCTACATGGTAAGCAGCCATGAAGAATGGCTGACCATGGCCTTCTTGCTGCAAAACAAGGCAGTTTTTTGGCAATGTTTTTACCTTTGTCGGCTGTTGGTCCTTTATTGGAATACAGGATGGCTTGTTCTCACAGTGGGATTATGCTTGAGTGGCAAGAGCTACCTAACTTCTGATGTGTCAGTCCAGGCTTCCAGCTGCAGACAGCATTGAAGGGCCCAACTCTGTTACCAGTTACTCATCCTTGTCACTTGCTTGAGATATGATTTGTAGAGGTGCTAAGAAAGGAGCCAACATCTGAATAAGGTAGCATTTGCAAGTTTTTAGGAAGCATCTGCAAAAAGTAGGGAAAGGAATAGAACACCTTCTAAAAGCATGATTTTATAAGGGCAGGGACCGCTACAGTTCCACTGATATACTAATCCTTTAAAAACAATAGCAGCAGAAAATGAAAAAATAAAGGTATTTTATTTATAGAGCATATAATCTCAAATTTAAGAAGGAGGGAAATGGGACTAAGTGGACTAAAGACAGAGGATTACAGAGAGGTAATAATATGAATAGATGGCTCAATGATTTAGGTATCAGAGGTTGTGGAGTCAGAGTTTGGAACCTTGGTTCCCCTCTGTGACTCCTAGGAAAGCCTGTGTAATCCACTTCTGTCTATTTTCTTACTAGAAAGGTTTATATATATATATATTAATAAGATTCATGTCATTGCCTGCACAGTATTTCTTTTTCTTGATTAATATAGGATAGTCACCCATCCTCTGTGAATATATATATTCAGGCAATGACATGAATCTTATTAGGATTCAAGTTAAGAGTTGGGCAACTTGTTATGGCTAATTGCGGCTAACTGACAAGGTGCCAGGATGTATCTCAGCTGCATGCCAGGATGCATGCCACGGAGCCAGGGTGTATCTCAGCTGCATGTCTGGTCATATGTCCAACTGGACAACTAAGATATGTATTGGGACTTTGTCATTTTCACTCAGGAAGTCATGTAAACTTTACATGTACACCAAAGGGAATTCTGACCAATTGATTTTACATGTCCTGGAGAGAAATTTGATACAATCACATTTCAAGCTGATTCTTCAAGTTCACAGTCTCAGTGGAGTATTTTAGTCTTGCCATGGATTCCATAGCATCAACAATTTGCTGGGGTGATTTCTAGGCTTTTTTCTTTCCATCTCAGGTTTTGCAGAGCCAACCTGATGACAAAAGCATCTTTAGAATATATGAGTGGCTCAATGATAGTACAGTACTATCCAAAGGAAAGAGTTCCTCTATCTATGGAAGATGGAATTTCAGGATGTGCTGCTTGTATTAAAAGCTTTCTTGCTGAAATTGCCCTTTCTAAGAATACAGGAGGGTTCCAGCTCTTATTCTAACATTGTCGTTCCTAATGTCCCTCACATTAAGAACTACAAAAAATCTAGGGCAGTTTCCCAAACTTTGGTTTTTGGACATCAATTCCCAGAAGCCTAAGTCAATTCCACAAAACACTGATCAGCCAATATACTGATTTAGGCTCCTGGGAATTGAAGTCCCATTGTGGGGTGTGGGCCCCATGTTGGGAACCACTGATCCCTCAGCCATACTGCTAGCCTTGTACCAGAAGCAGTTGTTGCAAGCCCTGCAAATTTAAAATTTCCAAGTGACACAATATGGATTTAAATTCCAGCATTAATTGTGATTCTGTGCTTTCTTTTTGCTTTGGAAACTGAAGCAAAGAAAACTAAATACAGCATCAAAAAGCCCAGGGGGTGGGATAGGGGAATAAAAACAAAAGGAGCAACAGGTTCTGAGACTGGTGCCCAGAAACAACAAATTAGTTTGATATATGAAATGGTCAACACATTTTAGAACAGCAAGTTTAGAAATGATTGTCTTCATTGACCATAGAGGATTCATCTATCTTTCCTGGTAGCAGCAACTAAAACACTGAATGTCCTTCAAATGATACATTGTGAAAATTTTGGTCCTCCTTTAATTTATTTCACAGTATTATTGCTGGTGTTCTTTTAACATTTCTCTTCTACCAGGTTATTGTAAATACAATCTTATTTGTGCTTTGCTACTTTTGAGATTGATGTAGATACTACTATAAACCTGGAAAGAAATTCTATCTTTTTGCAGTGAACATTAAATCAGTTGAGATCTACCAGGTTCTGTACTCCAACAGTGACTGTAACATGAATCTCAAAGTGGATGAAGTGATTCTTACTTTTATTCCACATACAAGGTATACGAAGGCAAAGAAAAAAATATTTCCAGGTTGAGAACTAAGGTGAGTAGATCATCTCAGTAACCTGGAATGAGACCATAAAGAGGATTATCCATTACAAAGCAAAAGAATCCAGTTTTAGAGGACAAGGAATTTCCTTTTGGCCTCTAGCCACTGGTGGCCAATATGCCTTTAAATTTAAGAAAAAGAAGAATGCCACCATGTGATTTAGCCATCCATGTGGAAATAGTAACATAGTCCTAATTTTAGAGGATCATTGGTCTCATTTTTTTTAAAAAAAATTGAAAGTACAACGTGGCCCATGAGAACATCTTGATGTCTGAATATATATATTTTTTCCTGTGGCACCTGCAATTATTTGTTACTTTCTGAACACATCAAACTCATCTGATTAGAGAAGATATGCTGGGTCAAACCTGGATTGTTCTTCGATGATAGACTGAGGGAAATGGGGAATTAAGGGGGACCTGAAATGCTGACAATCAAAATTGGTGATACTGGTTTAGATGCACATAGTTCAGCTGATTCTTTCACTGAAAATAAATGCCAATTATTGGTCTTGTTAAAAATTTCCACAAGAGAGTGTATTTTTGGATATACGTTTAGATATAATTAGTTGACTTCTTTGGAATCCCAGAGAATAATTATGACAAGTTTATTGCTTTCACTTTAATCTGTAGTTTTGCATTCGAGCGAGCTTGCAAGATCTTAAGCTTTCAGATAATTTAGCTTATTTTTGTGGGAAACCTTTTTGTATTAGTGTATGTTCAGTGGTGGTAATAAATTTGACAGGCTGTGCTTTGCCATGCTGCTGCCCTTTTGCAGCTGAAGTGTTTAACTGCCAGTGATGCAGTTGAAGAGATGGGATTGTAAATCACCAGTTCTGTTAAACATCCAGCAAACTGATTCAGAAAAGGCTTGTTTATTTCTTTGGTACAGAACGTGTTGCACATTTTGGCACAGAACAAAAAGCTGCAAGAAGTTCTTTTGAAGACGTGCAGCAAATCATCTTACAGTTTTTCAAAAAAGGCTTAAGAAGTGTGAATTCTGTTACATGGAAAATGACTTCATTTAGGCTTATATGTTAGAGCTGCCACTGTCTCTTTTCTGAAGTAAAATTCAGAATTGATTTGGACAATCCTTCTCAGTGAAATAGCTGTACAATTCCAGCATGATTGGCCAACTTTCTGGATGTGGAAATCTGATAGCCTCATTTTCATTTTGTTTCTCAGAATCCCTTTATCATTTTTATACTTTCCTGTTCTCATGCTGGCTTGCAAGACATTTCTATTTTTTAATGGACATCCTTGGGCATTTTAATCCCTTTCTTCCCCTCTCAAAATAAAGGCACCATGACACAGGTTTTTACTCTTTTTAGAAACATATTTTTCCTGTATACCTAAGCATGTGTATGTGCATTTTGGTAGCACACATTTTCTAGTCGAATACTATGAATGTGGAAAATGTTCATATTTCTGAGTCAAGATGCCCTTTGTTCCCTGGCCCATCTTGAGGTGTGAATCCAGTGGATTTCTTTTCTGTCACTAGCTTTACATCTTTGATAGGTGTCACAAGTATCTAGAACATAATATAGATGGGATCCAGGGCATACTTCTCATTACTGAGAGATGCAGGCTTTAGTGCCAGTTCTAGGTTTATGGAGAATGTATGTACAATCCCTCAGTTAGCTTCTCCCTCAATACACAGGGTGCCAAAAACATATATACATTTTAAGAAAGAAAAATGCATTAAAATTGTAATACTGTACTCAATATATACTGGTAAAAGATGAAAACAAGTCACGTTTGACTTCTACAATTACAAGGGGTATTCAAAGTGGTTACCATCAGCATCCAGACAATTTTGGTTACAGCAAACTACTGTTGAGCAATGTTGACCAAGGTTTCCACTTGTGTATGTCATTTCAATTCCTTCCTGAAGTACCCCACATCCTTTAAGGTCTCCCATAGGTAGAATTCAAAGGGTATTCAGTCAGGAGAGCATGGGAGCAAGTCAACCACACCATTTCAAATTATCTTGTGCTATGTGCTTCCGCCATTTTCTTTGACATTAATTCTTTTGAGTAAATGTTGTTTCCTTATAGCTACCACAAGAAAAACCATTGGAAATGAAGTCACAATATAGAAGTTCCTAAAATTTGTCCCACTGAAGAAAGTATTCTGCTTCCATTGCAAGCAGCTTTGTAAAAACATCTCTTTACCTTAAATATTTTCTGTTATTTTCATCATAGGGCCACAAGTAATCTGGAATAATTGGAATAGTTGTAATTGGTCCATGATCCAGTTTGTGATTTGTTTTGCTACCTCTTGAGAACTGGTGTCACCTGAAGGAAGATTTATGTTGTAGGCCACCAAGAGTGGGAAAATATTCCAGATGTAATAAATAAATAAAAATCCTAGATAATGAGGAGAAAAATCTGAGTTTTGTTACAAACATGTAGTTTCTAAATTATTGACTGTTTAGTTCACTTTAGTTTTTATGTCTCTGACAAAACATAGCATAATGGTGCTTTTTATTTTCTTTCTGCTTTTTCTTGTTTCAGATGCTACATTTCAATTTATTTATTTTTAGTATTAATCGAGAGTTGCCAAGCTTACAACAAATGAATTGCAGACCTCATTAAGGATTTTTTTTACTCTTGTACAAAGCCTTTTTACAACTGATTACTGGAACTTGCCTAGAAGCATCAAATGACCTTTTATTCTAAGATTCCAGCTTCCCCAATAATATTTTAAAAGATGTGTTCCTACCAACATTTGGAAGTGGAAAGACAAAGAAGGAAAATGTATAATGCAAGCATAGCCTTTGTTAAAAGGAAATGATTATGGTCCTGCTACCTATAAAGCAATTTAAATCCCATGAATTTCAACAAAATTGGAGCATTCTGTGGGTAGGATTTCAGCCAGATCCACTCCCTTTGTTTTGATCATTACTGAATGAGGCAGGTTTGATTCTCAAGTGAAAAAAGAAGGGTTGATAAACAACCTCCCTAATTTTTAAAAAAGCATTAATTACCTTATTAGTAGCTCAAAATGTATTAAATATGGCTTTGAAGATAAGGGGGAGGTTGTTCTTTTATCCTATTAATTAGCAGGGGAATGGTTCCATGGGATTGTTTTTAAATGTCAAAGATAAAAGAATAACAATGTTAAAAGCACAAGATTAAAACTCACCAGTAAAGTAAAATCAACAGCAGGGGATGCACTGTAGCACAAAGATATGAACACACACGGCAAGCCTCCACACAACATAGAGTTGTTGGGTGGAGGTTCTTTGCTTTCCCCAACTCTGAAGAAATCATTTGGCCAGAGGGTATGAAATATTAGGAGCTATTTTAACTAGGCTCCTGCCTTCCAGTTCCCTCATTCAAGGTGTTAATGGTTGCTGGCTGGCTGGCTGAAGTACAGATTCCTGTTTGGTAGGGTTAGGGCCTGTGGAGAGATGGGTAGTGTGTATCCTCAACCAGTTTGCAGGATGGTTGGTGCCCCCCCTTTCATTTTGGAGGCATTCTTGTGTGTTGTAGTGTGACTGGAATCTTCCAGACCCTCCTGTTCTAGTCTTAGCTGCAGCATTACATGTTGCTCATATTTTAGTCATATATCAGATCAACTAATCAGTCATAATCAAATTTACTTGGACTAACACCTGACACTTACAGCATCTTGACCTTCATCTAAAACAGCTTTCCCATCAAGACAGCTTGAATCTGTGAAAGAAAAACCTATGTACTTCAATCACATCCTTTCCTTTACATGATGAATGACACGGGAAATAGCCTCAAACCTGTCTTTTCAGTGACACTTAGCTTTCACACAAAAATAATAACCTCATGGAAGCATTTAAACATAATTTGATTTTGTTTGCTACAATTACCCCTGAAAATGCATTTCAGCTTCTTACAATCTTCTGGAACTAATTGGTAATTTTTTAAAAGGATAGTGCAGCAATAAAAATAGAACATACACTTGAGTCTTCAGTATCCTAATGGTCGCTTATTAATAATAACACTCTTACTTTCTCTGTCTATATATTAAAAAATATAAAAACAAGCTTCTGAAGCTGAGTTCCAAATTGACCTAATTAGGGTTGGTGGAATTAGAACATTCATCCTCAACCAGAAGCTTGTCTCTGGAAATTTCAGTGTTTTTCATTAAACCTAGAGGAAATTGTTTTGAAAGTTTACTGTTGTTTATTCCTTTTCATCAGAAGGATAAATAGATGCACATTAGAAAACACCATATTATTCACAGAGATGAACTCTCTCTGGTTTCTTCAGACGAAGGATAGAGGTTAGATTCAAAAATATTCATCCAATTGCAGAAGTAGATATTTTGTGAATGGGAGATAAATGCTTCTTCCTGGGATTCTGCCACTGGAAGAAGACCTAAAGGTGCTCTGTTATCAAAAGTGTACTCTATAGTATATTGGTATACATGTATACTATTTAGAGAGCTGTGGTGGCTTAGTGGTTAAGATGCTGAGCATGATGGCTGGAAGGTCAATAGGTCAGCAGTTTGAGATCCAAGTGCTGCGCATCAGTCCCAGCTCCTGCCAAACTAGCCGTTTTAAACCAAGAAATTGCAAGTAGATAAATAAGCACCACTTTGATGGGAAAGGCAACAGTGTTCTGTGCACTCAAGTGGCTCTTTGGTTGTAAATGGAGATGAGCACCACTCCCTAGAGTCGAACTCGACTGACTTTCAAGCAAAGGATACCTTTATCTTTACCTATACTATCTATAAAAGGTTTACTTTTTAAATATTAAGTGTACTTCACCATTCAATATAAGGAGCCCTAGTGACACAGTGGTTAAATTGTTGCATTGCAACCAAAAGATTGTGAGTTTGATCCTGAGTACAGCTCTGGATTCAATTTGTTATGACAGTGGTGGCGAACCTATGGCACTCATGCCAGAGGTGGCACCTGGAGCCCTTTCTGTCGCCACCTGTGCAGTCACCCCAGCATAGAGTTGGCTCCGCCCCTCTGTCCAGTAGTCCAATGGGAGCATTTTCTCCCTCCCCCAGGTCAGAGTTCACCCCAGCAGCCCAATCGGAGTGCTTCCTCCCTCCCCCCAGCACAGAGCTCTCCCCACCCCTCTGTCCAGCAACCAAATGGAAATGTTTCCTTCCTTCCCTGTTGCTGTTTTGGCACTTTGTGATAAATAAGTGGGTTTTGGGTTGCAATTTGGGCACTCGGTCTCTAAAAGGTGTGCCATCACTGCATTATGACTTTAAGCTTGGGATTTGCTGCTGTTTTCCTTATTTGACTCATGAGTGTCTTCTTGCCTACTCCAATCTGTTTTAGAAACAGAGGTAAAGCTCCATGATCTTCTTTCATGTTGGCACAATAGAAACAACCCCCACCCCACCCCTGTTTTTGCTGCTTCTAGAGAAGTCCAAATGGAAATAAAGAGGACTGTAAGGTAGAAGCCTTTGGTACATAAATGCAATGCCACATCTAAAAGACATTTTAAAGATTATATCTAAAAGCTAACAAGCAAACGTCTCCATTATTGGATTGTCCAGTAAGAATGCATAATGCCACCTGACATTGTAATGCACCATGCAATATTGTATGCTGGGGTGAAGACTGGGACTCTGGTAAATTCAGTTCAAATCCCAATGGAGACTCAAGGTGGAGACATAGAACTGCTCTCTTACCTGGAAACCCCTATTAGTATCAACATAGGTTGGTTCTGACTTGGTAACACAATATCAAAAGAAACTTCTTATTTCTGACAAATCATCAGCACAAATGTATTGTCCAAAAATCATTTGAACACCACAATTTCTAGGAGTTATATTTTTGTTTCTTTTCTTCCTTGTTTGAAAGATCTTGTAGTGCTCTGTCTAGATCCTTGCCTCTGGCAGTTTCCATCTAGTTCTTTCCCCTTTCATGTTGCTCTCCAAATTCCAAGTCATTGCAAACAGAATTCAGAAGCAGGGAGGCTTGTTCTTTAAGATCGACTCCAGAAGCTAAGGTTGATCAAAGGCTGTCTGGAATTCCAATGGGCTGCCTCAGTACTCAATCATCCTGAGGATTTATACAATATCATACCGTCAGGAAAAAAAATTGAATCTGAGGCTGAGAAGCATTCACTATCTACTCCAAATCTGTTTCAGAGCAGGCGATCATTATATTAGGCCATTAAGCTTTCATTTATAGTTAAGCTTGCCTTAAAATTTGCCATTTTCTAAATTAAGCACTAACTACAGCTTGCAGTTATCATATATTAGCTCTAAATCTGTGACCAATCACTGGGTTTTTTTATTCTACATAGCCTTACAGTTCTTTTTAGAAAACATTGGCTACTGCTTCATCTCTAGAAAGACATTTTGACCATCTAACCCAGGGATTCCCAACCTACGGCCTGCAGGCCAGCCCTGGCCCATGATGCCATTCCATCCACCCTGTTGCTGCTTCCACTGCACCTGTAAGTGGAAGTGGGTGAGTTTATGTCAACCATAAACAGGGAGCATGGTCCAACCCACTCAGCCCAAAAAGGTTGAGCTACCCCTAATATAACCCCACAAGTAGGATGTTTCTGAGCTATTGCTTGCTCCCTAATTCTTTTAGCCAGATATGTATGAATTGAAGCTTGGGTGTTTCTTTATTGCACTGTTTCCCAAGTTCTGGTTCTTGGACTTCAATTCCCAGAAGGCTAAATCAGTCCACTGACTGATCAGTGCTTTGGGGAATTGACTTAGGCTCCTGGGAATTGAAGTCCAAGAACCAGAATTTGGGAAACACTGCTTTACTGTGTTCCATTGGGTTATGGTCCTTTCGAGTCACCTTTCTTTCACATTTGGGATAATAATTGTCTAAAGCTGGAATCCAATTAGATGCAACAAAGTAGATACAGTAATACCCCGTATAACGCGAGTATCATATAGCGTTAAAACCGCATAACGTTACAAGATTTTCAGAAAAATCTTGTATCGAATAACGTGATTTTTACGATACAGTCCTTAGCAGCAGGGTGGTTGGAAAGCTGAACGGGTTTCTCCGTTCAGCTTCCCAGCCATCCTGCAGCTACGGAGGCAGGGGTGGGGAGGCTGGAAAGCTGATGGGGGGCTCCCCCATCGGCTTCCCCAGCCACCCCACAGCTGCGGAGGCATGGGCGGGTGGCTAGGGAAGCCGACAGGGAGTCCCCGTCAGCTTCCCCAGCCACCCTGCAGCTGTAGATCGGGTCCTCTGATCTCCCTGGAGGTGTTTCTGAGCTTCCCCGACGTCCTGAGCCAGTGTAGCAAGCCAGAATGTCAGAGTTCGAATCCCGACATTCTGGCTTGCTGCACTGGCTCAGGACGTCGGGGAAGCCCAGAAACACCTTGGATCGGGTCCCCACACCTCCCTGGACCCAGCGGGGGGGGGGTCAAAAGCCCCAAAATTGGTAAAAAAAACGGACATTTTTTTTACCAATTTTGGGGGCTCTGACCCCCCCGCCGGGTCCAGGGAGGTGTGGGGACCCGCTCCAAGCTGTTTCCAAAGTTCTCCCACCTCCCTGGAGGCTGCAGCAAGGCAAAATGTCAGGATTCAAATCCCGACATTCTGGCTTGCTGCAGCATAAAAGAGGGTGGGGGAAGTTCAAAATTAGCCCGCATCGGGTCTCCCGACCTCCCTAGAGCTGATGCACGCTAATTTTGAACTTCCCCCACCCTCTTTTATGCTGCAGGAAGCGAGAACGTCGGGATTCGAATCCTGACATTTTGCCTTGCTGCAGCCTCCAGGGAGGTGGGAGAACTTTGGAAACAGCTTGGGGCGGGTCCCCACACCTCCCTGGACCCGACGGGGGGGTCAGAGACCCCAAAATTGGTAAAAAAAAACGTCTGGTTTTTTTTACCAATTTTGGGGTGTCTGACCCCACCGCTGGGTCCAGGGAGGTTTGGGGACCCGATCCAAGGTGTTTCTGGGCTTCCCCGACGTCCTGAGCCAGTGCAGCAAGCCAGAATGTCGGGATTCGAACTCTGACATTCTGGCTTGCTGCACTGGCTCAGGACGTCGGGGAAGCCTAGAAACACCTTGGATCAGGTCTGCCCACCTCCCTGGACCCGGCGGGGGGGGGGTCAGAAACCCCAAAATTGGTAAAAAAAAAAACGGACGTTTTTTTTACCAATTTTGGGGTCTCTGACCTCCCCCCCCCGCCGGGTCCAGGGAGGTGGGGAAACCCACTCCAAGCTGTTTCCAAAGTTCCCCCACCTCCCTGGAGGCAGCAGCAAGCCAAAATGTCAGGATTCAAATCCCGACGTTCTCGCTTCCTGCAGCCTCCAGGGAAACAGGGCTTTTTTTTTAACATTGTGTGTTCAATGTATCGTACAACGTTAAAAACCGGATAACGACGGGACTTGTGGAACCAAGTCATAACGTTATTCGGGGTACTAGTGTACTACAGTCTCTGACTCTAAGTGCTCAGCTGTGTAGAAAGTATACCTGTGGTCACTGAAAACAAGTTCAAAACCAGAGCTGTGCCACCAATTGGAATCTTACTAGGTCACGAATCCCAACAAATAAACAGAGCAGCAGTCAAGGTCAGGGGATCAATCAAACAGGAATACTAAGAGCAGGGAAAGAAGTGAAAAGCATGTGTTCAGAGCAAGGCTTGGTGTAAAGAATGTACTGGTGTGTCTGGGCTTGAACAACTGTTTTCCATATATGCAGCTGCCAAGATAGCATCTACCACTTGAGATGTCGTCTACTGGAGACTTACATTTTGCACTGAGCTAGTTATCCTAGACCAGTGATGGTGAACCTTTTAAAGATTTAGTGATCAAACAGAGGGGTGGGGCAAACTCTGTGCTGGGAGAAGGAGGAAGTACTCTCATTGGGCTGCTGGGCAGAAGGGCGGGACAAACTCTGTGCTGAGGGGAGGGAGGAAGTGCTCCCATTGAGCTGCTGTGCAGAAGGGCGGGATGAACTCTGTGCTAGGGGAGGGAGGAAATGCTCCCATTGGGCTGCTGGGCATAACGGTGGGGCGAAAGTGACAGTGTGCATGCCAACAGAAAAGACTGGGAGCACCCTGTCTGGCACTCGTGCCATAGGATCGCCACCACTGTGACTTTGCAGTGCCTTCCCTCCCTGGGCTTGTGGAGTTGTTTCTCCCCAGAAATTGCCTTCCTTTCATAATCAAGAGGGATTGAATTATATCTAAAGGGTCCAAGCTTTGTTTCAGCCTCTCATGTCAAAGGAGAGGGGCAGCTAGTTGGGACTCTCAACCTCTTCCTTGGATTCTGACCTCTGGAGCTAGTGTTATCCTACTTTTTGTCCTCTGAGAATGATTCCTCCAAGTTGGGTATGTTAGGGCTATGATTTTAATAAAGGTGTAAATATTCTCCTTACAATATGTATTCACTGAAAATCACATCCTCTGAAGAGTATATTCCAAAGCTTTCTTAAACTTCAACTCCCAGTCAGCCCAGTATTTTCTCCTGATTTTAAAAGGACTAAACCAAAATGAAGGTTAGCCACATTTTATTTTAAATGCACCGAGTAACAATATTTCATTCTTACTGAGTGGGGCAAGTTCAACAGATCACTGTAATAGGTTTGGATGTATCATCTGTCACAGAGATATGGAAGACTGGGCAAAAATGACATCTCCCAGGTAAATCTCTTGAAACAGATTGCATTGTGCAAAAATGTGTTTCAGAATGCATGTTGCTAGATAAATGTATTGCTTTATTTCTCTAAAATATGGAAATATAGGGTAAAACAATTTTGTCTAGAAAATGCAGACATAATTTTATGCATCAATTATTCATATTTTTAGAGAGCTCTAAAAACTCCATAAACTTTGAAACAAACCATTAATCACTCTGAACAAAACTATAAAAGGTGGACTATTTTCTATTCCTTAATTTATGTAAGGAATTAGTTAAACTATCTAAGCCTTAATTTACAGTCAATTATTCAGAAGATCATAGACACAAAGATTTCTCCTAGTCAATGCACAGTTCCCAAAGCTTGTAAAATACATTGTAAGGGAAATGTTCTAATCCCTGATTACTGAGAATCTCTGAATCAAGGAATGACTTGCTGATAAAGTAGATCAGGTGGTTGTCTTTACTAGCCATCTGGGACTAATGACTAGGTATAATTCCTGAATCAAGGATGCTACATTTAAAATGACAGCTGGAAAGGTAAATAAATCTTAAACTGATGCTGTCACAGAACCAGCCAGCTCCCTCTGCTCTGGCCCTCCTAAACCAAAGCCCCCAGAGGGCAAGCTGGCCGGCAATGCAGCTAAGCAACCCTTAGCTGTTTCTCTTCCATAAAGAGGTTTAAACAAGTAGGATATTCAGAGGCTTGTGTGTGAATGCATTGCTTCTCTTACCCTTTAGTCCAGTGGTTCCCAACAAGGGGTGCATTGCCCATAGGTGGACTTCAAATCCCAGAAGCCTAAGTCAGTACATTGGCTGATCAGTGCTTTGGGGAAATGACTTAGGCTTCTGGGAATTGAAGTCCAAACACCAGCATTTGGGAAACACTGCTTTAGTGCAATGAAGAGATGTTGTTGAAGCAAACGTAGGTTTATTGATCAGGTTCATAAAGCATAAGAGTCAGTCCAGAGACAGTACAAAACAAAACATAGTCATATAGCATAAAGACCAGTCCAGAAAGGCCAATCACTCTAGGTAATCATTGTGAAAGCATAAAAGGGAAGTAGTCCCGGGGAAAGTTGTTGTTGTTGTTGTTGTTGTTGTTGTTGTTGTTGTTGTTGTTGTTGTTGTTGTTGTTGTTGTTGTTGTTGTTGTTGTTGTTGTTGTTGTTGTTGTTGTTGTTGTTGTTGTTGTTGTTAATTCAATTTATATACCACCCTACTCGGTACAACTGACTCAGGGCGGTTTACAGAAACCATACATATAACACAATCAAAAGTAATATAACATATAGCATAATCAAAGGTCATACAGTATAATACAATAAATATATCAATACAATACAGCAGTGCAATAAAACAAAACCACACTGCAAAACAAAGTTACAAAAATACAATTCTGGTTACATATACATGACAGTCTCACTAATGCAATACAATATAAAAATACAATAATAAGAAAGAAAGAAAGAAAGAAAGAAAGAAAGAAAGAAAGAAAGAAAGAAAGAAAGAAAGAAAAAGAAAGAAAGAAAGAAAGAAAGAAAAATACAGTACATGATCCAAAAAACATCAGGGCTCTCTCCCTAAACACAAGGATGCTCTGGAAGCCATGGCAGCAAACTTGCCACAGCGGTCTTTTAAGCCCGGCATGGGGCAAGGCTTGAGAGCGCCGGCAGGTGAGACAGGTCCAGGCGCTCCCGATGAGACTCCTCCTCGCACAGCTCTTCCAACATCCAGGCGGTGGGGAAACATCCCGACGCAGCGGTCTTTAAAACCCGGCGTGGGGCGAGCCTCGGGAGCGCTGGCAGGTGAGACAGGTCCAGTACAATACATTAAACAATCTTGAAACTAGTCCTCTCAGCTCCCAGTGTCTGTGTGTGTGTGTGTGTGTGTGGGGTGGCGGCGGCGGCGGCGGCAGCAGGTCTTAAAGCCACCCGCACCAGGCCACAGCTGGGCTCTCTTTCTCTGGGCTGGACCGGACGAGGCTGGAAGTCTGCTGGGGGGCAGCATCAGGTCTTATAGCCACCTGCACCGGGCCACAGCTGGGCTCGCTCTCCCCGAGCCGGGCCGGACGATGCTGGAAGTCTGTTGTGGGGGAGGCAGGTCTTATAGCCACCCGCACCGGGCCATAGACATCCAAAAAGTGAACTCCCTGTTCTCTCCAAAATGGAGATTCTTCAGTCAGGTGGGGTACCTTCTGGCCAATCAGGGTACGCTTTTATTGAAACAGAAAGTTTCTCAAAACATGGGAACATGTGGAGACAGTGTCTCTGTGGTAGCCACAATAAGGCTAACTACAGATAAGAAATAGGAACACTGAACTGAAAACAAGCTGTCTCGTGACACGCAGTCTTGTGAGACAAAGAAGGGAAATGTTTTGTAAGGCCTAGTGAAACTAGGTCCCCTCCATGCTTTGGGAATGTTAGGAAAAAGATGTCGTTCCATGACAGATGCAATCAATAGCAATTAACAATAGCAATTACACTTATATACCACGTAATTAACATTTTGTTTCCAGCATGCTGGGTACTCATTTTACCAACCTCAGGAGGCTGGAAGGCTGGGTCAACTTTGTGTCCCATCAGGATTGATCTCACAACATCAGCAGTTTCTGTCTGCAGTACCACTGTTTAACCACTGTGTCACAAAGGTTCAAGCAGAATATAGTGAGCAATGCTGCTATAAGCCTTGTAGTTTCAGTTGCCAATATCCAACAGTATAATTGTTACATTTATAGTCAACTAGTACTACAAAATACACAGGGGAAGAAACCATCACAGATTTTGCTATCAAATGGTTGTTCATCAGGCTGTACAACCAAATGAATACATGCAAAGCCAGGTACCCCACCAGTTGTATGAGCAAGTGCACAATTATTATTAATTATTAATCTATAAACAGCCTGCTTCTTCCCTCATTTTCCAGGCTTAATCATTGTGTGTGTACATATGGAATTGTGTAAGAGAAAACACTGAACCACTCACACTAGTACAGCTCACTATATATCTCATACATTTTCTATAGTACAGTACTGTATTGCTATAAACACATATAAAGATGAAGCTTGGGAAAATTCAGCTGAACACTTTCATATTCCATCTCTGCTGTGCAGAACAGAAGGATAAATTTATGCTTAATCAGGAGCATCCTGGAAAATATAACACATTTTCAAAACAGGCAAAGGTCGACTCATTCAAGAAATTTATTGGACAATTCGGTAACAGAGAACTACCTTCCTCTTTTCCAATCAGTCTGATTCAGGTCAAGTTTCAATTACAGGGAGGCATTTATGTCAGAAGACAATGATTCCTTTTGTCAGCAGTGTATTCTTTATCATCTCATACATCAAGAAGAATTATGGCATTGTTGGCAACCTGATCTTGTTTTCAAGCCCGCATGTAGGTGCTCCCCACCCCTAATTTGATAACTAAAATAAGAATACTGAGTAAAATGGAAGGTCTTCCTTCTTTTAGCAATTTGTACTATTACCAGAACAAGCAACCCCAAGATAGCTGAGAACAATAAAATAGGTTTTTTAACTGCTCATTTGTCATTGAGAATTTATCTTAGCTTGCAGGGACTGAATGTTGATGTGAACGTGGCCCACTCACTCTTGAACAAGAATTCTATTCTATTCTATATTCGATTTATATCCCGCCCCAATCGCGAAGTGCGACTCTGGGAGGCTCTATATACATTTAACATTGTTTTTGAGGGGACACTCTTTTTTCCCCACGACTGTTTCCTGTGATCTTGAGAAAGTGTTTAAAGAAACTTATATTTGGGCTGGATTTGCCAGGCCCCAGTGTGCTGGATGACATGTCAAGGAATTACATACTAGGTTTCCTCAGGCCTCCATGAGGTGAGATAAATCTCAAGACACATAGTACTAAAGGATTAAAAAGTCTGATTACTGGGGGTATGGTGACTTTGTCAGATTAAAGGACTGCTGTCAAGCTTTAATTGGATTCTGATGTCAAAGTAGACTGAGTGGGGGTGAGGTGAAGTAAATAGGTCCTCATGTTTAGGGGAATGAGAAGTATTTGTCAAATCAACAGTTGTAGGAATTGCTACTTTTCTGGTAATTTAAATATTAGATTTCATAAATGGGTGGACAAAACCATGAGCTATCTCATTGTCTAAAGGTAAGTTAAGGAACAGCGTTTTTGCTTATGTATGCTTTCCTTTCAATACTACTGTTGTTTTGATTGTTGGAGGGTGGGGTGGGGCTTTTGCTTTATCTGAATTGAGATGCCTCGAGTTACGAACATATTTGATTTACAAACAATGCCCTGGAACTGAGTTTATTCGTAACTCGAGGTTTTACTGTAACAAAAAAAATCATACAACAAATCAAAACACCAAACATTACAACACAGTACAAAATACAATACAATACAATTACAAAAATAAAAACACTAAATATATAATAATAATGATACAAGAAAAGAAGGGAGGGGAAAAGAAAATAAGAATTTTAACCTTTTCATGTCCATATTTTTGAAACAAACTCAGTTTTTAACCCATTATTTAGTATGTATATACTCCTCATCTTTTATATTATATGTTCAGTTATAAATTTAACTATGTTTCAATAAGTATATATTTTATTATCTACTTTCTAATAATATGAAAACAGTCACATTAATTACCATGTTAATAATAAAAACCAAGATATATATAAACAAAAAATGAAAACAACATAATAAAATCACCCGTGCTATTTACCATGCCCTGGAGGTTGCAATTTTTCTCCAACTCTTACTATTTCCAAAAACTCAATTGATCTGGTCCTGGTCTGCCCCCTTTACCTTTAGTCAATCTATGCTCCAAAAAACATTTCCGCATATTCCAAAATTTATTTTCCTTAATTTTACCCTTTTTCTGATTAAGTTCCCAAGTTAACTTATCATTCAATGCTGTTTCCAACAACTCAACACATTTTTGTTTTTGTACTATCCATTTGTTGCAGCCTAATTGGGGTCAGGTATCACCTTCACAACATTTTATAATTATGCTCTTTAACTCTAACAGACAAAGTTTTCATAATCCTTCTCTTCCATTTACCATTCCAGCTCAAGTCTGTAATTTTAATATTCAAATCTTGTTCCCAAATTGTTTTAAAAACTTCTTGTGCACTACTTTCTTGAGTTAAAATCTTATATAATTTATTTTTTATTTATTTTATTTTTATTTATTTATTTGTATTTAATACCCCACCCCACTCGGGAAGACCCAACTCTGGGCGGCTTACAGAGCCCATTAGCATAATGGGTAGTCCATGACATACAATAGTTAAAACTTTAAAAATTCATCAATTCATAAAAAAATTTAAAACAGTAAAACCTTAAAAATAGATAAAACATAATTAAGACGGATACAAATACCAGGTGGTGGGGGGATGGCAACCCTTAAATTAGCCATCCTGGATGGGAGCCCACATTATTGTGTCCCCACACTTGCCCTGCCAGCCATGTCTTTAACCCTTTTCGAAAGGGGAGGAGCTCTGTCTGCAGGCGCAATTCTGTCGGAAGGAGGTTCCAAAGGGCCGGGGCGAACACGGAGAAGGCCCTCTTCCTAGTGCTCGTAAGATGAGCCTCCCTAGCAGATGGAGTCACAAGAGAGCCCCTCCGATCCGCCCTAGTGGGACGGGCAGACATTCTTAGGGTGACGCGGTCTCTTAGGTATCCTGGCCCACTACCATATAGGGCTTTAAAGGTGATAACCAGCACCTTGAATTGCACCCGGAGGCATACTGGAAGCCAGTGCAGCTCCCGAAGCAGTGGTGAGGCCCGAGCATAACGCCCACACCCCATCACTACCCGAGCTGCCGCATTCTGAACCAGCTGCAGCCTCCGAATGGTCACCAAGGGCAGTCCCATGTAGAGCGCATTACAGTAATCAAGTCTGGAGGTGACCAACGCATGTGTGACCGTGAGCAAGGAGTCCCGGTCTAGGAGGGGGCGTAACTGGCGAATTACACGAAGTTGTGCAAAAGCCCTCCTGGCCACGGCTGCCACCTGTTCTTCGAACAGTAGACGTGAGTCCAGGAGGACCCCCAGATTACGCACCGGGTCCTTCTGGGGCAAGACTGCCCCATCCAGCGCCAAAGTTGGTAGCTCCTGTGATAACACAGGACCCCTCACCCATAGCCACTCAGTCTTGCCGGGATTCAGTTGTAGCCCGTTGTCCCCCATCCAGACCCTCACAGCCTCCAGACACCTGGAAAGTACTTCCACTGCACCGCTTGGGTCCCCACGGGCCGAGATGTACAGCTGGGTATCATCTGCATATTGATGATACCTCACCCCAAACCTTTAACTCCAATCTGCTCCTTCTTATACAATACAAAATTTCCTCAAATTTTGTCCTTTCCCTTTCTAAACTTGGTTCATCTAAATATTTTTATTCCAATTATTTACCATTACAATTTGCAACCAATTCAGTTTCATCTGTCTAAATAACTCTAATTTTTTTCTTTATCCCTACATATTTAAGCCCAGTCTTTCAGCAGAAACACACCATTCTTCAGAAGTACTTCCTCCACTTTTCTATCAAGCTTCACAGGAAAACTTTTAAAATCTCCCATTTCCATAATTGGAGATACATCTGGAGCCAATTTTAATTTCAATTTCTTTCAAACTTCCATTACTGTCTTCATCATTTTATTCTTGACCCTAATCTTTAATCTTTCTTTATCTAAAAAAATTGCCTTGCCTACCCCACATAATTCTTTCATCTCACTTTCTTCTCATATTAACTCCTCTTTCATTAAAATTTTAACCATATTTTTAAATTGAAAGGTTCTATAATAATTTTTAACATTTGGTAATGCTAATCCCCCTTCTTTCTGGAATAGCTACCATACAGGCTTTGATACTCTTGGTCTTTTTCCTTCATTACACAAACTATTCAACACATTCTGAAATACCATTATTTCCTTTTCCTTAGGTTGAATCGGCAGGGCATCAAACAAAAAATAATAATTTTTGGTAACAATTTCATTTTACATAAGGCTGCCAAACCAAGATAAGTTCAGTATTTTTATTGTTGTATTTTATTTTTAATTTCCTTTCCTTGTCTTTCATAATTCAATTTCTTAAGTTTGTCAAATTTATTTTAAATATTTATCCCCAGGCATCTCAAACTGTCTTTGATTTGAATATTGTATTTATCCTTTATTGGATAATTGAGTATTGTTAAAAATGGAAAATTTACTATTTCTTGGAGTTTGACTATTGTTAAAAATGGAAAACTGACAGTAATATGGGATTGGAAGATTGGTATAAAGTAAAATGGAATACAGTAAAACCTCGAATTACGAATCAACTCAGTTCCAGGGCATTGCTTATAAATCAAATATGTTCGTAACTCGAGGCATCTCAATTCAGATAAAGCAAAAGCCCCACCCCACTGTCCAACAATCAAAATGAGCCACCCCCATGCTCCAAAAATCAATCAAACAACCCAAAAACAACAGCAGCATTGAAAGGAAAGCATACATAAGCAAAAATGCTGTTCTTACCTTAAAGAAGCTTTAAAAATGGACAGAAAACTCAGAAAAATACAGCTAGAAACTCAATTTTGGCACCGAAACTCCAGACAAAGAACTCCTCTCTAAGCACTCTACTTCCACCTACAGGGCTCTGAAAGGCTGCATGTGTATAAAATATAAACCCATAGGGGAAATGGCATTTTTTTCCACTGGAGGCAACACAGAGGGGGAAAATGCATTCATAAATCGGGACATGTTCGTAACTCGAGGCATGGATTTCAGTGCAGAACCAATTCGTAAGTTGAATTATTCGTAAGTAGAGGCATTCGTAAGTAGGGGTTTTACTGTACTTGTGTTACTTTTTAAAATTTTTAATAAAAAACTATTTTAAAAATAGTCAATCTCAAAGCTGTTATCATTATAATAATCATTTCTTTCTGTTTCCTTTCAATTTGTTTACTTCCAAAATCCATTAATAATGTTATTCTGGAACACATCTCCATATTTCCAAAGTATTTGTTTAATTTCTAAAAACAACAACCCAAAAACCATTTTCTACATTTTCTTTACATAAGTAAAGTCCCTACATCAATGCAGTTATGCCCAAACTTCCTTTTTACACTGCTAACAGATCTTGTTATAATTTGGATAATAACAATATAACTATATTGGAGACATATACCACCACCAAATTGTTTTACAACAATTCTCCTTATTCTCCCATTTAAATTTTTAATGGGCCAATCAGTTTTGCATTTCCTCGCCTAATTTCTCTTTGCCTTTCTGCAATCCCCCCCCCCCCACACACACACATTTCTACAGGTGAAAGGAATTACCGAAATGCATATGAAAACACATTTTAAAGATTTTACTTTTGGTTTGTGAAAGAATACACAATAATATATTTTTCCATGTATGAATGAATAGAGCTCACTAAAGTTATTTTGGCCTGAAACTCCCAGAATTCACTGGCAACATGGTCACTTGGGGATTCTTTGAATTGTAATGCTCTCTATAAATAAACACATACAGATGCACAGAACCAATACTGATCCACCAATTGACATCTGACATCAATGAATTATTGTGAAAGAGCAATAAATTGCACAAGTTTTATTGTGCTCCGATGTTGTTAGTCCAAGCAACACTTAAAAGTTAGGCTTAGAAAACATTGCCATTTTAAAATTTCTCCATCTCAGACATCAGTATCTTAGACGCAATACCACTGTGTAAATGTTAAACCATGTTAGAGCAAGTGAGCAAATTCCCCCCCCCCCATGATTCTAAATTATTATTTGTAGAGATTTCCTTGAGAATTCAATCTATAGGTAAATTCACAGATTCACTATAATAAACATAGTAATATGCCATGAAATTCTTAAATGAAATACATACACACAAAGATGATGTAACACTTAGTGGCAGGTAGAGTCTAAGGACACTACTGTCAGGGATTTAGTGCATGAATTCAATGTGTTGAATCATGCTCATTAGTTCATTTTTTTTATTTCATTCATTAGTTAAGGGTGATGTTTCAAATGGGGAAAATAAAGACATTATGTTCATAAAATTAAGGTTTTCATAAAATGTTCATAAAATCTAAGGTTTTCTGAGTTAAGATAAAGGTCATCCTTGATCGAAAGCCAGTAGTATCTGACTCTAGATTTCAGTGCTCATCTCTGTTTATAGCCAAAGAGCTAGCGCTGTCTGTGTCTGCAGACATTTTCGTGGACATGTGGCAGGCATGGAATGCTGTTTACCTTACCACCAACGTGGTCCCTATTTATCTTCTTGCAATTTCTTGTTTTTGAACTGCTACATTGTTTTAACCCAAAACCAGAAATCCCAATTTCATTTGTGTTTATTATTTTTTTTATGTTTTATTTTTCAATAAAGATGCTTTTAACCTTTATTTTCCATTCTCCCCGACTCTACCCACTATGCACATGTGTCCATAAACAGCCCACTGTAAACACAACAATTCACCACAGGTGAATAACTGCAAAGGATCTATTTTAAATAAATATTTCAATAGTCACACTGCAAAGAAAAAGAGTTTTTCCTTCACAATTCCTTGAAAGCAGTTTTTCAATAAGAGGGAAAGCCAAAAAGGAAACTGGTTATTACTTCAAAGGATAAACTTCCTACAGTGTATCCATTCTCACACTAATGTATCTATTCTGGTGTGGAGAGATTCTTTTTTTGAAGGAAAGAAGGTTAGAAAGAACATGTGTGTTTTTGTTTTAAACCTTCATAGAAATTTTTTCTGAAGTCCAATCCAAACTGTATAAGTATTAAAAGAAAGGTCATTCTGCCCTCTTTCACTTCAATCAGTTGATCAGGGTTTTTTTTTGTTGTTGTTGTTGGATCACTGCCAAACACACCCAACCACCGCGGAAATGTCATTTCAATGAATCACGTTTTTCCTCAGTATCTTTTTTATGGATTCCTGCTTTGGCGTCATTTTTCTCCACATGTTGTATGTGAACTGTATCCACCTCGTGAAGTTGTCATATTCACTTTTTAAATTGGTTTTCCCTCCTTTTTGGGGGTTTGTGTGACCTCTTTTTAGTGGTTTTTTGTAAAATGCTACTTAGATTATGTTTCCGAAGTCCAATTCCAAATCTGAAAGTGTTCCCACAAAGGTTAATCTTTCCTCTTTCAAACACACTTTGGATCATCTGAATTGGTTGGGTAGTTTCTTCACTGGACCCACAACAACTGAGCCCCCACGCCAGCAAAACTGTCACTTTTCCTATGCTACTCCTGAAAGTGATGATGTCATCACTTTGTATTTTTGGCTTCTGCCAATTATTAAAGGCTGAGACGATCTTTCAAATGACATAACCCTTGTTTTCATTGGTACCTTAGTTTTGGTGTTGCAGCTTGGCAAATGTACATGATTTTCGTTACATTGCAAGAGCTGTCAGACCACCCAACCAAAATGTAAGACATTCATAGAATGCACATCAAAATCCATTACATTTCAATACCATTTGCTTTTGAAAAAGCAATTTGTCTATAAGTGCAACTAACCGCTTTTTATTTCTTCAGAAATTACTTTAAGGAACAGCAAATTTGTTCTCTTTGATCAGCACAAAACATAACCTTTGATGTGCTAATACTGCTATTCTGCCATCCGTCTTGTAGATTACATTTATGAAAAAATTAAGATGGTGCAATTTGCTGTCAATCACACAGTCTGGAACTGAGTAAAATGTCATTATGGCAGTGTGTCTAATCACAGTGTGTGTGTATGTGTGAATATACTCATGTACTATATGTACATGTACACTTATGTGTATGTTTGTGTATAGGCAAAAATCTCATCCAGAAAATATTCCTCTATGCCAGTGGTTCTCAACTTTGGGTCTTCAGATGTTCTTGAAGCAAATTCCCAGAAGCCTTCACCAATGGTTGTGCTGCCTGAGATTTCTGGCAGCTGTACTTCAAAGACATCAGGGAGCCAAGTCTAAGAACCACTTCTCTATAGAAAAATGGCTGCTAAGCCACTTAAAGATGGGCACATACTTTTCCTGAATGTGACATCACATAGTAAAGGTAAAACCCTTGCTTGAAAGCCAGTCATATCTGACTCTAGGGTTCAGTGCTTATCTCTGTTTATATCCAAAGAGCCAGTGCTGTCTGCATCTGAAGACATTTCCATGACTAGACACCAGAGTGCACAGAACACTGTTTACCTTCCCACCAAAGTGGCACTCCCCCCCCCCCAATTTCTTGCTTTTGAATTGCTAGGTTGGCAGGAGCTGGGACAGAGACAGGAATTTATTCCTTTCTGCAGTACCTGGGTCTCAAACCACTGAGCTGCCAACCTTCCAGTCATCAAGTTCAAAGTCTTAATCACTTGAGTCACCACAGTCCCTTTGACAGCACATAAGTAAAGGTAAAGGTCACCCTTGCTCGAAAGCCAGTTGTATCTGACTCTAGGGTTCAGTGCTCATCTCTGTTTCATAGCTAAAGAGCCAATGCTGTCTGCTTCTGCAGACGTTTCCATGTTCATGTAGCAGGCATAAGTAGACACCAGAGCACATGGAACATTGTTTCCCTTCCCACTGAAGTGGTCCCTATTTATGGTAGTGGGCCAGGATACCTAAGAGACCGCATCGCCCTAAGAACATCTATCTGTCCCACCAGAGCAGACTGGAGAGGCTCTCTTGTTGTACCATCAGCTAGAGAGGTGCACCTCTCTAGCACTAGGAGGAGGGCCTTCTCTGTGTCCGCCCCGGCCCTATGGAACCTCCTGCCAATTGAGCTACGTCTCCAGTTGGAGTTGCTGCCCAGGTATGGGGTTTGGCTCAGACAGTTGTGTTGGCTTGTTGGCTCATCTGACCCCTCCCTCCCTCCCTCTCTCAATGTATGATCTTTTAATCTTTTAACTTTGTTTAGTTTTAATCTCTTTTAATATTAATTTTATACAGGATTTTATATTGTGTTTTTATGTCTCTTTTTGAAGCTTTGTTAGCCACCCTGGGTCTCTTTGAGGAGGGTGGCATATAAGTTTGATTAAATAAATAATAAATAAATAACAAATCTACTTGCAATTTCTTGCTTTCAGACTACTAGCTTGGCAGGAGCTGGGACAAAGATGGGAGCTCATTCTGCCCTGCAGTATTCGGTTATTGAACTGCCAACCTGTTGACAACACAGATAACAGTGCATAAATCTGACCTATAATTTTCAAAGAAATGGTTGATACAATTATGGTCTAAATAGGTATTATATGCCAATCAGTAGAAAATGCTTGCAGATAAGACACTCACATTTGCTTTAAGATTCATGAGACAGACAGAAGATGTTTTCATCTAAAAGATGTTTTCAGTCTCACTGAAATAGGGGGAAGAAATGTTTGAGTGCTTTAGTTAATTACAGTACTGCCAATGAGGCAGCCAAGGGTTACCTGACATTTTGAAAGTTTTTTCCTCCTCCTCTCTCCCCATTTTAAAAACTCAAGCTGTCACTTCAGTTGGACAGCTTGGTGGAGTTCAGTATCTGCTTTGATAATACTGCCTGAAATACCACTGAAGTTGATGTTATAATGACAATAAAACCAACACACTAAAATGATACATAATGGAATAAACAACACAACATGAGCAAAAATAAAAATAATTACAAGCCTTTTGAAACAGGGATACTACTAACATCAAATTGCAAGTGTTTGACAGATTTAGGGATTCAGAGATTTTAAGTTTGGCTGCCGCAGTAGAATAATTTCATGCCTCTCATATTCATCAAACTTCAGCTCACAGATCATCAAGTTTATTGATACAGAAAACTACAAATAGCTTCTTCATGGTACTAAGGAGGATCCTATCAAATGGTCTTTCAACACCCTTCTATAGTCATTCTCTCTCATACATTCTCACACCTTGTCTATTAGCTGGTGTGATTCTATCTGAATTGTAAATCATACAGTTGGCACTCTACTCAGTTGAACACTTACTTTTTCCCCGTAGGAATAGCAACAGCAACAGCAACAGCAGTGACACTTGGCAGGTCATTAGCATTTTGTCCCCAACATGCTGGTTACTCATTTTACTGACCTGAGAAGGATGGAAGGCTGTCAACTTTGAGCCCCACCAGGATCGAATTTGCAATATCAGCAGTTTTGGCTACAGAACAGCAATTTAACCACAGCATCACCAGTGATTGTTTAGATATCCTGCTTGGAATCTATTCAAGACCAGGTGGAGACTATTGTCACAATTTTCTCAGATGTAGCACCCATAATTTGGAATGATCTCTCTAGGGAAGCTTGCCTGATGAGGCATATGATGTTTCTTTGATGCCAAGTAAAGGTTTTTTTAATGTCTACCTTTTGAAAAACAGAATTCAGACGCAACTGAACCTAGCTTTGAGCAAAAACTCTTCTGTTGTAGCAGGTGTTTGGCTACTATCCCCCTGGCTGGTGGTGAACAGGGGCTTTGTCTGTAACTGTTCACACCCAGGCAAATCTCGGCGGGTTCTTGTCTCGGGGGAGGGGGGAACCATCATTATGGCAGTGGCTAAGTTCTGCTGGGGACCAAGCATGAGCGGTATAACCTAACAGCTGCAGATCCTAAGGAAGCAATAGTCTTTGTCTCAGGGAGTAAGGAACATGAATATCAGTGTACCTGAAGCAGCAGCAGTGCCTGCTCAGAGGTGCTAAGAAGGCAGCCCCTTCACCGTGCTAGGGTGCTGTCCCACGCACACCCAAATTTAACTGATTATAAGAACACACACAAAAAGAACTGGAAGGAGAGATCCCAATGGAGATACTTTGTGGCATCCTCTACACCAGGTGTGCTCAAACCTTTTGGGCTGCGGGCTAGTCACATGGTTCCTCCCACTGGAAGCAGAAATAAAATGTGCCCGCACATGTGCAGAATGCTGCCATAAACACATTTACGACAGCCATGTATAATTTACAGCAATGTTCTGAGCATGCATGTGTGTGTTCTGTGCATGTGCATTTTACTTCCACTTCCAGGAGCGGCAAGGGCAGTGTGGGCTGCATTAGTTGGCGAGGTGAGTCAGATCCGGCCTGTGGGTTGTAGTTTGGACATCCCTGCTCTACACCATAAGGTAGAAGAGAAGGTGAGTAAGTAAGTTTGGCCACTATTCAGACAGTAGGGAAAGGGGTGTTTAGCAGGGTATGCTGCACTTCTCTTCTTTATTTTTTTAAGTATATGTGTGTTTGGTTTGGTTTTGGATTGTTTTAAGCTTTTACAAATATTACACATTTAACAGCATTTTTAATATTTTAATGTATGTCTCTCCTTTTCAATATTTTGTAATTTGCCATGAGTCTCTGAATAGAGAGAAAGCTGGAATATGTAATATTAGTCAGTATTAGATAATCCATTTTTATAGTGTTTTTCTGTATACATTTTAGCCCAGGTTGTCCACTACTAAGACTGACCATCTCCATATTCATGTGATCTTCATTCAAAACAGATTCAAAATAACAAGTATGTATTAAAACAACATTTCATCCAATTACCAAAACACTACTACATCTTTTTGATAAGCAGAAAAAAAGACGGACACTTGCTAGCCACAGAAGCAGTACCAACAGCAACCATGTGAATTCTTGAAAATTCTTCATCACAGTGTTTCATTGTGTTGAGGCAACCTAAATCAGAGAGAATGAAGAATTTTGACAGGAGCCTTTATATCCCTGATCTTGGCTACCTTTTTTCTACATTGGAGAACTGAAGAATGGTAGCTGGGCAACAAATTACAGGTGAATTGCTTTCAATACAGGATGGAAGGAAAGTAATTGAGTTTATACCATTTATTCCAATATCAGTTTTAGCCTGGTTTTTTGAAAAACATCCTTGTACACATGTGAATGTCGATTCTATGGATGTTTCTGTATTAGAATCTGCATCAATGGTTGGTAGCAGAGTTAATGAGGAAAAGCCACCAAGAAGCATTATGTTTGATATGGTATTAGAGGTTTATAAAATACAGTAATACCTTGGATAACGTTTACCTCGGATAACGCTAAAATCGCATAACGTTAAGTAATGTAGGGAGGAGAATTGGATCGAATAACGTTAAGGTCCTATGGGATGGATCGGATAACAACCGCTAAAGCCTGTGCAGTTACAATGTATCTCTATGGAGCTTTAACGTTATCCGATCCATCCCATAGGATTTTAACATGCATCAGATAACACCAAAAATCGGATAACACCAAGACTTGTGGAACCAAGTCTTAGCATTATCCGAGGTATTACTGTACTTATTTTCAATTTTTCCTACATTAATTTTATTTTTACTTTAAATCATGCTATTTCTACCTGGAATGGAGAAGAACCAGTGACTTTTAGTAAGTGCTTGTCAAAATGAACTGGAACTAAGTCTTTACTCAGCTCTAAGTGTTGGAGGGTACATGAAAATTCTGTCTCAGATGTTGTCTAATGAGCAGTTCTCATAAAACTGAAGACAATTAAGCAATGGTAAAAGAATCACAGTTCTGCCCTCAGCAGAGGTTCTGTACATACATGGAAAGAGTACTCCTAGTTTTTCATCTAGGAAGACACAGTATACATGATCTGTATAATACTAAATACATTAAATCAAATCAAAATTAACTGCTTAGGCTAAGACTGGGTGGAACTCCAGTTATGGGGCAGCTAGAGGAGAGGTGATGAGAGTATAAAAATAATTGCTTAAATAATAACTTATTTTTAAAAATGCTAAAACGCTGACTTACATAAGAAATGTATGTGCTCTGGTACAGAGGAAGCTAGACTGTCAGTTTTAGATTAAGCTGACAGAGCTGTTCATTTTCTGGGAAGTAAAGATGGGATCAGAGTGTTTACCAGAATCTGGAGCATTTTGAAATCATTTTGGAAGCAAGAAAGCTGACCATATCAGAAAGTGGGGTATAATCTGAGATTTGTTCAAATTAACAAATAATCACTGAATTCCAGTACAACTCTTCCAGTTTCACCTAAGTAACAAGATGTCATAATGGTAATGGCAAGAGGAAAAGAAAATCTTTAAAAGTTAATGTTCAGGAAGTAAACAGAGATCTTCAGCTGCTTATGTGAACATGCCTTATGTTTCCACAGCTGGAGATCTTGGGATAGCTTCCACTTCCTCTTTTCTCTTGGTAGCTTGAAAGATCTCTCTTCGTGTGAGAGCCTCATGATTGCTTTATTTTGACATTCCCTGTTCTGCTTTGTTTCCTTTCTTGACAATTTCACTTCAGGACTACCTGGTGTTGATGGTACTTGACTTACCAGAGGGTGAACTGAGGTCAGGCTCTGATAGTTCTTGTTAAGTGAAGAGAGTTTAATGGAATTCTTGTTGCTTCTATAATTAGCATGGGGTGGACTTATTATTACAGCATTACACTACAAACAGATTTGTGGTCTCAGCCCCCAATAAACAGGTTTATAAGATAACTTCAGGCAAATTGTGCTTTTATTCTCACACGTCTCCTTTGTTGGGCTGTGGAATGAAGAACTGTAAATATCTTATGTATGTGATAAAACTATAGAAATGTGAATAGAAAACAATGTTTAGGCACAAACTAGCTGATCATGGCAACAGACAACATAACTTTTGCATTTAAAATGAATGTGTATTTTCAGCATCTCCAAATTAAGTGGATACATTATATTTGCCAAAGTTAAACCATGTGGATCCCTGTTATGTTCAATAAAATGACCCCTGTCCTTGAGAATGAACTGAGTAAAAGTGCATTGGTTATACCTATATAAGGATGAAGATAAACTACATTAAAGATGAAATATAAGACCAAGTGGAATGAAAGTGTAGCTAGTTTTACAACTGCATGGAAATAGCCAGGGAAACAAATATGAAGAAAAAATGCCACTACTTTTGCCACTAACTGTGCCCAGAATTCCTTTATCTGAAACATCAATTTCATTTTGCTAGTCCAATTGTTAAAACAGCCACTAGTTCAAAGGTCTTTCTACAAAATGCAATGGTCAGCTAATCAAGTTTGGCAACTAAACTCAGCAAATCCTACAAGAATGCTTATATGGATACTGGCATTGAAGCACAATGTGAGGAAAACTAACTTCACTTAACAGAAAACCTGAGACGAGAGAAAGATAACTCATTTTAACTATGTGGGAAGTCCTTTGTTAGAAGCTTGGTCTTCCGTGATATGTATATATACATTTTTTTGTTTTCTTATTATATTTTTCCTAGCAGCTTCATCAATACTGGTCTGGGGCTGGTGAGGACTTTGCATGGCCCTTGGTGAAAATAAAGGGGAAAACATTATTGTATTGACATGGGAAGCAAGGTAGACCAGAACTGTGGATCCACATACACACCTATTCTACAGCAGTATTGATACAGGTGGTAGCCAGATGTGACTGACACCTCAATAAATTTAGTGTATCACTCTCTGGGTTCAGGAACTGTTGTCATTCTTGATTGTTTGAGGAAATGAATTGCTCAGGATTGATGTATTACAAGAGGGCTAAATAAGGAAAATAGCATCACAAACAACATGGCTAGAAGTGCCTTAAATATTACTGCATTGTTTGATGTGCAAATTATTTTGAAAATATAATCAAACATTCACGCAGTGAGTCAATCAATTATAGCTAGGTTACCAGTTAGCATTTGATTCATTACTGTATTCTTTTTTAATGGCATAAATTCTTCTGTCTTTTTTCCCTGCATTACATTTTAAACTATAATTCATGTTTGTGGTGTATGGAGCAGGTATAAAATTATATTAACGTCTAGTCCAGCCAATGGAATTAATTACTGCACTACATTTCCCCAATTCCTGACAATGTTTAGTCATCTTAAGTAATATATTTGCAACAAGATTTTTCCACTCTTTTTTTACTTCATGGGGAAAATAAGAGAGTTGTTTTTCTTGTACATACCTGCTAATGAAAGTCATATATTTCAAGGCAGCACAATACATTTAGTATTAGTAAAGAAAAATGGACATATATTCCAATTTAAGTTCAAATGTAAGCATATTCATCATTTTACATTCAAGAACTGTTCTGTTTCTTACAATTACACAAAAAGAAATAAAACCGCATTGGACAAAAGGCAATAACTATTGTACAATAAACCTTAAACAAATAAAATTGGGTGATTTATGTTTTGAATTTGAACCCACAATCCTTTTACCAATGTAGTGGGAGTGGACAAGATGTGGCTAATAGCATGCTTGAAATCTCAGGTGATCTCCTTACAGATCTCTAGGATCATCTTGATCCACTACATCTCTCCAACCCTTCAAACTCACTGCCAAAAAATGTAGTTATTGGTTCATTATGTGCTGATCTATAAATGAATGACCTCTGAAATGTCCTATCATTAATAGCCTTGCTCAGCTCTTGCAAAATGCAACAATTTTGTGTAGGGGGGAGAGTGTGTGTGACATGATTTTTCCTCTTGGTAAGAGCTCTGGTGGCACAGGGACTAAACTGCTGTAAAGGTAAAGGTTTCCCTTACTCAAAAACCAGTCATATCCGACTCTAGGGTTCAGTGCTCATCTTTGTTTCAAAGCCAAAGAGCCAGCACTGTCTGCTTCTGCAGACATTTCCGTGGTCATGTGGTAGTTTTGAAAGTTAGAAATTGCAAGTAGATAAATAGGGATCACTTTGGTGGGAAGGTAAAACTGCTGTACTGCAGGCAAAATATTGTGAATCCTGATGGGACTCAAAGCTGACTCATCCTTCCATCCTTCCAAAGTTGGTAAAATGAGTATCCAGCATGTTTGGGGCAAAATGCTAATTAACTTGTGAACTTCCAGAGAGTGTACTAAGTGCGATGGAGCAGTATATAAGTGTAACTGAGTCGCTTGTGCGAGTAGGGTGGAATATAAATCTCACTAATAAATAAATTCTAGCCTAACAAAGTAGCTGGCTACATCATCAAATACTTTGGGATTTGATCTATTTATAAAATGGGAGAAATTGATTCATTTTTTGCTGCCTGCATGACGTAAAGCTTGGATTGATTCCTAGTGTGATTTTGTTTTCTCAAAGTGGCTTTTTCCAGATTATAAAGAAACCCAATGGAGTGTTTCTACTTTTTTCATTCCAGAAGAATTTGGAAGGTGGGTTTTTTTCCACTTGTGAAGATATGTGTTCTGCTAGGGAGTGTGTTTGGAGACTAACAGAATAACAGGAGGCATGATGGTGATAACAAAATAGTAGTGAAAGAAGCCAAATTATGCCAAAGAGAAGGGGAAAACAAGAGAGGAAGAGGAGGGGACAGGAGGAAGAAAGAAATATAGGGTCTTGGATTAGAAGAACTGGTCCTGGTCCTGGCCAGGTGGGAGGCAGCTAGAAGGGAGACAGGAGCCTGTAGTTGTTGCAGCTCGTATTTGTACCACTGCTGCTGTTGCTGCTCCCACCTGACTGACTGCATTCCAAGCAATTCAGTTCTTTTATAATTACTCACATTCGGTTTGTAGATTGTATGGACACTGTGGACTAATTCAACCAACAAACCTTGTGTGAGCCAAGATTATACTTTCAAATGTGATTGAAACTGTGGCTCAAACCGCAGTAGAACCAAAAATATAAACCCAAGCTTTCCAATGTACTCATACCTGAAGTTTCTATGATGAGAGGTGTCTCTTGGCTAGAAAGTATGTATGACCTCTGCCAAAGGTCTGCAAAAATGACCTCTGGATATTCAGTTGTTGCATAGCACAGAAATTCATGTCTAGAATAACTCACCGCTGTTCTCTTGCCTTCAAGGTCTTGTACTTTGAGGGTTATACATTGATTTTTTTTTCTTTTTATACCACTGTGTTTCTTTGCTTGCAGCACACTATACAAGTATCCTGTGTTTTAGAAGACCTGTAACATATTTGTAGGAATTGAGAATCAAAGTAGACTGGGGGATCTAAGGACTTTAAGCCAGAAAGCAGGGGGGGGGGGGAGAGTTGTTCTGCACCTGGGATTTATAATGCAATTTATAATGCAAAATGTTAGTTGGCCTAATTTTCATTTAAGTACTACAGAAGATCTAGGTGAAGGTAAAGGTCACCCTTGCTTGAAAGCCAGTTGTATCCAACTGTCGGCATCTGCAGACTTTTCCATGGACATGTGGCAGAAATGCCTAGATGCGGGAGTGCATGGAACGCTGTTTACCTTCCCACTGATGTGGTCCCTATTTATTTACCTATATACTTGACTATAAGCCCACCCGAATATAAGCCGAGGTACCTAATTTTGACCTTTAAAACTGGGAAAAATAGATTGTCCTGATTATAAGCCGAGGGTGAAAAATGCAGCAGCTATTAGTGAGTTTACATAATCAAAGTACATGAAAATTCAGCAAAATTTATTAGATTTACACATTTGTGTGGGTGTACAGTAATACCTTGGATAATGCTAAGACTTGGTTCCACAAGTCTTGGTGTTATCCAATTTTTAGTGTTATCCAATCCATGTTAAAATCCTATGGGATGGATCGGATAACATTAAAGCTCCATAGAGATACATTGTAACCGGACAGGTTTTAGCGATTGTTATCTGATCCATCCCATAGGACCTTAATGTTATTCGATCCAATTCTCCACCCCAGATTACTTAACGTTATGTGATTTTAGCGTTATCCGAGGTAAACATTATCCCAGGTATTACTGTATTTTACAATAATTATGGTAGTGTATTTTGCTTTACTGTATGGTAATTTAAATGGTGCCACCAGAAAGTGGATGGGCGGGTCAATAGTGTCACTCTAGCCTCTTGTACTCGCTGCTAGAAAGCATGGCTTTACCCCGTTTGGCTTGGCAGACCCCATGGAGCAGTATGGTAAGTAAAGTCCATTTCTCCTTCCACTTTTAGATGTGCCTGCTTTCCCCTGTCAATAACAAACCGAGGGGAAGTGGGTGATTGTGTTTAAAAGTGGAAACAGAAAGAAAATAATTTTCTCTGTGCTGGCTTTAAATCTACCCCGCCTGCTTTCCCTCGGAACTTGTTGCTAGGACAACATGACGACAACAGACCAAGGGAAAGCAGGCGGGCAGGTTTAAACATGGAAACAGGAAGAAAAGAGGTATCTCTGTGCTGGCTTTAAACCTGCCTGCCTGCTTTCCCTCAGATCTTGTTGCTAAGAAGTCAGGACGACAACAGACTGGTGCAGGTTGTTTGTTTTTTTTTTGTTTTTTTTGGGGGGGGGGCGCCCAGTCTATGACTCGAGTATAAGCTGAGCCCCCTTTTTGGACCTCATTTTTGAGGCTAAAAAACTCAGCGTATACTCGAGTATATATGGTACTTGTAATTTCTTGCTTTCAAACTGCTAGTTTGGCAGAGACAGGAGCTCATTCCATCGTACAGGACTCAGGTCTCAAACTGCTGACCTGCTGGCCATCCTGTCCTGTCAGTGTCTTAACCACTTGTCCCACCACAGTCCCTGGACAAAACATCTACCTCTACCCTAATGTCACATAGCAGAGCTACTTGACCAAGAATGAGCAGAGCAAATGTGAAAGTATCATTTGGACAAAATAAATGCTTTTTCAAGGGTTTCAGGATCTTGTACAATTGACACATGGACGATGGATTGAGACCTTGGAGACAGGCCCATTATTAATTTCTCTTTGGATTGGGCCTTATACAAGAACCTTTGCATGTTCAAGAAATCTAGGCAAATAGTTAATTTGCATGGGGACAAGAGCTGCTATTATAATCCCATTCCCCGGTCCACTGGTTAATTGAAGCTATACAGTTTTAGAAGAAGGGAAAATGTCAATATGAAATTGGCTCTGGGAGTACATTCTCTCTCTATCTCCTTTCCTGCCCTTGATGGACTCCTAGTAGTACTGTTGATATTAATCTTTTAATACCCCCATAAATGTATGCTGTAAGTGAGAGATGCTCATTATTACATGGACAGCTCAGTCTTACAGGGACACATTACAACATTTACAAACACAAAGTCATCTCAAGTGTTTTGCTTCTTTAACTACTTTTCAGTCATTAATAATAACAATTGAATATTGTCATGTGGATTCTAACTTACAATGACTCTTTCCATGGTTTTCCAGGAATAAAATACTTAGACGTGGTGTGCCTTTTTTTCTGTCAGTGCTTTGGTACTGTGCAGCTTACCCAAGGCTACATAGGCTGGCTCAGGAAGCACAGTGAAGAACATAACTCCAAATCTGTCTCCATAACCACAAACTGGGTTTAAAAAAAACAAAAACAAACAAACAAGGGGGCAGATGTTGAACAGTGAGAAGCTGCTATGCTCCTCACCTTGCAAGCACTGAAACATAAAATCATAGAATTGTAGAATTAAAAGGGGTCTTCACTATCACTTATGCCAAATGCAGGAAACCTATGACTATAGCACCCCTGAATTGATTGTTCTGAGACCTGCACTCTGAAACAAGAGAAAACACATGTGCTGCATTATACGATGGTTCTTCAAATACCTGAAAAAAGCTATTGTATCATATCTCAGTCCTCTGTGAGATGAAATGCATCCAACATTTCCTCATAGGGTTCAATTTCTAAGCACAGACAAAAATAGTTCAGTCTTTTTAACATCCATTGCATACACACACATTATATGGAGCACTGTTACCATGAGTACGAGTGTTGTTTGCAGATACACAAGAAATGCACATTTAGTACACATACTATGAGATTAAACCTGCCTTCCTCTAAGACCTATTCAGAAATTACTGAAGTAAATATACTTACCACTCCTATACAGAAGTGTTGTAATCCACCACCTCTGTTTCTTACCCAGTCCTGCATGTGTGTGTGTGTGTGTGGGGGGGGGAGGGTAATGTATCTGATGAGTGGAGCCTATGCTATCTATACAGGCTTCCCATGTGAATAGATCCTCAGAAACAGAAAGCGTTCACTCCACAGAAGGTAAGTATGGTTGCTTCAACTGAATAGCCACATTCCCTATATCCAAGAGCAGTAATGCAATAGCTCTCAAATATAGGCCCCAACTTGCTGTTTGCCTGCTGTGTCCAGAATCTCTGACCATCAATTATGCTGCACGAGGTTTTCTTCAGGTCCAGTAATATTTCTGGACCCATGTTTGAGAACCACTACCCTACCATCTGCAGAGAGCTATAAAGTTGCCTACTCAGAACTTCAAAATAAGTTTCATGAGGGTTCATAGGGTTAATTTTGTTCAAAATAAGCCCATGGGTCTCAAATAGTCTAAAATTGTAGAGATTACAGATAAATGAGTAAGAAGTCACTCTGTTTTTCTTACCTATACACTTTGTACAAACGTTTGTTGAAGAAAAGGTGTGTGATTTCAAGCTGCAGAAACTGTTTTCAAGATGCTCCAAGATAAAGAGCTGTTCCTTTCTCTCTTTTTAAAACTCTTTTTTATATTATACCAATTGTGAAAGGATACTTTCATCAGAACCAAAATGTGACAGCTACAATTCTAAATGTGTCATGCATTCTTTTCTTTCAAGTACAAGAGAATTGACTGTACTGTTTGAAAGAACAAGATGGCAATACTGATACAGAGGCACAGAAGATTTAAGAATGATGCTATTTTAGATGCTTGAGGATTTGAGCAGAAAAACACTGACAACTTTTCCTCTCTCACTCCCCTCTTTCTTTGGGTAGATAAGTACATCCATCACACTTTTGTGTGTGTATCTTGGCTGGATAGTTCATTGGTTTAGGTATCTTCCATAGGGTGTGAAGTAGATTCCACAATGTGCCTCCTATGAGAAGAGCTGGCCTGTATGGTCATAGGCAAGCTGTGTAATCCCTGGATGTTCCCCTGAAGAAGGGAATGGTAAACCATTTCTGTGTATTATCTACCTAGAAATTTTGGAAAGGGTCACCATATATCAGAATTGGCATGATGGCACACAATTATTAATATTATAAAGCAGTAGAACAAAAAGAAGTTAAGAGGATGAAAAGAGTCATCTAAGTGAGCACCCTGTTTATAGTTTTGGAAAATGTATTTTTAGATTACAGTTGCAAGAATCCTCAAACCAGCATGCTGATAGATATCTTCTTCAAGTGCTGTAGCCAAATATTGGCTATCATCATGGTTATCAACCATTGTCCTGGGAATAATATAATACTGTACAGTAGTCTTCCACTGGCCTTCTGCATCGCAGCATGATGCCCATACCACTGATCCAGGTCCACATGTCACTTTCTGGTCCTAAGCCATTTTGGCACACAAAGTCTTCCTCAGGCCAGTATTGATGAAGTTGCTGCCCTCCATGAAGATGGATTCAAGTGAGATTTAATCCACTTAGGGACCATCAGCCTTCCCTGTGGACTTCACCACCTAAGGCTGTTAGAAGTCAGAATTATCTGGATAATTAACCTCTGCCTGATGATCGACATTGAGTCGCTGGCAGTAGGGTCTACTCTATTACCATAGTAGGATAACCTGGCCAGAATGGAACTGTATAGCTATACTTTTCTTATACCTGGAGCTTCCATTTAACTATTATGCCTTATAGCCATTAAAAGGTCTATCCTCCATGAATGCACCTCATCTTCTTATAAATTAAATCTAAGCCAGGATTTGTTGTTGTTGTTGTTGTTGTTGTTGTTGTTGTTGTTGTTGTTGTTGTTGTTGTTGTTGTTGAGTCACACAGTTGATTCTGACCCTTTGCAACCCCATGGACCATTGCCCTCCAGGCATCTCTGTCCTCCACCATTCTCCTCAATCTGCCCAGCTCTGTATCCATTGCATCAACAATACCATTTAGCCATCTCATTTTTGGCTGCCCCCTTCTTCTTTTGCCCTCCACTTTTCCCAGGATCAAGGCTTTCTCAAGTGAATCCTCTCTTCTCATTTGATGTCCAAAGTACTTTAGCTTCATCTTTACTATTTGACCTTCTAAGAAGCAGTCAGGGTTGATTTCTTCCAAGATTGACCTATTTTTTCTCCTTGTACAGGGGACTTTCAAAACTGTCCTTCAACACCACAATTCAAAGGTGTCTATTCTTCTGCGCTCAACTTTCCTAATGGTCCAGCTCTCACAACCATACATTACCACCGGGAATACCATTGCTTTGACTATGCAAATTTTTGTTTGCAAATTGATGTCTCTATTTTTAACTATGTTCCCCAAGTTTCTCATAGCTTGGATACTTTCCACAGTTTGCTGACATAAATTTCATGATTCTGATCCTTCTGAAGGATTTTCTTTCTCACCTGTCATAAATGTTCTATGAGCTTGTTTCAATCAGAGACCTTAAGATTTAAATGAGGATGGTAGAGACTGAATAGGACTTAAATGGCAAACCACACAAAAACTGAGGGAGGAAAATTTGTTTGGTTCACATTTTAGTGTGAATCAGTCTGAAACACACTTCAACAACTATTACATGAACTGAATGCAAATCTCTAAATATTTTACACTTCCCTAATTTTGCAAAGTAATTCTGTAGTCAAAATAAATGTACAAATTATATTCATCAGGGAACAGCATACAAAGCTTATATAGGAAAATTGTCAGCTGCAACTCACATCCGAGATGGAATGATTTCCTGAAACAGGAAAAATGCCATTGGTGTGAATTTGTTTAAGGTGGGTCCCTGTTTGCTATGAAGTGACCCACACACACTATGATCATGGAGACATGCAGGATTTAACACTGGGAGTGTAATGGATTGCCACAGCCTTGAGGTTATCATCAAGGTGCGCCTTTACAGCCAGTCCATTTCACACAGCATCTTCCGCTTCCATGACCATTGGGAATCAGAGTTCCTCCTCTGCTCATTTAGCCGTTGGGCCCAATATGATGGATTCCAGTGGCATTTCCTCCACTGGGGAGAAGAACCATCACAACACCTGTTGGGGCTCATTTGCCTGTAGCCATTGGCCCCTTTAGGGAGTCAGATTAATTACCACCACCTAACATTCACTGTTGAGTCGCTGGCAGTATGGTCTACTCCATTATGTAGCGTGATGTCCAGCCAGACAGTATTTCTTTCATACATGTGATAGAAACATAAATTGGGTTTTAATATGACAAACAAAAACTTTGTAAGAGAGTTCAAAGAAGGAGTTCTCCCACTTAGCATACTTACAGAAGCAAAGCACAAACCAACTGAGAATTCTTTTGTTCTCAAAGAAGAATTCCCATATTTAATCCTCACAAGCTGGTTGGCAATTTAAGGGGCATGAGCCCATTATTATTATTGTCCTCCTGCTGCCTTAAGATCCATTCAATTCATCAAAATTCTTCCAGTTTATGAATGGGAGATATCATACTTCTGTACCCAAGATTGAAAATGCAAAAAAAGCTCAAATATTGCATTAAAAAATCATTCTTGCATTGCCAACAGAGCAAAAGATGCTAAGCTTTATATAGCAAAGGGCAGCCTGAATATTGATAACACCAATGGCAGCAGTGATGATACCCATTTACGCTCACTACCATTCAGACTTGTTTATTTATTTTATTGCATTTATATCCCATCCTCATCCAAAGACTCAGGGTGGCTTACAAATTTAAAAACAAAATTAAAAACATCTTAATTACATTTTTTAAAAGTTTAAATGTTAAAAAGATTAAGAAGTAAATAGTTAAAAATCAGAAAGAATTAAAAATAAAAATGTCAGGGAGAGAGGTGGGGATTGTTCAAACGATCCAGCCAGCCGAACTGAATGTCCAGCCCGCACCCCACACATTCCCACCAGCCTGGTCTTTACCCCCTTTCTGAAGGGGAGTAGCTCTGTCTGGAGGTGCAGTTCACTTTTCAGGAGGTTCCATAGGGCCAGGGCAGACACAGAAAAGGCTCTCCTTCTGGTGCTCGAGAAGTGGGCCTCTCTAGCTGATGGCATGACCAGAGAGCCTCTCCGGTCCACTCTGCTGGGACGGACAGATGTCCTCGGGGCAATGTGGTCTCTTAAGTATCCTGGCCCACTACCATGTAGGGCTTTAAAGCTAGTAATCAGCACCTTGAATTGCACTCGGAGGCATATTGGAAGCCACCACAGCTCTCGAAGCAGTGGTGAGGCACAAACATAAAACCCGCACCCCATCACAATCCGAGCAGCCACATTCTGGATGAGCTGCAACCTCTGAATGGTCACCAAGGGCAGCCCCATGTAGAGTGCATTACAATAATCAAGTCTGGAGGTGACCAAAGTGTGTGTGATCATGAGCAAGGAGTCCCGGTCCAGGAGCAGGCATAATTGGCATACAACACGAAGCTGTGCAAAGGCCCTCCTGGCCACACCTGTCACCTGCTCTTTGAGCAGTAGTCGTGAGTCCAGGAGGACCCCCAGAATATGCCTAGCGCCTCTAGGCACCTGGAAATGGCTTCCACTGCATTGCTAGGGTCCCCACAAGCAGAGATATACAGCTGGGTATCATCTGCATATTGATGATACCTCACCCCATGGGAACGGATGATCTCACCCAGAGGTTTCATGTAGATATTAAATAGGAGAGGTGAGAGACCTGAGCCCTGAGGCATCCCATATTGGAGCAGCCAAGGGCTGGATTTCTCACTCTCCAACCACACCAACTGGACCCGGTCCCTCAGAAATGAGGAAAACCAGGAACACACAGTGCCCTGGATCCCCAATCCTCAGAGCCTTTCCAGAAGGATACCGTGGTTGACGACAATATCGAGAGCCACTGAGAGGTCAAGAAGAACCAGGATGGACAGGCGTCTGCCATCCCACTCTCTCTAGAGATCATCTGAGCCTGAATCCTGAAGGAGTCCAGATAATCTGTTTCATCCAGGATCTCCTGCAACCGCCATGCCACTGCCTTCTCCAAAACCTTATGCAGAAGGGGCAGGTTGGACACAGGCGAATAATTTGCCATTATTGCTGGGTCGAGGGATGGCTTCTTCAGGAGGGGGCGTACCAGAGCATGTTTTACAGGTGCTGGAAAAAGCCCCTCCTGCAATGAAGAGATGATGATTGCCTTGACCCAACCACCTGTCACCATCCTGGTAGATTTAACCAGGTGGGGCCCGGATTTAATGCACAGGCAGTGGCATGGACAGCTCCCAGGAGCCTGTCCACTTCCTCAGGGACAACTGGATCAAACCGGTCCCAGATAACATGCCCAGACTGCACTTCAGTCAACCCCAGCTCTGCGTTGTCCACGCCGGGATTCAACTTCGAGCAGATGTGAGCAATTTTCATTGTCAGATAATCAGCAGAAACCTCAGCCGACCCCTGCCAACTGAGGAGAGACCTAGTCACCTGGAACAGGGTTGCCAGGTGATTCTCAGAAGAGGCAATGAGGGTGGTGAAATGTTGATGTTTCATCACCTCCATCGCCACTAGGTACGCTTTAATTGCAGCTATAACCAGTGTTTGGCCAGACTAGCTCCGAGTCTTGGCGTCTCTTTATTGATTGATTTAGATTTATATTGCTGCCCACTCACCATGGTGACTCAGGGCGGCTTACAATCAGCAAAACAACACAGCACCAACAAAAAATAATAATATATTTTTCTAAATCAATAATAGATTTTTCTTTCCCCTCCAGCTGTTGGTGGGTGTCTGGAGTATCTTGAAAAGTTGAGAGAATCATATAACCATGGTTCAAATGTAGCTCTCCCTGGGCTTCTGTGATGTCAAATGGCAGTTGGGATCTTGATCACCACCTCCTTCCTGCTCCTGCCCCAGGTGGGGGAGGAGGTGGCATGATGTTTCACTCACCTCCACCTGGGCTTCTGCGATGTCAAATGGCATTTGGGATCTTAGTCGCCACCTCCTTCCTGTGCTTTGCCTGTTTTAGCACCCTCAACTCCTTCGTGTTCCATGGGGAAGAGTGATGCCTATGAGAATAGAGATGCCTTAGTGGAGTGATCACATCCAAGGCTGCCGACGCCCTCTCGTTCCAGAGGTTGACAAGTGCCTCAGGTGCATTGCATCGCCGGTCCAGAGGAAAGTCCCCCAGTTCCCTTTGGAATCCATCTGGATCCATCAGTCACTGGGGATGGGCCAATCTAATGGGCCCTACCTCCCTGCAATGAGGCTTCGCCCCCAGAAAGTCCAAAGTCACGAGAAAGTGATCCAACCATGGCACAGACCTAATATCTAATTTCTGTAATTTCAGATCATTCTGCCACCGCTCCGACAAGAAAACCAGGTCTGGGTGTGGCAACTGCTCCTGATTGGGCCCTGAATTACCTGAGTCAGGCCCATAGTTGCCATGGAAGCCATGAACTCCTGAGCTGCCTCCGAGCCTGCCCCCAATGAAGGCAAATTGAGGTCCCCTAAGACCATAAGTCTGGGGAACTCCAATGCCAACATGGTGACAGCCTCAAGGAGCTTAGGCAGGGAATCTGCTATACTGCAGGGAGGCAGGTACAGGAGCAAGATTCCCAACTGACCCTTAGGGCCCAAATGTAGGAGCAGGGCCTCACAACCTGGAACTTGCAGAGCTGTGGCTCTGGCGACTCCCAGTGACTCTTTGGCCACAACGGTGATGCCACTGCCCCTCCCCTCCTCCCTAGGCTGGTGCCAAATTCCAAACCCGGCTGGACACAATTCTGACAGAGGCAGCCCATCCTCTGGTCTCAGCCAGGTTTCAGTGATGCATGCCGTGTTCAGTGATGCATGCAGTGATGCATGCCGTGTTGCAGAGTCTGTGAGCAGGGGGGGCCTTATTACAAACCAACCTGGCATTCAGCAGCAGCAGCTTAAGGAGGGGGAATCACTCTGGACCAGCTTCTCAGGAACCAGAGGTGTAGCAGAGGGGCTGGAATGGGGGACAGATATTAAAGATATGTACCATATTTCCCTAGTGTGGTCCACCCCTTGGCTCCCACCATACTGCCCCATGCCCATCACCACACCAATTTGAGCCCCAGGAATCCCCCCGCCTGCCCCAGACAGAGTACTATCCCCTTCCCCAGACTAGCAGGACACTCTTCCCATCCCCCCTTCCCTAACCTGGCCAACCCTCCCCGTCTTCCTCCTCTAACAAAACCAGGGAGCGTCCAGCTGCGATGGCTGCAGATACAGTTATAATTTATGCTTGGGTGAAGAGTCATTAAGTGAAGGAAAAGGGAGTCGTTTTCTTAGATCTCCTCTTGCTTGGTGTCTCTTTGTGAATGATACTAAATTGTCTATAATAATATAGACTGCAAGTTTGTCCAGGTAATAGAGTAGACCATACTGCCAGTGGCTGCATTTACAGCCACTCCATTTGGCATGGCCTCTTCCGTCTCCATGGCCATTGGGAATCAGAGTTCCTCCTCTGTTCATTTAGCCATTGGGCCCAATATGATGGTTTCCACTGGCATTTCTTCCACTGAAGAGACCATCACCCCACACTGCCAAAATATGTATTACATGTAAGGCTTTGTACACATGAACATTTGCATGAAATGCATATTCATTTCTGTGCAGATTTTTAAAAATCACAAACTGATATTGAAATATAGCTGTGCTTAAAAAATGCAAACATTTCAGAAAGTGAGATAAACAAATTTGTCTATGCCTAATGAAAACAACTCCAGTGGCAATGAAATGTAAAGGATAAACAATTGCTTTTTGCTCACAGCCTTGTAGCTAGACATCTCAGTGGATTAAAGGCATTGTAATTGATTAAGAGAAGTTGTTCCAGATAAAGAGAAAAAGTAAAAAGTAAATCATGATGACTGCATAGCTCATGGTTTAGATACCTGGCCACAGAGCCAGAGACTGAGAGTTCAGTTCCCTACTGTGCTTCCTATGAGTAGAGCCAGTCTATGTGGCCTAGGGGAAACTGGACAGTTCCATGGCAATCCCAGAAGAAGAGAATGGTAAACCACTTCTGTGTATTCTCTGCCTAGCAAACCCTAGAAACGTTTGCTATAAACTGGCATCAATTTGATGTTACAAAGTTATTATTATTATTATTATTATTATTATTATTATTATTATTATTATTATTATTATTATTATTATTATTATTATTATTATTATTATTATTATTATTATTATTATTATTATTATTATTATTATTATTAATAATAATAATAATAATAATAATAATAATAATAATAATAATAATAATAATAATAATAATAATATGTATTTTGTCTAGTTACTCAAATAAACAGAAGGAAAGAATAAGAGAAAGCCTACTCTCTTATGGAAATCATAGCACAGAAGTCATTATTTTCAAAGAGGTTTACCCCATTCCTCCTTGTGTAAGAAGATGTTACTAATTATATTGTAAAGAAACTGCACCAAAGAAGTTAGAGCATATACTAAAGGGGTTTGAAAGAACGTGACCAGAAAGGAAATAATTGCAGCTAGCTAGGACCACTGGTATGCCTTCCCCTGATCTGGTTGGGTCCAACCCTAGCCTTAGCTGAAATTAGTTCAGCTGAGGACAAACGTAAAGGGCAGTGATGGTGAACCTTTTAGAGACCGAGTGCACAAACTGCAACCAAAAACCCACTTATTTATTGCAAAGTGCCGGCATGGCAATTTTACCTGAATACTGAAGTTTTAGTTTATCAAAAAACAACTCATACATTAACATCTTTTGTCTTAAAAGACAAACACAATAATCACCTTCACCATGGACTCAGCAGGCTGCCATCGGCACCACACACTCATGCCGCATTTGAACCACCCACCTTACCCCAGACAGGAGAGGTAGGAAGAGCTCCCATTGGGCTGCTGGGCAGAGGGGCGGGTGATGTGAGAAATGTCCTCAGGCCTGCGTGGAGAGGGGAAGGGGAGCAGCCCAGCCCCACATCCCTCTGGCTTTCTACTAATGAACTCTGGTCAACTCTGTGCTGGGGGGATGGTGCATGTGCCCACAGAGAGGGCAATGAGTGCTCCCTCTGGCATGCATGCCATAGGTTTGCCACCACTGTTATAGGGAATACATGTGCAGGGATGAGCTCACCCAAGGGACAGGCTTTAGCTCGATAGAAGAATCAGCATGTGACTCTTCACCCTATATCCTATTTGTATGCAAACCATTGGAAGATGTAACCATGAGTATAATTTCCCCCTCTAAACAACATGGAGGTTGTTAGACTTTAGGCTTCTGATTCCAAAACACTGGTGGGTGAGGACAACTGTCTGACCTGAGCTACAGGCAGCTGAATCTTTTGTTAAGCATCAGGAGCTAAAGTAACATGTACCGGTAGGCAAAGAAAGGATTGATGCACTAGCTTTGCCAAGCAGTTACAAGCCTTTTACCAGGTCCCAATCTTGTTCCTTTCAGGAAGGGCAGAATCTTTTTAAACTGAAGGGTTGTTCCAGTTTTCATTTTGGCTTGCTTTCCCATCCTGGAATCCTGGAATCCTGGAATCCTTGTTTGGGTGTGGGTCTCATTTACTTTGTTGTGCATGTGTACCACCCATCAAACCTTGTCTTATTTTGTTTTTCAGTAAAGTTTTCTGTTTACAAGCTGAAGCTCATTCCCAAAGCATTTACTGGCTATTCTGGGGTGCTTTATTCAGTGGTCTTATGCTGTCTGTCTGTCAGGGTAGACAGGCAGCCATTGCTCCAAACAGCTGCTGGAAAATAAGGGCATGCATTCAGACCTTGCCTGGTTTTTGTTTCTCTCTGCGGTGCACTCTAGCTCAGGAACAGGAAATGCAGGAGTGGTGAGAAGTATGTTTTCCACTTGGACAGAGTGCCAGGGCATCCCGATATTATACCAGGGGCCCAGGAGTGATGCTAACTTGGCCAGAGAGAGTCTCTTGGGAACAGTCACCTTCATGATCATTATTAAAAGTATTTGTCATGTGACATTATTTTTTGGATTACAAATGCAGAATCTAATAGCCAGCATGGCTATGTGGTCATGTTGGCCGTAGGGTTTTAGGAGTTGCAGGTTAACCTTTCCCCTAAACATTTCATATAACTGCTTGTACCTTAGATGCCCCACTTATCCTTGGACAGTTTTACTCAAACGTTCTCATAGTTTCCAAGTTATATACCAAGGATTGTAATTGGCAGGTTTCCCTGTGAAAAGACAGCTGTAGTCCAACAATATCTGTTCCCCACTCTCATTCTAGCCAAATTTTCTGAGCAAATATTTATAGATAGTTCTGCCTATCAATGGATATAATTTCTCATAAAGAGTGACTATAGACATTTGTCTTGCAATGAATAATACCTTAGCTTTTGTTCATTTCTGACCTTTCCTCTTTTCCCCTCCAGTGTATCCCTCTTCGTTAAAACAACAAATCAAATCCCTTCCTTGGAAGCTGATTGTTCTGATGTTTATCCAATTTTCTAAACCTATTGGGGGGACAGGATCCAGCCTCTTAGCTAGAGTCTGTGAATTTGAGGACTTCACATTATATGTTTTTTTGGGGGAAACCCAAACAATTCCATTTTGTTTGTGCCTTTAGTGTGATTGAAAGTCCTACCTGACATGTGGTGTGAATGTGGAGAGATACGGAATTTGGCTCATTTGCTGGTTTGTCAATTACTACTAAAAGTATGTGTTGATGAGGATTTAAGTTTGGTCAATGACAAAGCCAATGAAGCCAATAACATGGCTTCATTTTGGCACTTTAAAGTTTGATTTGGACATAAAAGAATAAGAATTGAGAAGTCTCTTCTTTATTCTTTCCCCATCCCTTACATGTTCTATTTATTGCTAGTTTCTAATTGTGATTTATGGCGATGGTGCAGTAAGAGCTGGGTAGGATTGACTAATAAATAATGTCACACAGCAGCTAGAGGCCTGGCTATGTGTTCTTACTTAGTTTATTAGATTATAGTTACTAGAACAATACACTTATTATCTCATTGGGGGAAATCCAGCATATCAAATTCCTCCTAAATATGAGTTTTATGAACTAGCATGTGAAGGAAACTGTTTTGGCATTCACCTTCTTCTCTCTTTAGATTTTTCTGAGCACAGAGTACAATGCCTTCTGAACACCTCAGGCAACATTTCTAAAGCTTTCTGGCAAAGTTTTCGAAGAAGGATTAGAACTGACACATTTGCTTCAGCAAAGTGCATTGTACATCCTGCTGCAGACATTACGACTCAGATCAGTCCAGCTTGCCTCTAGAATATGTCCTAGTTGCTGGTTCAAGGTGGAGAATGAGGACAAGGCTACCAGCCATGAAAGAACATTTGGAAATGAACAGATACATATGGAAGAAACTTTGACCTATGTGTAAAAACTGCCTCAAACATAAAGTCAACAACAATGATAATAACTGCAGTCTTTTTCATGGAGAACTAAATTTAATTTATGTTGGTGAGAATGGAACAGCCTATACATAGGGTTTTAACCAAAACTGGTAGGTGTGAAACATATAGTTTGTAGGCTGCAGTTTTGTAGGACAATGGGTTTTTTAAAGTCTCCTCCCATTTTCATTGTAAAACAAGACAAATGCATCTTTGTTTAAAGGAGTCTTGGAGAGCTGGAATCTTCTCCAGCTTGACTCTCCACGAAACAAACCATGCACTTACAGCAAAAACACATGGAAGTGTAGCTTGTTTTATTTGCTGACAAAATTAAGCAGCATACAGCAGCAGTGATTACTTCCTGTAGGTTTCATGAGAAAGTGGCCTTTGGACCTACTAAAGTTGCCAGTCCCTGTCAATACTGATGCTGATGGTAATATTATGTATTCTTCGCCATCATTGTTTGAATTTGCTACCTAAGCAAGTTGCTCAGAATATTTGCAGAGAGGAGGAGGAGAATGTAATATTCTTTGCATTAGTCAATCATTCAAGACATTTTGATTACCATGTGGTAACATGACAAGACAGGATGAGGCCATGTTGACTGAAGCAAGAAATTGTAACCTTGTTAATCCCCACTTTAAAGAAATTAATAGATTTCCTCCCTCCTCTGGAAATAATCTTGAATCTTAAAAACATCCCCTTACTTCATCATTAACAATAAGCAAAAAAAAAAAAGGTTATACTTGTATGGGAACATTGGTCACTATACTTGTGCAGACTTTCAACTAAGGAAGATGCTGAGTAGTTTAATGGACCTACTTGTTGTCAAAATTGGATTCTGGAAGTGATGTCATCACCATGTGCTTTTGTTTACCCATGTGACCGGAAGTGACATCATCGATGCCCACGTGGTCGGAAATTATGTCACAGCCATGTGCACCGGAAATGACATAGTAGCAATGCACCCTGTTTATCAATGTGATTGGAAATGATGTTCTTTAGTAGCCTCCATGACCGGAAGCATTACGGCGAATGCCACGTGGTAGGAAAGGACATCACAAAGCAGAAATGGCCACCTTCAGCTATACTCCAGACCGGAAACATGTGGACTGCCACCCCGGAAATGAGGGCAGGGCAACCCTTGCAGATACCCTCTATAACCTATATGACCTCCCCAGAGACGGCCCTTTTGAAACAGGCTTGGCTTTTTGCATGCCCAAATAAGTTCTGAGGAGCCAACATAAAGATGACAAGCAGGCCACTGAAGACCAAGGATCTTTCTTTACCACATAAATTGCTGAAAATACAATGGAGGAAGAGGACTTGGGCAAAACATGTAAGCACCCCATTACCTGAAACAGATGTGGGTGCTGTGGGCATGTCCCTACCCCATGCACCCTTGAAGAAAAACCCCCAAAAGGTGAAAAAGTCTAACCTGCAGCCTAGGGGTTTTTCGTTTCAACCCTTGACTCTGAAAACCAACTCATTAGACTTGGATTTTTCTACAGCTTCTCAGATGGGTAGAAAGAAACTTTTTTTCTGTAGCAGAGAGCTCTTTCTGCAGCAGAGAGCTTACCACTTTTACAGCTGGTCAAGACTTGGATTCTGAAAGTACTACCCCGACAAAAAGCTGTTTGGAACATAGTGAGCAGTGGACCTACTGTAGCCATGAGTGTGATCTAAAAGGACTGCTCCAAAAACTGCAGACCATAAGATCTTCAACTGTTGAAGGTTGTCCAAAAGCCTGTAGATGTTGTGGGTGGTGGGGATACTTTTCAAAGCCACCAAACTAAGTGGTGAGAAAACAAGGCAGGACGAATTTGGACCTACCTGGTCTCTGTCCCAGTTATTCTTTGATGGCTTTTTGGAAGAGGAAGAAAAGAAAGATGAAGAGAAGGCAGCTTTAAATGAAACCCTGGAAACTGAAGTGGGCAAAGAAGCCACACCAGTAAGAATTTTATTTCTCAGTTTGTTTTTCTTGAGAAAGCATGTGTGCATGTATGTGTGAGAGAGATGGGTGGGGGAGGAGGGGAGAGATGGAAAAGTTTACTAAAATGTTCTTCTATTTCATTTTGTATACAGGAGTATGTCCTTTACAGGGATCTTGCTGAAAATCTGCACATCAGCGATTCAAAGACATATTCCCTTTCCTGCGTTTCTTGCACATCCAGCAGTCCCGAGTACTAGGCCTCTCTCCCCCCCTGCTGCTTTTATTTTTACCAATAAAATGATTTACCCTACACCAGTGTATTCATTTATGTATTATCTGACAAAATGGCAGAGCATGAAAAAATCTTAAAGAATATATATTATACACCTGGTGAGGTTGGGAGCATTGGGGGTGTAAACCCTCTTTTTCAAGAGGCCAAAAAACAGAGCAAAGGCCTGAAGAGAGGAGAGGTCATCAAATGGCTTTCGGACCAAGATGCTTACACGCTACATAGACCAGCCCGGATTCACTTCAAAAGAAACAAGACTATTGTTTCTGGACTAGATGCCCAGTGGCAGGCTGATTTAGTAGATTTGCAGCATATTACCAAGTACAATAAGGGTTACAAGTATATTTTAACAGTGATAGGCATCCTGTCTAAATATGCCTGGGCTTTACCTCTAAAAGACAAGATAGGCAGAGAAGGCAAGACGATAGGAAGCCTGGAAAATTGCAAACAGACTGTGGTCGTGGGTTCCTAAACCAGTCTGTAAAGAATTTGCTAAAACAACATAGTGTCCATCACTTTGTCACCAATAATGAAGTCAAAGCAGGGGTAGTGGAAAGATTTAATAAAACTTTGAAAACTAAAATGTGGAGGTATTTCATGGCTAATAATACCTTTACCTATATTGATGTACTACCACAATTCTTAAAAAACTACAATCCAGTACAATCCAGTACAATCCAGTACAACTGGAATTGGAACTGGAACAGGAACTAGATGTAGATGGGAACAAGATCTAGAACTAGAGTTAGAACAAGAACATTACCTGAATTTCAGACTCAGAGCTACTGGCGGACTGGTGGCCTGGCTTTAAGCAAAGTCTTGGAGTTACCTAATCAATAAGCTACACCTGTGGTGTTACGATTGCAGAGCCCTTAACGCGGTACAGCTGGTTTACATTAAGGCATACTATCCTACACAACTGGTTAGGCCTGGGGTGCCCAAACTTTTTGGTCCGTGGGCCAATCGTGTGATTCAGGAAGCCGGTCACTAAGGCCTGGGGGCCAGGTGCAGCCCCAAATCCCAGTTCATCTGGCCCACGAAGCCCTTGTCGCTCCTGGAAGCAGAAGTAAAACACGGCTGCACGGGCGTGTTTTTCTTCCACTTCCAGGAGTGATGAGGGCTTTGTGGGCTGGATGAATTGGCATCGGGGGCCGCACCCAGTCCCCAGGCCTTAGGTTGGGGACCACTGGGTTAGGCAACCACTTAGTACCTAACGTCTTTAACTGTTGAAAAGTTGCAGAGTATTTTAGTCCTTAATGACTAAGCACAACCAGCTGACAGGTTTCTGCATACTTTGAAAAAGAGATGGAGTTTAGGCTGCCAAAAAATGCAAAGAGAGAACAAGTTAAAGAACTCTCTATCTTGGTTAAGTAATAAATTTCAAGATCTGTTAAAAGTACTCCCCCATGCTGTATGACTCAAACTAAAGGGTGAATTTCAAAATATTAGGTAACAAGAACTGGACCAATTCTTCAACCAATTTGCATGACCCATCTCAACTGCCACCATGTCAACCCATAACCACACATCCCAGAACAGAAAGAAAATGGAGAAAGGGCATTTCAATTCAGCCTAAGATCAATCTTCTTCTTTTGTGTCCATGTCAGACTCTAAACTGCCAAAATGAAACCACCTTGTAGTGAGTTCATTCTGTAGTTCCTTCCATCTGACCTAGTGTGAGAAAGATTAGCCAGAATAAGCTTTAAGCTTTGGGGTTTTTTTTAAAAAAAATCTAACACAGTTGATAATAACCTCATATATCTCATTAAAATACTCTGCAACTTGTCAACAGTTAAAGATGTTAGGTACTAAGCAGTGATGGGATGTCCCCGGTTCCAGACGGTTCCCTGGAACCGGTAGGACCAATCCCGGAGGGTTCTCCGGGAGGGTAGACAACTTTTGAGGCGTCCGGTACCGGACGCCTCACCGAAAGAATTTTTTTTAAAAAAAAAATCGGAGCTAAAATGGCTCCAATTGACTGCGCATGCGCAGAAACTCAATCTGATGCATTGCGCATGCGTCAGATTGAGTTTCTGCGCATGCACAGTCAATTGGAGCCATTTTAGCTCCGATTTTAAAAAAATAAATTGTTTTAGAGCTTTCAGGGCGGCGGCGGTGGCACTAGCCCTCTGAGGAGGGCACCTCCCCGCGGCACGTTGAGGGCTGCCTGGGCTGTCCGCTGCCGACAAGCCCCATGCCCTGGGGACACCCGGCGCGGCGCACCGCGGCCACCTCCTCCTCCGCCGGGCGCCTGTGGGCTGGGTGCCTGCAACCGCCGCCCCCCGCCGCCGGAGCTGCCGCTGCCTGCATCCCTGTGGCCTCCTCCTTGGGCTGGTCCCTTTTTAGCCTGGCTGCGGCGCCTGGCGGAGGAGGAAGTTGCAGGCGGCGGCGGTGCGGCATGGGGACGGCCCAGGGAGGCTTGGCAGCTGCGGCTGGAGCCTCCGCCAGAGCCACTGCTGCCCGCCGCCCCTGGCCGTGGCCGGAGCCGGGCTAAAAAGGTACCGGCCCGAGGAGGACGCCACAGGGGTGCAGGCAGCTCCGGCGGCTGCGGCTATGGACGACAGCTGCACCCAGTGGCTCCTGTGGCTGCAGTCGGGGTGCTGGGTCCCAAGAAAGGTAAGCGAGGGGTTTTTATTTGGGGTGGGTGGGTAATTTATTTGTGTTTTGGGTGGGTGGTTGTTTTTATTTTATTTATTTATTTATTTGTGTCTGGGTGGGTGGGCTGAGAGGGAGGTGTGTGTGTGTGTGTGTGTATGTTAATTTTTATTTTTATTTATTTTTTTTGGCCCCGCCCACAACATCATGACGTCATGACGTCGGCTTTGGCCATGACGTCATGACGTCATGACATTGGCCACGCCCATGACGTCCGTGACTTCATGGCGTGGTAGTAGAATTTTTGTCATCCCATCACTGGTACTAAGTGTTTGCCTAACCAGTTGTCTAGGATAGTATGCCCTAATGTGAAACAGCTCTACCTCTTTAAGAGCTCTGCAATTATAACAGCACAGGTGTAGCTTATTGATCAGGTAACTTCAAGACTTTGCATGAAGCAAGGTCTCAGTTCACACTTCTTTAGTTTATGCATGCAAGATTCTATGCTCCTCATACTGTCTATGTGTTCAAGACTTCTGCTGGTTGATATTTTCTGAGGGTGGGTTGAGAAGGATGGTGGAGGATAGGGGTGCCTGGTGGGTGGTGGTCCATGGGGTAGCAGGGGGTCGGAATCGACTGTGTGACTGAACAACAACAACATCTCCTTACTTGGACCAGTGCAGAGATCTGTCTACTGAACTATCTTTGGAAATTGTTAAATGTATTAAACCATAAGATTTATATTAGTCAACCAATCCTGTCCTAAAAATATCTTTACATGATTTTACTACTGTCACTGCAAATGTAGGGTACCATCAAGGCAGAGGGAGGCTCAGCTTTGTTTTGTAACTTGCTGTTTTCTGTATACATATGAAAACAACAGAATATGCTGGAATTGGGAAAGTTGGAAACTATTTTCAGGTATTCTAATTCTGTGAAACTGTGAAAGACATACACACACACACACACACAAACAAAGCCTGGTTATATAATCTCCCTCCATAAGCAGATATGCTACATCAAATCTTTCCATACCTCATTTACATCTGCTAATTTATGTAAGTGAGTTCATTCTTTACAACTACCTCTTAACTAAAAATCAAAGCTGAATAAATTTGTGTGTGTGTAAGCTTCAAGATAATCAAACTGAGAAACTCAATCCCAGGTTGCAGAAAATTATATAAATGGTACTTTATTCCTACTTTAAAATGTCCAACGTGTTTCAGCTTTCAGCCTTCTTCAAGGCACAGGTGTTATTATTAGAAATCTCTTTCTATTTATTAGCTCTGTAACCAGCTTAATATAGTGAAAAAAGTTTAAAGTAAAAGAAAAATAAAACTTTCTCAACCTTGAACCTGGCCCTGCATTCAGACCCAAGAATTACTTATACAAGAAACTACCATATGCAAATTTGCATTCCCTCCTAGCTTCTTTCTCAGTGCTGCATTTCTACTCTTGGCAATGCTTAAGTGTCCATCTCTACTGAAGATAGTGTTCCCTTTATTATGCTTCTAGTTACTTACTAAGAATTAGATCCTTTCATAATATATATAATATTGGATAGCAAGGGATCTCCAATGGTTTCAGTCTTGGGCAAGTACTTTGGCAGCTTCCCATGCTATTTTCAGGGTCTTTACATTTGTGATGAAAGTTCTTCTTGGTGCATTTCAAGGGCATCCTTGATGCCATTAGTAAAGGGGTCCAATTTACTACTACCTTAGGGATCCTATTTTCCTGCATACAAAGAATATGGCCTGCCATTTGGAGTCTTCTTCATGCAACAATGTTATGTAATTATGCTTCTAGTTAGAGCTTTAAAAATAATAAAGTACAGACCTCTTAAATAATGACCAGAAGCTATGAGGAAGCTAGCATAGAAAACCACAAGGGAGTAATTTGCTGTTTGTGTTTGGCACCCATAAGTAGATAGACAACCATACTCTGAAGTGGCTGAAACATCCAAGTGTCAAACACGTTAATCAGCCCAAGAGGTTGAAAGAACATAGTGGAAACTTTACAGCTAGTCTTCTATATATAATTAGGGGAGAGGAGCCATAGTCATGGGCATTCCTAGAGCATCAAGAATAAAACATGAATTTAGGACTAGCAAAACCAGATGTGCTTCAGATCAGCATATTATTTATGTTTTGCTAGTGAGACAGGATTTAAGCATAGTCAGGAGTATTTCGGAAAATGACTTTCTGGGTTGCAGCACCTAAAATATCTTAGATAACGTGGTCAGGTTGTGCTGTTTGAGGGAAAATTCTGGGATCTGTATAACAAGCTTTAAGAAGTATGTGTTAAAGCATTTATGATATTCCTTAAAACATTGCTTTGCTATACAAAATACTGTACATAACTGATATGTGGGAATGGTGCTTTTGTAATCTTCTCCAAAGCAAATAGATAAAACAAGTAAATCAACGGGGGGGGGGAGGTATTTTTCAATTAGATCTAAATATAAATGGGATGAATGGTGGTATATTAAAAACTACTATACTTTCTGAAGGCTTGCTACTGTACAGAGTGTATTATATGGACAAGGTCCAAGAAATGTTGTGAAGTCTAGTAATTACTGCCATGCCAGATGCTGGATAGTACAGACACAAAGTGGGTTGAATGCAGTGTCACATTAGACATACTTGCCAAAAACAGACTGTGCCTACGATCTGTACATCTCTTTCTCACTTCCTCTCTGGGGCATTTTTAAGTATTGCTTAATTAGCTTTTGTTTACTCAGTGTAACATTTAATTTCTCTTCGATGCTTGATTTGGGAGAGGAGGATTTAAGCTTGAAAAAAGATAGCTTAGATGTAAAGTATTACATATGACTGGGGAATTGATGTTCTGAATAGACAAAACTAACAGGGCTAGTCCATGTCGTGTACATTCTTAATATGTTAGCCAATGCATTTGGTCCTCATAAGCAATTGGCATGACATCCATTTTGAAGATAGGTAAAGGTAAAGGTCTCCCTTGCTAGAAAGCCAGCTGTATCTGATTCTAGAGGGTGGTGATTGTCTACAGCCAAAGAGCCAGTGCTGTCTGCATCTGCAGACATTTCCGTGGTCATGTGGAGGGCATGATTAGATTGCAAAGTACACAGAATGCTGTTACCTTTCCCAGCAAAGTGGTACATATTTATCTACTTGTAATTTCTTGTTTATGAAATGCTAGGTTGGTAGGAGCTGGGCAGGCACCCATTCCATCACACAGCTCTCAAGTCATCAAGCTCAGCATCTTAATCACTAAGCCACTACGGCCCCTATTTTCAAGATATTCCTTACAAAAAAGATGCCTGAATTGTCATTTAATCATCTAGCAAATAATTACAGATATTGTGTTGGCTTTCCAATGGCTTTTTCACCTTTGGACATGTTGGACAGTTACCTTGTAATTCAGTAACAAGTTTTTTCTGGGGAATTTAATCACCCACGTGACAAAGGTTTTTGGATTAGTTGCTTTGACCTCAGAAATAGATTTCTTCTTTCTCTTCCATTAATGAGGCTCTTGTTACATAGTAGAATCCAGCTTGTTTCACCAATTTCATAATGAATGTAAGTAAACAGTGAAAGGAAAACAATGCCTTCCTCCTAAAAAAACAAAAAACAAAACAAAAAAGCAGTCAAAAAAACAGTGGACAAGAAGGTATGTTTGAAATTTACAGAATTGTGAGGGTCTTTAAAATATGCATTTTGTTCCTTGTTGCTTCTGAGTGAAGGAAAAATTCAGATTAGAATTTCAAATGACTGTCTCAAAAAGCAGCTTTCCTAACAAAAATCAGCCATACGCAGATATGCTACATCAGGATAAATCACAAATAACATTCTGACAATTCTTTGCATTCTTTTATGTCACCTATTCTATTGCTGCAGCTTAATGACTTCACACACAAGACAATGGATGTGAGATATTTCATCCTTGGTTAGATTCTGAATGAGGCTGACTATCTTATTATGGCCAGAGGATATTCTGAAGATTCTCTAATACAGTTAAGAGATCTTGCCTCCTGTACAAGAGTTATCAAATGCTTTCTCTTCAATCATAGCTTTTTAAATTTGCACAAAATATGCCTTGTATGAAACTCCTTTTGTGCAGAACTAGGGCCATTTTCTCTTTGTGAAGCTAATTGTGCATGCACACATACATGTGCATGCACAACAAACAGAAAAAAGATAGGCTAGTTCAATTATAAAGACATCCATTGCTGCTATTTTGATTGGTCCTGAAACACAACAATATAATATTTTACAAATTTTAAACAAATGTGCAAAAAAAAAAACAGACCTGAAAGTGCATGTGAAATCTAGTTGAGATACAAGGAGTGAGATCATAATCTAGCATGAGGTCAGAATTTGTAGTCATCCCAATACCTCTTTGTAGGTCTGAATCAACTATTGTGTATAAAATAACTTAGCCTGAGGCTACCTGATGTTCCCCATTTTCCCCCTGTTGTCTAGCCATAATGTTAGCTTGCAGTGGCCCTACTCTATCGTATCTATTGATGACATGCTAAGTGGTCAACAGAATCTCTCTGACCCAATTGTCAGCTGGCAGCAGAACAGAGCAGATGGATGAGGAGATGACACTATGAACCCTTTCTGGCTGTGGGGCTGTTAAACTATGCAGACAACGAATCCTATGACAATATGAATGAGCAAGGGAGGAAGGAGAGATCAAGACATAGAAAAGTTAGAAAAAAGGAATGGAGTGCAAATAGTGTCAGGAAGCAGGAGGAGGCTACACAGAACATTTGGCAACCAGTAAAAAAATGGACTAGAATGCATCCTTCTCCTTGTGGTAAGTAAACCCACTTAAAGAATCACTGTTGAATGGCTCGAATAGATGCCTTTGAGATGTGGTGTTGGAGGAGAGTTTTGAGAGTCCCCTGGACAGCGAGGAGAACAAATAAGTCAATCTTAGAAGAAATCAACCCTGACTGCTCCTTAGAAGGTCAAATAGTAAAGATGAAGCTAAAGTACTTTGGACGTCAAATGAGAAGAGAGGATTCCCTTGAGAAAGCCTTCATGCTGGGAAAGATGGAGGGAAAAAAGAAGAAGGGGTGGCCAAAAATGAGATGGCTAGATGGTATTGTAGACACAATGGGCACAGAGCTGAGCAAATTGAGGAGGATGGTGGAGGATAGAGGTGCCTGGCGGACGGTGTTCCATGGGGTCGCAGAGGGTCAGAATCAACTGTGCGACTGAACAACAACAACATCTACAAACCTTGAAGAGTTGCTTCTGACTGTGCAATAATTCAGAGCTAGGTAGATTAATGGTCACACTTAGCTTAGTGGAGGAGCCCAGGTGTTGCAGAGGTTAAACTGCTGTACTGCAACCTGAAGGTCATGAGTTCTAACCATGACCAGGGATCCAGGTTGACTCAGCCTTCCATCCTTCTGAGATCAGTGAAATTAGTACCCAGTATGTTGGGAACAAAATGCTAATTAACTGTGAGCTGCCCAGAGAGTGCACTAAGCACTATGGGGCTGTATATAAGTGTGATTGTTTTACTTTTGCATGTCAGCTGCTTTTGCATGTCAGCTGCCTTTAAGCACACTGCTCATTAATTGTTCAATCCTGACATAGGGCTCCAAGTGGAGCTAGCCTCTTTGAATCAGCAAGGAAGAAAAAGTTTTTTCCCCACCCTTGCTGAGCCTTTTTCTGGGTGAGAAGTTTTGCTTTTGCTTGCTTATACTGCCTGGGACTTTAACTTAGGTGGGGCCTGTCCATGGGGTATCAATGAATCAACTGCGACCCAAGGATTGTGAGTTCTATCCTTGCCCAGGGGTCGGGTTTACTCGACCTTTCTTCTGTCCCAGGCCGATAACATTGGTTAAACTGCTGTCCTACACCCATTCATTTGTGAGTTCTTTCCTTCTGGGATCCAGTTTGACTCAGCCTTACATCCTTTTGTAGGGGTAATATGGTATATGGGGGGACAATGTTAATTAACTGTTGACTGCACTCAGAGTGCACTAGCACTATGGGGAAATATAAAGTGTGATTGTGTTGCATTAATATCAGTCAGCTATTATCATATAGAATCAGCTTTCCCCAGTGTTTTCTAGCAGATATGTTCTCCTCTGGCATCCTGGGGGTCTCAATGTCCCTATGGTGTGGCACGTGCATTCACTCCTCCCGAGTCTCTGGGTTGACTCCGCTTTTCAGCCTCAGGGTGGGTGCCATGAGTGCACACTATCCATGCTTCCTCTGGACCCTGACTCCATGTGCCCGTATAATCCTGTGGGTTTCTTCTTGTGCATACCCCATTTTTCTTGATATGTGGGCAGTTCCTGCTGGTGCTTTCTCTTTTCATTCAGGTTCCCAGACTGCCGCAGCTTCATCCCACAGTGCTTCCCTGGGAGCGTGCATCTTGTCCATTAAAAGGTGCATATTCCCTCCTGATTCCGCTTGCTAAGGGGCATCTTGCAGTGGAGATAGTGCAGTTCCTCCCTGCCAATCTTGCATATTGAAGAGTTTATTATGCGGTTCGTCTGCTGTTGGTGTGAATCTCATAGTTTGGGTGGCGCATTTCTGAAATCATGAAGGTGGACCTCCTTCCATGCATTGGACTGAGGTGCCCCTGCCTACGTTCTTCTGTTTTCCTTGTGGTGTGTCCACTGGTGGTGTGTATCTCATAGATGGGATGGCACATTTCTGAAATCAGAAAGGCGAGGCTTGCACTGGTAGACCGCCTTCTATGTAATGGATCGAAGTGCCTCCCTCACCTCCTTTCTTTTCCTCTCATACCTGATAGTATGCTATGTGCCCAATTTTATAGTTCCAGAGTCTAGGGCCTCCAACCCACTATGGGTTCATTGCCTTCTGCTTCAATTTTCTCCTTCTATTGCACTGGGGCTTCCAGCTTGGTAGGACAGTTGTGTGTGTGTGTGTGTGTGTGTCTGAGTTCAGCCATTGTCTGTACCCCATGTGGTGGGTTGTGTGGGTGATTTTAATCAGAATAGCCTGTTTAGTTATTCAGTTGGGGTCTCGGTTAATTTAGGGCCTCAGACAGCACTATCACTTGGGGTGCCTCACGGCTGTCAGATTAGCTGCAGAACTGGGTCCCACTGATCCAGTGGCGTCGTGCAGTGTTCAGCCGCCTGGGGCGAAGAAGAAAATCGCCGCCCCCCCCAGCTCCCCGCTGCCGCCGGGGGGCCCCCCGGACCCAGGCAGAAGGCGCCCCCTGCTGAATAGCGGTGCACGCGCGCTTGCGCACGCGCGCGCCGCACACCTCCGCCCGCTCGCCCTCCAGGGGCCCTCCGTCACCCACCCCCAACGAGCGCACCTCCACCTCCAGCAACTCGCTCGCCCGGCTGGCCGTCGGGGACTCTCCTGGCGGGCGGCCCACATGCGCGCGCACGCTACCCACCTCCTCCTGCCCAGCCAGCCGCCAGGGGCTCCCCGCCACGGCGCCACCCCCCCCCCGACGAGCGCCCCGTCTGACGGCAAGCTGGGTGGGTGGCTGGGCGGGCGGAGGCGAGCAGCGTGCATGCGCATGCGGGCCGCCCTCCAGGAGAGCCCCCGATGGCTAGCCGGGCGGGCGGGCCCCCTCCTTGAATTGTCTGCCTAAAAAAAACCCCTTTTTCTCCTCCTCGCCCCCGACGGCCAGCCAGGTGGACGGAGGCGAGCAGCGCTCGCCAGCAAAACGGCCGCCCTCCGCCTGGGAAGTCCTGCTTCCTAAGCCCGGCCCCAGGCAGAGGGAGGCCAAACTGGTGGGGACATTTTGCCGCCCCCTGAAATCCGCTGCCCATGGCATCCGCCCCCCCCCCCCACGTGACGCCACTGCACTGATCAGGAAGATTTGCCAGCTTCCTAGTCGCATAGCTTGGTCCTACTGTTGGGCACAGTGCTGGCCTGCCTGCAGAGCTTTTCTGCTGTCCCTATTATTTGGGATCCAAAATTATCTGGGGGTCGTGGGCAATGGACTGCAGACAAGGTTCTCAACCAGATATTTAAGAGAAAAGCAAACAAAAGCATCTTCTTAGACCACTTTTTAATACAACTAATTCAAAGAAGGAGGCTTACTTTTGTTCACTTCCAGCAATCACATGTGCTGGGAATAAACTTCTACCTGCATCAAAAATGTAGAAGCCTCTGACAGTGACCAGAAAAGTGTAGGTAGGAACACTTTGGGGGCGGGTTGGTTCACTCTAGCAAGGATATTGCCGGACTGTTGACTTTAGGAGCAAACCAGCCCATCCTCACAACCAAGCAAACAGCAGGCTAAATGCCTGCGTAGTCACCCTCAGAATTAAAGTTCTGTTGCCAGTTTATCTGTTTATGACTCATTCAATATTTATTCTAGAGGATGAAGGTTTATTTCTCCTTATCAGAAACCCAAGGGCAAACACTTACTACGGTTAAAAACCTTGGCAGCTCCCTTTCATGGAAACAACATAATAGGCTCATGCAACCCCTCTCCACTCCAACAAAGCCAAGGCACACATACATATCAAGTGTATTCATAGAGTCCAAGCAAAGAAGTTGTGTTATGCATCGTAAAAAGTCCAAATAGCTACATTCCAATTAAACTTCTAGTTAGGATAATATGAAAAAGATTTATTCAATTTTACGAAGATTGGACATTTGGGAGTGCTGGGACTAATTTTATCTGTTAATCTGAACTTTCAGTTCGCTTCAAGGACATCAAGTCCCAAATATCACCCTCTTCTCTCTCTTTCACAAATTGTTTTAAATGCAATTGGCATTTTGGCTTCAGAATAATTTGACCCCAATTTCTTGCAAAATGAAACAAGAGTGCCCTAGTCTTTTCCACTTTACAGATATGAACAGAATGTTGAATAAATAACAATGTCTTTTCCTTTTGCTTTCCGTTTTCTTTTAAGATAAAGGGGAGACAATGTTTACTAATGGTTTCTCATTGCCTTACGCAGCAGGACTCCTCATCCTATTTTGGCATAATGACAGAGCCAGTTCCAGTTTTTAAGAATTGTATGTTATCATTATTCATTATGGTACTGCACCAAAGCTTCACTCGGAAGCAATAAAGAAGAAAATGTATATTTTAAAGACTCTCATTTTCCCCTAAATGCTTGAATTAAGCTGCAGTCGGTGGCATTGAGAGAATTGAGTTATGTCCTGAAGCGGTGATTCTGCAGGAGTACGTCATGCCTGGAGATTGGGCTCTGATTAGCTTTTGAATTTTCTAATACAGCCTATTGATTTTGTGCTACAGTAGCTGCCATTAGATTGTGTACTCTGGCGTGTGGGGGATGGGTAGGGAGGTTCTGTCTTTTGCATGGGGAAATGATGAATGGTTGTCTGAGTGGCTTCCAGCACATATTTATTTCCCTTTCAATAAGAACAACAGTCAATATCATTTAGGCACAAAAAAAAAATCATCTGAGCTCAGGGAGGGTTTCTACTTACATTTTCATGTTGTCAGGCTTTTCTGCTGAACCACTGAGAAGCCTGACATCGGTAGGTAGCACCAGCTGGTTTTCTTTGGCTGGAAATCTATTGTTGTGTTTACTGCTGCTTGCATTCTTGTGGCTAAAGGGTTGTAAGAAATTGTGGGCAAAAGTGACAGCAGGAATGAGGAAATAAGTATCTCCTGTAATCAATTCTAGCACTTCCGTAAGCCTTTGAGATGGTTGTAGAATCTCTCCAGCTGGATTTCCCCCTCCTTAGTGTTGGGATTCTGGATTTTAGTTTGTGTGCATCCCTGTATGCATTGGAATTAATGATGCCTTTCCCAACATGGATTTCTTCTATTTTTATTTTATATTCCAGACTTTCAGTAGACCCTGAGAAATTAGGGATTTCATGCTGCGTCCTCTTCCATTTGTTGTTTCCTTTGGGGCATAGAGAGATTGTTTTATCTCACAGAAATCCTAACTCACACTCTCACATATTCACACACACCTTTTTTGATCTCAAAGTTTTAGAACCCCTCAGTCAGCAAGGTCAATGATTCTGGCTGAAGACAGTGGAAATTGTAAAAATGCGCTCCAAACTAGCTGGTAGAGGTATATGAGAAAATCTAAGGAGAGTGGATAGAAGTCATTTGTGGCCTTTGACAACTAGGAGCAATAGCTTCCCCACACACTGTGACATGTCTAAAGGGGCAATGTTACCTTAAGCTCATATTATTTTCCCCATAGCATGTGCTCAGTACTGAGTGCCAGGGGGCCATTAACTAACCTGGCAACCCTGAGGACTAACAGGTGCCGAAGTTCACAGGGAAGGGTGATGGTCCCCAAGTGGATTAATCTCACTTGAATCCATCTTGATAGAGGGCAGCAGCTTCATCAATACTGGCCTGGGGCTGATGAGGACTTTGCATGCCAAAAAGGGCTCAGAACCAGAAAGTGACTCATGCTGTGATGCATAAGGCAGATGAAAGGCCACAGAATTATATTCAAAGGACAGTCTTAATGTCTTATAACCATGATTATCGCCTATATTCGGATTCAGATATGGCAGAAGAAGAAGTGCTCTAAATATAGCATCAAAATATGAGGCAATGATGAATTCTGGGTTCTCATTCTGTGACAAAGATGAGGAATCTGTGGCCCTCAAGGTTTGGCTGAATTCCTAGCATCTGGAGGGCCACAACATCCTTCTCCTTGTCACAAAACTATGAGTTCTTGCATGCTAAAAAGGAACATTAAAATTATGAAAAATAATAAAAAGTTCAAGATGTGTTCTATCATTACCACACATGTGGTAAAATTTACATGCAATTTAGGTGTTTCTTGTGAGTTTCATAAAATTGCAAGTATTTTCTACTTATATATGACCTCAATATATGTTTAATTGAACAGACCCAACAAAAGCATGTACAGTAATACCTCATATAACATTAGTATCGAATAACACTAAAATCGCATAACATCAAGGAATCTGGGGGGAAGAATTGCATCAGATAACATTAAGATCCTATGGGATGCTTCAGATAACAACCGCGAAAGCCTGTGTGGTTACAATGTATCTCTATGGATCCCATAGAGGATCAGATAACACTAAAAATCATATAACACTAAGACTTGTGGAACCAGGTTTTAGTGTTATATGAGGTTTTACTGTATCTGTATTTCCTTTGCCTGAGGTAAAAGAGCAATATAAGCAGGGAGGATCTCTCAGGAAAGCCAGAAATCCCCAGGCAGCCATAAAAACTTACCATAAGACCTTGGACTTGTCACAGACTCAGAGAAAAAAAATATATCACAGGGGGTAGGGGGTGGGGGTTGGTTTGCTAAGAGAAGATGTATGTAAACCACTCTAAGCTCATTGGAGGAAATGCAGAATATAAATGCAATGATAGATAGATAGATAGATAGATAAATAGATAGATAGATAGATAGATAGATAGATAGATAGATAGATAGATAGATAGATAGACAGACAGACAGACAGACAGACAAGCAAGCACAAAAACAACTCACTTTGGTTGGAATATGCATTGATTTTAAACAGCACCTGTTCAGTTTCAATCCTGAGTTAACAATGTTCATTCAAATAGCTTACAAGTGATTTCGAGATGTTTATTTAGGTTTATGTGTTTCATACATATTCAGATATGAAAGTCCCATTGAAATGGCTCACAGAACTGTGTCAGAAACATTTGTGAAAATACTTTCCAAGAGAGTAATTTGCATAAATCTAAATAGTAAACCCTGTACTCATGTAAAATTTGGAAACAGGACTCTGGGGCTAGGCATAAGGTTCAATAGCCATGCCAACTACAAGAACTACCAATTTACAAGCTGACAGAAGGATCTGGACTGTGGAATTATAGGTAGAACACTAAAAATAGCTTCCCACTGATTCAATCTCGCTTAAAAGATAACATTGATACTCTGCCTGACAAGGATTTATGGTTACAATTTTCCTCAAAATGATAAAGCTTAAGGTTAAAATACGCTTCAAGCCCAACACATTAAAAGAATATTTCTAGCAAAAAAACAAAAAACAAAAACCAACCATGGATTTTAAAAGAGCCTCTTTAACATTCATTGTTGCTAACCCTTTTAATTTATTGTTTTGCACTGTTTATATTATAAATTGTGACTTGCAGAACTGATGATACAGGATTTTATGAGTTCAAGTAAGCACTCACAAGGGAGGGAGCCAAGATTTATTGGAGAAGTTTGTCTAAGGTTCATAGGTCAACATTTCAGAAATAAACATTATTCTGACTACCGATCATTCTGTAGCTAGTTATATTTGTGCTATATGAATCACAGACAGGGCAGATCTGAGGGAGAGACTAGGGTGTTAGAAAGGAGTAAAGGGGATATTTTCACATTGGCAACATATAAATAATATCAATCAATGACTGAACACTTGTTCAGATGAATTTAGAGGTAGACAGGTGTGGATAAAGGCAGAGGATGATTTCAAATCATTATCTTCAGATAGGACATAGTCTTTCATTTAAGCAGCTTTATTTGCCTACATATCCATTATCCCTCATGTTCTCTATCCAATTTTAATCAATAGGTTGGCTTAAAAAACTGACACAGTTCTGTTGTTGAGTCACACAGTTGATTCTGACCCTTTACAACCCTATGGAACATTGCCCACCAGGCACCTCTGTCTTCCATCATCCTCCTCAGCCCACCTAGCTTTGTGCCCAATGCATCTACAATACCATGTCGCCCAGTGTTGGGATGTCAAAAAATTTACTACCCCAACATGACATCATCACAGTGTGGGCGGAGCTAACATCATGATATCATGATGTTGTGGGCAGGGCCAAAGAAAAATAAAATAAAATAAAAATAAATAAATAAAATAGAATAAAAATAAGCACACACAGAGACACACCCCTCAACCCACCTACCCAACCACCCACAATACAAACCCGTAAATAAATTAATTAAATAAATAAAAAGGCAACTGATGCTTGGGAGACAAGCAACTCCAAGACTTTGCTTAAAAACCCCAAGCCAGGCTGCCAGGCCTGCCGGCCGCCAGGCCTTTTTAGGAACTGTGGTAGTACGTCAATATAGGTAAAGGTATTAAATACATATTAAAATACACACAGTCACACCACATCAAAAAGTGAGTCCCCACTTGGGAGGACAGCAAGGAGGCCGTGCATACGCGCCAAGCATTGTAGGCATGCATGCACACCAAGTGCTTGGCATGCATGCGCAGTGAAAAGGTAAGCCCCGAAGGTGGTTCCCCCCAAAAGCTGCTACTGGTTCTCCGGGACACTGGGGAAAGTTACTACCGGTTCTGGCGAACTGATGCGAACCTGTTGCATCCCATCACTACATGTAGCCATCTCATTTTTGGCCACCCCCTTCTTCTTTTGCCCTCCACCTTTCCCAGAATCAGGGCTTTCTCAAGTGAATCCTCTCTTCTCATTTGATGTCCAAAGTACAGTACTTTAGTTTCATGTTTACCATTTGACCTTCAAATGAGCAGTCAGGTTTGATATCTTCTAGGATCAACCTATTTCAGCGATGGGCAGCCAAATTTTTTACTACCACACTGTGGGCGGAGCCAACATCGTGGGTGGAACTAATGTCATAAAAACACATTAAAAACACATAAAAATACAAATTAAATACACATAAAACACATACAGATACACATACAAATACAAATTAAATACACATAAAACAACATTAAAATACACACTAAATACACATAAAATGCACATTCCACCCACCCATCTCACACCCAAAGGCCTGCCACTTACCCTCGGGAGCAGGTGGCAGGGCACTCACTTGGGCTGACAACAGCGACGGTGCAGCCTGGCAGCTCGGTGCAGCCTGGCGGTGCTGTGATGCATTGCATCCTGGTGGTGTGGCATAGTGGTGGTGCTGTGGTGAAGTGCAGTGTGGTGGTGCATGGTGACTCGAGTGAGGGCCTCAGCCGCTGCTGTCACCACCACACCTGTGAGGAGGATGCTGAGGGCCTCAATAGCCGCCCGACACTGCAGCCCAAAATGGCTGCTTGTTCAGTGTGCATGCGTTTTAAGATATCAAATGACACATGTACACATGCATCAATTGGTATCTTAAAACACATGCACACTGACCAAGCAGCCACTTTGAACTGCACTGTTGGATGGTCAGAGATGACCACTGTTGGGTGGTCAGCCGAACCGGCCTCCTCAAAAAAAAATAGTAACAACCCTGGGTGATCTCCCGGAAAAGTTACTAACCTCCATTGGAGACCACCCAGAATTGTTACTACCGGTTCAGGCAAACCATGCCCACCACTGACCTATTTTTTCTCCTCGCTGTCCAGGGTACTCTCAAAACTCTCCTCCAACACCACATTTGAAAGGCATCTATTCTTCTGCGCTCAGCTTTCCTAATGGTCCAGCTCTCACAACTATACATTGCCACAGGGAATACTATTGCTTAGACTATGTGAATTTTTGTTTGCAATGTGATGTCTCTACTTTTAGGTATGTTCCCCAGGTTTCTCATAGCTTGTCTCCCAAGCATCAGTTGCCTTTTTATTTCATGGCTGCAATCCCTATCTGCTTGTTCTACTTGTAATAAAAAGTTCTACTTGTAAGAAAAAGAAGCAAATCTATTAGAGAGGCTGCCCATCAACAAGGAAGCTTGATTATTTCCAATATTGGAGTTTGCTTGCTTGTTTACTTGTGTATTTAGTATTTTCATTTCAAAAACTTATTCCATACACTCCTAACCAAGCATAGAAGTAGACCTTTTCAGACAATCTCCCTGCTAGAAATTGTGATAGCAAAGATGGGATTAGATTGACCTGCTTACTCATGTTTCCTATGACTAGATCAGGTTAGTTTTATGTTGGCCAAATTGTTTAATACATAAATTGATGGGTTGAGAAACTCTTAAGTGTGCATTTTGTACTTAAATATGCATTGTATTTCCCTATGTGTGAAATGTTATTAATGAAACTTTGATTTATTAGCTGACTTGGTATTTAAGTCTTGGTCCAACATCTTGTTTGCCGACTTATTTCAGCATTTTCATTGTCAGATAATTTATAATGATGCTGTTCTTTTGATATTATCTCTGCTCTCACTGTATTTGTTTCTCTGTGTTATTGTTGGACATTTTGAGCTTCCAATAGAATGGAAAGAAAGTAAAGCTGTTTGTGGTGGGGGGAGAAACTGTCTTCATAAAGGTGCAGTTAAATTCCTTTGCATAGACCTATTAAACACAAGCCACTATGTTTATTGTTTGACTCCTGGATATTATGGTAATAGATACACAAGAAATGCAGAACTACTAACGGATGGGTACCTGCACAGTTATATGTATTAATGCTCTGCTTCATGTGCAAAATAGAATAACAACTTAAGCCAGGTGAATAATGCAAACATTTCCCTCTACATATTCATTTGTATGTTCAGGAAATTAGCTCTGAGCAGATGCCAATTATGCAATGGGAAGCCTCTTCAAAACAAAATGATGAAATTGGATTAGAAGGTTACACTAAAAAAATGGGAACATTATTCATTTTTGCCTTCTGATTGTTTCAGTCCCTTGAATACTTGTCTTTAAGAAAATAATAAACCTGAAAAAGATGTATTTTTGGCTGAGAACCACTTACAGCCAAACAACCAATAATCAAGACTTTATACAATTTTTTCCCTCTGTATGTGCTGCAGTGAGGAGCGATAGTGCAACCATAGACAATATTTAGTTCCTGGCATTACTGCTAGCTGCAGATATTTTTGTGGAGTGTGGGGTTTGTGTACTTTAAGCCTACAGGCAGTCTGTGGAACATCACTTGTACACCTGCTCTTGACTGTCCTGAAAAGGTTTCTGTTACAAGGGATGTAGCCACCAGCAATATTTCTCTTTCCTTTGCTCTTTCAAAGCCAAAATTGCCCAGAAATTGGAAAAGTTATTCAGGAGGATAAAGATCCCAAGCAAAAGAACAAGCTAAAGCAAACACCTAGTTACCACCAGACCCTAAAAAAGCTGTTTCAAATATCATTCTCCTAATAAAAGAGAACTACCAATATATCAAAATAACTCTCCCTCCAATCACTGTTGAGGTTTTTGACCCACACAGGAAACTAAAACAGTAAATTAGCAAAACCAATCTACCCATTCCTTCTGCACTCTCCTTACCATGGTATTTTCCTTATATGTTATTGTTTTGCAGCACTATACCTGTGTACCATTTAGAGAGGTTCTGTCTAGCATTCTTTTACTGTTGCAGTTGTGCAGTCAGCTCAGTGTGATTCAGACACATTCTAGCTCTTCTTTTTTTTTTGTAAGAAATGAGAGAGACACTGATATAAATGCTGGTGAATGGTGGGGAAGATGTGGCATGACATGTTAATTTTGTGTGACCTTTAGATATGAGGAATGTCCGGGGAGAGGAAATTCTTAAAGCACTACTCAGACCGTTCCTCTGAAATAACTGAAGGATACCTAGTAAGCTATTTCAACAAAACTACGCTGGTATCTGTTTAGTTTCTTTCTGTAAATACTATTTTTCAGCAAGCAGCAGAAAATATAAGGCACAGAACATTTCAGAAAGTTATTAAATACTATACTTTTAAAAAATAATTGATTTATGTCCCAACTTTATGTCACTACTATGTCCCAATGTGGTTATCTGATGATAATTGTTATAGTGAGTGGTAATATATTTCCACTACTTTTAAATTTTGGTGATATTTGCATAGTTCAGGGGCTGTGGTGGCTTACTGGTTAAGACTCTGATCTTGATGTCCAAAAAGTAGCAGATCAACAGTTTGAGACCTGAATACTACATGATGGGGTGTGGGCGTTATGCTCGTGCCTCACCACTGCTTTGAAATATGGAGGCCTTCCAATATGCCTCCAAGTGCAATTCAAGGTGCTGGTTATTATCTTTAAAGCCCTACATAGAAGTGGGCCAAGATACTTAAGAGACCACAAGACCCTGAGGACATCTGTCCATCATACCAGAGTGGACCAGAGAGTCTCTCTGGTCATGCCATCAGCTAGAGAGGCTCACCTCTCTAGCACTAGAAGGAGAGCCTTTTCTGTGTCCACCCCAGCCCTATGGAACCTCCTGCCAAGTGAGCTGTGCCTCCAGTCAGAGCTGCTGTCCTTCAGAAAGGGGGTAAAGAACTGCCTGGTGGGACATGTGTGGGGTGCAGGCTAGATGGTCAGCTCAGCCGGCTGGCTCTTTTGAATAATCCCCACATCTCTCCCTGAGTCTTAAGTTTTTAACCCTTTTAATTTTTAATTTTTTAAAATTTAATCACTGTGTTTTTAACTGTGTTTTTAATTTTGTAAGCCGCCCTGAGTCTTTGGATGAGGGTGGGATATAAATGTGATAAAATAAAATTAAAAATAAATAAAAATAATGTTGGGATGAGCTCCTATCATTTGTCTCGGCTCCTGCCAACCTAGCAATTTGAAAGCAAGAAATTGCAAGTACATAAATAGGTACTTCATTGGTAGGAAAGGTAACAGCATTCCCTGATCTCCAGTGTCTAGTCATGCCTGCTACATGACCTTGGAAATGTCTGTAGATGCAGACAGTGCTGGCTTATTGGCTGTAAATGGAGAAGAGCACTAGACCCTAGAGTAAGACACAACTGTCTTTCATGCAGGATAAACCTTTAACTTTTACTTGTATAGTTCAAATTAGTATATGCAGATTAAATGCAAACTATTTTCCTTTTTGTTAAGAACATCCTCTTTTTCAGTGTACCTTGTCTTATGTGCTTTCTTTTTGCTGATTTCTATTATCCTTTTTCACAATGGAGCAGTGGTTCTCACTTTGTTACATTTCTTCCATGCATGTGCTCACTCAACACATCAGATACTTCGCCCCCACAAGCCCATCAATTTTTTGTTCAACATGCCAATCATGATGTGGGTAACAAATGCCTACAGAAAACAACCAGCTAGACTCACACTGGCCCTGAAAGGAGAGTGGATTGGTAACTCAAGCCTCCAAAGAAGTAGAGACCCAGAGGAAGGTGGAGAGATAATATCAAATAAATATTACAAGAACAAATAATACCATTCATCTCCATTGACACATGATGAAGAAGAAGGAGGAGGAGGGGGAGGAGGAGGAAGGAAGGAAGGAAAGAAGTAGTGTTGTAGTCAATAGATTAAGGCTCCAGGTCCCCTTTCTGGAGGGAGACCCAGAAGCTGCTGACAGGGAACTGGACCTTTTTGTTGGTGTCCCCAATGTTCTGGAATGCCCATCCATCACATAGCTGTTTCTCTCCAGGAATTTAAGAGAACCACTAAAGATGAACTATTTAGAGAGGCATTTCATGGTTTCTAGCCCTCCCTGCTTGAGATTCTTGATGCTATGGTTGTTTTGTTCATGTTCCATCTTTGCTTGCCATTTTAATCTGTTCATTTTACATATTTTTTGCTTATATTTTAACAGTATATATTTAAATCTATTTTCTATATTTATATGCCTGTTTTATTTTTATGTCCACCACCTTGCATGGCCTGCAGGCCAAAAAGGCAGTGTATAAATAAAATAGATGATAATGATTTAGGGAGCCATCTTGCAATGTTGCATTCTGTCTCTTTAGCCTAGGCCAGTGGTGGCAAACCTATAGCACACATTCAATTTTAATTTAATTTAATTTAATTTTTAGATTTCTATGCCACCCCATTCACGAAAGTGACTCTGGGTGGCTTACAGAATATACAGCAATACAATATGCACAACAATTATACAATACACATCCAACAAAAAACAGCATATGACAAACAATAATGATAAAATATCCAATATATAATAATCAGTATGCACAAAAATTAGATAATGCACATCCTACAAAAACGGCCCATAACAACAATGATATACAACCCCACTATGGTGGCATCTAACTAGAATGCATCTAACTTTTCTCAAGTTTATTACAATACATTTTCAGTAGTAAAGTCAACTGACACATACTGCAGACACACTAACTAGTTCAAGCCATTATAATTTTGTGCTTTAAATACAATCACTTTTTGAAATTTCTCCAAGAACAAGTGTGGTATGATCAGAAACTGCAGTCTTTGAGAAGCAGTCTAAATATATTTCAAACAGCAGACAAATTGGCATGGTTGTTGGATTATTTGTCTTATTCTTCTGCCATATCCGATTCCGAATATTGTTGATCATCATAGCGATCAGCCATGATGATTGTCCTGAGAATATAATACAGTGGCCTTTCTTTTACCTTCCACATTACAGCATGACACCCATACCACTGATCCAGTTCCGCAAGTCACTTTCCGGTCCTGAGTCCTTTGGGCACACAAAGCCCTCATCATCCCCAGGCCAGTATTGATGAAGCTGCTGGGCTCCATCACACCGCACTGGGGACTATCACCCTTCCCTGTGGACTTTGCCACTGAAGGTCATTAGGCCTCAGTGTTGTCATGTTAGTATAATTGTTGTGCATATTGTATTGCTGTATATTCTGTAAGCCACCCAGAGTCACTTTCGTGAATGGGGCGGCATAGAAATCTAAAAATTAAATTAAATTAAATTAAAATTAAATCTGTGCTATAGGTTCACCACCACTGGCCTAGGCTAAAGAGACAAAGTACAATGGGAGTGCTTCCTCTCTCCCCCAACACAGAGTTCACCTGCCCCTCTGTCCAGCAACCCAATGGGAGCACCTCCTCCCTCCCCCAGCACAGAGTTCACCACTCCCATCTGCTCAACAGCCCAATGGGAGTGTTTGCTCCCTCCCCTGTCTTGGGTAAGGCGGGCAGCTCACATGCAGCATGAGGATGCGGCATAGACAGCAGTTTGGGTACTCGGTCTCTAAAAGGTTCACCATCACTGGCCTAGGCTGTTTTCCAAAACAGCACAGAATGGTTACTTTATAAGGCAGTAATTTGAGCACATAGAAAAACAGTTCTGTTACTCCTTTTTAGCCTTGTGTGAATAAAAGAGTACCTAGGGCATGCTAAAGATGATCTAAGATGTTGTAAGTAAATCTTGTGAAGAACTCTCAAAGGTGTTAAAATGGCAGGGTTGCTGTTTCACTTGGAATCTGACGTGTGATGCAAATCAAATGTTAACACAACTTTCTCTGTAACCATGAGAGCTAGGAGCATGGTTCTCAATTAAAACTGAGATTATCACTGTTTAGTCAACATATTGTGTTATCTTTTCTTTGTTTGCATTCCATTCTAGCAAAAATATTTTCCACAGCACGCACACATGCATGTACACACACACACACACAAGTTATCTTTCTTGTTTTTAGACAATTGGTTTTAAGACACTAATTTATTTTCATCTTTTAAAACATCAGTATTCTGAAGGGAAATGTGGTGGGTTTTTTTCATGAAACAAACCTGGGCGAGCCTTTTAATATGTCAGATTATATCAGCAAACTTCAATGGCATTTCTTGAAATATAATGTCTGCTTTATAATGATCAAAAATAACAATCCAGCCACAGATGCCAGGAGCAAGCTGCATTATGAAAAGAAGAGATAGTAAAAGAAAGGTTATCAAGCTTGTTTCAATGACAAAAAGATTATTTTTTTCAGATGCTATATGAAACAATTGTTTTTCTTTAGCAGCAAAAAATCATGAAGATGGCAAGTTAAAAAGCAGATAGAAGGGCCCTGCAGATGAAAAACAGCTCTCATGTGTAAATCATGTGCGGTACTTTATTTTGGGGTGGATGGAAGGTAAAACAGAGGGAAGAAAAGAAAGAAGAAGGAATCTTGGGGATGGAAGGAGGTGAAGGGTTAATCTTGAGTCTGTGGTCAAGGTAATGTTTTTGCATGCATTTCCATAATGTTTATTATGTACAGTATTTATTATTGTTGTTGGCTGAAATCCTGTTGCTCTGTGGGTACAAGGAGAATAATGTCACCAGTAGTGGCAAATTGCTGTGGATTAAAATCTTATTTGGATAGTTTAAGGGTGCATCTGATTTCATTGCATTGTGTCTGAGTTGCATGCACCCTGGGGACTGCTGTTCCAGGGGACTGCTGGAATCTGTAGTTTGGTAAGGCATCTGGGATACTCTGCTGGATTTCAAAGGACTTTAGTAGATGTCTCTGGTTGAGAATTCCACAAAATTTACAAAATTCAGAGTTCTATAGAGTGGACACATGAAAGTTAAAAAGGAAACAATCTAGCTATGTGTAACTGTAGTGGAGTTGTACTGTAGAACTCCCAGGATAGTTTGTTTCTCTGACTGGGGTATTCCGGATGATGTAGTGTGTGAGAGAAAACTTTTCTGGGTTTTCCTTATAGTCATGAGAATGATTTCCTTTGACTCTCAGTGGCTGTTAATGACCTGAGGCAAAACACATTTTCTCAACTGCCCCAAATGAACTGGAATTTGCAGCAGAGACCTCAGTTATGCTCTTTCAATTCCAAAATATAGGCCAGGCGAAAGAGATCAGAACAAAGATAGTGGTTGAAAGAGAAGCTTTGTAGAAATGATATAAAAGATTTGAGCAAGATTGGCATGGATTTTGTAGTTGGATTACTCTTTAAAAAAAAAAAAAGAACAACAAAATCTTTCAAAAAATGATGATCTGTAGCATCCACCAATCATATTTAACATTTGTATTAACATTGATTTACTTTTGATTTTTCACTTTCAAATAATACAGAACATTTTATTGCTCTAACAGTCCATTGGATTGTCACTTGGGATGCTTCCAAAAGACTCCACATTTTACATTTTTTTTTGCTTCTTATATAATGACTGACAACACACAGCTCACAAAATTGGCACCTTTCTTCCTTTAGTTTCCCCTTAAAATAGTCTATATATCAAAAAATTGTAGTCAAGTGAAAATGCAAAGTTCATGTAGACATTTTTAACCAACTGAAGTCTTCTAGCTGAATATTAAATAGTGCCTTTGCTCTCTTAGATTTTTATTTCAATAATGGATATATCCACTATGTTATGATTTGACACAATGAAGAAGAAATCCCATTGTTAAAATATATGCAGTATATCAAGATACATTAGCAATTTATTATCTCCTAGTGAAGTGATGGAAGAACCTTTAAGAGACTGAGTGTCCGAAGAGGAGGAAGCAGTGCATGGACAGGTACCCTTGTGAAGTTGCTGGTGCATCTCCAGTGACATCACATGGGTGTGTGCACATGGCCTGCATGGGTGCACTACTGCTGCATTCTCTGCTTCCTAAGAGGGGTGAGTGGGAGTATCTGGCCACCTCACTTCATCTCTGCTGCTGTCTCGCCAATGACGACACACATGCCTACACAGAAGGTTGTGCATGCCACCTCTGGCATGCGTAACATAGGTTCGCCTACACTGTCCTAGTGGAACACCAACTATGGTTGGTTAAAGCTCTTCAACAAATATTGTATCAAGATTTTACAAGACTACCTATAGCTAAACTTTGAAGCCCACTGTATTTCATTCAATATGAGTAGAATGAAGTATGAAAATGACCATTCATTGAAAAGACAATAGGACACAATAGAAAACAATTGGTTTTCTCTCTTAATTGGTTTTCTCTCTAAATTGCTCATTACCTTTAAAGCCCTACATAGTAGTGGGCCCGGATACTTGAGAGACCACATCTCCCCAAGGGTATCTGTCCGTCCCAGCAGAGCGGATCAGAGAGGTGCCTTAGTTGTGTCATCTGCTAGAGAGGCTTGACTCTCTGGCACTAGAAAGAGGGCCTTCTCCTTGTTCGCTCCGACTCTGTGGAACCGCCTGCCCTTGGAGTTGCACCTCCAGACGGAGCTATTGGCTTTCAGGAAGTGTCTGAAAACTTGGCTGGCAGGAATGGTGTGGGGTTATGATGGTTCATTGACCCCTCCCCGCTGGCTTATTTAACATCTTACACTTACCCTCATATCTCTTTTATTCCACTCATTCCTTTAGCAATAAGACTTTGTTTTAAATTGGTTTTTAATCTTTTACTTTGTTTTTTAGAGTTTTTAACTGTTTATTGTATGTCAATTATGATCCACCCTGAGTTGCCTGTGCAAGTAGGGCGGAATATAAATTTAATTAAATAAATACATAATAGGAGAGAATGTACAAAGAATGAGTGGTTATCTAGGCAAAGTCATCAACAAAACACAACATTCTAGAGGCAGCTCTGATAAATTTTATTCATTTTTTTCATTCTTTCCTTTGGGTTGTTCAAATGATTCAATGCAAGTCTATGAGTTTGAGCAATAAGTGGCAGACTAGGTGTTAGAGGATGTTTTATCATGCAGGACTGAATTTAATGCCATTCAACTGCAGCCTGCTAAGTGGTAGATTTGCTAGAAGTTGAGGAGGCAGCAAGTGGTGTTTGGCTTTTTAGCCTACAAGCACTGCATTTTTGGAGTGTAATTGGAATATTATTTTTGATATTTTATTTTACCTTTTATGTTATTTTATTTTGGATTGAATTCAGACTTAAGTATTTGCCTGCAAGTTAAGTTTGTTGTGCCTGACTCTTTGCGACTCCAAGGACCACAGCATAGCTCTTCTGTTTTCCTCCATCCTCTGGAGTCTGCCCAGATCTACACCCACTGAGCCAACAATGCTGTCTAGCCATCTCATCCTCTGCCGCCCCCTTCTTCTTTTGCCTTCAATCTTTCCTAGCATCAGGGTCTTCTCCAGTGAGTCCTCTCTTCTCACAATTTTGTGAATGTGAAAATAGAAGAAATATATATAAATAAGGCTTGTAGAAATAGATAAGGTGATGTTGCCTGGAATTATTGCAACCATGGAAGGACTTATACCTCGATACCCAGATGAATATGAATGGAAATGATTGTTTGATTTTATTCTGGAATTAATCCTTTATTGAGAAAAACGCCAACTGTGACAATCATAGGGTTCTGACTTTTCCTTTAGATATCTATAAAGTTCTGCAAAGGCTTCAGGCAATGACAAGATGTAAAATTTCCTAACCTGACAGAGAGGTGAGTCTTTTGTTTTACACTTATGCCAATGAAGTAGAAGCTGCTCAGTTCTAGAATTCTATGATAGTGTTTCTTTTAACTCCAGCTTCTTTATTTCATTAAATGTATAGAACAGGAGGTAACTTGCGTATATGTATTTGTCACTGTATTCCTCAGCAAGCAAATAAAATAATGATGTTTACACACACTGTTGCCCTTTCTCTATAGCCACTGACTGAGAATTCAAGTTCAGTGAAGTACAAATTAGTAGACTGGTGTCAAAGCAAGCTGTTGTCCAACAGTGAGCTTGTATAGAATGTTCTGTATGCTGCTGATTTTTTACCTTTCCTAAAAGCCCACATAAAATTAGCCCCAATTAAATTCTCTGAATCAAGAGGGGGAAGCAAACATAGTTATTAGAGCTGTTACTGTTATCAATAGTTATAATAAGCTTCTTGGTATCTATGTTTCAAGGGGAAATCAAATGATAGAATGGTTGATAATACAAATCTGGAAAAGAATTTCTGATGTGATTCCTGCATAAAGGATCTTGTCTATTACGTTGTCCCTATCTACTGTAGGAGAATGAGGTCTATTTTCAGGACCTAAATACTGAATATTGTTTGTTTCATTTCTATATCTCTGAGAAAGATACATAGGAAGAACTAGGTCAACTAAAGACTTATCTAGTCCAACATCCTGTTTCTTCTTCACAGTGACCAACTAAAGGACTATAGGCCTCTTCAGTTATCACAGAAGTAGAGAGGTTATGGATTAGCATAGCTTTAATTCCTTAAAATGTCACTGATTTTCAATTTCTTTAGAAAAACTGGATATTGTGTTTCTATATCCAAAATCCAAAATATTAACGGTGCAATATTGCTAGGTAATGGTGTGCTTGCATTGCCAACAAGAAAAAGGATGCTAAGCTTTAAATAGCAAAGGGCAACCTGAAGGTTGACAACAGCAATCGCAGTAGTTAAGATGGTATACAGTGGGTTTCTCAACCTTGTGCCTCCAGGTGTTCTTGGATTTCAATTACCAGAAGCCCAAGTTAGCATACCTGCTGATCAGGGCATCTGGGAACTGAAGTCCAAAAACATTTGGGGGCCCAAGATTGAGAAACCCTGGTCTACAGGATAGTCTCTTGTGCTCAGTACCATTAATACTTGTTGATTACCATGAACACTTGCTTTTAATTTGGGTGAGAAATGGTTAACTGATTAAAAAACAAGTTAGCTTCTGGGATTTTCTTTTGCTTGGTGTCTCTATGTGCATAGTACTTTTCTTTATGTGAATGTAGACTATCTTGAGTATGCATCATCACTACCACCACCACCACCACCACCACCACCACCATCTCTTGGTTCATGGATGACACCTTCAAGATGATAATGCAAATGAGCAACAGTCACACCTGTTGGTTAAATTAGCCTGTCTTCAGGCTGAAATTGAAAGGGCTCATATGCACATTCAAGACAAAATTATTTGCACTAGATACAATCAGAAAATAAAGCAAGGTGTAAATGGATTGTGTAGCTCCTGTCAGGATCCAAAGAAATAATTGATCATAACACAGCTGGATGCCTCTTAGCGGTAGCAAAACACCAGCTAACTGTCCCTACAATTGCCCAAGTCTGAGAATGAGACTGTCTTTTTTAGATCAAAGCTGAGGTTCAGATCTCTGGCTTACAGGCAAAATAGATTGTGAACTGAGCTAAGATCTTCCCCCTCTACAGTTTTGGTTGTGCCTCTCTGTTTTGATCAAGACTATTAAGATACAAAGCTAACCCAAGGTATTTTATTTCCTCTCCATTTAGATGCAACAACAATAATAAATTCAATATCTAACAATCTGGTGCTCTTTTATGACATCAAATATCCACTGATTGAGGCGGTTTCTTTAATATGGCTTCTAATAGGACCTGGACTTGATTTCACCTGGTTCTCAGCATGTAACAGAAATATATGATGGTTCTTTTGTATGCTAAATTCTCTAAGTAGGTATAGAAATAAAACACCATGTTTTAGTCTTTCAATAAAAGGGCACTCTGATTCACAGTATTTGCTGGGCTCCAGGAAATGGAGGACAGACATTTATGAAACTCTTTGCAAATAGCTAGCAGGCTTTCATCAAGCTTTCTGATCTTTCCTGCAAAATTTTAATATGAGTTTTAACAAGCTTAATATGAAGGGGATTTTAACCTTTTAAAATATTAATCGGTAACACCAAACACTGTATTATTGTTAAGCAGATGGTTAATGGAGGCTTTATTTTCAATTCTGGACCTCTCAACAAGCCCTTCTATAGCCCACCCTATCTCTTATGACTTTATTGAACATAATAGGTTTTATTTAGATAAAAAACACTCTAAATAATGAAGGTCCTTTAATAAGCACAAAAGAGAGATGTGTTAAGAAAATATTACTGGAAAAGAAATCTTGGCTATTGTCATAGTGTATTATGTATGGCCTAATGGATTTTTCTGGCCTTAACCCCCAAGTGTTTGCATTTATGGCCTCCATAGATGAGATAGGTAAAGGTAAAGGTTTCCCTTGCTCAAAAGCCAGTTGTATCTGACTCTAGGGTTCAGTGCTCATCTCTGTTTCAAAGCCGAAGAGCCAGCACTGTCTGCTTCTGCAGATGTTTCTGTGGTCATGTGGCAGGCATGACTAGACACTGGAGCACACAGAACACTGTTACCTTCCCACCTAAGTGGTCCCTATTTATCTACTTGCAATTTCTTGCTTTTGAACTGCTAGGTTGGCAGGAGCTGGGACAAAGACAGGAGCTCATTCCATTCTGCAGTACTCGGGAATCGAACTGCTGACCTTCCGCCTCCCAGTCAGCATCTTAGCCACTTGGAATGGTACATCTTGCTGAGCATCTTTATGTAGAGACAAAGATCATTCTACTGAAATCCTTATAATTCCTACATTTGAAAACTATCAGAGGACTTCAATTTCCCTGCCAAGACTTGCTAAGCCCAGTTTCATCACAAACTCAAACAATATATCAATCATCATTTGTCAAGAGTGGCCAGAAATGTTTATAGCAGTTCTAAATTTGTGAGAACTGACAGACTTGTCGGTAATGTTTCTATGTACAGATAGGATTCAGTATGATGCAAAAATAGTGCTGCTGTCACTACATTTTTCAAATATAGAATCTATAGGTCCCTTGAAGGCTTATTGGTTGTTGTTGTTATTGTTGTTGTTGTTATGTGCCATCAAGTTATCTATGCCTCTATGATGCTACTCTATGATGCTAGATCTTCAAATTGTCCTGTCTTCAACAGCTCTGCTTAGCTCTTGCTAACCAAGCCTTCTTATACTTTGTTCACAAGGCATGCATCTACATATGGATGCATGGAGTACAGAGCATGAATTCCTCATTTATTTTAATCTAAAGCTATATGCATTTGTGTAGTGCTATGAAGAGAGTGCATTGATAGAAACAGTACACATATAGCCTCCCTTTGTGTAACTAGAATCTGGACATTCTGCAGGTTCCCCACAATACCAAACAGAGAAGTACTGAGGGAACTGCAAGTAATCGCAACAGTCTCCATACACATATCTCTAAGAAAAGTGCAGAAATGTAGGGAAATCAGTTGATCAAGATCAAGAAACCCCTTCAGAAAGCATTTATCTTCCTATCACAAATAGATGTTTTGTAAGAATATGCCTTCACTACCTTTAACACCAAGCCACATCAAAATACAGTAATACCCCGGATAACGATTGCATCGGATAATGCTAGAATCAGATAACGATGCAAGTTTTTTGGAAAAAACTTGCATCAGATAACGATTCTGGATAATGATTCTTAGTGTTATCCGATGCAATGGTCTGCAGGTGTGGGGTGGCGTGGGTAGAACTACCCAATCCACCCCCCACCCGTAGCAGTCTCTGCAACTACAGTAGGGTCGGAGAAAAGCACCCACCTTTTCCCCCGACCCTACTGCAGTCGCAGAGACTGCTTGTCTCTTTCTTTCCCTCCCTGTATTTAAACTACAAGGAAGGGGGAAATAGAGAGACATGATTGGTTCTCTAGAAAACCAATCACATCTCTCTCTTTCCCCCTCCCTGTAGTTTACATACAGGGAGGGAAAGAAAGACACAAGCAGTTCTCTCTCTCCCTGTAGTTTAAATACAGGGAGGAAAAAAGACGCGTCTCTTTATTTCCCCCTTCCCTGTAGTTTAAATTCAGGGAGGGAAAGAAAGAGACAAGACTGCAGTAGGGTCAGGGAAAAGGCGGGTGCTTTTCCTGACCCTACTGCAGTCTCAGAGACCGCTGCGGGTGGGGGTGGGGGTGGCTTTAAAGGCAGGGAGGTCTCTTTCTTTCCCTGCCTGCCTTTAAAGCGGTTTGTCCCTGAAGTCAGGGCTTTTTTTTTTTTAGCGTTGCTCGATGCATGCATTGGACAACGCTAAAAATCGGATAACGTCATGACTTGTGGAACCAAGTCATAACATTATCCGGTGTATTACTGTACAGTACTTGAATTACAGCAGAAAGCTCAGAATACTATGTTCTGCTAAGAAAATCCAATTCTCTCAGCTAATATGAAGACTACATTTAAGCTCATAGTGAAAGGGGAATCTACAGGGGAGATGGTAAATAGTGACAACAGTCCTATTAATGAAAAAGTCCTGCTGACTGCTTTAAGCTCAACTACATCCTTGTGCAGGACTTCCCAGGTTTCCATGAACATCTGGATAGGTGATCAACTGGTGAGGAAGATTCATATACCCAATCCCCTCCCTCACTACCCTGAACATACACATCAAAATTGCATTCCAGAAATAGGGGCTGATTGTATGAATAATCCTCAAATGTAGATGTGTTACATACCCTGTTGAAAGGAGTAATAGTAGAAAACTATTTTGGGGAATGGAACAGCCACAAAGACATCACATTTCCCATCTTTGTGTGATTTTTCAATCTGTGAGGTGACAGTGAATGAGGTGTCTAAGAGTTAAGCAGCATTTAAGTTTGTTCTTCCATTCCAGTGCAGAACAGAGCCATGCATACAGGTCATGACATTGTCTTCTTTTAAAACTTCTCTCCTAAATGATATGCTTGCAATATTTTCCTTAAGCTTGTCTGTTGTGTATGTGCTGGGAATAGAACATGAAAGGAAATAGCAAATATCTATGGTAAGAAACAGCTTTAGGTCACAGAACCAGTTCTGACCCAACCTGGTAATGAGGACTTTAATAGAGAAGAGCAGAGGGATTTCTAGCTTATATGTAAGTTAGAGAGTTATTTTTAAAGTATAGTTATACTTCCAGGATCAAAAAAGTAGCTAATTACCACCATAGCTTGAAATTAGCTAGCTGCATTGAATTAATTATATACCACGTAGCAAGACCTAACAAGTTGATTTGTTGTTTAATTTAACCTACTCTCGGTGCTCAGAATTAACTAGTTAAATTTTAGGAGTTACGTGAGAACTGATTTTTGCCTTCTTCCAAAGAGAGTTAAAAAGTACATTTGCTGAGTTAAAAGTACATTTTCACACTTGGTTCTTGTTGAGAATTAATGCCTTTCCTATTCATTGCAGGAGGACAGCCTCAAGAGAGGGAAAACGTAGAGCTACTACAACCCCAATTTTCTAAGATGTGTGTACAGACAGCATGCAATGTCCTTTCTTCAGACACATGTATTTTCCTGAGAAGAAAGTACTGATACAATTGGGCGGGACTATTTGCTGCTCTCTCTTACCTGCTAAGAATCAGGTAAGGACCAAATAGGGCTAAAAAGAGAACAATTTTGAAGGTGCAGAAACACTGCTATGATATGTCCTATTCCCTATCAGGAACATACATTCAAACAGTTATATCAGAAATAAACATAAAATAAAAATACTGTAGCACTTTAAATACTAACTGCTATATTTTTATTGTTAGCTTTCGTGGATCAAGTCCACTTCTTCAGACAAAGAGTGAAACTTTCAGGCATGGTTTTTATACATCAAATTCAGGGGGTCAAAGGGAAAAGGGTGTGGTCAAGCAAGATGACAGACAAGCAAGCACAACAATACAGCTTCACACAGCCATTAGCAACAATAGATTATTCAGATTAGATCTAAATGACTCCCTTTCAATCTCAAGGTTGCTGAGAAAGCCCATTCTGGTCTCTGATCAACTTTTGACCTGCATGAAAACACTGTACCTGGTTACTTTCTGTTTTGCTAAAGAGAATTGGCAGAAAAGTTGTAATATAATATATAAGATCATATAGCAATCTGTGTATAAAATTTGATGATGTCCCAGAAACCCTTTGCTCATATTTAGTCCCCTGCAATGGGTGTCTAACAGATGGATGTATTGTATTTGATTTCTTCTGTCTCCTTTTCAATCCTAGTTTTGTAATTTCTCTGTTCCAGAATTGTAACTTTCAGGTCTTGCATAGAGTGTCCAGGTAGATTGAAGTGGTTTGAGACAGGTTTCTCTGTCTTGCCATTCCAAATGTCTGATTTGTGTCCATTAATTCTTTTGCATAAAGATTGCCCTGTTTGTCCTACATAAACCATGGACGGACATTTTTGACAAGAGATGGCATAAATCACATTGGCAGAAGTACAAGTAAAACTGCTTTTAATGTTGTGTGTGGTGCCGTTGGGTCCAGTAATGCTGTTTCCAGAGCGAATGTGGGGACATAGTTGACATCTGGATTTGCAGCAGGGTCTAGTTCCCATATCTGCTCCACTTCTGTGTAGTCTGTTGTGTGTCAATAGTTGTTTGAGATTGCGGGGTTGTCTATAAGTGAGTAGGGGTCTGTCACCAAGGGCTTTGGAAAATGAAGCACTCTTGTCCAAGATGTGTTGGAGATCCCTCATTATGCGTGTGATGGGTTTAAGTTGAGGGCTGAAGGTGACAACCAGTGGTGTGTGATTGCTTTCCCTTCTGGGCCTGTCTTATAGTAGATCACTCCTGGGTATTCATCTAGCCCGGTTGATTTGTTCTTTAACCATATTGGATGAGTATTGTAGTTTGAGAAATGCATTTTATAAGTCCATGAGCTTGGCATCCCTGTTGTGTGGGTCTGAGCAGATCCGATTGTACCTGAGGGCTTGACTGAAGACAATGGATTTTGTTGTGTGTTCTGGATGCAAGCTTCTTGTGTTATGGGTAGCACGGTAGCACTGGTGCCCTTCCGGGCCCGTTATTGTACCCATTTATTTTGCATTGGGGCCGTCTTGACTGCGACTGCCTTGGTTTCTCCCAAAGAGGACATTAAGGTTATGGGAAGGTAGGCTTCTCATTGTTTCAAATCCTACGTTCGTCCTTTCTAATGTTGAGCTGTTTGCTTTCCCTTTTCGTCTCCTTTGTTCTAGCTCCTGTGCTACCCGAGGGTCGGTGTTGGGTGTGGCTGTTCAGCCACAATTTCCTCTATTGGGCTGCCAAGCATGCCATCGTGCCCCTTGCTGTATACACCTGGGCCTCCAGGATGTGACCTAGCTTATGTGGGAAGGCCTCCATGGTATGCGCTGGTTCTAGCTAATCCCAACCCTCACGGAGGCCCACTGTTGTGTCCCTCTGGACCTGTTGGTGTTGCATCTCGGGGGTAATGACCTTGGAGTGATCCCAGGTATCGACCTTAGTCTGTCCATCCACCACAACCTCTTGTTACTGCATCAATGGTGGCTGTCAACCAGGTTCCTGTGGTCTTGCATTACCCCTGCCTTTATTATGAGGTGCCTTACGACCCATGGCACCTTCACAGGGCACAGCACAAAGTCAACCATGTGGTGGCCCGTTTCCTCCAGGAGGAGGGCCTGGGGTCTGAGGTCCGGCACCAGCAGATCCAGCCTCCAGTTGTTCCATCCTGATGGGGTGCACCTGTCTGATGAGGGAATGCACCTGTTTTTGGAGGCCTTGCACTGTGGTATCCAGGCTGAGGTTGAGGCCTGGGGGGACGGGGCACATTTAAGTAATGCTACCCATGTGGCAGGTAGCATGTGAAGGGATTAACATCGTGATTACTCTTGGAAATTCCAAAAGCCGAACACAGGCCAGTCAGAGGTTAACAACCAGCTGGCCTGTTCAAAATTGGGTTACTAAACAGATACCTCAAGGGCAGTTCTGGACGGCTGCCTTGTGAAGGAAATTGGAACAAATTAGGCATGGATGTTTAATTTGCATAAACGAATTGTGTACAAAATTCCAATTAGGTTAATTAGGCACTTCCCGTGCTACGACCACAGTGCAAGAAGTGTTTGTTCTTCCTGCCACAAGTTAATGTGTTGACATAAATAAAGTGGCCAGTTTCTACCATAAAGATGCATGTGTCACCTCATCATTGGTGCGTTAGGAGGGCAAAGGTGCCTTCATTTTGCCAGTTTCATGTCTGACCAAGACATGAAACATGAAGAACGTACGCTCTTGTCCAGCTCGATCTTTACCTTCTTCTATGAGATGCTCTTCTGGATCTGCTTGCTGAAGCTGATGTTGCCACCCACCCAGCTGCACCGCTCACCTTCCTCTCACAGGCTGCACAACTGGTGGGGGGGGGGGCTGGTCATGGTGACAACAGCAGCAATGGTGGCAGTGACCACCCTAAGCCTGGGTGGCAGGGGCAGCAGTGGGAGCAAGGTCACTGCTGGTGGCAGCATCAGTGGTGGTGGTGACAGCAGCAGCGATGACCACCCCGAGCCTGGGCAGCAGCAGCAGTGGCAGGAGTGGGGTCACTGAGCCCGGGTGGTGGTGGAAGTGGGGTCACCAGTGGTGGCAGCAGCAGGGCCAGAGGAGGCAACAGGATGTCCACCATGGTGTCAGAGACAGCTGCAGCACTGGCTAACATAGCAGTGATGGTGGGGGTCTCCCTGCCACTGCAGGTCACTTCTTTGGGGTCAAGTGGTGGGGACCAGGTGGCTGCTCCACCCACCCAGCCTCACCACTGCTGCTACTCACCATGACTACTCACCGCTGCCACTGTTACTTGCTGATGCTACTTGCAGACACCACACATGCCTACCTTTTTTGCCCAGCCGTTCCAGCAGCACCTCCTTACAACATCCGCCCTGCTATGGAGCACCAGCAGAGACACACCAAGCCAAGTGGAGGGTACAAGGATTGAAGTAACGCTCATGGCAGTGAGTAGTGGTGGGGGTGAATAGAGATGAAGGCCAGATTCTGCACATGGGTTGTAGTTTGAGGACCCCTGTCCTAACAGTTAGAGCAATATCCCATGGATATTTGAAGGGGAAATAACAGTGCTTAGGGTGAGAGCTTGAGTGTATTCTGTATTTTCAGTACCAAATCATTTGCAAGTCAGCAGCAATATAAATGTAAATTAATTAATAAAATAAAATAAATCTGGTTTATGGTGATATAATATAATATAATATAATAATAATATAATAATAATATATAATAACATAACAAAACAGAATTTGTCCCACATATCTGCTCATCTTGCCTGACCTGTTCTTCTTTTCAGGTGGACAGAGGTCTTATACATATGTTGACTTAAATCTGAATATTTGCTATCTTTTATTATTTCTAGTCTCAATGTAAGTCCTAGTCTTGTTCCACAAACTGTGAAGGATTTTATATGGCAACAAGTTTAACAAATAAACTTCAAGTGCTGTTGAAATTCATGAGGATTGTTCCTACTGGCATCAGCAAATCTTGCCTTATTCTTCTCTCTGTGTGTTTTTAATGGTGGAAGGTATTGCATTCTGATATGGCTCCAGATGGAGATTAAAAATTACTTGTTTATGAGAGAAAAAACATCTGTAGCATTATTGTGCAGACCAGTTTTTAAAAGGCACATAAAATCTGGTCACATAAATGCTGATCCTAAAGAGGACACTGTATTTCATGTGATTTTAATCTTCTGGAAGGAAATTTAGGATGTGCTAACCACTTCGGTGGGAAGGTAACAGCGTTCCATGTGCTCCGGTGTTTAGTCATGCCTGCCACATGACCATGGAAACGTCTGCAGAAGCAGACAGCGCTGGCTCTTCGGCTTAGAAACAGAGATGAGCACTGACCCCTAGAGTTGGATATGACTGGCTTTCGAGCAAGGGAAACCTTTACCTTTTTAATTCTTAATTTAAAGCCATCTCCTTGAGGAGGCCAACCAAAGCTATCTCTTGTGATGAATATAACCATTTACTGGTTTCAATCAATAATTTATGTGGAAATAATTTCATGACAGAGGCCCCAAAATAATGTATTCTAAGAGTCCAATCCATTGTTGCTTTGGGGTTTTGTTGAGAAGGCAGAATCATGTTGAGTCCATTCTTATTACTGTGATTATGTTAATGTAAGACTGTCTACTGACATTCCATAATCTTTCATTGAAAGCACCTCATCAGTAGTGCTAAGGAGGTAATCTTTTTTTGAAGAGCAGGCATTCATTTGAAGCCCAGTTCTACAAGTTGGAGGGAACTAGATGTGAATATATATATATAATGAATAAATAAATAATGAAAAAGGCATACAATTTGGTTCAAGTGTTAGGCTATACCAGTCATGCCCAAACTATGTCCCTTGCCAAACCAGTAAGTAAATATAGATGCTTCTGTGTATGTGTGAGAAGCGGCCATTTTACTTCCTGGTTTGGCATGGACGCGTCTGTGAAGTAAAATGGCCACTTTCTTGCATGCGCAGAATCGTCTATGCTAAATCAGGAAGTAAAATGGCCACTTTTAACGCATGCACAGAAGCGTCTGAATCAAGCCAGGAAGTAAAATAGCCACACATGCACAAACATGCCCTGGACTATGTGACTATAACAGTAGCATCTAGACAAGTTTATACATGTGTGCTTTGGGAGGTTGTTCAGAGTGGCTGTAGGTTTTTTCCACAAAAATAAAAATGAGAACATTGCAGCACTTATAAGACTAACTTTTTTAAAAGTGTGAGCTTTCTTGGCAATTCATTGAAAATGGATTCCCATTGAGTTATGGCTATGAGTTCTCTCCAGAGCTTTGTAAGTAAATTTTATGAAATAAAAATAAACACAAACTGTAGTGCACTTGCTTTAGTGTGAGTTTTCAGGGGTTATAATCCTTTTCTTCAGATACTTAGAACACGATATATAATATGGAGATTGGACTGTGACCCAGAAGAATAAGGGGAATGAAAATGACAGTCAATACAACAGACCACTTTACGAAAATCTAAATCCTGAAAATTAATTTGTTTGTATTTAGTTATTGCCAAGATACTGATTTCATTACCTCTTGTCTGTCCACTAGCTGTGGTGGTATTGTCATTTTCACCTTAGGAGCCCATTATTAAGAGTTAATATGGAATTCCTATGTTTCTTTTCCTCCATTCCAAATAGTTCACCTCTTTTCAACACAATATCAATGTATAGTTAAAATTATATCAATCAATAAAGCAAGCAAGCAAGAGGTTGTTCTACAGACACTACTAATGATTAGTTCTGCTCCTGTGAAAATGTTTCTTCTCCTTGTAGACAAATTCTCCATTCCCTTGCCTACAACTAATGGAGACCAATTTGGAGGAGACATTTTGTACACAACTGTAAATTTTTGCTCAGAGCAAATTTTTCAAAAATCTGTAACCTGCCAACTATGTGCAACCCAGATCTTCTTCCAGGTACATCCTACTGGAACATCCTCCTGGAATTGATAAAGAGAGGAACACGTATCAATCAATTGGATGGAACACAATGCATGGCTTATTTGATTTCCTGGGCTTACAAGATTACTCTTATCTGAGACAGTGGTGTTTAGGATTAGTAGAAGACACCATTCTTCTGCTTCCCCTATTACTGAAGCATATATGTTATGTGGGTTGGTGCATTTGTTTGTTTTCACAGTGTTGGTCCAGTGCTCCAGGACACTATTTTTGTGATGGATAATAATGAGAAGAAGTAACAGACAAGTGTTGGTGAATTATGTTGCCTACCTTTTTAATTACATTCTCCTTCACCACCAGTAAATTCAGAGGAAAGATTTAGTTCTCAAAAGTGATCTTATGCAACAAGAATTGAACAAGCTTTGGCTGAAACTGTTAACAGCATGACAAATCACTTCTTAATCTCTCATCTGTGAAATCCATTCCTCCTTCAGCAGATAAAGGGGTTGGATAATTTTATTTTGAAGGCAAGTGACTTATCTGTGAATAAATCTTTCATCCTCTTTTTTATTGGTTTCAATCACAGCCGCTGCCATATCTGACCCCCAGTATCCAGGCTGTACCTACTGCAGGATGTTATCTTAAATTGGATATCAGGAGATTACGGAATTATGACTTCAATGATTCAAATTTAAATTGTTTCTTTGAGCTGATCTGTTTCAAGGGATTGAGGAGTGGGTGGGGAGTGCTCAAATATCCAAGAAACAACAATGCTGAGACAAGAATGAGTCACTGACTTAAACAATATTATTGCTCTTGTTTCCTGTAATGGTAACTCTGTATTTCTCCATAAAGTGAATTTGATATGTATGTTACAGTGATATAACCAAATGATAGAACATGAGGGACTTAGTAAATACAGAGGAGGTTATTCATGGTACAGCTAAAAATGATGCCAAAACTAACAAGTACTCTTAAAAGTATCTCTGAGGATCAGTATTAAAAAAAGGGGGGAGGGAGGAAAAAAGCTGAAAGTAAACATCAAGCTACTTGGAAGTTTTCCAGGCTACTCAAACAGACCTGGAATGATTATCCTTCTTTCCTTTTTCTATGTAAAGTTTCTTTTCAATTTCACCTTCAATTTGTGAATTAGAGTCAGTATAGAAGCAAGACATTGAACCTTCACTGGCTGAGCTTTGGGTACCCTAGGACTGTAATATGCTTAGTAGTTTACTAGTTTGGTGAATTTGTCTCAGATTCATTCAGATTCATGGTAGCTACAAAGGAAGATGGGAGTCAAGTATATTTCATAATGTAGCTGGGTTTTTTTTTTTTTTTAGCGTCTGAATATAGAATAATAGAACCCATAAGTCTGTCTCATTAAAGTGTTTATGCTTGTTTCCTTGGAATTACCACTTCTGAATAATCTGTAATGTCCTTAATTCTAGTTCTCTCCTTCTTCTGCCTAAAGCAGGGATTCTCAACCTGTGCCTTGTGAGCCGAATGTAGCCGATGGCACCATTTCATGTGGCACTACCACCACCACACCCAGAAGTGCCATGTGGTGGAGGAAGGGCAAAATGACCATCTGGCCCCTGAAGCTGTCTGAGGGAGCATGACCCGGCCCCTGGCTTAAAAAAGGTTGAGAACTCCTGGCCTAAAGGAACATACGGATATGTAAGCAGATGACTATTTTTTTAGCCTTAGGCACTATTAATCAGATCCAGCATGTTCCTATTCATTTTCCAGTTGTGCTGAGGGGGAAGTTCTATTATCCATTCACTCAAATGAAAAGAAGCAACTAATACCTCTAGACAGAAGACTAAAATATATGTTCTCAAAAAGCCAATAAAAAGAGTTATTTAAACAAATCGTACTGATTCCCATGTTGTTGTCTGGCTAATTCAGTATGGTTGTATTGGTATGGGCAGGCAAATTACTCTGTAAATATGAAGAAACTATAGAAAGGCCAAGACACTGATATATTCCTCTTTGCTCTCCATTCCAAATACACAAAACCAAGGAGTAAAATTGCCTGCAACTTAACACTGAGGGAATAGCAAAAATGTCAAAGAATTTTGAAAAACTAGTCTCCATGGGCCAACGCCATTCTACTGATACAAGTTTACTTTTCAATGTCTTGCCACTGTATCATAGCACTGTCTGAGACATATAACTGAGTATATGAACTTCTTCCACTGAAACTTGTTGAAATAATGTCAGATGATAACAAAGTTCTGTCTTTGATGTGCAATGGCTATTTCACATTGTAAGTCATTCTTTGATGTTACAATCATTAAGCAATAATGAATACATACATGCGTAAAATGTCCTAAAAGCCATGGAATGCCATTTGTAATGTCCTATTTTCTCCAACAGTCATTCATGCAGCCTGCTGAGGAATGCACTTAATGCCAGCAGAATGAAATACAAAAGCATGTGCTTAAGAAAATAAAGTGGAAATGGCTGTTCCAAAACTGTATTCAACTGTAATTCACGCCTACACATTTTGATCAACACACTAGTTTTCCAAATCTCCTGATATAGTAGAGGAAGGTAAGATGAAAAAGCAAGGAAAAGAAACTGAACAAGAGCACTTACCTGTACTTTGTTCTGAAGATCAGGAGTTCTAACAGTTACTGAATAATATGCCATTTTGTAATCTTACTGATAATGGAAGTAATGACAAAATTAGTGCTTTTCACTTACATTAAAAGTAGAGACATGCTTTTGATTTAGCTGAAGCCTGAGCAAAATCAAATCCATTTTGATGTTTGCCATGGTGAAGCAGGCTTACATTCAAAACTACAAGATCCAAAGCTGGCCCTTGCATAAAAACTAGTTAAGCATTTCATCCTTTGGAAGGACAAACGTATTGTCTACAGAAATATCCTTTTTAGTTTTGTGTTAGTGAAAACTCTAGAGACTATGAGAGAAGGAAGAGAAATGGTAAACAAATGACAGGGACACCTAATTGTAGGATTTGTTTTACCAGTGGTAAAGGTGAAAAAACAAGACTGTTTAAGAGGAAAGTCCTCAAAATGATGGGACTAGAAACATGATTCCCCCAATTTCCATTTCTTGCATCCCCCCCCCCCAGTTTCCATTTCCCCCAGTTTCCATTTCCATTTCCCCCAGTTTCCATTTCTTGCATATTTACTTTTCTTTAGAATCTCAGGTTCTTCCCATCCAAAATCTGAAAATGTTTTCAAATGGTATTAAAGTCCTATCCAAAGAAACAACTGAGAAAAATGTCTCAGGCATCTCTGTTTATGAATAGATATGAATAGGATTGGACTGTGTAGTCCAGGGTGCCCAAACTTTTTGGGCCATGAGCCGATCATGTGGTTCAGGGAGCTGGTCACTAAAGCCCAGGGGCCGGGTGCGGCCCCTAACACCAATTCATCTGCCCCACAAAGCCCTCATCGCTCCTGGAAGTGGAAGTAAAATACACCCATATGGGTGCATTTTACTTCTGCTTCCAGGAGTGACGAGGGCTTTCTAGGCTGGATGAATTGGTGTCAGGGGCCACACCCGGCCCCCGGGCCTTAATTTGGGCACCACTGGTGTAGTGTCTACTTTTAAACTTCTTTCCCAACACATGCAGTTGCCTTGCAATGCTATTATAAAATGGCACTTTCCCCTTCCTTTGGTCTCTTTGCTTAAGGCTAATGTTCATTTAAGGGAGGAATGCAGCTGAGTAGTAGGCATGTGACAGTTGTTTTTATTGCTGCTTTTACTCCAGATCCAAAGATTCACCATTCTGGGAGTTTCACCTTCCAGGTAAAGGTTGCTCCTTGCTTGAAAGCCAGTCATATCCGACTCTAGGATTCAGTGCTCAACTCTGTTTATAGCCAAAGAGCCTGCACTGAATGCATCTGCAGACAATTCTATGGACATGTGTCAGGCATGACTAAACACTGGAGTGCACAGAACACTGTTTACCTTCCCACCAAAGTGGTACCTATTTATCTACTTGTAATTTCCTGCTTTCCAATTACTAGGTTGGCAGGAGCTGGAACAGAGACAGGAGCTCATTCTGTCATGCAGCAGTCGGGTCTCGAACTGCTGACCTGCCAACCTTCCAATCATCAAGCTCAGCATCTTAAACCAGGGGTTCTCAAGCTACAGCTCATGGGCTGTCCCTAGCCCATGGCACCAGTTCATGTGGCCAATGTCATTGCCAGAACCAGAAGCATTTATGACTGCCACAAATGCTCCTGCAGCCACTGTAAATGCATTTAAAACAGCCACAAATGCACCTGCAGCTGTCATAAACATGTTTAACTCAGCCACGGATGTGTTTTATGGCAGTGCTTATGGTGGGGAGAACCACCATTCTGGCCCAGTCAGCTTGTGGCTTGAAATGTGAGAACCTCTGTCTTAACCACTAAGCCACCACAGTCCCTATGTCACCTTCCAGAACCACACCTATATTGTGCTGTCCTGGTCTGGAAGGATTTGTGGCCTAACAACTCCAGCCTAATTTACTGTTAGACAAGTTTACACAGTGCTTACTTAGAGATCCAATTTCCATCCTTAATAAAGAACTAGACCCTGGAGCCTTCCACACTAACCTTTTTCTAGGGTAAGCAGAGTTTAAATTTGAGTGTGGCAGACAGAACTCCTAAAATGGAGACTTCTGGGATTTGGAGCTCAATAAAATGAAACAAAACAAATGGCACATTTGTGCTTTCAGGGGCAGAAGTCGCCAAGTCACTGGTATGGTTTTTTCCTTGTGCATAGAGCTAGAAGGCAGACAATTAATTTAAATGATTTGTTGTAAATTCAAAGCTAATCTGACCAATATGAATTCTAAGTCCATGTGTATCAACCAAGTTTAACCACATATTGCCTTAATGTATACACAAGGGCTGTATTAATCATATAGCTGTCCCCCACAACAACAAAAAACCTGTGCGATCCATTCATAGAAGGAAGGGTCTTAGAAAAGCCAGTATTATCTTAAGTGTGATTTTCATTCCTACTTAAAATTGTAAGGCTTGTAATAACTTTTTGCTGTAGGATTGTAAAATAGTGAAACATTTTCATCTGATCTTTCCTCCTTATCTCTGAACTAAGACAATGTCCTGATACTCCCTGGTGTAAATGAAGTTAAGATTTAATATTTACTCTAATTGCTAGTTTCTTTTTATAAATAAGCAAACAAACATTTTTGGTACTGTACTTGAGAAAATGTGACAATACCTGTAGTTACAACACACCTACAGTCTTAGACTCAATGATGGGCAGCAACAGGTTCACACACCCTGGGGATGGGGGTAGCAAAATTGGGTGGCCTCTGGGCAGGGGGGTGGCAAAATTGGGTGGTCTTCAGGCAGGGGGTACCAAAATTGGGTGGCCACACCCACCCCCCTGCCCTGTACTATCAGGTTTTGTCCCTGCAAGTGGTTCAAGGTCTCCCTTGCTCAAAAGCCAGTCATATCTGACTCTAGGGTGCAGTGCTCATCTCCATTTACAGCCAAAGAGCCTTGTTTGCAGATGTATACATGGCCATATGGCAAACATGACTAGATTACCCATGATGTAGGCTCCACCCATGACGTACCATGATGTAGGCTCCGCCCACAATGTAGGCTCTGCCCATGGTGTGGTAGTGAAATTTTTTGCTGCCCACCACTTATTTACAGGAGAAGTTCCAGCAGTCTTTGGCTAAGCATCAGAGCCTTTGAGGAATCATAACATACTGCTTGATGTACGGATTGACATACTGCTCATTAAGAACTACTACATTCATGCCGTACAGTGGTTGTCATAGAATTAACTGCACAATAGCACTGGTTGTCCTTCATTCCTCCATCACCCTCTTTCTCTATTGATTTTAAAGCTTGCCATTTGCCATTTGCCAGTTACTTTGCTTCAGTATTAACCAGTATCTCTTTTTGTGCAACTGCGCAAAGTTCTTTCTCATCTTTGTTGTTGTTCAGTCGCACAGTCGATTCCGACCCTCTGCGACCCCATGGACCACTGTCCGCCAGGCACTCCTGTTATCTACAGTATATTATCTCCAATACAAAGAACATTCATTCTTTGCATGTTTCAACTAGTCAATTTTTATTTTACTCATTTATTTATTACATTTATGGGATATTTTTCCACTCTGGGCAGCTTACAAGATATTAAATAACCTCTTTACAATATAAAATTAGACATAAATAATAAACACATTAAATAAATTATAACTATCAACCAAAAAACAAAACAAAAATACATCAACAGTATCTTGAAAGAAGGAAGGACAGAGACAATGACCAAAATTGAAAGTGGCTTATCTCTTATCTGGACTTGGTCCATGAAAGCTCACAGTTAAATACAGGAGTTACTCTTTAAGGTGCCACAACATTTTCTGTCTTTTTTTGCTGTTCTGTTTTATTTGAGTTTTTAATTTTGTAAGCTGCCCTGGGTCTTTGGATGAGGGCGGGGTATAAATGTGGTAAAATAAATAAATAAATTTACTCTCGGGTATGCTTACACTGACTAACGTGGCTACCACTTAAAAAATGTCTCTTCTTTGCTTTCCCATCTTCCCAGGTCTCACAGCGATGTGTAAAATGCCACTTCAATTATAGAAAATTTTGTAACCTCCCCCACCCCCTTCAAATGTATGCAAACTCCGGATGTTTGGAAATCCAAATATCATCCCAAATCCAGGCTCAGAAAGGTCTTGATCCTACCAGATTGAATCTAGTTACAATCTGAGGTGCTGAATTAGCACCCGGATCAGATCAGGGGATCCACACACTGCTCTAATGAATACAAGACATTGATTTCAATAGGATGTGTTGTCCACTCATGTGCAAGTGTTTTCTGATCAAACATTTGAAAACTGCATCGCAACATAAAGTAAATCAGCTAGAACTGGAATTAAAATTATGTTAAAGATAAATTTCTACACCCTTTAAATCCCAATATATGTAATAGAAATTGTACAGCTGAAATAATGCAGCATCTCTACTTCCTAGTATAAGATGCCAAGGTAATCCAGCAGCTGACCAGATTTACTGAAACTATTAATTTTTTTAAAAAATAAAATAATGAAGCACTTTCCTACCACCTGAGCAACAGTCTGGAACTTTATTGAAATAGTGTGTGCTGTTAGAAGTGGGCAGATATTACTTCCACTAATTCTCAGTTATTTTCCTTTCACTGGAGATGAGGCTAATGAAAAACTAATTTCTCCACTCTTCAGATTTCATATACCAGTTTAAAAAAATCTGTTGAAGTTTAAAATCTTCTTCTGAAGTGCAGTGCAGTGAAGCAACTAAAACCATATATGACAAAAAGACAAATGAGGAGAGAAGATTTTCCAAACAACTCTCTATCTCTTAGAAAGGGCAATCACAAGAAAGAAAATTAAAGAGAAAAACTAAAAGAGATTTTGCCTAAATATGAGGATTTGTGTTTAAACTCCCTACATGTGCTCATATTACTTTGAAACAAGCAAAATAAAGAGTTTTAGATGAATGCACATGGCAAATAAGTAATCTAAGCAAAAAAGTGCAAATATCTGATGACTCAGTTTAAAATGTCTATCATAGTGTTCATACAGTTTATGTAAGAAGTATAGAAAATAATATTAAGATGTTTGTGTTAAAATAGTAAAAGGGCAACCTGAATGTTGACAATACCATTAAGCAGTCAAGATGATCTATAATTTTCTTCTTCTTCTTCCTGTGCCATATCCAGTTCTGAATATTGACAATGATCATGGTGATCAGCCATGAAGACTGACCTGAGAATATAATGCCGTGGCCTTTCCTCTGCCTTCTGCATCACAGTGTGACACCCTGTGATGCAAGTCATTTTCTGGTCCTGGGCCCTTTTGGCATACAAAGTCCTCCTCAGCCCCAGGCCAGTATCGATGCTCAGTGTTGAGTTGCTGGCAGTATGATCTACTCTACTACCATAGTAGGATAACCTGGCCAGACTTGAGTTCTATATTCACATAGAGAATTAAGTACTGTTCACAAAGAGACAACAAAGAAGAGATGATCCAAGAAGGTGACTACCTTTTACATTACTTAACAACTCCTCACCCAAGCACAAATTAATTATCACGGATATTTTTCAACAAGTCTGAATGGTAGTGAGCACAAAAAGGTATCATCACTGCTGCCATTGGTGTCATCAATATTCAGGCTGCACTTTGCTATGTAAAGCTTAGCATCCTTTGCTCTGCTGGCAATTAAAGAATGATAATTTTTAGCAATATTTGACCTCCCCCCCCCCTTCATTTTCAGTCTTGGGTACAGAACCATGATATCTTGCATTCATAAACTGGAGAATTTTTTATGAACTGAATGGATCTTAAAACAGCAGGAAGACAATAATAATGGGCTCATGCCCCTTAAATTGCCAACCAGCTTGTGAGGATTAGATATGGGAATTTTTCTTTAAGGACAAAAGTGGCATTTTCCCCGTTTGTCATTGTTCTTTTGTGAAAACGATTTTCAGGGGAAAATGTATACTTGGATACGAGTAGCAGACGACGACGATGATGAAAGAAATTCAGCATGATACTAAACTTTGCAGGCAGATGGTTATTTCAACTATCCAATGCAAAGTAGTTTTAGGTCTTAAATGCTGTGGTTTGGTTCCTCCAGTTAAACACACTAGCCAATAAGACCCTTTTAAACTGGTAGAAAGGATAGGAAACTATGAATCCAATTAATTACAACTCTTCTAGGGCACTCAATCCGCCTCCTGAGTACCTGAATCATACCATTAACAAAGGCCTGTGAATGTTAAAGCACATTTGTCATTCTCCACTCCCAGCTTGCTTACATGCACAGAATATGCCATCTCTAGATAGGCAGAAATATTATTATAGGGGCCAGTCTTTCTCCAATCAAAAGAGGGAAGAATATGATGAGGTGACAATACTAAGAGAATTCAAAAAAGCATCTATACATTTTTGGAAAGAGCATGTTTTGCTTAATGCATTACTAGTGTGAATGAAAGTGCAGCCCTGGAGGTCTCTATATGATGAACACTCACCAGTGAGATAGTCTGGTGTATTTTAGAACTTTCTTTTCTAGTCTTCGGGGTGGTTATTAAGTGAAAGGTCAGATTACCATAAGAGACAGTATGTAGCTTAATGAGAATGCCCAGAAATGATCAGGCTAAATAATCTAAAGAGCCCAAAGCCCAATGCTACTTCCATACAGCAACATAATTTGATTTCTTAACTGCTGTACAGTTTTACTCCATTTGGAAACATGCAATAGTTCTCCTAAGGCTTAATAACTAGAACTAAGAATTTAACAAACAAGCAAAAATGATGGTATTTTCATCCCACCTTTCCCCTTTGGTCCTACCTACCACTGAAATGTGGAGACAGAAACATCTGTGAAAAACAAATTTGGGACACCAACTAAAAAGCTCTCTAGGAGTTATCAATGGCACACAATAGTAAATTGTTAGCTAGGTTGGCCACAAAGCAATAAGGGAAGCATGAGTGACAAAATCCAACCCCTGGTGCTTGATGGGTTTTTCTCCATATTGTCCACTGGGAGTATCATGATCTAAAAGGCTCTGTTGTGGTGGTCCTGTGGACTGCAGAGACATAGAGAGAAGCTCTTTCCACTTGAATCATTATCCTTTAATTTTTTATAGTACACATTGCACAGCATATCCTGATCTAAATCACAGTCATTTTCCGGGTGGCATCCAATTATTTTTTACCCGATTCTCTTCTAGAAAAATGAGATTTGCTTTTATGCCTCTAAAGAATGCAATGAAGTTGTTTATTTAGTCCTTTGACAACAATATAAAATGCTAAGGAGATGCCAAGCATTATCATTAGAGATTCCTTTTTTTATTTGGGAAGCTGATGCATGTGTCTGAGATGGAGAGAACATTTGGGTTGACTTAATTTATTTGACAGCTTTGATCTCAGTGGCATAGTGAGAACTAGAAGAAATGAAAATGGAGACATTTCTAGATTGAAACAGTTACTCAAAGATATTTTAATCCTATCTTTGCTAAGTTGTTCTTTCTGACAAAACAGCAGGCAGGCTACATTGCAAGATGCAGATGAAAAGAACCAAGGCTCTTAGGAATGTTGCTAATCCAGAAGACCTGGCAAAAGGCCTGTGTGAAAGTGAACATGGGCAGAAAAAAGGCCTTGTCAAACTTAGCAAGTAAAATGAAAAGATGTTATGAATCTTAATGATGAAATATTGGTGACTGAACATAAGAGAAAAAACACTTTATTATACATAATAAAATTTTGACAGGAATCAACAAGTTTGTGGAACTGTGTAATGCAACAAAGAAAGAGAATAGTGTACTTGGTAGGACATACTGTGCCTCTCAGTGAAGTGGTACTAATGAATTAGATAGGGTAGGAATGTATGTCTTGCCTGGTTATTCTGCTGTGGTAATAGAGTAGACCATACTGCCAGCGACTCAGTGACAAGTGTCAAGCAGTGGTTAACTAACCTGACAGTCCTGAGGACTAACGGCCTTGGATGCCAAAGTCCACAGGGAAGGGCGATGGCCCCCAAGTGGATTAAATCCCACTTGAATCCATTTTGATGGAAAGTACCAGCTTTATCAATACTGGCCTGGGGCTGATGAGGATTTTGTGTAGCAAAAGGGCTCAGGACCGGAAAGTGATTCGCAAAACTGGATCAGTGGTATGGGTGTCATGCTGTGATATGGAAAACAGATGAAAAGCCACTGCGGTGGCTAGATGGCATTGTTGACAAAATGGGCATAGATCTGAGCAGGCTATGGAGGTTGGTGGAAGATAGGGGTGGCTAGTGTGCAGTGATCCATGGGGTCGCACAGGTTCAGACTTGACTATGTGACTGAACAACAACAGTCTTCATGGCTGATCGTCATGAGGATTGCCAATATTCGGATTCTGATATGGCAGTACAAGAAGAAGTAAAAGGAATGAAAAAGATGTTCTCATGGTTATTCAGTGCTGGGATGTCAAAAATTTTACTACCCCACCATGATGTCATCATTGTGTGGGAGGAGCTAACATCATGATGTCATGACGTCATGGGTGGAGCCAATGTCATGACATTTTGGGTGGGGCCAAATAAAATAAAATAAAATAAAAATAAGCACACGCACACACACACACACACACACACACACACACACACACACACACCTCAACCCACCCACCCACCCACAACACAAACCCGTAAATAAATTAAATAAATAAATAAATAAAATAAAAAATACATTAAAATACACCCACCCAAACACCCCAAACACAAATCAATCAGAGCTTTTAAACCAGAGCTTAAAGCTTATTCTGGCTAATCTTTCTCATACTAGGTCAGATGGAAGGAACTACAAAATGAACTCACCACACGATGGCTTCATTTTGGCACTTTTCAACTTTTCAACAGTTAAAGAAGTTAGATACTAAGTCTTTGCCTAACCAGTGCTCTAGGATAATATGCCTTAATGTAAATGTAAAACAGCTGTACCTTCTAAAGGGTTCTTCAAATGGAACAGCAATTGGAACAGCATAGGTGTAGCTTATTGATGAAGTAACTCCAAGACTTTGCTTAAAAACCCCAGGCCAGTCCACCAGGCCTTTGTAGGAACTGTGGTAGTACGTCAATATAGGTAAAGGTATTAAATACACATTAAAATACACACAGACACAGCACATCCAAAGGTGAGTCACTTACCCTGCGGAGCAGGCTATAGGGAGCTTCAGGCTAGCAGCTTCTCTTCCTCCTCCCTGCTTGGGAGGACAACAAGGAGGCCATGCATACGCACCAAGCACTGTAGGCGTGCATGCGCACCAAGTGCTTGGTGCGCATGCACAGTGAAAATGTAAGCCCTGAAGGTGGTTCTCCCCAAAAGCTGCTATTGGTTCTCAGGGACATTGGGAAAAGTTACTACCAGTTCTGGCGAACTGGTGCAAACCTGTTACATCCCATCACTGTGGTTACTTGTTTTTCATAGAAATATCAATTTTTGCATGTTCTAGGAACAGAATGCATGCCTTGACCCTGATGGGTCTCAAGGTTGACATAGCCTTCCATCCTTCTGAGGTTGGTAAAATGAGTACCAAGTGTGTTGGGGGGCAAAGCAAAATGCTAATTAACATGTGAACTACGCAGAAAGTGCACTAATTGCCAGGCAGTCTATGTGCAATTGCTATTGCTAACTTTAAAAGATTACAAGTGAGTAAAATTAAAATTGCAAATGTTTTGAAATGCTTCAACAAACATAAATGAGACAAATACCCTTGGGCCCCTTTTATATCAACACTGTATCTTGGGGCCTGTGATAGTCATGACTAAGATAGGATATTGCAAAATACCCGAGGAAAAGAAATGTGCAGTAAAAGAAATAAGAAACAGGATCTGAAGGAGGAAAAAAGATCTGTTTTTTTAATGACGCTAGTATTGCCCAGCAGAAAAGGTGAGAAAATGTCAGTTTGATTTACATTTTACCTAAAATATGATGCTGTTCTTCCCATAAAATGCGAACAGAAGTTAATCAAATTCAAAAGGAAAATGATTAATATTTATATTTTGTGTGACCTAAATATATCCAAAAATGAAATATATTCAAAATTGAAAATGAATACGAATTTGTGCATGCTATGCTAACACATAATATGATTCTTCCAATGTAAGGAATTCATGCTGTTGCTGTTTGAATGGAGCTGTTTGAATGGAACTTGAGAGCCTGAAGAACAAGCCATCTTCTCATCCATCCTTAGAACTGGCTAATTACTATTTTGCTCTTGAGATATTGTAATCCCTTTGAGAATGTAGGCTGTAATGGGCCTGAAATACTGACCTCCTTTGTTCCTTTTGTCAGTATCAGAAAGATGGAATAACAAGGAACAGCATTAAATGAGGATATGGCTCAGGAAATCAACCTCCCTTATGTCACTCAATGGACCCTGAACAGGCTGAGGGTTGACATACCTAAATGTAAAACCAATATGCTCAAGTAGGCATATTGCTGGTGGACAAAAACATGCTGTAGCACTTAATACAGATTACTGATTCCTTGTGGCACAATGGTTAAACTGCAGTAGTGCGGTTAAAACTCTGTTTACAATCTGAGTTCACTCGTGATGGGCTCAAAGTTGATTCAGCCTTCTTTCCTTCCAAGTTTGGTAAAATGAGTGCCCACATTGATCAGGGTAAATTTTAGTTGGTATAATTATCTTGAAACCACCCACTTCCAAAGGTGCTTTAGCATTCTGAAGAGACCTTTAGTCTCAATAACCATGGCTCTTTCCAGGCTTCTAGGTTCTTATTATTTCTCTCAAGTAGTGCACAGAAAATAATTGTTAGGAAATAGAAGACAAAGAAGAAACATCACTCCCGTCATAGGTGTTTGCTCTTGCAGCACACATCCTCCATTTTTTTAGTCCTCTTCCACTATGTAAAAGTAGAGATGACCTGACAGCATAGATTTTCAGTAGAAGCTTGAGCTGAGCCAACACTTTTGGTAACACATTTTTTCTAAGAAGATTTCTAGTCCCAGTCATATTAAGTCCACTTATCAAATGGGGACAAGAGATATGGTTATGGGATATCAGTGTGGCCGTAGTGGATTGATTGCAGCTGTAGTTCTCTGGTTGGAGCCAAATATTTCCTAGCTCTTATGGTGGTTTGGGGTACTGGGGTTGGATCCTGATGGTATGACTGCTTACTATATGTGGATCGGGGGCAGGGCCATTATTTGGCCTTGCTCAGGAGCCCATTGCAATCACACTGCCCTCAGATGATGGGGAGTCATGGAGTGGAACACATGCATATGGTCTATAGAGGACTGCAACGTTTTGGTGGAATCATGGCTATTTTAGTTGGAATTAATAATTTGGTTCAGTGGTTTCAGTATCTGGCTGTGAAGAAAGAAGTCAGGAGTTTAGTTCTGCCACTGTGCCTCCCAGAAGAAGATTCACCCTTTATGGCCTTGGGTAAGCTATGCAGTTCTAAAGGTATACCCAGAAGAAGGGTATGGTTAACCACCTCTAGGTATTTTCTGCATAGAAAACCTTAGAAAGAATCACTATATGTCAGAATTGACTTGATGGAACACGTTTATTATTATCTGTACATATGTAGCTTATTTTGAGAGGTCAGTTAACTATTCAAACAAAGTAATCTTACAATTGGGACTGCAGTGGCTTAGTGGTTAAGATGCTGAACTTGACAACTGGAAGGCCAGCAGGTCAGCAGTTTGAGATCAGAGTGATGCATGATTTAGTTATTTATTTATTTAATCAAACTTTTATGCTGCCCTCCTCCCAGAAACCCAGGGTGGCTAACAAACTTTTAAAACACTTCAAACACAATAAAACATGAGATTACGAAAATTAAAAAGAGATTAAACAAGACACACAGAGAGAGGGAGGGGTCAGATGAGCCAACAGACTGAGGCCACTGTCTGGCCCATACCCCACACATGCCCCGTCAGCCAGGTCTTAACCCCCTTCCTAAATGACAGCAGCTCCGTCTGGAGACACAACTCACTTGACAGGAGGTTCCATAGGGCTGGAGCAGGCATGGAGAAGGCCCTCCTTCTAGTGCTAGAGAGGTGTGCCTCTCTAGCAGATGGTACAACCAGAGAGCCTTTCAGGTCTTCTCTGGTGGGACAGACAGATGTCCTTAGGGTGATGCGGTCTCTTAAGTATCCTGGGATGGGGACCCAAGTGATGCAGTGGAAGTCCTTTCTAGGTGCCTGGAGGCTGTCAGGGTCTGGATGGGGGACAACAGGCTACAGCTGAATCCTGGCAAGACTGAGTGGCTATGGGTCAGGGGTCCTGCATTATCATGGGATTTAACATCTTTGGTTCTGGATGGGGCAGTTTTGCCCTAAACAGACCCAGTGCGTAATCTGGAGGTCCTCTTGGACTCACGACTACTGCTCAAAGAGCAGGTGGTAGTCATGGCCAGGAGGGCTTTTGCACAACTTCGTGTAATACACCAGTTATGCCCCCTCCTAGACTGGGACTCCTTGCTCACGCTTTGGTCACCTCCAGACTTGATTACTGTAATGCGCTCTACATGGGGCTGCCCTTGGTGACCATTCGGAGGCTGCAACTGGTTCAGAATGCGGCTGCCTGGGTTGTGATGGGGTGCTGCCATTATGCTCGTACCTCACCATTGCTTCAGGAGCTGCACTGGCTGCCAATGTGCCTCTGGGTGCAATTCAATTTGCTGGTTATTACCTTTAAAGCCCTACATGGTAGTGGGCCAGGATACCTAAGAGACCGCATCATCCCAAGGACATCTGCCTGTCCCACTAGTGCAGACCAGAGAGGCTCTCTGGTTGTGCCATCAGCTAGAGAGGCTCATCTCTCTAGCACTAGAAGGAGGACCTTCTCTGTGTCTGCTCCGGCCCTGTGGAACCTCCTCCCAACTGAGCTGCGCCTCCAGGCAGAGCTGCTGCCCTTTCAGAAGGGTGTAAAAACCTGGCTGGCAGGGTAGGTCTGGGATACTGGAGGCACAATGACTCAGTCTGCTGGCTGGTTTGACACCCCACCCCCCATTCCTTTAAGTTTTTAAGTTTTAAATCATACAAAGTTTTAGTTGTAGTTTTAATTGGTTTTAATTGTGGATTATGAGAACTTTTAGAATTTTAGCCTGTACTGTTTTGATGTTTTTAGGATGTGTTAAACTGTCCTGGGTTGCCTTCGGTGAGGAGGGCGGTATAGAAATTTAAACAAACAAACAAACAAACAAATGATGGACTGAGCTCCTATCTCTTTCCCAGCTCCTGCCAGCCTAACAGTCCAAAAGCAATAAAATGCAAGTAGATAAGTAGGTACTGCTTTGGTGGGAAGGTAACATCATTCTCTGTGCTCTTGTGTTTAGTCATGCCTGCCACACTACCATGGAAATGTCTGCAGATGCATACAGCACTCACTTTTTGGCTGTAAATAGAAATGGGAGTATTGAACCCTAGAGTCAGATAAGAAAGGCTTTTGAGGAAGGTGACCTATATGTAATCTTACAATTAGGAGTTTTAAAATAAACACAAGCTTTATTCAGGGGTTCAATGTTTGTTTCATTTAACTAAGCACTATCTGTTTACAAATGAGGAAAGTTAACTTTTTTGGACTATACTAGTCAAAATTGTGTTGTGGTTCAAAAGAGTAACTTTTCCCATCTCAGTGTTTACTCTGATTGGCAGTACATCTCCAGTCATTCAGTCAGTCAGTCATGAGGAGTATCAGGATTACACAGAAGTCAGGCAGGGTGTCACTTTTGCATGGAAAATTGCATCAATGTCTGGCAACTGCAGCAGATGCCCTTAAGGACTATCAGCTGGGAGCTTCCATTAGGAGTGGGTTCTGGCAGATTTATGATGCAACTGTAAATCCTTCTTTAAGAGTTGCCAGCAATGTTCTGGGGTTGAGGGAGAATTGTTGTCAGAATCTGGCTCTTTATTTGACAGGTCATGATTCAGAGGAGGCAGTACTGGGCCAGGAACAGGGTGGGGCTCCTGATCCTGGTTGTCCTCGGATCCAGATGGAGGCAAAACTGGGCTGAGAACAGGCTGGGACTCCTGATCCTGGTAATCCTCAGAATCAGATGAGGGCTGGATTATTACATTGGGGATGGGGTTGTTGGGGTGTTCTGGGGCAATGATAGTTGCCCAGGATAACACAAGCTATCTTTTCTCCAGGGACTGAATTCTTAACCTCTGACTTGACAGCCAGATGGCCCATCTCAGCGAGCTATCCTGCCATCTCTCCCATCTATACGAAGCCATTTATCTCATCCACCTAATTATTCTAGCCCCATATGTGCTCCATTCCATCGCCCACACAAGAAATCTTTCCCTGTAGCTTTTGTATGGAGGAATGTACAGGCTGAAACTTCAGCTAAAAAGTAATGTATCTGTTTTAAAAAGATATGGCTACCACATATTATTACCCATATATCTTGTGTACTACTGCTTTCATCTGCTTCTGCCAGAAGCTTTCATTAAATATGAACACTAAAACATGCAGCATAAAATATTATGTGTGAATAACAACAAAAAGCTTGGTCAAGATAATTGCTGACTACCTGTTTTTTTTTATAGTGTTGTGCTTTGAAAGCAAGATAGAATGAAGATATCAATACTACTGATGCCATTAAATCAAAACCCTGCTAATGGCACCCAAGGGATCAAGGTGAGGGCGACTTCTTCTCTAATTGGATCCACCATTGAAAGCAATTGGACTAAATATTTTGCTGCCAGCCAGATGGAAGTTTAAAAGAATTTGTGCGGTGGTCTCACAGAAAGGTTTCAAGAAGACAAAACTGAATATCATTTTCAAGGAAAGCAAAGCAAAACAAAGGAACAAAACACAAAACATATCTTTGGCCTTGAGAAACTTTAGCTAATTGATTATTTCTTTTTTTTTTTTGAAGTTTGTGTTGACTGAATGTCTCAATGATTAGTAATGTTGTTTATTGCTTTTGCACTGTGGGGAGTTATCCTCTGAAGTATTTGAAGTTGGGAGGGCACTGTGGATTTGGCTAATAAGCAAAAATTACTTAAAAGTGCATTGGACTTACCATGCCACAAACTGTGTGGTGTGCAATTTTTTGAAAGACAGCCCCCACCACAAATGCCATCCCAGAAAGCTTCTCAAATTTTGAGCAAACCTAGTTAAAGGGCTTTGACTGTTGATCCTCCCCCCTACAATCAAGTCATAGCTTCAACAGGTTTTTAAATTACAACCTCGAGAATTTTTTAACCAGCATATCTGGAAATATAGGCATCTCATAACAAATCAGGTTCTTTTCCCACCTATTACAGAACTTGGAAATGTCATTCTTTTATTCACACAGCTAATGTGGAAGTGATAGTCCAAAGGTAGCATTTTCAAGCTCTCATCTAATTAGTGAAAGGGTGGTGTGGCACATTTAATTTAGTACTATACTTCTTTTTCTTTTTCTTTTTTGTGACTAGGTCAAACTTTAAACTGGCAAGATGAAGCCACGTTCTTGGCTTTGCCATTAGCCAAACTTAAATCATCACCATTACATTTTTCTGGTACTAATCAGCAGACCAATAAATGATACAGATTCTGTATCTCTTCACATGCACACTTCATGTTGTTGTCCAACACCAGCTCCACTTAATCAAGTTGGTCTTACATTTAGGGACTCCTACCCTCAGTCTATCCAGTGTCCTTCAAGTAACATTCAGGAGATTGAGCTCATCAGCTTTGATGCTGTTCCTTGTCCAATAAGCTCCTTCCTCCATCTTCTAATTTGGTTTTGCTATTGTGTACCTTCAATAATGTTTGTTTTTGCTTAGAGATGTAAAATTCTGGGGAATTTTGAAAGAAGGGGAAAAAACTGGGATTTTTTGGGGGGGAACCCAAAAATTTGGGGGAAATTAGGAAAATATTAGTTCTTTGTCAATTCTGCAAGTTACATTCAGATTTTTTATTTTATATGTGTATAAACAGTACAAGAAATGCATATTTGGTAAAGATTAATATGTAATAAAATGAGTTTTTCATATATAAGAAACTAAAAAATACTTTTAGCATCCATGAAACATTATTCACAAAAAAATTCCACAAGTATAAACATTTGGTTGTGCAACACATGGTTTAAATTTGCTATTTCATGATATAATGAAATTAAAGACAATGGAAGATCTTCAGTCAGATGCTAAGAAAATTATCAAATTTGTTAAGAAACATCACATTGTTCAACAAACATCCGTGAGCATTCAAAAGGAGAAAAGTAAAGGGGTTTTGGAAGAATACTGCAAGAACACTGAAACTACCATCTGTTACCAGATGGGGAGGAATAACAATAATGCTGAAAAGTCTCCCGGCCAGAAAGGAAGCTCTACAAACAACTTTTATTCAATATGGTTTATCACTTGATAAACAAATAAGGAAGACTATTTTGGACAATGATGTATTCTGGGGTCCTGTAGAATCTACAGCTGCTCTTCTAAAACACATAACTACTGGCATAGCAAGAATAGAATCTGAGAACGCACGTTTGTCTCAGGCATCTGAAATGTTTTCTGAAATAACAAGGAAAATAACAGAACCTGAAGGACTGTTAGTAAAAACACCTAGACTAAAGAATGAGGACCAGAGATTTTTGGAAATAATAATGGAAATAAAGAAGTTTTATTGCAGAAATATTCATTTTGCTGCAAATCTAGTTGATCTGTGTTTCCAAGGAAAACACTTATCAGATGATGAGGTCTCCAGGGCAATGAAATTCATAACAAATAAATCATGATTTAGGCAAAGTCATTGCAAACAGAATACAAGGCAAAGATGGGTTTTTGCAGCAAGCAGTTTTTGTGGGAAAGCATAGAGCAGACTTCACCACTTGCATGGTGGAAAGGGCTCTGCAAAAGTCAGATCTTTAGTGGTATGGCCATAAAACTGTTATCCATTCCCCCGACATCAGTGTCTTCTGAACACATCTGGTCTGCCTATGGGAAAACACACTCTACGGGTTGAAATTGATGAATTTCAAGCCTTAATAAATTAGTCGCTATCTGTTCCCACCTGTTTCCAGAAGAAAGGAAAAGTGGTGGATGTTCAAAAGAATACAGTAGTGTCATTACAACTGAAGCTGAAGAAAGTGCAAGTTTTGACTCATCTGATGAGTGTGGAAGTAATTAAAATTGTAGAAGTTTTTGGGAACATAAAATAAATGTAAAAAACCTTCATTACTTTGTTATCTTCCACTTAATCACTGAATTTTGTTAGTCTAAAATTTCCAATTATAATTATTCCATTAGTTCAGTTAAATGGATTATTGTATTTTTTGTTAGTAAAAGAAATATTTTTACTTAATGGTATATGTAAACCTCATTTTGTAACGTAAGCCATGGAATGATTTTGGGAACTACTTTCTGAAATAAAATTCAAAGGAATAAAAAGGAGGACATTTTTTGAAAAATCTATTGTTTTTTAAATTCATTTATTTTTTTCCTGAACTCTTGACATGCTTTACTTGTGCAAACTTCCCTCCTTTCAAAATTCCCAGAAGGTTTATATCTCTAGCATGTGACTTATGCATGTTTATGGTGCTCTGCACCATGTGGAATTGTATGCTCCTAGGCTGCTAAAGGCTTTTCTTTCAAAATAACTCATGCCCATGAACTGTATAAACATTGATTGCATTTTTTCCCAATTTTTCCATTTTTTTCTCCAGTCAAATTTCCTTTTCCAATTTTCCTGGGTTTTTCCCCACCTGTACATCTCCATTCTTGCTATAATGCTCTTTCTGGATCTGAACCAGCAGACTTGAGGCTCATATCCATTCAGAGGATGTCAAGGGTCATTCTTTTACGTAGTTCTCTTGGTGTCTGCTGCTGCTTCTCTCCTTATCTTAGGTGGAGTGATGCCATCAAGAGAATTTTTTTAAACTGTTGTAGGCTTGAAGCATCCTGTTACTGTGCACAATCTACCAGTACTATACTGGCAAAAGGGTATAATGAGCCAATGGAGTCTGGCCAGGAATAATAATAATACAGGGAGAAATAAGATATTCACAGTGGACTTGCTAGACAGCCTGAACTACTTCTGATCATCAGATAATCCTAGAATGTTCATAATGGCTAAAGTATAGATTTGAAAATGCCAAATGTTTGTTTTGTTTTTTCATGAGTAGAACTTTCTAGTCTATACGCAGGTGAGATTGCACCTGAATCCAGGATTTTAAGCTTTCCTTCTCATGTCTCATGTCCTAAATCTAGGCTGTAAGTAAGGTAGTGCATAGCCAAATAACCAGGGCAGTCATCATCTTGTCTTTTAAAAGTCTATTGTAGTCAAAGTAAGTTATAGAACAAAGTTTTAGGAAGCAAAGAATTCTTAGTATCAAAAGTTCAGAAAGCACATTAAAATAATGAAAGCCTATCTACTGAGGGAAGGCTTGCCCCCCCTTAGCTTAGAAGCCCTTACATGACTTACTCAGTGTTGACCATCGGACCAAGAGAAAGTTCTGCCCCTTCCCTCTGGGTTTTATCTCCTCACACATGTTCCACCCTCTTACCATTCCCCTAAAGGAATCCAGCCAATGGCCATACAGTATCACATGTCTATCAAACTTTAAGTTTCATTTATTCCAAAACAGGAGACTAGTTAGATATCAACTGTGCCATCTAATTGCCTTGTTTCTGGTGACAACAGTATTTAATGAAACATGGAGGTATACTGCTTTAGAAGAGTAAAGACTTTCATACAAGACAAGGTATTAAGTAAAGACAGTGGTATTACTCCACAGAAATTGAATTTTGTTCAAGAAGAGTGCCCACACAAAATTGAGTTGTCCACTGATTTCTCACAAGAACAATTAGGCATGGCTGCTTAGGGGGGGGAAATAAGGAAAGGGTGAGCTTTTTGAGTGGAATTTGGAAAGACTCCAAAATCTTTTTCTTGAGAACTTAACATGCTGTCAGACTATCGAGATTCTTGTAGAGATAAATTGAGATCCAATAGAAATGGTGTTAAACTAAGGCTAAGAAGAAATTATTCACAGCATTATGATATGTGTAAAGTTGCTTCCTCCTGACTAAAATGGACAGATATCTGAGTAGTGGCTGATATTTCAGAAAATACGTGTTCTTTTACATTTATCCAGGCAGAAGGCAATCTTGTAGAAAGAAGTGCTAGAGGAAGAAATGGCTGTTTGTGCCCATGTATGGGTTAGGTAAAGGTAAAGGTCACCCTTGTTCGAAAGCCAGTCATATCCGACTCTATGTCTCAGTGCTCATGTTCAGCCAAAGATCCAGCACTCTCTGCATTTGCAGACATTTTTGTGGACACGTGGTAGGCATCCCTCACAGTGGTGGGATGTCAAAAATTTTACTACCCCACCATGATGTCATCACTGTTTGGGCGGAGCTAACGTCATGATGTCATGACATCATGGGCGGAGCCAATGTTATGATGTTGGCTGGGCCAAAGAAAATAATAATAAAATAAAAATAAGCACACACACACACACCCTCAAGCCACCCACAACATAAACCCATAAATAAAATTAATAAATAAAATTAAATTTAAAAATACATTAAAATACACCCACACACCCAAAACACAAATCAACCAGAGCTGTTAAACCAGAGCTTAAAGCTTATTCTGGCTAGTCTTTCTCACACTAGGTCAGATGGAAGGAACTACAGAATGAACTCACCACAAGATGGCTTCATTTTGGCACTTTTCAACTTTTCAACAGTTAAAGAAGTTAGGTACTAAGTCTTTGCCTAACCAGTTCTCTAGGATAATATATGCCTTAATGTGAATGTAAAACAGCTGTACCTCCTTAAGCGTTCTCCAGTTGGAATAGCAATTGAAACAGCACAGGTGTAGCTTATTGATGAGGTAACTCCAAGACTTAGCATAAAAACCCCACGCCAGGCTGCCAGGCCTTTTTAGGAACTGTGGTAGTACGTCAGCATAGGTAAAGGTATTAAATACACATTAAAATGCACACAGACACACCACATCCAAAGGTGAGTCACTTACCCTGGGGAGCTTCAGGCTGGCAGCTTCTCTTCCTCCTCCCTGCTTGGGAGGACAGCAAGGAGGCCTTGCATACATGCCAAGCACTGTAGGCATGCACACCAAGTGCTTGGCACACATGCGCAGTAGGGGAACCAGTGAAAAGGTAAGCCCCGAAGGTGGTTCCCCCCCAAAAGCTGCTACCAGTTCTCCGGGACACTGGGAAAAGTTACTACTGGTTCTGGAGAACTGGTGCGAACCTGTTACATCCCATCACTGATCCCTCAACATCAGAGTGCACAGAATGCTGTTTACCTTCCCACTGAAGTGGTTCCTATTTATCTACTTGCAATTTCTTGCTTTCAAACTGCTAGATTGGCAGGAGCTGGGGCAGAGACAGGAGCTCATTCCATTTGTGCAGTACTTGGGAATCGAACTCTATCCTTCCAGTCATCAAGTTCAGCATTTTAACCACTTGAGCTTTTAAGCTAGAACATGCCAAGTCTCATTGCCCCAATGTGGAGAGTGTTATGTCTGTGCACCCAGGAGGAGGAGTGATAGAAGGGATCAAGGAGTAGAACCAATGGATTCAGGCACTTTGATCATCATTTCCTTTGGAGTAAGCAGGAACTTATCATTAGCATCATGACTTATGGACCTTCCTGTCACACAAGCCCAAGCTAAATACTTTGAAAAGAGTTCTGTATTGACTGCCAATGAGGGTTGTTGTTTTTGTTTTGTTTTTGTTATATTTATTTATTTTATTTATTTATTTAGATTTATTGTCCCGCCCCAATCAGGCGAACCTGACTCTGGGAGGCTTACAAAAAGAAAGGATCACACATGAGTGCAAAACAAACTAAACAATCCCACTATACCCCTACAAATTGGAACATTAAAACCTTAAGGTTCAAATTAATTTTAAAAAAATTAAACTATAAATTTACAAAATACTAAAAAGATTTAAAAGTTTAAAAGGTTTAAAAGGTTTACAAGAGTGAGAGAGGGGTGGCTGTCCCATCAGATCAGCCACCCAACATGGGACCCCATATTAATGGAGCCCCACACCTGCCCTGCCAGCCAGGTTTTTAGGCCCTTCCGAAAGGGCAGGAGCTCTGTCTGTAGACGTAACTCAGTTGGCAGGAGGTTCCAAAGGGCCGGGGCGGCCACGGAGAAGGCCCTCCTTCTGGTGCTAGAGAGATGCGCCTCTCTAGCCGATGGAATGATAAGAGAGCCTCTCCAATCTGCCCTGGTGGGACGGACAGATGTTCTTGGGGTGACGCGGTCTCTTAAGTATCCTGGCCCACTGCCATGTATGGCTTTAAAGGTAATGACCAGCACCTTGAATTGCACCCGGAGACATACTGGCAACCAGTGCAGCTCCTGAAGTAGTGGTGAGCAGAGAACCTGGAAGAACTCTTCATGCGTCATTGTAATTTTACATGGTTAGATGGATTTTATTAAGAATTCTGAGCTTATTTGCCTGCAATCAGCTTGTATCTGATTCCATAGTATAGTCACCCAGACATAGTTACCAATCTCTATGACATCACAAAATCAACTATATTGGAAGGGCTCACATCTTGATCTCATGTTTTGGCCATGAAATCTCAGGGAATGAGATATTGCTAACCTGGTGACCCTTCTGCCAGATTTAAAATGGAAATAATTACACTTTGTCATGTTTTTCTCAGTTTGAACAATGGCATTTCTAGGCTGCTTCATGGCTTTCAACTGCAGAGACCTGTCCATATTTCGTAGACAAACCCTGAGTTCAAGCTATTTCTTATTTTGTGGCATGGCTAAGACATTGAACCTAGCTTATAAAAATGCAAGCTCTGTTCCAATGTCTCCCATTATAGTTTATGAAATAAAGAAAATTGGCTGTAATTTGAGATGTAGGAGGGACCAAAATGTAACCCACCCTTCACTGACAGAAACTCCATTCAGATAACAATGTGTCTCTTTCAAATACATCCCACTGTTTATTGGACTTCTTGTGTGATGTTCTTCACCCAATGAATCACAGAAAGAAAAGGTACACAGAAGGAGCCTCTTCAAAGAGTGTGATATTTATGAACCACAATTGGGTGTACCCTTGGCAACAGCCACCTTGTGCTGGCTAATTTCATCAAAAGGTGGCTTCATTTTGGCAGTTTTATGTCTGGCTTCATTTTGGCAGTTTTATGTCTGGACTAGACATGGAAGAAGATGACCCAATGAATCAGAAGATTCTATCATTTTAGCTTTCATGAAATTCACACAAATAACCACTGTGCTTGGTTTCTGACACGTACTATAAAGTTATATTTTATAGCTTGGTTTGTTCTTAATTTCTTATCCCTTTAGGAATATTGAGAGCAGAATTCCAATATACAATCAACTGAAATAGCATTACTACAACTTGGAATTTTCATTTTATACTTCATTATCGAGCATTATTTCTCCCTTAATAGTTTTGTTTGAGTTTGGCCTATTAATATTGGATAAGGATAGTGTAAAATTACTTTTTGAATCAGTATCATTAGCAACACCTGGTTTTCCTTTGAGCTTATAGCATATAATTATTTACAAATGATTTCTAAAATTATTACAAAGGCCAATTGCACCACCGCCACCGCCACCGCCACTACTACTGATCTACCATTTAATTCACAGTTGAGGACTGGTATAAAAGTGAACTGTTAATTTTATACCAGCCCTTGACTATGAATCAAATGGTAGATATGTACAACAGTAGCAGCAGCAACACAGCAACAGGCAAAGGTCACCCTTGCTCAAAAGCCCATCATAAACTCTAAAGAGCCAGCGCTCTGCATCTGCAGATGTTTCTGTGGTCATGTTGCAGGTATGACTAGACACTGGAGCACATGGAACACTGTTACCTTCCCATCAAAGTGGCACCTATTATCTACTTGCAATATCTTGCTTTTGAAGTGCTAGGCTCCATCGTGTAGCACTCAGGTCGCAAACTGCTGACCTGCCAGCTGTCCAGTCATCAAGTTCAGTGTCTTAACCACTAAGCCACCACAGTCCTTGATTCTCATCTTAGCCCTTGATAAATTTACAGCTGTAGAAAAAGGAGTGACATTTAACATATACACCCTTTAATAAGAAAAGCTAACCGTGCCATAGAGAAATACTGTTGTTGCACAGAATCAGATTGATCATCTGTCTAGCTGTGGATAGGTATTTGTCCAGTTGGACATGGTTTCCACTCCATTTATATTTTACCCTTCTCACCCCAAAATGAGATTGTGTCATCATGTCTTTTGGAGACTACTGATTTCCCATGATGTACAGTACTTTCATAGTAAGTATTTTTTTAAAAATGGTTTGTAGGCTAAATGCAAAGGTCAAAACAGATATGCAACTAACTAATTAAGGGACCATTTTAACAGTATCCTTTAATCTTTTTCCATTTATAACTCCTTGAGTTTACAATCCTAGGGGGAAAAAATAATGGTACTTGAGTGAACATAAGCATTAAACTACACTGCTGCTGTGGATAATCTTTCAGACATTTAACAGCTTTTTTTGGCCATAGGGACAGCATGCATCCCATATTTTTTTTAAAGAGAGAGATTTCATCCCCTGGCATATGAGTATGTTGGGAAACTATTAGAAAATGTGTAAGTGGAGTCAAGGGTAAGGATCAAAAAAAATCCAAAATGCTAGAAGAGGATGAGTTTTAAGTAGCAATATGCTATGCATGTTAATGTTGAAACAACTGGATTAATTTGGTTACTCTCACCAGCCCAAATATATTGATCTTGTATGTTTTTGGAAGCTAAGCAGGCTAGAAGCCTGTTAGCACTTAGAAGGGAGATAAGAGCAGAATAATGGAGATAAAGAGCTAGGAAAGAATCCTGCTTAAAAATTTAGAGAGCTGCTGCCGGCCAGTGTTGCAGATATGGGGCTACACGTGCTAACTAAATCAAAGTAAGGCAGCTTCATATGATCCAAAAATGATGGCAACTGGCATATTCAAAATCTCCCTTAATACAATGAGTTCTGCTCTGACCTTTATATGATAACTTAAAAATTGGGAAGAATAAGCCCAGAAGAACTCTATTGCTAACCTTCTTCATCTACCATTTTCTTTTACTGATCCTTTACTTCATCTTTGCAAACTCTCCCTAAGTAACCTGCATTCTGCAATATATGTTCCTAGACATGTTCAAATTCTCAGTGTGTGAGTGAAAATCATGAGAAGAGTTGCTTTTTCTTTCGGTCAGTGAATCAGGATTAATAATATAAGAAACTAGGTTCTGTAACACCAGTGTTACTAATGCTTTCTTATCAGCACATTTTCCTTTTGAAAGGTTCTGTAAAAGACCTGAAATTTAGCCAAAAGCATACTACTGAGTTTATGAAAAAGGTTGCTACTCATTTACAACCAATGCACTGCAGCATATTGCACTTGTACACTTTGTCAACTTGAAACCAAATGAATTTCAAAGTGACCCACTGAAGTGCTGCAAGGTAGAGTAGCCAGTTCTAGTGAGTACATGAATAATTCTCCCCTCCCCTCAGAAACACAACCTGCTTTATAAGAAAATAATGCATTCTATTGACTCACCCTCAAAATATTTTTAGATTAATATGCCTGTCACAATTCTTGACTGTAGCTGGTGAAATACAATAATTAATGAATAAGTTAGTTGCTTCTAATGTTCCATAGTTTGGTGATATACAACTTCTAGCTACTCAGAATCTTTCAGAGTTATGCTTAGATGAGCAAGCCCCTGATATATTGCTTTTTTGGTAAGAGTATAATAGCCAAGGAACAATTACTTGCTATGTGAAGATGGCATTTTATCAATGGAATTTCCATTAAGTCAGTCTTCCATCTTGTTAATGTCATATTCTTTTTCTCTAGACCTTGACATCATTATACTGTGTCACTACAAGAGGAAAATCCATGAACTTTTTAGGTAACTTGGGTATAAATGTGCATTTCTACACTCTGTTGCATCAGCATGACAAACTGATTGTTCTAATCATGTTATAGCAATGTTCCATGTTATCATGCCAACAAATAAATAAATAAATGCATAACTAAACAGAAGAAACTGCACAATTATCAGTGATTACATATTCTGCCATGTGACCATAGAAAACAGGGTGTAGAGGCTACGGCAGTACAGTAATACCCTGGATAACGATTGCATCGGATAACGCTAGAATCGGATAACGATGCAAGTTTTTTGGGAAAAACTTGCATCGGATAATGATTCTGGATAATGATTCTTAGCGTTATCTGAGGCAATGGTCTGTGGGTGTGGGGTGGTTTGGGTAGAACTACCCAATCCACCCCCCACCAGCAGCAGTCTCTGCGACTGCAGTAGGGTTGGGGAAAAGCACGCACCTTTCCCCTGATCCTACTGCAGTCGCAGAGACTGCTTGTGTCTCTTTCCCTCCCTGTATTTAGACTACAGGGAGGGGGAAAGAGAGAGACGTGATTGGGTCTCTAGAGACCCAATCACGTCTCTCTCTTTCCCCCTCCCTGTAGTTTAAATACAGGGAGCGAAAAGACGCGATCATATAAGGTTTTGGATCCTATCCATGTTTTAGTCCAGGGGGTCAACAAACTTGGCTCTCCAAATGTTCTTGGACTTCAATTCCCAGAAGCCCTGATCAGCAGGAGTGCTGACTTGGGCTTTTGGTAATTGAAGTCCAAGAACACCTGGAGAGCCAAGTTTGTTGACCCCTGTTTTAGCCTGTAGAGAGAGCTCATTAAGATGACAAATCTATTTGGAAGCTATAGTTCTGCATCTAAGATAGTTACTACAACCAAGAACAACTTGATTGTCTCTGTGACATCAGATACAACAGCCTCCAAAGCACTAGAGCCATGATATTTTATGGGATCTACAGCAATGCAGATTTGTTATTCAGTACAGTAGTTGCATCTGAATCTAGCAATTATATTTAGGCTTATAACAGTGAAGCATTTTTAAACAAAAGACTGAAAATGAAAATGAGAGTTTCTTTTGTATTTTTGGTATTCTTTCATTGATTGCCAAAAGACTCTCTTATACACAAATGATTCATGACTACAAAATAGATGTACTGTACATGCAAGTTTTGCATTTCTTTTTCATTTCCACTTTTATGCATCCTTTTGCACCTTTCCTTTCATCTTTTGTCTAACAAATTACCAGATAAATGTTTAATCCAATCAGAGTATCCAGAGGGGAGCAGGAAATTTTAATCTGTAAAAGGATCTGGATTGGTGGAAGCCCAGTGAGGAGTCAGTTTTCTTTGTTTCAATTGTTCCTTGTAGGTGTGTTGAGCTCCTGGTAGTGCCCTCCTTTTTGGAAAGATCAGAAAACAAAAAACAAACAAAAATACTGCAACATGGATCAAGTCCACTTCATCAGATGTAGGATCAAGTCCACTTCATTAGACACAGGAGTGAAATTTCAAGGCATGAGTGTATATACACCAGATACAGAGGCACTGAGTGTGATCAATCAGAATGACAGAATGGACTTGATCCACAAAAGCTCACATTAAAAATATAGCTGTTAGCCTTTAAAGTGCTTCAGTGTTTTAGTTTTAGTTTTGTTTTTTGTTTTCTGATATGCCTGAAACACAAACTAACATGGCTACTATTCCAAATAATAAAAATAGTTCCTGCATATGTTCAATGATGATTTTTCTTTCTCCTATGTAGTTTCCTGATTTTAGAGTAGATTGCTTCTCTGTTGCCATGCCTCTGTTTGTCTGTTTTTTGGAGTAATTTTTAGGGTTTCTTTGTGGGTTTTAGAGTGCCAGAAAACACAATTGGAGAAGCAAAAAATAAATGGCCCCAAAAAGCATTTCCCTTTTGCATAAAATGAAAGAATCAGTGCATGAAAAAGATGAGAAAGAGCTGCTCTGAAAGAATCTGAAATGAAAAAAGCAGACAACTTTTTGTCACACACATATCTCATGAAGTAGTGCTCTTCTGCATTCTTTCTTGGAGCCACACTTTTCTCACCTATCTGCATAACTCTCTATCTAGTCAGCTTTCTTAATGTAGACATCACATTTCCTCTTCTTCATAACCATACTAATGTGTAGATGAGATTATGGGACACCTACAGCTATAATGTTCAACCTTTTCAGATCTCAGTCTTGCTTTTATCCTAACTAGCAACAAGGGATCCATTATAAAGTTAAGTACTTTTAACTTTTAATACATTTAATGTATTAAATGAATAGATCAAGCACATACTTCAGTCCTTCCCTTTGGGATAAACAGATACTAATACTAATTTTGGCAGCAAAACAAAACTATTCTTTTGCATTCTAAAAATGAATACAAATCTATTAATGGGGAAAAATACTTCTGTCACAAAAATTGCAGAAATGCATTGTGCCCAGGAAATAAAGTATCAAGAAGTTGTAAGTGCTACATAAAATCACCACTGAAACGGTTCTAGCCAAAATGTCCATTAATATTTTTTTCTTCTTTTTAACTCCAAATAATATTGCTTCTCTGTAAATGCTGATTTCTCCCTCTTTCTGTTCAGGGAAGAATAAGTCACATGTGTTGTTTATATGATGTTTGATTAATTCTTCTTTTTAGTGAAAACACAAAGCTGATTGAACAAGGGCAGGAAGAAGCCAGGGCAGGATGAGGACCTTGCCACCCCTCCCCCTGTGCCTACACCAACTGCCAGGGGAGGAAGAAGCCAGGGCAGGATGAGGACCTTACCACCCCTCCCCCTGTGCCTGCGCCAACTGCCAGGGGAGGGGAAAGCCAGGGCAGGATCGGGACCTTGCCGCCCCTCCCCCTGTGCCTACGCCAACTGTCAGGGGAGGAGGTCGGGGCAAGATGGGGACCTTGCTGCCCCTCCCCCTGTGCCCACCCCAGCATATTGTAATGTAATATAATGTAATGTAATGTATTGTCTGTAAGCCGCCCTGAGTCACCACGGTGAGTGGGCGGCAATATAAATTTGAACTAATAAATAAATAATAATAAATAAATAAGATCAGAATATTTCCCCATCAAGCCAAAAGTCTAGAAAAGTGTATTTTTGGATTACATTATCCAGATTCCTACGGCATGGTAAATTAACTTTTTTCAAGCTCTGACCTCATTTAAGGTTGTCTGCACTATTTGCTCATCCAGGTCACTAGTGTTGTGTCAAGCCATTCACTTGCAGCTTGGAGATGCCCAGGATTGAACCTGGAACTCTGAATACACAGCATGTGTACCACAACTGAATGCTGGTCCTTTTCTATTTCTTATATTTCAACTTTCTTATATTCTTAAAAATGTGTGATACATGTCTGATTTCTGTTGTTATTCAATCACAGTTATAATAATAATTTCGTGTCAGAAATTATTCTGGGTTGAAAGGATTTTTGCAGAAGAAACTTTGCTCAGGGAACATCCAAATGAGGCTTCATTTATGTCCCCAAGAACTGGGACAGAGATGGGCACTCAATCCATCATGCAGTACCCAGGTCTCGAACTGCTGACTAGCCAGCCTTCCAGCTAACAAAACAAACTTCTTAACCACTGAGCCACCACAGCCCCAATAGACACAGTTGAGTCCGACCCTCTGCTACCCCATTGACCACAGCGCACCCTACCATCCTCCATTGTCCACCCAAATCTATGCCCACTGCATCAACAATGCTGTCTAACTATCCCATCCTCTGCCACCCCTTTCTCCTTTTACCTTCAATCTTCCCTAGCATCAGAGCCTTCTCCAGTGAGTCCTCTTTTCTCATTTGGTGGCCATAGTATCTGAGCTTCTAGGACCCACTTTAGTTAGACCTTTTTCAGGGAGAAATATTAAATGCTTCTCTATTTTAGAACAAAAATACATGGTAGTAAACATATAATTCTAATGACTGTATTATGCTGTCACCAACAAAAGCTAAGATCCATCCTGAACATCAAGTGGGAAGTACTTAGCTCTGGTACAAGACCTCATGGAGCTCCTTTGAAGCACTATAAGGACCAGCAGAAAGAAACCATGAAGGTGTCAGGTATAAACTCACAAACTTAGGAGACAACGGCCAAAGATTGCACATTTTGGTGCCAAACAATCTTTGCTGCTACCAATCACTTTAACAAAGAATGCCACAGATATGAAGAGGCTCAGTGACAAGCATGGAAACTTTGTCAAACCCAACCATGCCCTCCACCATCCATTCACTGTACTGTGTATGGCTGCATGTTCCAGGCCAAGATCAGTTTGTGGAGTCACCAGAGATGCCTCCACCAGCTGAGAAAATGACCTCCAGGAAAAATGTGTGCTTGGATAGGAGCAGCAAAAATGGACATCCTTATAATGTTTACACACGGGAATTATATTTTCCCTAATATGTAGGTTGGATGAAAATGGACAAAATTTTCACTGCTGCATAATCTTATTGTCTGACTCAGCTGTATGCAAACAAAATGCCATTGTCTGATCTGAGCCACTGGGCAGAAATTGTCAACATGAACTATGTAATCTGGATTACCTTCTTTTTATCTACTACATTCCATTGCCCATCAGAGTTCTGTTGTTTGTGAATAACTATATAGTTGCTTTGTACACAAAATGTATTACACAAACTGTAGAATAATATATCCCAGTTTAAGAGTTTCTTTTCCTTTTTTCCTACCCTCAGTTTTGTTTCCAGCATCTTTCAAATGATGAGACATACCATCCAGATCATAATCTACACAGGAATTTATAGATTACACAGTAGCTGCAAAAATAACCATGCCTGTCACTTTTACATTTTGAATACTTCCCCACATAGTTAGACTCAGAACTGGATTGGATGTTAAATGTTTATCAGCTCTTCTGGTGACTTATTAGCTGCACTGGTTACCAGTATGCCTCTGGGTGCAATTCAAGGTGCTGGTTATCATCTTTAAAGCCCTACATGGTAGTGGACCAGGTTACCTGAGAGACCACATCACCCCAAGGTTATCTGCCTGTCCCATGAGAGCAGACTGGAGGGACTCTCTAAAGTTACCATCCATCGGAGAGGCTCATCTCTCCAGTACAAGAAAGGGGGCTTTTTCGGTATTTACTCCAGCCTTTTGGAACCTCCTGCAAATGGACATTTGTCTTCAGCCAAAATTGTCAGTTTTTAGGAAAGGGCTGAAGACATGGCTGGCCCAGCAGATGTGGGGAGCAGAGAGAGGAACATCTCCCCCCCCCCCATTGGCTGATATGAACATGCTAAATGGCATCCAGGTTTTTAGTCTATCTGTTTAGTGTATTTGTTATGAAGATTTTAACAGTGTGTTTTATGTAAGGTTTTTAATGATATGTTGGGTCTTTTTATGCAGTGTTGTGTGTAATGGGATTGTAAACCGCCCAGAGTCGCTTTGGTGATTGGGCGGCCATACAAATCTAATCTGATCTGATCTGATCTAATCTGATCTAATCTAATCTAAACTAAACTAAGCTAAACTAAGCTAAGATAAATAAATAGATAAATAAATGGCACTGAGTCTACCCTACACTGATGTGGGAAATATCTTGCTGAAATTTATATTGTCCCTGTGCATTAAAACATCTGGCAAAAAAGGGCATATCACATTTCTAGAAAGATAGGAAGCAGCTCTAGTAGGACTCAACAGATGTGTTGCATATTCAATATTCCTCATCAGAATACTAAAAAGGTGATGGGATTCTTTTTAGTTTATTTAAAGCAGAGTTTGAAAACATAGGTTTAAAACTAATGCATTACTTTTAGTTTGAACATTAATTTGCTAATGTTACTCATTTCAGTGACTCTTATAATGTTAATTTGTTACATTAGTCATTAGTAACATGTTGGTGACATGTCACTTTTAAATTAGTTCCCAATTAAAATGACTAAAATGGTCATATTCACCCTATTAAATCAGCATAGATGCTAATCTACTCAAAGTGTTAACGTGATGCTAAAATGATTACAAGAACAACTTTCAAAGCTGTTTTGAAAAATTACAGCAAATAATGGGCATCAAATTAAGTTTTATTAGATCAGTTCCATGTTCTGGTTTAGAAAGAAGATAATTTGTAAACTTGCAAACTGATCCTTCACAATCTTTTATCATAATCACTTGTGTTACCCACTTATTAGTTCCTCTTGGTAAATTCTCAGTGGGTAGGAGATTGGGGAAAAGGAGAGAAGGTAAGATGGAAATCTGATGTCGAAATTAATGACTAATTGGTATAACAAAGCTCTCTCATTAACTAAACCTGCAGACATTGTTTTAATACTTTGTTTTAATAATACTTTGTTTTAAACTGTGATAACATGTATGATGGGAGGATACTGGCGTAGAAACCGGCAAACCACATCAGAAAGTTTGCCAAGAGAACCCTATGGACCAAAACAAAAGGCAAAACTAAGGGGGCAATTTAGAGGAAACAGGATGCTTAGCACATCACATCAGAAGAAGGTTATGGACAGGAAAGGGGAAGGAGAAATACAGTTTTGTAAGGAACAATACTGTGTAGGGACATGGAAAATAAGATCTATGAACCAAGGAAAACTGGAAGTTGTAAAAAAGGAAATTGAAAGAATAAGCACTGACATCTTAGGAATCAGCGATCTATAATTGACAGGGATGGATGAAATCAGCTCTGAAAACCATCATATCTACTACTGTGGACAAGAAAACCTCAAAAAACAAACAACAACAGAGTAGCCATAATTGTCAATAAAAGAGTGAGAAAAGCAATAAAGGGATATAATCTCAAAAATGATAGACTGATGTCAGTCAGAATACAAGACAAACCTTTCAATATCACTGTAATCCAAATATACGCACCAACCATGGGTGCAGATGAAGCCACAGTTGACCAGTTCTATGAAGACCTACAACAACTCATAGAACAGACTCCAAGAAATGATGTACACATTATCATAGGAGACTGGAATGCCAAAGTAGGAAATCAAAAAGTAAATGGAATAACAGGCAAGTTTGGTCTTGGAACACAGAATGAAGCAGGCCAAAGACTGATAGAGTACTGCCAAGAGAACACATTGGTCATAGAAAATACCCTCTTCCAGCAACACAAGATGAGAGTTCACACATGGACATCACCAGATGGCCAACATCAAAACCAGATTGATTGCATACTCTGTAGCCAAAGATGGAGAACCTCCATACAGTCAGCAAAAATGAAACCTGGAGCAGATTGTGGCTCAGATCACAACCTACTGATTGCAAAATTCAGGCTGAGACTAAAGAAAATAGGGAAAACAGTTAGACCAGATGGACATGACCTAGACAACATCCCTAAGGAATACACAGTGAAGGTGTGGAATAGATTTAATGTCTTGGACCTGATAGGCAGAGTCCCAGAAGAATTATGGACAGAGATGCGGGAGATCATGCAGGAGGCAGCAAGGAAAACCATACCAAAAGAAAAGAAGCATAAGAAAGCAAAGTGGCCATCTGATGAGGCTCATAAAATAGCACAGAAAAGAAGGAATGCAAAAAGCAAAGGAGAAAGGAAATAATACAATCACATGAATATAGAATTTCAAAGAAAAGCAAGGAGGAAACCTAACAAAATCAACAGTGCAAAGAAATAGAGGAAAACAACACAAGAGGCAGGACTAGAGAACTTTAAAAAATAAATAAATGGGGAAATCAAGAGAACATTTAAAGCAAAAATGACCATGATAAGGGACAAAGAAGGCAAGGAGTTAGCTGAGGCATAAGAGATTAAGAAAAGATGGAAGAGTACACAGAGGAACTCTTCAAAAAGGACCTCAACATCCTTGATAATCACAATGATGAAGAAAATGAACTTGAGCCAGACATCATGGAGAATGAAGTCAGAAAGACCCCTAAAAAGTACTGAAAACAACAACGACAGTGGAAATGAAGGTATTCCAGTTGAATTTTTCAAAGCCCTAAAAGATGATGGAATCAAATTATTGCATTCTATATGGCAGCAGATTTGGAAAACAAAACAATGGCCACAGGATTAGAAAAGATCAGTATACTGTACATTCCAATCCAAAAAAAGGGTAATGCCAAAGTATGCTCAAATTATTGAACAATTGCGCTCATCCCACATGCTAGCAAGGTGATGCTCAAGATAATACATGATAGACTGCAGCAGCACATGGTGAGAGAATTACCAGAAGTGCAGGCGGGTTTCTGAAGAGGCAGGGAGACTAGAGACCACATTGCCAACATATGGTGGATCATGGAGAAAACAAAGGAATATCAGAAACAAGTCTACTTCTGTTTCATTGACTACACTAAGGCCTTTGACTGTGTAGACCACAACAAAATGTGGCAAGTAATTAAAGTGATGGGAATACTGGAACACCTTATAAGCCTCATGAGAAATCTGTATATGAATCAAGAGGCAACAGTTAGGACAGAAAATGGAATGACGGAGTGGTTTGGAATAGGAAAAGGAGTAAGACAAGGCTGCATTTTGTCACCCTGCTTATTCAACTTATACACAGAGCACATAATGCACAATGCAGCGATGGAGGAATCACAATTTGGGATCAAAATTGCTGGGAGAAACATCAATAATTTGAGATATGCAGATGATACCACCCTAATGGCAGAAAGTGAGGAGAACCTAAAGAAGCTCCTCATTAGGTTGAAAGAAGAAAGTGCATGTATCATTTGATGTCTTAAAACACATGCGCACTGACCAAGCAGCCATTTGGGGCTGCAGTGTTGGGTGGCTGTTGAGGCTCTTCAGAGTTTTGGCAGTAGCGGCAGCTGAGTCCCTCATTCAAGTCGCCATGCGCCACCATGCTGCACTTCACCGCCGCACTGCCACCGCCACCAGGTTGCACCACCAGGCTGTGCTGCACCACCGCACCACCAGACCATGCCACGGTGCCAGGCCATGGTGCCACTGTTGTCAGCCCAAGTGAGTGCCCTGCCGCCTGCTCCTGAGGGTAAATGACTGGCCTTTGGGTGTGGGGTGGGTGGGTGGAATGTGTATTTAATGTGTATTTTTATGTGTATTTTTATGTGTTTTATGTGTATCTAATTTGTATTTGTATGTGTATTTAAACGTGTTTTTATGTGTATTTGATTTGTATTTTATGTGTATTTTTATGTGTTTTTATGACTTTGTCTCCGCCGATGACGTTGGCTCCACCCATGATGTTTATTAGCTAGTGCACCTCTATCATTTCATAATAATCAATAGTAATACAATTTCATAATAATCATCTCCCAAAGTGGAGGATTATATATTTTTTTTAAAAAGTCCCCCAAATTTAAAAGATTCTAATGAGGTCATTTTCTGAACTAGTGGAAAAAAAATTGAAATCCAATATTGTGCCACTTCACACCCATAATTTGCACTGAGAAATGCATGCCTCCATACAAAACATCTGTATGTTACATGCAATCCTTGGAAATTGCATAGGTATTTCTAACTAAAGGCTGGATAGCTCAGTGGTTTAGGTATTTAACTACAGAGCCAGAGATTGTGTGTTCAACTGCCCACTTTGCCTCCTGGTAGAAAAGCCAGCCTGTTTAATCATAGATCAGTGATGGCAAACCTTGGCACTCCAGCTGTTCTTGAACTTCAATTCCCAAGAGCCCTGATCAGCAGGAGTGCTGACTTGGGCTTCTAGTAATTGAAATCCAAGAACACCTGAGGGCCAAGGTTCACCATCACAGCCATAGACAAACTGAATGGTTCCAGGGCACCTGTAGAATAAGGGAATGGTAAAACACTTCCATGTATTCCTCACTAGAAAACCCTGAAAAGGGTTGCCATAAGTGTGCATTGATAATAACTGAATAATAATTGCTACTATTCTAATCATAACATGAATTGTTTATACACCCATTGTTGTCCAAAGATAGGAAGGGTGACTATTAGTCTCTGTCAGCGTCCTAAATTTATTGCTTATTTTAATGTGCTGAGTCAGACACACCGATCTATATCCTTACATATCATTGTGTAGAAAAACCCATCCCCATCCCACTCCGTACCCTTGCAAACTCCAAAATGGTAGTGATATACTTGTAACATAGTGGTATATAAAAGGTAAAATGAGATGCAGCTCTCTAATACCTGGAGTTTCTCAATCTAGTGAAATCAAGCCTTCTCAGAGCAATTGAATTCAGCTCACATACTAAAAATCATAGTGACTGTCAAAGCTCATATTTAACTTAAATGACTTTATGCTGCACAAATTAGTTACAGATTGAAAAAATAATGAACCAGTGTTTTTTTGAGATGTTGCCTTTTTTTTATCCTCTGAAGCTAGTGGATATTGGCTTTCAGAAGCCTGCAGATGGTATGCATGTTAAATCAGAAAGTATGATAGCACAGTTATTGCCTTCCACCGCTTTTAATTTCCACTGTGTCAAAAAGTTTGCACACCTCTAAACTGAAGGATCAAGCAGCTTCATCAAGCATATCGGAGAGTGTGTGGTTAAAATAACTAATGGAGAAATAATTTTAGCAGCTCTGCAAAATTAGTTTTAATAGAAGAACTGTTCCCAAATTAATACAAAGAACAGGTAATATATGCTTATGTATGTGGGGAACAATTCCAGACTCTGGGGGATGGAGCTTTATTCTGGCTATTTAGAGGTCTAAAAAGGTAATTATAACAAATTGTTTCATTTTTTTCCAGTGACACTGTTACTTATACTTTAAAGATACACAAGACCAAGCCTTTAAAGAACAGAGTCTTTCCCGCTTCCTCTATTGAAATCCAATACTTGGTCTACCCAAGCTGTCCTTTGGCCTAATTGTTCTATAGGTTTTCCTTCAGTGTATATAGAATTACATCCTTGCTTTTAGTTTGTACCCAGGACTATGTGTCTTTTCATGGCAGCTCTGCTTATTACCATACTCATTATATATAGGACCACAGTTTAAAGAATGTGCTAATTGTTTATAGTCCACCAAAAGGACTAGGTACATAAAATACCCATTGGTTTCTATTAATCAGAAGAGGGCAAACTGGTGAGAAGGACAAAACCCATTTTTAAAAATTTTCTGCAGCTGAAGTTCTTTACTTCCATGGAGGAAGAACCATAACCCATGACCAACAAGGCTAACTCACATATTTAACTTAATTAAAAAAATTATTGGGACTGCAGTTGCTTAGTGGTTAAAATGCTGAACTCGATGACTGGAAGGTCAGCAGTGCTGCACAACAGAGTGAGTTCCTTTCTCTGTCCCAGCATCTGCCAACTAAGCAGTTCAAAAGCAAGAAATTGCAAGTAGATAAATAGGTACTGCTTTGACAGGAAAGGTAACAGCATTCCATGTGTTCTGGTGTCTAGTCATGCCTGCCACATGACAACAAAAATGTCTGCAGATGGAGACAGTGCTGACTCTTTGGCTGTAAATGTAGATGAGCACCAATCCATAGAGTCAGACACGACTGGCTTTCGAGAAAGAGATACATTTATGTACAGAAACACATCTGAGGAATCTTTTCTCTAACATTTTCTCACTTCCATTTCAAAATACACAGCCAATTATGAAGGTAAATGCTGTTGAATTTACAGTGGTGGTGGTGGGAGAATCCCAGCTTTCTGTGAAACTATCCACTCACATGGCACTTAGAAGCAAACATTTGACAGCCTTTAAATAGCCTTATACTTCTCTAAGTAACAGCCTGATTTACACTTTGCATATTTATTCCACAATATATGTACTAAGGAGCTCCTAGAAGGCGCTGAATAGAGGCATGGAGCTTTTCAGGAATGGATTTAGAAAAGGAAGCCATACTTGTACTTCTCTATCTGCAAAAGTGTGTGTATGTGTGTGTGTGTGTGTGGGGGGGGTATCAAAACATGTATTTATTTCATTTGTTCCCCAGTGTTTGCCCCCCCCCCCGGTAAAAAGCAAATAAAAACCAATACAACTAAAACATAAGACACACATGCACGGACACACACATACATTCAATAAGGCATCAATAAAAGAAAAATTGCACACAGGCAACCAAGGAGCCCTCAATTGTAGCCCAGATTAAATGTCAATGGAATATATTGGTCTTCATCTACAACTGGAAGACTACAGCAAAAAATCTAATTTACCTACCTTTGCCAGGAATTTATAGTTAATTACTGGGAAAACCGTGTCCTGGGACTGAAAGAAGTAAACAACGACATTATGATCAAGCAGACACTTAAAAGAGAAGGTGGTCTTTTGAATATTTTAAAATGTTTTACAGGACATTCCTAGCACTTTCATATGTGGCTGGAGGTAGATGGACAAACAGTTAATCTGTCATAAGAAAGACTCTTGGTGGCTGAAGCCAGCCTGACCCAACACATTCTTTTTTTCAATGCAGAGCTTGATCACAGTATCTGAAAAAGTGTGGATTTCAGAGTACAGTCAAGTGGTGGATAGGTTCAAGAGGCATGAAGTGTGGACCAAATCTTTCCCAAGCACAGATTCTATTACCTTCCATAAACATACATGGAATATACAATCCAGCACAGACTGAAGCCATTTCTCTGTGGTTGTACAGGATACACTAAGTGTGAGCTTTGACTGCTGCAGAAGAAAAATGGCTGCAAGTAACACAACAAGCAATGGAGAGATCACTTCACAATAAAGTTTAAAAAATGAGGATATCAGGCATAGATCACTGCTAAAAGATGTAGCAACAGAATACTTGATGAACAAACTAAGGTGGGATGGCCATGTTGCATGTACAAGTGACAATAGATGGAATGCCAGAATAGTGAATTGTTATCCAAGAGCTCTCAAAAGACCACCTCACAGAAGGGAAGATTTTCTCAAGAAAAATGTTGGACCAACATGAAGAAGAACTGCCAGAGACAGATTGATATGGACAGAAGTTGAGTGGAATGTCGTCGCAGAGACGTCTACTCATACAAGGATTGCTCACTGCATATCGTCTCTAAGTATGGAAGCCTTTCCATGTTTACTTCTTTGAAGGATGTGATACAGAATTAACAATCTGGAGCTCCTAATCTACTCTCCAGAAATTATTGTAAATATTGCCACAGCTTTAAAAAAATAAATCACTTAAGAAGGATAGAGTATTGTGAAATAACTACATCTAGTATTTATACTAATTTAATTGTAACTGTATATTTTGTATTCTTTTTGTATTGTTGTTAGCCGCCCAGAGTCACTTAGGCAAGTGGGGCAGCATAAAAATCAAACAATTAAATTAAATTAAATTAAAATTTAATTGAACCATGAAATCAAGGCTTTATTAAATGCTGATTGTGCCAGAAAAAGCTGGTTTTGAGAATGCCCTAGCAAGCCCAGTGATAGGCTCAAAAAAAAAATTACTACCACACTGTGGGTGTGGTATGCTGGGCATGGCCAGGGAGAAAGCCCTGTGTTGTACCCGAATTAGGACTATTTTATTTCAAAATTGGATGGGTGAGACCAGCCAGAATTTCTGATACCTGTTCTGGTGAAATGGTGCAAACCTGCTGATGTCCACCATTGAGCAAGCCAATGCATTCTGGGAAATAATTAAATGTGTTCTAGTTGGGGGCTAGTTCATTAAAATAATGTGAACAGCATATAATGAACTGATACATTTTTAGTTACATACAAAATTTATGCTATCAAGACACAAGTTAAAAATGCATGGAAAATGCAACTGTTTGTTATTAAAAAATCATGTGTGTAAAAATGTCAAAACTACTCTTAGAAAATGAGTACTGGTTCAAAAACATGTCAAACAAAGTGTGAGGAAACCAAGTAACTAATTCTCAAATGGATTGGCTTAAAGGTGTATTAGATATTAAGAGTTCCCAAAAGAGGCTCAAACCTGATCCTTGTATGAGGGTATTTGATATTTTATCATCATTTTATTCATATTTATTATTATGTTGTGGATTTTAGGGTGGGTTCTTGCTTATTTGGTTTTGTGTTATATTGTTGGGTACTACTGTTGTAATTAACCACCCAGAATAATGCTCATCACAAAGTTGGATAGTAGCAGAGACATATACAGATTTAATGGGAGACATTTACTGGAGTCTGACAATGGTGAAGGATTGAAACAGGAAGACATGTTAGTAATGGATTACCCACTAAACATACAGGGCTCAGTCACCAGTGCGCCAACAGACCCTGCTACGGTAGTGGTAGGACTTCCCAATGACGAAAGCCTGCTAAAACCTCATGGGAGACAATGCTTTGATCCACCACATCAAACTAGACATGTGAAATACAAATCAACCAAGTAAACAAGTAAGTAATTATCTGTGAATTCATTGCCACTGCTTTGGAAGATGTTCACTAAAATAGGCATCTACAAACCAAGTTAAACCTAATTAAAACCTCATCTAGTCCATTTACTTCTAAAAATTATTTTGGCTCTTTTTTGTTACACATAGTGGATGGTGAAGTAAAAGCTTGTTAATTTCTCCTACAATTTTTGCAGAAACAGGCCACCTCAGCAAATCAAGACAGCTTGTTGAGACTTTGTTAACACCAGTCAGAATGTTGAGGTAGCAAAACCAACAATGCTTTTTTTAAATTGAGTTAACCACAATTTCCTCAAGGCAGTTCTGAACAAAGTTAATGAATTTAATTTTTTGTGGTACACTAACAGCAAACACAGAAAGATTGGCACAGTTGCACACAATTTCACACAAATATATGCCAAGGTGGCTATACATTTTAGTTTCCTAATTATATACATGAAATTTAAAAACTTGCTAGATTTAAGGAGTGAAATAAATCTACCACATTTCAGATAGCTGGAATCAAGACTTTGTTTACTGGGTAGTTTTAAAGTCTCTTTTTGCTATTCTTCACACCTGATAGGCAGAAGCGATTTACACCCCCATTGATTAGATTTATGTTCCAGACATAAGTCAATTTGTAAATACCCTTTGCTTCATTCAGGAACTGAACTTAGTCATTCTAGGTCTATATTTACAAAATGAAGTAAATTCAGTTTGTGATTCATCCAAATCTAATGCCCAGCCCTGTTGGAGACACATAAACTAGCATGCTTACCTTAATTTTAGGTGTTCAAATCTCTGAAACAGTCAAAAACACTCTGGACTCTTTAGCTTGGTCCAGGATTTTGACCTAGCTTTTCTACTTCCTACAGTTGTACAGAAGCAGTTCAGGTAAATAACAACTTTACCTGGCAAAGTCCCTGCTACGACAGGACCCTCTGCCCTTTACAGCCACTTTATCTAGGGCTTAAGACCCAAAGTGCACTGAACAAACAGGACGTAGGAAATCTGTCCTAGGCTTTTACATGGCTGAGTTAAACAACCAGCCTCACTGAGATATGGCTCCTTGCTTTAAGCCTCCTCTGTATGAAAATACAAAGAAATGTTGGTAGCAATGGCCTTCCTAAAATGGAAACTTTTGGCCTGGCAACACTCACTTCTCCTCCCCTTCAATAAGCACACAGGTTGGTGAAGTTCTTCATTTATTAAAGAAAAATGATAGTAAAAGCATAAAGGTCTTCCATAGATACAAAGTTTCAGTATCACAAATAGAAAGAAAAAGTGAATAATCAAAACATGTTAGAGACAATCCATAAAATCCCTTCCCCCAAAGAAAATAGTAAAACCTAAGTAATCATCTTAGCTAGTTTTCTACCTCCTTCCAGCAATCTTACATTATTTCAGTTCCCATCTTGAACTCCAGCTTCAAACTAACTCAAAAACAGGTAGCTTCATTTTGACAGTTTAAAGTTTAACCTGTACACAAAATAATTTAAAGAGAGATAATTTCAATTCCCTTGCATTGTGACTACCTTTTAAGTAGCAAGCATACCAGACAGTAAAAACAAAAGACAAAAAATGTTGTGGCACTTTAAAGACTAACTGCTGTATGTTAAAGTAACTTTCATGAATCAAGGCAATTTTGTCATCAGTTAATCTTTAAAGTGCCACAACTTTTTTTTGTTACTCTCTGATATGCTTGAAACACAGACTAACAAGGCTACTACCTATTTCAAAAACTTTCAGTAACAGTTAGCAGCTACAAAGGTGTGGACTCATTAAATGATGGAGGAATAATAATAATTTCCTGCTTCTGTTTTAAGCTCTATTGCGGGTGTTGGGGTGAAAATGAGAAGGGACAGTGACTTTTGGAATTTTGATTTGTAAAAATAAGCAATGGTAACTGTTTTAATTGTGTGTGTTTTTAGAGTGGGAAAATAAAGATATGTTTTGAAATTCTAACTACAACAATAGGTAACCTTGGGGACTTTGGAAGCACAGGTGTAAAATATTAATATTTAAAGTAACTTATCTAATCTTGAGCAAAGTTCCCATGAATTCCAAATGAAGAGGCTTCTCATTTTATAAGTGCCTCATTTTATAAGTGCCTTTCCTAGAATACAATAACTTGAAGTAGTATATATATAAATATTTGTATGCATCAAATGGCCATCTTGAAAATGTTTAGACTCATGCATCTATTGAAACACATAAAAGTATACAGGTATTGGTAGAGTGTTGAAGATAAAGCCACATTTCTTCTTCAGAAAATTAATTAAGGATATAAGGATTTGGATATCAGCATCCTACTTTCTGGGACAGAACTGCTCTAAGAAGTATCTATTTAGAAACACTCCCTGGGCCTAAATGAAAAGCAATATCTACTAAACTGAAGAGGGAATGGGTTGGTTTTTTTTTTTTCATTTAAAAAAAGTTGTTTTCCTTTATTTCCTAACAATTAAACTACTCTTGTCTTTCTTTGCTCCTGGTTGTATGAAATAGTGTTACAGTTAAAAGAAAATTTGCATAATCTCTTAGGAGGGCTTAATAACTGTAATAATTTTTAATCTACTATGGGATGTTTATTATGTACATGAAACACTATATTTTTGTACAAAAAATATTATTAAAACCTGTCTCCAAATCATAAAAATAATGAAAAATCCTAATTCTCCCACCCTAGGCTGCCAACTCACTAGTGGTATACAAATCTGCATTTTATGCAATTAATTTGTTTGATAATTGATTAAGTTTAAACACACTTAAAAACATATATCAAATCATTGGTGTCAGTACATTTTTGACAAACTGAAGAACTTATTCAACAAAATAAAACTACCACTCACCACTACAGACAAATGTCATGTTTTATACTTTATATAAAGTAATATTATCTATCCCTGAAACAAAGTTAATATGATAACCTCATTGAACTCAGTGAGGCCTTCCTCAAAGCAGACATGTTCAAGGATGAGCTGTAAATTACACTTAAAATAATATGGAAAAATAACATTTTGACTATTATGGCTGCAATTCTGTACCCATTTTTTATCTCATTGATCTCATACTTCTGTATATAGATGTATATCATTGTAGGTACATCCCACTTATCTTCATGATTTATTTTCAACTAGCAATTTGATTGACTAAGCTACCCAAAATGTGGTCAATGGGATTTAATTGTCACTAGTTCTGGTTAGTTAATCTACCAAGTCATTGATTTAAAGTCTAGTTCAGGCTTGCTCAAAACTGATTACACAAAATTTTAACATTTTAGGAGCTATCCAGTACCTTCTCATGCAAGCAGAAGACATTAAATCCAATGAATTATATCTGTGATCTTTGTTTATGTAATGACAAGTCAATAGATCATGTAGAACTTCACTGGTAGAATACTGAGTCCAGCCCTAGTTCTAAACCAGGGATGCCCAAACTATGGCCTTTGGGCCAGATCCGGCCCCTGACACCAATTCATCCAACCCACATTGTCCTTGTCGCTCCTGCAAGTGGAAGTAAAACACGTTTTACTTCCACTTCCAAGAATGACAAGGGCAGAGTTGGCTGGATGAATTTGTGTTGAGGCCCATATCTGGCCCACAGGCCATAGTTTGAGCACCCCTGTTCTAAACAAATCAATGTTGATGGAGTAGATCACAGCTGAATGATTGCTTTATAATCTGCTCCTATGAGTGTGTGGATCACAAGAACTGGATTACTTTGAAAGAAATGGATGTGCCTCAGCACTTGATTGTCCTGATGCATAAACAACAGAATGGAAAAGAAACCACCATTAGGACCAAATATGGAGAGACACAATATTACAGTAATTACAGTCATAGGCCTGTTTGAAATTATAAATGATGTAGAAAATGTCAATTGCAAGAAGTTGTCTTCTGTCTCTTACAGCACCAGGAGCCATCCATTGAAGCTCAATGACAGAAGGCTCAGGGCAGACAAAAGAAAATACTCCTTCATGCAGTTCATAATTACATTACAGAATGCTCTTTCTTAGGATTATATACAGCACACTGCCAACGAGTGCAGCTTAAAAAGTGGTGGGTCCCTTTTTACTGCTTATGGATTTTGCTGCTTATGGATTTCCCCAGGCATCTGATTGCCCACTTTGGAAACAGAATCATGGGCTTGCTAGGAATGTGATCTGATCCATCACAATTCTTATGTCGCTTTGTCTTACAGTATGTTAAACTACTGCAATGGTTTATGATGCACAGTATCTTACATTCTAAGTAAAACATGGCTCCTGTTTATTTCTGTTTTATTTTCTAAATTGACTCTTAATTTGTATCTGCAGCATATTTTCCTACGGATTTGGAAATAGTTCAAGGCTGATCATTGGCTTCTGAGCTGATTCTGCCCTTTCTGTTATCACTTGATACTGATATATACTTTATAGTGATATATCCACAGTTGATTTTCCTCCTGAAAATCTTCTCAAGTAAACCCTGTTAAAAACTGACATGCTGTAAGCTGTAAGGCAAAGGTTAGACACTGAAGAATTCTATTAGATTGACACTGGCTTTGATTTTGAAAGCAATCTTTCTGGCATAAACCCCATTGACTGGAAAAGACCTTTCTCCAGCTAAAGGTTTTGAGAGGTAGATGTCGAAGTGAGAAGCCATTGATCTAGATAGAGATAGTGTTTCTAACAAGAGTCATTTCCAATGGTTCTGTTCTTTCCAGCAAGAGATTGAATGGCTTTGCTGATTCATCAGCATATGATCTGATCTTTAAAAATCTCAGTGCTGCAAAGACAAAAAGCCCTCTCAAATATTTCAGCTCATTCTATTATGAATGCATTCTAAATTTGGATTTTTGCAAACAGGAAGATAGACAGACAGATGTGCATGTACAGAGAGAACGTGCATGATTACATTTTAAAAGGAATTCACCCTTTTACTTTATTACTCCTTAGCAGTCGGTACTATTATGATTATTATTGAGACACTCTTGGAAGTTTTTCCATTATCAGGAGGCCAGAAAAATAGAAGGAAATAGTCTCTCATGGCTTATTCTGATAATGTGCCAGGGAAATACTAATTATTATTTTCCCTGTCTTCTTCTTCTTTTAATTATTTATATCAGAGTGTAGCACAATTTAAAATTTTGGACATACTTGAAATGCTGATATAATTCAAAGCAATGGTATTCCCTGTGGCAATGTATGGTTGTGAGAGCTGGATAATTAGGAAAGCTGAGTGCAGAAGAATAGATGTCTTTGAGATATGGTGTTGGACGAGAGTTTTGAGAGTCCCCTGGACAGCGAGGAGAACAAATAGGTCAATCTTAGAAGAAATCAACCCTGACTGCTCCTTAGAAGGGCAAATGGTAAAGATGAAGCTAAAGTACTTTGGACATCAGATGAGAAGAGAAGACTCATTTGAGAAAGCCTTCATGCTTGGAAAGGTTGAGGGCAAAAGAAGAAGGGGGCGGCCAAAAATGAGATGGCTAGATGGTATTGTAGAGACAATGGGTACAGAACTGAGCGAGTTGAGGAGGATATGGTGGAGGACAGAGGTGCCTGGCGGACAGTGTTCCATGGGGTTGCAAAGGGTCGGAATTGACTGTGCGACTGAACAACAACAAAAATAAAACTGTTTTTTGACCAGATGTAGGCAACTTGGATAGCATTATCTTAGCCATTGACTAGATTTTCTTTTGTACACATGACACAAGTTATTCAATATGGAGTTTCTATAGTTCTTAGACTATCTTAGAATGTAGCTTTGCTCTGTGCAAAGGCCTCATTTTCTGTCTGTTTTGTTTATCAAGCAGGTGTGCTTAGTAGAAACTTCTCAAAGCTTCAGGCCTATGTTTTGTATTTTTCTCCAGGCCTGAGATGTTCACTTGCATCAACATCCAGAGCTGGGAAAGGCAAGACTATGTTATGAGAAACAGGGTGTGTTTATACACTTGGCCCTTAGTTATAGCATGTTGACTCTCATCTCTCATTGTCCTGAGATTGCCCTGGCATTAGGTGTTTCTCATGACCAACTAGAAAGCAAGCATAATAGAGACAAAGAAAAAATAATACTCTTGCTGCTTGTTTAGAAATATCTCAATCAGCCTGATTGGCTGCTGTGTCTGATTGAGTAGTAGCATCATCATTGACATCACAACTACCTCTGTGTATTACAGTATATGTTTTCATCCGATCAAGGTATGTATGCTGTAAACCGGTACCATATACTTTAGGACTCATTTGATATATTGGTGTGTCATGAAATAGATAGGTCCACTATCAAACAGAGGACACACCATGCCTAATTGCTGCTACATGTATGGTATCTCCCAAGAGGAGTCTGGGCACAATATTTATAGTTGATGGTTTACTGTATGGCTTGAAAACTATGTTGGGAACTGAGATACCAATGCTTCAATAAAACTGATTCCACCCCCTTCCCCAAGGGATAAAAGCTTGCATGTTTGTTTTTAGGGACCTGCCCTTGGTATTGACATTGGGAGAGAGCAATTTAGGATTTGAATGTGAAAACCATTTGGGTCCTGATTATGTCTTCACAGCTGCTGTGTGTGTTTGTTTTCTCAGTTTCTGTATTATCAACTTTCTTATTTTATTAAGAAATATAGATCTAATATTCTTCTGGATGCTCTGTTTTTATGAATTTCTATTGCTTCTCTAATAAAATGCCAAGCAAATGAATTTATGTAAAAACATAAAGAAAAACTGGAAAATGAATCTATAGGCAAGACAAAGGAAAAGCCACCACAGTATGTGTTCAGTTATTACCCACTTGGAAAAAAACCATTTTATTGTTGCATTTTGTTTACTCAACAGCATATGTCTCAAAAATAACTTTTTAAAAAAGCCAAATACTCTTCCCCAGGCTACTGAATACTATAGTTATTGCATTATTGTGTTGTGGCGCCTTCTTGAGATGTGATCCGCAAGAGAAAATTCACTACAATCTGCTATTTATATTATAAACTACTAAAAAAATCTAATTTCTTCTATTAAAAAAAGAGAAAGCCATATGATCTTCTTATATTTTGTTTTATTTAATCAATGATTAAGAAGGGTGACTAGAAAGTTGGGTAGAATGTTCTAAGTTTTTTCCTCTAGAGTATTCTTACTGTTCTATTGTTAGATCCATTTTACACCAAAGAAAGATTGCTATGTTGACCTGGCAATATACGTAAATTTATAAATCAACCATTAGTTTGCAATCTTTCACTGTTGTTATGTATACAGGTACAGTATATGGTTTAAGTCTATCAATCTTATCTCTAATGTTTGCTCTCTTCCATGAACACTTTCTGAAGTCTGTGGAGAAGTCGCATGATTTAAGATGTCTCCAAATATAAAACTTCTTGGAGATACTATTTTTTCTGTTTTCTTTTCTTTTCCAGATTACCCCTTAACCCAGTGGTTTTATTTATCCATCGATGGAGCCCGGGGTTAGGAGTTCAATTCCTCACTGTGCCTCTTTGAAAGGGACTGGGCTCAATGATCGATAGCTCTCCGTTTCTAATATGATGAGGATAAGGATCATAAATTGTATAAACAAAATGTTGGTTGCATTCCTGGCTATATGCCTGATTGCAGTTAGTGGTGGCAATCTGCCACTCCAACTTTGATGATTTCCTTTTGCATTACATCAGATCAATTCTGACTTGCGGCAACTCCTTTCAGGTTTTTCCACACAGATAATACACAGAAGTGGTTTGCCATTCCTTTCTTCCAGGGGAATTCTGGGACCATCCAGCTTTACACAAGTTGAAATTACCAAGGGAATTCTGGTCTTTCTAAAGTTATTCCTACAGCTTTTATTATACCCTGTGTTGTATAAGCAATTCTATTCTGTGTACCTTGGAAGAAGTATGCTTATTTTTGTCTTACAAATGTTTGGAGGAGTCAACAGTAATTTAGGCCAAAATTAAACAATGTACTTTGCTACCCTGAACCAGGCATATTCTTTTCTCTCTCCTATCGTATAAAAAATATTTTCAATTAGGATTCCCAGACTTTCAGAACAACTTTTTAGGGCATGCAGGGGTCTGCAGGATAGAAGAGGCTTTTCAGTGCTAGTGGAAACCATGAAATCTAGGCAGAAATACACCACTGGACTTTAGCTTGCTTTTGCTCCATTAGAACTTGACTTTTTCTCCAAAAAGCCAGTTTCACTTCAGTGTTATCTACAAAGGCAATGAATGGAATAGAGTACTGCAATATAACAACCACTAGCTGCTGCCCCAAGATCTAATCAAAGTCATATACTTCACTGTGGTATTGGGAGGTGCTTAGAATAGGAGCCAAGGGATTTGTACTGACAGGGATTAGTGAAGACTCTAAAGTCCTGAACTGATGTTGAAAGAGCCACATCTATAATGACCACACTGGCTGTCTTCATTCACGAATTTGATCCATAATATGAGATAGCAAAGTGAGTTCTGTTCTCATCTGAATGCAGTCTGAATGTGACACTTGGCATAAGGAGACCAATCCTCAAGAATCGGCAGCACTGTACCCCTAAATCTGATCGCAGAACATTGGTGAGATCAAGACAGATCAAAAGGGGTTTCTGGAGATGGATTCTGTGGGTATGTCTCCAGGAACTGGCACCAGCCTGATTAGGCTGAGTATTTCATATCAGGGGCCCAGGGGCCTTGAATTAGGCTTTGGCAGGCTACACCCAAGGGATGGAAAATATTTGCATTGTTGACTGTATTTGAATAACATTCTCTTGCATAAGGGCAGTCTTTGACATGGAATTGTAGGTAATAAATATCTTGAATGGGCCACTAGTTCTTTTAAAAAGGGGGGATATGTTAACCCCTTAGAGAGCAGTTTCTGGGCTTCATTGTTTTTGTTTTCCAGGTCCACTGCTGCCGAAGGCCATTGGTTGATCCTTTAAGAACACTCTTCACAGGCAGCTCAGTTGCTATTAGGTCTGCAGCTTTGCTGGAGACTGTCGAGGCATGCTTGAATGTTGGATCTGCATGGCGGAAGTGGATGTGTCCCCTGATGTCACCGTTTACATCTGGGGAGGAATGATACATAGCTCAATGTAGGGCCTTGATTGCTATGTTGGTGGACTTTGTGCAACTATGGCAGGTGAGGTGGCTATGTATGATTGGTATGGCAGAGATTCCTCAGTCCATGGAAGGTCATGAAGTGTGCAGTTGTAAAGCGATTGGGTGGTTCTTGTTCTTTAATCATTCATCCAAGATCAAATGTCGAGGTGAAAGTTTACAGACACATCTGAGTGCAATTGTCTCTGGCAGGTGATGCCATTCCCTTCAGGTCCTGCCATGGGGCCTTCATGCCTAATTTGATGGCATGGTGGGGGGCATGGGGCATAACTAAATTAGCCCCTTGCCATGGCAGGTAGTGTGGGTGATGTTTTAGTAACTGTGAATTCCCACAAAAATTGGGCAGTTAATAATGACCAACATCCTCATTACCTGGATCCTGAGATTTAGTATAGGGGTGGCATGCAGTGACCTTACACAGTTTGGGTCACAAAAATTGACAGCTGGTTCCTGGACAGTGTCACTTCAGAAATTTGAGCTGGCCAGTGCAATTGTCACTCAACAATGCCTGAAGAGGCAGTGGGGACTCACCTTTGGGGGCAGGGGTAGTTAGCATCCCCTGACCCTGGGCTCAGACATCCACACTGTCAGGCTCCACTGCAGGACAGGGTGGTTTAACAAGTTAAATAGTTAATAAAGTATGACCCTAATTGAAATCCAAACAACTGTGCCTGTTTCATTATTTCTGAGGGTGGGAGGGCAAGGTTATTTTATTTTAGTATAGTCCCCAAAACACCTAGTCCTCATGGCTATTTGACATACTGGCTAGGGGACTGTGGAGCTATAATACAACAGTTAATTTTTTTCAAGCTCTGAGGACTATATTCCAGATTTTAAAATGCCTTTTGCTACCCTTCATAGTCAAGAAACCATTACAATGCATTATTTCCTTAGAAGATAATGCAAACAGCAGTCTTGCCTTTTAAGTACTTAGTGGGTTTTTTAAAAAAAGTCTCAAGAGTACAACAATTCTCAGCTGACAGTATGAAAAGAAAGGAGAATTATTCACACTAGAGAAGTTTCTAAATTAGACCCCTGGTGTGATTATAACATGGTAAGAAAGTACATTAAGTAAACGGCGCCTGATGCCAGATTAGCATTTCTGAGAAGCACATGATGCCTGTGTGTGAAGTATGTGAGTTCAACTCACATCGACAAGTTAAATACAAAACAAAAGAAATAAGAGTTGAGACAGTTACTCCTGAATTTCCTCTCCTATCTTTAGTAAAGTCAAGTTTATTCCCATGATTTCTGGGAGATGGGAGAGGGGCAAAAAAACCCCCAGCAACATTTGGACAATTTGCTTAATACATGTTGGAGGAAGGCTCATGATCGTAGGTTTTTTATAAGGAGTTCATTACCAATGTGTAAGTAACAATAATAACCTACACCGGGGTACATAGAAAGAGCCTCCTCAAAGGTTGTGGTATTTTTGGTGATAATGACAGCCTTGTGTTGCTGGCTAATCTTTCTCACACTTGGTCAGGAAAAGGGAACTGCAGAATGAGTTTTATATTGTATTGGATATGATATTGTTGTTAGCCACTCTGAGTTGCATTGTGAGTGGGCAGCCTACAACCCCAATAATAATAATAATAATAATAATAATAATAATAATAATAATAATAATAATAATAATAATAATAATAATGATGATGATGATGATGATGATGATGATGATGATGATGATGATGATGATGGTGGTGGTGGTGGTGGTGGTGGTGGTGGTGGTGGTGGTGGTGGTGGTGATGATGATGATGATGATATCAATGTGTGGGTGAAGGTCCTTTCTTTCTGGTGTATACATGACACCCAAACAAGCCTTGTTTTTCCATCCTGGTTTTTTTCTAAACAATTTTTTTTCTTATTCAAGCCAATGTTGGTGCCAAGACATTCCCTGGGGAGTTTTTGGGGTGCTAAATTTCAGTATCTGGTTTTCAGTCATTGGGCTGCAGATATTGAGCAGCAACCGCTCCAGTCAGATACATAAAGGAAGGGAAGGTACATTAAGACCTAGTCCATTTGCCTTGCCTTTTTGCAAGCAAGAAGTGGAAAAGAGTGGGATTGATGGAGAACTTTTCCCTTGGCTGTTGTAATTTTAAACTCATCAAAGCGACACCACTGAGAGCCAGAGAGGATCCTCCTTGCTCCCCATGGGGTCCATCTCTTCACATCTATATTGCCTCAACCCATAATGGGGAAAACTGTCCAGGGACCTGTGTGTTCCTGTTATGCACAATCACTCGTGTGTGTGTGTATGTGTGTTTGTTTGTACACATGTTTGGAAGATCTAAGAATAGGTTTATGCACAACTCTAAATTAGCTAATTAAACAGAGGCAAACAGAGAGTAAGGAGGTTTTGGATTAAAGAAAATGTACATCTGGGCAGCATGTTTTGTTGTTTTGCTTTTTATTATCCCTATCCAACTGCTTCTGTGGCTCAAACTATACATTATAACGTGTTTAAAACAGGGCATTTCTTAAGTGCTGACAATATCTGATTGTCAAGGTAATAGAAGCTTTTCTTACCTCCCATAAATTTCTTTTGTGATTTTTATTGTTATGTGCAGTTAAGTCACCTTTGAAATGTCATGACCCTATGAAAGAAAGATCTCAAAAAGTTCCTATCCTCAACAGCCCTACTCATCTCTTTTCAGACACAAGCCTATGGCTTTGTTTCCAGTGATATTTCATGCTTGATTTGCTCCAGGACCATTTTGTTCTTTTTGGCAGTCTAGGTATCTGCAAAGCTGTCCTTTAGCAACATTTCTCAAATCAACATTTTTCCTATCAGTTTAATATCCACCTTTCTGGATATGGCACACGAAAAAGAAGAAAAAAACCTAAACATGGAAATCTAGTTAGGAACTTGAGATAGTCAATTTGTGCTCACTATATATATCAGCATTAATGTAGTCAACTGACGCTCCCTGGGCTGCTTTGGCCAGGGAGGGAATGCGGACCAGCTGGGTGGTCTCGGAGGAACTTAAAACATGCACTAAGGCTGCCTCCAACACCTCCAACACTTCCTGCACCGCTCTGGCCAGGGAGGGAATGTGGACCAGCTGGGTGGTCTTGGAGGGACTTAAAACTCCCACTGAGGCTGCCTCCAACACCTCTGATGCTCCCCAGGCTGTTTTGGCCAGGAAGGGAATGCAGACCTGCTGGGAGGCTGGTTGGGCCAAGAGAGTTTGGAACAAAGGAACTCAATGGTGCTTCCACAGTGGAAAAACCTCTCAACAGTGTGCCATCATTGTTCAGAACTTGACTGTGTTCACAGCCCTCGCATTCTGCTCCCTGCCAGCCCAGTTGAAGATGACGTTGAGCCCTGGGCTTCATTGTAGACTTTAAGCCCTGGGCTCCATCATAGACGTTGAGCTCTGGGCTCCATTGCAGATATTGAGCCTGGCCTCCATCACGGGCGGCAAGCCCTGGGCTCCGTGACAGACATCGAGCCGTGGGCTCCATCGTGAATGTCAAGCCCAGGACTCCATCGTGGACGCCGAGCCCAGGACTCCATCAGGGCCATTGTGGACTTGTCTGATGGGGTTTTGATATTTTGACATTTTATTATTGTGTGTACTTTGTAACTTTATATTTGTTTTGTGACCCACCCTGAGTCGGTTTTACTGAGTAGGGCAGTATATAAATCTAAATAATAAAATAAAGTTCATCATACGATAAATAAATAAATGTCCACCTTGGTAATACAATACTGTGGGTGATATTTGTCCTGGTCTCCAGTGACACATCCTGCCACTGGATGATCCTTTCTAATTCCTTCATTGTTCCCCTGTTAAGTCTGAGGATTCTCTTCAATTTCAATGCCTTTGTTGTCAACATTAAAGCTGTGTAGTCTTCTGAAGTTTTTTTTTTGTCTTCTTAATGTTGAACTGCAATCATGCTTTTGACACTTTCCACTCTCACTTTCACTCAAAGTTATTTATGAATGTTCATCTGGAAGTAAAGACAGTGTTACAGGCATGATTGCTGAAATACAGTGTTCTGTTGGAATTATGGCTTCTGAAGATGACCTATCTGTGATGTATAGCTTGAGCGTTAGAAGCCTATAAGCAGGACAGGTCCACTATTCATATCTTCTATTGCTCTTGATTTCCAAAATCTACTATTCAGATTACATTGGGCAAAATCCTATTAATGTATGCCCCTTTTTGTGTAATGTGAGCAATGCAACTTTCAGAAGTGAATTGCTACAAATTATAATGTTAGCATAGACACTATCTTTTGTGCACTTGATTGTGTCATTAGGTAAAGGTCGCCCTTGCTCAACTCTAGGTTTCAGTGCCCATCTCTGTTTATAGCCAAAGAGTCAGTGCTATCTGCATCTGCAGACATTTCCGTGGACATGTGGCAGGCATGTTTCAACACCAGAGTGCACAGAATGCTGTTTACTTTCCCACCAAAGTGGCCCCTATTTATCTACTTATGATTTCTTGCTTTCAAACTCTAGGTTGGCGGGGGCTGAGACAAAGATGGGAGCTCACTCCATCATGCAGTACCTGGGAATCGAACTTCAACTTTCCAGTCAGCGAATTCAGCATCTTAATCACTTGAGCCATTGCAGTGTCATTAAGCACACAACAAATAATGTCTACACTTATTTCATAACTTGTAGCAATTCACCACCAAAAGGTACCTCACAGAGCCATGTAAAATGACCATAGGATTTAGACTACTGTTTTTGGATATGGACATTAAATTACATTAATTGGAATAATGATTTCTCTGTGCGTAATTAGTATAGGCTGAAATATGGAGGTACATGTTTCACAAGTCAAAAGACACATCCTTGAATATCTTGATTAAATTTTCCTTGGAATCATGTATATGAATTGAGAGAAACAGAGAAAGGGCTCACTTTTCACTGTTGCGAACACTGTGTACAGAGGGCATTGATTTTATTTGAACTGTGCAATCATGAGACTACATTAAGGAGAAGAGAAACCCATCATCTGTACACTAAGACAATCTCTGAAATACAATTTGTTGTGTTCTTGAATGCTGAATGAAAATAAAGCAAATATTTGCAGTGTCAAATTCACAACCTCATTTGAATTGGTGCCAGTCACACCACTACTCAGTCTGCTTCTAAGGTACAATTTGTGACTTTTGGTCTGTTGAAAATTGTCAATTGCTAGTGAAAGCAGCTGCTGAAGGATGATAGTATTTATCTAAGGCAACTACAGCTGGAAATACAGTATTTTCTGCTGTACTGTTTACATTGAAAAACTGCACTTTGCAAAGGGAAGTTTGGTATTTCAGCCTTCTGAATTCAAACATTCTGTAATCTTGAAGAATTATTATTCATTACTTATTTCCTTTGCATGTATGCCAGCAAGGGTATGTCTAGGGTTCCTTTACAGTTTGAATAAATTCTGACTTTCTAATGAGCATACCTAAATAACCAATATACAGTAATGGCAAATATGTATACAGTACATGTAAATCACATATAGAGTTGCTGCAGTATAGGAAACCTATACATTTTATTGACTAGACAAGTGAACAAGAAAGTAAACAAGATAAATCATGTGCTATAGCAAATTGATCGGATCTCAAAACAGAGGATTAGTTTGGGTACATCTAATCATATTATTATTCCATTATTGTTGAGCATCCTGTGTCCTGTTTAATGATGCTGCAGTCAACTTTCATGGATTATCTTGTAACTTAGACTATATTCAGGTATGAAGGGAGGAAATTTCACGACACAGGAGAAAACAATCACTCCTTTCCATTGTACACAATATAATGTTAAAAACATAAGTATTCTGGACAATTTTAATTGCAAATTTTGCCTGTCTGGGTAGGGGAAAGAACAATTTATGTATGCTTTTTTTCAGTCATGGGCTCATGTCATTGCTCATTTTCCTCTTCCATTTCAATATAAAAACTTGGGCAATGTTGGCATGGCTGGTGCTGACAGCAGTGTCTGGACAGTGGGCACTCCTGCTGTGCATCAGTACAGTTTACAATTCCATGCTGACTCGCTATTTATATACTATGCACTTTGAATGACAGGGAGAATCCTGGCGGCCACTGTGAAAATCATCGTTTCATGCTGCTGGCTTTTCAACAGATCCCAGATACTTGAATGTGTAAAATGGCTGATTGAAGAGCCTAAGACCCATAAGCTACTCTTATGTTCAATATCCCTTTATAACCTCCCTGTGGACCATGACAGTTTGAACAGGTGACTCTTCTGTGGGGAAAAATCAGCCTGCCTTGTAATTTTAAATGTCTGCATTTGTATTTATGGTGAAAAAGGAAAGTGGCACTACCTGTGTCAAGCTGTTGGATCCTACATTCAATTTCCTGAATCACTGGCAAAATAGCTGGAGGATAGGCAGGCGTATTGCTTTTTTTAAAAAAGCAGATGGCAATGCACACAGGAGACCTAAGAAATGCACAGGTGTTGAGCAGAGCAAATGAGTCCTCGAAAATTTGCTGTCCAATTTATTGTATGAAAACTCAGCTATGAGGTGCTATTATTGTGCAGCTAAACGTGCACCATGTAGAAAATGCTAGTCAATACAATGAACTGTGTGATTCAGAGGCTGGTGTTAGACACACTGAAAGAGCGGTGGTTCTTGATTTTACAAAGCAGAGGTGGGCAAAATGAACCAGTTCAGAAAAAGTGTGTCTGCAGTTAGTGTTGACCTAGAAACATGACATCATAACAAGATATGAAAATAATTAAATCACCTACTATTATCTGAGATATTTATTGTAAAGTAACTTGTAGAAAGATCCAAAAGCAAAACATTGTTACTCTGGTTTTATAGCATATCTTGTTATCGAATCATTTCTGCAACTCATCCAGACTTCCTGATGATAATTGCAAAAGTAGGTGATGTGTTACTGATCCATCAATACCACTTGTCCACTTATGATATTTAGAATGCATTATATCAATATTGATGGCACAGCAGTTGTAGAGCAGGTTGACTCAGGGCTGTATGGTAATCTATACAGTGCTAATTCTACATTATTATATAGCATGGTAAAACATATCTAAAAAGTCTTAAGATAACCAGAAAAATATTTGTGATATACTGTAGAAAAGGCAGGAGGAAAAGGGAGAAATAGGCATGTACTGTATATAGAATAATTAAGTTGGAGGGGGTGCATAAGGCCATTATGTTCAATCCCCTGCTCAGTGCAGGAATCCCAGTCAAAGCAGATGTGACAAATAGATGTCCAATTTTCTCTTGAATGCTTCCAACAGTTAAGCAGTTACCACCTTCCAAGGTAATTGGTTCCATTATCATACAGCTCTAACAGCAATGAAGTGTTTCCTGATATTCAGTTGAAATCTGGATTCCTGTAATTTGAGTCTATTATGTGTCCTACAATCTGAGATGACTAAGAACAGATTCAGTCTCTCGTCTGTCTGATTATCTTGCAGGGCTTTTAAAAGTGATATCATATTAGTCTTTTTTTCTCAAGACTAAACATGCCCAGTTTCCTCAGTCTTTTCTCACTGGGCTTGGTTTCCAGTCCTCTTGTTCCTTGTTGCCCTCCTCTCAGCATGTTCCACTTTGTTGGCATCTTCCTTAAAGTGTAATATTTAGAACTGTATACAGTACTTTAGAAGAGGTCTGACTAGTGCCAAATAGAGGAGGACTTATGGATTTTGCAGCCTCTCCTGCCAACCTAGCAGTTTGAAGGCAAGAAATTGCAAGTAGATAAATAGGGACCACTTTGGTGGGAAGGTAACACTGTTCCGTGTGCTCCGGTGTCTAGTCATGGCTGCCACATGATCACGGAAACATCTGCAGAAGCAGACAGCGCTGGCTTTTTGGCTTTGAAACAGAGATGAGTTGGATACGACTGGCTTTCGAGCAAAGGAAACCTTTACATTTACATTAATGCAGCCTAAAATAACATTGGCCTTTTTTTGCAGCTACATCTCAATGTTGACTCATATTCAGCTTGTGATCTACAATAATTCCAAGATCCTTCTTGCTTGTAGCATTACTGAATCAAGTATCCCCCATATTGTAAATGTGCATTTATTAAAAATTTCCTTAGGTGTAGATCTTTGCACTTATCCTGGTTAAAGCCCAGAATTTATTGATTTTGTTTTAATAACGGGGAAGGAACAAAGCCCAATATGTGATTTTGGAAGGGAGAAAATACTCCAAAAGGTTAAATGATATAAGTATTTATTCCCCAATAGTTTCAGTGGTGGGAAAGCACTGAATATGTAGATTTTCTTTTGTTTTTTCATTAAATGATCGAATGTTTCTTGGATGTTTTATTTTCTTTGTTTTTTAATAATCTCAAATAAAAAAAAATATACATCTCTTTGAAGTTCTACAAAGCAGAAAACAATCTGAAAGCAAAGGAGAAAACTTTAACAATAATGTGACTCCTTACTTAAATGGCATCGTAATTGCTAGGCATACACTTAGACTGCAGTTGGATTTAGCTGTAAGATAACTGTATACTGGACCCTCTTATCATGATGACGGAAATGCACAGCTATTTCTCTTCAAAAGTATACAGAATATATTACAGGTTTTCCCCCCTTCTGGTCACCCAAGGACCCTGAGAAATGTCCAAAATGAGAGTGTGCGTAATGATTACTCTGTTCAAGACAACCTCCAATCAAATGGAAAGTGAATATATTTAAATGCATGGCTTGGGGTGGTCTAAATTAGACATGAATTTCTGGAAATTGTGCCTCCATCAACTATAAGGAATGTACTTGCCTACAAACACCTGCACTGTGCTGAAATCCAAAAGGGCATTTATATTTCATGCAATTCTCAGTACTGAAGTCCTGAATGCTTAAAAGGTGAAGAAAAATAGCATCCCTCCTTTTAGTACAGTTCTATTTTCAGTTTCAGTTTCCAAGCCCAAATGAATGGAGCCCTATAGAATATCTACCTATAGCAGTGGCGTCGCGCAGAGTTCAGCCGCCGGGGGCGAAGAACAAATTCGCTCCCCCCCCCCCGCTCGCCGCTGCTTCCCCCCCCCGGACCCAGGCAGAAGGCGGCCCCCCTGCTGACGTGCCGCCTGCCCCTGGCTCTGCCTCCGTTGCGAGTTCGATCCTGGTGGGATACCAGATTGCCTAATAGCCATTCATCCTTCCGAGGGCGGTTAAATGAGTACCCAAGCCAATGGGACGGAGGCGAGCAGCGCTCGCCAGCAAAAGGGTCGCCCTCCGCCTCGGAAGTCCTGCACGCGCGCGCGCGCGCTGCCCACCTCCTCCCCCCCAGCCACCCAGCCAGCTTGCCGTCAGACGGGGCGCTCGTCGGGGGTGGGTGGCGCCGTAGCGGGGAGCCCCTGGCTGCTGGCTGGGTGGCTGGGCGGGAGGGAGGAGGTGGGCAGCGCGCGTGCAGGACTTCCCAGGTGGAGGGCGACCTTTTTGCTGGCGAGCGCTGCTCACCTCCGTCCCATTGGCTTGGGTACTCATTTAACCGGCCTCGGTCGCCAGAAAAAGGGTCGCCCTCCACCTGGGAAGTCCTGCACGCGCTCTGCCCACCTCCTCCCTCCCGCCCAGCCACCCAGCCAGCAGCCAGGGGCTCCCCGCTACGGCGCCACCCACCCCCGACGAGCGTCCTGTCTGACAGCAAGCTGGCTGGGTGGCTGGGGGGGAGGAGGTGGGCAGCGCGCGCGCGCGCGCGTGCAGGACTTCCCAGGCGGAGGGCGACCCTTTTGCTGGCGAGCGCTGCTCACCTCCGTCCCATTGGCTTGGGTACTCATTTAACCGCCCTCGGAAGGATGAATGGCTATTAGGCAATCTGGTATCCCACCAGGATCGAACTCGCAACGGAGGCGGAGCCAGGGGCAGGCGGCGGAAAGCCCCCGACGGCCAGCCAGGCGGACGGAGGCGAGCAGCGCTCGCCAGCAAAAGGGCCGCCCTCCGCCTGGGAAGTCCTGCTTCCTTCCTAAGCCCAGGCAGAGGGAGGAGGCCAAAGTGGTGAGGACATTTTGCCGCCCCCTGAAAGCCGCTGCCCGGGGCATCCGCCCCCCCCGCCCCCCCCACGCTACGCCACTGACCTATAGGAATGCCAATCTGTTCCACCTGTCTTGCCATTCCATCAAGAGCTACAATTTACCACTTTAGCTCAAGGGTCCAGATGCTTCCATGCAGCTATCCACATGATCTGAGAGTCTTCAAGCACCTGTAGTCATTCTGACACTAGCATTTCTTTCTAATGGAAGTAAAACAAATTTTGATTGGAAGAATTGCAGTTTTTTTTAAAAGGATGAATGTTGGTGTAAATGTATGAACAATTGAAAGACTGTAGATACTGTGGGCTGTTGGATACTCTATTTACCTTATTTTTTGGACCATAAGATGCACTTTCCCTTCCCACCAAAAAAAGTGTGTGGTGGGAAACGAGGGTGCGCCTTATGGTCCAAAGGCTGTGCCCCGCCCCCACCCACCTGATGTCTCTTACAGCAGTGGCGGTCGCACTTTCTCCCTGTTGTCTTGAACATGGATCTGCTCATCCCCAAGGGAGCAGAAACCCCTGCCGAAGTGGATCAGTGCCTTGTAAAATATTTTTGTTGTGTCCTGTCTTTGAAATCCATGGCATTAGGGACCTCATGGTGCTGCGGACCAAGGGAGTCTGGAAAATGTAGTCATTGCTGTGAGGTCCCTAACGCCATGGATTTCAAAGACCGGACGCAACAAATTTTTTTAACAAGACACCAATCCACTTTGGCAGGGGTTTCTGCTGCCTTGGGGACAAGCAGATCTATGTTCAGGACAACCAGGAGAAAGTGTGAGGCTGGGCAGGAGCCAGAGGAAGAACAGGGGGAGAACATGGTGCTGCCACCATGTGGGAAGCGCCCTGGACGCCAATGCGTCCTTCAGGGTAAGGGAGGTGCTGTAGATTTTGGAGCCTTTTAGATTTGAGTGCCTAGAGGGGGGCGAGCCTAGAGGTGGGGCTTAAGTACGTATTTTACTTTATTTTAATAAATATTTTTGTAAGGTAAAGGTAAAGGTTTCCCTTGCTTGAAAGTCAGTTGTATCTGACTCTAGGGTTCAGTGCTCATCTCTGTTTCAAAGCTGAAAAGCCAGCATTGTCTGCTTTTTGCAAATATTTACATGGTCATGTGGCAGGCATGACTAGACACTGGAGCGCACGGAACACTATTACCTTCCCACCGAAGTGGTCCCTATTTATTCTACTTGCAATTTCTAGCTTTCAAACTGTTATTTTAGTATACCAGTACTATTTGGTTCAGAATATTTTTTCTTGTTTTCCTTCTCTAAAAACTGGGTGCGTCTTATGGTCAGGTGCACCTTGTGGTCCGAAAAATATGGTGTATAGATACAGATCATAGCTACTTCGCACCATGCTGAGTCCCAAAGATTCTGGGAAGATGTGGATCTCATGGTTGAAATACAGAAGTAGGCCCACATAATCAACATAAACCAGGCACCCACCAACAGCTGGAGGGGAGAGAGAAATCTATTACTGATTTAGAAAAATGTTTTTTTTTTTTTTTGTGCTGTGTTGTTTTGCTGATTGTAAGCTGCCGTGAGTCGCCATGGCGAGTGGGCGGTGATATAAATCTAAATAAATAAATAAACTGAATTTATGAAGGAACTGATTCATTAAATCCCCATTGATTCAATTGGCCTAGTCTAGTTGTGACTTGCTATTGGATTTTAGCCACTGATTTCAAATGCCCTCTTTTCTCAATCTAGAAACACTCTCAATTTTATCCATACAACAGCTGGCAAGCTTAGCCAAAAATATAGAATTTTAAGCTCTTTGAATTAGAAAAGGTATTAACCTTTGGTTTTGCATATGGCCTACCATACTGTCAGTGTTTTGTTGGAAGCTGAAGGAAGGAAGGAAGGAAGATCACCTTCCCCAAGCACTATGCTAATGTGAAACTTAAATCTTGTCCTGCATGGCACACACAGTGTGTGTGTGTGTGTGGGGGGGAGAGGGATAGAGGGAAGGAGGGAGAAGATAGAAAGATTCTGTGTATATATGTTACAGTTAAAACTAGCTTTCAGTTAAAACTAATTTTCCTTAGTTAAAACTAGTTCTGACTAGCTGTGTTTGTGAGAACTAGAATTAACTGATGATGAAAGATCAATTTTTAGTTAAAACTGGTTTTGTTGTTGTTCAGTCATACAGTCGATTCTGAACCTTTGCGACCCTATGGACCACTGTCCACCAGGCACCTCTGTCCTCCACCATATCCTCCTCAACTCGCTCAGTTCTGTACCCATTGTCTCTACAATACCATCTAGCCATCTCATTTTTGGCCGCCCCCTTTTTCTTTTACCCTGCACCTTTCCCAGCATTAAGGCTTTCTGAAGTGAATCCTCTCTTCTCATTTGATGTCCAAAGTACATTAGCTTCATCTTTACTATTTGACCTTCAAGGGAGCAGTCAGGGTTGATTTCTTCTAAGATTGACCTATTTGTTCTCCTCATTGTCCAGGGGACTCTCAAAACTCTCCTCTAACACCACATCTCAAAGGCATCTATTCTTCTGCACTCAGCTTTCTAATGGTCCAGCTCTCACAACTATACATTGCCACCAGGAATACCATTGCTTTAACTAGATGATTTTTTGTTTGAAATGTGATGTCTCTACTTTTCACTACGTTCCCCAGGTTTCTCATCGCTTGCCTCCCAAGAATCAGTCTCCTTTTTATTTCATGGCTGCAATCACCATCTGCAGTGAGCTTTGATCCTAGGAAAGTAAAATCTGTCACTGCTTCTACTTCTTCCCCATCTATTTTCCAGGGACTGATAGGACCTGTTGCCATTATCTTGGTTTTCTTGATATTGAGTCTCAAGCCAACTTTTGCACTTTCATCTTTCAACCTAATCAGGAGCTTCTTTAAGTCCTCTTCACTTTCTGCCATTAGGGTGGTATCATCTGCATATCTCAAGTTGTTGATGTTTCTCCCAGCAATTTTGATCCCAAATTGTGATTCCTCCATCCCTGCATTGCACATTATGTGCTCTGCGTATAAGTTGAACAAGCAGGGTGACAAAATGCAGCCTTGTCTTACTCCTTTTCCTATTCCAAACCACTCTGTCATTCCATATTATGTCCTAAAACTGGTTTTAACTAGCTAAAACTAGTTCTAACTAAACGTCTTAGTTACAACTTGAATTTCCTAATAATAAGTGAAAGTGTGAGGCTGGCAGAGCCTTGCTTTTACAACTGATAAGTAAAAGTGTGAGGCTTTTCTATGGGGTCTTGAGGCCAAGCCAGTGCAGGAAGAGGAAAATGCAGAGCTGGTGGAGCCTTGCTTTTCCAGCCAAAGAGCAGCATGGGGACCACACACACATACTAGCAGACACATTTTTTAAATGTAAGCCTTACTATCTCTAGGGTCATCTATGGTTGCTGTTGTTTTTTGTCTTCTAATTGATTGCAGCGGCACCTTAAGTCTTTCTTTTCACCTACTAGGTATTTATACTCTGGTGCAAAGCTGTGACTTACATCTTCTGACTCTATGACACCCCAAGCATAAAGCTGACTTCTGGATGTTTAGGAGACATCATTATAGCAGTTCTACAACCTTCATTTTCTTGTTCAATCCATGGAAACCTGTAAAAGTTTCCTGAACTTTGTGAACTGCACAAGTTCTTTTTTCTGTGGAGTTGTACAGAACTTTTTCTTCCTTAGGCTGAAATGAAATTCATAAGCAAAAATGCATAGTAGCACTCTTTAACCCTACACTTCATTTTAAAAAAAACATCCCTATTGCAAATTTAAGTTTTTACTGAGTTATATATATATATTAGGTCAAAGGATAAGAAAGATATTGTTTCTTTTCTTTTCTAGAGCAACTTGGTTGAGTGATGAAATCTATTCTTAATATATGCTTTAGCTCAACTTGTCCCTTCTCTCACCTGAACCTTCTGTAACACAATATTGACTTTTTCTCTTTTTCTTCCAGAAATATATACAAAGATACCATTTTTACTTCACATTTCGCACAGTGCTAAAAAAAATCTACCAAGTCGATACTCTTTGTGATGGCCACCAAGAAATGTGGGGATTGATGAAATGCTTTGTACTGCTAAGAGCACCCATTGTAGAGAGTGGAGTAGACTTTATAGTAGGTGGCCGGAAAGTATTGCAGATTGTACCCCCTATTCACAAGGGACGTGTTTCAACATCTTCTGCATATATCTGAAACCACATGAAAGAGTGAACCCCATATTTGAGCAAACATAACTGGGTCATAGAAGTGGGGGAGGGTTGTGTGCAAATACCACCTTCATTCTACACACATTTCAACAAAATGGCTGCTGTAAAAGACAAGCGGTTCATTCCAAATATTAAATTGTAGACAGTGACATCTATTTGCCAACTTTGATAATGCAATTATCAATTGATGAAATGTGCAATTACATTTTAAAGAAAGCACTCACTACTTCTTGAGGCAGTTGGTTCCATTACCATACTGCTCTAATCATTAAGAGGTTTTTTCTAATATTCAGCCTATATCTAGGTTCCTTTAGTTTGAGCCCATTATTACATGTCCTGCATTCTTGGATGACTGAGAACACATCCTACTACTCCTCTTAATGTCCATCTTTTAGGTATTGAAAGAGTGCTGTTGTTAATTAAGAGAATATTTGCTGAACTGGAGCAAATGTTGAAATGGAACTCATGATGTTATTTGCATTTTAAGATGCCTTTATTCTCCACCAATGATGCTGAAGTTACAGTTGGCTCTAATTGCCATTCTGCATGGAATAAATAGATGGGCACAGGGACATGGTTCATCAACATAGGTGCTTCATTATTAGACAGGAGATCCTTGTTCATCTTTTAATTAAGGTCCTTTGCTTTCTCTGAATCCCAGTCAGACACTTTACTCTTCAAACATGGGACAGAGGGAATGGTTATAATAATGAAGTGGGATGGATTAAACTAGTGTCTACTTCAGAGATTGGTTTGCCATGAAGGTTTGCATAGATTTTCTTTAATGGAAAGATTATGAGGGAAGAAACCTCCCAATACTACCTAGTAGGTAATGAAAATTCAAATATTACTACACCATTTAGGTAATGTATTGCTCTGATCCTTAAAGTTAATGAGTAATTTCCAAGCAACTGCAATAGATTATTGGAGCACATGCTGTCAAGTCATTTCCCACTTATGGCAATATTTTCCAGGGTTTCCTATGTATAAAGTACTCAGAAGTTGTGTACCAGTCCCTCCTTCTGATGCATTACAACAGCCAAGGTAATGCAAAGAAGAAGAAGAAGACAGAAAAGAAAAGAAAACAAACAGCAGGGTTCAGCATCCTGTGTTGTTTCAGAAAGGTGCTTAAAAGTTCATTTCCTATTAAAATGTCAACCAACGTTTTGGTTTATTTTTAAAATGTAAATCAGCATGCCCTATCTCTTCTGTCTGAGTTTATTTTTTGAAGTGTTGCAGCAGGGATCTTAAAGCATAAATGACAAATGCCTTATATATTCAAGTATAAGCTGAACTTTTTAGCCCCAAAAATGAGGTGAGAAAAGCAGACTCGGCTTATACTTGAGTCATCTGCACATTTGCCTGGTGGTGGGTGCCTCTTGCACTGAAGACATGATGGGAGAAGCAGGCAGCAAAGGTTTCCCAGTGCAGTGTGCCAAGCCACTACCCTGCACCCTAGAGAGCTCCCACTGCTTGCACCAGCAGGGTACCAGTTTGTTGTTGGGTTTTGCTCTGGAGCAGGGACGACGAAGTGGGAAAGTGAAGCCAAAGGGGCTGAGGGGAAGCCGGCTCCGCCTCGCTACAAGTGAGCAACAGCTCCATGGTTCTCTCTCCCTGCTCAAGAGCAAAAACAAAAAGCAAAACGGCTGCCTCGTGGCATGGGCAGCAGGGGTCTCTCAGGTGCAGCCCCAGCAGGGAGAGGGAACTGCGAAGCCTCTGCAATCTCATAATGAAGCAGAGTTGGCTTTCCCTCAGCTCCTGTGGCTTCACTTACCCACCTCATCATCCCTTCTCTACAAGATGCACCAAGCCAAATGGGGGAAGCCTTGCTCACTCGCAGCAAGAGAGAGAGAGAGGCTGGAGCAACTTTTCCCATGTTCTGCCTCAGGGCTATTGGTCTACCTACCCTACTTCCCCAGCAGTGCAAGCACTGGTTGAGTGACACCAACTCAAATACAGTACTGTAAATATTCAGAAACATTACCCCACAGATGTCTCAATTAATTAATTTTATTTTCACGTATTTTTATTATTGAAACTCACTAGCAGCTGCCTTATTTTCCACCCTCAGATTATACTTGAGTCAATCTATTTTCCTGGTTCCTCAGGTAAAAATTAGGTAGCCAGGCTTATATTTGGGTCAACTTATACTCAAGTATATACAGTAATTATTTTCCTCTCAGATAGATGGAAAAGAAGAAAAACTACACTGACTTCACTTGAATTTACCTTGCACTATAGCCCCCTTCTGGAACTGGTGGGATGGTTCTAAAAAAGTCAAATACATGAGGTTGTTGTGAGCCATCCAACCAATCCTTAATGGTTACCATTCCATTCCAAGCAAGCCTGAAGTCTTCTGTTTATCTGGAACAATTAGGATAAGTCCAAATATAGCCAGATATTTATTTATACGATTGGTTAGATTGCTTTAGTGTGGAGCTAGAGATGTGTTTTTCCTATGTATCAGTGGTGATACTTATAGGAGGGTGTGGTTTGGCCATGACCACAGATAGCACCATTCAAGCTATTTTGAAGTGGGGGTAAGCATTTTGGCTTTAATTTCATTTATTTTTATCTTGTAAAAAGAAAGAGAAAAGGAGAAACGTGGAGCTGAAACATAGCACTCCTTAATCCCATTCTTTGTGTGCATATAAACTTTTGAATTATTGCCCATCCACAAGCAAATACGTAGCCTGTCTCCCAACTGGCTGTTAAAGATTGCAAAAAAGAAGACAGAAAGGGAGTAATGGGAAGGGGAGGGACTCATTGTGACCAAATGAACCAAAATGGACTAAAAAAAATCTAACATCCACATGTAGTTAATCAAATTATTAATAATAATTTAATGTCAGAAATTATTCTAGGTTGAAAGGGTTTTTGTGGAAGAAACTCTACTCAGGGAATGGCTCTTTTCATGTCCCCAAGAGCTGGGACAGAGACATGCACTCAATCTGTCATGCAGAACCGAGGTCCCAAACTGCCAACTTGCCAACCTTCCAGTTAAAAAGGCAAGCTTCTTAACCCCTGTCCACAGTGGTTAAACTGCTGTACTGCAGCGAAAGCTGCTGGCATTGTGAGGTCAATCCTGATGGGAATCGACGTTGACTCAGCCTTCCATCTTTCTGAGGTTGGTGAAATTACCCGGCATGTTGGAGCAAAATGCTAACTGCCCAGAGAGTGCATTAAGTGCTATGGGGTGGTATAAAAGTGTAATTGCTATTGCTATGAATGGAATAATCAATCTAATCAAGACCCACTTCTCCAAACCATTCCAAAGTGACCAAGACCCTGCCACTAATGTTGCCACACCTTTAAGAAAGAAAGGAAAGGACTGATAAATGTGAATAGCTGTCCTCCTCCCTGGAGGGGGGCAAGATTTGTGTAAATAAAAAAGAGAAATATGTGCTTTACACATGACTCACCATTTTACCCATTTACCCACTTTATTTCATGTTCAGACTGAGGTTGAGCCATTAAATCCTACACTCTCTCATTTTTTACTCCAATTTGCCAGAATTTATTATCTCTATAGAAGTCCTTCTGACAATGTCTATGGTATGATGAAGGGGAGATGAATGACGACTAGCACAGCCAGTCTTCAGTACATCTTGCATACAGCTAAATCAATATTTAAAGGATTGTCTTTGCTGCGATAAAAGAAAATATCAATGATTTGACATCTGCGGATATTGTCTTATCACTCCTGCCAATTGTGTTATATTATTAATCTCAGCTGCAAGGAGAATTAGTTTTCCATAGTGATCCGTGAAAGCCTCAGAATAACCTAGACTGGTGAATTTAAGACTTAGGAACATAGAAAACTGCATTATATAGACTAGCTGGAAATATCAACTCTGACTGACACTGGCTCTCCAGGATTTCTTCTCTAGCCTACATGGATTTGCTGATATGCTGCTTAGGCCATGGACTTGGCCATTGGGACAGACATGAAGGACTGGTGTGAAGACCTGGTGTTAAGAAATGGAGGTCTGGACATCGCCCCCACTCCCCCAGCCTGGGGCTTGGACTCTTGTGGATGATTTGTTGGTCTTTTTTAAATGAATGACTTTTTTCTTTTTTCTTAATGTTTTATGATGGCTGTGATTTATGATGCTGTGACTTGTATGATGATGTGATTTATATAATACTGTGATTAATTTTTATTATTGTATTCTATTTGTATCCTATTTCATTGTATTGTGATATGTATATTTTCTGATATGATATGTACATATGATATATGGTATTGTGAGCCACACGGAGTTGCGTTGTCGAGTGGGCATCATCATCATCATCATCATCATCATCATCATCATCATCATCATCATCATCATCATCATCATCATCATCATTATTATTATTATTATTATTATTATTATTATTATTATTATTATTATTATTATTATTATTATTATTATTATTATTATTATTATTATTATTATTATTACATGTCCCAATCAAACCCTCGACTGCCAAAATGAAGCCACTTTCTTGGCTTTGTCATTGGCATGTTCTTGCAGTAATCAGCAGACCTGTAAATTCATACAGTGTGTTGTTGTCCTTCAGCAGCTCTCACTTGAGCATGTTAGTCTTACATTTAGGGACTCCAACCCTCAGCCTATTCAGGGTCCTCCAAGTGACATAGGGAAGGTTTTGTTTCTCAGCTATATCCTCCTTTAATGTTGTCCCTTCCGCAGTGAGCTCCTTCTTCCATCTTCTAATTTGGTTTTGCTCTTGCATACATACCCTCAAGAATGTTTGTTCTTACCATAAAGCTCTTCTGGGATCTGAGCCAACAGACATGAGACTCATATCCATTCAGAGGATGTTGATGGCCATTCTCTTGCTTAATTCTTTCAGTGTCCACTGCTACTTCTCTCTTTATCTTAGAAGGAGTGATATCAATAAGAGGGTATATTTTCTCAACTGGTCTAGGTTTGATGCATCCTGTCACTATACACATGGCTTCATTAACAGTGATGTCAACTTGTTTTGCATATATGGATGCACTCCATAGTGAAGCAGCATACTCTGCTGCAGAGACATTCAGGGTCAAAACTGATGTATGCAAATCTAAATATTAACCAGGCCTAACTCTGGGTAGTTTGTAAAATCAAATAACACTGGTTGTGTATAGGGTGAGGTGACTTCATCATTAATCCAAGTGTTCATCTAGTCTTGCCTCCAGTTTCAATAAGAGCCAATCAGATTCTTTTGGGAAACTCTAAAGCAGGGTATGAACGCAATAGAACAATTTTTTGTCTGACCAATTCCATGGCACATTACTATTTTAGTGGTGCACATCTGTAGACATTGGTGCATGTTCATATAATTTCCACTGAAACTGGGACTGAAAGGGGTCCAGGACTTGTGAGTAGGATCCTCTCTGGCTACCACCATCACCATTTCCAGGCACCAAAAAACTGCTTATGGGCTGCCCTCACATGTCCTCAAAAAAGGAAGGACCCCTTGGACAAGGTCTTAACACACGTGTCCCTCCTTCCAGTAGCAAATCTCAGTGGTTGTCGTTCTCCATTTGCAGTCAGACATCTGAGAACCAGGAACTGAATTTAATATTCCAGAGCACCCAATGAATATCTTGGCTCCAAAACTGACTTTCAAGAAAATCTTGATTTGTTTAAAAAATAACAAAGCAGGATAGGAAAACAGTTTGACAGAGGGACACACACACACACACACATACACACACACAATTACACAAAAGAAAAGGATGTTTGCCCAATCACTGATTCTGGGGTAGGAAATAAAATGGCCAGATTCCAAGGCAAATAAAAGCTATAATAAATCTTCTTGTCCACATAAAAATTTGCCTGAGGTGAAAGGAGCAAAATAGTGGAACCAGGAACTCTTGCAGCTGATTAGCCACACTAGTACAGTACCACCAATATTTTCCCATACTTGTTTGGTTATGTGGTTGATCCATACCTCACACATTTAGTTTGACGAGGTGGAGTGGAGCATCATCTCCCACAAGATTTTAGCAGCCTATCACCATCAAGAGGCCCTACCTCTACTGTAGCAGGGTCTAATGGCACATGGGAAACTGAGACCTGTGTTTTTGATGCTCCTTTAGCCATTGGAAGTATGATGACATAGCTGGCTGGGCTCATGTCAAAGTTGGCCATATTAGAGAAATGCACTGGCCATGTGCATTGCCCGAGTACCCAATCCCACTTAGCTGACCTGCAGTTCCAGAATGGAGGAATATTCTGGACTGCTAGCCAACACCTTTGTGGCATGGTTGAATCTGCCAGGGGAATACACCCCCACCATCATAGTTGTTGGACAGCCATGGTCACCACTGTGCCACAATGAGGCGTGAGGTGGAATTTGCAATGGATCTTTCCCTTACACCTGCAAAACTACTCTCTCCTGTGGTGAATAGGGCAACCCTTGCAGACAGATCCTCTTTGGCTTGAGTCAGATGGTCAACCTGATCTGTTCAGCAATCCATACAGGAAAACCAAAACCCTAACCAACCTCCATGCTATTCCTGGGGAGGGTTATATTCTTCACCCCTTCTCCTCTCTTCTCTCCATCTGAGCTTCGGGTGCTAGGTTAATGGAACAATTATCTCCCAAAATATAGCCCACCCAAATGTTAGCTCATCCTAGGCAGCTTCACTCATCAATCTATCCCCTGCTGCAATAAAGTCCCAAGGCTGGCCATGGGAAGGAAGGAGATAAGGAGGTCTCCTTCCAGTGTTCCCAACTGGCTATAAATTTAGCGCTTCAATAAATTGTCACTCTTTTTCTTCTTTTTAATATTATGTTTAACCCTTTAGAGTCATGTTCTTCACAGAGACATTCTTCAAGAATATTTTGCAGCCTTCTAGAACAGGTTCTGAAGATGAACCAGGGGACTGTCCTTCTAGTGGAAGTAGCACTCCTGCCTATCAGGGCTTCTGGGAAGTTCAAGAACACCTGGAGTGCCAAGGTTCACCATCACTGATACAGAGGTTCTATTCAGTTATCCTGTCTTAATAGAAGATAAAATTAACTTTTACAAGTCTTCCCAAGTAAATGTTCCTTATATTCATTGACATTCACAACACCTAGCAAGCTTTGGTAGTGATTGAGTGTTGAGTACCCATCAAGTATTTAAATGAATAGGTTTACTAGTTGATTAATTCAAAATAAATGAGTTTTTAAATTTTCTTTTCACTCCTTGCACATGCTTCATTCTGAGTTATTCCCTATTGTTCCAGCAGTAGAAGCAAATTAGCACCATGGAGACTTGGAAACATCTTTTGAGCATCTGTTAACTGGCTTTTTGTTATGCCTTCAAAATTAGGATCAAACCTAGGTCAGGTGAAGTGCTGTGAAGGACACACTAAACAACTCAGTTTTCTGCAGTCATTTATCTGTATGTAAGAGGGAAAGAACAATATACAGTAATACCTCATATAACATTAGTATCGAATAACACTAAAATCGCATAACATCAAGGAATCTGGGGGGAAGAATTGCATCAGATAACATTAAGATCCTATGGGATGCTTCAGATAACAACCGCGAAAGCCTGTGTGGTTACAATGTATCTCTATGGATCCCATAGAGGTTCAGATAACACTAAAAATCATATAACACGAAGACTTGTGGAACCAGGTTTTAGTGTTATATGAGGTTTTACTGTATGCATCTTCTTTTCAAGAACTGAAAAACATGACAACAGAGAAGAAGTACAATATAATTAATTTGAAGAAGACTGATTTGTACACCACAATAAGCATAGTATGCCACCAAGCAAGACTTCTCCAAACACAATTAAGAAAATAAGCAAAACTATTTTTAAAAAACATTCACATTCATGGCAAAGACCATTATTTCTTTCTCCACCTTCCTAAGAATCTCTCTGTTAGGCATCAAACCTCTGAACCAACTATCATGAGTCTTTATGATACATAACACATAATACATTACTGATACATAAATCACTGATACAATAAAACTTGTGGTTGTTCAACGAAAGATACATCTCTGTTGCCTTCAGTGAAAGAAGACTGTTACATTTTCATTTTTGTAAAAGAAAGAAAGGTGTCATCATAATAAGCACCACTTTCTCAAATACAGAAGGAACAAGAAGGAAAGTTTTTCGCTTTTTTATCTGTGAAGATCCATTTCCTTAATTTTCATGTGACTATCATTTGAGTCCCATTGTGTAAATAATTGTTATATACAGTATACACACTGAATAGACTAGGTTTATAAAATGCAGCATCAGTGTATTGTCCATTCAAAATAATTAGAAGGATATTGACTAATGCAAACAGCACATGCTATGCAGGTGCTTCCAGAAACTAGTGGCAACATAACATGTTCATTAAGTCCGTTATTTTATTTCATCATCAACAATGATGATATATTTAGCCACCTTACTGGAGAATTACCTTTCAATACTGCAATTATTTGTCAGTTTCATCTTTGCTTATTTTAGCAACTCTGGTTTGTATATATTCTGTCTCCTATTCCAGCTAAGTATAAAGGTCTTCCAGATCGATTCAGAATGGATCAAGGTACAGGTCAAACTGATTTCTGAATGCATGAAGGTCAGAACTTCCTCTTCTTGGAGTACATGTAAAGTGCATAGCCTAATTGCTAATCAATGATTGATTATATCTGAGGAAAGACTGCCACTTGCTTAATTGGCTTTACTTGACTCTAATACAAACAAACCCACTTGGATTATCAGTTGTTTGTAAATCCTACATGTCTGGTAGTTGTTTACTGTGGGTAATCTTCATGTTGCTTCTTGTTGTAATTTGTTTAATTTTTGTTTTGCTGTCAGGTAAATGGTTGTTGGGCACACTAATACTTAATGATCATTTTGATGCCATTTAACTTAAATTATAAAGTCAGCAAGACTCTTCCCTTTGTGGCCAAGTTGCTTTGGAAGCACTCAGGTAACATTTTATAAGACATTTTCTCAATTAACTAAATTGCTGTCTGGCAAGACCTTGAAACCCATTTAAAAAAAAAAAAAAAAGCCAACTACCCAACAAAATGGAGAGCTCAAGAAAGCCTCATAAGAAGACAATGAGGTAGACTCAAATTGACAGAGACATTGTATACAAACATATCAAAAACCCAACTGTGACATCATATATGTGTGTGTATGTGTGTGTGTGTGTAAAAGCCAGGCTTGTGAGGAGAGTACAGTATCTGTTGCATCCAGAAAGCCATTTTGTGACTTGAAAACGTTCTGTTTAATATCTACAACTGATATGTCTGTCTCAGATCATTTTTCTTGGGATAAATCAAAGCTCCTTCTTTTGCTTACATTACACAATTATATTTTTTAACTTTCTCACAGCTAAGCAAAGAGAATGAGTGCTGAAGGGTTTCTTATTGAAGTAGTATCCAGATAAAGGAGTAAAGTTTACTCATGGGTCAAAAAACCTACAGGGACTGTAGCTTTCAATTTTAGATTCCCCTTGATTCTTCTGCTGTTTTGCCTTGCTACCATTGCACATTCATCTTCAGTCCTCTTAGCACTGAGCAGGGAAGAAAGGAAGGAAGGTTGGTTATCCTCTGCCCTGCACATAATTTTCTTTTTTCATGGCTTTGCAAATGAGACTCAATAAAAGGAAAACAGCAAGAAAATGTACAGCACATAGGGTTATTACAATGGTTTACAAGTAAAGGTAGGTGGCCATTACAACACATACACAGCTTGCTTCAAGGAGAGACAAAATGCAGGCAGTTGTTGTTGTTGTTGTTGTTGTTGTTGTTGTTGTTGTTGTTGTTGTTATTTGTATGCTGCCCACTCGACAACGCGACTCCATGCCGCTCACAGCAATACCACATCTAATACATGTTGTACATATCATATCAGAAAATATACATATCACAATACAATGAAATAGGATACAAATAGAATACAATAATAAAAATAAATCACAGTATCATATAAATCACATCATCATATAAGTCACAGCATCATAAATCACAGCCATCATAAAACATTAAGAAAAAAGTTATTATTTTAAAAATGTCCAACAAATTGTCCGCAAAAGAGTCCAAGGCCTAGGTAGGGGTGGCGACAATGTCCAGGCCCCCATTTCTTAACATCAAATCTTCACACCAGTCCTTCACATCTGTCCCAATGGCCAAGTCCACGGCATAAACAGTATAAACATGTGAGAAATTACTCTGAGTTGAAAGGATTTTTGCAGAAGAAACGGCTCAGAGAATGCCCAAATGAGACTCCTTTCATGTCCTCAAGAGCTGGAACAGAGATGAGCACTCAGTCCATCATGCAGTACCTGGTTCTCGAACTGCTGACTTACCAGCCTTCCAGCTAACAAGGTGAGCTTAGTAACCACTGAGCCACTGCAGTCCCTAATGCAGGCAAATAATAACTGATATAAGAAGAACAATGTTGATTTTCTACTTCACAGTATTTCTGTGTTAATATGTATATGCAGAGCCAATGAGCCTTGCTACCAGCTCAAAGTGGGGAGGAGATTGGTACCCAAACATTAAAGTGATTTCACATCAAATAAAATAAAATCTTCCAACTGCTTTGCTCATCTTCTTCTTGTTGTGCTATATCCAATTCCAAATACATTGGCTATCATCATGGCAATCAGCCATGAAGATTGTCCTGAGAATATAATGCAGTACCATTCAATTTGCTTTCCAGAGTGACACCCATTCCACTGATCCAGTTCCATGAGTCACTTTCTGGTCCTGAGACCTTTTGGCACACAAGTCCTCATCAGTCCCAAGCTAGTATTGATTAAGCTATTATCATCCATCGAGGTTTAACTTGGGGACCATCACCCTTCCCTGTGGACTTCACTACCCAAGGCCGTTAGACATCAGGGTTGTCATGTTAGTTAGCTGGCACCTGATTATTGGCATTGAGTTGGTGGCAGTATGGTCTACTCAATTACCAGAGAATAACCTGGTCAGACTGGACTATTTTGCTCACCCTGAGATTTTTCTCCCTTTCCAGAGATCATGGGAGGCATAGCAGTTTCTTTCAGCTGGCACTCTGTGATCCTAATGCGTTCCACTGGATTGCTCTTTAAGCGAGTTTTCTCTTTAAGCAAAACACCATTGTAAGTGACCAATTGTGACTTCTGGGGGGGGGGATTGCAAACCCCAATTTATTTGTTAAGTGAGTTTTTGGTTGGATTTATTTGTTAAGTGAAGCGAATATTCAGAAAAAATTCTGCTCTTTAAGTGAGTTAATCTTTAAGCGAGACGTTCTTTATGCGAGGTTTGACTGTATCATTTATGCTATGAGGTTCATCATAAGTACATATTTTTTTACAACACATGTCCAATCTGATTTTCCCAACAGACATCTTTAGAAGCAACATATGCTGAAAATCTCAGTAAAATGGGTCCATCCTATCCTATGCAAAGTGGTAACTAGTCAAACCAGCCAATCCTATGCCACATTCAACAGAAGCACCCACTATTTTCAGATGTTACAGGATAATATCAACAGGTCTTTTTGCTTCTTCCCTGATGCAAGCTGAAGCCAGTATGGTATGAGATGGAGTGGCATTCTGTGGAGGAAGAGAATAATATCTTCTTTCTGTCAGTTTCTTAACTCAACTTTAGCTTACCAGTTGCATCTTTGGGGAGGAAGTAAGAGAGAGAAGAGTTAAGCACTTCCTTCTTACTTGAGCTTTCTCATATATCAAACCTTCATTTTAATTACACTTTCAGATAACAGTATGAAAGGAGTATCTCTTGTATTATGGGGGGGTGGGGCTTCAGTCTGGAGGCGCCCATCCACTAGGGATGTCCCATTTGTGGGGGAGGGTTGGTTGAACAAAAAAAAAAAAAATCTCTGTAGTCCTATCTGAGAAACAGACCCCTACATGTGCTTCTCTGAGATGAAGTCCTAAAGTTGAAGGCTTCATGATCTAACATAGGTCCAGCTATGATTTGCTTCCTATTCAAAGTGAGCACCACAGCAGCTTACTTTCTGAACAGGAATTGAGGCAGAGCAATGCCTTTGAAACCTTCCACTTGAGACATTTCTTCCATGAGATCCTTGTTTAAGGGTCTATAGATCTTCCATACAGCATGTTTCTTGAACTAGAAAACAGGGCTTACTTCCCCAAAGTTCTCTTGTGTCTAGTCACAGATGAGAAATAATAAAAGAAGCTGTGGACTAGTTAGGGATCTCAGGAGGCCACATCCAGCAAGAGGTCCCCATCACTGATTTTCAGGGATGATAATGGACTTCTCTTCCACATATGCTTGTACTCACTAGTCACATGTTCTTATGAGCTGTCAAGTCAGAACTTTTATAAGGCTTTCAAGGTAAGTGAAACTCAATAAGCTTTCATGGCAGAGTGGGGATTTGAATCTATGCCTCCCAAATCCTACTACATAACTCTAACCACTATACCATACTGAATATCTAGTCACACATACCCTAGCAATAACAAATGCTTCTTTGATAAAATCCAGTTCTATGTTGTTTTTAAACTTTCAACAGGCAATCATTCTCAATGCCTCTTGTTAGAAAGGGCTACTACTACACTTGAGCCGATGATTTACAGATTTGCTTAGGAAGAGGGGGAAACATATTCATTTTCCAGACTTTTTTCTTATATTTTAATGTCTTAATGTTTCGGTATGGTGGTCTGACTGCGTTTGGCATGTAACGAAAATTGTGTACTTTTGACAAGTGGCCACAACGAAACTACAGCACTGATGAAAATAAGGATTATGCTGTATGAAAGATCGTCTCAACAACTTTCAGGAATGCTAGGACCCAAAGTCTGGAAATGCAAAATGATGATGACATGAAACTCGAAAGGTGCCTTAGAAAAATGACATTTTTGCTGGGGGCATACCGTTGTCGGTGAGCCAGAGATCAAACCACACAAACAATTGAGATGATCTAAAGTGTGTTAGGTAGAGGATAAAATAACCTTTGTTATGACACTATTAGAATTTCGGTCGGACTACAGAAAGATTTTATGACAATGTTTACAAAAAAATCATCGAACAACATCACAAAAGTACTCAAATGAAAGGGACAAATCTGTTGGAAACCGAGCAAAACCATCCAACGTCCTCATCAGCAACCTCTATCAACCACGGAAAGTGGTTTTAGTTGATTTCAGATAGATTTGTCTCTTTTATCTGAGATTTTTTAGGATTCTGGTCTAGGACTTTTGGATAAACATTGTCATAAAAACTTTTTGGAAAGCCCAAACAAAATTCTAATAGTGCCAGAACATAGGTTATTTTATCCTATATCTAACACACTTTGGATCACTACAATTGGTTGAGCGGTTTGGTCACTGGCTCACTGACAACTGGACGCCCCTAGCGAAAATGTTATTTTTACAGGGCAACTTCCAAGTGTAATGATGTCATCAATTTGCATTCCTGGCCATTGAGTCCTAGCATTCCTGAAAGTCACCAAGATGATCTTTCATATGGCATAATCCTTATTTTCATCAGTACTGTAGGTTTGTTATGGCAACTCATCAAAAGTACACAATTGAATTCACGAACTAAATCCCTGATGGTAGTGTGTTTAGACTCTACCTGCCACAATTTTTTTTAAAAAAAAATCTCTCTCTCCCTCTCTTTCAAATCTGCAGATTTCTCTTCAAGCAGCAAAGGCGCCCATGCCTTATTCTAGGGCCTTTTCACTATGATTAATAACTCATAATATCTAAAATCATTCATCATTGCTTTCACAATTCAATAAGCAGCCCCAATGGCTTAGGCTAATAATTAGCTGTCAATACTAATAGAGGAAAGCCCTCAATACACATTGCTTGAACAATCTGGATTATGTAAATTAAAGTTAGAAGGTGATGGGTCAGGAGGATTGCAAAGAAGATAATTCTCATCGCAGATCTACTCAGTTTACTACCAGAGAAAGGTTCTGGATGGGGTTGCCAATGTTTCATTACAAAAGTACATGATGGATACTGTAGATCTGTGCATGTGTTGTCCAAAATAAATTGTCATTGAATTCAGTGAGACTTACTCTGAAATGAATTTTTTGAGAGCTACAGTGCAATACAATCCCATATAGATTCATATGTGAGTGTAAGTCCCAGTAGACTCAGGGGGACCTATTATTAGGTAGGTACAGTAATACCTCGGATAACGACTGTATCGGATAACGCTAACATCAGATAACGATGCAAAATTTCTAAAGAAGCGCTATCCGATGCAGTCGTTCGTAGCAGCAGGGTGGCTGGAAAGCTAGACAGGGTTCTCCGTTCAGCTTCCCAGCCACCCTGCAGCTACGGAGGCAGGGGTGGGGTGGCTGGAAAGCTGACGAAGGGCTACCCCGTCGGTTTCCCCAGCCACCCCACAGCTCCGGAGGCATGGGCGGGTGGCTAGGGAAGCCAACAGGGAATCCCCGTCAGCTTCCCCAGCCACCCTGCAGCTGTGGATTGGGTCCCCTGACCTGCCCAGAGTTGGCTGGGGGGGTCTGAGAGCCCAAAATGGGTAAAAAAGTCCTTTTTTTACCCATTTCGGGCTTTCTGACCCCCCTGCCGGTTCCAGGGAAGTTGGGGGACCCGATCCAAGCTGTATCTGGACTTCCCCCACCTCTCTGGAGGCTGCAACAAGCCAAAATGTCAGGATTCAAATCCTGATGTTTTGCCTTGTTGCAGCCTCCAGGAGGGTGGGGGAACTTTAGAAACAGCATGGATCGGGTCCTCTGATCTCCCTGGAGCAGGCAGGGGGGATCAGAGAGCCTGAAATGGGTAAAAAAAATGGACTTTTTAAAACCCATTTTGGGCTCACTAACCCCCCCCCCCCCGCCTGCTCCAGGGAGATTCAGAGGACCTGATCCATGCTGTTTCTGGGCTTTCCCCACCTCCCCGGCCAGTGCAGGGCCAGGGCCAGGGTTTGAACCCTGACGTTTTGGCTTGCTCCACTGGCCGGGGAGGTGGGGAAAGCCCAGAAACAGCTTGGATCGGGTCCCCCCGAACTGCCCAGAGCCGGCAGGGGGGGTCAGAGAGCCCAAAATGATTTTTTTAAAGGACTTTTTTAAAAACCTATTTTGGGCTCTCTAACCCCAGCAAAGGCACCCATGCCTTATTCTAGGACCTTTTCACCATGATTAATAACTCATAATATCAAAAATGAGATGGCTACATGTTATTGAAGACACAGTGGGCAAAGAGCTGGGTGGGTTGAGGAGGAGGATGGAGGACAGAGGTGCCTGGCGAGCAATGGTCCATGGTGTCACAAAGGGTTGGAATCGACTGTGTGACTGAACAACAAAAAATTTATACATTTTTTCATGATTTTCCAAATTGATTATATGAAACACTGTAGTTAAGTACAGTATCTTTTGATCTTCATCCTCAAAACCCAGAAATTCATCTCCAGAGCTAAATGAAGAATCACTTGAAGCTCTGCTGGGGTGGCTGGGGGTGGGGGGTGGGGACAGAAGTCTACCTTCAAAATTCCTGTCAGGTGATGTACTGAACCCCATCTGAGCCCCAGGAGTTGAAAGCTCTTATAGTTTATAATTTTTTACTTCTCCAATAATAACAATAGCAACATCTCTGTCAGGATTGAACTAAAAACATTTTGGTTACAGTACGGCAGTTTAACCACTGTGCCACCTCGGCTCTTAATAAAGCATCACCCAAGGAGGAGTGTTTTTCTCCCTATTTAATGGTCTCTGAGCACCTTTTCATTTTGGGTATATGGATGTTTGTCCCACTGTTGAGCATCTGACCCTTTAAACTGAAGATACTCATATTTATTTGGGACATTCTGCAGGAGTGTGTATCTCATGTCATTCATCTCCACTATTTGTCTAGTCCAGGGAACTGAACTCCTTGGAACAGAGACCTATTCTGTTATGTTTGTGAAACACGCTGAAGGCACTTTAAAAATTAAGATGGCTGCTTGAATTAGAGAAGATATCCAAGACTGTCTCATAATCTCCTGAGTGACATCTCCCTCACCAGGGAAAGCATTGCCCACCCCAACAGCTCTCTTCACTCAGTGCCAGCTGAAATAATTCTTCATAATCCATCCCCCATCCCATTGAAGACCTCACCCAAATCACTCCTGAATTACTTCTTTGAGGCTAGGAAGCCTCTTAAAGGAGCAATTCGAACTGCCTTTCGATGCACCCTATTTTTCCGGTGTAGTTTAAGGTAGAGAGTGGGTCTTATACACTGGCAAATATGGTATGTAAAAAAAGAACCAGGCATTGTGTTTTCAACAGCATCACAGATTCTTAGAATCATGGAGTTGGAAGGAGCTCCAAGCCCATCAATTCCAATCCCCTCCTCAATCATATAACACCATGTTGGGGTAATAAGGCAGGAAAGCAGAGTTGGACATGGACACTACTCACTGATGGTTCTAGTTCACAACTCAGGGCAAGAATTTGACTAGTAGTGCCCTATCATAGTGAAGGGTTGAGGAATATGCACAATTGAACACTATTATTAATTTGTTCATTTGTTCGTTGATTTGTTTGTTTGTTTGTCTGTCTGTTAATTCATTCATCCACTTAATTTGTATAACGTCCATTAGCAAAACACAGGTAGACTCAGTAGGTCTTAATGTATTTCATTCTGTCACATTGCTGCCTGCTCTATTGCTAGGTTTAACTGTTAGAAGCAAATTCTGGTCTACCAGACCCTGCTAACTGGTGCAGTTGTCTGTTTACCCTATGGCCATGCTGGCAAACCTTGGCACTCTAGTATGGGCATGTTTTACTTCCACTTCCGGGAGTGATGAGGGCAGCACGGGCTGGATGAATCACAGTAAACCCATTTGTGTGGATTCACAGGGTACTTGGACTTCTGGGAATTGAAATCCAAGAACATCTGGAGTGCCAAGGTTCGCCATCATGGCCCTATGGCAACAAAACTATCTCTCAGTGCAATATTACAAAACTCTGATTAAAGCTTTTCTAGTACTTTTCAGTGCAGCTATACAGTATTAGGATTCTGAACCTTGAGTATGTCCTTAATGGGGTACTCCAATAGTGTCTTTAATACGCTGTAGTTTTCTACGTGTCTGTCTTACATCACCACAACATGCAATATGGGGTGATCACCAAAAAAAATGTATTTCGTCCTTGGTGGGATGAGGAAAGACAGAGAACAAACTTTTTAAAACAGCCCCTGGAAGTACCTGTTTGCAATTTGGTTGAGGTTCACAAGTGGCTGCCATGTTTCCTGATTTCATGTTCTACCCAGAAAAAGACAAATAGAAAATGTATAGCCATTTGGGTTTTCTGATGCATATTACAAAGGGAACCCAAAATCCAAGTGTCAAAACCTTGATTCAGATTTCAGGATCAAATCACTTTGGTTTAGGTTTCCAATGGCATAGGTAAAGGTAAAGGCCTCCCTTGTTTGAAAGCCAGTTGTGTCTGACTCTAGGGGGCAGTGCTCACTACTACCTACATTTGCAAATGTTTTTGCAGTCATATGGCAGGCATGACTAGATGCTGAGGCATATGGAACACTGTTACCTTTCCCACCAAAGTGGTATCTATTTATCTATTTGCAATTTCTTGCTTTTGAACTGCTAGGTTGGCAGGAGCTGGGGCAGACAATGGGAGTTTTCTCCATCACGCAGCACTCAGGTTTGAAACTGCTGACCTCCCAACCTTCCAGTCATCAAGCTCAGCATCTTAACTATTAACCCACCACAGCCCCCTCTCATTGCATTTTGTTGTTGTTCAGTCGCACAGTCGATTCCGACCGTTTGTGACCCCATGGACCACTGTCCTCCAGGCACTCCTGTCCTCCACCATCCCCCTCAACTCGCTCAGCTCTGTGCCCATTGTGTCCACAATAGCATCTAGCCATCTCATCCTTGGCCTTCTTCTTTTGCCCTCAGCCTTTCCAAGCATCAAGGCTTCCTCAAGTGAGTCTTCTCTTCTCATTTGATGTCCAAAGTACTTTAGCTTCATCTTTACTATTTGCCCTTCTAAGGAGCAGTCAGGGTTGATTTCTTCTAAGATTGACCTATTTGTTCTCCTCGCTGTCCAGGGGACTCTCAAAACTCTCCTCCAACACCACATCTCAAAGGCATCTATTCTTCTGCTCTCAGCTTTCCTAATGGTCCAGCTCTCACAACCATACATTGCCACAGGGAATACCATTGCTTTGACTATACGAATTTTTGTTTCCAATTTGATGTCTCTGCTTTTCACTATGCTCCCCAGGTTTCTCATAGCTTGTCTCCCAAGAATCAGTCACCTTTTTATTTCATGGCTGCAATCACCATCTGCAGTGAGCTTTGATCCTAAGAAAGTAAAATCTGTCACTGCGTCTACTTCTTCCCCATCTATTTTCCAGGGACTGATAGGGCCTGTTGCATTAGGACTCATTGCATTAGTCTTAATCAAATTGGAATAAAATCCAAATTGCCAAATAAGGCTTCAGATCAAATCATGTGGGCAGAAGGTGATGGAGGTATTTCTACTACCCCAGGATGTAGAAGGTGCTGCACACAATCAGAGCCCTGGTTTTAGGACCCCTGTTTTTAATAGGATGAGCCAGCATACCTAAGCTATAAATATAAATAATTGAGTTCATTTTTCTGTGTTATTTATTTATTTATTTGTTCAGATTTATATTGCCACCCACTCGCCGAGGCGACTCAGAGCAGCTTACAGTCAAAACAGCAACAGTACAGTAAAAATCATAAAATATAACCTCACAAAACAACCAAAGCAGAACACAGACAAACTCCCTCTGGCTGTTGTTGTGGGCCCAGAGGAGGGGGCGATGTTCTCAGCTGCCTGCCAGGCCATGGCATCTTCTCCCTCAGGCCATTGTTGTGGGCCCAGAGGAGAGGGAGAGGTCCTCAACCGCCTGCCAGGCCATGGAGTCTTCTCCCTCAGGCCGTTGGTGTGGGCCCAGATTTAATTGATGCATTGCTATTTCTCTTGAAGAAAAAGACTGTTTATGAAGAAGTTATTCTGTCACAGGATATTAGGTTACTTTTCATTAAGATATATTTCCATTATGAGATATGGTGTAATCTCGGTGAGTGCCATTTTTTCTCTCTCATGTTTTAAAAAACATTTTAAACCAATCAATAAAATAGCAGAAGAAATTTTTTCCATTCTAATCCTTATTAGCTTCTCAAAAAAATTATTTGGTGTTGACTTTGGCAGATGCATTGTATTTTTCCTAAAAACAATTTTGAAAGCCATCTACTTTTTTCCTTTCCATAAACCATTATAACCTTTCAGAGATCAACCTAAGCAATGTTACATACCGTGTTTCCCCCATAATAAGAGACCACCGAAAATAAGCCCTATGCAGATTTTCAGGGGGCTCTAAAAATATAAGCTACCCCCCGAAAATAAGCCATGAAAAACCACTGCCTCCTCGGACACAGAATACACCCCCCAACTCTGCTTACAGTACCTTCCCTCTGCTTACCTATTTTCTCTCCCGACTAACAGCTGATCAGAGGGTTTTTTTAAAACTAGGGAAACAAGGGGGGGGGAAATTCAGCGATGTAATTGGCTCTCTATGTCAGCTGACTTCCCCCTCCTTTAAAGGTATGGAGCAAGTGCATAATCTCCCAGCAAGCATTGTAGCATACACGTGCTTTGCAGGCCCAGGCAATCTCCAGGGGGCGCCAAAAGTAGCTCTGCTTGAGAGAAGCTGCTAGCCCCGTGGAAGGAGGAAGAGAAAGCCAGCACACGAGTGTGGAGGTAGGTTTAAACTTCTGCTCTGCTGGTGTTGTTTTTCTCTCTCCCCCTCAGCTTCCCTGTGCTCTCGGCAATTTGCATGGCTAGAGGCAAGAGGCTTTGAGTTCCCTCCAAGTCTCTTGGCTGGAGCCATTCAATTTGGTGAGTTGGGGGGGGGGGGAGAAGAGAAAAAGTTTTTGCTGCTTTCATTTCCAGTTTCCCTATTTGCATGGCTAGAGCCAAGAGGCTTACAGTTTGCTTCAAGTCTCTCAGTCTAGCCATTCAATTTGGTGAGAGGGGGGGAGGAGAAGACAGAAAAAAATTTGCTGCCTCTCCAGCTTCCCTAGAGTCGAGGCTTGGGGTCTGGTTTGCTGCTCCAGCATTTCTGCGGGGCTGGTGGGGGCAGGAAGGGAAAAGGAAAGGTTGCCCTTGCTCAAAAGCCAGTCCTATCCAACTCTAGGGTGCCTCAGTCTATTCGCCATCCCTCTAAGTCAGGGGTGCCCAAACTACAGCCTGGGGGCCAGATGTGGCCCCCAATGCCAATTCATCTGGCCCACGAAGCCCTCATTGCTCCTAGAAGTGGAAGTAAAACATGCCCATATGGGGGCTGCATCTAACCCCTGGGCCATAGTGACCAGCTCCCTGAGTCACATGACTGGCCCATGGCCCAAAAAGTTTGAGCACACGTGCTCTATGTGATGTAGGGGAGGTTGGGATCTTCAGCTATATCCTCCTTTAATGTTGTTGCTTGACCAAGCGCCTTCCTCCCTTCAGTTTTATGAATAAAACTGTTTTTTGTATGGTAAAAGGTTTCATTTACTGATTTTTCAAACTTTCATCTCAGCACATTTTTTCCAACTCATGATACTGTATTACTTTGCCCATTTTGATTATGCAAGCATCCTAGGAATGAGAAATCCCAGCAGTAACCTAAGGAAAAGAAAGGGTTGGTGAAGACTCAGCAGCCGTACATGGCTGCAAAAAATGGTTAATATGGTTTTTTTGTTGTTATTCAGTCGCACAGTCGATTCCGACCCTCTGCAATCCCAGTGGACCACTGTCCACCAGGCACTCCTGTCCTCCACCATCCCCCTCAACTCGCTCAGCTCTGTGCCCATTGTCTCTACAATACCATCTAGCCATCTCATTTTGGGCCACCCCCTTCTTTTGCCCTCGACCTTTCCAAGCATCAAGGCTTTCTCAAGTGAATCCTCTCTTCTCATTTGATGTCCAAAATACTTTAGCTTCATCTTTATAAAAGAAAAATAGTTTGGGCTGTAGGTCACAGGAGAGATTTTGCTTTATTGTGCACTGGTCATATTGAAGATTTCCATCCAAATTTATATTTCATAATTTTATAAATGATACAAATTGGAATAAGTTCAATAAGATGGTTGCCATTGTGGTAAGCATGAAGAAAAATAAACTATAAATGATTGTCCTGGAGGGCAGAAGGCTGAGCAAGAATTTAACAAATTCTTCGCTGACAGTTGCATTGAACATGCATTAACAGCAGGCTACCTTAACAGAAAACACACATTTAAGGACACTGCCATTGCCAAACATGAACGATTTGGTGCACTAATTGCGAAGGAACTGGAGTCAGTAAATGACCTGGAACCTCAGAGTGTGGATTTTGATGATGTTCCAGAGGATGATGACATTATTGTTATTGATTAAGTGTACAGTAAATTGTTTCATATAAAAAAAAGTTTTCCAGAGTTCTTTGTTTTGTATTGTATTTCGTTAATAAATGTTGTGTTTTTCACCAAAAAATGTGTTTTGTTTTGTTTTTTTATGGAAATATAAGCCACCCCCCGAAAATAAGCCCGTGGGCCATTTCTGGCCGTTTTTGGGGGTGAAAAAAAATATAAGCCATGGCTTATAATAGGGGAAACACGGTAGCAACAAGAAAACATGTTCTCAGTTTAGCTTCTCAAATCTTTAGGCTTGGGTTTTCTAAAGCTTGAAAAAAATAACAAATCATTCTGTGAACTTCACAGAAATTACTCAAGTGATATGTTACTGGATATATAATACTTGGTAACTATGTTCAGCACATGAAGTCCTTGAATGTATAGTCATCTATAACATTTTTGAACCATATTGTTACCTTTATTGTTTTTATTTATAACTTTCTGTTCGCTGAAGAATCTCAAGACAATATACATTGTTCTTTTCCTCCATCTCATGAGGGAAAGGCTAAAATGTTAAAAAAAAATCTTAACATGACCCTTTTCACTAAGATACCTGGATATTGAACAACCTGTGTTGTTCACAATTAAATCAAAAATCTACAGTACCAAATACAATAAATACTATAAAACCATCTGCAATCATCAACAAGAATAACTTAGTACAGGTACATCTGACTCTACAGAATAAACTAATCTTGTCAACTCCTTAACTATTACACACTATACTTGTATGGTACAGGTTAGGTTCTGGAGATGTTGTGGAATACTGGGCAGTGAAGCTGTGTGTTGAACTATATTGTTTTCCTATTTTTCCCATGTCTATACTGTTTTCTCAATTCCTGTTTCATTGTCTGTACCAAAGCCTTTGATTCTGTGGATCACAATAAACTGTGGCAAGAGATGGGAGTACCAGAATATCTTACCTATCTTCTCAGAAACCTGTATGTGGGTCATGAAACAACAGTTAGGACTGGATACAGAACAACTGATTGGTTTAGTATAGGAAAATTGTACAACAAGGCTGCATCTTGTCACCCTGCTTATTTAACTTATATGCAGAGTACATCATGTGTAGTGCAGGACTGGATGAAGCACAAGCTGGAATCAAGATTGCTCAGAGAAGTATCAACAACCTGAGATATGCAGATTACACTACCCTAATGGTGGAAATTGAAGAAGATCTAAAGAGCCTCTTGGTGAGGGTGAAAGAGGAGCATGCAAAAGCTGACTTGAAACTTGACATTAAAAAACAACAACCGAAGATCATGGTGTCTGGCCCCATCACTCCCTGACAAATAGAAGGGGAAGAAATGGAAGCAGTGGCAGACTTCACCTTCTTGGGATCTAAGATCACTGTAGAGGGAGACTGCAGCCATGGAATAAAGAGACACTTACTCCTTGGGAGGCAAGCTATGACAAACCTAGGCAGCATAATAAAAAGTAGAGACATCACCCTGCTGACAAAAAGAGGCTCTCTGGCCATACCATCAGCTAGAGAGGCTCATCCCTCTAGCACAAGAAGGAGGGTCTCTTCTGTGTCCACTCCGGCCCCGTGGTACCTCCTGCCATGGTTCATCGGCTATAGCATTCATAGGCTTTTTTCATTTTCTGTTATACCCTGAGGTCTTTTGTCCAAAATATGTTGACATATGAAGAAGACACAAAGACCCTCTTAACCTCACGCAGCAGAAGTTTTCTTCTTCACCTATAAGAACAAAATAAATTTAATTTACACCACGGGTAGCAATAGACACTAAAGGTAGAGTGAGCTTCTTGTGCCACATGAGGGGTAGGGTAGAGAATGCTGCATGGAGAATGTAAAGGATGATTTTTGTAAATTATGATCTTTTACTAGAACTGGCTAATTTCACAAAAACAATATTTGGTAGACTGCACATCTCCTGTCAAAGACTTGTTCAAATACTGATAAATCCTAATATTGGCTGAAATGTCATGTTTATTTCAATAAGTAGTTAATATATGCATATTATAGCCACATCTGATTACTTGGATTTTACCCTGAATAAAATAATATGACAATAATTCAACACTATTTTAAAAATTGCCCATGGGTGACTAAATGAATAACTGATCAGAATTAGCCATTAAAATATGTTAAGTCCTACCATTTTAGAAAATAAAACCAATTAACCTCATGATTTGCTTCACAGATAGTGGGAAAGACCTCCATTTATATAAATAACTATCTCCTACTATTTAAAGGAGATTTGATTAATTCTATGTTCTTTTACGGATGAAATATTATTTATTACAGTCATTATTATTGCTTCAGTAAGATTACATTGGTAATCATGGTAATAGGAAGCAAATATCATAAATATTTCTTCTACTTCCAATTTGGTTGTTCTTTATCTAGTCACATGACCAGTTTTATAAAGCCCAGCTTAGGTTGCTTGGAAAAGAACAATAGCAGCTGGTATTTTTACCTGGAAAAGAATGCCATACCATTTTTTCCCTATTTGGTTTTAAAACCTAGGAATTGTGTGTCCAATAGCCTTTAGCAGAGAATGGGTTTTGAGCAAGGGTGACCTTTACCTTTACCCAACGTTAAGATAACGTTGTGCGATGCAAATGTTTGCTTCAAATTCCCCAACATTGATCTCTGCCCCAAAGCCTGGAGATTCACCCTGCCTCCACTGCTGAAACAACAGAGTGGGCAGGACAAATCCCTCACTGTTAGGTTTGCGAGCCTTTCTCTCTCTCCTAACAGTGAGAGATTCGTCTTGCCCACCCTGTTGTTTCAGCAGGGGAGGCAGGGCAAATCTCTCTTGCCTTTGCCTTTTGCCTTTGGGTTGGGGGCTGAACCATAGCCTGTACTCTCCCACAACCCAAAGGGGAGACCCTGGTCAGCTTCCCAAACACACCACCACTGGGACCGCCAGTTTGCTTGGGTAGGGAGGGCACATTCTCTCCCCAAGCAAACCAGATCAACCTCCTGTTCCCTTTCCTCTTCAGAAAGGGAACGGTATTTTTTTTTAACATTGTGTGAACCGAGTCTTAATGTGATCCGAGGTATTAGTGTATCATCACTGCAAAGCTATTTTTGGGTGTTATTTTTATTTAACCAAAACCTAATTTTTCAGAGACCTGGAAAGCTGGAAAATGTGCATAGTGTTTTGCTTTGTAAGAAGCTGAAGGATGTGACAGGATCAGTATTTCTATTTATACATCCAATATCAAACAACAACTTTAAAAATCATCACAAGAATAATATTAAGGTAAACAAGTGCATCGTTTTTTCCTGATGGGCAGTTGAAAACTACAGAAGGAAAGACAGCTGCAATAATAGTATCTCTCATTTCATCCTGACAAACCCATGACAGAACCATTCAATTCCCTGATTGACTCACACAGTTTCTGGAAATGTGCTAAGATTCCATCTTCCTTTGCTTTCATTTTCCTTTTTGCCCCTAGTAATAGCCTTTCAGTGCAGACAGACCACAAGGAAACTAATTCTCCTCTTTTAAATATGCATTACATTTTTTCCTGCTGATATGTCTAGAAAATTCCATTTTTTTAGAACTTTCACAACAGTGAGCAAATTACTAAAAAGATTAGTTTTAAGGTGGTGTGAAATTTGCATCAAACCCTACTGAAATGCATGACAGCAGTTAAAGAGGAATCACAGAGATTTCATTGGCCACTAAAAATGCATACTGTAGACCAGAGGTTCCCAAACTACAGCCGCAGACCTGATCTGTTCCATGCTGCCTAATAATCTGGCCCATGTGCCCTCACTTCTCCCAGAAGCGGGAGTAAAATGCACAAAATGCTGCCATAAATACACCCAGAGCTGTCATAAATGTGTGCATTTACAGCAGCGTTTTGCACTTGCGTGGGCACGTTTTACTTCCACTTCTGGTGGGAGGAACCATGACCAGCCCACTCAAACACATGACCAGTCTGCAGCCTGAAAAGTTTGGCCACCCCTGCTGTAGGCTACTATTTATAAAATTCATATAGACTATTAGGACACATTCTGTATAGCATATAAATTCCTATCAGACTTGGAAAAGCCATACATATGCATAGGCAGCTTGTAACTGGATCACCCCCATGTTTGATATTTTAGTAATTAGCAATGGTATTTCCATGCCCTGCCCCCACCCACACGAGTATCCATGCATTCAAGTAACAGCAATTACACTTATACAGGTATACTGTCCCATAGCACTTAGTGCATTCACTGGGCAGTTCAAAGAGTTATTAGCATTTTGCCCCCAAAATGCTAGGTACTCATTTTACTGACCTCAGAAGGATGGAAGGCTGAGCCAACCTTGAGCCTCCTCAGGATTGAACTCACATTTTGGATGCGGTACAACAGTTTAACCACTGTGCCACCAGGGCTCTTTTATTGGGGGGGGGGGGGGGAGGTACAGGGACACACCATCTTGCTTGATCCATGAACCACCTATGATTGTATATTTTATAAATTCTGTTATTGTTTTATAAATTAAGAAGCTGATTTTCAAGTATTGATTCCTGTATTTTCATCCTTCAGCTGATAAGCTAATTTTACTCTAGCTATTCCATTTCTACATATTGCTATGAATAAATTTTCTTCAGGAAAATCTTTACTTCAGTTCTAAATACTGTCAAGCTCCCCATAAAAAATCAAAATGGATGAGAAAGTTAGTAATAAGGAGCAGTATTAAGCAGACAGAATCAGAGAGGAATATTCTATACTGTACTTTCATTTCCAAATGATAAAGCAATACATTTTCAAGTGTAGATAACTTCCAAAGCAGATTATATGTTCTTGGTAATTAAAAAAAGGAAGGAAGCCCTGAAAGGTTATATATACTGGAAATATATATATTGAACTGGTACAGTTGTACCTTGCTTAAAGAGCATAATGTGTTCCACAGGACTACTCTTTAAGCGAGTTTGCTCTTTAAGTGAAACATCATTGTAAATGACCAATAGTGGGGAGGATTGCGAACCCCGATTTATTTGTTAAGTGAGTTTTTGGTTGGTTTTATTTGTTAAGCGAAGCGAACATTCAGAGAAAATTCTGCTCTTTAAGCGAGTTACTCTTTAAGCGAGATGCTCTTTATGCAAGGTTTGACTTTATTACAAAATAAAGTTCAAGCCAGAACATATGTTTAAGTAAGGTATTTTCAGTTTGTGATTTTGAATTTTGAAATGCCAGGTCACCACAATAAAAATGAATTCAAAAGTCCAGACAGTTTTCTCATTTTAATCTCGCTCAGAGAACTAAAATTTCTTCCTTCTTCTACTAGTTCCTCTTGCTTGAAGCTCTAGTGGTATTACTATGACAGAGGAAAGGCAGGATAGAGCCTCTCTCTTCCCATATCTCTCTCTCCCTTTTTTCAAGCCTGGAACCTGATATATTCCTAAAGTTATGACTATGACACCAGAGGCAAAACAAAGGGGAAAAAAGAGTCTCTTTTTTTCCATCCAACTTGCAGCAAAAACACTAAGAGGATAAAAAAGAGAGATAGGGGAAGAGATTTAGAGGTAAGTCATTTAGTAGTTGGGTAAAGAAGGGTGAGAAAGATCAACATATGTCATGGAGAATGCAACTGGAAGAGTAAATAACTTAACTGCTAAAAGATGTCTGATTGTTAAAATTTCTTTTGTTGACAAATAAGCTCCCTTTTTTGTCACTGATTATTGACCAGTAAGAAAAGGCTTCATTGACAAATATGATCGCCCAGTCACAAAGCGGTGCTCAGCTCCCATTTCTGGAACACTAATTCTGAAAGTGACTTCAACTTCTAGTAACACATACAGTGGTGGGATGTCAAAAAATTTACTACCCCACCGTGACATCATCAGTGTGGGCGGAGCTAACATCATGATGTCATGATGTGTGTGGGGGCCAAAGAAAAAAATTAAAAAATACAAAATAATAATAAAATAAAAATAACCACACACACATACACACACACACACACACACACCTCAACCCACCCATACACCCATAACACAAACCCATAAATAAATACATAAATAAATAAATTAAAATACAGCCATTCAGTGGGGGAACAAGTGAAAAGGTAAGCCCCAAAGGTGGTTCCCCACAAAAGCTGCTACCGGTTCTCCGGGACGCTGGGAAAAGTTACTGCCGGTTCTGGCGAACTGTTGAGAACCTGTAACATCCCATCACTGATTTACATACTTATAAAGTGTTGCTTCTAATGGTAATATTAAACTTTAGAAAAATTGCTTCTTTTGCTGATTGAGGCTGTGAGTAAATTGGCAAACAGTACAGGATTTGCTATGAAGGTAAAGGTAAAGTTTGCCCTTGTTCAAAAGCAAAACTCTAGGTTTCAGTGCTCATCTCTGTTTATAGCCAACAAGCCAGTGCTGTCTGCGTCTGCACAAATTTCTGTGGACATGTGGCAGGCATGCCTCAACACGGAACATTGTTTACCTTCCCACCAAAGTGATCCTTATTTATCTACTTGTAATTTCTTTCTTTTGAATTGCTAGGTTGTCAGGAGCTGGAACAGAGATGAGAACTCACTCTATCATGTATTACATGGGAATCGAACTCCAATCTTCCAGTCAGTGAGTTAAGTGTCTTAACCACTTGAGCCACCACAGTCCTGCTATGAAAGTAGAATGGAGGAATCTGAACCTTTTTAAACTGATCACACAACATAAAGGCCAATATAAATCAGCTTGGCCCCTTTCCCCTTAGATATGGACATTTTTCCCTGCTGTTGGACACTTCTTTTTTTAAAAAAGTTAGAGTGATTTTCATTCTCCAAAAGAACAGTAGAAAATTACCTTACATGATGTTTTGGTGAGCCACTAAGCTGGCCATGATGTTTTGGACAGCAGAAAGACCCCCCCCCCCTGGTATTTTTCCCTAGTTGCCCACAAATATCTTTATATTTTAAAAACAAACTACTGAGTTCAGCACTAGTTGACCTTTGTACATTGCCATATATACTGCAAATGTTGAATGTTTTACATTACAATTAGACCTTTGGCAAAAATAAAATATGTCCGACTTTATTCAACACAAAAAGTGTCTTACTACAAGAAAACTTGCATCTAAAACATGCTTTTTTTAATGGAAATAATGTTCTGGTTTGCATAATGTGCAAAGATTCAACCTATTAGCATTTAGCAACTCAAAAAATACCTTAATAGTGTTAATCCTAATAATGATAAATTCAGCAGTCAAAACACTACTCTCTAATATTCATGGCAATAGACAAATGGATTTCATGTAGCATTATCTGGCTGGCTGACTTAGGAATGTTTGTGTGCTGTCAGTTTCTGAGAGCTGAATAAGCGCTGATATTTACACTACTAGGCATTTTTACTTCCAATCTTATGCAATCTACAATTATAAAATTCCTGTTACATATATTGAAGCATTAGTGTTTGACAGCACACCAACAGCTTTATAGAATAAAGCTCCCACTGGATTTTTGCCCACCAAAAGAATGCAAATGACTTTTTTAAAAATGAAATTTTAGTGTAAAGTTCCATTGGTAGTTTCATACCAAAGATAATATTTCTATTACAGATGCCAAATGGATCTCTTTTTTGTCTAGATTTCTCTTAGGTTATCACTGAGGGGAAAAGCTTTAAACCTTTCCAAAAATGGAAGATATAGATGTATTTTTGACAGCCCATTAATTTAGTCTTGCTTCTGTGTTGTTTTGTCTGCCTTTCTCTTCCTTTCTGAATCACTGAGAAGATGGCATTTTAGACTCAGCTGGACAGGTTTTGGGGTGCACTAAAAGAAAGGTTATAAAATGGATTGGAGGAGGGGCTGCTGTCTGACGAGATATGATTTACAGTCCAGATATGTTCACATCTTCGTTCCCAGCCTATCATCTTTCATTAGGCTCTTCAATGCTGGGACTAAACACCTCACAGGCTACTTGTCACCAGGACCAAGAAAGAGATAAGAAATGATGTAAAACTATTTCCCTTGACACCGAGACACAGATGGAGACTTCATTCTTACCATATTGTCTGCTTTAGAGCTATCCCCAAAGCCATTAACTATCATAATGATGGGTCTCCAGTTATTTATTTCTTCCCCGTTTTCTGACACTTTTGCTGTTTTACACTCACTCATCACATTTTGCTACAATAATTTGTCCTTGAGATCTCCAGCCATTGTTTGCCCTTGCAAATGCAAAATGTTCAATCCAAGGTCCATGAATAGCAGGTCAAGTACAAATAATAGAGACATGAGGGCTAGGGAATAAATGAACTTGCCAAGACAGCACTAATGTGCTTTTCTTTTCAGGTTATTTCCATATATTTCATATATCCTTTTGTGCAATTTATCCCCTGATTTAAACATGCAAATTGTACATTTGTTTCATTTTAAAACAGACACATGAATATTTTTAGATGGACAAAGATAGTGTCACAGTGAATCTTTAAATACTGTCAAGCCCAGATAAATCTTGTGCACAAAATACATTCAAAAAATGAAACCTGCCAAGAAAGTACAAGGTATGATGAGCTTGACAGTATTTAAAGATTCACTTAGTTTCTCATATTGGTGGGTGAGAAAAATATATAATGCTCCTGTAATATTCAGACGGGTAGGCCCACACACACAATATCCATTATATTACAGTCTAGCACATGCAAGAACTTACGTATTGCCAAAATAATATATGAAATGCATATTGTTTACAAAATCAATCATAATCTTATGCAAATATATATATGTTAGGAGAAATGCACACAGACATTTTCATGTAGACTTTCTTAAAATGGCAAACTGATGTAGCAAAATGAATATCAGATGGGGATGGGGACACCTGAGAAAAATCCTTACCAATCGATGTGTTAATTCCTAAGAAGAATTACTGAATGGTGCCAAATACATTGAGGTGACTATAAACAATTATTCAGTATTTCTGAACACATCTGGGCATTGAGGAAAGCAAATCTTCTTATTTGATTCACAGGAGTAAACTAGAATTACCCATTACAAGATTCATTCAAAGCTGAATATTTTGTGTCATATAAACAAATCAGCAGTGTGATCCATATACAAAACAAATGTAGAAGAAGAAGGTGATACCTTTTTTGGATTACTAAACAAAAGAAATCATTGTGAGCTTTTGTGATTCAAGATCACTTTAGGCATGGACTGCTACTTCACATTTATTTTTAAGAACTTAGCCTGGAAAAACACTTTCATACATGATTTCCCTACCTTTGCATGCCTGAAGAAGTGATCTTGAATCATGAAAGCTCGTAATGATTTTTTTAAAATTTAGTGATCCAAAAAACATATCACCTTCTTCTTCTACATTTATTTTCTGTCACATGTATGTAAAAGTATTTGGGAGGAACTGAAAAGTATGATATTTTCATGAAGAGAGAACAGGAGATAGCAAAATATTCCAGCTGTCAGTACTGAATATTGACATTAAAACTCAGAGGTGAACAAGGGAGCAATTATAATTTCATGTACTTTTGGAGATAATCAGTGGCATCCATGATTATTACTTGTTCATCTTAGTTATGTTTTTAATTCCTTTTTTATCAAATCAAACAGTTGTTACAATGTTGTTATTGTTGCATGCCATAAAGCTACTTCAGACTTATAATACCCTATTCATATTCCAACAGTATTCCTCAGCTCCTATAAACTCAAAACTGAAAGAGAATGGTTCTATATAAATTGCTAGACCTGAGTGAGAAACAACACTCCCTATGCAAAGGGCACAGTAAATATTGCTGCTCTACCCAAAAAACAAAACTTCAAAATTAGGTTCTTTACCCCAAACCCAAAAATCCCTCAAGAAAATTTGTGATTACAAGGCATGGTAAAAGTTATGCAGACTCACTGTGTGTTGGGAGATGTGTGAACGTCCAGAGGCACTCAGCTAAGACACTCAGACACTAAGAACTGACAGTCGTGTCTTTTATAGGGTAGAATGATCACCTCATACGATTTTTACATTGCTTTGCTAAGCAAACATATTTCAGAACACTACTGAAATAGTAGTGTTCAGACATTGATCTCAAAGAGTACTGAGAGACAGGTGTCTGAATGTTTTCTGTTTTGCTTAGAAACAGGGAGGGGTAAAACTCACACAATGCCTGGGTACAGACAGGTTCCATTTTGAACTCCTTTTTACGATTATTTTCTATGGCTAAATATTTGCTTTTTGAGTTAAATGCCTTTCAGAGACACAAACTTTTTTCAGATATTGACAAAAGCCATGATTTCAAACATTTTATCCTATATTTGGTCTTTGTTTCCAGCTTCCTTAATTTCCCCCCAGCATTACTGTTTTTTCCAGTGAGGCTTATCTTCCCATTGATATGTATAGCTTCAGTTACCACCCCCAAACAAGACACCAATTGCTGCTGTTAAAGGGTTGGGCCATGTTTATTTGAATGTTAATTCTTAAGTAAGGGGGGTACTTCAGGCAGTCCATACCCTGACATGAGGGACAGGGTGATAGTTTCCCTTCCCTGCGCTGGACAGGCAAAACCCAGCCCCCACTCATTAGAGTCGGGTATACCTGATTGGGGCGGGATAATAAATGTGAACAATAAATAAATAAATAAAATAAAATTAATGCATGGGCAAATAATAAGCAGGCCAGCCTACCAGAATGGCTGTGGCTCCGACTGTTTCCACTTCCCCTGAAAGAGTGGATTTTGATCTTATTGCATACCAGCCACATGATGTTAGCCACCTTCAGCTGATTCACATGAATGCAGCACAGGATGACTTTGCCCCATCGAAGATTCCTTGTAGGAATCACGGCTAGTACCCCCACCCAGCATTACCCACCAAACGTGACCAGTTTGGACATCAAATTGTATTTCACTGAAAGCCCAAAAGTAGGGAACGTGATAGGCGAAAAACAGATTAGCTCTTAGTGCCAACCTGGGCTAATCTGGAAAAATTCCTATCCAGCCCCAAATATGGTGACACAGAATCATTCCCAGTACAATGGCGGGAAGGAGGACAGGCTATAGGCGAACAAAGAGGTCTGATTGAGTGCTGCATGGTTGTTTTTGGGAACAAGGCTAAGCACATCCCTTATGGTGCAGGCGCGCTGTGTCATATTGGCACACCTCCAGAGGCTCATTTTTTGTGATGGGGGTGGAAAAACACCCCCCAGCTGGAGGTTCCCCGGGGGGGAGGGTTCCACTTAGTCCTACTTCTTCTCGAGAGAGTGCATGCTAGGTCAAGCATCCACTTATTTGTTTATCTGGTACTCAGTGGTATTCATATACAGTGGAACTTTGTATAATGAATGTTTCCTATAGCAAAAAAAAAATCACATAATGAAAAGAATTGAGGGGAGAAAATGGTGCCTCATATAATGAAAATTTTCACTATGCAAAAATAGCACTTCCTATGGGGAAAACTCATATAATGAAAATTTGGCTATGTGTTACAACATCCCAATTTTTTTTTTTTGGGGGGGGGGTCGTATAATGAAATTTTCTATGGGAAAAACTGCTTAGCGAAAAAAATTCATTATACGATTTTTCAATAGAAATTTTCATTATACAATTTTCTCATAGGTTTTTTGTTATATGGGGAAAATTGTATAATTAAAAAATCACATAGCAAAAAGTCTCATAGAACAAATTATTTTCATTATACAAGGTTTCACTGTAGCATTTCTTCAGTACTATGTTTCAAATGAATTTTTTTGTTCTTGGTTTTGATTTTTTTCTTGTCACTTTCTTCAATATGCATGTTTCATAGTAATCAGGAATACAATAATATTAAATGGATTATCTTGGCCTTGGTTTCCAGTGATAAACCTTTAATGCTGAATGATGTTTTCTAGTTCCCTTTCCAAGTCTTAGTCTTCTTCTTGGCTGCATTTCCATTTTGACTGATGATTGAATAATAAAAAAAGAATTTTAAATATAGTTCCATTTTTCTTTGTTGACATTAAAGTTATGTTAAAACAAGTGAGACTAAGCAGTCTCCATTATAATCCAAAAGGCCAGTACAGCGAACATTAAAATAAACAGCTTGATATACTGAACAGCATACTGTGTAGTTTGACAGGATATAAACACCAACCCCATATGTATTACATAAGCTTTATCTTACAGAGGTTGAAAAACAACTGAAAGGTACTAGGAGATTTTTTGGGTCACATGCTCATTTTTTAATGTGAGATAAGCCATCCTTTGCCAGTAGTGCCTTTCTTCACAGAGCAGACAGGGCAATCTCCGTACAACAGAATAAACAGGACACAAATCTGACATTAGAAAGAACATGTAGAAACTAGTCTCAGAACATCTGAACTTTCCGCAGTGTTCAGCCATTGATTTTAAAGAGTACTGAGAGACAGGTGTCTGAAGCAAGTTGCATTCATAAAGTCCAGGGTGTATCTAGAGTAGGTTATATCAAATGATCACTACCTGTGTTAATAATAAAACAGACGTTCATTGATACAGGTATTTGTTAATATGCATCTATGACTTTCTGCTTCACTTGATATGAGTCCTATCCACACACCATATACATTGCATATAAACCTGTTGCCTAGCTATTGTACACCACATTTCTAAAGAAGTAGATAGCAGTCCATAAAGCCCTCACTGAGGTGAATTCATTAGATTTTAGTCCGCCACAATAATTTTGTGTGGTTTTGTTTTAAAATATTAGAATGAAAACAGTAGATGTTGAGGTGATTTCACTTTTCTGAGTTGAGATGTTGACATCTCTGAGGAACCCATTGTCTCAGTTTGAAGAGTTTGTTATTTTATATCCAGTTTTTTCAAAGTGTGAGCCCTGTGAGTCTCTTCAAGTTCTTTTGAAAGAGCAAATATTTTTACCTTTCATGGAATTAGCTCTCATTTGCCTTTAGCAGATGCACTGTGACCAGGAAAGTAGAGAAGCTGAGACTGAAATTACTGATATGAAAGGTTTCACATCTGTGACATTTTCCTCTCAGGAGTCAGTGAAGAGTTGCTTTACAGTTCATCTTCTCCCTTCTGTCTGCAATGGATTCCAATGAGGCTCATGCATATGTACAACGAAAGGCAAAATATACCCCCTAAAGGTTTAGAGATATTTTAACAGGTGCTTATCTCAACCAAAAAGAGAGGCCATGAAAGAAGAAAATTTCAAAGAGCAGACATATCCATCCTTATATTCATTTGCTTTCATTTAGGTGAGAAAGTTGCTAAAGTTTTGGTTATATTCATCAACCAGTCACTGTCATCTTTAGCAAACTCATTCTATATTGCATAAGCTTTATGAGGGTATTTTTCTCCACACCAATGCCATTCATGAAGCTGCCCCATCAATTGAAGATAACACACCTTTTGTGGGGTCTTCGATATCCTGAGCACAAATTATGAGAGGGAAAGAGGTGTAGTTTAATGGAGACATTTCACAAAAAATGCGTCTTAAATTGATCTTATTCCAAGAATAACACTTATTAATAAGTGTTATTTTCTGACATGCAGGTCAAAAGTTGATCAGAGACCAGAATGGGCTTTCTAAGGAACCTTGAGATTGAAAGGGAGTCATTTAGAGTTAATCTGAATAATCTATTGTTGCTAATGGCTGTGTGAAGCTGTATTGTTGTACTTACTTTTATGTCATCTTGCTTGACCACCCCTTCCCCCTTTTGACCCCCTGAATTTGGTATATAAAAACCATGACTGTAAGTTTCACTCTTTGTCTGAAGAAGTGGACTTGAACCACGAAAGCTAACAATAAAAATAAAGCAATTAGTCTTTAAAGTGCTACAGTGTTTTTTATTTTATTTTTAATTTTTTTTAATTTTGTTTTGTTTTCTGATATACTTATTAATAAGAAAGTCAAAAATTCAGTTCAGTTTCTTAATGGAAAGAAGAATGTACTGACAATGAAGTCAACCTAGTGTGTGATTTCAAATTAGTCCACACTGAGGACACACAATCAAAATATAAATAGACTATATAAATCTATAAAGTTAACATACTGAATAATGCTATATTGATTTAGCACCTGGTTTTATACCTGAGTGATCTATGTATCTAAATGCAGAGCCAGAGGTTGGGAATTTGATTCTCCACTGTGCTTCCTGAGTGAAAATCCAACTTAAGTAGCCATGAGCAAGATGCACAGTCCAAGGTATGCCCCCAGAAAAAATGAGTGGTAAACCACTTCTGAGTAGTCTCTACCTAGAAAACACCAGAAAAGGTCTCCATAGGTCAGAATTAACTTGTTGGCTCACTATTATTATTGTTGTTGTATTGATTTAGCATTTGGTTAAAGAGGCCATATTGTATTGTCTAACTCAGGGGTTGCTAACCTTTTTAAGTCAGGGGCTGGGTCATGCTCCTTCAGACAGTTGAGGGGGCCAGACTGGTGGTCTCCTCTCCCTGCCATTTACAGCTTCCATATGTCACAGTGGATGGAGGGAGAGTAGGGGCCAGATTATTTGGTGCCATAGGCCAGATCCAGCCCACAGGCCATAGGTTGCCTACCCCTGGTCTAACTGAAAAGAAAATGTTAAGTTTTCAGGTTTTGCCATCTGTGGTCCTTTTCCATCAGGAAATGCCAGAGCCTTTAGGAATACTACCAGTGTACATCATTCTCCTCAGGTCATATGAATATACCTGACATTCAACATGGGAATGTATCATACAATATACAAATACGTATCTTGCTTAAAGAGCATAATGTGTTTCACAGGATTGCTCTTTAAGTGAAACACCATTGTAAATGACCAATTGTGACTTCTGGGGGGGGGGGGGATTGAGAACCCCAATTTAGTTGTTAAGCAAGTTTTTTGTTGGTTTTATTTGTTAAGCGAAGTTAATGCCAGAGCCTTTAGGAATACTACCAGTGTACATCATTCTCCTCAGGTCATATGAATGTACCTGACATTCAACATGGGAATGTATCATACAATATACAAATACGTACCTTGCTTAAAGAGCATAATGTGTTTCACAGGATTGCTCTTTAAGTGAAACACCATTGTAAATGACCAATTGTGACTTCTGGTGTGGGGGGGGATTGAGAACCCCAATTTAGTTGTTAAGCAAGTTTTTGGTTGGTTTTATTTGTTAAGCGAAGCAAACAGAGAAAATTCTGCTCTTTAAGCAAGTTACTCTTTAAGTGAGGCACTCTTTGTGTGAGGTTTGAATCAGAGAATTATGAAGCTGGAATGCAACTATTTGTTCATTGTGGGATCTACTGTACAGGATGCAACTACACTATTCTTCACAAAAGGGTATAATGCCTTTGCTTACATACCTTCATTGAAGGAGAGTCTGCCACCTCCCAAGCTAGTCCTTTCCACAGTTCTTGTCACTGCCCAAGAATTTCATCTCTTGATAGCTGAAATCCAGTCCCTTTTCATTTCTATCCATTAGTTATATGTCAGACTTCACAGCCAAGATATAAATAATCTTATCCTTCTTTGCAGGGGAGCCTGAACATATTTAGAAACAGGTAGTACTTTCCCATTTAATTTAATTTTCTTTAGGTTAATTGATTTCAATCATTCTTCATAAAACTGAGTTTCTAGAATTCTAATCATCCTATTCACCTACCTTTGAATGAGCTGGTTGTCAATGTTATTTTTCAAGTATACCAGCTAAAGTTAGCCTCTGACCATTTGCCCATTCTTTGGCTCATTCCACAAGAAGCATCCTCAAGTAATGGTATTCATATTCTCTGGACATCTTGAACTGCAACTCCCACTATCACTAACCATCTTAGTCATGTCAGGCAGGGGATAATGAGAGTTGTAGCTCAATACCATTGGAGGGAACCACAAGTTTGGAGAAGACTGTCTATTATGCCTAAAAGATCCCAATATTTAGACTCTTTCCAGAAGAGCCAACCAGTATATGAAGGTTAGGTGCAAGGCCAGCTAACACAACTGTACTCCATGTGTTAAAGACTATCCCTGTTTTTGGATTAGTAGCACAGGGCTATTGGGGGCATTGTGTAGTTTTGCCAAATAATAGAAGGCTTGTTGTACTGCAGGTTCACCAAAATGTACTCCTAAAAGGAAAATGGCATCCTCAACCATGAACTAAAGTTTTTTTAATGCATGCTTTCTGTAAGCCTGGCATGCCATGTTATCACTTTCATCCCTCAGCAGAAAACTGTGATATGTATTTTTATAACAATGAAATGTAAGTGGGTATAGGTGTTCACCTATAGGGCCAGCTTCTGCACTGACATTTTTCTGTTCTGCTCCACTGGTGTGTGAAGATGCATGGCATTCAAAGAATGAGTCCAATTTAACTGACACTCAAATTCTCTATAGCTTCTCAAAAGTATAGGTTTAAATAAGAAAGCTCTGCTAAATATAAAGTTTCCACCTGCTGTACCTAGCAGTGCAAGCAAGTGACTAAATTACTTGCAAACTTTGTCATACCTGTAGAGAATTTCTATTCATTATCCTTCTATTCACTGTCTAATGTGCTGAATTATATTACTGGCATGTCACACTTGCCTATAAATTCCTAAATAATCAGCTATAACTTAGGAGTGTGAATGTATGTTTTCAGCTACTGTAAGACTGTACTTTGCTTTAACTGTACCAAATAATAGCAACTTCAAAACTCTCTCTTCATATATATTTATTATGTATATCTGCCAATAAATCAGGAATTTTTCCTCTTGAAATTTGCCTAAGTAACATTGCTTTCATCAGTTACAGCTAAGAAATTTTTACACAGAAATGAAACTATAGTTTAGTATGGGAAAGGACAATAAAATCAATCACCAGAAGTGTCTCAGGTAGCACTGTCTCTCATAATAACATAAGTATATTTCTACAAAGCAGATGGAAACTAAGACTCTTTAAAGTATTCAGAGCAAATTTCCATTCTTTACACTTACCATATTTTCACTTGTGTTCAAAACTTCCAAGCTACAGCTTCAGTTAGTAATTATTGAAAGAAGCTTTATATGTGATCCAAATTTCTAATTTGTTTTACATCAATGGTTCCCAACCTTGTGGCCCTAGGTGTTCTTGGACTAAAACTTTGAGAAGCCTTCACCATTGGGTACCCTGGTCAAGATTTCAGGGAGTGGTAATCAGAAATAAATAAATCTGGGGTCAAGATTGGGAATTACTGTTTTAGATTTTAAAAGTACATGAAGGAGAAGAATATATTAGCTGAAGAACCTTGGAGAATGGTTTGGGTGAAAGACATCATAATTTCAGAGTCACCACATCTAGGTTCAGGATAGTCATGATAATGTACCTCTGGCAGAAGAAGAGAAGATAGAGAGTGAGAGAATGAGAGGAAGAAGTCAGCTTCTGACTAGGTCAGGGTTGGCCAACCTTTTATGCCACAGGCCTGACCACACCCCAGACAGCTGAGTGGGCTGGCCCATACACCCCGGAAGTGGAAGCAGGCACATTTTCATAATATTTTTGTAACCTTATGACGTATATTGGGGCTTTATTGTATTGTATTGTATTGTATTGTATTGTATTGTTTTGAATTATTGATATATGATATCTGATTATACGTACTGTGACATTATGCTGTTCTATTGAATTGTAACATTGTATTCGATTGTATGTTGTGAGCTGCTCTAAGTCAGTTTTCTGACAGCTGTGGGTGCACTTGCACATGCACGGGCGGTTTTTATGACTGATGTAAATGTGCCTGCTTTGACCTCTGTGTGTGGCATAGTTGGTGACAGGCCAGATGGAATGGTGTCTTGGGCCGGGGCTGGCTCACGAGGCGTAGGTTTGGAACCTCTGGACTAAGCTAAGGCACAGTGCTGAAAATGAACCACATTTCATACTATGAATGAAGTTTGAATCAATACCTCCTATGGGAGTTCATTATTCCAATTAAACTGAGTGCAACATAGATCTAAAAGATGCATATGGTATTCAGAGTGCAAGTAAATCAGAAAAGGGAAAGAGTACAATTCCATTTATTGCAGTTCCATCCACAAGGTTGAAAAGGATGAACTGAGATGGCAAGAGAAGAGTTATCAGTTTTTCTTCTTATCGGCAGTGTTCCAAGTCTGTATCTGTCACTCTATCAGAGAACTATATATGTTAAGTAAACCTACTTTTAAAGGAAGCCTAGATCTAGTAATCAAGATTCAATTGATAACACCAGAACTACTCCAGGTTTTTAAAACCTAGAACTGCTAGACCAGGTGTGCCCAAACTACAGCTTGTGGGCCAGATCTGACCCACAGCACCATTCCGCCCTCACTGCTCCTGGAAGCAGAAGTAAAATGCACCTGCACCTCCACAAAATGCTGCTGTAAATGACCTGTGGCTGTCGTAAATGGGTGTATTTTACTTCTGCTTCCAGTGGGAGGAACCACATGACCGGCCCACTCAACCATATAACTGGCCTATGGCCCAAAAAGTTTGGGCACCCCTGTGCTAGACAATACAAAGTAGAGTTCTAAATATTACTAAAAGCAATTTTAAAAGTAATAATCACTTTAAATGTTATTGCTTTCTACTTTCCAAAGCTATCAGTATCTATAGACCTTTTATCATCCATTTGGACTTAAAACATGCCATCTGTTAAACTAAACATTCTCAAAGATTAACATAGCAACGTCAAAATAAGTGGGTGGCAAACAGATAAATTGGAATCAGTTTCCTCCCTCTACTTTTTCAGATTACAAAGAACAATTTTGACAAATTATCCTTGCACTCAGTTTGCCTTTATAGACCAGTTGATATCTTGGGTATTTTCTTACATTTGCATATTGGTTGAAAACATCTCATAGTCAAAGATGCAAAAAAATATATATAGAAAGAGTCTTTTGGATGAGGGCACATCTCTTAACCTTTCTTAGTATTGCACTGATTCTGAACCTATATGTTTGTATAATGTGACTATGGAAGAAAAAACAGTGGTAGAGAGAGAGAGTAGAGATCTATACATTCCAAGTGATACCTCTTTATGGATCTTTCTGAAATTATTCTTGTGCAAATTTCTTTGTGGACTTACTGCTTTTACTACATATCCCTTTTATTGTCTACACACTATTAATATAAAGTTTGGTTATGTTAATTCCACAAGTGGAGTTTCAAGCACTATTCATATATTTTTAAAGGGTTGATTCAAAAGCATGAGGAAGGAAAACAAAATTAGCCCCATAACTTCTGCTACATATTGAGTCTCTCCCTAATACTGGTGATTCTAAAACATAATTCATATTTTAAAATATCAGTGTTCTTGATTGCATTGAGACACTGTCTCTCTTCAGGCTGTCCTTTGTATAGAACTCTGTAGAACTTCATGTGGATTTCTTCAAGCTTGGAACCCTGTTCCTGCTCACTCTTTCACATTGGCCTCTCTTTCAGTGCATGTAGCCACTTTGATTCACCCCTGCTTCATAGGTTGCAAGCTCTTAACCAAAATCTGGTCCTGAAAAGATGCCCACATGTAATGAACATTTTATCACAAATTAACTTCCTCTATGGACCAACCAGTAATGTCTTAGCTTGTAGAGGACAAGCCTCTGTGCTTGTAAGCCAGCCTACTGTGTCACCATGCATCAGTACTATATACATAAATGAAAAGCATTCCCCTAAACTGGGTCAGTCTGAATTTAAGAATCAGTAATATTATTTTTTCTCTCTCCAGCTGAATGTAGATTTCCATCTACATCCTCTAATGAACACAAAAGCTGCATTTTTCTTTATACTTATGTGCCCATCCTTTTTATAAGTTACAACTTCAACGTGCATTCATTGGCCCATCGATTGGCCCACTGGCACTATCATCAAGAAGACTCCATTTCTAATTGATGTTTCTATGGCCTCTCTTGAGTAACTGCAGTCTTCATATCTGTGAGAACCTGGTTGTCTGGGTATAATGTATCCAAAGAGACACTCTGGCAGCTAGCGAGATCCCAAACTGTTCAGAGCTTTATAAAACCATTGTTTGCCAATATTTAATTTATAATCAGAGCAGGTCATCCTGACACAATAAGACTGCTGGTTGAGGATTTTGCAGTGCAGGAAGAGTTTTCATCATCAGCACTATGGTAAGATATTAATTGTTTTAAAGTCATATCTTTAGCATCTTTCTTCAGAATGAGTACATTTTCCCTAAACTTACCCCAGCAAACACACAGAGCAAGCACAGAAGGACAGGATAATGCAGGGGTGACCAACTTTTCAAGCCACAGGCCATTCACGTAGTTCAGCAGGCTGGTCACATGGTTCCTCCCACCAGAAGAGGAAGTAAAATGTGCCCATGTATGCACAAAATGCTGCCATAAATGTACGTGTGGCTGTCATAAACATGTTTCTGACAACCATGGGTGCCTTTACGGCAGTGTTTTGAACATGCATGGGTGTGTTTTACTTCTGCTTCCGGGAACAGCAAGGATAACACAGACTAGATGATTTGGCTCCACAGGCCAAATCCGGCCCACAGACTGTGGTTTGACCACCCCTGGGCTAATGGGTCAAAAAGATACAAAACCCCTTCCAGTGCTACTGTGTTTGCCAGTTAATGCAAGAAGTCAATATTTTCCACATCTTCTAATAAATGCACATTTTATATAAATGCACAAATTTCATTATGTATGTAAGAACTATGAAAGGAGCCGGAGAATCTTCAATCAGCTAATTGGTGGTGCCAAAATGGCCTATTCTGAAAAAGAATTTGTCTCAGAAATGTACAAAACCCAAGACTGGCAAGAACAAATTATTACCATCTTGTATAAAAAAGAAATCTATGCTTTGTTGTTTACTGCACAAAGACAAAGCAGACAAAGCCATGGTGTACATCCTTGCAATCATATTGTTGTGATTTCCAAGAACTAGCATTGTTCAAATTTAAATGAAGGACAGTTGTAGTTTCCACACTCTCCAGATTTTTTTCTCTATGGCTGAACAGCACAGTTCAAAGGTGGTAAATAAATCTATAGATAGTGTCAAAAATCCAGCTACTTTTTTTCTCTTGATGTACTTAGTGCCTGAAGATAAAAAGTTAGCTTAGTTAACTTAGCATTGGTTTGCCTAATGGGTTTGTATGAGATACATACAGAGCAAATGGTTTAATCATTACAACAGATGCTTCTGAGCTTGCAGCCATAGATTTAAATCCCAGCAGGGGATTTACGATTAGCTGCGCCATTAGCATAAATTGATCGCTCTGATTGGCTAATCACTTAATTAGGAAAGGGCCTTTGCTATTGAGCCATTTTGGAATAATTTCCATAACTATAGGACAAACATTCAGGTTCAATCTACATGTTAGGAAGAGCATCCTTTTGACTGACTATGCAATGATGTCAGCATTAATTATAGATGTAATGCAATTTGAAGGCAGTGACTAAATTCCTCTTATGTTTTGAAAAAGCCTGAGAAGAGACAGAGTCAATGGAAAAGACAATAAGAGGAAATGTGAGGTTATGTGCAATCACATTATGCCATAAATTCCATGCTGACCCACACTCCTCCCCATGATTTCTTTCTTTCTCTCTTTCTCTTTACTAGATCAGATCACTATACAGTCTGGCATAGTAACTCTGTGGTAGAAGGGGACTAAATGTGGGTATCTATTTTATTTATTTATTTATTTATTTTGCTGTATAATTCATTAATTATATGCCATTGAATCAATTTCAGTTTATAGCAACTCTTGCCAGGTTTACCTTGGTATAAAGCACACAGAGACAGTTTAACAGCCCGTTCTGATGATGGTGCTATAGAACTGTTCAGCTTGTCCAAGGTTGCTTTGGCTGACTCTTCTTCCATGAAAGAATCAAACCCCACAACTCCTGATTTGACAGTGAGGTAAAACTCACTGTGAGCAGGACTGTGGTGGCGCAAGTAGTTAAGACGCTGAACTCGACAACTAGAAGGTCAGAGTTTAATTCCCAAGTACTGCACGATGGAGTGAGGTCCCATCTCTGTCCCAGCTCCTGCCAACCTAGCAATTCAGAAATAAGAAATTGCAAGTAGATAAATAGGGACCACTTCCGTAGGAAGATAAACAGGGTTCTGTGTACTCTGATGTTGAGGCATGACTGCCACGTACCCATGGAAATGTCTGCATATGCCTACAATGCTGACTCTTCAGCTATAAACAGAGATGAGCACTGAATCTTAGAGTCGGATATGATTGGCTTTCAAGCAAGGGCGACCTTTACTTTTACCTTACTTCAGTTCACTGAGCTATCCAGTTTAGAATTTCATGTTTGCTACAGCAATGATTCTACTTTAGGATTATGCAAGTTGTAGTTTTTAAAAACATAATGTCTCCTATTTCTGAGCATGAGATTATGAAGAAAGGAGTAAAGTTAGTACTGTGTTACATGTGAGGTAACAGATGAGGGCTGTATAGGGGGGAAATCAGTCACTAATGCTCAGCACTGCAACTCTATGTAGATTCTTCCTCTGCTCAAAAGACAAAGCACTTTGTTATCAATTCATATTCTTGGTTGCTTCATTTGGATTGCCAATAATGATATTCATATGTGAACATGATTTATGCTTCATCTTTCAGCCAAATGATCTTCAAAGCAAATTGCAACAGTTGTTATCATGTAATGAAAATAATGCCTACAATATCTGGTATCCTTCACAGGTACTATCTCAGGGTAATTGAAATGACTGGACCTACATCTCCCAGAATAATTTTTAAATTAAAATTTAGCTACAATAGGGGTTTTTTTTTTTTTAATATCTCAAAATGTTATGACACCTTCCTCAGTTCATAATTGCATTGCAACATAATCTAAAATCTGTATTTTGAATGAAAATGAATTTTGAGATGAGTATTTAAGGAAAGATCATTTGGAAACACATATGCTGGGAAAATATTTTTAAAATATGTATTAGTACATAGATTTGCATGCTTCTTGTAAAAGTAATCTGGCTTGCTGGACAACCATGCTATGGTAATGGAGTAGACCATACAGCCAGTGACTTAATGCCAAGTGTTGGGTGGTGGTAAATAACCTGACTCCCTAAAAGGACCAATGGCTATGGGCAGATGAGCCCCTTTAGGTGGGGTGATAGCCACCCTCAGTGGAGGAAATGCTGCTGGAAACCATCATTTGGGCCCAACGGTAAAATGAGCAGAGGAGGAACTCTGTTTCCCAATGGTCATGGAGGCCATGCCAGAAGAGGCCATGCCAGATGGACTGGCAGTGAAGGCACATCTTGTCCATATCCTCAAGGCTTTGGCAGTCCATTGCAGTCCCAGTGTTAAATCATGCATGTCACGCTTCATGTGTGCCATGGGTGATGGCTCCGAGATCATAGTGTGTGGGTCATTCATGGCAACATGGGATCCACCTTAAACAAATTCATGCCAGTGACATTTTTCCTGCTTCAAGGGGGGGGGGATGCATTCTCGGATACGAGTTGCAGTCGAGTAATAGTGTAAAAGCCACAATTTTTGTGACAGTAGTGTGGAACAGGTTTATGAATTAACTAATGTGAACCTGGCAATGATCAAAAATGGAATGATATATCCACTTCTTATAATCCCTAAACTCTTCTCTTATCTCACAAATAAACATTTTTTCAGGACTATTACTCTAGAATAATAATGTATGGCTGTGAGATCTGAACCACAAGGAAGGCTAAGCACAGAAGAAAAGACCTTTGAACTGTGTTGCTGGAGAAGATTTTTGACAGTCCCCTGGACTGCAGAGAATTCAAATCAGAAAATCTTAAAGGAAATCAACCCTTGGAAGGACAGATACTGAAGCAGAAGCTCAAAAACTTTGCCGACCAAATGAGAAGAGAAGATTTATTGCAGAAAGTCCTGATGGTAGGAAAGATCAAAAGCAAAAGGAGAAGGGATTGGCAGAGGATAAGGTGGTTAGCCAGCATCATTAACATGGTGGATGTAGATCTGGGCAGACTCCGCAGGATAATGGATGACAGAGGAGATTGGTGTGCTGTGGTCCATGGTGTCACAAAGGATCAGACTTGAATGTGCAATTGAACAATGAACAACATCACTGTAGAAATTGAGAAGTCAAACCACAAACATATAGTCTTCAACATATTCAACAGTGAGTTGGATCCAGCCTAAAACAAAGTTGGAGCTAACCCAAAAATATCATTGGGACTTGAACGAATCATGGCTAAATTAAGTTCCACTGATTTCAATCTATCTTCACTTAGCATGGCATAAGTCTTACTTGGGTATTCCTCTGCAAGAAAAGATCCCTGGAAAGAGAGGCCCTGGATGCAGACAGACTTCATGGCTGAAGAACCTGAGAGACTAGTGTGGCATGTCCTTGGAAGAACTGTTCCAAGGAGTTAAGAACAGGAAGACTATCACCATGATGATAGCCAATATCTGGAACAGATAGGGCACCTGAAGGAGGAGGAGGAAGGGGAGGAGGGGGAGGAGGGGGAGGAGGAGGAGGTGGTATTTATCATTTATCATTTGGAAGTCCCCTAAAAAACCTTTCAACCCAGAGTAATCTCTGACATGAAATTATTATGATTCAGTAAGGAAGAATGCTTCAGTTTGGCCATCCTCCATCTCCAGTTTTCTCACACTGAATGCATCAAGGGGGGTGAGTCTCAAGAGGAAAGTCTCTGATTTCCATGGAGGTCTTTCCATATGAATTAGAGGCTTGATTTTTCATAGTTCCCATTCATGTGGAGAGTCCCATACAAATTTAAGAGTCTTTCTTATTCAGACTAGATACCATCCATTATGTCCAGAGCAATAGAAATAACAACAGAGAGACAGAGCTAATGTGCTCCACAGAACAAGTCAAGAGTGTTCTAGCTATGCTTGCCTGAACAGTGGTTAAGTTTGTATCATGTACTTCAAGAGTCACTGGTACAAGGAAGAAGAGTTCACCTCTCTGTTCTATTATACTAGACGGTAAAATATAAAGAGGTATGAATAAGGCATGAAGAGGATTCTTTTTTGTTGTTTCAAAGGACACACCAACATTTCTACAAAAGAATCCCAAGGGTCTTGTTGTCACATTATTCTCTGATGAGGCAGATTAGCTGCCTCGTTTGGCAACATCATAGGACAACTAGTTGAAAACAGCAGTTCAAGAACTCCTCTTTTTTTGGGCAGAAAAATAGGAAGAATTAAGTGAGTCTGTCTCATTTAATTTCATTTAATTTAAGTGATCCTCTGAAATGCACTTCTTTGCTCTAGCGCTGAGCTAGGAGCCGTGCTGACTGATTAATGTGTGGCTGTTTGAAGTATACTCTTTTCTTATCTAGTCCTATGCAGGCCTCACCACAGCCCAGGGAGATCTGCTGGTAAGTCAGACCTTGGGGAATTTTTTTGTCTGCTCTACCCTATGGAGGATGGAAAGGAGATAAGCTGCAAGATGTAAAATAAAAATAAAATAAAATGAAAACCTGTTGCCACATTTGAAAAATAGATTCCAAAGCTTATTGAAAAAAGAAATGAAATCTACAATTCACAATGAGCTAACACCTGTGTTTGTGTGTGTTTGTGTCTGTCTGTGTGCCTTCAGAGATTCATAATCACATCCTTTCAATTGAGAATGATCAGATAGTATCATTGCCTAAGAAGTTAACTTTGCTCTGAAAACATCCTTTTAGTTCCATTTAGTCACAAACTTAATGGATATGCTATGATAATCACTTTTTAAAAGGCAGCTAAGCTTATAGTTTGCTAGGTGGGAGGACTTAACAAGCTATGCATGTTAAAGGCCTCATGTGGCAACAAAAGATTGTTGAAAGGAAATGCTTAAAACATCAAGCCTGTCACATATCCCTTTTTTCCATCTCCTATTCTTTATAAAGATTGGGAAGGTATCTGTGGAGCTATCTACACAGGCTCTTTGGGGTGACTGTGGGACAAGTTGGGCAGATTGGTCCAATAGTGTGCACACATGGAGCGGACTGTCTTGCCAACAAGCTGGCCAAACCTGATGGGTTCAAGTTCCTTTGGGATCTCAGAGACAATTCTTTTATTTATTTGTGTCAGAGACACCACTAGCATATAATAGCATTTTGTTGTTGTTGTTGTTCAGTAGCACAGTAGATTCCAAAACTTTGCAACCCCATGGACCACTGTCCACCAGGCACTTCTGTCCTCCACCATCCTCCTCAACTTCCCCAGCTCTGTGCCCATTGTGTCTACAATACCATCTAGCCATCTCATTTTTGGCTGCCCCCTTCTTCTTTTGCCCCCCACCTTTCCTTGCATACAGAGCAAAAATTAACATATATAAAACAAACAGGAATTAGATGACATCTGCCCAATATTGGGCCAATAGCATTTTGTCTTGCCAGCATAAGGTCCTCCTCAGTGTATGTTGAGGGGCAATGTATGCATTGTATCATATGGAAGATAGTTTGTTCTCCACATTCACACAGGCTGTCATAAGAGCAGTGGTGGGATGTCAAAAATTTTACTACCCCACCGTGATGTCATCACAGTGTCGGCGGAGCTAACGTCATGATGTCATAGTGGCATGGGAGGGGCCAAATAAAAAATAAAAAATTAAGATAAAAATTAAAATAAGCACACACACACCTCAACCCACCCAACCACAACACAAACCTGTAAATAAAATAAATAAATAAAATAAAAATTACATTAAAATACACCCACCCACCCCAAACACAAATAAACCCACTCGCCCACCCACCCCAAACACAAACCCGTCACTTACCTGTTAGTATAAGTGCCTGGGCAGCACCATGTTACAAGATGGATATGGTCATTGTACCAGTTATCTAGGATAATATGCCTTAATGTAAATGTAAAACAGCTGTACCTCCTTAAGGGTTCTCCAATTGGAACAGCAATTGGAACAGCACAGGTGTAGCTTATTGATGAGGTAACTCCAAGACTTTACTTAAAAATCCCAAGCCAGGCTCCCAGGCCTGCCGGCCACCAGGCCTTTTTAGGAACTGTGGTATTAAATACACATTAAAATACACACAGACTCAACACACCCAAAGGTGAGTCACTTACCCTGTGAAGCAGGCTATAGGCTAGCAGCTTCAGGCTAGCAGCTTCTCTTCCTCCTCCCCGCTTGGGAGGACAGCAAGGAGGCCGTGCATATGCGCCAAGCACTGTAGGCATGCATGCACACCAAGTGCTTGGCGCGCATGCGGAATGGGGGAACCAGTGAAAAGGTAAGCATCAAAGGTGCCCCCCCCCCAAAAAAAGCTGCTACTGGTTCTCCAGGACACTGGGACAAGTTACTACCAGTTCTGGCGAACTGGTGTGAACCTGTTGCATCCCATCACTTCATAAGAGACAATAAACACTCCATTAGTGAAGAAACAAAGCTTTATTTGATGGTTCTCCAAGCAAAACATAAGAGAGTCAGAGCCAGAAATAAGAGCAAGAATACAAACAGGTTATATTTACCTAGTATGGATTCCCTCTGTCCCCCTCTCTAGCCACTGTTACCCCAAATCTGGAAATTGTCCCTTTCATTTTTTTAATTAATTTTTTAATGTTTTATTTTCAATAAAATACTCTTAACCTTTATTCTTCTATTTTCCCCTGACTAACTGCTAGGCTTACATGTCCACAAGCACCACACTTGCAGATAGAAACTGAAAGGGTTGATTTTTAATAATTTTTTAAAAGGAAACCACTATTTAAAAGGGCCATGGTCAAGGGAGGGGGGAGCTGGCTGGACTCCCACCCCAGCGTCGAGGTGGAGAGCGCCAGGCTGGCGCAGCCAGGGAGCCCCCGCAGCGACCGGGGGGAGGGCCTCGGGGCTGCCTCGCTGCGCCCGCTCGCCTCGCCTTCCACAGCTGCCCCTTGCCTTCACCAGCTCAGCTACAGCTCCGCGCTGCACCTCGGCCCTCTGACGGCCGCCATCGGAGCCGCGCTTAAAAGCTGCGACTCCGACTCCGACTCCGGCTTTTTTTAAAAAAAAATTGGAGCCAAAAATGGCTCCAATAAACTGCACATGCGCAGAAACTCAATCTGATGCATGCACAATGCGTCAGATTGAGTTTCTGCGCATGCACAGTTTATTGGAGCCATTCAGCTCATTTTTTTTAAAAAAAATGCCTGCTGGTCGGAGAGAAAGCGGGACAGCCGGGACGTCATGGGGGAATTCCGTGACCATTTTCCTAAAAATGGTAACTCGGGATTCCCCCTCTCAAATCGGGACTGTCCTGCAGAATCCGTGACGGTTGGCGGCCTAACGGCCCCTTTCTCTCTTTCTGTTTAAGCCATGCCTCAGCATGGAAAGGCTCTGGGAACTGCAGTTTGGTATAAAATGCATTTTTCCTTTCTGCCAAATAGACACAGCAGACTTAACCCTTTCACTCCTGATTAATTTTATATATATATATATATAGTTGGTTTTATTTGTTAAACGAAGCAAAGCGAAGCGAACATTAAGACAAAATTTTGCTGTTTAAGCAAGTTACTCTTTAAGTGAGGTGCTCTTTATGCGAGGTTTGACTGTACACACACACACACACACAATAGTAGTAGGGTTTTCCTACTTGGGGGCTATTGAATAACATGGGGAGTTCCACATTAGGTGATATTATTTTGGTAAACATTGGTTCTTCCTTATAAACTGCTATATAAGAAGGTAAAAACTAACATGTTAAATTTGCTTCATGTCTTAGAACTAATGCCAGAGATATTGCTGCAATCTGGCTGTTTGGAGAGGCCAGAGTGAGAACAATAAATGCTATTTACTAATCCCACCAGGAGGGAGAAAACCTCTTTGTTAAGGAAATTTGGTCTCTGCAGCTGTCTGCAAGGAAGAAGACAAACAACAAGGAAACTTTGGTTTGGGATTCTGGATGATCTCCTCCAATCAAGAGTGTGTTTTGGGGAAAATACCATATATGGGCATTTGCAGCTGACCTCAACTCCTCCCATCATGGCAGCCTCGGGAGGCTGGCCACATGGTAAAACTCCTCCTACCTCTCCATGTGATATCCTGGAATAACTAAGTTTGGGGGTGGACTTCTCCTCTTCCATGTGGATACTCCTGAGCAAATCAAATATGAAGACAGACCCATTCTCCTACCATTTGATGCCTTGGACCAGTAGTGTTTGTGCAAACCCCTTCCTGCTCCATTTGAATGCACATATAAACCAGCTTCTTCCATTGTCTAGTGCAGAATCCCCTTCCTTTCAGGTTATACCCCATGGTAGCAATTTCCCATAGCTTGTAGGCTATGTGTTATGGGGTGATCCATTTTCCTCACAGTTCTTATTTTTCTTTCTCTATTCAATGTTTATTTTCTTATTTGTTTTCTAAGCAAAATTCTCTAATTTGTATCAAACAACTTGTCTGTGGTTCCTTTCTTAGTTAGGGGCTCATTATATGTGTGGATTTTATTTGAATTGAAATAGTACCTTCAATTCAATAAACTCCCTTTTATTTGAACCCATAATCTAATGTGGATTTTGGTTCCTGATTCAACCCTACCTGTGGAACATTCCCCAACATTTAAAATGTAACAATTTTTTGGGCAACACCACCTAGGAGCCTGGTTAGGTGGAATGGACACTTCTGGCATTTCTGATGTTCAGAGAGCTCCAAAGTCAGAGAGCTCTAATTGGTGCTTCATCTTTGCAGGTAGGACTTGTTACCAGTCCTATCAGCTAGAGTAGGGGTCCCCAACCACCAGGGTGCAGAACTGTACCTGGCCACATACTGCCCCAAACCTGGCTGTGGGGGTGGGTGGGTGGTGCTGGGAACCCCAATGGGAGCCTTCTGCCCTCAATGTGCTCTGCTGGGTCTTCCCAGCAAAAGGAACAAGAGCACAGGCTTCAGACACAACTGGTAGGGAGGTGGTCAAGCCCTTTCTCCATGTTGCTTAACTACAGCAGGGTTGTGCCCTCCACCTGTGTACAGAGTGAAACCTCATTGCCCAAGTCAAAAGATGTGGTTGGCAGGTGGCTGAGGGAGGAGGGAGAGAAGCCTGCTTTAAAGGATGTCTCCGCCCTCACCTCCCAGTCTTCCCAAATTGGTGTGAACAGCCTTTCTGCCTGCCTTTGCCAAACATTTTGGTCTTGGGAGAGTATTTCAGCATTCCTCCCATGTCATTTTCAGGGTCTTTAAAACTCCAATTAAAGCTATTCTTCATGTATTTTGAGGGCATCCTCGTTATCAGTTGGCATTAGGAGGGGTCCAATTTATCACCACCTTAAGGATCCTGTTTTCCTTCATAGAAAGAATATGGTCTGCCATTTGGAATCTTCTTTGTGCAACAATGCCATGTGACAATTGTTTCTGAGCACTTTTTTTCTGCTTAGAACCATTTATTTACTTTCTTTTAAAAAAATAGAATGCTACAAAACACTACCCAGAACACTCCTGAGGCCATATAATTCAGCAGCTAGGAAAACTACTAAGTGTACTTAGAGTTATACTACAAAGAGAATGAGGCTATCTTTGCTATGTTACAGTCATAATGTAATTTAGTCAAGCCTTTATTACAGTGCAAATATTTCAGCTTTGAACACATAAATGATACTTTATCCTTATAATAAGTTTTGATCCGATTTGGGTTAAAAAAGAAAGGGGGTGGTTTTGTTGTTACTATGGCTGCCATTGTTTGTTCTTATTGTTTTCTTAAGCCAGCATGACAGTTTTCAGCAGCCATCAAACTTAATAGAAGATACCCTTACAGACAGCATCTGCCAAGGGGAAGTGAAGGGGGAGAAGGAAAATTTGAAGATATTTTCATTCATAACTTGCAGATGTGCTTGAAGGAGACAGCAAGAGCTGGTTAAACCATGTATGCTATAATGGAAGCTGGCTTCTCTTGCCTTTGTCTCAGAACTATGTTTTGTAGCCTTTTTAATGCTTGGTATCTATTCTGAAGGGGAAACTGGGTAAGGAAATTATTGAGGTGGAAATATGATTAATAATCTAGAAAGCATGTTACTAGAATTTTACTTGCAAAGTTCATAACATCCAGGTAGTGATCTGGCTCACATACACTATCAATAAAGCTTGAAGTCAGTCACTTTCATAACTGAAATTGAGAAATATAAATTATCTCCATAAAATTGGATGTGTATTTTATTTTTAGGTTTTTTTTTTTTTAAATTAGGAATGGAAATTTTCCGTATCCAAACAAAAATCACTGCAAGATCTGGTGACAGGAAGCAAGAATTTTCAGATATGAAAGTCTCTTCCTGTCCTCATCTAGAGGCTTCTAAAGCCTCCTCCAGGGAAAAAGGTAGCCTCAGAATTTGAAGGGGGCATCCAAAGTTCTAAAATTAAATGAAAATAAAGATACCAATAGCAATTTCACCAATATACTACCCCATAGTACTTAGTGTACTCTCTGGGTGGTTCACACATTAAATAGCATTTTGCCCCAACATGTTGGGTACTCATCATCATTTACATGGTGGAGTTGCACCAACAGGATTTCAGCCAGTGTATGAATTGGAATGCAATTAACCTTTTGTATTTTCAGAATTTTGCAATGTGCTTTTTCAAACCACAAATCTGTACAGAAAAATATGCAAATTAGGGAAAACTCATGTATATTTTTAATATATACTTGTTCCAGAAAAATTATTTACATAATTTTATTTAAAACTATTTAAATTTAATTAATTTATTCAATTAAACCATTTAAGGGAAAGCTGCTTGCAGTCATTCTGCATACTAAGAAAGGTGCAATAACTGTGCATACTGAGAAAGGTGGGAAAAGGCCTTCAAAATATGCATGCACATTTTTTGAAATAGGTTGTAAGCCAATGCAAAAATAGGATAGAACAAATTCAGAACTGGAGAAATTGATAAGAATATGTCCAATAGCCAAGAATAAGTTAAAAGTAAAGGTCATCATTGTTCGAAAGCCAGTCATATCCAACTCTAGGTTTCAATGTTTCATAGCCGAAAAGCCAGCACTGTCTGTTTCCACAGATGTTTCTGTGGTCATGTGGCAGGAATGGCTAGACACTGGAGTGCACGGAATGCTGCTTACCTTCCCACCAAAGTGGTCCCTATTTTTCTACTTGCAATTTCTTGCTTTTGAACTGCTAGGTTGGCAGGAGCTGAGACAAAGACAGGAGTTTATACAATCCTGCAGTATTCGTATATTGAACTGCTGACCTTTCACCTTCCAGTCAGCATCTTTGCCACTTGAGCCACTGCAATTCCTATAGCCAAGAATAGGTTGGGTTAAATGTAAAGGGCTTTAGTTAAAGCCAGTGATATCCGAATCTAGAGAATCTAGAGTTCAGTACTCGTGTCTGTTTATAGCCAAAGAGCTAGTGCTGTCTGCATCTGCAGATGTTTCTGTGGTCATGTGGCAGGCATAACTAGACTCACGGAATGTTGTTTACCTTCCCACTGAAGTGGTACCTATTTTCCTACTTGCAATTTCTTGTTTTCGAACAGCTAGTTTGGCGGAACTGGGACAGAGATGGAAGCTCACTCTGTAATGCAGCACTTGAACGGCTGATCTGTGGACCTTCCAATCATCAAGTTCAGTGTCTTAACCACTAAGCCACCGCAGTCCCTGATGGCTTTAGTGATATACTAATGCTCATGAATCTGCCTTGCTTGATCAAAAACAGTTGTTTTGAAGCAAACCAGAACACAGTTTAATCAAGTAAATTCAGTATGCAACAACTGAAGCTTCATGATGTCTTTCTTTCTTCAGTCTTCACATCCCAGGTGGTACTTTCACTTTCCTATCAGATATATAATTTTCCCATCAGTTATATCACTTTCAGTGTTGCCCATTCATACATTAAACTGCTACTTATCAAACATCAACAAACCAACTAGCATATATTCATGTGTGAACTAGTTTTCATCATCCAGCTGTTTAAGAGAAATAAGGCATAGAATTTAAGTAGCATAAAAACCAGCTGGGGATCCATTTTTTCTTTGGAAAAATGATGGCAAAATATTCGGAAGTGTTCCTATTCAAAGAATTATAGTTCAGCATGGCTTTTCATCCTGGTAGTAATTCTTCACTGGTTTCACATTTCCATTAAATCCTACAGTGAGACCTCTAAAGGCATTAGATATTCCAAAGGCAGCAGCAATGATGACGACGACAATGACGATAACGACAATGACAATGATGTCAATTACGATGACAATGACAACGACAATGACAACGACAAGACATGTGAATTCATCTGTAAAGGTTAACCTCACTCCTTTGTAAGGTTAAACCCTCTGCCCCCAACATCATGGCTTTTGGCTAGAGTAAATGTGAAGGGTTACTGACTGGCTGTTCTAGCACCAACCAGTCCAGGTAGGACCTAAGTAAAAATCCATCATTAGAGTATTGTAGCTCTGCCAATACACCAGAGCCTTCCCCAGCACAGCTCAACTCTTAACTCACTAGAGACAATGGTTTTCGGTTCCAAACATTTTTTATTAATGCACAGTTAGTAAGTTTCAAAACTTATAGCAAAGGAACATGATTTACAAACTAGCCATCCCATACACATGAAAATGAAAATCTTACTAGCTGTTGAAAGAACAGGCAACTACTGGTCATAAACAAGAGCAAAATGACCTAGTATCTTGATGAAAAAGGTTCTGGACTTTTAAGTTTTGCATAATAGTAAATAACCTGAAGTACTTGACTGTTTTTATAACAGGACAGCTTAATATATTAATACTGTACCTTCTTTTTGTTGAAAATAAAAAATGCATTGCTTCAAATGCAATCCTATTTTATTTCACTTCCTCTTTACTCTTTAGTTCTATGCTCTTATAACAATATGCATCTTCTATTGACAGAAACATGAAATAAAGCTCTCTTATATTTATAGGGAAATACAATATTTTAATAGCTGGCTAAATTAAACCAGAGGGGTGCTGTATGTATGGACACTGTTTCCTTCCTTGGCATTCTAGTCTTCAAAGCTTTCTAGTTTGTGTAGCCTTCACTGGTGATTGGAGCATCAATAGAGCCAATAAGGAGTTAGAGCAGAAATGCCAAACTGGTCCAAGAATATTTCACTGTGAATACCCATTCAGCTGGATCTCAGTAATCATCTGTCAAGTTAATTTATCTCTTAAGATTGTTATGAGAGTAAAATATGTGGGTCACCCTTCTTGATGCACATGTCATAATAAGTATCACGATTTAATATGGGAATGAGTAACATCTGATTGCTTAGAAGCTGGGCACATCTCAACTATTTTGTTTACAATCACTAATGAGTTGTTTGATATCTTAAAAGAAAGGTTTGATCTCATCCATTCTCTTCAGTTGTTCATTATGTTGCCATATGCCATCCATTAGTTCAATTACATTTCTGCTTAAGATGCAGCAACGAAAGTTAATATGTGTCATCATCTGATGAGTTTCAGAGTGACAGCTCTTCTTGATAACATGCAAAGAGAGACTATAGTTGCACAGGGAGAAATAGGTGGGAAGCATCTTTTATGCCAGTAGTTATCTCACACCATTGGCTAACTTCCCACTGATGGCATAGTGGGCACCAACAATTGTGGAAAGCATCTGACAGCCACATCAAAACCAGACTTGCACTCTGCAGGAGCCAGTCCTTGAAAACTGCAAGGACTTCAAAGATTCTCTGGTGGGAACCTTGAGACAAAAGAGCAAAACAGCTTGCAGTGTTCTCCTTATTTGCAAAACAAAGCATTTAACAAGAATGCCAACAAGCTCCATTTGCTAAATCTCATCATTACAGAGCTTGCAGTAATGTGGAAAGTTAGACACAGCTGCTATCCTTAAAAGTTCTACAACTCAGGGGCAGGAGGAATAGCTATACATTTACAAAAAATAAAAAATAAAAACCACCATCAAACCTTTTTATTTGAAGCTGATTACTAGAAATCAGTCAGCATTCCCCCCCAAAAAGATGCATAGCCAAGCTTTTTCCCTTGGCAAATATATAAAATATATGAAATTAGGTATTTATATTATGTGTGCCAGGTCCGCAACTGACTATCTTTAAAAAGAAAACAATTAAAAACTGTCTTATTCAAGAAGGCCTTTCAAGGTGTTGTTACTTTAGTTATAGATTATTGTGTCTGTTGATCCACTGTGCCTTCTGATGCCAGTTTTTATTTTATTTTATTTTGGGATGTATATGTTCAGTTGGTCTGTTTTTGATTTGTTGTGTTATCTGATATTGTATGTACACCACCCAAACTGGGAAATTTCCCAATCGGGTGATATAAAAATGTAATAAATAAATAAAATATGTTGAGTAACTGGTTCATTGGCTTTAATATTAAGTCACAAAAACCTGAAAATAAGAACATACAACTGTAGGGATTTTTTTTCATCCTCAAAAAGTATGCAAATCTTGTTTGGTCTTTCTGTCTTTGTCTCTCTGTCTGTTAACTTTGGTCAGATTGACCTACCCAAAGGAGTGTCCCAGGTCAAGCAAGAAAAATACAACTTTTCCAATTATTTCCTGAGAAAACAAACAGTCTCTCTGTAAACAGACTACTTTAAAAGTTGTGCTTTCTTCATTTAAATAAAACTCCCAGAGGCCAACATTATTTGCCAACTTCTTTAATGATTTGGGTTTCATTATCCTTTTAGTCCCCACGCCCAAACAGAAAACCTTTAGCTCACCAATAAAACCACCCCCATATTTCTCATGCAAACAAGGAGGTCTGGCTCTTCTCTTATTTTGTTCTCCAAGTGTTTCCAACATTTCCCAACATTTAATCATGCCGAAGCACAATCTGTTTTCACACACCTTCCAACTTTTCATGGATGAAAGGAAGGACATGGTTCATAAGACTCCTCATACCAAGGCTCATTTTGCACATCCTCTTATCCTTTCCTTCAAGCACTAAGGATCTTCATAGGATCTTCATAAGGATTCTTCAGTGATTTTAAATGCCAAAACAGTGGCTTTTCTTTTGATATGAAAGGGAAATTTATTTTTCTGAATTGTTACACAATTTATTTTGTCAGCTACAGTATGAAAAATTAGGCTGTGGTCCTGTACTCATTTACTTGGGTGTAAATTCTATTAATACTCAGTGTGGTGTAGTAGATAGAGTGACAGACTATCACTCAAGACTGGCCTGGGTAAAATAAATACATTTCATGTCATGTCAGAAATTACTCTGGGTTGAAAAGATTTTTGCTGGAGAAACTCCACTCAGGGGACACACGAATGAGGCTTCTTTCATGTTCCCAAGATCCATCGTGCAGCACTTGGGCATCGAACCCCAAACTTCCAGTCTCCAAGCTCAGCGTCTTAACCACTAAGCCACTGCAGTGCTGAAAAAAATAACAATTTCGTGTCAGAAATTATTCTGGGTTGAAAGAATTTTTGCTGGAGAGTCTCTGCTCAGGGGACACATGAATGAGGCTCCTTTCACGTCCCCAAGATCTTTTCCCACCAAAGTGGTTCCTATTTATCTGCTTGCAATTTCTTGTTTTCGATCTGCTAGGTTGGCAGGAGCTGGGACAGAGACTGCCATGCAGTATCTGAGTTTCAAACTGCTGACTTGCTGGCCTTCCAGCTAACAAGGTGAGTTTCTTAACCACAGAGCCACTGCAGCTCCAGGGTGAAATGCCTAGGCCAGTGCTTTTGCTTTTTTTGTAAAGAAAAAAAAGCAGAAATTGGTTTTGCATACATATTGCATCCATTTTTGTGCAGAAAACATATTTTGCAAAGCAAGCATTGTATTTTATAAGAAATGAAAGGTTTTGCACCAAAGCCATTGGATTTTGTAAATGTTTTTCCTGATCAAAATAAAAGTTTACTTTTCCTACCCATTTTTATAGAAGAACAAAACCTGACAGCCCCATTTTCCAGGAAAATGCCTCAATGTGTCTGGCTGTGTCCAGATACTGTTCTTTAGCCACAATAAGAAAATCTGTAATTATTTGTTTTATCCTTTCCTCAGGAGGGCTTGGTCTCTTGCCTATCTTTCTTTTCGAAAGTAACAACTCATTAATCAATCCCTCCTTAAGTCATTCTATACTTGTTCAGGCTAATAGTTTTGGTCTTTGTTCTACTTTTTCTGTAACTGAGGATCAGATGTGACTCTTTGTCGGTATTCAACACAGTTGTGCACATGGAAACAGCTTATGGGGCTTCAGTACTCAAATCTAAGTGGATTTCTTGGAAAATTAAAAGTAATGATTCCCTTTTATTGTCTATTAAGTACCCTGAGTGATTACTTTTAATTCAAAACATGAAGCCCCTTTACTAGCCTGCCCTATTCTACTAACATTGTTATGAGAAATCCCAGTATCCAACTTTTCTTGCAAGTACCTTTTGATCATGATAATAACACAGCTTTGGAAAACAACTTTTACAATTACAACTCTCAGGAACCTCAGCTTTCCTTGGCCCTGAGGAAAGTGATTAGGAATCCTAAAAGCTGTAAAACAAAAAATAACTCTTTCAAGTTCAATTAGTACTCATTAGTCTAAATGACTTCCTCCCAAATAACAATTGTCATAGATGGGCAGCTCCTTGCCCATGCAGCTGTTGCATTATCAAATGATAGCACGCCAAGCCAGAGAGTGGAAGTGTACATGCTGCTTCTGTTATAGACTACAATATAGGAAAGTGTGTGCTAAAAATATCAAAATCTCACAAGATTTCACAGACCCATGCCTTCTGTGTATTTTACATTCCCTACAATGGGAACATAATATTAAGTTAACTCAGTCTTTGCCCTGATCCAATGTTCTCAAATTAGAAAACTGGCTGCAGAGTTCCTGTCATTCATCACAGTTAGTGTGGACATCTAAAAGTAGCTTGTTCTTACATCAGAGTTACCATTCCAATGACAGGGTAAGTCAAACCTTTCTGTAAATCTGAGAACATAAATGCTAAATGTTCAGCTGTGGAAAACAGTACATAGTGTTTAAGTAAAAGTGGAGAGACGTAATTTGTTAAATACTTTTCAAAACATGATTTTATGGTCCTGGATTGGACTTGAAACTTCAGCTGATCTCCAGCCAATTGTAGATCAGTGGTCTTGGACCGTGTTACCACTATGACAAACACTCAAAATAGACAAATCTAGTGAGTGACTTGTCTGTTTTGCTGCCTGAATAATGGTCTCTCAACATTTATCAGTTCACTGGAGGCAGTTTCTAGTCCTACTTACACATGATCTGGCCCCAATAAATAAGATTTTGCACAGGAATTTCTCTGAAGGTCAGTGGTCCATAATGGCAAATTTTCTATATGCTCTTTCGATTTAGCTTGCGATATTTGCAAGGTTTCTTTAGATTACTTTCTTGAACTCATCATACAACACAAGGACAAAAGCACCACTCAGAGAACATTAGACCATGCACCCTTAAAAAATGCTTTTCTACCTTCATCCCTTGCAATCTTGCAAGTTAATTGTTCCTGTGTACATTATATCACTTGCTTTATGTCCAGACTGCATCATCATTCGATGACACACTGTATCAAAGGGCTAGGGGGGCACACCAGCTACTGCAGTCACTGTTTAAGCAATCATCCAGCTGAGCACAATGTGAGTGTTCTTAGGATCTGAGAGCATACTTTTTGCTGTGTCATAGATCCCAAAATAGGCAGCCAGAATTGTGTGTGCTTGTCAACTCCTCCAAGAAACACTTGCTTATCCTTATCCTTGAATACAAAGTTGAGAGCCTGAGTTGGGAAGTATCTGATAACATTGGCAAAATTCCCATGCCAGAAAGATAGAAATCCTTGCTCTTTAGGAATGTGCACTATTGTGTACACAATCAATTATTCCTTTGCACTGTTGGCCAGCAGCAATTTGTTTGTTTGCATGATGAACCTGAAACAGAAGTTTGACCTTCTCTATCGGAGCCACGGCAGTCTTGCTGACGGAGGGTATGACACTGCAAGCCAGGAAGTCCTTGAGGAAGGAGATGATTGTGTCTCCCATGCTGGAAAGAAGCCTCAACCCTGGAGATGCTGGAGGAAGGGAAAGAAGGGGCTGGGACAATGACCCAGTCTGTGAATTTGCATGGTCACAGAAGCAGCAAAAGTCAATGGACCTCTATTGAAATAAATGACTTATCAGGAATGAAAATGGACAGCTGCCTTTCTAGATAGCATATTGCATAGAAAATAGTTGGTTCACAATATATGTTTGTGATTTTAAAAATAATCTTTTCCCAGGTTAAATACAAATTAATGCAAATCTAAGTTACTCTGACATTCCCTTCTCCTGAAGTCACAGAAAACTTGGACACAACCTGCTCATAACTGTGTTCTTAGCCTCTGTCGGAAATCATTAGCTACTCTGGAGATCATTCCAGATGATGAAAAGATAATCTTCTGCCTCCGCACATCTGCATATCCATCTGGACAGCCTCTCAAGATCAGACACATTACTGATAAATGCTATTAAAATTTCCTTCTCTCTTTCTTGCTCTCTTCTTCTCTCCACCACTTCCGTTTGCCTTACCCTTTATAAGACTTTCATGCCTAATGACCTGTTGTGACTTGTTGCAAGATTGTTTCTCTATAGAGGACCCAATGTGGCTCACTTTCAGAAAGCTGACTTATTTCATGGACATTTGCAATTTTTCATGAGTGGCAAAAATTGCTCACCCATGTTCAGTGGGGTAGAAAAGATAGCGTTTGGAATATGTCATTTCTATCAATCTGGATTCTCTATGGACTTGACGACCTTACTTCTTGTGGGTCATCAAGATAAAAGCAAACTGAAAGAGAGATTTCATTTTCTGCATTAATGTGCCATAACTATTTCAGAATGGATGCAAATATAGAGGGAGAAGAACACCCTGATGCATCTGATTTCCTTCTCATCTCCATTAAAGCCTATGAGATAGCATATTCTATTAATCTCTTTTGGGAAGTAAGAAGTATTCCTTTGTTTTAAAAAAGCACACACACATACATCATTAATATGGAGGTTACAACAGGTGCAGAATGCGGATGCCAGGTTGATTATGGGTATGGGTGGTTTCAGCCATATTACCCCAGTCCTGGATAGCTTGCATTTTTTCTCTAGGCTGTGAGGGTCTGGATGGGGGACAACAGGCTACAGCTGAATCCTGGCAAGACTGAGTGGCTGTGGGTAAGAGGCCCTGTGTTATCCCAGGAGTTACCAGCTTTGGTACTGAATGGGGCTCTTTTGCCCCAGACAGACCCGGTGCATAATCTGGGGGTCTTTCTAGAGTCATAACTCCTGCTCAAATACCAGGTGGCAGTCATGACCAGGAGGGCTTTTGTTCAACTTTCAAGTGATTCACCAATTATACCTGTTCCTGGACGGGAACTCCTTGCTTATGGTCACTCATGCATTGGTCACTTCCAGACTAGATGTTTACAATGCGCTCTACATGGGGCTACCCTTGATGTCCATTTGGAGGCTGAAACTGGTGCAAAATGTGGCTGCCCGCATGGTGATGGGGTGTGGGAGTTATGTCCATGCTTGTTGTGGGAGCTGAATTGGCTGCAAGTGTGTCTCTGGGTGCAATTCAAGGTGCTGGTTATTACCTTTAAAGCCCTACATGGTAGTCGACCAGATTACCTAAGAGACCACGTCACCCCAAGGATATTGGGCAATCCCACAAGAGAAGACCGGAGGGGCTCCCTAATGGTACCAAAGGCAAGCCTCTCTAGCACTAAAAGAAGGGCCTTTTTGGTATCCATTAAGGCCCTGTGGAATCTCCTGTCGACCAAACTACACCTCCAGTCAAAGTTATTAGCCTTTAGAAAAGGCCTCAAAACTTGGCTGGTCCAGTGGGTGTGGGGTGCTGCCTGTGGAGCAGCTCCCCCCCCCCCCCAATGCTGGTTCATATGAATGCCATCTGGGTTTTAGTTTTTAACTGTTGTGAAAGTGGAGGTGTATTTTAACAATTTTTAATGCTTTTATGGTTTTAATTGTTATTGTGGAGATGCTTTTATATTTTAGTATTCTCATTGGTCAGACTGTAAGCTACCCGGAGTCACCTCGGTGAGGAGGTGGCAATAAAAGTCAAAATAAATAAATAAATAAATTTCAGATTCAAGGTCTTGCTTCTTCTTCTTCTTCTTCTTCTTCTTCTTCTTCTTCTTCTTCTTCTTCTTCTTCTTCTTCTGCTTCTGCTTCTGCTGCTGCTGCTGCTACTGTTGCTGCTGCTGCTGCTGCTGCTGCATCTAGGTCAGACATGAAACTGCCAAAATGAATCCACCTTTTGGTGAATTAATTCCATAGTTCCTTTCACCTGACCTAGTGTGAGGAAGGTTAGTCAGCACAACAAGGTTGCCATTGCCTGGGATATGCCTGATTGTGGTTCATAAATATCACATTCTTCAAGGAGGCTCGTTCTGTGTACCCTAAAGAAAGGTCTTGGTGATGACATACTGTTCAAGGCCATGTTATCTGGAGGAGGGTCTCTTCCTAAGAAGTAATATCCAGAGATTCTCAAATGATGAAATTTTGGGAAGCAAAATAAGTCAGTTACAAGAACAAGAGTTTTCTCAACAGTGACACCCACATTGTGGAAAGATCTACCAGTTGAAATTATATCAGCCCCTACACTATTGGCCTTTCACAAACTGTTTAAAACATTGTAATTCTGTCAAGTGTTTCCATTTGTGACTTCTCTTGCATAAATGGATTGTTTTTGTAATGATTTTGAGCTGCCTGATCTTTAACTTTAATTAGATTCATAAACTGTTCCTGAAATTTTGCTATCATCTAGGTATGTATATTGTTTTGTTTGGGGGACAAAAATATGAATAATAATCAGCCTGTATGGATTTTAAAACTGGTAGCAGTTTCAAAAAGTGTTGAGAAGCCCTGTAAAAAAATTATTTTCCTCTTGGACAGTGAGATCCCTTGTGCTGTGGTAGATCAAATCTTAAGAAACTCATGTTCAAATTCTGCTATGAACTAGTTTGCTGGGTGACCTTGGGGAGACAGTAAACCTCATCTCTTAGTGTTGCCATACCAATTACTCAAGATTGTTAGGGAAGAAACCATCTATGCTGCATTGAGTTCCTTGGACCCCTGGTGGTGCAGTGGTTAAACTGCTGTACTGCAACCAAAAATTTGTAAGTTTGATCTTGATAGGGACTCAAGGTTGACTCAGCCTTCCATCCTTCCCAGGTCGGCTGATTGAGTACCCAGCTAATTAACGTGATCCACCCAGAAAATGCACTAAGCACTATGGGGCAGAATATAAGTGAGATTGTTTTGCATTCCTTGGAAGAAGGGCAGAAATGTTCATAATAGATGGATTTTACACCAACACGGTTATCATGAGAGTCTCTTACTTCCGGGTCATTTAGGGGAAGAATATATAATATAACTAGTATAATGTGGTCAGAAAGGTTGTGCACAACCCAGATTTCTCTCTCTCTCACTCACTTTTCTTTTTTTGCAGTACAGAGTTAGATTTTGTTTCCTATTTAAATTGTAGTTAAAATCTTTCACATCATTTGAGATAAAGCCATAGTGATCAGAACAAAACAGCATTAGATTTAGGCTATTACTGCAGTAATAAACACAGAATAACACTTGCTAATTTGGAAAGATTATATAATGTAATGTAACTACATCCAAGCAAAGGGTTTAGGAAAATTCTTTTTCTTTTTTTTGCCAACCTGGGAGACAATGTCCCTTAGAATTCTAATTATATGCAACATAATATAAACTGTATCATTGACATTTAACATAATTTCATAGCCCCGGGGATATTGTCTCAACATAGAGCTTGTAATATGAGCTCATTTGGAATTCCAGCAACAGTTTAAACTCAAGTCAAGGTCAAAAGTAAGAGTCTAAAGATGGGCAACTAAAGAACTCCTCAAATATAAGACAGAATTACATGGACATAGCAGAGTGTTCTGAATAAAAACACAGTGCTGTTGCATCAGCTGTATTAATAAGTGGTACATTTTCTCTCAATAACTATCCTCACAAAGAATATATAACAAAGGAGACAAATTGGAATGGATCCAGTAGCATGTGATCAGATAGCTGAGTTAGCTGGAAACTGAGTCACAGAAGCTAGACTAGAGACGCAGAGAACTGTGGAGATGAAAAGGATCCAAAAAGTCTCCAAGTCCACTGTGTTTTTCTCAAGAATTCCTGCCAGATGATCATCCAATATGCTTTTCAAACTTCTAAAACCTTGCATAAAGAGCACCTCACTTAGAGACTAACTCACTTAAAGAGCAGAATTTTCTCTTAATGGTTGCCTCACTTAACAACTACAATCAACCAAAAACTTGCTTAACAACTAAACCAGGGTTTGCAATTACCCCCACCAGAAGTCACAATTGGTCACTTACAATGGTGTTTCGCTTAAACAGCAATCCTGTGGAACACATTATGCTCTTTAAGTGAGGTACCACTCTACATCTTCTTCTGAAGTAGACCATTCTATTGCTAAACAGCTATTGCTTGTCAGGAAATGTTTGCATTGTTTAGTTGAAATCTCATTTCTTGTAAGTATTTCAGGTCTCACCCTCTTCAACTACAGAAAAAAAGATGTTTCATCTTCCACTAGATCAGCTCTTCAATTGTTTGAAATCAGTTACCATTTGTTCTTGCCCTCCTCTCTGCCAAGTGCAATATACACAACTATGTATTGCTTGAGTTGACTCTGTAAGCAACTATCAGTCTGTTAACGAAGATCTATGAGACGAAAGTATTATTGTTCAGAATGGATTATATCTCACTGATATTTTTGTGTCATAATTGGAAGCTGCAGATTATAAATTTTACCAACTCATTTTCTCTTCTACATCTGCATTTTCTCCTCTTACTGTCGCCCCTGTCCTGTGTTCCCCAGCTATAATCCAGTAGTAAACTTGCAACTAGAGTAGGCCCATAGAATAAGTTGAAACTAAGGAGGCAGTGCTTCATTGAATTTTCACTGATTCAATGGGTCTATTCTATATACAACTTACTACAGGATTTCAGCCACTGAACAATAAATTCTGTGAAGCTATGGTAAAATTTAAGATTCCCAATCTGAGCCTGTTCTATTGATGGATACCAATTGCACTTCTTAAAAATACTTTTCACAAAAATGGATCAAGCCACTCAGTTTCTGCTCTCTCTTAGATGTGTTCTGTAAGAATGCATTTGTCTGAAACATTGGCGTACTAAGGCACTATTGGAACCTAGCCTTATCCTAAAGTCCAGAGAGGAGTCTTAGCCTGCTGAATCTTGTTACGTGCCATCAAGCCATTCTTTCCCCTCTTCCCCTCCATTCTTCAATTTCTCTCTCTCATCCCGAGTGCACATATATGTGTAAATGGAAACAATTTAATGCTGATTCAATGGGCTTAGAGATGCAACATGTGGTTAGATATATCCTAGGGCTTTTCAAACAAGATTGGTTTATCCTTGAATAATCTTGGAGAAGACTTAATTCCAGTGTACCAGAACAAAAGGTTATAATCTTCCACCTTAAGGTATAAGAAGCCAAAGAAGCTTAAAGAGAAAAACATTTCTGAAAGGCATACTATTTGAGCTAATTGAAATCATTTCTCATTTATTTATTTATCTGTTTGGAAGAAATGAGGGTTTTTGGTGCGACAGAGTTTGGAATTAACTGTTAACAAATAGTGAGCTATCTGCAGTCAATCCCTTTTTATTTATTTATTTATTATTATTTATTAGTCAAATTTATTCATTGCCCTTCTCACCGAAGTGACCCAGGGCGATTTCACAACAATAAAAGCATCAATGACAGATAAAACCCATTTAAAAATTATTAATCAAGTGTAGAAAACTAGCTAAACACAAATTAAAAACTAAAAGATTAAAAGTTTATACTAAATTACAACTAAGAAATTAAGGACAAGGGGCTAAAATTAGCCAATGGGCTGGGGTCGTTATACCACCTGTCCCCCAAACCCATCCTGCCAGCCAGGTTTTCACTCCTTTCCTAAAGGACAGCAACTGGTAGGAGGTTCCATAGGGCTGGGGCAGACACAGAGAAGGCCTTCTTTCTAGTGCCAGAGAGGTGCGCCTCTCTGGCCGATGGCACAACCAGAGAGCCTCTCTGGTCTGCTCTTGTGGGACGGACAGATGTCCTTGGGGTGATGCAGTCTCTTAAGTATCCTGGTCCACTACCATGTGGGGCTTTAAAAGAAATAACCTTTTACAATAGCTAAGACAATAACCAAGTTAAATTATGACAGTAATATAACAAGGGTTAACTACACTCTTTCTGCAGTGTAACTATACCTCTTCTGAGCAATCCACAACAATCTATTACTTCTATAGTTACTGTATGTGGAGTGGCTTCATTCTTTCAGTGTGTTTCATACCACAGGCTATTGACTTGTAGCATTTTGATATTGTTTTTAAAAAGATTTTTAAGTACTCAAGGGAACACATCCACATTTTGAACAGTGTTAAAATAAAATGTTACTTTTTAATACAGGGGTACGTATTTCGCTTAAAGAGCATAATACGTTCTGTGGGATTGCTCTTTAAGTGGGTTTGCTCTTTCAGAGAAACACCATTGTAAATTACCAATTGTGATTTCTGGTGGGGGGGGATGTGAACCCTGATTTAGTTGTTAAGCAAGATGACCATGAAGAGAAAATTCTGCTCTTTAAGTGAGTTAGTCTCTAAGCGAGGCACTCTTTATGCGAGGTTTTACTATGGAACTTATTTCCTCCTCACATTATCATTCAGGATCCACACATCAATTTTTCCTGGCTGCCTGATAGGTAGTGAAGAAAAGGTGGTTTTCTAACATCATAACAAAGGTAAAAATAAATTGTGGATTTACATGGTGATAGTATCTACTTTTAGCTAGGCATTTGTAGTCCTTATTTGAATTCACCTTAAGAAGCAGCCCTCACTCGGACATCTGCCATGGATTTTTGGGACTCTCTGTGCATAGTTTCTGATCTATTCACAACATCTGGTGCTTAGCCTGAGGAGGATGCCTTGTCATCAAAAGCTAGCTGTTTGTTTGCTATTTCAGGGGTCTGATAGAGGTGTTGCCTGCTCTTGCATTTATATTAAGAACCACATGGCTTTTTTCTCTTTGAGAGAGAGATAAAGACAGTAGTGGCTATACCTTCTGGGTCTGGCACATCTGTTCACTGCAACAGTATCAAGCTAGTAGAAGTTCAATACTTTCATGGATAGTTCCAATACTGCCTAGAACAGGGGTTCCCAACCTATGGCCTGCAGCCTGACACCAAACCCCAACACCATCCCATCCAGCCCATCACTGCCTCCACTGCACCCGGAACTGGTAGTGGGTGCATTTATGTTATCCGTAGAATGCATCTTTGCATGTGAAAATGCACCCACGGCTGGTGTAAACACAGAAGTGGCCGCATTTACGTTAGACATAAATGGACCCACTTCTGCTTCCAAAGGCATGGTCCGACTCATGATGCTGTCTGGGGTGTGGTCAGGCCCACAACAGGAAAAGGTTAGCCGCCCTTGGTCTAGAAGTATTTCTCCCACCTGAAGCACTAAAGACACCTTTTCTAGGCCTTACTGAAAAATGTACACCCAAAACTGATGCCAGTCCCAGAATTCTGAATCTACTGTGGCATTGATTTGCCAAGATCCAAATATCATATGTTGATGGGCTTTAGGAAGAATCATCAGTGAACAAAAATAGCCAAATCAATTAGGTTTAGGATTGTCAGGATATCAGGAGGGAGATGCTTTGGTTTGGAGTTCTGGATAAAACCACTACACTAGTTTCACCAGCTGCCTTATTAGAGATATAGTTTGACTGGGTAGTTAATACAACTACTTACCTTTGATTCAAAGCAACTCATTTAGGGTTTATTCATACATGCTTATCTATTGATGGAAATGGCATTGATTTACACATATGTATCCATCACTACAATCACACTCAAACATACAATTTGAAGACCCTTACCAAATCTTGAGTGGCTACCCCACAGGTCCAGGGGAGCCTGAGAGAAGTGGATCTCCTGGGATCCATTCAGTGTGAATTCACCATCACAGATAGAGAAGATTCCACTTGATGCAGAAGAGGGAGGAGAGTCTGATAGTGAGAATAAGAGGGGTAGAGTTGCAGGGCTTAGGCTGCCATCATCCATATTGATGAAGAAGAAATGTGGGAAGAGGCAGTTACGGACTGGAGGGTCAAACAGAGGGTTGAGGATGAGTGAAACCACCATATCCCACCCAGCCCATTCAGCTGTGGAAGAGGTCAGGGACCCGGGACTTTCACGTCCTCTTGTGCAATACACGGTGGCCAGTATCCTATTCAAAGTTTAAGCATGTAGAATTCCAATGATAGAAGCTGCCACAATGATCTGATGAGAAGATTATCATGTTTTGTGCCTGGACAACCAGGCATAAGACCACAACTTTGTCAGGTCATTGTGGCAGCTTGCACAATTGATGTTCTGCACATGTAAAAATTGAACAGTACACTGGCTAATGCTTTTTTAGTAAATCGAGTTCATGCATTCAGATTGCAAGTCCAGTTTGAGTAGTAAAATGTACAGAAAGACTAATTTTACCATGATAGTCTCAATACCCTTCCAAACAACCTTTTCTTTTAAAACTAGTGTTCCAGAGGAACAATAAAATAACCAATAATTTCCCTATATTTCTTTTAGGATGATTTTTCATTCAGAGCAGGATCTTTTACCTTTTAATATCAAAATTTCAAAATATTTGCAAATACCTTTTCTACTTCAGAAAGTCCAAGAGCAAGGAGGACAGCCTACTATCACATAAATCTTCAAGACCCTGCCACCCTTATTATTTCCACATAATTCCTTTTTCCAATTCTTAAATCTAAATTATGCCAAACGACTGCTTCAGCAAACCAAGGTAAGTGGGATTTAACAATACTCAGGGCTAACTGTCATACCTTTCCATGTTCACAATGAGGGGATTAAAATTCCAACTATAAAAGCAGAGTGCCAGATCAAAGCCTAACACAGATTAAAAGCTATAGACTTCAAAACTTGAGATCTTGAAGAACCAAGCTTCTAAGACTAATCAGAAATTAAACTGTAGAGAGAAGTTGGTTTTGTAGAACTTTTGAAAGTCTCTGTTATCAATTCAGAAAATAAATAGGAAGTCACACAGCAGAAGGTTCTTTGCATAGATGAACAGAGAGGAAAAGGTGAAAAATCGAGAAAAAGTATAGCTATGCAGAGTCAAAATTTAAATAGCCACATTATGTGAAACTGTAGAAAATGTCTATAGCTTATTGGGTTACAATATGAGGGCCTTAAAATATAGTTTTCAACATTTTTGTTGTATGGATGTACAGTATTTGTGAGCATCTTAATTATTTTAAATTATAAGTTATTTTAATACAGGTGTACCCTTGCTACAGTGGTGGGTTCCAAACAATTTTATTACTGCACTGTGAGTGTGGTATGGTGGGCATGGGCAGGGGGGAAGCTCTGAGTTGCACCTGAATTAGGACTACTTTATTTCAAAACTTGAATGGGCGGGGTCAGCAAGAATTTCTGGTACTGGTTCTGGTGAACTGGTGCAAACCTGCTGAAGCCCACCACTGCCTTGCTAGTACCTAGGGTGGAGCACAACAACAAAAATACAACTTCCCATAAAATAATGAGTGAAGGAACAAACAAACCATAAAATACTAAAATGGTAATTAAAATTAACAGCAACAAAACATTAAACATCTGTCATCACAGGACAGATTTTACTGCTATCTAAGCAGAAAGAAGAGATAAACATTCCCAGCATTCTACATCAACTAGAATACGGAACAGGGCCTTCAATGATGGTTGAAATTCAACAGCAGGAGGTTCATATGGGAGGAAATAATCTTTCTTATATCTTAATTTCAAGCAATTTAGAAGTCCATAACTCAAAATCAACCTGCAGGAACTGTGATGGCTTAGTGGTTAAGACTCTGAACTTGATGACTGGAAGGTCAGCAGTTCAAGACTAGTGCTGCATGATGAAGTAAGCTTCCATATCTGTCCCAGCTCCTGCCAACCTAGCAGTTCGAAAGCAAGACATTGCAAGTAGAGAAATAGGTGCCACTTTGTTGGGAAGGTAAACAGGATTCCATTTTTAGTCATGCCTGCCACATGTCCATGGAAAAGTCTGCAGATGCAGACTGCACTGGCTCTTTGGTTATAAACAGGGATGAGTATTGAACCCTCAAGTCAGATATGACTGGCTTTCAAACAAGGGCATCCTTTGTCTTTACCTGTCCCACTTTCTGCCAACCTAGCAGTTCAAAAGCAAGAAATTGCAAGTAGATAAATAGGAACTGCTTCAGTAGGAAAGTTAATAGTGTTCCATGCAATTCTGCTTCTAGTCATGCCTGCCAAATGATCATGGAAACATCTGCAGACATGAACAGCACTGGCTCTTTGGCTGTAAATGGAGATGAACACTGCCCCTCTAGAGACAGATATGAATGGTTTTCAAGCAAGGGAGACCTTTATTTTTACTATTTACACGATTGCTTGATCTGGACATTTAGTTGAAAGTGGTATGTGTATTAAGAGCCTATTCTTCCAGTAGGTCTTTCTGGAATTTATTCCATTACTTCTGAGAAATTGTAGCTCAGCTCCATTTCATTTTCTTCAAACACATGTTCTCAACAGCAACATGATTTTAGAATATCAATTTTCTTCTTGCAATCTGAGATTTAATTTGAATCACATGATAGACAACTTGCTTTAAAACAATATGCTCATGACAATAGAAGGTAGCAAACTTTTCTCATGCTCTGTAGATGCCCATTTCATTTTTGTATAAAATGTATAAAGTCCTTCTGGATTCTATTCAACTGTGATTTTATCCTTGTGGCTCATATCCTTGGTAAAGCATATTCCCACCCAAGCTTTCTGTTAATAATAGCTTTAATTTTCCTACATAGCTGCAGATGTGTTACCCTGATATATTTAAAAGTCTGAAAAACAAATTTATACCCAACTAGTTTCAGGGGAGAAAGGAAAATAATCCACCCTCCTATTGTGTAAGTCAACTGATGTGGAAATTCATTTGCCTATTTCATGCTTTACAGTCTAACCACTTACATAGAATTTGGACAAAATTCAAACATAGGTAATGTGCAACTTAAATCCCAGACTTTATGTATGTGGCACATCTTCTGCCGTGCAGCAGTGGCATTACTGAAGACTAGCATTAAGTGCTGCATTTATTATAACTAGTAAACGCAACATTTTGTAGACCAGGAGCTAACTCAAATGATCTCTTCCAAACCTTTTTGTGTATTTATCTCTCTGTCTGGGCTCAATAAGGAAAAGAAGGCTCTTGCAGGGATAAAATGCACTGTTGATTTAACTGTTATTAAAATATCTCATACAACGAGCTGATTATGAAAGCCAAGTGAGATTTCTGTTTGCTTATATATGAGATGAAATGTTAATATACATATGACAAATCAACAAAAGGAAAATGGGGTTTATTTCATCCTTTGATAGGGCAGAGGTGGGATAGTATAAGAAAAGACTTGTCAGGGTTGGTGTTTTTTTTAAAGAAGTAGGCAGACAACATACTGTATGTGTGTGGAAACTCTCCTATCCAATCTATACCCCAATAGAGAGCACACAGTTGAGTGGTGGCACACCTTGTACCTTTTAGAAGACAGTCCACACTACTACTTGTCTAGATCTATGACACTATATGTGTGTTTCAGATGGCTGCCTGTTAAAAAAATCCATGAACAAGGAAAAAAACTGGTGTGACTTGGAGTTGAGTCTACAAGGCACCATCAGTTATGTGTGTTGCATTGGGACATGCACCTTCTCAGGATCCTGAATAGATAAAGCTTTAGCCCTTGAGGTCAATCAATTCCACACAGAGGGCTGTGGTGGCTTAGTGGTTAAGACACTGAGTTTGATAACTGGATGGTCAGCAAATGAGCAGTGAGTTCCTGACTCTGTCCCAGATCCTGCCAACCTATCAGTTCAAAAGCAAGTATAAATAGATATGAGTGTCAACCCCTAGAGTTGGACATGACTGGCTTTCAAGCAAGGGAGAACTTTACCTTTTCCTTTTATCTTCCTGGAAACACTTTTCCTGATTCCCACCATTTCATGGATCCTATGCAATGAAAGCTGCTGTCACCAAGGTTATATCTTTCCCTTCTTTAGAGAGTATGGCATGCAGGGAGAAAAAAGACATAATGCCCCATCTATAAAACCAATACCAACAACCCCACCCCCTTACTCCCATTACACACATTGCTGGAAGAGCCTGTGTGGTGATCTTTCCCTTAGTATCTCAGTGACTGGAATATCCAGAAACAACCTTAAGTTTTATTGAAGGCCTCAATTGTATGTATCTTTTGTTTTGGTGTCAGCAGCCAGGGCACTGATATTCTGCATTCATTTCTATTTACTTAGTTGAAATCATTAACCCAGGGATTCTCAACTTGCGGCCCGCAGGCTAGATGTGGCCTGTGGCACTATTTCATTTGGTCTCCCACCACCTCTACCACACCAGGAATTGCTATGTGGTGTAGGAAGGGCAAAATGGCCGTCCAACCCCTGAAGCTGTCTAAGGGAGCATAACCTAGCCCCCGACTTAAAAAGGTTGAGAACTTTTGCATTAACCCTTGTCTACACCATTGTCTAAGCCAATGTCTAACCATTGTCTGTGGTGGCTCAAGTGGTTAAGATGCTGAGCTCACTGACTGGAAGGTTGGAGTTTGTTTCCCAGGTACTGCATGATGGAGTGTTCTCCTGTCTCTGTCTCAGCTCCTGCCACCCTAACAGTTCTAAAGCAAGAAATTGCAAGTAGATAAATATGGACTACTTCGGTGGGAAGATAAACAGTGTTCCATGCCTGCCACATGTCCACGGAAACATCTGCAGATGCACACAGCACTCACTCTTTGGCTATAAACAGAGATGAACACTGAACCCTGGAGTCGGATACGACTGGCTTCTGAACAAGGGTGACTTTTACCTTTACCTAAAGCAGAAGAGTAGCGTGCCTTGGCGGGGCCCCGTATAAAAATCTTTTGGGGGCCCTTAGGAAGGGTAAAGATTTGTTTTGTTTACGCACGTTGGGGGCCCCCGTGACCCGGGGGCCCCGTATAATTGATACGGCAGATACGGCGGTAGCTACGCCTCTGACCTAAAGATCTTTTATCTTATGAATGTTAGATGTAACACAAAAGATCTGTTGTTTCACCCTGGGGGCAACCTGATGCTCTTCCTTCGGTCCTGTATACATCTCCAAAATTCTAGATATTCCAGAAATCTATTTTGGTTCATACTTCCAAAGGAAATGGACAATCCAAGTAAGATAAATTTAACTTTGGAGTGCAGCAGCAGCTAACTATAGCTGTGGGCCAGTTGATTCAGCTTTGGCAAACATACTGAGATACATTTTCTTCACAACATGATCACATTGGGAATACAATTATATGATGTTGTCACAGCCAAATAGATTTGTATATGTCTGTTTCAAGGACACTATAAATGTCAGAGAACAACACTGAAGCCAATTCAGACTCAGGGTAACTTCATGCTTGTAGTCACATGCATATTGGCATAGGAAGGGGAATGTACCTGTTATTGGGACTACTGCTGCCACTAGAGACTGTCTAACTAGGGCACGTAATGAATCCCTGGGGGATTCCCTCAAGAAAAAAAATTGTGTGGGTCCCATCAACTAGATGCAGTTACATTGCATCTCTGAGATCATATTTTGCTCCTGGCAATTGGAAAGCATGGAATTGCAAGTAGATACATAGATACTGCATCAGCAGGAATGGTAACAGTGTTCCGTGCACTCCAACATCTAGTCATGCCTGCCACATGATCACAGAAACATCTGCAGAAGAAGACAATGCTGGCTCTTTGGCTGTAAATGGAGATTAACACCATCTCTTAGAGTCGGATACGACTGGCTTTAGAGCAAGGGTGAAATTTTTATTGTTTGCATTTATGTTTCTTAATTTCATCTAAATGAACAGAACCTGTTAAGCAAAACTGAGTAGGAATGGGTTTGAGATGAAAAGCATTGTCAAAATGGGGATGAGTTTGTTTGGGGGAAAAAACATGGCTTGCTCTGAACACCACCAATTGCTTGCAAAAACAGTTTCCATGAGGGATAAATGACACCTTTATACAAGACGCCTGTTAGGCTTAATTTAAACAGATTTTATAAACGTGTGTTGGTATTATGATATTGTTTGTAATAATAACACTAACGCATCTGCTCCATCTTTGCACAGTTACCTAGACTACCTTCCCTGACACCACACTTTGATAATAATCTCCATCTGTTCTGCTGTGTTTGTCATTTCTTTTCTCCATAACCTACTGTGACAGAGGCTTCATTTGCCTAAACTTATCTTGGCAACTTGTACTTCATTAGAAAGAATCCTGCAATCATCAATTAAAGCTTTTTCCTATCTGGCCATGCATAGCTAAGCTTCATAAATCATTATTTCACTTTCCATTTTCCAGCTCCTGGAAAGGTAACATTATTGAATTCAGATCACCGGAATAGACTGGTACTAAAATGTTTATTGACCAGCTTTTAGGCACTCAGCTCTCACTTTTGAATGAAGACAGTAATATTAGCTAAAGCTTTCGGATTTTTAAAAAAGGATGTCACTAATATATTTTATACATTACTATAAATACACCAGATGGCAGGACATTCGAAGAAATCACTGGCAGGGAGGGGAAACATTAGCATACAGTTACTTTCTCCTCTACCCTTTGCTTCGTTAGCACTAGCAAACAAAAGGTTGAGAACATTTTTGCTGTCAACTACACACCTGGGACTCACCATTCATTTCAGGGAAAGCAGGAGGCATAAAATAGTTGAGCCCCCCAACAGCTTTCTCATTCTTTCTGTCCTTTAATCTCCTATTTATATTATTTACCTCTCCTATGATTGGAAGGCTTCCTGTGGCCTTTGTCAGGCCGGTTATATATATCAGGAATCAGACCTTCTATATTTACCTGGACAACAAACAATGGCTTCTACTTGCTGCACTGCCAGCTATTTGATGGATTTCTGTGTTCTCTCATTCCTCTTGCTTATGGACCAATGAGGCAGGAAGAACAGTATGGTTTTGAGGGGAAATGCTGTGAGGGTGATTGCAGTAAAGAAGCAGGTTGGAGGGCTACACAGAAATTGCTCAGGGAGGCTACATGCAGCTTTTGGGCTGCGGGTTGGGGACCCCTGGCTTAAATAGTCCAAATGAACTATACTAGAATCCAGTTATGGTTTGGTGATACTAATTTTCAGGCATTGAAAGTACTTTTCTATTTTGGAATGTTTGTAGGGCTATTCTTGTTTCAGATTGTTTTGGGTGCAGTCCCTCAAAACGTCAGTAACTTATTGAAAACACAATGAAAATACAAAAGAAATAGGTAATCTTCATTCACCTCCCTTTCAGAATCCCAGTTCTTTCATATTGCAGAGGCTGTTCTGTTCAAAAGTCACATAACACTCCAGAAAAAAAAAGTCTTTTTATGTATTCCACCACCACCATCATTTGGGTTAGTAGGCCAATCCCTACTAATTTTAGGTTTTGTCTTGTAATGCTCATAGAGCCATCACTTATCTTTTTGGAATTTATTCAGACATAATAGTAATAATAATTTCGTATCAGAAATTATTCTGGGTTGAAAGGATTTTTCTTGAGAAATGAGGCTCCTTTCATGTCCCCATGAGCTGGGACAGAGACTGGTACTCGATCCTCCATGCAGTAACTGGGTCTCAAACTGTCAACCTGCCAGCCTTCCAGCTAACAAGGCAAACTTCTTAACCACTGAGCCACTGTTCAGACATGACAGAATGTAATCTCTCCCCTGCCCCCGGACAAGTGACATTACAACCATTTAACTATATTAACTTGTATGGGTGTTTAATTAAAGAGACCCATCTGACCATAGACCCTGCCATCTTCTTCTTCCATGGCTAAGCCAGACATGAAACTGCCAAAATCAAGCTACCTTCTGGTGAGTTCATTCTGCAGTTCCTTTGGCCTGACCTATTGTGAGAAAGATTAACCGGCACAAGGTGGCCATTGTCCAGGGTGTGCCCGATTGTGGTTTTATAATACCACAATCTTTTTTTTTTTTAAATTTTTATTAGGCATTTAAAAAGAAATACAAAAATACAAAACAAGACAATTATAAAGATATATATAACCATGAAGATCATGTAACATTTTTCTCCAAACAATTCAATGTTGCATTTGCCACATTTCTTTGAACATAATCTTCTTCACGTTGTTATCATTCACAACATTGACATCACCCTTGTGTTATTTACAATGTCCGGGGAATTCTGTATTTTCACAGTTTCCAAAAGTCATTCTGATCTTGTACAGGGGGTAAAGTACAAGGGACTAAAGTAAGTCTTTACGCTGATGACACGTTAATAACGGTGAAGCATCCAACAAAAATTATTTCTAAGGTTAATAAGCATTTGAAAGACTTTGAGGAAGTTACGGGGTTAAAAGTTAATTGGGAAAAAACAGAAATGATTTTAATTAATGGAAATAAAGGGGATGAAGAATTAATAAAACGGACCTATAATGTACAGATTACACAGAAAATGAGATATTTAGGGGTAATGTTATCAGATAAAACTGGGGAACTTAAAGGTTTGAACTATGGCGGACAAAAGAAAGAGATGGAAAAGAAAATATCACAGTACAATAAATTAAGTCTGTCATGGTTCGGTAGAATAGCTTTGTGTAAGATGATGTTGCTACCCAAATTGAATTTTTTGTTCGATGTTTTGCCGTTAAAACACACAGATAGGGAGTTGAACGAGTATCAAAATATGATCAATAGATTCTGCAATGGAAATCGAGGAGCTAGAATAACTAAATCGTTGTGGTATGTGGCACAAAAAGAGGGAGGTTTGGGGATTCCAAACATTACTAAATACTATAGAGCCTTCCAAATAAGAAATATTATAAAAATATTAATTAGAGAAGAAACATTGAAAGGAAAGGAAAAATTGAAAGGAAAGACTTTTCGAAGTTTGGTAAGGCACAGTTTTTATGGGAAGGGAAGGAAAAAGGAAAAAAGAAGGCTCAGGGATTGATGCTAAATTCGACAATACAGACATGGAGCAGAGTGAGAAAAGAACTTACTTTAGGAATTTCACCGATTTTAGAGGTGGAGGATTTTCAGAACTTTCCAATTAAAATTGATAAAAAGATCAGGGATATATTGGTAGAAAAGAAAGTAATATTATTGAAAGACTGGGTCAATACTTGCAGAGACCAGGAGAAAAGGCGCGAGCTGTATTTGCAATTGCAACTGGATTGGTTCAAGATTCTTCAGATTAATAATTGGAATAAGATATTTTTATGGGAAGATGGTTTAAATAGAGACTGCACGGAATTTGAGATACTTTTGACTAGAGTTAGAAACGGGGAAATGGGAATTAAAGGAATAGTAAGCAAAATTTATAAAATTTTGAATAAGAGTCAAGAAATACAAGAGGTGTTGAGACAAAGCTGGGAACAAGAATTAGATACAAGGATAACAGAAACAAAATGGCAGAGGATTTGGAAAAGAAGGATAATGAGAACAATGTCGGTTAGAGTTAAAGAGCATAATCATAAATTAATATGGAGATGGTATAGGACCCCAGTCGTCTTGCATCGAATGTATAATAACCTAAGCAATCTATGCTGAAGGTGTAACAAAACAAAGGGAACATAAGAACATATGTGGTGTAGTTGTGATGCATTAAAAGCTTATTGGGAAAGAATTGAAAAAGAATTGGAGAATATACTAAATGTGCAAGTTAGGCTGGGGTCAGATACAATTTTGCTAACCGACGTTGATGATTTTGACATGAATAAGGACAATAAAGAACTGCTGGCCATAATGTTGACTGTTGCGAGACAATGTATAGCTAAAAGTTGGAAAAGTAAAGAAAAAACAAGTATACAAGATTGGTATAAGCAAATGTGGGACTTGGCATTAAATGAAAAACTTACTTGGGAGTTAAATTGTAGGAGAGGAAAAGTGCAAAGTAATAATTTCTGGAGGATCTGGGAACCTTTTATAAGTTATACTCTGGGGGGAAAAAAAATACCACAATCTTTGAGGAGGCTCTTTCTCAGTGCTGGGCAGCCAAAAAAATTTCTACCACATTGTGCACAGAGTCGACATGATGGGCGGAGACAACATCATGATGTCATGGGCAGAGCCAACATCATGATGTCATGGACAGAGCCAATGACATGGGTGGAGTCAAAGTTTAAAAAAATACATAAAAATACATTACACATAAAAATGCAAATGAAATACACATAAAAACACATACAAATACAAATTAAAATACACATTAAATAGACATAAAAACACATAAATACACATTAAATACAAATTAAGGTAAAGGTTTCCCTTGCTCAAAAGCCAGCCATATCTGACTCTAGGGGTCAGTGCTCATCTCTGTTTCTAGGCCGAAGAGCCTGCGCTGTCTGCTTCTGCAGACATTTCCATGGTCATGTGGCAGGCATGACTAGACACCGGAGTACATGGAACACTGTTACCTTCTCACCAAAGTGGTCCCTGCTAGGTTGGCAGGAGCTGGGACAGAGACGGGAGCTCATTCCATCCTACAGTACTCGGGAATCGAACTGCTGACCTTCCACCTCCCAGTCAGCATCTTAGTGACTTGAGCCACTGCAGTCCTTTTAAATAGACATAAAAACACATAAATACACATTAAATACAAATTAAATAGACATAAAAACACACAAAAGCACACACTAAATACATAATCCACCCACCCACCCAAAACCCAAACACGAGTCACTTACCCTGGGGAGCAGAGCAGGTGGCAACAGCAGCGGTGTTGCACAGCTTGGCCCGGCAGCACTGCCTAGTCCGGTCTGGTCCAGCCCAGCCTTGCAGCATGGCCTGAGTTGGTGGTGGCGCAGCCTGGCCTGGCCCAGCCCGGCAGTGCGCCATGCCCTGGCCTAATGGCGAGCATCAGGTGGCATCATTGGGCATCAGCATCGGTGGTGAGTGGTGGTGATTGTCTTTGGCATGGCGTGGTGTGGCGGTGCAGTGTCTCAAGCAAGGGCCACCCCACCACCACTGCCCGCACCTCCAAGGAGGCCATTGAGGGCCTCTCCGGATGCCTGACTCTGCAGCCCAAAATGGCTGCTGGTGAGTGAGCATGGGTGAAACTACCAATTGACCAATGCATGCTGAGTACTGGAGGCACGCATGTGTCAATTGGTAGTTTCATGCATGCACACTCACCAGCAGCCATTTTGGGCTGCAGAGTGTGGTAGCCAGTGAGGTGACCGAACCAGTCACCTCAAAAAATGGTAAGCACCCTGGGTGGTCTCTCGGGAAGGTTAGTACCACCACCACCTTGGGAGACCATCCGGGATTCTTACCACTGGTTCTATAGAACTGGGGCTAACCAGCCTATGCCCACCACTGCTCTTTCTGTGTACTTTCTTCCAAAGGAACACTAGGATAGCATAAATAAAGTTTGAAATATTTTTCCTTAATAGGAACTCACTGAGTTGTTCATTGCTTTGTGGCAATCAAATTATCATTATCCAAAAAAAGTAGTTCAATGGGTTACATTTTATTAACATTGCCATACCAGTCAGAAATATACAAGGAAATACTCTAGACTTCCCTATAGTGACCAGTTCTCATATTTTACTTGGAAAATACTTATAAGAATAGTAACAAAGGTAAAATAAACAATTGCTCCCTTGCCATTTCATATTGATAAAGAGAATGGCATTGAACTTGAAAAAAATCTGATAAGGTTGACCTCAAAACTTTTTAAAATTATATTGAAAAATAAATTTCAAATGTAAAATGCTCTTCACAGCATCCAGAAAGTAACATTTGAAATAGTTGTACTCCCATGGCATATAATTGGTTACATGTAATTCTGTTAGGGGCTGTGGGTGCTCAGGTAGTTAAGACACTGAACTTGGCAACTGGAAGGTCAGCAGGTCAGCAGTTCAGGATCCAAGTACCACACAACGGATTGAACTCCTGTCTCTGTCCCAGCTCCTGAAAACCTAGTAGTTTGAAAGCAATACATTGCAAGTAGATAAATAGGGACCACTTCAGTGGTAAGGTAAACAGTGTTCCATACATTACTGTGTCTAGTCATGCCTGCCACATGTCCATTGAAACATCTACAGATGTAGACAGTGCTGGCTCTTAGGCTGTAAAAAGAGATGAGCACTGACCCCTAGAGTCCCATATGACTGGCTTTCAAGGAAGGACAACCTTTTCCTTTACCTTTAGCTAATTCTGTTAATTGTAACTAGTTACTTCTAAGTTTGGAATTAATCGATCAATGTTTTGATGTGGATGAGATTATAGCTGTTGTATCCAGGGACAAAACTGTGTCATTACAATTAGCATTAGATCAGTTCCTATTCCTTGCGATGACATTGAGACAGTGGTGGGCTGTCGATTTTTTTTACTACCCCGCCATGATGTCATGACATCATGGGCGGAGCCGATGACATGATGTCATGACATCATGATGTCGTGGGCGGAGCCAACATCATGACGTCATGACGTTGTGGGTGGAGCTAAAACTAATAATAAATAAATAACATAAAATGGCTGCCTGGAACTGTGCCTGCATCAAACCTCCATTTAATGCATGCGCAGTTCTATTTTTTAGTGCACATGCGTCAAATAGACGTTTGACACATGTGCACTAAAAAATAGAACTGCGCATGCATCAAATGGAGGTTTGACGCATGCACAGTTCTGGCTGCCCAGAGATACACTTCCGGAGGGGGGCCAGAGAGGCGACCGAACCGGTTGCCTGGGTGTTTGCCACCCCCCTGGCGACCCACTCCTGATGAGTGCTACCGGTTCAGGCGAACCAGTAACAACCCATCACTGCATTAAGAATGAAAACAAAGTTTCCACCACTTTTAATTCAGTTTAGAACCCCCTTAATAGCACTTTTTAAAAAGCCTACCACCCAAGAACACTCCATTAGAAGCAGAACAAATCTTTATCTTTGTTACATGCTTTTACATCTATATCCATTACAAGATTTCCTTGGCTATCAGCCAAGTATATATTGTCTAAATAATTTGCCATCAGCTCCCATAATTATTTTTTTCAGCTGTTAAGGTACAATTTTTAATGGAATGTAATAATTGTTGCAATTGGACACATTTGCTTGCATTTAGATGGCATACTCTGCATTGAATGCAATTAGGTTGAATTTGCAAGATCCATTTAAAAAGCAACTACAGTATTATCTTCAGCAATCAGACTGTTATTTGCACATGGATTTAAGAAAATTAATCCCATTAATCAGAGACTTTGTCATATTGTTTCAAGAGACGATAAGTCTGACCACAGGCAAAGATCATACCTTAGAGGGAAAGAAAAGAAAGAAGATTCTATTCGTTTTAGATAAAATTTGACTTTCTGGCAAAATTTATTGCAAGAATATATAAAACACATCCCAGCTCTTGTACCTGAGTCATCGAATTACTGGATATAGGTATAATTATTTCTGTTTTTTTTGTATTTCTTCTTTGGAAAGCCTTTAGGCTAAATTTATTATTGATAGGAAAAAGGTGTAAATGCAAGATGTATTTGAAGGCAGAGTAGAAACTTGCTAATAAAACTACAGAACTTTGAAATTTCTTTCTCCCCACGTAATAGTCATAGGAAAGCTCACTGGTTTAGTACTGAAGATTTCAAAGAACCTTAGATAATAAGGGCTGTCAAGACATTCTTACTTAAATCAGGAATTAAGAACCTATACACTGGAGGCCCTTCCTCATGCCAGCACCCCTGGATCTATCCCAGTCTATTTGCATACTCTCATCCCACCATGGGTCATGAATGATGGGAGTTGAAATCCAACAAAATATGGTGAGCCATATGTTACCAAAGTTAAAACAGCTTACATGTTCAGTAGAGACACAGATAATTCCTAGTTTAGCTAAGGAAACAAAAGGTTTATGCAGCCATTCACAGAGGGGAGCAAGGAGACCAAATTCATTTTTCCAAACAGCTGGTGGTGAGTGAGAATTTAGCTTTTGAGAAAAAGACCTGTAAAGAGTGGTATTAGTTCATTTATATATACAGTAATTCTTATCACACAGTTGGATAGCTTGCTCTAAATACCATTTTCATGAACAGTATGAATGAAAAGCAAAGATCTGAGAGAAGAACATGATGATTATCTCTAATGACAGGAGACATATCAAGCACTAAGGTTGGGAAATTATGCCATTCTTTTTTCTATCATCATAAAGAGCTTGCACATTTCTTGTCACACATTGCTTCCCCTGAGGTAAATGTGTAGACACTGAAATCAGCTTGAAGCATGCAGGTGTCCCATAGAGATGTATATTATTTTTGCATAAATATGTAAAAACAAAACAAATGGGTGGTATTTTTACACTTAAAGACAGCCAGGTTGTGAAGCTCATATGCATTAATATAGCAGAGAAGCATACCAGGGATACCTTGTGTTAAAATTGGCATTTATATCTCACAATTGGAAGAAAAGCTCAATTAAGGCTTTTAATCTTAGAAATGAATCTTCCTTGCCTATCCTCCTGAAAAAGCATTGATTAAATATTGAAGTCTTATGCATTCAGCATTACTGATTTCAGATCCAGGGAACAGGAAGGACTTGGGAAGAAGAAAGGACTAAAAGTATAGAAAAGCAGAGTTTCAACATTGTTTCTTGAACAATTGGTGGTGGAAGGAAAAGACCCACAGCTGTCCTTGCTGTCCTCAGTCCGTGGCCGGGCGAGAGCAGCATCAAAGTCCGGCAGGGGTGGTGGTGGTTCTTCTTAAAGCCACAGGACCCGGACACAGCTGTATTTGCTCTCCCTGGTCCATGGCTGGGTGAGAGCAGCATCCAATTCCGGAGGTGGCAGTGGCAGTTCTTCTTAAAGCCGCCGGCCCCAGACACATCTGTCGTTGCTCTCTCTGGTCCGTGGTCAGGCGAGAGCAGTGTCAAAGTCTGGCAAGGGCGGTGGCAGTTCTTTTTAAAGCTGCCGGCCCCGGACGCAGCTATCCTTGCTCTCCCTGGTCCATGGCTGGGCAAGAGCAGCATCAAAGTCCGGCAGGGGTGGCGGTGGTTCTTTTTAAAGCCGCCAGCCCCAGACGCAGCTGTCCTTGCTCTTCCTGGTCCACGACGGTATTTGACTGTATTATGATGGAAACAAAACCTTTTGAGTTCTCTGTTGTTCAAGACTACAGTATAATGCCTTCTCAAAGTTCTATCACATTTCAAGACCAAAGACGTTAGGCTGAAAGAATGAAAGGAGGCATTTTGTAATTTACTAGAGAGTTGCATAGGAATTCTCTCAAATGGAAGTGAGAAGTGGATAAAGCTTGGGGGAAAGTCCTTTAAAAAATCAACTTTCAGAATTCAAGATTGCAGAAACTGTAGTAGGAAAGGGTAATTTTTCAAAGTTCAAAAAATGAATCATCAATTTGGTCAACGTTTGTGTTTTGTTCTGTATGGTAGTTCCCTAATTTTCTTTTACATAATCAGACTCACATTTAATATGACCAATCATCCTGTCCTCTTTTCAAGCAGACCAACTGAAATAGCATCTTCTGTTGTGTTAAATAAGTATTGGTACAATTTTTAAAAAGTGTGTCATATTACTCCTAGAGCTTGCCAGTCCTTATATGCCTGCGAGAAAGAAGCACTCTCCAAATTTGCTAAGACTACAAATTAGAGTTTGCCATAGGTTAGCAAAATCCTTAAAACCTTAGAGAATCAAGACATATTGAAAAATCCATTCTGCTAGCTACACTTTAAAAAAAAAACCACTTAAAAGCATTCTTTGTGCCAAGAAGAGAAAATGCAACGAAGGTAGAAAGACATTATTACTGAGGCAAGTATTTGGCTTTTAACTGGAATTCTTTCACTGTTATTAAGGGGAGAAAAATATCCTTGACAATGATTTCTTTTTTATGACAAAAGTGCTATGTGTCATTATCTAACTTGAAGAAAAGCATTTGAACTGGGATTCAAGTTTCTTTTTAGAAAAAAAAACTGACTGTACAATAGGACTCTTGATTATATGATGACCACCAACATGTACAATCTCACATTTTGTAGGGACATGAGTTTCATTTTCATTAAATTTCTCAGAACCCCATGGGCATTCTCAGCTGTCCTACTTTCTTATTGAACTATGAGATTATATTTCTCTTTTGTGGAAAGTCATCATTTTTATTTAGATAGGCTTTTCCTCTCCTAAGTATGAATTTTCATATACTTTTTTATTTTTATTTACAATAGATTTATATACTGCTCCAATCAATTGACTCTGGGCAGTGTTAAAAAAAAACCTGTTGCATAGTTTTAGGCACCGGTTGAAGTCTGGTTATTTTTATTTACGTACAATTTTCTGATATATGCGATGGTTTATATAAATGGTTTTTTCTTCTTCAAATGCATTGTCCAGTATCCTGCTCTGCCCATGGAGTTCCCATAATCTCCTGTAATTCTGCCTTCCCTTTGCACAATTCAAAGATCAACCCTGTTCATGCTTTTGTAAGGAAACACTGCCTAGTAGTGACTGCTTCCTTGTACAAGCTCAGAGAAAGCTGTCCTATTAATGAAACAGAACTTTGTAAACATGGATACAGGCACCTGGATACGGGTCAAAGGATCTGAGGCACATTAGGTTTCTACCGATTCTCACTTCTAGGAGAGGCAAAATGGATATTTTTATAGAGAAACATCACCCAGACCCTACAAAAACTACCCATATTTTATTCCCATAACACTTAGTACTCTAAATTATTTAGTGAAGATTGCAGTGTAAAATATACTTTGGAGGTTGAGGCACCAACCACAAGCAAAAAAAAAAAAATCACAATGAAGTAATACTTTTATTGGACCATCCTAACATCAGTTCACCTGAAGGAACACTGTGATGTTTTGGTGAGTCAGTAATGGTATGATCCCATTCTGGTTCTTGCCTTTGGCAAAAGTAACTCGCACTGAATTCTGAAGACCTACTTCTCAGTAAATGTGTTTACTATTGTGCTATGAATTACCAACTCATTTGTGGCAGAATGTGATGATGAAGAAGAGAAAGAGATAGCAATATAAAAAGTTATTTTATCAGTTGTGTTCAAGATGACAGGTTCTGTAGTACTGTTTGGTATAATGGGGAGTCATAGCCATGTTGGCTGCTGAGAGAGGTTACAGTACAATCTGATGTGTATCAGACTGTGGAACGTGGAACCATAGGGCATGTGATCTGCATTCAATCTATACAGTCTTCTGTACATAAAATTAAAACTTTTATAGGGTCCAGAAGGCAAAAAGGGAAGAAAGGTATATAGATGTGTTGCAAGATCAACAGTAGAAAGTAACAACCTCTCAAATTCTTTCTTGGACACCCAGTGTCTAAAATGTTCTTTAAATTGAGGCTGCTTTGCCAACCAACTCATTCCATAAAAAATAGTGGAAATAGGGGGAGGGGTGTTAATAAAAAAGAGAGAGTCTTCTGTGTTGTAATGCTATAAAGAATGTTGTTGTTATGTGCTGTCATGTCATCTCCAACATATAACAATGCTGTGAATTAGTGACTTGCAAACAGTCCTGATGAGGTAGATTGATTCCATAAAGGAAGTCACGGCAGTGAGTTTACAAGACATGAACCAAGCTGTTGAGGGCAGGACATTTTGAAGGTCAATCATTTATAAGGTTAACATAGGTTGGAGACAAATTAACAGCATCTCACGAGAGCAGTAGCCACAGCAAAAGTTCTTCCTCTATAAATCATGTCAGAAGCAACTTAATGTTTCTTCCAGAATGACCAGCTGCTCTCATTGTTCAGGGGATGTCCAAATGAGTGTATAGTCCTCCATTTCTTTAAGGTGATTCATTCCATGTCCCTTCAAAAGGCTCCACCATCAACAAAGAGTTTCTATTCTTTTTTCATGTCCAGGTCAGACTTTAAACTGCCAAAATGAAGCCACCTTATTTGCGTTGTCATTGTTCAAACTTAAATCATCATCAGTACATTTTCTGGTAGTAATCAGCAGACTAGCAAATGAACCAGCTGCTGTACCTCTCCACATTCACATAGTGTGTTTAATTTAATTTAATTTAATTTTCACACTTATATGCCACCCAATCAGGAAACCCGACTCAAGGCGGCTTACATGACAATCAAATACAGTAAATACAGATTACATAACAATCAAACACAGTAAATACAGAATAATGCAATATACAAAATACAGAATTCAATATTATAATGATAATAGCAGGACCTTCCTCTGCCACCCGAGCCAGCATGGCTTTTGAAGCCCCCAGTAGATGGAAGTCCGGGAGTGGGGCAGTTGGCATCCTCAGCATCCAGGTGGGACTCTCCTCTGCCGCCCAAGCCAGCATAGCTTTTGAAGCCCCCGGTATATGGACGTCCAGGGGTGGGGTGGTCAGTGTGTTGTTGTCTGTCAGCAGACTCCACTTGAACATGTTGTTGTTGCATTTAGGGACTCCAACCCACAGCCTTTTCAGGGTCCCCCCAAATGACCTCAGGGAGTTTGAATTCCTCACCCATATCATTATTTAATGTTATTCCTTGTTCAGTGAAATCTTTCCTCCATCTTCAATTTTGGTTTTGCCCTTCCATACTATTAACCTCTCTCTTGATCTGAGCCAGCAGACTTGAGGCACATCCATTCAGAGGATGTTAAGGCTAATTCTATTGCTTAATTATCTCAACATCTTCTGCTACTTCTATCCTGATCTTAGGTGGAGCAAAATCAACAAGAGGATATATTTCTCAACTGGTGTAAGTTTGAACCATCCTGTCACTATATGCAATGTTTCATTAACAGTGATGTCAACTTGTTTTGTGTGTGCAAATGTGGACTGGGGCAGCATACTCTGTTGCAAAGACGCTCAGGTCCAAAATAGATATATGCAGCATGGGTGGTTGGCTGAACTCCCCATGTATATTTTGTCAACTTCCTGATGACATTGTTCTCCATACTAACTTTAGCTTTGGTATTCAGACAGTGTTAAGGGTTTCTATGGCTTGGAAACTTTTTAAGTTTGCATATTTTGAATTACTGTGCAACTAGACAAGCCTGACAACAGATTAAATTAGGTATGCAGGATTTGCCTTATCTTTTCTCACTTTCTTTCCATTGAGCAAACAACTTATGCTTTGAGTTCAGTCCTTTCCTAGGTGCTTGGATGCATACTACAAAAGATTCATAAATACACATCATAGTTAAAGAAGAAGAGCACCAAACTGACACATTTCTGGATCTGTTCCAGGAAAGCACTTTAACTTTTTAATCAGCTTTCACAATGACACTAACTCTAATCTATTGCCTGGATCAGTTCATAAACATACCTACCTACCTACATAAATACCTACCTACCTACCTACATACATACATGCATACACACACACACACACACACACACACACACACACACACACACTTTCAGGATCCCTCAATTCAAACAGATTTTATACCTGAGAAGTTGATGCATCCCCACTTCCTACATCAAGTTTCTCATATGGCTGACTTTCTTTTTAAAATTATGTGACTGCACAACCTCAGTTTTTGCTGCTCTTTTTTTAAACTTTATATAAGTTCAATGGCCACTTATGTTCATCTATTTTGCTTCAACTATATTCATTTTGCTGTTTATTTCTTTGAATATTTTATGCAGGGGAAGAATAGCATTTCTCACACACAGGCTTTTGATGGTAGATTTGTACTTGCTTACAGACCCCTGGTCAACCTGAAGAGTAAAACAGACATTGCACCCAAAAATTTAGGCCCAGGGAGTGGATCTTGTTTCAACCTCACATGTGAACTTTCTCCCCATGCCTATCCTAGCAACACTATTATAGTAAAGGCAAAAGTCTCTCTTGCTCAAGAGCCACTCATGTCCAACTCTAGCATGACTAGATGCTAGACTAGATGCTGGAGCACATGGAACACTGTTACATTTCCCGCCAAAGTAGCACTTATTTAACTACTTGCAATTTCTTACTTTCAAACCAGTGATGGGATGACAAAAATTCTACTACCACGCCATGACGTCACGGACGTCATGGGCGTGGCCAATGTCATGACGTCATGGCCGAAGCCGACGTCATGATGTCATGACGTTGTGGGCGGGGCCAAAAATAAAAATAAATAAAAAATAAAAATAAACATACACACACACACCCCTCCCTCTCAGCCCACCCACCCAGACACAAATAAATGAATAAATAAATAAATAAATAAAAACAACCACCCACCCAAAACACAAATAAATTACCCCTCGCTTACCTTTCTTGGGACCCGGCACCCCGACTGCGTCCACAGCCACCGCCGCCGGAGCTGCCTGCACCCCTGTGGCCTCCTCCTCGGGCCGGTACCTTTTTAGCCCGGCTCCGGCCATGGCCAGGGGCGGCAGGCAGCAGTGGCTCCAGCCGTGGCTCCAGCCACGGCCGCAGAGCCTCCCTGGGCTGTCCCCATGCCGCACCACCGCCGCCTGCATTCCTCCTCCGCCAGGCGCCGCAGCCGGGCTAAAAAGGGACCGGCCCAAGGAGGAGGCCACAGGAATGCAGCCAACGGCAGCTCCGGCGGCGGCAGGCAGTGGTTGCAGGCACCCAGCCCACAGGCCGGCGCCCGGCGGAGGAGGAGGTGTCAGCGGTGCGCCGCGCCGGGCATCCCCAGGGCATAGGGCTTGTCGGCAGCGGACGGCCCAGGCAGCCCTCAATGTGCCGCGGGGGAGGTGCCCTTCTCAGAGGGCTGGTGCCGCCTCCGCCGTCCTGAAAGCTTTAAACAATTTTTTTTAAATTGGAGCTAAAATGGCTCCAATTGACTGCGCATGTGCAGAAACTCAATCTGACGCATGCGCAATGTGTCAGATTGAGTTTCTGCGCATGCACAGTCAATTGGAGCCATTTTAGCTCCGATTTAAAAAAAAATTCTTTCGGTGAGGCGTCCGGAACCGGACGCCCCAAAAGTGGACTCCCCTCCTGGAGAACCCTCCAGAATTGGTCCTACCGGTTCCAGGGAACCGTCTGGAACCGGGGACATCCCATCACTGTTTCAAACTGATTGGTTGGCAGGAGCTGAGACAGATGACAGGAGCTTACTCCGTTGTGCAGGACTCGGGTCTTGAACTGCTGACTTGCCAAGCTCATTTTCTTAACCACTAAGTCGCCATGGCCCTCAGCAATACTATTATAGAATCAAGTAAAGTTCATATATCTATTCATTTCCCAATGTGAGATATACCATCTTTCATCATATCAGAAAACAAAATAAAATAAACAAAATAAAATTTAAAAACAAACAAACACTGTAGCACTTTAAAGACTAACTGCTATATTTTTATTGTTAGCTTTCGTGGATCGTTTTATTTTATTTTGTTTTGTTTTCTGATATGCCTGAACCACAGACTAACATGGCTGCTATTCCAAAATATCCATCTTTCATCATTAATCATTTTATACAAAACAAAGAGGCCAGTCTCTTTGCAAAAGATTGAATGGATTGAAACCTAATGTCATAAATGGGGAACATTCTGTCTGACCTCAGGGAAGCTGTTATTTAACAAAAAGACTGGGAAATGGGGAAAATTTAAAGATGTATTCACTGAGAGTGTAAAATCTGTCTCCTATGTCTTGACCAGCAACAAAGAGGGGTGAGGGATTTTTAAAAAACCTCAGTAATATTTCAATCAACTCATCTATGCATGGAAGTCCATATCAATGCACTTTTAATTTTCAAGAGCTCACCAACAGCTCTCTATTCTCTCACACAGCGGCTATGAACTACAGTCATACATTGCATAACAAAAATAATTTGTTCTGCAAGGCTGCTCGCTAAGCGAGTTTTTTGCTATGCGAGGGTTTTTTTGCATAGCAAAAATTCCTATGGAAAAACTCACATAATGAGCATTTCTATGGAAAAACTCGCATAGCGAAATTTTTTCGTTATGTGAGTATTCCCCATAGAAATGCTCATTATGTGAGTTTTCCCATAGGGAAAGTCCGACTCGCATAATGAAAATTTTCGTTATACAAGTCGGATTGCTTTTTGAAAAACCCGCTTGTTATGCAATTTTTTTGCTAGGTGAGTTGCTCACTAAGCGTGGTTTGACTGTATAGCTTTTCATCATAATATGCATGAGAGTCTGCTTAACTGGTGTTGCAGTGGTTAAACTGCTGTCCTGCAACCAAAAGTTTGTGAATTCAATCCTGACCTGGGCTCAACGTTGACTCAGCCTTCCATCCTTCCAAGGTTGATTAAATGAGTACCCAGCATGTTGGGAGCAAAATGTTAATTAACTTGTAAACCACTCAGAGAGTGCACTAGGTGCTATAGGGTGGCACATAAGTATGATTGCTTTGCTTTGCAAGATATTCTTATAATCTCTCAAAAATGTGTGTTAAATGACTACTGTTAAGATAGTGATCAGTGCTTTGAACTTCTGAATTTAAGTTCTTCAACATCTCCTTTTCATCTCACATATTCATCATATCTATCAGGAAAGACAATACTCAATGTAATTTATAAATTGGGCTTCATTCCATGAGACTTTGTGCCAAAAGAATATGTATTAGCCTTTAAATTGCTGCAAGATTCTTTCCTGATATTAATGCAAAAATATAAGAATCAGCTTACACTGTGTAACTAACTGGAAAGCAGGGAAGTATTACATTATTTAACAAAAATAAATCTAAATGTTAGGTTTCAAAGAGAAATATATGGATGTAGTGCACATTGGTTGCCATGGATAGAAATATACATAAAAATAATTAAACCAGAATGTAAAGTTAGTATCAAGATGAGCATGTGGAAGAACAGAAGAGGACTATTTGGAGCACAATCTCATTTGGCAGAATACGTTTAACAGCAAGTTTCACTTCTGAGTAATCCAGAAATGTTGCAAAGTTAACGACCAAAACTCCAGATGGAAACATCTAACACGTAAGCAAATGTGAATGGGTGTATTTTGAAACAGAAGAAATAACACATGTCTTTGGAGAACCAATGTGTACCAAAGCTATATTTTCACTAAGAAATCTAGCATTTACATTTTTGTGTGTGCACTTTCTCCCCCTTCCATACATCTCTGGTACATGCTGAATAATAATCTTGTCAAACTGATGCACAGCTTGACCTCAGAAGAACCATATATATATAAACAGTAAAAACACTGAAGAACACTGCATTGCATTCTTGCATTCTCACCATCACCACAATCAACTATCTTCTCTTTGTCTAAATTGTGAGGTAGATGAAGGAACAGGTGCTTATTGGTGATGGATGTGTCATCAGACACAGAGAAGCACTAAAATATTCCCATCCTTTGTACTTTTTTCAGCTATTATTTGGTCTTGGATTTCCTCTTAGCAATCTCACAGTGGTTGGGAAAAACTGCAAATGGAACTGGCCATGCAACCTGTGTTGAGTAAATAATGTATAGAGCCATACAAAGGCCACCAATCAAAGTTGTCCCCTTAAGTAGCCAGGATATTAAAATCTAACATCAGTGTAACGAAAAGTGCTTTCTCTGAACACAGGGAAGTGAAATAAACCAGAGGGAATCACTTTAGCTTGGCATTACCAAACAGTTACTGTTAGTTTATGAAGAGCTTACAAACTCTCCCCCCCCCCCCGCCCTGCAAACTAGCTGTCCTTGTCACAGTTAGGCAGTTATTAATTCACTGACGTTGAAATCTGGGACACAGACGTGGTCATGGACCTATTTAGAGACAGAAAGGTTATATTCAACAGACATTACACTATGGTTTATTTCAGTTTAATAGTGCTAGAAGAAAATTTCACAGCTTCCAAAAACACAGCTGTGGGTAACAGCCTTCTGTCCCTTTAGGTTATGCAGGAAATTAGCCCAAAAGCCTACTGTTCTGAAATCACAGTGGGTATGCTCATATATTCACAGTAAAGCAAGGCTTGATTTTCTCACCCATGAAATTTAATAAACTCAAGTTAGTACGCAACTCTAGATTTTGATTTCCTCACTGTCCAAAGAGTGACTTGTTAATGACTTAATTTCACAGTTAAATCTACCTTTCATTCAAGCTATAAACAAGGTATACCTTACTTGAAGCCAGTAGTGGGCTCCAAAAATTTTTTACTACTACACTGTGGGCATGGTATGGTGGGCATGGCCAGGGGAGAAAGCCCTGCGTTGCACCTGAATTAAGACTACTTTATTTCAGAACTTGAATGGGTGCAGCCAGTCAGAATTTCTGCTACCTGTTCTGGTGAACTGGTGTGAAACTGCTGATACCCACCACTGCTTGAAGCCCATTTTCACATCGTTTTTTCTTTTCTTTTCTTACAAGGGACAGCTTATAGCCAAATGTATGCATTTTGTTGTTGTTCAGTCACAGAGTCGATTCCGACCCTTTGTGACCCCATGGACCACTGTCTGCTAGGCACTTTTGTCCTCCACCATCCTCCTCAACTCGCTCAGCTCTATGCCCATTGTCTCTACAATACCATCTAGCCATCTCATTTTTAGCCGCCCCCTTCTTCTTTTGCCCTCGACCCTTCCTAGCATCAAGGCTTTCTCAAGTGAATCCTCTCTTCTCATTCACTGTCCAAAGTACTTTAGCTTCATCTTCACTATTTGACCTTCTAAGGAGCAGTCAGGGTTGATTTCTTCTAAGATTGACCTATTTGTTCTTCTTGCTGTCCAGGGGACTCTCAAAACTCTCCTCCAACACCACATTTCAAAGGCATCTATTCTGCGCTCAGCTTTCCTTATGGTCCAGCTCTCACAACCATACATTGCCGCCGGGAATACCATTGCTTTGACTATACAGATTTTACACATAGCAAAATTATTGTATAAAACCTCACATCTGAATGGTCAAATCTTCATAGTCCACTGTCCCCATTGTTCATGCCTAGTGAAACTTTCAAGGAAAAAATGTAGCCTAGAGGGGGCTTCTTTTTCTAACTGCTACTTGAACTAGGCCACACATGACCACATTTTCTTGCTACTGATTTTGCAGGAAAGATATGTGAGATTCAAAGAAATCTTCATTTGGTGGTGCTGTGCACAATTCAAACATAAAAATTCAGACAGGTTGTTTTTCAACTGCCAAAACCAAAAAGAGACATACTAAACTTACATAAAACCGAGACAAACCAAATTTTTATAATACAGTGGTACTTCATTTAGAAATCACAATGCATTCCATGGGATTGCCCTTTAAGTGAGTTTGCTGTTTAAGCAAAACATCATTGTAAGTGACCAATTGTGACTTTTGGCAGGGGAGGGGGGGAATTGTGAAACCCAATTTAGCTGTTAAGCGAGTTTTTGGTTGGTTTTATTTGTTAAGTGAGATGACAATTTAGAGAAAATTCTGCTCTTTAAGCAAGTTACTCTCTAAGCAAGGCACTCTTTATGCGAGGTTTTACTGTATAGTCTGTCTGTCCATCCATATGAGAAAATTGCATTCAAAAAAGTAGACATGAAAGAAAATTCATATTAAAAATGTCAGAGTATGAACTTACTTCTCCAATCATTTTTACTTAAGTTTTTTCAGAAATAAACAAACACTTTGTGATTGTTTCAAAATCATCATATGGAATTTTCTTGTCCTGCCAGTCTGTCTTTTACACTTTCTTATCAGAAGTATATTGCTAAATGTTTTCCTAACATTGTCATTCCACTGCTTGGTTAGAAAAGACACTGTTTAACATGGGAATTGAATATTAGAAAAGGCATAGTTCATGAAAATAGATTCTGGAGAATTTGGCGACAATTTGTAGAATACGTAATGGTTAAAAATAGAGGTATTAAGCCTGTACCAGAACAAATTAATTTTTGGAAGATGTGAAATGTTACAACCCCCCGGACAATGGACAACGTATATAGCATAGTGGTGAACTTTGGAAGATTGTTGTTAAGATGTAAAAGAAGCAGATAAATGTATTATGTAATAGTATGTTAGAAATTTACACTTGTACAAGCTTCTGCAGAAATGGTAATTTTTTATTATTGTCATTTGCTTTATATTTGTATTTTATTTTCTACATATGATATGTATTCTAGGTTAACTTTTGTTGTAGTTTTTCTTTTGTATTCTTTTTCTGTAAAACTTATAAATAATTTTTTTTAAAAAAAAGACACTGTAATTTATCATTCTCACTTCAATTGTTAGGGTTAACCCTTTTAGAAAATGCTTCAGGGATGAAAAGGGTATTGTTGCCCTTATCTCCACCTTTCATTCTCCTTTAAAGTCCCAGTTTCTAATCCAGTTATAATTGTGGGTAGATTGTTCCAAGATATCACAGTTCTACAAGTAAAGTGTCTAAAACTCAGAATTCAGTTCACTGAAGGTAAATAATTATCCTAGAACATTGCAATACAATAGCAGAAAAGTACAGGTAGGGGGAGGGTTAAAATATTTCAGCATCATGGATTCAGAACTAGAAAGAACCATGAGAGTTATCAAGTATGTGCTGAGGAGATCCACAGCTATAACATCCTTGACAGCTCATCACCCAGCTTCTATTTAAAAATCTCTAGCGCAAAAGGGTCATTCTCTTTCTGAGACACTCATCCCCACTTACCTTCTACTCAATTTTCAATTCAATTCTTTATTAGTTAATTAGTCAGCCAACCATATCAAGTTAAAATGTAATAAAATGGATAGAATAAAATACAATTTCATAAAACTGAGTAATAATAGATTAAATATTGGGTAGTATAATATCAATAAAATGAAATACATAAGACTGAACTTCTGGTAGCAGCTGGTAACAAAAGCCACAGCTTTAGACCCTACCATCACAAAATGTATTACAGCTTAGAACATACAAATCTTGGTTTCTACGAACACGGAGGCGGAGGCAGCTACTCGTATCCCGAGCATACATTTTTTCCTGAAAGTCATTATTTTATCCTTTGATGGATGTACAGTATCTCTGGTGACTCAATAAGTCGATCCTGGCATGAAACATGCAACCACACACATTATTATATTTTGACTTGTACACCACCCCACTTGCAATGCGACTCTGGGCGGTTGACAAAGAAATAGGGCATTACAAATTACAATTCAAAGTATAACATCAACATAATAAAAAAAGCATTTCAAGAATACACATTTCAAAAGTAATACACATTTCAAAACATTTCAACGCAATACAGACAGAGAGAAAAATACATTATAGAGCTCAACTTGCCCACTTCCCTTCAAGCTAAGCAGCCAAGGGAAAAGTCCAGTGGTGGCAATGAAGGCGTCCGGTGTTTTTATGGCATTTTTATGGCTGGCCCCGGCCCTGCCACTCAGCTGTTCGAACTTCCCTTGGGGCCAGGGCCAGCCAAGGGAAATGTCCGGCGATGGGGTGAAGGCATCTGTTGTTTTTATGGCTGGCCCCAGCCCTGCCATCCAGCTGTTCAAACCTCCCTCGGGGCCAAGGCCAGCCAAGGGAAGCACATGCATTACACCAAATATATGGTGGAGGGTGTGGTTGAGTTTGATGAAGCTCCCATGCTTGTCACTTAGCCTCTTTATGTCTGTGGTGTTCCCCTTCAAAGTGATGGGTAGCAGCAGAGATGGTTTGGCACCAAAGTGGGTAGTCTTTGGCTTCTGCCTCCCAAGTTTGTGGGTTTATACCTGACACCTTCATAGTTTGTTTCAGCTAGTCCTTATAATGCTTCTGCAAAGTCTTGTACTGGAGCTAAGTTCCCCATAAAGAATTTGGCGAGGAAGCCTGGAACCATCCATACTATGGACATGCCCTATCCATCTAAGATGATGGCCTGTGATGGAAGCTTCAATACTGTTTAGATTTGCCTTCTCAAGGACTGCAATGTTGGTGGCATAGTCTTCCCACTTGAGGTTCAAGATGGATCTTATCTTCTCTTGGTGAAAGCGCTCAAGCTTTTTGATGATTTGACAATAGAAGGTCAATGTTTCATAGCCATACAGTAACACTGAGATAACAACAGCTTCATGAGCTTAGTCTGGGTTGTTAAATCTGTGTTCATGAAGATGCAGTGTGCTAGACAACCAAAGGCAGAATGGGCAGCACCAATTCTCTTCACAACATCCTGTTCACAGGTACAGTTTTTAGACAGGATGCTACCAAGGTAAGAAATCTGGTCTATCTGTTCCTGTGTTAAATCTGAGACGGTGATACTGAACTCTGGAAGGGCTTTCTTTGGGGCAGTTTGTGCAAGTACCTTAATTGTCTGAGCATTTATGGTGAGGCCAAAACGATGACATGCATTATTGAAACAACTGACTGACTGTTGCAGCTCCTCAGGTGTGGGAGCAGGAGATGCAGTATTATTGGCATATTGCATTCCTGTTATCCTGCTAGCACTGGTTAGTTTTTGGGAGCATAGTCTAGCCAAATTAAAGAGTCCTCCATCAAAGTGGTATTAATCTCTACACCTTTATTGTTATTAGGATTCATATTGCATGGCAGCCAAGTAAAGGGCAAAAAGGGTTGAAGCAAGCAGGCAACTCTGCTTCAATCTGTGGGTGACTGGGAAGGCATCTGATATGCTGTTTTGATGGAGAACCCTCCCAGACATGCCACCATGAAGAGCCTAGACCAGATCTACAAAACACTCAGGGCAACCAAAGCATCTCTGCACAGCCCACATAGCAGGTCTCAGGACAGAATCAAAAGCCTTTTCCAGGTCATAAAATACTAAGAAGAGCGGATTCTGTTGCTCTCTGCATTTTTCCTAAAGTTGTCTTGCACAGAAAATCAAACCTTGGTTTCAACTAACTATTGCTTGCCTAACTAGCTCCTGTACACCTGGCTCAATCAGAGTGAAAATTACTGTAAGAAATATCAATTATTTAATTTGAGCAGATGATACCATTTTACTGGCATAACACAGAAGTGAGTTGAAATGACAGGTGATTAAATTTAAATGTGCAAAATAAATGTGCAAAAGCAAGATTTTCAATTAATATAAAGACATAAAGATGACTACAGAATAATTATAAAAATCTAAATGAAGAAATCCAAATTGGTAAAGATATTTGTACCTTGATTCAACAACCAATCACAATTGAGATTGTAGCAAAAAAAAAACTAAGGAGACTGAGATTTGACAGGACATCTGAAAATACTAGAAAAGATCCTTAAATTTAAGGATGTGTGGCTGAAGACTAAAGGCAAGGTCACCCATATGATGTATTATTGATTACTGTGCTTGGATGTGGTGGACAAGAAGCAATTCTGAAAGGGAAAAAATGCTGACATTATCTGGAGAAGCCCCCACCAACACGCCAGGCCTGAGGTAAACCCACCACCACTACCCCAGAGAAACAAGGCCCTGTCCGCAGACTGATGCAAGCAGTGGTGTCCTCTCCAAAGGTGCCACTATTCATCGGTCTTTGGACAATGCTGCATTGGTCTTTGGACAAAGTTGTGCCAGGCCCAAGGTAACATCCCTTCCTGCCACCCCCAGAGAAGCAAGGCCTTGTCCACAGACCGATGTGGCTTTGTCCAAAGACCAATGCAACTTTGTCTGAACACTGATGCGTAGTGGTGCCTTTGGAGAGGGTGCCATTACTTTCATCTATCTTCAGACAAAGCTACACCAATGCACCAGGCCCAAGGTAAAAACCCCGCTGCCACCACCGACCCCGGAGAAGCAAGGACTTGTCTGCATCCTGATGCAAGTAGCGGCACCCTCTAAAAAAGTGCACCTATGCATCGGTCTTCAGACAAAGCAATGCCAGGCCCCAGGTAACCCCTCACCCCTGCCGCTGCCCCCGGAGAAGCATGGACTTGTCCGCAGACTGATGAAAGTAGTGGTGCCCTCTCCGAAGGCACTGCTATGAATCAGTTTGCGGACTAATCCATACAAGGCCCCAGGTTACTGCCCGCTCCTGCCCTTGCCCCCACCCCAGAAAAGCAAGGCCTTGTCCACAGACTGATGCAAGTAGTGGCACCCTCTCTGAAGGCACTTCTATGCATTGGTTTGTGGACAAATCCATGCAAGGCCCCAGGTAATTCCAGCCCTGCCCCTGGAGAAACAAGGCTTTGTCCGCAGACCAATGCAAGTAGCAGCACCCTCTCTGAAGGCACCACTACAAATTGGTGTGTGAGCAAAGCCGTGCCAGGTCCCGGTAACCTCCCTGCTGTCCCTGGAAATGCAACCTCTTGTTGCAGAAAAGAGAGGGAAAGGACAAGTTGGCATAATTAATGACTATTTTCATTTGATATTGACTATTGATTTATTGATATGTTGTGACTGTAACTATACATGTGTGTAAACCGCCCTGAGTTGGCTCTGCCAAGTAGGGCGGTATAGAAATTCAAATATAATAATAATAATAATAATAATAATAATAATAATAATAATAATAATAATAATAATAATAATAATAATAATAATAATAATAATAATAAGTCCTTGTTCACAGACAGATGTGATAGTGGTGCCTTGTCCAAAAGCACTGCTGCTGCATTGGTTTTTGGACAAAGCCATGCACCACCCCAACCTGACTCCACCCCCAGAAAGCCCAGCACAGCTGAAATCTTTACCTGAAGATGAAGTGAGGCGATCAGACACCCCTCCAAGGAAGAGAAGCAGTGTGTGTACACGCTGTCTCCCCTTTCCTAGGTAGGAGTGGGATATCTGGCCATGCCTCCTGGGTGGGATTTCAGCCTCAACTCCCCATTGGCAGAGGGAGCCAGGTGGCTGGAGAAGCTGCACTGCCATTGACAAGCACAGAGGATGGTGTAGGGGCAGGGCTTACCCCGACGTCGGCACTTTAAAGATCAAGTCCACTTCCATGAAAGCTACCATTAAAATATATCAATTAGTCTTTTAAGTGCCACAGTGTTTTTGTTTTGTTTTTTGTTTACTCTCCGACATGCTCAAAACACAGAATAACATGATTACTATTCAAAACATTTTAGGGAATCAACCCAGCTCATATTTGGTCATCCTCTTTCCCGATACCTTCACCCTTTCCCAGTATTATCATCTTTCCCAGAAAATGTTGACTTCTCATAGTGCAATCAAAGCAGGACAACTTCAATTTCATCACTTTTGTCCCAGGGTTGATTTGCTCTAGGATTCACTTGAACATTTTATTTTATTTTTGCTAGTCCAGAGGTTCCACAAAGCTCTCCTACAGTGTCATAGTTCAAATGAATAATTTTACCACTGTCAGCTTTCACATCCTTACATAGTGATCAACAATTAAAAAAAAGTTAGGATGATCTTATTCTCAGCCTCCAGTGATACATTTGTACATTCAAACCCAGTGGTGGACAGAAATAATTTTTGCTACCACACTGTGGGCGGAGCTTACATCATGGGCGGAGCCTACATCATGGGCGGAGCCTACGTCATGGGTGATCTAGTCCTGCCTGCCATATGGCCATGTATACATCTGCAAACACAGGCAGCACAGGCTCTTTGGCTGTAAATGGAGATGAGCACTGCATCCTAGAGTTGGATATGACTGGCTTTTGAGCAAGGGAGACCTTGAACCACTTGCAGAAACAAAGCCTGATGTAGCAGGGCAGGGAGGTGGGCATTGCCACCCAATTTCGCTACCCCCCTGCCCAGAGGACACCAATTTGTGCTAAACCCCCCCCCCTCCTGGTGTGTGTGTGTGAACCTGTTCCTGCCTACCACTGCTCAAACCCCTTCACCAAATAAAAGGTATAAATCTAGGAAGGAGTATGCACACCATTTAAAAATGATCCCATAAAACCAAGAGAGTGGTACACCAGGACTTGGAGAACTTAACCAGGGTGATACTACAAAGGGAAATCCAAACAAAATGAGATGAAATGAAACCAGGAGTAAACCTCCAATTTCATCCCATTCTTTGTTGATATATCACACACTTAACATTTAATCAATTAGCCATCACCCTATGAGTTCTTTTTGGTAGGAGCTGATTTTGAGTAAAAATGTGTAAGATTGCAATACAGTAATACCTCGGTTCGTGTTTGCATCGGATAATGCTAAAATTGGATAAAATTGGATAACATAACATTGTGCGATGCAAATGTTTGCCTCAAATTCCTCGACGTTGATCTCTGCCCCAAAGCCCGCAGGGCTGAAGACCAGCTCTGCAGGCTTTGGGGTAGAGATCTCTGCTCAGATTGGTGGTTTGTTTGGGGGAGGGCATGCACACAATCTCTTCCCCCAACACCCCAGCTGTCCTAGGCGATCGCTGGGACTGCCAGGGTATTGGGAGAGAAACTGTGCACATGCATGATCTCTTCACCCAACATCCCAGCTGTCCTAGGTGATCGCTGGGACTGCCGGGGTGTTGGGAGAGAGATCACACATGTGCACGGTTTTCCCCCCAATACCCTGGGCTTCCCAGTGATTACCTGGGACAGCTGGGGTGTTGGGGGAGAGATCATGTGGGTGCACACACACCCCCAACCTAGATCACTAAGCCACTTAGTGATCCAGGTAGAGGTTTCTGAAAACAAGCTAGGAAAAAAGTTTTCCTAGCTTATTTTCAGAAACACCCCCCCCCGGGCCAGGCTTGCTAAGGGGCTTAGCAAGTCAGGTTTGGGGGGGGGGGCTTCATAAGAGAGGCTGGGAAAGGGTCCCAAGCCTCTCTTAAGAAGCCCCCCTGCCTGGATCACTAAGCCCCTTAGCAATCCAGACTGAGGTTTCTAAAAAGAAGCTAGGATAAAGTTTTCCTAGCTTCTTTTCAGACCCCTCCCCCAACCTGGCTTGCTAAGCAATCTGGATCGCCCTCCCTGTTCCCTTTTCTCTTCTGAAAGGGAACAGGAACCGCACAACGTTAAAATCAGATAACGTTATAACTTGTGGAACCAAGTCATAACATTTTTGTTGTTCAGTCGCACAGTCGATTCCGACCCTCTGCGACCCCATGGACCACTGTCCTCCAGGGACTCCTGTCCCCCACCATCCCCCTCAACTCGCTCAGCCCTGCACCCACTGTCTCCACAATACCATCTAGCCATCTCATCTTGGGTTGTCCCCTTCTTCTTTTGCCCTCAACCCTTCCAAGCATCAAGGCTCTCTCAAGTGAATCCTCTCTTCTCATTTGATGTCCAAAGTACTTTAGCTTCATCTTTATTATTTGACCTTCTAAGGAGCAGTCAGGGGTGATTTCTTCTAAGATTGATCTATTTGTTCTCCTCGCTGTCCATGGGACTCTCAAAACTCTCCTCCAACACCACATCTCAAAGGTGTCTATTCTTCTGCGCTCAGCTTTCCTAATGGTCCAGCTCTCACAACCATACATTGCCACCGGGAATACCATTGCTTTGACTATGCGAATTTTTGTTTTCAATGTGATGTCTCTACTTTTTACTATGTTCCCCATGTTTCTCATCACTTGCCTCCAAAGAATCAGTCGCCTTTTTATTTCATGGCTGCAATCACCATCTGCAGTGAGCTTAGATCCCAAGAAAGTAAAATCTGTCACTGCTTCTACTTCTTCCCCATCTATTTTCATGGGACTGATAGGGCCTGTTGCCATTATCTTGGTTTTCTTGATATTGAGTCTCAAGCCAGCCTTTTCACTTTCTTCTTTCAACCTAATCAGGAGCGTCTTTAGGTCCTCCTCACTTTATGCCATTAGGGTGGTATCATCTGCATATCTCAAATTGTTGATGTTTCTCCCAGCAATTTTCATCCCAAATTGTGATTCCTCCATCGCTGCATTGTGCATTATGTGTTCTGTGTATAAGTTGAATAAGCAGGGTGACAAAATGCAGCCTTGTCTTACTCCTTTTCCTATTCCAAACCACTCCGTCATTCCATTTTGTGTCTAACTGTTGCCTCTTGATTCATGTACAGATTTCTCATGAGGCCTATAAGGTGTTCCGGTATTCCCATCTCTTTAATTACTTGCCACATTTTGTTGTGGTCGACACAGTCAAAGGCCTTAGTGTAATCAATGAAACAGAAGTAGACTTGTTTCTGATACTCCTTTGTTTTTTCCATGATCCATCTTATGTTGGCGATGTGGTCTCTAGTCCCCCTGCCTCTTCTGAAACCTGCCTGCACTTCTGGTAAATCTCTCTCCACATACTGTTGCCGTCTATCCTGTATTATCTTGAGCATCATCTTGCTAGCGTGAGGGATGAGCGCAATTGTTCGATAATTTGAACATTCTTTGGCACTACCCTTTTTGGGGAGTGGGACATATACAGATCTTTTCCAATCCTGTGGCCATTGTTGAGTTTTCCAAATCTGCTGGCATATAGAATGCAATAATTTGATTCCATCATCTTGTAGGGCTTTGAAAAGTTCAACTTGGATACCATTAACTCCACTGGCTTTGTTGTTTGCAGTGTTTTTTCAGGCCTTTCTGACTTCACTCTCTAGAATGTCTGGCTCATGTTCAATGTTCTCATCATTGTGATTATCAGGGGTGTTGAGGTCCTTTTTGTAGAGTTCCTCTGTGTACTCTTTCCATCTTTTCTTAATCTCTTCTGCATCGGCTAACTCCTTGCCATCTTTGTCTTTTATCATGGTCATTTTTGTTTTAAATGTTCCCTTGAGTTCCCTAATTTTTTTTGAAAAGATCTCTAGTCCTACCCCTGATATTGCTTTCCTCTATTTCTTTGCACTGTTCGTTATCTGAGGTACTATTGTATATATAATGCTATGCTTGTGGACAACTTCCTTGAAATTCCAAATACTTCATCTCACACAGCTCAAGATCCTCACATTTGCACAAACAAAGAAAGTATGTACTGTATGGCTGCAGAGAGAAAGGAAAAAGAATGAAGAAAAATGGAATCAGAGCAGTGGTGGGATTAAAAAAAAATTACTACCTACTCCATGGGCATGGTATGGTGGGTGTGGCCATGGGGAAAGCCCTGTGTTGCACCTGAATTAGGACTATTGTACTGTAGCTTATTTCAAAACTTGGATGGGTGGGGCCAGCCAGAATTTCTGCTACTGGTCCTGGCGAACTGGGACGAACCTGTTGAATCCCACCACTGAATAAGAGTATGAAAATGTCTTCATTTTCATTTGTTGTGTCTCTCCAGACCACATGTGTTTCCTATCTTATCATTTACTTGTAGCAGATTTTGCTTTTCTTTCATGTTCAGAAATTAATATTCATTTGCACTGTTGTATGCATTTCCCCTCTAAGTACTTTGTAATATTTAATTAAACTGTTTTAACACATATAAGGTATCAGTAGGACATAGCAGCCTGTTGTGAATGTCATATTCTGATTCTCTTAAGTCTAAATTACTGAAAAAGACTTCAGACAGAGTAGCTGGTTTAGATGATCTCATATAATACAACACTAAATAACAAAAGAAGAAATTGTATATTCACATACAGTACACACCTGCAGCATTCTTAACTGGCAATGTAAATGCAAAAACAAAGAAGAAGAAGAAGAATTTGGTTTCCTATCAGGTGTCTCCATTGTATTAATGTATTATCTCCATTATGCAGATGGAGTCTTGCTAAGTCAGTTTTAGTTACATGCAATTTTGCATCAACTTCAAGAAAGAAAACACAGTTCATTTAATCAAAACACTCCAAAAGTATTATTAAACCATCCTTCCTTCTTATTTTTCTGTGTGCAAATCTAGGATGAGAGAGTATTCAAAGTATGTATTATTTCATCAAGCCAGTAAACAGTCTTTAAACATGGTTTGATGGGCTAAACCACTAGATTTTTTTTAAAAAAGTTATTATCAGCCAGCTTTCTCATAATAAAATGGGTGAAGTTTGGTTGCAAAGACTCTGTATAAATTATATCCTTCGCAAAAGCGCAAAGAAGAAAACGTATTGTTCATGATTTTAAAAACTAGGAGTCAATAGCCTGACATCACATAGACTGTGCAGTACATCAGACAGCAAATTATATATTGATAGAGCCATTCTGAAGAGTCAATAAGCTTTTTGATGACTGATACCTTTAGGCTGGCTGGTGATATTGACACTGCTATCTAGAAACTAAAAAAAGACAGGGTAATGTAATATTCTCTTTGTGGCATCCTTAAGGGTAACCTAAAACTAGAAATCTAGTCAACTGCCTAAGCTCTAGGGTTTTCATTAATTTCTATTTAACAGTAATGGGATGAAGAAAAATTAATCTTACTTTAGCTTCTCTATGTTTCTAACAGTTTAAAATAACAAGGGGAAAGGGGAAGAATTGTGATTGTGAAATGTGCATATAATGAAAGAAGTGAACACAATTAAGTACAGGTTTTGCACTCAAACACTATGTCCAGAAACATTGTGACAACTTGGTTAATGATTAATTTATTAATCAAATTTATGCATCCCTTTCCTGTTAATTAATATTCTCAAAGTTATAAACAAGAGGTATGAACAAAACAGCCAGTTATTTTTTAAAACACCAAAAACAATTGCAACACTTTGAGTTAAAGCCAATAGTTCCTTCAACTAGCAATTTCACTCAGTGAATGAGTACATGATTGTATCTTAGTGAATGCAGTTACAGACACATACACAAGGTATTGAGAGTAATGTGGTGTATCGGTGCAATTAAAAAACAACAACTTACAAAATGTCCGAGCGCAGCAGGCAGCTCCTGGCAGCGCTTGCTTTGCCCCGACAACCTGGAAAGGAACAGAGTGCTGTCAGTGGCAAGGCAATGGAGGAGGCACTCCCAGACTTGCCGCCTCTTTTGAAATCGAATCAGGTGCTGTTGCCCTCCCTCCCTCCCTTAAGCAGCAGTGTGATTGTTTTGGTCACTTCGGGGCCGGGTGGGAATTTTTGCTTGAAACCTGATTGGCTCCTTGGTTTCTTGTAGTTTTCGCCCACCCCACACTGTTGTGTATGGTTGAGATATGGAGGTACCCCGTTTTTGGATTTGGTCACTGGCAGGTAGCACTGGTAAGGAAATGATGCAGATCCCTATAGCATCGGGTCGGGACGCATTTCACCAGTCAGGGTGGTGGACAGCATAGAAAGAAAGATACCCTGGATTGGTTGAAATGCGGAACAGGAACAAGGGGCTGCCATGCTTGGCAGCTGGCAGTCACATACAATCGTTCGCCTGATTGTGGTGTCAGAAGGAAAACCAGGTGAAGGTCACTTCTGACAAGGGGATCTAGAAAAATTGGTCAGTATTCAAAGTGATAAGTTAAGCCTAAGGTTAATGGAATAGATTATTCCAACAGGCATCCTTACCAGTGCTACGCTGGCCTGCTGCAGAGGAGCCTAAACAAGTTAAGACGTTCAACAAGTTAAGATCGTTAGCAGTTAATAAAGTGGCCCGATTTTTCAACCAACTTGATTGTGTCTGTCTCCTTATTCCGGGTGTGTGTGGGGCAACGTCATTATGTTCCCGATGCATCATCTGACAAGGCAAAAAAAGAAATAGATTAAATTAAAAAAAACCTTATGTTTTAGATAGGTACATATTAGACAAGTGATCTTTCAGGTAACCTGGTCCTAACCATGAAAGGCTTTAAAACTGAAAAACAGCATGTTGAATCAAGCCTTTAAACAAGAGCCTTGTGGGCAAGGGAACCACGGGAGAGATCATCCGATAGAAACTTCGGAAGATTGACTAGATTAGAGGCAGAAATGCAGGATTTTGATAAACAAGAGAGTAATGGAAAAACTCAAACAGAAGCTCTCTCAATTAAGGAAATGGGTGAGGCTCTTAAGAAAATAGAAACAAGAATTGATAAGTTGGAGGTCTCGCTAAAACAGGTAGAATGTAATAGGAAATAAGATAAGGAAGACATAATAAAGGGCCAGCAAGATATCAGAGAGCTAATAGCTAATTTTACCAAGGCAATTGATATGAAGATGTCAGTAATAGAAGAGAAATTGAAAATAAATGAGGAGGGAATAAGAGATATAAAGCAACAGGAGGCTATAATTAACTCTAAATTAGAAAGACATGAAGAGAGGATATCAAAATTGGAAAATCAGAATCGACAGAAGAATATAGTAATAAAGAATTTAACGGAGAAGGATCCACGCCAATTGAAGAATAGAATAGTGAATTGGATTCAAGTAAATGAGATAGATAAAGAAATAATATCAGAGGAGATTTTAGGAGTATATCGTATCGGGCAAAAAAAGGGACCCCAGGTTAAAAGACCGGTATTGGTGAAGTTTATGAACTTAGAAACCAAAATACGTATAATGTCACACTTGAGAGTTTTGGGAAATACGGGTTTGTGTTTTGAGGGAGACCAATTAGAGGTCTACCACGACATTTCAAGGGAGGAAAGACTTTGGCGCCATAAGATAAGACGTATTACTACTTTTCTAAGGGATAAAAAGGTTAAGTATAACTGGAAGTACCCATTGAAGCTGAGATTTTTTCATGACGGGAAAGCCACAATTTTGTCTAATTAAATAGATTGTCTAGATGTATTAGAATCTATGAATATAATCAAGGAAGGTACACATGAATGGAAAAAATTAAAAGAGGAATTAATAGCTACTGGCTACTGGAGTCCAAAATGATATTTTACTCAAATTCAAGTTAATTTAATGTTTAAATTGCTAAGAAGAGTCCATTGTTCTTTCGTTGATTTAAAAGTTGAAGGAAAAATATAGTTTATAGTATAGAATATAAAAGAGGCAGAAAAAATTAGGAAAAAGGATAAGGGTAAAAGGGAATATCTACAAAAATGATATGAAAATGTAAAGAATTGTTGATAAGGAAGGTTAAAGGTGGATAAGGATTGAAAGTTTGAATAGAAATGATTTAAAGGAAAAGTAATAAAAAGAAAATGGTAAGACAGCCACAAGTAGATGGAAAGGAGAAAAAGAAACAGTCGTATTGCATTGAGCAATCAAACTTACCTACGTGAAGAAAGGGGCCTTTTAAAAGGCCGGTTTGGTAATGTTCGTGAAACAAAGTTTGGGGTAATATAGTAAATAGGGAAAATTGATAACTTAATTGAAGAACGTGTTGACAAAAATGACATCAGAGGGAAGTTCAGAATGATTGAGGGGAAAAATTATTAAATGGTTGAATGAATTGAAGATGGGGAGGAATTCTTATACAGGAGGACATATTAGCAACTTACAGAATGAGGAAGTGAAGAAAGGAGCCTTTTAGAGGATATGCTTGGTAATATCTGAAAACGAAGTTTGGGGTAACACAGTTGATAGGAAAATCTGATAATTTAATTATTTGGTGGCGTGCATTAAGATAATTCAGTGTTTAAACTGCCAAGAAGAACTCATTGCTCTTCAGTTGATCTAAATGTTGAAGGATAGTATAGCTATTAAAATGTTATGAAAATGTATACAACTCTTGCCAAAGAAGGTTAAAGGTGGATAAAGATTGAAAGTTTGAATAGAAATAATTTAAAGGAAAAGTAATGAAAAGAATAATGGTAAGACAGCCACCAGTAGAAGGAAAGGAGAAAAAGAAATAGCTGTATTGTTTGGAACAATTAGATTTGCTTGATGTCCATAAACATTAGTATGAACCTGCTCTAGTTCCGGTCTCCCTCCCCTTCTTCAACACTCGGAGGCAGTCCTTCAACGGAAGGATAGGGGAGTGAAGACGATAGGAAGGTGAAGGGTTTTGGGTGGGTGACTGGAGAATGTTTCTATATGTTGTGTTGTTATGGGCTTTTGGGAGGTGAAGGGTTGGGTGAGGGTGAATGTATTTCTTTATATTTTGTGTTGTATTGCACTGTAATGTTACATGTTCTCTGTTGTCCTTTTCTATAATGTGAAGATTTATGTATTTATGTTGTAATCTTTTGTATTGTTATGTTTGCATTTTTATTTGAAATAAAAAAAATATTATAAAAAAATGAACATGATGGGAACTAGTGGGTCCTGTATTGGTATTCTGAAACACACAATATTTTCCATCTGTCCTCAAAACCAGTCTGATACACAAAATATTGCACTACTTCATATGGGATGTTACCATGCCATAGATCACTGAAGCTAGGCCAGATTAGTAATGGTTGTGTATGTGGGCATGATTACAGGTGACACAATTCCTTCCCATTACCCAAATATTGAATTAGCAGGACTCTTACACACATCAGGCTTTCAACACACTCAGACATGACATGCAGACTGAGTAGTCATGTTGTGTATGTGAGCACAAGCCACAGGCTCTGCTGCTATGTATATTATGTAGCTAAGGAGGAAGAAAGTTTTCATAAATTATCAATGGAGGAATTTAATAGAGCATCCTGTGTTATGAAACTGTGTAACATATATTCAAATTTGTTTGTTGGTTACTGTTATATTGCACAACCTCTCTTTTCTAATGCAAAGTTAATGAATGCACTACACTTTGGCGTATTAAGTAGAGAGTTAAAGAACATGTGTGGGAAAATAAATAAACATAAATCCTCTACTGAGAGAGGAGATAGGAAGAAAAGAAATGCTGTGAGCCCCTCCCACACACAAATCACACAAGAAGCCTTTGTAGGTCAACAAACACTTTGGAAGTAAAGAGGCAAAGAAGTGAATTGAAACTTTCCTTAACATAATAAAAGAACTGTGTATAAAATATAATCATATGCTGATAGGTAATGTAAAATTTCTTTGTTTCCATCTTCTGCTTCACTAACCACTTACATTTACATGTATAATACCACTGGTTTGAGTAGGTGTATGCCAATACTAGTAGCCCCCAAATGGGTTTGAATTTTTGCCTGCAGCAGCATAAAGATCACAGTGCCAATCAGCCTAAACCCATTGGGATCCTAAGTTCCACATACAAGTGTGTTGGATGCAAACTGTAGCCAGAGATACTGGGGAATGGAATCACAAGAAGATAAGTGATGGTATCAATGGTGTACTCAAAAAATTTTTACTACCACACTGTGGCCGTGGTATGGTGGGCATGGCCAGGGGAAAAGCCCTGCGTTGCATCCAAATTAGGACTACTTTATTTCAAAACTTGTATGGGCCGAGTCAGCCAGAATTTCTACTACTGGTTCTGGCAAACTGGTGCAAACCTGCTGATGCCCACCACTGGATGGTATCAACTGGGAATATTGAAAGAGGTCCCATTGTGGGGAATTATATAGACTCTGGAAGGCTGGATCAATTCAGATGTGAGAAAGACAGGTGTGTGCATAAGGGTTTCACAACTTGCTGCAGCCAGCAGTGGCCAACTGAAGAAGTGCTAGGGCACATCTTTGTCTGATACCTGGCCAGAGATGCAACTACACAAGCAAGATGTGCCTCATCAACTCATAAATTAGCCACAGTTGACTGCAGCAAGTTGTTCAAACCTTTTGTGAACATAAGGATTCTGGCCTTTAATTCAATAAAATAATTTAATTCAAATCTGATATAATGACGTTTGATACATAACTTTATCATCCCATGTCTTATTAGAGGTGATTACACTACTTGTAAGTCATTTCTCCCAAGCTCTGCTCACATATTAATATGATCCTTACATATTTGGAGACAGTTCAAAACAGAAACTGGCAGTGTTTATATTGAATTAACATTGCAAATTCAGGTAAGACATCTACAGGCTTCACAAAACAATGATGACACAGGCTTTCCATAACCAAAAATCTCAGGAGATCTTCCAAAGAAATTCAGAGAATGTACACAATGTGACTAAAATACAAATTCACACCAGGTTTGAATGAGAGACAGTGTAACAAAGCATTTTAAGGAGACATGCTTAAGAAGACCCAATATTGATCAATGTGCTTCTAGTGTAAATACTATCAATGGACTGCCAAGGTTCTCTTTCATTCATCACAGCTAAGAACAGGTAGTGGGGTTATCAGCACTTTCCTTCTTTAGACTATACAGAGTGTTATTTTGTTTTGTTTTTTCTGACTGGTTTCAAATGGAATGAAAATGTCCAAATGTTCTGCTTGTGGCCTATCATGCTATGATTTCTCACAGCTTATAAACAGTGAACACCTGTCTTAGGGTAATTCATTGAAGTCATTTTTATTAGGCCCAAAGGACATTCTTATTAATTAAGGGATAGGGACAGCTGAAGGTAGGAACTACTATCAAACTAAGTATAAAAAGTTGTGGGACTTTCTTTGGCTTCTACTTACCATATCTGCTGGCATATAAGACTCACTCCTCCCCTCCCCCTTAAAAGAAACTGGAAAAATGGAGTGTGTCTTGTACTGTATATACTGTCCTATAGTGGACTAGTAAAACCTCATATAACACTAAAACCTGGTTCCACAAGTCTTCGTGTTATATGATTTTTCGTGTTATCTGATCCTCTATGGGATCCATAGAGATACATTGTAACCACACAGGCTTTCACGGTTGTTATCTGAAGCATCCCATAGGATCTTAATGTTATCTGATGCAATTCTTCCCCCCAGATTCCTTGATGTTATGCGATTTTCGTGTTATTCGATACTAATGTTATATGAGGTATTACTGTATTTTGGTAATAATGGGGTGCATTTTACACTCATGTCTTATATGCAGGCAAATATGATATTTTATTACTCCCCTTTTTAAAAAACTGTATCATTGTAATAGGTCAAAATAGCGACTGCTGAGGGCTGCTTTGCATTGTAAAGTAAAGGGTCAAAAGGAGATGACTAAATGTCACATTTCCCCTTTATAAATTTCTTGAGTAATGGGAGGGAGATGGAGAGATGGTATGATTAGAAAGCAATGCAATTCTCTGTGTGGACAATTTACTTTGGAAGTGATTATGGGACAATGAAAAGGAAGAATCGAATCCTGAGATTTGTATACAGTTGTACCTCGCTTAAAAAGCATAATGCATTCCACAGGATTGCTCTTTAAACGAATTTGCTCTTTAAGCGAAACACTATTGTAAATGACCAATGGGGGGGGGATTGCGAACCCCGATTTATTTGTTAAGCGAGTTTTTGGTTGGTTTTATTTGTTAAGTGAAGCGAACATTCAGAGAAAATTCTGCTCTTGAAGCGAGTTACTCTTTAAGTGAGGCACTCTTTATGTGAGGTTTGACTGTATTTCAGTCTTCTTCCTCACCCAGAAGATAACCTTTGTCTTCTAAGGCATGCAGTGTAAAGCTGACATGATTCATTGGGAGTAAAAATATTTGATTATATTCTATTTACCGAAGGATTGTCAAACCATGGAGCTCTTAAGCTGAAGACTGGACAGTACACAGTAGCTCGGTTTCAATTCTGCATATTTGACTACATGGAAGAATATGAGAAATATATTCCATCCCTGTCCAACATCTGCTTCTCTGCTATCTCCACTAACTTTGTTAGGTCATGTGGAAAGTGCTAAAGGGTTATTTTCCGCATCTTTGTTTGACTCTATAGCAACAGCAATTACTTTTATATATACCCCCCATAGCCCTTAGTGCACTCACTCGTGGTTCACAAGTTAATTAGCATGTTTGCCCCCCAGCATTCTGGGTATTCATTTTACCATCCTTGGAAGAATGGATGAGTCAATCTTGATCTCTGCCAGGATAGAACTCACAATGTTTTGGCTGCAGTACAGCAGTTTAACCACTGGGCCACCAAGGCTCTTCTATTTAGGAGGATTAAATTGCATGCATGAAAAATAATCCTGCAAGCTTTCATGAAGAAGATCATGAAAAAGTCAGCGCTAGAGCTAGAATATACACTGAGATTAGAGGTAAAATTAGCTGCACTGCCCCATTTTCACATTCCATGCCTTCAGGCTGAATGCTGGAACACAACTGGGGCCATTCTTTCTGTGCATGCTCTCTTTCTATACAGTAATACCTCGGATAACGTTTACCTCAGATAACGCTAAAATCGCATAACGTTAAGTAATCTGGGGAGGAGAATTGGATCGGATAACAACCGCTAAAGCCTGTGCGGTTACAATGTATCTCTATGGAGCTTTAACGTTATCCGATCCATCCCATAGGATTTTAACATGCATCGGATAACACTAAAAATCAGATAACACCAAGACTTGTGGAACCAAGTCTTAGTGTTATCCGAGATATTACTGTATTCTACCATATACAGTTGTTGATAATCTCCGGCTGACCTGTTTTTAGATGCTAGCAGAAAATAAAAAGAAATTAAGCAAATGGGTTGGGACTTTTTAATACAAAAAGAGATTAAATCATTAACCTATGAATAAATGTCATTTTGAACTCATCCATTACTCTGGCATTCATTTTCTAACTAATAAAACAAGTAAGCTCCATTAATTTCGCTTTTTTTACAAAATAAATGTGTACCTCTTCTGTCTGCTAACTGCTTACTTAATGTTCTGTACATTTCAGTCTTCTTGTTCATTTTGAGAAGGATATTGGTGTCAGGCTATGTACTAATATGCTTGCTCCTGGGTGACTTGTAATAATTTAATAAAGCTTATTTCATGAAGCAAAAATTACTGTCAGTGGCAATAGATTCAAGATAACAAAAGTATGATAGCTTGGGAGAAAAACTGAAGATCATCTAGGTAAGCCTGGATTGGTTTTCATGATTGGACAATTCTAGGAGCTTAAGGTGAACAAACAAACCAAACTTCCCCACTTTCTCAAAAGAATTGTGAAAAGCATTGTAAAAAGGCACAGTGGAAGGACTGAGTGTGTGCTATGCTAGTTGTGTTCCCAGAAAATTAAAAACTTGAGAGATAATGATAAAGTTTAGCATCCACATTCTATATAATATAGGTAGTGTTTGTGAGAAATTCTTAATTTCCACAATTTTATTTGAAGCCAGAAGGATTTCCAGGAAGCAATTGGTATAACACAGTGATGACGAACCTTTTAAAGACTGGGTGCCCAAACTCAACTTTACCACAAACTCAACAAGCTGCCATTGGCACCCTCATGCTGCACATGATCCACCCACCTTACTCCAACAGGGGAAAAGGGAAGCGGTCTCATTGGGCTGCTGGGCAGAGTGAACTCTGTGCTGGGGTGATAGCATGCATGCCCACAAAGAGGGGTCTGGTTGCCTCCTCTGGCATGCGAACAATAGGTTCACCACCACTGTTATAACGTAACAGCTGATATCCACAGTAAATCACACTAGAGTAGGCCCACTGAATCACTGGGGATTTGGTGACTCCTGTATACATTCCATACAGACAAATGCGCATACTTTTGTTGTGACTTCCCACTCTAAGCAATAGGATTTCAGCTGCTCTCCTAATTTAGCAAATTATGGTGAAAGGGAATTGTACGCTGTAAACTGATCTGACAGAGAGTTCTACATTCCCTGGGCATCTCCAGTTGTATGTACCTGTACTTAGAAAGAAACCTAATGAAATGTGTAGGCACATCTTAATTAAAGAAGATTACAGAAGCGATCTGTTCAAAACAGCTGCCTGTTTCCTAATAGGAAAGATCTTATATTTAGAATGTCTCAAACAAAATGTATTTATATTTTTGACCTGGTGTCTAGATACTGGATACAAAGTGCTGGAGGGAAGGAAGATGCATCTGTCACATCCTATGGACTTTTTGGTTTAGTAGAATCCTTTTCATATTTATGAATGACCCAGGTTCCTTCAAAAGACTTTACAAACAATCTCACCTGTGTTTTTGAAAATGGATGACATCCTTACCTACCTGGATCATTTTATTGGTTCAGTGCACCCTAAATGGAAAACATTTGTTGTGTGCAGAAAGAGATATGAAGCTTTTCAAGGAATCTCAAATTAAACCTATAGGAAACAAATGCTTGTTTGTACAAACATTCAGTACTTTTTAAGGGCAAATTAAGAATGGGGCAGAGCCTCATTCTCTTAAACTGGTTGCAAATAATGCCTTGTTCAAAAGGTTTTTTTGTGTCACTACATTTTTGTTTATTTATTTATTTATTTATTTATTTATTTATTTATTTATTTATTTATTTATTTAATTCGGTTTCTATCACTGCCGCCCCACTGAAGCAACTCCAGGTGGCTTACAATCAACCAATAAAAAACACTGAAATATAAAAACATCCTGGCAGCAATTAAAATCATAAAGACACTAAAAAGCCATTAAAATACCCCCCAACCAGAGGCGTAGCTACCGCCGTATCTGCCGTATCAATTATACGGGGCCCCCGGGCCACAGGGGCCCCCAACGTGCGTAAGCAAAACAAATATTTACCCTTCCTAAGGGCCCCCAAACAAATTTTTATACGGTGCCCCGCCAAGGCACGCTACTCTTCTGCCCCCAACATTCACCATAGGTTAAAACTAAAACCCAGATGGCCAATCATATGAACCAGCGGAGGGAGGTGCTCCACAGGCAGCAACCCATACCCGCTGGGCCAGCCAAGCTTTAAGGCCTTTCCTAAAGGCCAATAGCTCTGACTAGAGGCATAGTTCAGTTGGCAGGAGGTTCCACAGGGCTGGAGCAGATACTGAAAAAGCCCTCCTTCTAGTGCTAAAGAGGCGAACCTCTCTAGCCATTGTACTATTAGGGAGCCCCTCCAGTCTGCTCTGGTGGGATGGGTGGATGTGCTTGGGGTAACATGGTCACTTAAAGAAAGACAAAGGCCACACATCCTTTTTTTTTTTTTTTGCAATTATATTTTTTATTTATTATCACATATATATTACAACAAAAATGTAAAACAATATAACAAAATTATTTTCAAGTCTTCCATGTCATCTAGAAGCAAGAACATGAAGACTTCATGATTAAGGAGTAGATTTTGTGAATACAACTGTACTCCCACATTTTCTGCCATAGACATGTAGACTGCATGAAAATATACCAGGGGAAATCATCAGACATGTTATCATATCAGGGCCAGCTGGTGTCATGTGTTTAACTCTAGAGCAGTGGTTCTCAATGTGGGAGCCTACCCCACAAGGGGACTTCAGTTCCCAAAAGCCTTAATCAGTACATTGGCTGATCAGTGCTTTGGGGAACTGACTTAGGCTACTGGGAACTGAAGCCCAAAAACCAAAAGTTGGGAAACACTGTTCTAGACAGAAATTGAGAATGGAAAAGTCTGTGCAAAAAAAACAAATCCTCATCTGAGATCATAATTTCATTTTATATATTCTGCTCACCAACCTTTTTTGCAGACAGCATTCCCTTTTAGGATAGAAGAAATTAAAAAAAACAACCAACAACAACCCTGATGTCCTATCTTCCTAACTTTATAAAATAGGAAGGAATTGAAAGAATGCTGTGGTTCAGGACAGTTGCACATAGAAAGAGGCAGCCCTTTAGGTACCAAGGTGGAATATTGTTTAAGAAAATAGAACTCTAGCCAAGGTAGCTATTTCAAGAATGGATTGAAAGTGTTCCCTAAGGATATATCTAGTTAGTAGCCTAAATTTTTATTTTGCACCAAGCTGTAATGGATAAAACTTTCCAACAACAGTCCTACAGGTAATGTATTCCAGTAAAAATTAGGACATGTAAAACTCTTATATAGTATTTGTATTTCTTTTGCCAAGTTTGAAATAAGTTCAGATTGATGAATACACAACACACAGCTAAAGTTAACTTGCCAAAATATAGGCTATTTTAAACCACCTGCCGGGGGTTCTTTTATTGCACCACCTCCTGAGTTGATATATTTTTCTTTGATTAAGACTGTGTGAATGAACATGTTTCTGTATATTGTGTCTGTTAGGTTCTCAGATAAAGATAGTAGACTTCTAGATTTGTTTATTTTTTAATTATAGTGCTATGACACATCTGTGCTGAATACTGCAGTCAGATGTATTTTTTATTCATTTGTTATCCTTTACCTTGCCATTCATTCTCAATTTCTTGCATCTCTCCCTTTCAGACTGTAGTATGTTTAGAAAATTACATGAAGTTACAACTTATCTTTAAAAGTTAAGGTAAGAAATTACTCATCTGTAGTGTTCTAGCTATATAAGTTAGATTTTTTTTTAAAAAAAATGAGGTCAAAACTTCATACTTTAAGCCAGGAGCAATGGCTTTGCTACAACATACCAAAACACAGCACACAAAACACAATCGCCATCCTGATTTAAAAATAAACAATTGAAAAAACAATGTAGTCCCATGAATCCATATACATATACATGTACATGTACATGTACATGTACATGATTTATTCAACTGTCAAGACCATCCTTATTTGACAAGAATAACAATGTCCAGGAGATGTTTTGTTTGACTTAACAGTTAATGCAGGACACTCCCTGCCACAGCTAAGCAGAGATGTAAAGTGATCTAAACTTGTACAGACCTGTTATTTATGAAGACTGGAAGCCACAGAAACACTGAAATGTATTTCTAAAATGTACAAGAATGAATTGTTAAAGCAGTGCAAAAATAAAAGACAATATAAAATGATACATTCATTGAATATAACACATGGATATATAAACATATATTGTAGCAAAGATAGCAAGGCGTAGACCCCAGCTTTAAGTAAAATGTTAGCAGGCAAATGCCTGGTCGAATATCTCAACCCTTCTGCCCAGGAAAATAATAATAATAAGGATTTCAGGATATAAAGTGTTCCTTGATATTGGCACAAGCCCCAAAATATGGCTAAGTGGAAGCTTTTGAAACTGTCACTACCTTCTAAGTGCAGAACTCAAAGTAAGTAAAAGTTGTCAACACCGTATAGTGGCTATTTACCCAAGAGATGGATTTTTACTAAGCAGCAGAATATGCTTCAGTATCCTTTTTATGGCTGGAGGGTAAATATTGCAGATAAATAGACAGTAAAATAGATGCCTACCTGGTCACTGGGGAACATTTGCCAAGAACATTGCACGGACTCATGTACTGTTCACAATACACTAGCATACTTGTGGTGAACCATGGCACATGTGCCAGAGGTGGCACGAGGAACCCTCTCTGTGGGCACCCATGCAGTCACCCCAGCACAGAGTTCACTCTGCCCAGCAGCCCAATGGAAGCACTTCCTCCCTTCCCCAGCACAGAGTTCGCCCCACCCGTCTGCCTAACAGCCCAACTGGAGCGTTTCCTTCCTCCTCTGTTGCTGTGTTGGCACTTTGCAATAAATAAGTGGGTTTTGGGTTGCAGTTTGGGCACTCAGTCTCTAACAGGTTCACCATCACTGAACTAGTAAAACCCCTCATTGAATCAAGTCATTTTTATGAAATACATGAAATGTTCATACAGAGATGATAGTTTCCTTTTGCTCCTCCTCATTGGACTTACATGCTGTTTATCATGCTAGGCATAATTTTTGAAACAAATTTAAGCCATTTATGTATATTTTTAAGAAAAAAAGAACATAAACATACAAACAGTGCCAACCCTTTTGCTTCAAAATAAGTTGTCCTTCCACTGCTGATTCTCTTCATTATATTCTAACGTTGCTAGAAACCTAATTTGAGGGACTATAATGTGCCCGCATTAATCTCCATCTACTGCTAGATATACTCTAGATCAAATTTGGGTCACTGCCTGTTTAAAATAACCATTCCTGCAGCAATACTTCTCTATTTATCTATAGGATATCTGTGGGATTCTGAATTAATTAATGTCTAGTTTATTCACTAGAGATTAGAGCATTTCATGTCTGTGCTTTTACACTGCAAATTAATGGCATTTGCATATAATAATGGATATGACTTCCCTTTGGTTTAATTCAATATTGACTAAAAATCAGAAAATGAACTCTTTTACACCTTTCCCCCTAATTTTGGAAAAGCTAATGTCACTGCTAATATTAAAAACTCCCTTCACAAATGCTTCACAAATGCAAAATTCCTATATAGGCCAGCAAGCATCAATTTCCTATCTTAATCCAGACTATAGTTCTCTTGATTTTGCTCAAAACTTGCGTGTAGTAGTAACAGGCAGGCCTCTCTGTTCTTTCTAAGATTTAGAAAAAAACAAAAAATCAGAGCTCATGAGCACATTATTTTTCATGGTGCCTTAATGCCTCGACGCCCTAGAACTGATATTTCTGCATTCTGTCAAGTCATTCCCAATTAAGCTGACCCTTTTCAGGATTTTCTAGGTAGTGAGTACACAGAAGTGGTTTCCCATCCCTTTCTTCTGGGGGAATCCTGGGACTGTGCAGCTTGCCAAAGATTGCACCAATTGGTTCTTTTCTTGGGAGACGCAGTGGGGAATTAAACTTGCAATCTCTGGCTTTGCAGCCAAATCTGAAACCCTTCAGCCAGCTTTAGAACAAATATAGACTTACAGAATTGTAACGTTGGAAGGGACCCTAAGAGTTACATAATCCAACCTCCTGGCAAAGCAGGAACTCCCCAGCTGTAGCATCCCTATTAGATGACCAGCCAACCTTTTTTTCACAACCTCCAACAAAAGAGAGCCCACCATATTTTAAAGTATTCCATTCCACTATAAATCAATATGGAGAAGCTCACTATATCCTTATTGATTCAATAGGCTTATTCTAATTTAAGCTTACTACTGGATGTCAGCCACTGTCAGGAAGCTTCTCCTAACCAATATCCAATATCGTTTTGCTGTTGCTTTTAGAGCAAATCAACTGAACTCCAAAATGTTCTGTCCTTTGCCTTCTGTTTCCATCTCTGGCCGAACAGCTTTACCATTGACTCATCCCATTATTTTCGGGGTCTGCCTAGTGGTCTTTTGTGGTCCCTTGGAATCCAGCGTGTTAGCTAACACATATAATTAATCGACCACATCATACAGTCTAATTCTTTGGCATTTTATTCCACACATCTGCCTTTCTATTGCTCTTTGGGTTATTACTAGTTTTTCTTCCTCTGATTTTATTATTGCGCATGTTTCGGATGCATACAACATTGATGGTAACACTGTCGTATTGAACATGGTTGTCTTGATATTCATTGGCAGAGTGTCTTCTGTTAGCACTGTTTGATTTATATTAAAGACAAACCAAGATGCTTTTCTCCTAACATTAAGCTTTAATCTCCTTTCTTGCAATTTGAATGCCCCTGGTTTAGATCCTACTCAGAGTAGCAACCACAAATAAGCTTGCTGCATTTTAGCATCCCTTCAAATACCTATAAAGGGTTCTCTGTCTTCCCTTTTCCAGACTGAATTTCACTCAACCATTTCTTGCAGAACTTTGTTTCTTGCAAAAATTGGGGGGAGGGAGTGTCTGTGTAAATACAAAGGCCTTAAACAAATCAAAAAGATGTTGTCTCCAAAACAAAGAAGCAGCATGGTATAGTAGTTAGTATTGGCTTGGGACTAGAGACAACTAGATTCAAATCCTCATTTAAAATGAAATTCACCTGGAGACTTTCTGTCTTTGCCCGACCCTTCTCTCTCTTCCATGCTATCTCGCCTTGACACATCTAGCATGGTTGGTGTGAGGATCCAGTGCAGTTGGAGCAGTGATGGGATGTCAAAAATTTTACTACCACTCCATGATGTCATCACAGTGTGGGCGGAGCCAGCGTTGTGGGTGGAGCCAGCATTGTGGGCGGAGCCAGTGTCATGGGTGGGACCATGTGACTTGGTGGGTGGGGCCAAAGTTGGTCATGTGACTTTAAAATGTTTTTTAAATTTTAAAATAATAATAAATAAATATAAAATTAATATAACCGGAACGTGGCCGAGAGGGCCGGAGGCCTCTTGCCGGGTGCCAGGATGCCTTCCCCCAACCCACCCACCCCTCTTGTAGGCGCTGCTCTGGCCGCCGCCGCCACAATGGAGGCCACCGGTGAGCGGCCTCTTGCCCTCCTCCATCCATCCCTCCTCCCCGGCGTGGAATCTCCCGAAGGTCCGGGCGGCCCAGGCACTCATCCTCAGAGGCTCCAGCTGGAACCGGAACGTGGCCGAGAGGGCCGGAGGCCTCTTGCCGGGCGCCAGGGCGCCTTCCCCCAACCCACCCACCCCTCTTCCACCACCACCACCCCTCGGAGATAGGCGCTGCTCTGGCCGCCGCCGCAATGGAGGTCGCCGGTGAGCAGCCTCTTGCCCTCCATCCATCCCTCCTCCCCAGCGCAGCGGCCTCCATCGGGTTGGGGAAAGACGTCCTGGTGCCCGGCAAAAGGCCTCCGGCCCTCTCGGCCACGTTCCGGTTCCAGCTGGAGCCTCTGAGGATGAGTGCCTGGGCGGCCCAGGCAACATTTCTCTCTCCCCCCCTTCCCTGCTCGGACACAGAGAATACACCCCCCAACTCTGCTTACCTTCCCTCTGCTTACGGTATTTTCTCTCCCAACTAACAGCTGATCAGAGACTTTTTTTTTAAACTAGGGAAACAAGGGGGAAAAATTCAGCGATGTGATTGGATCTCTATGTCAGCTGACATAGAGATCCAACCACATGAAGGGAGGGGAATACAGCGATGTGATTGGATCTCTATGTCAGCTGACATAGAGATCCAACCACATGAAGGGAGGGGAATACAGCAATGTGATTGGATCTCTATGTCAGCTGACATAGAGATCCAATCACATCGCTGAATTTCCCCCCCTTGTTTCCCTAGTTCCTTGGTCTGCAAATAGTGGCTCTCCAGGTGTTTTGGACTTCAATTCCCAGAAGCCTCGATCAACAGTAGTGCTGACTTGGGCTTCTGGGAATTGAAGTCCAAAACACCTGGAGAGCCACTATTTGCAGACCACTGCCCTAGTTTAAAAAAAAAGTCTCTGATCAGCTGTTAGTCGGGAGAGAAAATACCGTAAGCAGAGGGAAGGTAAGCAGAGTTGGGGGGTGTATTCTCTGTGTCCGAGCAGGCAGTGGGGTGGCTGTGTTTTTTCATAACACATGGCGTATTTTCGGGTGGTAGCTTATATTTTTAGAGCCCCCCGAAAATCGGCACATGGCGTATTTTCGGTGGTCTCTTATTATGGGGGAAACACAGTATTTGCAATTTCAGTGCGCATGCGTCAGATTGGTTTCTGCGCATGCGCACTAAATTGGAGCCATTTTGACTCCAATTTTTTTTTAAAAAAATTTTCCTGCCGGTCAGGCGTCCGATCCGGACGCCTCAAAAACGGTATTACCCTCCCGGAGAACCCTCCGGAAATCTTCTTAACGGTTCTGTGGATCCGGTCAGAACCGGTAACATCCCATCACTGAGTTGGAGCATAACATCTTGAGGAATTCTAGATAAAAGGCAATGTGTGGAAACAAGAGATAAATATAAAATTAACATATAACGTTAAAAGTGTCTGTCTATCCAGGTTATCCTGCTATGGTAACAGAGTAGACCATACTGCCAGCGATTCAACGCCAAGTGTCAGGCAGTGGTTAACTAACCTGACAACCCTGAGGACCAATGGTCCTGGGCACTGAAGTCCACAGAGAAGGATTAAATCCCACTTGAATCCATCTTGATGAAAGGCATCAGTTTCATCAATACTGGCCTGAAGCGAGGACTTTATGTGCCAAAAGGTCTCAGGATCAGAAAGTGACTTGCAAAACTGGATCAGTGGTACAGGTGTCATGCTGGGATGTGGAAGGCAGGTGAAAGGCCACTGAATTATATTCTCAGGACAGTCTTCATGGCTGATCATCACAATGATCACCAATATTCAGATTTAGATACGGCAGAACAACAAGAAGAATTAAAATGCTTTGCTGTTGCGTCTTATAAAAGCTTAAGTGGGGAGTGGCATTCAGCTAGATTTGACAGGGAGCAGCAATAACCAGGTGTTTCTTGGAACTTCTGGAAAAGAGTAGCAAAATGGCAAACAACTTAGGACTCCAGCCATTCAAATCCATTCAAAAACACATATCAGTCTTTTCTCCCCTTCCTACTAAAGTCAGTCTGCATAGTTGTACATTGACAATGTTTTCCTTTAGAAATTACACAAAATGTAAACATAGCAAGCATAGTAGGATAACCTAACTGATCAAAAAGGCAACCCATCCAATGCTACTATTTTTACTACAGGGCAATGGAATACGTGTTTTTCAATACTTTAGATTTTTACAGAAATGCAAAGAAACCCCTTCAAAAATAGACATTTTCTTTGGGATCTACCAAAACAAAACCACAAAAGTATCATTTTACAATGGCTCATGTTCAGAAGGATTACATTTTGTCTCCTTTATTGCAGGATGATGAACTAAATTAGGAATTACATTCCTTACAACACCAATTTCATCATACTAAATGATGTGTGTGCCATTTTTTTTAAAGTATGATTTTTCTTCTTCCTTCCTTTGCCTTCTGCTCCCTGGGCCATCATATGCATAATTCATCTGTTGCATTCCTAGCCTTTTCCATGTAGAACAAGGTTGTGAGCATGATGAGTAATTATTCCATTCTTAGATCAGACACCACAGCATACACATCCCATAGAGATTATCACAGTTCCAGCCAGAGCCTTTGACTCAGTACATTAGTTCCTCTGCTGGAAACTCCCACTACCAACATATAATTAAATCAGAGGAAGTAAGAGATCCAAATTAAACACGAATGCAATGAAATTGTGAATTCTCACTCATAGGGTGGCCATGCCATTCATTAAGAATTAGGGTGCTTGTCTAATCTACCTCTTGCCATTTAGTTAATCATCCTGACAATTGGAGGAATGTTCCCTGTGTCTATTCAGATGCAATGCAGCCTGGATGAAGGAGGGACTTTAGCCATCCTGGCTGAAGAGGCAGGAAGTAGCCTGGGATGCTCTAGCATTCCTGCTTGGAGGTCCATGCAGAGTGTGAGAAGCTTGTTTTAATGGCTTAGGCAGGGACATTAGTTGAATAGGTCACATTGAGGTGGATAGTGCTGGGATAGGGTGGGAGCGGTGAATCCCTCAGGGCGTCATTGGACAAGGTGAAATTGGGTGATTCCTGGCTAGATTCAGGTGAACCCAGTTGGACACTTTGGGGACTCCATGGTATGTACAACATCTGTTCACATAAACAGAGTTGGAAACGCCTGCATGAATACCTCCCCAACATAGCTGGCCTGGGTAGTAGCTGTCATGGTTCAACACTACACTACACAGGGGCAAAGGATTTGCCCTTCCAGTCTGGAGAGGGGACAAGGTGCCTCCTGTTCCAGTATCAGGAATCACATTACCAGCCCCAACACGGGTCAGGATACTCAGTTTATTTAATAAATGTGGCTCACACCTTATACCACAGATGTACTCTGTCATTTTTGGGGGGTGGGGTGGGTAAGGGGGTAAAGTCAATTCCTGAATATATTGAAGGAGTTTTCTTTCATTATCATCTCACCTGGGTATGGTTGTCCACGATTTAACCACATGCTGCACCATTTCAGACCCACTCCAAAGCAATGACTATATACAGTATATATTAGCCAATTCACCCTGGGCCTCATTTCTGATAATAATCATTGCATTTTTTGCTCTTTGTAAAGAATGTTTTATAGAAATTCCAAAAGAATCAAAAATTTAGTAGATGCAGGTTTATGAGAACATTACTTGTTCGACTAAAGTCACTTCACAAACATACAGACTTGAACATAAAGTATTTCCAATGCACACACAAATAATACACAATCATCCTTCTTTCCTTGCATGCAATACGCCTATGTCTTTACTTTATCACATCAGGCAATATATGCATTTCCCCCATCATTTTTAATGTCCCTAATATTTGTTTCAAGGAATGTTTTGAAGACTCCAAGACCTTAGACTAACCCAAGAGCAAAAACATATTAAGGAAAAGTAGCATTTATCCAAGAAAACATAAAATGAAGCATATAAAAAGGAACATTAAACCTCTAACTAATATTCTGACTTAGCATAGCTATTAAATGCCGTCGCTCAGGGCACCCTATTTAGTACAAATGAAAAGCTATGAAGATGAAGAACAGACGTCATGCAGGTTGCAGCTAGCATAACTTCTAAGTTAGATTTAAAAATATATATAATTGAGATAGTTACAGCACTAATATACAGTTTACAAATACTATAATCCTGCCTTTTCTGTTCTGTTTCATTCAACTCTTCTTTCATTATTCCTTGCTTTACCTCTGTTTTGTTCCACTCAATCCCAAACCTCATGTCATTAATTAGCATTCTGGAATACTTATTTGCTTCTTTTTTGGCTGCTTTTCACTGGCATCTCTGTTTTTTATTTTATCACTTCTAGCTTCAAATTTCTATAACTTCATAGTAATTAATCCAGTGGTTACCTAGCATTTCAAACTACCAACAGCCAGCCTGTATGATGGTGTCCAAAAATTTCTTTTTAATTTTTTTAAAATGATTCCCAATAATTCCTAAATAGAGATGGTTTTCAGAGGCCTGGCATTTCCAAGGGAATTTTGGGTTTGCATATTAGTAAATCCTGTACTCCATCAAACCCAAGTAGGAAAAAGTAGGGGAGAACTTTTACCTTGCTTGCAAGAGCTGTCAGTACAATCTCAAGAAAATTTACTATTTGGTTCTCTTTCCTTCTTACTCTCTCTCTCTCTCTCTCTCTATCTCTCTTTCTCAGTACATCAGAAAAAATATCATTAAGTGCAAACATTATTCAAAATCACAAATTGATCTAAAATGGTATTGAAGGCCCACTTTGCCCACTTGGTCTCATTTTGTGGTCAACCATGACTCAAAAAGTGCTAAAGCAACACCACAATTGTCTATGCAAGGCTAAAGTAATGATTGAGAATTACCAAATGAAATATGATTTTTGTGATAAACATTTTGGCAGCAATCTTGTGCAGAGGTATGTACAGTTAAATTCCATGAAAGTCAATGTGACTTAAAAACATTTAATAGTCCATGCACAATTTTAAGTCAGAGTACTTATCACTAAATGAAGAGAAGTAAACTATGTGCAATAGTATGATGGTTGGTAAAATTTGGTTTTAGAGAAATTGAGATGTTGGCATTTTCTTTTTCTCCAGACAATCTGTTTATATGTTATCTAAATGGCATTGCAATTCTGTTTGAAGGCCATGTCAGCACTTTGGAAAGGATTCTACTTCGGTCTGTAGTGATCTTGAATACATTTGATTCGATTTGTTGAACATCCAGATTCAGTTTAGTTTGTAAACTCAGGTCACCAGTCTTCTCATTGATTTGATCTGGAAAACCAAGGTGGCTATCGGTCTTTTCTCTTTGCACGCCTCTACATGAAATACAACACTACAGTAGAACCTAAATAGAAGGGTAAATACACCAAATTTCAGATATTTATTTATTTATTTATTTATTTATTTATTATTCAAATATATATCTAAATATATATATTATATATTTAGATATCTAGTTTCAGGGGTTTGTGCACTGGTCACCTGTACAATTTGTCCTTGGATCAGGCTGATTTTGTTCAGGAGTCCATATTTGCCTAATGCTAATTAATAACATCCCTATGAAAAGCTTACCAACAGGAAGCCTAGCAGAAATGTGCATGTTAATTGGCACATCATTGTTGCTAAGAAACATAAGCCAGGAACTTTGAATAGGCAAAAGGAAAACTCACACTGAAAGTTCATGGACTTGAATCATATGACAGAAAAATGCACATCATCTAGCAACTTTTGTAGTGTAAAATAATTTGAATTTGAATAAATTAGAACGATGGATTGCCCACTGTTCTCAGTCCTCAAAAAAGATTTCCTTTTGGAAATGTACCGAGTAGGGTGGTATACAAATTGAATAAATGAAATGAATGAAATGAAATGGCTTCCACAAATAGATCTCCTAGGATGAACCATTCCTTGAAACATACTATGAGAATCCTATCAGGGTTACCATAACTCTGATATGACTTCACAGCACTTAATACCTTCTGAAGTAGATACCTATGCTTTTCTCATATCTTATGTTTCAAAAGGGCAAGAGAGGGGTTGTTGCAGAATATCTCCACAACTGTAATAATTAGAAACATGAAATTTTGAACACATACCACCAGTCTATTATTTTAAGCAAATGAGTTAATGTCCTGTAATCTGCTTCCTCAGAGCCCTAAATTGGCACCCTAGTAATTAGCTTTTAGGAACACCTGATAAACATTTGCTGTACTCTTCTGTAAAGCCTGTCAGATAGACTTGACTATGAGATTCTTTCCCTCTGGCTATGAATTAACTATAAATCTGTTAGAAACATTGTTAATTCCAAAAAATCTCCCAAACGGTAATAAATAGCAAGGCAAATTTGTCTAATGCTACTACTGATTTCCTTGTAACAGAAGGGACCTGCCTCTCAGGTAGGCCCTTTTTTTTCCTTCTGGGTTGTAGCTCCCTGGCTGGACAACCCAGGCCAAGGATATGTGTAGAAAAGGTAGCATTATGCCAAATAACCACTCCCAAGTTTCTTCAAGAAATATATTGAAAGCATTATAACATACAAGATACAGTTCATCAAAAGATCAGCAAACATTTCAAAGCACAAATTAACTATTAAAGGTTCTAGGGAAAGCACGCCCACCCCCTCCTTCCACAAGTCTCACATTTTGCAGAATGGCTGCACAGCATTCCATAGAGAGCAAAAGAGGTGTGTGTGTGTGTGTGTGTGTGTGTGTGCGTGTGCGCGCGCATCACTAGGTTACACCTCTGGCTCTCCCCCTTAGCAATTCTGCCCATGATCTTACAGCAATGCATTTCAATCACATATTCACTAAAACCATGAGGCAGGGATGTTTACATACAGTCAAACCTCGCATAAAGAGCGCCTCGCTTAAAGAGAAACTTGCATAAAGAGCAGAATTTTCTCTAAATGTTTGCTTCGATTAACAAATAAAACCAACCAAAAACTCGCTTAACAAATAAATTGGGGTTTGCAATCCCCCCCCCACACACACACACACAATTGGTCATTTACAATGATATTTCACTTAAAGAGCAAACTCACTTAAAAAGCAATTCTGTGGAACGCATTATGCTCTTTAAGCGAGGTACCACTGTATTTTCTTCCTTCCACATATCTGGAATTGCCATTTTAAAAGTACTAAAACACATTTAAGTGAGTAACAATGCTAACAGAGAAAGCATCATTTAAAAGGGGGCTATTCTATGACATGGTTTCCCTTCAGGGAGATTGAAATAGGTATTTCAAAATAGGTACAGTGGTACCTTGCTTAAAGAGCATAATGTGTTCCACAGGATTGCTCTTTAAGCGAGTTTGCTCTTTAAGCAAAACACCATTGTAAATGACCAATTGTGGGGGGGATTGCGAACCCCGATTTATTTGTTAAGCGAGTTTTTGGTTGGTTTTATTTGTTAAGTGAAGCGAACATTCAGAGAAAATAAAGCGAGTTACTCTTTAAGCGAAACACTCTTTATGCGAGGTTTGACTGTATTTCAATCTGACACAAAATAGTGAATTACTTTGATACAGATAAGCATAATAAAAACTTGATAAAAGCATAATAAAAACAAACCAGTTTCTTCCTTAATAAGGACACATCCTTAGCATTTCAGGCAAGCAATGAAGCAAATCAATACTTTTCATCCCCCCTTCTCTTCTCTCACCTGTTATAGTGAAAGAGGCTTTTCTTAACCCCTGCATTACTTAGCAGATAAGGCAGCAAAATAATATGAAAGGCAGCAATTCAAAAGACAAGTGAATATAGAACAGTGAATCCGCATTGAACATTGAGAAAGAAGCAAAGAAAAAATTGCAAGCAATTCAGAACAGAAGATAACATATATGAACTTATTTTGAAAACATTCTGGGAACATTGCCAATTTACCAAAATGAAGGCCAATCACTTTAGATAACAGTTTTTTGAAGTCCACAACAAGTCTTAGTCTTTATGATGTAATGTCCAAATACAGTCAGATTAGTCCCAATTAAAATTGTTGATTTATTCTCTCTAGATTAGAATTTAGCAACACAGTCTCTTCCTCCAGCACATTTCTTACAAACAGCTAGGTGACTTTGCCGTCAGTTTAGTCTAGTCTTTTTCAGCAAATAGATTTCCACAAAAACAGCCCACCCAACAAAACATTTCTTCAGCACACTCACTCCTCAGAGCAATGAATCAAGAAACAATCCAGTCCAGTTTAGTCAAGTCCAGTTTAGTCCAGTCCAGTTATTAGTCTAATCCAGTTTAGTCCAGTTTAGTAAAGTCACAAGACAAAGAACCACAAAATACCTTTTCAGCCCCTCAGCCAAGTTCACAAGAAAATGCAGGAAACAGAAGCAGACTGGGACACAGGAACACAACAACCATCTCACCTCCTCCAGGCTCCAGATGGCAGGCAGATAAAATGATGAACAGGCAAACAGCTTCTCAAGAATCTTCAATTAATTTTCGCACAAATGGACAGGACAGGGGAATTTTCAGCTGGCTTCCCTTCGACCTTGGGAGATCTTCTTTTCTGCCCCCCCCACATCTGGAGTCAGCTCCTGGCACATCTGCAGGTACAACTTCTGCTCTGACATACTGGAATTACCTGCTGCTCGTACTGTCCAGCGTCCTTGGGTCTTGGTGAAATGCTGGATATTCCACACTTAGCTGTGCTTCCATCAGTGGTGCGGTTCTTATATCTTGATTCTTATCTTGATAAGTGTGGATTATCTTGATCCATCAACTGACCACCATGTAACAGAAGGGACCTGCCTCTCGGGTAGACCCTTTGTTCTTCTGGGTTGCAGCTGCCCGGCTGGACAACCCAGGCCAAGGATATGTGTAGAAAAGGTAGCATTAGGCCAAATAACTACTCCAAGTTTCTTCAAGAAATATATTGAAAGCATTGTAACATACAGGATACAGTTCATCAAAAGATCAGCAAGCATTTCAAAGCACAAATTAACCATTAAAGGTTCCAGGGAAAGCACACACACCCCTCCTTCCACAAGTCTCACATTTTGCAGAATGGCTGTACAACATTCCATAGAGAGCAAAAGCTGTGTGTGTGTGGGGGGGGGGAGGGTTAAAGGGCAGGTTGAAATTTTCAAAAGACATTGTGAGTCCTTGCTTCAGCTTCACAGTGTGTGGGATTTTTACCCACTAAAACCACCTCCCATTATGCCCCGCCACCCCGCAGGACCACTGTCAGCCATTACTTCACAGAGGCAGAATGGCTGTTAAAATCTCAGCCGGCAGCTGAGGCACATATCCTCCCTGCCCGGAATGGTGCAGGGAGTTGCAGGTGGAATCCAGAACTCTGCCTGGGCCCACTGATCAGATCTCAAAAATTATTTTTGGTGGAGGCTTTTTTAACTGCAATTCCCATAGTCCTCAAGATAACTCGGTTCACAAAAGTAACTCCCCCCCCAAAAAAAAAAAAAATGTTGCAAATAAGATCAGAAAAGATTAAAGGGATTTTCAGATGAGGTATAGTATGATGAAATGATATATATGATTATGATTCCTATCAGAATTTGAGAACTTGCTCTCTCCAAGTAGGTTCGCAGGAACTGTAAAAGAGGGTCCGAGGAGTTCTGTCACTGTTTTTTTTAAAAAAAAAAATCTTTTTTTATTACTTCTGTACTCTGCCATCCAAACTAGTATCACTGATTTGGCATGAAGCCTATATTTGAAAGAATCAAAATGAAATATATATAAACTGCTGAGCTAAAAGCTTCCCCCTCCTTACTTTATTGCAGTAAAATACGCTAAACCACCTCATAATTCTCCTACCTACTTTGTGTTTGTTGAAGGATTTCAAAGTTATAATCAATTTGCCAAACAAACAACTATGGGGGGAAATACCTATAACTCACCAATACTGAAAAAACGCAGCATGTGAATAAAGATTTGCAAGGATTTATAATGCTAAATGTAAGTCTCTCCTACACAGAGAATTGCTTAGAATTCAGTTTCCTTGAAATTGTATTATCTTTTTAGTAAAATAAAATAGAAAGGAAGATAACTCTGGATATTAAACTTCTTTTTAAAAAAAGAAAAAGGGAAATCATATATCTAATCCTGAATTAGATATGAAAGTGAGTGGCAGGGTGGCTGGTAGATAATGCACAAAACCTCAGTTCTCCTTTGTTCCCATGAAGAATCTATGTTTAAAATTACAAAGTGAAAACTAAAGCCCTTTTTATAGGTTTATGTTTGATTTCAAGAAGGTTAAGAAATCCAGATTCCATTCAACATAGCTTTCTAATGAAGCAACTCTTATTAGGTATATAACTATATCACATACCCTTTTTTCATGTTTGCAGATTGTGTGTAAAGATATATGAAGGGTGTTGCTGGAAAGCCTTGTAGATAACACTTTACAACTGGCTTGTTCTACCTCATGGCCATGGATCTGCACAATGTTGCGTCTCTTCTACCTGACTTGTCTCAGTTCACAACATTGGAGTCTCCTGAAGCTTCTGAGTACTGAAAGTTCTGAAAGTGTGAAGACACTGACAACAAAGGGCTGAGTATTCTCCATCTGGCTTGTTTGTCCAACCCACTTTCATATGAAAAGTCTGATTTATAAGTGAATTTAGGTCTTGAAAGAGGATTAAATGGGGAACTGAGAAAAGAGACCTAAAGAAGAGCCTGGCCAAGAATAGATGTGTTGTATTCACCCAGGACTGCAGAGGCTTAAGTGGTTAAGATGCTGAACTTGAAGACTGGAAGGTCAGAGTTTGATATCTGAGTACTGCATGATGGAGTGAACTCCCATCTCTGTCCCAGCTCCTGCCAACCTAGCAATTCAAAAGAAAGAAATTGCAAGTAGATAAATAGGGACTACTTCAGTGAAAACGTAAACAGTGTTTCATGTATTCCAGTGTCTAGGCATGCCTGCCATATGTCCATGAAAACATCTGCACATGCAGACAGCACTGGCTCTTTGGCTATAAACAGTGTCGGATATGAGTGGCTTTCAAGCAAGGGCAACCTTTACCTATTCACCTTTGAATATTGCATATGAACAAAAGTCCCTTATACACATGAGAAATTGCTTTGAATGCAAGTCATTTCTTCAAATGGACCATTTTGGGACACATACTTTTCTGGGCTAAGGGCCAAAAACAACTATTCTTTATCATAATGGTTTTTAAAATAATAATAGGAGGATTAAAATTGTCACAGTGACTCACAGAAAGTTAGAATTTGTCATCTGTTATCCTGTCTTCTATGTCTCTTGCAGATCACAGAGCTCTTCTAAGCATAGCTGTCATTTAAACTTTCTCACTTTTCTATGACCTTTGAAGCCTTCCATTCCCTTGGAAGAAATCAGAACTATGACCGTTTGGTGACCTTAGATTTCAGTGAGTCATCAAAGTTGAGATCACTTCAAAAAGTTATTCCCTCTGGGATGTTCCACCAGAGAATAATGGGTTTGTAGCATCCTCATCCTGATTAACATAGTAATAGCCCATAAGAATATAATGGTCTAAGTATTTCATTACTTCCAATTATTAATTCCCCATCTTGTACTCTTTAGCCTGTAAATTAAAGAATATGAAGAATGTCATGGAAAAACAAGAAGGATGATAATGTTCACACATGGACCAACTTGGAGTAATTTTGTAGAACCTGAAGAATATACAGTCAAACCTCGCATAAAGAGCGCTTCGCTTAAGGAGTAACTCGCTTAAAGAGCAGAATTTTCTCTGAATGTTCACTTCGCTTAACAAATAAAACCAACCAAAAACTCGCTTAACAAATAAACCGGGGTTCGCCATCTCCCCCACAATTGGTCACTTACAATGGTGTTTTGCTTAAAGAGCAAACTCGCTTAAAGAGCAATCCTGTGGAACGCATTATGCTCTTTAAGCGAGGTACAACTGTACTTCACTTTGTTACATCAATAGATATTGTGTTATTTTGTTCCTTCCTCTTAGCCTCATTCTTGAAAAATGTATGACCAAACAGCTTGAAGGTTCAGTGGTTCAGATATCTGGCTACAGAGTCAGAGACTCTGAGTTAGATCTCTCACTGTATCTTTTTGAGAGGGGCTGGACATGATGATATATTGGGTACCTTAAACATCTGCAGTTCTAAAATTATTATTATCATAATCAAAGGTGTACATGGTCTACCAGATGTTTGGACCAGAGTTTTGGAACCCCTTTGCTCAGGTCCTAACCCCGGGCCTAAGAGTCAGTGAGGTATTGCTTGATAATGTAGTTGGTACCTAGTAGTGCTCCTCTTTGCAATTGCTCTATCATGACCTTATCAATGACAATAGTACTCAGATGTTTTTTCATCTCTTGTTTCATGGGATTGTTCCCAGTGCTCCTATCACTACTTCTATCACTTGTATTACTTGTTGTCACTTGGCTATGAATAGACTTCCATCAGCTGTCCTTGCTGCTGCAAGCCAAACACCCTCTTATGAAAAGGGGCAAAGAGACTGCTGAGTAATGTGAAAGTATATCAGAGGTCTGAATCTGACAGTGATCAGCTCTCAGTCAGGGTAAAGTGCAGAAGGCAACTACACCTAAGATGCAGGCAAGCTAGAACTAAGTACCAGAGAAGGCTCCCAGCTGATAGCGATTAGCTGGGAGGGTAATAAGAAAGCTTGTGTCAGTCTTCCAGCTTTTGTACAATTCTTCAGTACAAAGACTGACACCCTGCTTGACCAGATAACCTGCCTAGACCCTGACCTGCCTGCTGTGACTCTAACTTCTCTGCCAACCCTGATGATGCCCCTGGAATCTTTTGGACTAGACACTTCCTTGCACTACTGGTAACCAGACCTCTGCTTGCTCTTTGGATTTTGCTATCTGGGCTCTCCTTGAATAGACTTTCTGTGTAGGATTGCAGTGCAGTAACCAGCTCCGTGGACGCGCACCCCTTTTAAGGGCTGCGCGTGGCTCCGCCCACGGAGCTCGCCGCCGACGCTTCCTCCTCCCCCGCCGCCCGGGCAAAGCGCGCACCGGCTGGATGTCCCGCCGGCGCGCGATCATTGGCAACAGAAATTATAAATTAGAGATATCCAAAATCCCTCCTGTGACTAATAAAAGGCAGGTCATAATCAATTAAACAAAAACATCAATTTGTTGTAGTCTTCCTTAGCATAACTGTGGCAGATAAAGGTGTTTAAAAAAAAAAAAAAAAAACAGAAATAGTTCCTGTTGGATATTATAAGTCTGCATTGTTGCCTACAATGCTCCTTCAATTCTCTTACCAAACTGTTTGCTTAATTTCAGAGACGTCTGAACACCTCCAGCATTGCTTTCAGAATAGCTTTCCTTGCATAGACCTGAAGAAAGTGCATTCCTCCAGCTACTGATCAGCAAATATAAGCTTATTATATTTGTTGTTTTAGGTGTCTTGGATGACAGGGATTTTGAAAAGTGGTGGTTCTAAGCTGACAGGGTATAATGCTTTCTTAAACATTATATATGAAGTGCTAATGAAGTGTTTACCCTGGAACAAAATTAACTACAAAATGGCATTCCACCCTTGCAGAGAGACAAGAAGGAGAAGGATTTTTAAAAACAATATATACCACATAAAGCTTCATATAGAAGCTATAATGAAGAGACACCTGTTGATGTTTGAAATAAGTAAAACCAAAGTCTGCACTCCTGTTCTTTGCTGATGGTAATGTAAATTGTTAACAGACCACTTTGTTATGTCTTGGCAAGAAAATATGCAGGGTTTATTGTAGTCTTTATCTTTTAATGAGTTTTAAAAAGACATTTAAATGAAAATCTTTTTGCTCTTTTTTTTTTGGGGGGGGGGCATTTCTTAATTTTTTCACTGTTGTCTTCCTCAATTGCAGGGCTTTTGTCTGCCTAATGCCTGTCGTTATTCTTTTGCACCAAATGAATTTAGAGACAATTTGTTTCAGGAAAGTTTCTGAAGATGGAAGGCACCAAGGAAAACTAGTCAATGTGAGGCAGGTCAGAGGCCAAGTCAGGATAGAATTCAACACTAGGAAGTAAACAGTAGAGCCAGCATGGATAATATTATGTTAGAAATTAGAAGAATCTTCTGGATAATTTTCCATGGAGATATCTTGTCAGAATCTGGAATTTGTTAGTTTTTAAAGCCATAATACGTACTCATATATCCAATTAATACAGTTTAGATGGCAACCCTAAAAACATTAGTTCTTTGCTGAAAAAGACATTATTTTGTCACTTTTGTCCTTGTTGTGATGAATCCTAAAGTTTAATTGGCCAAATGAGCTGCATCCAAGGGAACAAAACAAGCTTATGGACTTAATAGTAGAGAATGTGTCTATAATCTTTGAAAAGTATTGGAGAACAGATGAGGTCTCTGAAAACTGGAAGCAAGAAAATTCCATCTCCGTCTTTAAGAGGGAGAAGAAAGACTGGATCTGAGCAGTTATTAACTACAGTGGGACGTCAGTTAACATAATTAATGCGATCTCTGGGATGTTTCTTACAGCAAAAATTACTTTAACCAAATTTTCCATAGGAATGCATTAAATCCAATTTCCCATAAGAATGCAGTTTACAAACACCCGGTTTACCCTCAGTTTACGTTTGCTGCAGTTTACGATGGCAAATCCTACTAAAATGATGTCCTGGTTTATGGGTTGTTGGTTTTTTTTTTTTTCAGTTTATGAGCGGGAATGAGATCCCAGTGCCATTTTAGACTCTAAAATGGAGACCCCATGTCATTTTAGATTCTGAAATGGTGTCTGCCTCCCACTGCCAGAAGTAGTGATTCTTCCCAAGGCATGCATTCCCGGCTGTAGCACCACATAGGGAGCTCGAACAATGACCAGAACTGAGTGGATAAGGTCCCCACACTCTCCCACTGCCTGTAGCACTGGAGACTGGGCTCCCTCGGTGGCTGGACAAACTGTTCAGGAAGAAGAAGCAGCGTGGAAATGTAGGGAGATCGCTTTGTCCCTTTTGTGGTGGTGGTGGTATGATCATGTCTGGCATATTTTGGATTTTTTTTATTTTTTTATTTTGCTTTTTTGTATTATTATTATTATTATTATTATTATTATTATTATTATTATTATTATTATTATTATTATTATTATTATTATTATTATTATTATTATTATTGGTCTGGTTGGGACCATTTTTTAAAAAAAATTCAGTGCATTCCTATGGAAAACGTGCGGAACGGACCAATGTCATAAACCGGGGTTTTACTGAACTTTAACTAAACCACGGTTTCCCATAAGAATGCACTGAAAATCAGTTAATCCATCCTGGAAAAAAATCCATAAACTGAGCCACTATTTTCTATGGATTTCCTTTTGTTGTGTGATTTTTATGTTAACCGAGCCAATAGTTAACCGAGGTTCCACTCAGTTGTACCTCTCTTAAAGATCATAATGTGTTCCACAGGATTGCTCTTTAAGCGAGTTTGCTCTTTAAGTGAAACACCATTGTAAGTGACAAATTGTGACTTCTGGTGGGGGGTTTGCGTCCCCTGATTTATTTGTTAAGAAAGTTTTTGGTTGGTTTTATTTGTTAAGCAAAGCTAACATTTAGATAAAATTATGCTCTTTAAGCGAGGCACTCTTTACGCGAGTTTTGACTGTATATATTTATCTAGATCTCAATGAAACTTTTGATCATATCTCTCCTATTTTTGTGGCCATGGTGATAAAATGTGGGCTACCATTAAGTGGATTTGTAGCCAATTGACAAGCTGCACACAAAGAGTGCTTCTCAATGGTTCTTTATCATCTAGAGAAATTTGACTACTGAGGTGCAGCAGAGTATCATTTTAGGACTGATGATGTTCAACATTTTCATAAACAACATGAAATTTGCATTTTCATCAGGATTCAGGAAGACCATAAGAGCCTAGAAAACAGAGCCAAGACAAACTAAATTAGTTTTAAGATAAAAAAATTGGTGTCTTGTTAATGCCAAAATATAGGATGGAAGATTTCAGAACTGGGTAAAGGCTCTAATAGAATTTGTTGTTGTTCAATCGCACAGTCGATTCCGACCCCTTGTGACCCCATGGACCACTGTCCGCCAGGCACTTCTGTCCTCCACCATCCTCCTCAATTCGCTCAGCTCTGTGCCCATTGTTTCTACAATACCATCTAGCCATCTCATTTTTGTCTGCCCCCTTTTTCTTTTGCCCTCCACCTTTCCCAGCATCAAGGCTTTCTCAAGTGAATCCTCTCTTCTCATTTGATGTCCAAAGTACTTTAGCTTCATCTTTACAATTTGACCTTCTAAGGAGCAGTCAGGGTTGATTTCTTCTAAGATTGACCTATTTGTTCTCCTCACTATCCAGGGGACTCTCAAAACTCTCTACCAACACCACATCTCAAAGGCATCTATTCTTCTGCACTCAGCTTTCCTAATGGTCCAGCTCTGACAACAATACATTACCACAGGGAATACCATTGCTTACGAATTTTTGTTTGCAATTTGATGTCTCTACTTTTCACTATGCTACCCAGGTTTCTCATGGCTTGTCTCCCAAGAATCAGTGGCCTTTTTATTTCATGGCTGCAATCACCATCTGCAGTGAGCTTTGATCCCAGGAAAGTAAAATCTGTCACTGCTTCTACTTCTTCCCCATCTATTTTCATGGGACTGATAGGGCCTGTTGCCATTATCTTGGTTTTCTTGATATTGAGTCTCAAGCCAGATTTTTCACTTTCTTCTTTCAACCTAATCAGGAGCTTCTCTAGATCCTCCTCACTTTCAGCCATTAGGGTGGTATCATCTGCATATCTCAAATTGTTGATGTTTCTCCCAGCAATTTTGATCCCAAATTGTGATTCCTCCATCCCTGCATTGTGCATTATGTGCTCTGTGTATAAGTTGAATAAGCAGGGTGACAAAATGCAGCCTTGTCTTACTCCTTTTCCTATTCCAAAGCACTCTGTCATCCTGTATTCTGTCCTAACTGTTGCTTCTTGATTCATGTACAGATTTCTCATGAGGCATATAAGGTGTTCTAGTATTCCCATATATTTAATTACTTGCCACATTTTGTTGTGGTCCACATAGTCAAAGGCCTTTGTGTAATCAATGAAACAGAAGTATACCTGTTTCTGATATTCCTTTGTTTTTTCCATGATCCATCTTATGTTGGCAATGTGGTCTCTAGTCCCCCTGCCTCTTCTGAACCCCGCCTGCTTTTCTGGTAATTCTCTCTCCACATGCTGTTGTAGTCTATCCTGTATTATCTTGAGCATCACCTTGCTAGTGTGTGGGATGAGTGCAATTGTTCGATAATTTAATTTAATTTAATTTAAATTGTTAGACTTATACCCCGCCCCACTCGCGACAGTGACTGTGGGTGACTTACAGCAATGCAAAGCATACAGTTATACAATCATAATAACATCGTACACAGATCACGGATCATCAAAATTTAAGCAACCAAATACCACAAATGCACAGTTATACAATACATACAATTCAATACAATATATCTAAATTTCCTCTCGCCCCACTGGGCTGAAGTCCAAGGCAGTGGAAACAAATCCTGCCATGGCAGCTTCTATGCCCAGCATGGGGAAGGGACCTGGGAGCACCAACAGGTGGAAAAGTCCTGGTGCTCCTGGCCAAGGGTCTCCTCTCGCCCTGTCGGGCTGAAGTCCAAGGCATCAGGGACAACGGGGATGAGTCCTGCCATGGCTGCCTCTTAAGCCCAGCATGGGGATGGGCCCTGGGACTGCCAACAACAGATGGTTTTGGGATGGCGGCAGAGGCAAGGTCCTTTTAAAGACAGCTGCCTGGACGGCACAGGTGGTCCTCATTCTCCCCACCCAACCAGCTGGGGAGAGCGTTCAGAGGTGGTTTCAGGGCGGCTGCAGAGGCAAGGTCCTTTTGAAGCCAGCCACCTGGATGGCACAGGTGGTCCTTGTCCCCCCCCCCCCCGACTGGTTGGGAAGAGTGTCCGGAGGTGGTCTCGAGGCAGTGGCAGAGGCAAGGTCCTTTTGAAGCCAGCCGCTCGGATGGTGCAGCTGGTCCTTATTCTCCCTGCCCGACTGGCTGGGCAGAGCATCCGGAGGTGGTCTCAGGGTGGCGGGAGAGGCAAGGTCCTTTTGAAGCCAGCTGCCCGGATGGCACAGCTGGTCCTCATTCTTCCCACCCGACCGGCTGGGAAAAGCGTCTGGAGGTGGTCTCGGGTAGTGGCAGAGGCAAGGTCCTTTTGAAGCCAGACACCTGGACAGTGCAGCTGGTCCTTGTTCTTCCCACCTGACCAGCTGGGGAGAGCATTTGGACGTGGTCTTGTGGTGGCGGCAGAGGTAAGGTCCTTTTGAAGCCAGCCACCCGGACAGCACAGCTTGTCCTTGTTCTCCCCGCCCGACCGGCTGGGGAGAATGTCTGGAGGTGGTCTCGGTGTGGTGACAGTGGCAAGGTCCTTTTGAAGCCAGCCACCTGGACGACACAGCTGGTCCTCATTCTCCCTGCCCAACCGGCTGGGGAAAGTGTCCTGAGGTGGTCTTGGGGCGATGGCAGAGGCAAGGTCCTTTTAAAGCCAGCTACCCGGACGGTGCAGCTTGTCCTCGTTCTCCCCACCAAACAGTTAAAATAAGAAGTTAATAGTCTGGGTGATTATAGTGGTGGAGATTTCTAAGTTACATCTAAATGATGTAAAAATAATTTAAATTGGAATATTTTTAATTGGGAGTTAAAAATTATATAATCCTTAGACCTGGAATTTAATAGAATGAGTTGGTCTAATAAGATAATTTGGCTCACCATTGATGAAGATGTTGACTGTGATCATGAAAATCCAAATGTGATTCTAGGTGGGATTCTAGGAAAGTAACTTTTCATATCTTTCAAAAATAACATAGTAAATCTAGTTTAAACAGGTTCTCCTTTCCCCTGTTTCAGATAACAAGGCAGCTTACTATCCCTGCATTAGAATAAAGAGGGGCACAAATCAATCATAACCTGATGCATAAAGAGTGATACGAATCTGTGAAACCTTTAGGTTTGTAACTGAATCCATCCTACTAAAGCTGCAGGTACTTCCTCCAGAAAATATCCACTTTGATTTTGGAAAAGGTCACAAAATGCCATTTAAATCAGTCAGTAGGCAGTGATATTTCGTTTGCAGGAAGGGCAGTGAAGCTTTAAAGTTTAGGGTTGAATAAGATGGAGAATTTTAAGAGAAGAGTTATTGTATTTTCTTACTCTTTTGCAAACTTTCAACCAGGATCTCATCCCTTTATTTCACAGCTAGATGTGCATTTTTTTTCTGGGAGAAACTTCTAGAGAGGGAGGGAATAAGGAATGAGTTAGAAGCAATAAAGAAACAATATGTTTTTATTCACTGGACAGTGCATAAACCCTGGGAGTTTCATGTCAGATTGCAAAAGGTTGCATGCATGTTATTTAAAAAATGTGCACATAGAAGAAGAGATCTTGCAAGCTAGGTTTAGCCTGGATAAAACAGCTATCGGGTAGATGCACATTTAGTTACAGAATCATGCTCAGAGAGCGCTTATCAATGGCTCCTTCTCAAACTGGGAAGGGAGAATTAACAGAGCATTAACAGGGCACCACAAGGCTGAGTCCTTTTCAGTCCCAGTGCTCTTGAACATTATTAATGACTTGGCTGGGAGATGCAAGGAATGCTTTACAGATTTGCAGGGGACATAAAATTAAGTAAAATAGTTTCCTGGAAGACAGAAACAAAATTCAGAAAGATCTTTTTATTTGGGCTCAAACACAAGGCTGAAAACAACAGAATGAAATTTAAGAGGGATAAGTGTAAAGTTCTACACTCAGGAAAAAGAAACAAAATGCACAGTTACAAGATGGGGCTACTTAAGGTTAGCACACTAGGGTGTTTTAAGTATGCAAAAAGTAAAAATTGGAATGCCATTACAAAGAGAGTAATTAGAATAAAGTATAAATACATATATATAGTATGCACATACGTAGATTGGTTAAGAGACTGAAGCTACTGAAATGATTAATTGTATCAATGTTTAATGGTATTTAGTTATAATTGTTATATACTTTTCATTCCTATTCTTTCTTTGTTGTTGCTGTTATGCTATATAATTTAGTATTTTATTATAGTTTTTCTCTTCTCATTATCTTCTTTTTGTTTGTTATTCTTATTAAAAATTCTAATAAAATTTATAGTAAAAAACAAGATGTGGCTACTTAGCTCATAAATACTGCAAGCAAGAAGGTTCTTGGAATTGCTGTAGATCACAAGAAATCCAAAACAATGATTTTGCTACTGTGATTTACATATCGACTGTGCTGATTCCAAATCTGAGCTCAGAATTTGCTTATCATGTACAGATTTTATGTTATATGTGTAATTGGGTAATGTATTTTTACATGGGAACATTATAACAGTTGCAGGTACCACTATTTTATTTATTTATTTATGTATTAATCACACTTGTTTATCGTCCCCCTCACCAAAGTGACTCAGGGCGATTTACAACTATGGGACTCATTCAAAAGAAAGTCAGATATACGTCAATTTGAATTCCTGCAAATAGTAGCAGTAGTACCACAATCTTATAACTGCTACTGCTCCATATACTGCTCCATATTTTAATACCCCACTTCATGAAATTACTCTGCATAAAAAAATTAGTCATAGGATTATAGAAAATGGATGTGCGGCCGTTGCAGCTGCGGCGGACGCGCGCTTTGCCCCGGCGCCGGGAGGGGAGACAGCGTCGGTGACGAGCCCTGGGGGCGGAGCCGAGCGCCGCCCTTATAAGGGTGGTGCGTCCCCGGAGCTCATCACCAGTCTCCTGAAGCACGAGCCCCCACACATATACAGTGCAGTGGCCCTGGAACCAGGTTGTTCTGAGCTTGATTCTGACCAGGGCTCAAGCCTGGGTAAGCCTCCCAAGGTCGGCACAAGGAGTACTCAGCATTTCTCAGGCTCGGTGTGGCCGTTTACCACGGCCGCACCGGCGTCTACCACTTTTGGCCCTCCGGCCCTTTCCGGCCCTCGGTGGGCCTTAAGGTTCTGTGGGTGACACAGGGTCTAATTCGGTTCCTAGGGCCGGGAGGCCTTTTCGATGATTAGTCACTGCAACTTGGGGACTACCTCCTGCCTGCAAACAGACACCAAATCTGGTGTTGGAAGTACATGGATGTATTTGGCCTCTTGGACAGGGATTTCATTAAAGGGGAGTGTGATGAGGAGGATGACTGGGGTCAGGATTTCCCACAGTGGATTAGGTTCATTAAGGGCACCAGTCCGATACGGTGGGGGTTCTTGGGGTGCAGGTTGAGTGCTACCCTTTCCGCCCGGATGCCGCTTACTCCCTGGAAGGTTTTTCTTCCTTTGGCTTCCAGGGCAACCACATTTTAAATGTGTAGCCAGGATGGAGTACATTACTACAGCGCAAATCTCGATGAGGTTGCCGCAGCCACTTCCCTGCATCTACCTCAAAGTTTTTGCCCCTCGGGCTGATACCCAATAAGGCCTCGATGGGTAGCAATTGCCACATCACTTGTCTTGATTTGAGGGCTCCTTAGCTTATGATGCTATACCGGCTGTTCTTTTGGATGTACGGTGTACTTCATTTGGTGAGGCTGTGTCTGTGGTACATTCCGGTGGTAGGGGTGCACTTTTGGCCAATTGCGACCTCAAGTGCGCACCTTGGCTCCACACGGTGCATGCAAGCGACTCCGAATTGCTGGACTTTCCCCTTGAGGCCCAGTAGTTTTTTCAAAAGAGCTATGCTTCTCGGCCACCCAGTCCCTTCCTGCATTGGGCATTTGGGCACAGGGCATGTTCTGATGAGGTCGCCAACTAATTGGACGGCTTCTTCTTCTTCTTCTTCTTCTTCTTTTTTTTTTTTTGGGTGGGTCCTGCAGGTACAGGTGAGTGTATACATTTATGGCACTCGTTCCAGCAGCTTGCCGCTGAGTTGGTGGCCCTGTTGGCAGCGGAGAAGACTGAGGGTTTGGCCACTACCCTCACGTTTCCCTACTGCGGCCTGGATACGGTGGCCACGTTGCCTAACCTTGAGGTCTGGCCGTTCATTTGCGGGAGTTTATGGGGTATCATTCTGGACCCTGACCTATTTCTCTCTTCCAGCCTTTAGGTCCACTACGACGCACCTGTGTCCTTCGTTTATGGCATTTATTTCCAGGGCCAATGGGGTTCCGGTGCTTGGCCGCCGCCAGGGAGGGACGCTGGCATTGTGAGAGACCTGACCTTCCTGGGAATTTTGCTATCATGGGTGCCATCTCCATTTGGGGGACAACAGTGGGCTACTCCCGATGCCAGGTGTTGGTAAGACAAATCGGAGGTTGGTAAGACAAATCGGAGGTTATGTTACTGAGGTTTAAGGTGGTATTATAAGCACGCATTGTTACGGTTGTTACCCTTTCAATCACTCACACCCTGTCATGGTTTTAGATGTCGGGTGGGGGTGAACCGGGCCGGGGGTTTTTCTTTGTCAAGAGGTACTTGCAAGGCATCCCGTTTCTCCTGCTTTGCTTCACCCCAATTTTGGGTGTGCCACGGTTTGGCTGCCGGTGGACCATGGGCCCCAGTTCGTGGTCCACTTGCAGCGGTCTGGCCTTACCCCTCGCACCATACGGGCACGTTGCCATACTTGGCATTCAAGGCTAGGGACAACGGTGTCCTCGTTACCCAGGGGGATTTTTGGAGTCACAGTGTTGTGGACTGCCCGGCTCAGGGAACGCGGCCAATGCGTGGATTCCCGGCATCCCATCGCCTTACGTCGTTTGGCTGCAGCCTGGTTGTGTTACTGCCTTGACTCCTTGAGGTGCTCCTTTCCCACACGGCCTCTTCAGTTGTTTCCTCCACGGCATTCTGGGTGGGGGAATTGGCCCCCACTCCATCATGGATATCTGCCCAGTGGCGGCCCTGGAGGGTGAATTACAGGTTCGCCCTGCGGGCTCTGGACATATAGTACTCTGCCGAGGGTCCCCCCCCCCACGTGTTTCCAATTCGGGAGGGTGACTGACACAGCCCTTGAGGCTGAGGTTCATTACGGGGTTCGTTATTGCACCCGTGCATTATACATTGCGGCAGTGCCCACGGCTGCCTTGTTTGGCTAATCAGCAGCTGACCATGAGGATGGGGCATTGGGCTTCGCCCATCCCGTTCTGGCGTGTGCCCCTTTTGAAGCTTGATTTAATGCTGCCGCCTTTTTTCTCTTTCTTTTCTTGCAGGTCGTTCACTTTATCCGGACGTGGCCCATGTCTGTTTCTTTGGCCGCGGCTACATTTACTGGGCAGCGCACATGCTGGAATGGCTCCTGGTGGGATCACTCTCTGGCGGAGGCATAGGGCCTTCCTCGTGTGGAGGGAGTGCCAGGGCATGGTTTAGAACCAGCTCCTCCAATTTACAGCTGAATCCTAGTGGGTGCCCCTGCATGATGGCATCTTGGTCCACATTGATGGCAACTACCTGGGCCGGCACGCCGGCATTGACCTGGCCAGGGCTATAAGCCGTTATTTTCCTTGCTGCCCCACTGAGGGCCTGGGACCAGGTTTATGGGGTACAGTATGGTCCCTCACGCTTTGTTCCATGTGGTTGGTGAACCCAGGTTGATAGATCGTGCCTGGTGAGGTGTTACCATGGGGTTGGTGAACTCTGGCGGATGGATACACCCCAGCGGGGTGTTAACATGGGGTTGGCGAACCCAGGTGGATAGACCGTGCCCGGCGGGGTGTTACCAACTCCGTGGTACGTTTCTTTCCGTAGGACGCCCTTGGCACGATGGTCAGCACATGGAGTGACGATTTGCTTCCCCGCACCTCTGCCGCGGGGACTGTGTCTCTCTTTCGTTGGATGGCATGGCCTTATTGGGGCCGCTCTGCAGCAGGGCTGGTTGACCGAGTTGTCGGTCTCGGGGGGGGCGGTGTGTAGTTTTACTCCCCCCGTGTGGCGGGTAGCACTGGTAAGGACATGAATATGATCCCTAGAGAATCTGGTTGGAACGCATTTCGTCGGTCAATTTGGCTGCCATCCCAGAGATAACAATTGGAGGCCGGATGAAATGCGGACCATGAACTTGGGAATGTCAAGCTTGATAGCTGGCAGCCCCAATTAACAGTTCACCCGATTTGGGTCAGAAGTGAAAGATGCAGAGGAACACTTCTGACAGGGATCCTTAGAAGTAAAATAAACTAAATGAGTTAAAGGACAGCCAACATTGTGGGTTAGTTGATTAAGATATCGGAGATCCTTACCAGTGCTACGTCGGCCTGTTGCAGAGCAAGTTATAAAAGTTAATACAGTTAATCAGTTGATTAAGTTATCAGTCAATAAAGTGGCCCAATTTTTACAACCAATGAAACTGTTGTCTGTCTCCTCTGTACGGGCATCCTGGGGCAATGGATGACAAGTGCAGAATAAGACTATTACAAAATGTTTATATATCTCTTTATTATGGATATCGTAATATTCACACATATTTACATTATGGTTATCTAATATAACTATTGTTAGGATAAATAACATTATTAAATTAGAAGCTTCCAGTACTCAAAGTTGGAGTGGGTGGGTAGATATATGCTATTACCAGATTTCCCTTTTATTGCACCCCTTTCTCATATGGTCACAAAAAAATAGAGTATGCAACATTAACTCTTATCTTCTCTAATCAGTAGCATTTTCCTATTAACCACTAAGACTCAGCACATGTATTGTTAACAAACGTTATAGAACATTCATGTTCCTGTTCATAAGCAATCCACACAGCGACTACATTGTGAGTGGCTGCTCCAAGGTTGTCATAGTAGCAGGCTGTTCACACCCTGCCTGTATTCACAAATAACTTTTTTGCTTTCTTTGCTATTTTCTGGTTTTTGTATTCATAGACTTTGCACCTCTTATTAAAACCATTCTTCATAGAAAACTTAGGAACTAGTCAATGGAGTCATAGAAATCAATCTATTTGCGAATGAATCATGCAGTGTATGAATGTTTTATGTAGTCTCTTAGTCACCCAGCTCAGTTCATTACAAGTGGGAATATTATTGCAAAGAGGTAGGCAGTTTAAAAATTGTCTTCTGCCTCATTTTATGTGTTTCACAGTTAACCATAACTCCAATACCACTATCACATTTCTGGTACTCTGCTTTTATCATAACCATCAGTCATGTTTTGAAGCCTTTTAAAAATATCAACTCTTACTTTGCTTTGGTGATGGTGGGCCATTATAGTGATTAGACCCCTGCTCCCCAATTCCCAGCGATACAGGGGACTGGCCATGTGTCTTGCTTTGCAGAGAACACTCCTTTATTGGAAAACATTCTTGGTTTGAAAAATTGTCTATTTCAAATCTGGTTTCCAAACAAACCTACATTTTTTGAGGTTCTGGCTCATGTGTAGTGGCTACACAGCTAAGATGCAGTCTCCTGACTAGATAAAATGACTGGGAAGTTGAGCTTTTGAGGTATCGGAATTATTTTCCCCCATGTGGGTTACTTACAGTTCCTCTGTTTTGTGTGACATAATGTATGATGTATTAGATTTTAATTTTTAATAAGAACGAGAAGTTTCCTAAAATTAAAAAAACCTCATAAAACAGGCAGTTTATACCTGGTTATAGCAGAACTGAACAGGATTCTTCAACGTTCTTGGTCTATGCTGTACCACTGAGTAATGGTCTTTCACAGTGGTATATTCTTCCAGATTTACTTGAAGGCTATTTTTGGACTTTTGACCAGTGCCCTAAGTGAATTCATTGCACAATGAAACAAACTATATCCCTGAACTTGTATTGGCATCTAGCCCAGCAAAGCCTAAGTGGTATCTTCTATTCCAACCTGTCATTTCAAAAGTGTGTTTATGCAAAGATGGGAAGTGTGTGGCAGGTAAAGGTCACCCTTGCTCGAAAGCCAGTCATATCTGACTGTAGGGTTCAGTGCTCATCTCTCTTTATAGCCAAAGAGCCAGCACTGTCTACATTGGCAGACATTTCAATGGAGATGTGGCAGGCATGACTAAACACCAGAGTGCATGGAACCTATTTATCTACTTGCAATTACTTGCTTTTGAACTACTAGGTTGGCAGGAGCTGGGACAGAGACAAGAGCTCACTCCATCCTGCAGTACTCAGGTCTCGAACTGCTGACCTGCCGACCTTCCAGTCATCAGCATCTTAACTACTAAGCCATTGCAATTCTGAGTGTGAGGCATGCCATGTGATGGGGCAGCACACTAAACCCATTATTCCATCTCTTTTTTTCACTATCCTGCATACATGGAGGGTAATGGGTCAAAAGCAGAAAACTTTAGCAATCCATGGAGGCTGCACATGAGTGAAAACCTTGAAAAATGTGTGACGTTTCCATTGATAGCTGAGGCTTTCTGCTTGAGGAAAGGTGAGGAAACAGAAAATGGCTGCAGGAAAACTAGCACAATCCTGTGTGTTGAGTCAGTGCAGTTGGTGAGTGACTGGATAAGCTTGAAAGGAATTTTATGATACCTACATTTTGCACAGCCAGCTGAAGATATATTCTGAATCTATTTTTTGGCCATTACTTCCTTGGCTTCACTAGCCTTCCTTATGATAGAGGCTTTGCTATTAGCTAAGCATTTTAGAAATATTTGTGCTATGCTCATGTGTTTTTGTTGGTTTCACTACTGTCAAAATTGCTAGCATAAAGGTTAAATGATTTAGCTTTGAATTCTGTATGTTGTGAGAGCACACTACGTGGGTTGGAAAGCAACTCATACATTCTCAAAATGCACACTTTGGAATTTCCAAAGCATTGAAATAACTTCTAATGAGATAGATACTTCCCTGGATTTTTAGATACTTCCTTGGATTTTTAGCTTCTTCCTGCATACTTCATTCAACCCTGTTTTGCATGTCCTTTGAATAGAACTGTAATCACTAGCTGTCTGTGGATTTGTCTGTGGTTCTTGATATCATTGAACATCAGTTTTTGTGACAGAGATTAACTGCCCATGTTGGATTATCTATTGTACTATCAATAATATTTCTTTTCCTAGAAGCAGCTTGTGGTACATTAACCCCCTTATCTGTTATGCAACATTCGTTATTTCTGGGGAACTAGAATTAATGTGTGTTTTGTGCTCCCCTCATCCCAAGATTAATAATAACCAAAAGAAATAATAGATCCTATTTTGTTTATCCTGGGGACTTTCACACCTCACTCACAACAGTTATAAATAGATGTTCTATTTCCTCCTGTTGCCAAGGTTTGTAACATTGGTGATAAGATAGAAAACAAAAAGACTGGAAAACAAAAGATAGAAAAATGTTAGGCATTGGAAAAGCAAAATTACAATTTAGTCGTTCACCCACTTTGATTGGACACATAGGCTTAGAATAGAACTAAAGCTGAAAAAATGAAATTTCAAAACTTGAAACAGCAACATACAATTTTTAAAAGAAAAATGCTATACAGTAGGAATAATGCTTCATTGCTATGCTTACACGACATAGTTGAAAATTTTAGATCATTTTACCAAACTCAGTGGGCTCAATCCACATATGCAAATATATATTATCCCATATATCAATGGGTCACCAACCCACTTTGAAGAATGGAGGGTTGCAAATTAACTATGGAAATGGCAAAAAAAGAGGAGTGAGATGAGTAGATGCTGAAAGAAAATATTAGAATGAAAATAATAAATTAAAGAGATTATCAATTTTAACTCTTCCTCTAGACATTTTTAAAACCTAGGAGAGCCCTTGTTTATAATTTCACAGTGAAACCATATTGCGCTAGGAGATCAGAACTATCCAGTGTCATTCACTCTGCATGTTGTTGTTCCATGTCATCAAGTTAATTCTGATTTATGAAAGCCTTATGTGACTCAGTATGATAGCCATTTTTAGTCATTTAACTTTTTTACTTGCTTTTTAACTTCATGTCTTTAAAACCCCTGCTCAGGTCTTGAAAATTAGAAGTCATGGGTTTCTTTATTGAGTCAATCAGGCTTGTACAGTAATACCTCAGATAACGATTGCATCGGATAACACTAGAATCGGATAACGATGCAAGTTTTTTGGGGAAAAACTTGCATTGGATAACGATTCTGGATAACGATTCTTTAGCGTTATCTGAGGCAATTGTCTGGGGGGGTGGTGGATTGGGTAGAACATCTACCCAATCCACACACCCCCAGCGATCCATCACTGCGGGGGTGGGGGTGGCTTGGATCCAATCCAATCCACAGCGATCCATTGCTGTGGTTGGGGGGTGGATTGGGTAGCCCAATCCAACCCCCAACTGTAGCGATCACTAAGAGTGCAGTAGGGTCGAGGGGAAAGGTACTCACTCGCATGCAAAAAGGTGTGCGAGCGAGCGCCTTTCCCCCCAATCCTACTGCACTCTTAGTGATCGCTATGGTTGGGGGTTGGATTGGGCTACCCAATCCAACCCCCAACCACAGCGATCCATCGCTGCAATTGGGGGATGGATTGGGTAGCCCAATCCAATCTCCAACAGCAGTGATGACTTCAGGGACAAACCACGCTGTTTGTCTCTGAAGTCAGGGCTTTTTTTAGCGTAGTTTGATGCATGCATTGGACAACGTTAAAAATCAGATAATGTCATGACTTTTGGAACCAAGTCATAACGTTATCTGAGGTTTGACTGTATTATGTTTTCCTCTTTCCATGCTGTCTTCAACTTGACCAAGTAGATTCTTGCTTTCTCAAGTTTCTCCTTGAGTTCCTCAGTTTAGCAATTAATGTTTCTACTAAGAGTTCAGGATTCACTTGGTTTAGGATCCATTTGTTTCTCTTTCTGGCAGTCCACGGTATATTCTTAAAGCTCTCCTCCTCATTTCAAATGAATTGATTCCATCATCCCCTGCATCGACTTTCTTCATCATCCAACTTTCATGTACCTACATAGTAGCCAGGAATACTGCAGGATGGATTACTTAGCTTTTATCTCCCATAACACTTCTTTATCCTTAAGAGTCAGTCTACACAGAAAGTTCCTTTTCAAACAATATACCAAATGCTAAACAGTCCGACGAAGGCTAGCCTCATTATATAATTGTACTTTTAATATATTTTTGTAGAATTCCCAGTAAATGGAAGTAAATGCTGAATTCCTTGTTACAGAGTGCTGTTACAGAGTTTTCTCAGGGGATTCTTATTGCTTGTCTATAATCAGTAATTCAAATAGAACTTGATCTATATGAACTTTGACAATTTTCTAGCCCAATTCTCATAAACTTAATATTGTATCTGAATTTGTGGCTCTGCTGTGCTGAAGGGATTACAACATTGTTTCATACTGAGTGTGTTTTGTTGCCCTTCTGTAGCTCTAAATCTAGCCTCAGGAGCCTTAATGGGTTTTGTTCATCTTTTCCTTCTTTCCTGATGGTTTCTCAATTATTTTGACTCTAGGGACTGTTACAAGGTTTCAATAGGAAAGCCCAGGAAAGCTTGCCATTGTTATATTAATACCAAAAGAAAAGATTATTTTAGCTGTCCGAAACAAAACAAGGAGGAGAAGAAAGGGAACAATTACAAAAAAGCTGGTTGTCCTACCATATGATTTCATGTACGTTATCTCAAACATACAGAGCATCCCATTTCTTCATGTTATTATCTCTAGTTAATCAATCAATCCTCCCTTTACCACATGGAGGTTTTCCTAACAACACCCTGAGAAACAGAAGAGTGCTTTACACACCAATGTGACAGCTGCTGTAGTGTATGCATAGTGTAGTTTATACATAGATTTTAAAACAGTTCTTCCTCTACTACTTCCATGTCTAGACCAGACATTAAACTTCAAAATGAAGGTATCTTTGGTAAGTTTATTCTGCAGTGCCTTTTGCCTCACTTAGTGTGAGAAAGATTAGCTGGCAACACAGTATTATAACAATATGAAAAATATGGGACCTGAGAGATTCTGTCAAGAGAAAGGGAGGCCTGCACTCCATAATAGGGAAGAGGAAGGTAACACAGAAGGTGCCTATGTGGGGAACATTTTGAACTACTTATGGTGCAGTCTGATGCCATCGCTTTCCCAGAGGGAATTGTGCTCCAGCCAGATTCCAATTCATTCCTTAGTTAGACCTTTCTGGTCCAGCTATAGGGCTACTACTATTTAGGACCAGGCAGGAGAGATTCCCTTTCAGACAGAAGGGTTGGTTTAAGATTGTTCTTTGCAAAGCATTTCTTTTCAGTGGGATTGGATGTACACCTTTCCTACAATCTAATCACATCCACTGGACTTTGGACTCACTGGAGCTTGGAACTGATTATAAGAACAAAGGTAGTGGATTCTCTGCCTCAGAGAATGAAAGTAGTATCCATTCTACGCCTATTCTTGTCGCACACATCTCATTGAACCTGGCGCTTGCTGGTATTTCAGGCAAACAGGCTTTGTCCCACCTTGTCCTCAACCTCTGGTGCCCTGGGGCACCAATAATAATATTATTTTATCTGCCTGGCATGCTGCACCCCAGATTAAACCATTTCTCCAAGCTCCCCCCTGTTCAGCTTGGAGCAATGGTCTATTCCAAAGTGCTGGATGTCGGGTGGAGCTAGCAAGGGGCGGCAACCAAGCAGTTCCTGGGGGCAGCCTTGTTCCCCTGTTCCCTTGGTCACCACCCCTTGCCTGCTCCACCCACACTGCACTCCAAACCAGAACATTGCCCCAAACTGAAGGAGGGAGCTTGAGCAATGGTTTACTCCAAAGTGTCGCATGCCAGGCAGAGATAGCAAGGGGCTGCAACCAAGCAGTTCCTGGGGCAGCCTTCTCCCTTGGCCACCGCCCCTCACTTGGTCCGCCTGGTGCAGCACATGGGATTCCCCCAACACCCCCCCAGGCACCCCCACTAATCCCTGTCCAGCACCTTCCCATTGTGCCCAGCACACCCCAGCATTGAATTACATTTTGAATTACCCTTCGCTTACAATTTAATATGCTAAGTACTCTACCATGATGTTTACTTTCTCTGGCACTGAATATATATTCTGTATGTTGATCCTTGTTATTGTTTTTTAAACTGAAAACCCTGTTGCTGTTTTACATATGAATAAATCTGTTTTTTACCATCTGTTTTAAATAGTCTTTTTATCTACTAGAGTGAAAACACCATAGAAATATTTTCTTCTTTCCTTGTGTTTTTGTGGCTACCTCCACAAAGAAATATATGGCACTATGAACCACCAGCTCCACCACTGGCAATGCTGGCAACTCGGGTCCTCCCACAATAACTCAATTGGCTCCAGGTTGATAGTGCAACCAGTAACAGGTTTTTATTGGCATGAACTTTGGTTTGGTTACAGTATGTAGCACTCCAACTGCCTCAGTGGGGTCCCACAGTGTTGAGTTCCCTGCACTGAGTTACCTTCACTGGGCCTCTGAAAACCTGGTGTGGAGGAACAGGAGGAGAGAATGAGTCCAGGACTGAGTTGCAGTCCCTTCAAGGATAGTCAGTACAGTTGGGTGATGGGTACTCATCTAGCCAGACATCCCGCTACAATAAGTAGACTGTACAGCCAGCAACTCAACACTGAGTATTGTTTGGCAGTAAATAACCTGACTCCCTAAAGGGGCTAATGGTTATGAGCAGATGAGTCCCTTTAGTTGGGGCGATGGTCCCCTTAGTGGAGAAAATGCCACTGGAAACCATCATATTTGACCCAATGACAAAATGAGTGAAGGAGGAACTCTGATTCCCAACGGTCACGGAGGCAGAAGAAGCCATACCAGACAGACTGGCTGTGAAGGCACACCTTGTCAATATCCTCAAGGGTGTGGCAGTCCTTTGCAGTCCTGATGCTAAATCCTGCATGTCTTATTTCATAAGTGCTGCAGGAGATGGTTCCATGATCACAGTGTGTGGGTCACTTCATGGCTAGCTGGGATACACTTTAAACAAATTTATGCCAGTGGCATTTTTTCTGATTGCCTTGGAGGGTGATGGCATCCCAGAACCAGCTGACCTCCAAAACCAGGCATCTCAGGCCCTGGGGCTGTGGGGAAAATGTATACTCGGATCAAGTTGCAGAAGATGACAATGACTTAGATGTGTTCTTTTGTTTCTTTCAGAGCCTCCCCTGTTTTTCACATTGTGCTTGTGTTGCCAGCAGCACAATTGGGTTAATTTATTTATTTGTTAGTTAGTTAGTTTGTTTGTAGGATTTATATAATCACCCTTTTTGCCTAAGCAAGAACGCTCTTGCTCACCCCTCCAGGCCCCACCACCAACACCCAGAGGAGAAGCGCTGCTAGCTGTGGGTGGGTGGTGCTCTCATCCACCTCCTCTGGGCCCACTACCGACACCCAGAGGAGGATAAAAGAGCCACCTGACTGGGCAGTTTGAGGATGCTCCCACTCACCCCTCTGGGCCCCACCACCAATGCCCTGAGGAGAAGTGCCACCAGCTGTGGGTAGTTGGAGGTTCCTGCTGCCCACCTCCTCCGGGCCTGCCACTGATGCCTGGAGGAGGATAAAAGAGCCGCTGGCCCAGGTGGTTCAAGGATGCTCCCACTCACCCCTCCGGGCCCCACCACCAACGCCCAGAGGAGAAGTGTCACCAGCTGTTGGCAGTTGGAGGTCATTCCCACCCGCCCCCTCCGGGCCCGCCACCAATGCCCAGAGGAGGATAAAAGATCCCCTGGCCTGGGCGATCTGAGGTGGCTCCCACTCACCCCTCCAGGGCCCACCACCAATGCCCAGAGGAGAAGTGCCACCAGCTGTGGGCGGTTGGAGGTCACTCCTGCCCACCTCCTCTGGGCCTGCCACCAATGTCCAGAGAAGATGCACTGCCAGTTGTGGGTGGTGAGACTGGACTTTTCCCTCAGCCAGCCAGGCTAGAGAGAAGGAGCAACACCTGCGGGGTGCTGGTCCAGCTTCAAGAACGCTGCTGCAGCCACTCCTGCCACTGGACTTTTCCCTTTTTCCTTGGCTGTGATAACTTTATATTTATTTATGCTGTCAAATGCTGTTTCAGATTGTATTTTGTATACCGTGTGATGTGATGTTGTTACTTTTTAATTCGCTGTGTATTTTGGTTACTGTATATTGTTGATTTGCTGTTTATATTATATGTCTTTATTGTGATTATGTCAGCTGCCTAGAGTTGGGTTCTCCTGAGTGGGGGGGGGGGATATAAATTTGAAAAATAAATTAAATTAAATTAAGCAACCCAAGGTGGCTCACAACATCAGTTAAAACCCATCCCAAATACTAATTAAGACCAAATACTATAAACCTATCTAAAAATGTCCATAAAACCTCCCCAATTCCCTTAAAAAAGAAGGACATCCTGGCAAGAATAAATAAGAACCCTGGGCAGGGCTAAATAAGCCAGCAGGGCTGGTTTGTGGTACCAGTTGTACCCCACTCCTGCTGGCATAGCCACGTTTTTAAGACCTTATTTATTTATTTTATTTATTTATTGTTCACATTTATTATTCCGCCCCAATCGGGTATACCCGACTCTGGGCGGCTTACAAGACAAAACACAATCACAAACCCAACCCCATCCAATAAATACTAATAATTAAAATTTTAAAACTGTAAAAAGGATCATAAAAACAAGAAGTAAAAACCGGGAACAAACAACCCCGCGGAATAAAACCCACAGCAAGGGAAGCTATCCCTTAAATCAACCACCCTGTGTGGGATCCCACATACCTTGGTCCCCACACTTGTCCCGCCAGCCAGGTTTTTAAGCCCTTCCGGAAGGGCAGGAGCTCTGTTTGTAGGCACAGTTCAGTTGGGAGGAGGTTCCACAGGGCCGGGGCGAACACAGAGAAGGCCCTCTTCCTAGTGCTAGAGAGATGAGCCTCCCTAGCCGATGGAATAACAAGAGAGCCCCTCCGATCCGCCCTGGTGGGACGGACAGACGTTCTTAGGGTGACGCGGTCTCTGAGGTATCCTGGCCCACTACCATATAGGGCTTTAAAGGTAATAACCAGCACCTTGAATTGCACCCAGAGACATACTGGTAACCAGTGCAGCTCCCGGAGCAGTGGTGAGGCATGAGCATAACGCCCGCATCCCATCACTATCCGGGCCGCCGCATTTTGGACCAGCTGCATTCTCCGAATGGTCACCAAGGGCAGCCCCATGTAGAGCACATTACAGTAATCAAGTCTGGAGGTGACCAAAGCGTGTGTGACCATGAGCAAGGCGTCCCGGTCTAGGAGCGGGCGTAACTGGCGTATTACACAAAGTTGTGCAAAAGCCCTCCTGGCCACGACTGCCACCTGTTCTTCGAACAGTAGTCGTGAGTCCAGGAGGACCCCCAGGTTACGCACCGGGTCTGTTTGGGGCAAAACTGCCCCATCCAGAACCAAAGCTGGTAACTCCCGAGATAACACAGGGCCCCTTACCCACAGCCACTCAGTCTTGCCGGGATTCAGCTGTAGCCCGTTGTCCCCCATCCAGACCTTAACAGCCTTCAGACACCTGGAAAGGACTTCCACTGCACCGCTTGGGTCCCCACGGGCGGAGATGTACAACTGGGTATCATCTGCATATTGATGATACCTTACCCCGTGGGAACGGATGATCTCACCCAGCGGCTTCATATAGATGTTAAATAGGAGAGGAGAAAGTACCGAGCCCTGAGGCACCCCATACTGCAGGGGCCTAGGGCTGGACTTCTCCTTCTCCAGGCACACCGACTGGGTCCTGCCCCTCAGGAATGAGGAAAACCAGGACAACACTGTGCCCTGGATCCCCAGTCCTTGGAGCCTTCCCAGAAGGATGCCATGATCGATAGTGTCAAAGGCCGCTGAGAGATTGAGAAGAGCAAGGACAGACGGGTCACCTCCATCCCGCTCTCTCCAGAGATCATCCACCAATGCGACTAGTGCAGTTTCAGTACCATATCCGGGCCTGAATCCTGACTGAAACGGGTCCAGATATGGGACCTTCCTGAAGGGGAGCAACTGAAGGGTGTTGGGCTGCTCCAGGTAGCCAACATGGATGTCAATGTGTTGTAGGAGGCAGAGGTTTCTCTGGAGTTTGCTCATATGGGTAAAATCACATGCAGGTTAACATCATTTCATAGAAAGTTATAAAACCAAGCAGCAGCAACAAAAAAATAGGAGAAAAGAGACACCTCAAAACAAATATAACTAATTGTTCAGCAATTATGCATAACTATTGTGAACTCAGACTTCATGTCTAGATTCAACTATCATATCTTATGCTGATGTGACCTTCAAAAACTGTCTCAGTGCAGTTTTCCAGATCACTTTTGTTTGAGGAGAATATGCATTTAAAAACACATTTCTACAGCACTTTATCTACTTTGTTCCTATTATTTTAAAATATGGCATTTTAACAGACCCCAGCATATTAAAGTCATGCCAGATTGAAGGTTGTGTAGCTGAAGGGTATACATTTGGGGCTATTGTTTAGAGCAGCATCAGCAGTAAAAACAGGGCTCCTTCGAATCTAAGAATAAATGCAGACTTGAAATATGAAAGATTTCAGCCTTATGGATCTCTTGTGAAAAGAGCACATAATAGACCTCTTATTGATATAGACAATTAGAGATTAAATGACTCTTCAAAATATTCACACTCACAAAGGAGCTCTTGGATGGCAAAGCGGAAAGTCCACAGGTTACCCAAGAAAAAACGAGAAATTCTGCAAAATAAAAATCATGCCACTAAATTACAACCCTCCTCCTTTATCTATGAGGTTATCCACATGGGTGTTTATCATGCCTTTCAGGGCATTTTTGGGGTAGGTTGGTATGCCCCTTCCCAGAGTCAACACACGTTGGGTACTATAGCAGAACAACTTTCCCCTGTGTGTTGCTTTATGAGCTCTCAACAAGGGTTTTTGCTATTTTGTCATCCTTGGTTAAATTCCATTACCAGCATGAGTGGATGCTGGGAACTTTTCTTCCTTGGCTATATCCCATTAACAGAATATGGGATTGGCAGGTGTCAAAGCAGCTTCCAGTATAAACTTCAAGTATCCTGTAGTAGGTTCCAAGCTGCTTCAGTATATTGGAAATGGAATACTTCCTCTACTCCTCTGTGGAAGGCAGGGAAAGTGAATTATTTGTGTTTGCAATTTGATTACTGTTTCACTGCAATACTTAGGTGATAACTTTTTAAATAAAGCATTTTTCTTTCTTTTCCTGTGTAGAGCCAGCAGAGAAACTGCCCACAGCTGCAGTTTGGATCAGCACTACCCAGAAAAAGAAATAAAATCTATTTTACTGTTACTGTAAGCAATGCAGTGGACTACACCTTCCAGGCTTGTGGGTTTATACCTGACACCTTCATGGTTGGTTTCAGCCTACTTTGTTTGTTTGTTTCACCTACTTTGGTGCCGAACCATCTCTGCTGCTATGGATCACTTTGAAGGAGAAGGCTGCAGACATGAAGAGGCTAAGAGACAAGCACAGAAGCGTCATCAAACTCAACTATGCCCTCCACCATCCATTCAGTGTAATGTGTCACATGTTTCATGCCAGGATCGGTTTATAGAGTCACCATAGACACATAAATCAAGTGAGAAAATGACTTTCAGGAAAAATGTATGCTTGGATATGAATAGCAGCCAACAAAGATTGGGGTACACAGAAAGCGCCTCCTTGGTGATTGTGGTATTTTTAAACCACAATCAGGTATACCCCAGGCAACAGCAACCTTGTTGTGTCGGCAGTGATGGGATGTAACAGGTTTTCACCAGTTCGCCAGAACCAGTAGTAACTTTTCCCAGTGTCCTGGAGAACCGGTAGCAGCTTTTGGGGGGAACCACCTTTGGGGCTTACCTTTTCATTGGTTCCCTGCCTGGCTTGGGGTTTTTAAGCAAAGTCTTGGAGTTTCTTCATCAATAAGCTACACCTATTCTGTTCCAATTGGAGAACCCTTAAGGAGGTACAGCTGTTTTACATTTACATTAAGGCATATTATCCTAGAGAACTGGTTAGGCAAAGACTTAATATCTAACTTCTTTAATTGTTGAAAAGTTGAAAAGTGCCAAAATGAAGCCATCTTGTGGTGAGTTCATTCTGTAGTTCCTTCCATCTGACCTAGTGTGAGAAAAATTAGCCAGAATAAACTTTAAGCTCTGGTTTAAAAGCTCTGGTTGATTTGTGTTTGGGGTGGGTGGGTGAGTGTATTTTAATGTATTTTTATTTAATTAATTTATTTATGGGTTTGTGTTGTGGGTGGGTGGGTTGAGGGGTGTGTGTGTGCGTGCTTATTTTTATTTTATTTTTAATTATTTTTTATTTTTTCTTTGGCTCCACCCACAACATCATGACATCATGACGTTAGCTCTGCCCACACTGTGATGATATCACGGTGGGGTGGTAAAATTTTTGACAATGCACCACTGTGTGTCAGCTAATCTTTCTTACACTAAGTCAGGTGAAACAAACTACAAAATGAATTCACCAAAAGGTAGCTTCATTTTGGCAGTTTAGAGTCTGACCTAGGCATGAAAGAAGCAGCAGCAGCAATGCAGCATGACAGTAGCCAAATATAAGGAAGAAAATGATTTTATTTTCCCTGTCCCTCTGCAGAAGAGCAAAGGAAATTTCTGATTGACTAAAGCATCATTTCAGGAGCAATATACCATTCGGATACAAGGAACATGCCAAATGTCTTATTGCTCATCTCCCCAACATCCAGAAACCCTGCATATTCTAGACCAGGGGTGGCCAACTTTGGTGCCCCAGGTGTTCTTGGACTACAATTCCTAGACGTGCAAGTAAACACACCTGCTATTCAGGGCTTCTGGGAACTGAAGTCCAAGAACACCTAGGGCACCAAGGTTACCCACCCCTGTCCTAGACCATATCAGCTGAAACCAGCCAGTGTAGACAGCCCTATTTTCGCAAAAGATAATATGGCTTCTCTGATGTTGGATTGGCAGAACTGGACATAAAGTAAAGATGGACAAATTAAAAATTCATATTTGTATCTTTCTAGTCAAACTGTGCATTTTGCTAGACACATAAGTACACACAGGAAGGAACTGTGTCAAAACATTTAGAAATTGTGGAAGAGCATAGGTAACTTATTAAATGAGGAAGTTCAGGTTACAATTAATGAGATCCAGTTCCTCAAGCTCCGCAATGGGTATACCATTCTAAAAAGTGGTACCCATTATGGCAGTGGTAGATTAGGTTTTCAGAGGCCCAGGTTGAAATCCCCAGTTCTCCACAAAATCCTACTGAGGGCAATATGGCACTGGGAGAATCACAATTTAAATATCTCACTTGCTTTGAAAACCTCATCAGAGGCACTATACATTGGATATGACTTGATAGTACGCACACACACATTCTAAAAAGATGGCTTGATGCAAAAGTATTAAAGAGTGGTGTTAAAAAACAGCAATATCATTCTTAAATTCAATCTCAACTTGCCTCAGAGATTGGAAGTTAATACAGAAAAATGTTCAACAAGCCAGTGTGTGGATAAATGTATAACTTTTTAAAATATTAAAACTCCTATGCATAATGGGGTTCATCTAGCTTTATTGGCAAGTGTTTTACTGCAGCAAGCTAAGCTAGCTGAAAGTCTAATGTAAGAACATCCTCCCTCCCACTTTCCCCCAAGGGCATTCTGAAAATGAGATGTAATATCCTGGGTGCTTTATCATACTAGGTAAAATGTTAATAAATAGATGAATCTGAACACCTGCAGAGTCTTCCTGGTGCTTGGAGAAGTTTGAAAAAGGCCTAGTTAATATCGCTGGGTGTTTGTTTTTGTTTTTGAAATAAAATGTGAATATTATGCTTCTTTCATCTCTAGGCCACCAATCCTGCTTAACAATGCATCCAAAGAGGGAAGAATTAATTGTGCTTAATAAAGGTAAAGGTTGCCCTTTCTCAAAAGCCAGTCATATCCAACTCTAGGGTTCAGTGCTCGTCTCTGTTTATAGCAAAAGAGCCAGTGCTGTCTGCATCTGGAGACATTTCCATAGACATGTGGCAGGGATGCCTCAACCCAGGAGTGCAGGGAGTGCTGTTTACCTCCCCACCAGTGGTCCCTATTTATCTACTTGCAATTTCTTGCTTTCGAACTGCTAGGTTGGCATGAGCTGGGACTAAGACGGGAGCTAACTCCATCATGCAGTACTCAGAAATTGAATCAGCAAGTTCAGCGTCTTAGCCACTTGAGCCACTGCAGTCCCTTTAACTGTGCTTAAATTCACTGAAATCTGCTTTAAGCTTATTTGCTTTCTAGAATGTGGTTATTATGTGCTACTAAACATTCATTGATAGACAAATTAGACTTTTACCTAAGATGCCTTGGCACTATTTTTGTCTCTGCTTAGGTGGCAGCCAGTGGTGGGCTCAAAAAAAATTTGCTACCACACTGTGGGGGTGGCATGGTGGGCGTGGCCAGTGGGAAAGCCCTGTGTTGCACCCAAATTAGGACTATTTATTTCAAAACTTGAATGGGTGGAGCCAACCAGAATTTCTGCTACAGGTTCTGGTGAACTGCTGCAAACCTGCTGAATTCCACCACTGGTGGCAGCACATGCCACCCCTTTTTGATGTTCAAGTACCAGATTGTTGTGCCTCTGGTGTAACTGCTGGCCAAAGGAGGGCATTACCTGTAAATCAAGTAGAGTAATTAACATTGTAACTCACAGAGGTTATGTCATATTGTTGGATGGCATTAGAAACCCAATCTTGAGCTGTTCTTTGATAGATTCACAGATCTGTTAGCCTAACTTACCATACTGTGTGCACCAACACTAGATGTCATCAGAAGGGTGCTTTACAGCCCAGTGTGAATGTCCTTTGCCATTAACTTGATTGGTGAAGTTATTTTACTGCCTCTGGCATTTGAGGCAACCCTCTCTCTTCCTGTTTGTTTTCTAGCTTCCATTGTTTTGTTGATAGCCTTTCTTCTTCCTCTGACCTGATTTTATCAAACAAAGTGCTTGTTTGTGGGGAGAGGACCAAGCAGCAGGACCAGTGGTGAGACTGGGTTAATCTCTCCAAGTTTTCTCTGTATTTTTCTTGATTTTCTGTCTCCTACTCTGCTAATGAAAAGGAATAACCAATCTTTCAGTATGGCCAACTAGATTCTCTAATACTCATTTGATACTTCCTCCTGTCACCCAGCTAGCTATCTGCCAGCCAGGATCCCAACCTGTGTCTGGCTTTCCATTCTTCTCTCAGTGCATCTTGTAGCCAAGTTCACACTTGGGCCTGAGCACCTAAAACTCTTAACCTCAATTTCCTATTTGTAGAATATGCAGTATTGTAAACAATTATGTTGGTTCATTGGTTCAAACAGACTAGTGATTGCAAAAATGCTATGTAAATATTAGAAGTAGCTGGTGATGAATAGTTGAAAGTTTTCTCAGACATATCTGGCTTCATTCTGTAAAATTCAGTCCTGCTGTCCAAACCTGGCAAGAAGAACAATGATTAGTTAAGCAGCAGATCCATTGGACAGTTCTCCTGTTTTGTGATTTCATGGCCTGAAGAAGCAGAAAAAATGCTTCAACACAGATGTGCCATCAGTGAAGGTCCTCCATCGTCTCCATCCTGCTGATCTTCAGCAATATCAGTATGCACAATGCAATGCATGATATCATCCACTGTTAATCATTTCAGTCAGGGCCATAGCTGGGGGGGGGGGGGAGAGCACGATTTCCCATAAGAATACATTGAAAAGAGGCTTTGTTGTCCACCCTAAAAAAATATCCATCCGCCCACATCTAGAATCCTGGTTATGGCCCTGATGGCAGACTACTTATGACTTCCACAGAGAAATGCTAATTTGATGCAGCCATCTGTAAGTCCCTTTCTCTCAAATCCCCCACTGTATTTTGCCTGCATGGAGAAATACTCCACGTACCAGAAGTCTGCTGTTAAATTTGTCACTACTTGTGAGACATCATGCACAGACTTTGTGGGGTCATAACAGCCAGTAGTGAAAGTCTCAGACTGGGACTGTGAAGTTTTAAGTTGCAAGTTTCGTTCATTATAAAGCATACCTGCTGTTCTTGGACTAGTTGCATAGTCTTAGCTTAATCTACTCACAGCATCATATGTAAACTGCTAACCCTGAAATCCTTGGAAGAACAGTGGGATTTAAACATGAGAAGTAAAAGCTCAAATATATGAACTAATGCACTGGGCAAAATTTGATCCTCCAGATCCTTTGAATTACAACTGGCAACATTCTCTAACCCGCTGGGTGTGGTTGATAGTACAGTAGTTGTAAGTCAAATCAAATGGACCAATAGAATAAAGTAACCTTTGTGTTCAGAGGTCAATCCAAGGCCTTTTGCTATTCGAGATGAGATGAAAATGGGAGTTGTCATATTCCAAATCCAAGCAACATAGTTTGCCTTCTGTTCAAATTAATTTGCACAGTAAACAAAGCAGATTGATTAATTGATGCTCTGTTTTATTCAGTGGTAGACTCTATCAAAGTATTGAAGCCTTTCCACTATTTACATAGCAACACCTGTTTTGAGAGAGCCAGCAATGGATTACATTTATAGTGCTGACTTCAACCAGAGAGACCAGAGCTAAACTGTTCCTTAATCAGAAAGCTTTTTGAGTAATTTTGCACTTGTCCTCAAAAACCTTCTACTGTATATGTCCCCGTTTATGCACTGCAGCTGCTATTTTATGTTCCTGGCATGGGTTACATTAATATAGTCAATGAGAATCCTAATAAATACAAAAACATATAAATATCCTGAATACATTCTTTGAAGTGAAAGGTTCATTTAATTTGGCAGGGTTCCTGTCTGCACACACCATTAAAAGAGCCTTATTATGCTTCCAAGAAAAGCAAACTTGATATTGCCAATCCTTCCAAAAAGACTGGTATCATTTGTTATCATTACTGAAAACCATCTTCCCAAAATCTAAGGTTTGCTGTGAGAATCTACCTTATAAATGTCTAACTGTATATGTCTCTATTCCTCTAGCCTTTCCCCAATTCCTTTCTTTCTGGAATCACCCAATACCACTCACAAAAGTCTGTGAAAGGTAGTAAGATGTAATAAGATGGATGTTTTTTGCATTATTATTATTATTATTATTATTATTATTATTATTATTATTATTATTATTATTATTATTATTATTATTATTATTATTATTATTATTATTATTATTATTATTATTATTATTATTATTATTATTATTATTATACTGCCCTCCTCGGTAGGACCAACTCAGGGCTGTTCACAAACACATATAAAGTTACAAGTTCATTTCCCTTCTTCTAGCACCCCATGAATCCATTGCTTTCTATATATTGCTTTCTACACATTGTTTGCAAGCACCTCTGCAAAACCAACCTCAGCCAGCAATTGCTGGTGCCCTAGCTCCTAGCAGCAAGGAATAGGCATGATCAGAGGGGAAATTTTGCATAACTTGCCTCTTAGTGTCCTCCTATGCTGTTACTAGGGGGGCCATGGTGGCTTAGTGGTTAAGACTGGTATTGCTTGACAACTAGAAGCAGTTTGAGACCTGAGCATTGTGTGGTGGAGTGAGCACCAGTCATCTGTCCTAGCTTCTGCTAACCTAGCAGTTTGAAAGCAAGAAATTGCAAGTAGATAAATAGGTACTGCTTTGGTGCTAAAGGTAACAGCATTTCATGTGCTCTGGTGTCTAGTCGTGCTGGCTCTTTGACCATAAACAGAAATGAGCACTGCTCCCTAGAGTCGGACATGACTGGCTTTTGAGCAAGAGAGACCTTTACCTATGCTGTTACCAGAGGCGTAGCTACCGCCGTATCTGCCGTATCAATTATACGGGGGCCCCGGGCCACGGGGGCCCCCAACGTGCGTAAGCAAAACAAATATTTACCCTTCCTAAGGGCCCCCAAACCAATTTTTATACGGGGCCCCGCCAAGGCACGCTACTCTTCTGCCTGTTACTATTTCTTCTCTAACCTATTTCTCCCCCTTCCTCTCTTTCTCTCACAGAAGTCCCATACACAATGGTTATACTCCTTTTTGCCCCCAGTAAGACAACATACAAGACCCTCCTCCCATTTTATCTTCCTAACAACCCTATGAGGTAGGACAGGCTGTTACAGTAGGGTTGGCCCAAACTTATCCAATAAGCATCATGAGTCAGTGGTGACTGGAACCTTGATCTCTGATCACTCAGTGTCAATTTCCTGCTTGAAGATCTCTCAGCAATCATTCATCTGTCATTAAGCAGGAGATCCAGGATCAGTTGTGCTGCTTGAGTCTCTTCTACTGCCTCAGGCATAGTAGGTGAACTGAAAGACTAGACCAAGTCTTCTCAAGACTTTCAGCTCACATCTGGTGGGGCCAAAAATCTAATTGTGAATCATTCTGATACATACAGACAAACAAGCATGTCTCAAAATGTACTCTTTCGATGACCTAGAATTATAGGTTTTACAATAGTTTGACATTCCAAAATCCTAGGTATTACAATATCTTGGTGTTACCAGAGTTTGTAGGTATAGAGCATTAGAATTCTAAACTCTTCAAAATTTTAATTGAAACAATGACATTATGGCACTCTGCAAAATGTTGGTTTTCAATTACTTGGAGTAACAGAAACTACAAAAAATAATAGATATTCTTATTAAATGTTATCCTTGGTACAACATACTTCTAGAATTCCTAACCTTGCAGGAGGTATCTTGATAATAATAGGAGGATAAATATAGATTTAAAAATGGTCAGAAAAGACAGCCAAGGCAAGAAGCAAAAGAATACCACCATTAGAAGGGGAGGGTTTCATATAAATTTTTGTTAGAGCACTTTTATGCTTTATTAGAGTAGTTACTTATATTTTACATTTATTTCAATACGTTTTCATAGTTACATCCCTATACCATATTTGCTGGTGTATTGGACCAACTCCTCCCTCCACCACTCCCTCCTCCACTGGAAAAATGGAGTGTGTCCTGTTCTGTATATAGTGGCCTATAGTGGGCTATCTTGGTAATAATGGGGTGTGTCTTATACACCAGGAAATACTGTAATTATATTAAGTTTTTATAGGTTTTTTTTTACATTAACTAGAGTAGACAGATAACCATACACACCTATATATCAGCTTGCATGTGCCTATTCAATAAAAGGAATAGTGATGTTTTTGGATATTCACTCTTTTTGTCTTGCATGGGCAAATAAATTAAAGGAGATTCACAAGGGAGAATTGTCCAAGGCGTAAAATATTTTTCCAAGTAATCCTGAGATTATCCTTTTGAGAAAAAGGCAGTTTTGATTAACACTGGCTTCTGATTTTTCCCTGGAAGCTTACAAAGTTTTGTAGAACTAATTAGATTGATCTTAAACTTCCAAACCCAACTTTCTGTTCACTACATCATACTGGCTTGCTTTGCTTCCATGTACTTTTACCACTCCATAATACTTAGTGCACTCTCTGGGTAGTTCACAAGCTAATGAGCATTTTGGCCCAAACATGCTAGGTACTCATTTTACCAACGAAGGCTGGAAGGCTGAGTCAACCTTGAGCAGTGTCAAAATCATCTTGCATAACTCAGCATTAAGCCTGAACTATAAATCAAGAAACCAACTGCTGAATCAAACTACAGAATTCCCTGTTGCTTGGCATAACACTATCCACATGTATGCCTCTATGAACATGATTTTGCTCAGTGACAGAAATCCATAACAAGCCAGAGTAGGCCCATTGAATAAGATGAATTTACATAGGTTTTGACTCGTTATATCCCCACTAATCCAACAGGCCTATTTTAGTTGTGACTTACTCCTGGACATGAGGCAGTATTTGGTAAAGATTCTATTCTTTATCTTCTTAAATGTGTACTAGGAGTGGCTCCTGCTCAGGAAGATCTCCTAGAAAATCATGCAGAGCTGCCACCAACACATTTTTACTATGAATCTTACACAGTAGGGAAAATCATAACCTTCTATTATGTGATCTAGTTTAGAAGAAAGAATTAGGGGGAAAAGAATGTTTGTGCTTAGTGTGTGTGCTATATTGATGAGACCAGTCATTGCAGCAGCATTTTTGTGTATACCTCCAATTTTACAGAGTGCTGCACTTACAAGAAGTTCAGCTACAGTTAGTTAGCTACTGATTTGTCCAAGTGGCCTTTCCTAGAATGTTTCTGCCATCCGGAACAAGGTTGTATTATTTCCACCTCCAGCCTTATGAATGAATCCTTTCTGTTGCAGTGACTTGACAGGTTTTACAGTGTTTCCAATTTTGCTTCCAGGGAACTAGAAGGGACATTTTAAAAACATTTCAAGTTGAGGAAAAATTCTACTGACAAGTCAGAAAGAACTGAAACATGCATTATTGTTTCCCCCTTCTTTCTCCTGATTCTTAATATTATATTGTCTAAATTACCCCCCCCCCATTCCATGAAAGAACATAAAGTAAATGTATAAGGGCTTCAGTCAATTATCATATTTCTGTAATATGTTCTGCTATCATTCTCTGCTATAATAATAATAATTTCATATCATAAATTATTCTGGATTGAAAGGATTTTTGCAGAAGAAACTCCACTCAGGGAACGTCCAAATGAGGCTCCTTTCATGTTCCCAAGATCTGGGACAGAGACTGGGACTCAATCCATCATACAGTACCTGGGTCTCGAACTGCCAACTTGTCAGCCTTCCAGCTAACAATGTGAGCTTCTTAACCACAGCCCCTGTATTCTCTGCTATTTGTTTAATACAGTCATACTCTATCTTTCTTTCCTCATGGAAGTCAGAGCAGTATACATTGGCTTCCAATGTGGTTCGCATCCAAGCATTAATAGACCCAAATCTTCTTTGCTTCAGCAAAATGACCTCATTATATATTTTCAAAACCATATTTTATTTTATTTTTGGCCCTACTATCATCCTTTGTCCCATCATGAGCTCTACACACTTATAAGCAGTAACAAAATGAGAAATATTTTCAGAAGATGTGCTGGTTTTTCATCAGTGAAATCAATATTCATCATGCAAGATTGATGATGTTGGTAACCATGGCTGGTCCATGATCAGAATGTGATGACTTTCATATCTGACACAGTTTTGGTGTGAACCTGTCATTCTTATTCAATAACATCATTCTAGTCCCCTCTTGCTGCCTCCATTGATTGGTGTGAGCAAAAATTTCTCAGTACTAATCCTGGTCTTTGAATAAGCTTCTGCTACAAACTTGCTTTCATTAAATGGGATTCTGCTCCTGCTTGAAGAGAAAGATTGGGAAGACAGATGAAATATACTGCTGAAAGAAGCCCTTGATCTAAGCCTTCTGAAAGGCCACATGCTAATTTTGGCGATCTTGAACTAGCACAAGCTGCATGAATGCTCCCCCAAACTAAACCAGAAATGACCAGAAAAGTCTGTTTCAGATTTGGAAGAGGTGAAATTAGTTATTGGAAGAAAATAAATCATATCCTGCATTGAGCAGGGGGTTGGACTTAATGGTCTAAAAGACCTCTTCCAGCTCAGTGATTCTAAGTCTCAATTCCTAGAAGCTTCCAGGAGTTGTTTTTTTTTTTTTTTTTTTTTTTGTACTACAGCTGCTGCCACCTCCCTTTCTAAACCAAAATTCCAGGGCTTATGATACAGGCCAGACATAATCATATTTTTGCATTTAGATAGGGCAAACATAGTAGCCCTATGTTGATGGATTCTTCCTTCACCAAAATAAAGATAGCTGTTTAACAAAGGTTAAGTGGCTGTCTCTTTCTGATCTTTCAGCTGTGAATTTCTTGCTTGGCCAGGTGGTTGGGTGTGATGTACCTTGAGGTCCCTTCCAGTTCTAAAAGTCTACAATTCTGTAATTTTAGGGTATATTTTTATTAAGGAGGATAGATAGCAGTTCTATACACAAACAAGCCATCCGGTACAAAGACAGAAGAACAAGTTTGAGAAAGAAGACTGTGGTGTTTTTTTAAAGAAAGAAATGTCTTGTAGATTCAAACTTGTGAATAACTCATGGTTTCTTTTCAATTAACGTGTTGAATTGAGGCAGTTGCAGTTAGTTGTTAGTAAGTAAAAGGTTGTGACCAGAACTAGTGTTAAAATAAAATTTCTCATGTGAGAACATTCTTTCAAATTTGAGGGATCAGGATGGAAAGGAGCTGAAGAAACTTTTGGTCTTGGGACAAGAAGTGTGAAAGTGGGAAGGGGCAAGAAAAATATCAGCTGTCCCTGTTTTGTTTGCTCCATCAGCTTTGCTTCTTGAATATCTAGAATGGGGATGGGGACATGCAGTATACCAAGATTCCTAATTCTTGGCCCGAGAACCCTCCAATAGCCACACAAATCCCAAAAGTAAAAAATGGTAGACAACACTTGCACATTTATAGGGAAGAGGGTTGAGAGGTCTCCTTTCTAGATCTACATTATGAAAAGTGCTACTTTTGAAGGCTTTCAAGGGCAAACATTTTACACTTCTTGATCAATTTTGGATGAATGTTCTTTATCTGGAGAGAAGCTATTTCAGATCCTTGGGCTACAAAAATGCCCGTGGGAAGCAGCAATCGAACACATAAGCTGCACTTTATCCACTTCCGGTAGAGAACATAGAAAGAGCCTTCTTGAAGATTGTGTATTTTTGAACCCCAATCAGACATACCCCAGGTATTGACAACCTTGTTATGCGGGCTAATCTTTCTCATGCTAGGTCAGGCAGAAGAAGAAGAAAACATCCACCAATGTTGGCTTCATTCTAGCAGTTTCACATCTGATCTAACATGATAGAAGAAGAAGAAATCAGCTTCTTATAGAAGATGAAAGGCAATACAATTGTAGCCTGAATAAATATGAAAAGCAGTCTTGTAACATGGGTTTACAAGATGTTACCAAGTAATAATGCTTGATTTGTAATACTTATGAATATTATGGATTACAAAAATTCACATTCCATGCTGGATAACTGCAAATGTTGTAAACTTCAGTTGACCGCATCTGTATTCACTATACATCATTTTAAACTTCTGCATTCCCTACTCTAAAATGTATAGGAGCAAATATTTGTGATTCTGAAATATCATACTGCATTTGTTTGACATTTGTTGAATTCATTTCAATTCCATGAAGGTAGAATAGGATTTAAAATAACCAAGATTCTAAAAATGTATTTTATAAGCCAATTTGCAAGTAGATTTTTCAACAGCTTGAAGCTGTTTCTCTGCATTGCTTCACTGCCAAATCAAGTCTCTCTCACAATACAGGAAGTTTCACAGATCCCTCCAGATACTCATGTAAATTTATTAAGTCATGGACTATTCACAAAATGTCAGTGTTTTGGGTTAAAACCTGACATTTTCAAGAACTGACTCTATTAAAGGTAAGTTTAAGTATTACAAATTAACTACTCACCTTGTACAGAACTGTACCTTATGAATTTAGAATATAAAATATACCATCCATAATCAAGAATGCACTTCCTAAAACATAACTGTCATTAACACGTGTATTGTTGTCACATTTGAGGCTTTCTGTGTACTGTACATGTAATTATATTTAAAGGACAGAAAACTAGAAATATTTAGGTGGAAAAAGGAAAGAGCTGGTGTTTCATTAAGCATGTCTTAATGTTATATTTTCTAAGGTTAAAGATTCAGTGTTAAACACTCTGAAAAACCAGAAAATATGCTTAGAATGTTCAATGCATCAGCTTAAAATTCACATGAGAAGTACTGGATTGAAAATGGTTCCTAATAGAAAGATTTACTGCAGGGGTGCATGATAGAAGATAAGCAAAGCAACTAGGAGGTGGAGGTCAGAAGAAGCTTTTAAATTCAGTGTATATCCAATTAGTAGACTACACAACCAGTGTCACTTGGCAGTCTTCACTTTAAGGGTAAATACTTATCCTTGTCTAAATTCAACTACTAAATGTGACAACTATAAAAGCCTTCTGCTAGTATAATAGCTAATTAGAAGGCTGTTTGTGTGAAGATATTTTGCCGGTTTTCAGGGGTGTCAACACTAGAAAATTGATAAATATCCATTTCTTAATTTTATTTATTTATTTATACTTATCAACCACCCTCCTCACCGAGGTGACCCATGGCGGCTCACAATTCATAAAAATCCACAATAAAACACTCTTAAAAGCATTCTTTTTTTAAAAAAAACCTCAATTTAAAACTTCAAAATCAAAATCTAAAAACTAATTGAGGGCAAGCAGGGCTTAAATCAACCTTAAATCAAGCTTTATGTAACATGTCTAGCTTTCCCCCTTTATTATTCCCCCCTTTTCCCCTTGCATAAGATAAGCAAGCAAAATACACCTGCCTAGTTGTTAGTAGAAAACACTGTGGATGCAGTAGATATCCAACTGTCTGACTAGCAAACATTACATACTATTCTAAATACAGTTTATATTGAACATATTTTGAGGATATCTGCCTGGTGTGCTAAGCAGTCTATTGTGGGGACAAGATTTGTTTTCTTGGATGTGACATCCCTTGGAGGGAACTAACATGGGATTGGAGGCTTGACTAGAGTTCCACCTGTCATGGTAGAGCTTACCATGGGCTCACAAGTTACATGAAATATAGTTAAAAGTCCATATGTTAGTTAAACTTTGTTATATATCTCTATATGTACTGTATATAACAGATAGGGAAGGGACTGGACTCTAACACCCTGTTGCTGGGCAGAGGACAGGGAAGATAAAGGGAGGTATTATAATGTTCTTTGATTGGCTAATGCAAATTAGATAGGCCAGAAGTGGGATGGTGAGGAATAAAAAGGAGAACTGGATGAGGGAAACTTTCAGAGAGAAAAACTTTCAGAGAAGATTCTGAAGAGAAGCTAAGAAAAACTTTCTGAGGAGAATCTGAAGAGACTCTGAGGAGAATCTGAAGAGACTCTAAGGAGAATCTGAAGAGATCAAGCCAGAGTAGAATGAGAGGAAAGAAATCTTGCTTTCTTCTAAGCTATCAGAATAAGTTAGTGATTTAGATTAATTTATATTCATGGAGGAAATCAAGGTGTTGATTTTCCTGAATCTTTTTAAATAGTGTTGTATCTATTGTATAGTTATCTGTATTGTGTGAACAATGTATCTTTAACATCCCTTATAAAAAATAAACCACAATTCCTTTGATAACTTGTATGATTATTGAAGGAAAAGGGACAGAGTAAAGCCATTTTAAGCTTGGAGAGGCCAAATTGCTACCATTCTCTCCTTTTGACATTTTCTGGGGATCACTTTTAGAGTGGATCTTTTAGGTTGTGGCATAAAGGTAATATTTTGCTGGACTAGCACTCCATGGAAAACTGCTCGGAATCTCAGTAGTCCCAAATTGGAGCTGTGTCTGGGAGACCCAGGAGAGGACTGAGGTTGATGGGGTTTAGTGCCAGGTAACATTAAAGTAACATTGGCATGTGTCCAGGAGTCGCTGACACACCCCTCAGTAAAGCCTCTCTTCATCTGGTGTCTTTTTGAATGAATGTTGACCTTAGTGAATCTTTACCCATGGTAGGTTCTCCATTCTGCTACTTCACTGAGGAGAAGGTCTGATTTTTTTCAGAGCCCATATTCATAATGGGTCAGACCTGATGCATACAGTTCTGCATGCCCTGCATGTATACCAACTGTCTAAAGCTTCTAGGTATCAGAATATATTTGCATAGCACTGGATGCCCATCTTGAATCTCCCACTAGGCAGTTACCATTTTACTTTATAGAACTATCAAGAAAGCCATGGTATCTCAGAAATGTAGTCCATGATTTATGAATGCACCACACTTTTTAAAATTGAGTTTTGATAGAGTAAAACATATGAATATTCCTTTTTTCCTAGATAATTTTACAAGAAAATCTGTCATCTTTCCTGATCTTTAAAAACCAAACCAATTTTTGTGGCTTATATTTTTGTGTGCATGTTAGTATATTTCCCCATAAATTTGTAATACTTAAACTTACATTTAATAAAGACAACATCTTGACAATTTTAAAATGCATTGGGTTTGCAACAAATTGTGCTGCTTGGAACCCGGCAATGAATTATAATTTTAACAATAGCTAGTTACTATATGATGATTCAGTTCTAAGCACTTCTCTTCCATTCCACTAACCTGCCCCCTCCTTTCTATTTATACACAGTAAAGACTGACAAATTCGAGCCGAATACAGTATTGCTAACTGATGTGGATAAATTTAAAATGGGTAACGATAATAAAGAGTTAATAGCCATGATGATATCATCAGCTAGACATTGTATTGCAAAGAATTGGAAAAATTATGTATTATTAAAAATAGAACTGGTATAAGGAAATGTAGGACTTGGCACTCAATGATAAGTTAACATGGGAATTGAATTTTAGAAAAGGCATAGTTCATGAAAATAGATTTTGGAGAATTTGGTGACAATTTGTGGAATATGTAATTGTTAAAAGCAAAGGTATTAAGCCTGTACCAGATCAAATTAATTTTTGGAAGATATAATATGTTACAACCTCCCAGACACTGTATATAGCACAGAGGTGATTTCTATTAGAAGAATGATGTTTAGTAGTGTTGGATGTGAAAGAAGCATATGATAATATTATGTAAGATTTGAACTAGAAATTTAATCTGAAAAGCTTCTGTATCAAGTGTGTCATTTTTTACTTCTATTTTTTCCCTATTTTTTCTTTTCTTTTAAATGTTATGTTTGTTTGTTTAATCTTTTATGTATTTTTGTTGTATTTTTGTTGAAAATTTACAAATAAAATTTAAAAAAAGACTGACAAATTCAAACATTTGGGAACGATGAAAAATCACAACAATACAGACTCTAGCTACGAGGTATTGATTCAAATGTCAGAGGCCTATTCAAAAGTATAGTGTGATACCAAAGGAGCTTGTTGAGCTGGTGGCAGAACAATTCTTCTTCTTCTTCTTCTTCTTCTTCTTCTTCTTCTTCTTCTTCTTCTTCTTCTTCTTCTTCTTCTTCTTCTTCTTCTTCTTCTTCTTCTTCTTCTTCTTCTTCTTCTTCTTCTTCTTCTTCTTCTTCTTCTTCTTCTTCTTCTTCTTCTTCTTCTTCTTCTTCTTCTTCTTCTTCTTCTTCCTCCTCCTCCTCCCCCCCATGACTGTGCAGGGGGGGGGGAATTCTGAAATTCTAATTTCTTTCACATACATTGGCTTCCAGACCTTTTCCATCATCTCCCTGCCCTTCTCATTCCTTGGGTATGAAATTAATGATGTTGTTGCAACAGCACAGACTTTAATGACTTAATTAATTATTTTGTAGTAGGAAAAGCACGGCATCTTCATTTCTAAGTTTAAAAAGGATGCTCTCCTTCTCTGTTGCTGTCAGCAACAATTGCTAATTGTCAAATGCCAAATTGAACATGATGTATGTATAAGTGTACCATTCCAGTCTGTCAAGTCCTCCAGGTTCTTTATTCCATCCTGTAGCGACCCTGGAAACAGACAAATACTGCTAGTACAGTTCATATTTATACATGTGTGCCAGGCCAAAGGACATCTCTAATTGCAGCTGTAATCTCCTTTCATTTCTACTATCTCTGTTTATAAAACAGACATGATTAAACTGTCTGCTATATCCAAAACTTAGATCATGCTTCTGCTGCAATCTCATTTTCTTTTCTTATCCACAATTACCTAGGGTAGATGTAGCTGTGGTGATTTACTGGTTAGGATGTTGGACTTGATGACAGGAAGGTCAGCAGATCAGCAGTTCAAAACCCAAGTGTTGCATGATGGAGTGAATTCCCACCATCTGTCCCAGCTCCCACCAATCTAGCAGTACAAAATCAGGAAACTGCAAATAGATAAATAGACACAACTTTGGTGGTAAAGGTAAAGAGCATTCCGTGCACTCCTCCATCTAGTCAGGCCTGCCACATGAACATGGAAATCTCTGTAGATGCAGACAGTGCATCTTTGGCTATAAATGGAAATGAGCACCACCCCCAGAGTCAAAGAAGACTGGCTTTTCAGCAAGGGATACCTTTACCTTTACCTTTGGCCAAGAATCCAAAGCCTCCTGTGGTAGCCTCCTGTGGTAGCTCCTGTGGTAGCTTACTAAAAATCAGTATTCTAAGGGAAAATATAATTCCCAGGGATCATCAATTCTCTGAATGAACATCAGGAGATCTGATAGTTGCACTCTTTGTTAAGTGGGAGTTAGATTATAACATTCTCTTTCCCATCCTTATGGTAAGTCAGTCTTTTTACATATTTTAGGCAAATTTCTGGAAATGCCAGTAATTGAACCTGGAATGTTGAGCAAATGTATGTTTAATTGCTGAGTTGTAGTCTGGTATTTCCAAAATAGCCATTTCTGGATGGCCACAATACTTGATATTGATATTGACACCATTAGATAGAGTCTGGTGAAGTTTGGTAGTGTTAGGTGATGCTCTGGGGAAAAAGACAGTAGGAGAAAGAAAGGTACTGGCCTCCTTGTAAGTTCTTAGTTACAAATTCTTAAAATTCATGCTTGTTTCTAATCTTCAAATATTTCCCATATTCATATTTTCAGGGTGCCATTTGTCCCAGTTGTACATGGCTTTGTTTGACTCCCAGATTCATAAACAGTATGCTAGTGAACTCCAGCTGCTGGAAAGCAACCACACAAAAAGGTGGAATTCTGAGTGACATCTCATTAGAAAAATGGTATCTTGGATTAGACAAGTTTAAGGACTAATTTCTCCTTACATTCAAAAAGGAAGGAGAAAACTAGAAAGGAGAAAAAATAAACCATGCAATTTGGAACTTTCCTCGAGGATCTAGGTTTTTTCTATGGATCATACGGTTAAAAAAGAGGGTTTTTTTTAAAAGTGCTAATTTTAAGATGTAAATGATAAGCATAAAGAATGAAGTAAATAAATAAATAAATAAATATGTTTGTAACTGTAAGAATAGAATAAAATTTTACATTTCATGATGCTTTTAAGTACATTGCCTCTCTAATTTAAACCCCCCGAATACTTTTTACTTTAGAGTAAATCTGGTTGAACTAAATGGAATATTATTTCTAAATATAAATATGTTGGATTATGTTATAGACTACAACTCAGAGTATGTCTTAATTAGGAAGAAAGTACAACATTTGTATCAGTTTTGCCAGCTCAAAATGGATTCAAAGACTGAGGAATACAGTGCACTAACTACAGTGCACTAACGTGCACATTAACCTGGCAAAATGCAGTTTATTTAATTCTCCTATTATGGGGTTGTTTATTTTGCACCAACTCCTCAAGTGCTATATTTTTCTGTGTAAATTTGTGTGTTGATGCATATACTTTGCTCCCAAATTTTTCAGGATTCTTCACAGCCTGAAAATGTTTTCCCCCCTTCTGATCCTACAATGCTGTGACAGTTCAGAGGTTAATTTACTGCCATGTTAAAGAACAGTTACAGCTTTATGGCAGTTAAATATAATAATAAAAATAATCATTACAAAAAGCTGGAAATTCATTTCTTTTGACAGCCAAAACACACCCTCAGACAGAGAAACTAAATATTTAAGAAGTGCAAAGGAACTATGAACATAGGAAGAATGCTGTTGGATTGATCTAGTTCAATTTTTTAAGTTATATTTTATAAAAGACAAAAGCAGCATCAAGCATCTATAGATTGCAAGACACAAACATTTTAAATGTTGGTAAAAGTCAGGAGTGAAGGGACAATGTAGGATAATAAATGAATAAGAATTTATCCTAGTGAAAAAAAATGTGGTGGATAAAATCCTCTTCCTGAATTATACAGATGTAAATGATGCGATTTTGGAAGTAAACTCCCTCAGGTTAAGAAATCAACATAGACATTATCTGCTGCACAATGGTCAGATGACTCAATATGCAAAAGATTATGTCTACAGTGATTTCTTTACTTGAGGCAAGTCAGACTGTTCATACAGTAATACCTCGGATAACGCTAAATTCGCATAATGTTAAGTAATCTGGGGAGGAGAATTGGGTCGAATAATGTTAAGGTCCTATGGGATGTATCGGATAACAACCGCTAAAGCCTGTGCGGTTACAATGTATCTCTATGGAGCTTTAACGTTATCCGATACATCCCATAGGATTTTAACATGTATCGGATAACACTAAAAATCGGATAACACCAAGACTTGTGGAACCAAGTCTTAGTGTTATCCGAGGTATTACTGTATTATGCTGGTGAAAATTTGCAAGGGGATTTTAGTTGTTATCATGTTCAAAATTTGAAAAGAAGTAAAAGCAAATCTAATAATCTCATCAAAACTTTTAAAACAAAGATGAAAAGAATGCGACAGCATGGAGGGAAGATAAATGACAGAATTAGGCTGAATAGAGCACCTAACATTTACAGGTGGCATGAATCATATTAACCTCTGAAATTTAAATGGTGCAAACCCCTCCACACAGACAATGTTTTGTTATATTTAATTCATGTTAAGGCTTCTGATGTTCTTTGATTTGCTGGGGAAAACCGATGCCAAACTCTGTGATGGAATCCAACTGATGTTCAGAGCTTCACCATCTTAGGTTAAGCAACAGAACTTCATCACATGCTTTCATTCTTTGGAGGAGGAAAACCAGCTAGAAGGATGAAACACATTTTCTGAGAAGATACAGTGGGTAACTGGGGGGCACCTGTTGTCATAACACCTCACAACTCAACCATTAATACAAAATGTAACAAAAATACATTCAAAGGCATGGAAGATTTATTAGTTGTTGCAAAAGATGATGGGGCCTCTTCTCCTTTACTAGAATATTTAGATCCATGTGATAACAAATGGACAATGGTCTGTTGACTGTTAATAAAGATGTTAGTGTAATGACACTCTCAATGACTTTGTTGTCATTCAGCTGATGATAACCTCCCATGATTTTTCACAGAGGATAGTGCTGACATTTGGTCTCAATGTTGGTTTTGGGGAACTCCCAAGGGAAGGAGACCCAGTAGTTATCAACTGCCTGCTCTTTGCTATCCCCTAAGGCCACATTTAATTTGGAAGTGATATTAAAGCCTCTTCAAACATTCATCTTGATACTGTTAGAATGGAAAAATATGAACATACTTGCTACAGTTTGGGGAAGTTGTTGCTGTTGCTACTGTTGTTTCCTCCTCTACTCCTGTCAGTTTTTGACTATAGCTTCCTGAATCTGGGATATTTGCATAAATCTGGTAGTAAAACATGGCCGTAGCCAGGATTCTAGATGGTGTGTGTGTGTGATTTTTTTTTCAAGGGGGGGGGCAACAATGTCATACACACATATAACATTGGCATCCTGGGGTGGGTGGGTGGGGGCAGACTGTTAGCTCAGGTGGGTTTTTGGCCCTCTAACCCCCCCGCCCCCTCTGGCTACGGCCCTGTAGTAAAAGTATTTCCCTGAGCTCTGCATGGGAAGCCTACCTGACTACAGAAAGCTTCCCACTTTAGAAATGATTGTTTCCATGTGCAGAAAGGATTCGTAGAGCTGCAACTGAAAGGCAAAGCTTAGCAAGCAAGGCCTTATGTTTCATTTCCCCCACATTCCGATGAATTCCATGGCTGCCCAGTCCTACCTTTCTCTATATGCCACACACATGTGTGCACATGTGCACACACTCTTGTGTATATATGTGTAATACTAGCTAGTAAGCTAAAAGGAAATAAAGAGCATAAGGATATTTACAAGTGTAATGGTACAGCTGAATGTGACAACAGATGCAGAAATAGCAAATTACAGTTGTCTTAGCTATTGTATTGTTTCCTGAATAAACTGATATTCTAAGTTCTGGCCCCACATCCATTCATCCTCTCCTCCACCTCAAGTGAAATATCCTTTCTCCTACTCTGTTGTATTAGTACCAGATGCTATCTATCTGGAAAGCAATTATAATAAATATTTCTGCTCATTTAGGATAGTCACACATTGTTTTTCCTTCAGAAAAATAGCAGAAACAAAACAAATTTAACATGAAGGATGATGACAAAACAGTCCCACACTTGCCTTGGAATTTCTTCCAACCAATGACATGAAGAATATCCAAAACAGCATTATTTAGTGGAGCTGTGAACTAGCTATGAAGACTATACGAGACATTACAATGGTTTTCTCACCAAAATAGTTTTTTGGATAAGAAAAACTGAGAATTGGTTTTACTTTGTTTTGTGTTTCAAATAGCACTACACAAGTGTTTTCTTTTTGTTTTCTTTTGCCATTGCCTTATTCACTGTGAAAAATAAAATCTAAAGAAACATGTTTTTTGTTTTTGTTTTACATGTGCAGAAATACTTGTGCATATGTTTTATACATTGATCACACGGCTGGCTTTGTTTATGGTTTTTTTTTTTACTTTATCACATATGAAGTATAGTTCATTCCATTGCACATATACTTACAGTTCTGTCTTCTCTTTCCCCATCACCTTGGACTGCGTGGAGAAATAAAACCCTATTCAGGCATGCTATAAATATATGAACTCCACACGCTATGAAGGCAACCTATGATCCCTCTTTTTTTATGCTTTCAACATTCAAAGGAGACAGACTGAAGAGGAAGAGGCTGTTGTTTCCATATAGATTCTCTGCATTAACCAGAACTCTTGAGTTTTTTTGTGTTCAGACTCAAAGGTATAGCTTAAATGGATAAAACAGTTTACATGGATAAGTAGTCAACAGCAACAAAGTTGAAAGCCATAACTGATGGGATTGGGTTAATGCACTCTGGTCATTGAGAGTGGAATAGGCACATGTACAGAATGCCTGAATAGGAGCATGCTTATACTACTAAAGAAAAGCTGTTTGTCATCCTGTTCTATTTGCCCATTTTGCTCTAATCTATCTCTAATTTGTGTGGTGGAAAGGAAGCAGTAGCAAAAGGAAAACAAAGCAGGGTTTTTTAAGGCAAGCAGCAGAGAAGAAAAAAGCTATTTTCTAAAAGGAAACTGGAGGAGTTTGTTTGTTTATTACATTTATATCCTGCCCATCTGGGATATTCTCCCACTTTGGGTGGTATACAACAATTAAAATTATTTAATTTAATAGATAGATTTATATACCACCATAATCCAATGGACTCTGGGTGGTGTACACAAGTTAAAAACAATTAAAAACCCTTAAGAACATAACAGTATTGCTATGATTGGCATGCCAGCAATGTCACAATATTAACATATTACAATGCAAAATTAAACATAATATAATACACAAACCAAAAACAAGAAGGCATGAGTAGAAGGGTCATCATCTGACAATCATAGTTAGGATGAAACATAAATCCATGGCACTTTTCAGAGTAGAATGGTTTGTTCTGGTTTATCTGTTCAATTAGGAGCCTGAATGGAAACTTTTAGAACTATCATACAGTAATGGCTTTTAGAGACAGTAACTTCTTGGCTGGGGGAAAACTTTGGCCTGATGTCAATGCATCATTGTCAAAACCTGATTCCATATTAAAAGAATCATAAACAATAAATTTGGGGTATGAATGAAAGTTGATGCCAATCAATGAAATCTAAACACAACTGCTCTTTTATGCACACAAACTATTGTCAATATCTCATCATAAATGGACCCGTGCAGTTGTACAACAACATGATGTATTTAAGAGGGTGGATAAGCTTGCTAATTTATTGATTGATTGGAAGAATATTTCTACAAAATCTAATTTCCACATTCCTTACTTATGTTCATCAAGATGTACAAAAAATGACTTGACAAACACAATGTGAGGTCATATAAAATAGATAGCAGATGAATGCCAGTTCAAATGTGTCCATTTAGCCTAAAGCAGTGTAGGCGAACCTATGGCATGCATGCCAGAGATGGTAAACAGAGGCCTCTCTGTGGGCACGTGTGATGTCCATGGGAAAGTCCCACCCTGTGCTGCCAGCACCAATTCTAGTGTTGCTTTCCCACCCATCCCTCTCCCTCCACCAATTGGGAGGTGAGAGGGGAGGCATGGTGGCATAGCAGCATGGTGGCATGGCGTGGTGTGGTGTGGCATGGCATGGCATCATGTAGCACATGGTGACTCAAACGAGGGCCTCAGCTGCCGCCGTCACCACACCTCCAACGAGACCGCTGAGGGCCTCAACAGCTGCCTGAGAGTGCAGCACAAAATGGCTGCTTGGTCAGCGTGCATGCATTTTAAGATATCAATTGACACATGTGTGCATGCATCAATTGGTATTTTAACACACATGCACACTGATCAAGCAGCCATTTTGTGCTGCACTCTCGGGCAGGCGGAGATGCAGCCGAACCAACTGCCTAAAAAAAAAAGTAACAACCCCGGGTGGTCTCCCAGAAAAGTTACTAGCCCCCAGAAGAGTAGCGTGCCTTGGCGGGGCCCCGTATAAAAATTTGTTTGGGGGCCCTTAGGAAGTGTAAAGATTTGTTTTGCTTACACACGCTGGGGGCCCCCGTGGCCCGGGGCCCCCGTATAATTGATACGGCAGATACGGGGGTAGCTACGCCTCTGCTAGCCCCCCAAAAGACCACCAGAATTGTTACTACTGGTTCGGGTGAACCGGGATGAACCAGCCCATGCCCACCACTCGTCAGATATGACTGGCTTTTGAACAAAGTAAACCTTTACTTTTACCTTATTAACTTTGAAAGTGTTGGACTTTGGGGATTGTTTTCTTTTCTGTCCCCCCCCCCCATTCAGTTGGAGGCTAGAACATCTATCTCTCTGATAATTTTAAGGTAGCTATGGAAGCTCTCACACGAGGAGATAGGGAAAAATCTCATGTTATGCTAACTTTATAGTACAGCAGGGGTTCCTTTTTTATATATTACTTTGTTTCATTTTGTTTTATCATTCCTTAGGTGTTCAGCAAGATATTACCCCAATGCTCACACAGAGAGAGGGGAAAACAGAGTAATATACAGTGCAGTTCCCCACTGACTAGGAAAAAAAGCCAAATCATATATACAGCAACACCCTGGGGCATGAAACTACTAAGGAGGTGTGACTGAACTCTACAGGCATACTGGCAAACCATATTATCATCACCCTTTCCGTTACTTCATGGCCCATGATTTTAAGCACCACCCAGGTAGCCCAAAGTGTTCCAACTCTTTTTTCATTCCTCCTCCAAGACATTTTGATTAGTGGGCTTTTCCCAGTTTAGTTCACACCACTCCTGCTGCTTTTGATCATTCATAAAACTGCAAAGCAAGATAGTCAACAAAAGAACACTTTTGCATACTTCTGTACAAGGTGACACACTGCCACAGCAAGCAACATTTGAGAATTCCCAAAAAATTACCAATGATTTTTATTGTTTTATTTTTACCAGAGCTTAGAAAAGTTATCTTTTTTTTTCAGACTATAGTTCCCAGAATCCAGGAGCCAGCATTGCTCTTGGGATTGCTAATGATTTTACAAGTTTTTTCTGCTTCCTGTGCCTACTTATCTTGACTGACTTTTGATTCATTTTGACGTGGCTCTGCCTTAGGCAGCCAAATCTCTCTGGGTAGGCTTGCTTTTGTGTGCAGTTTTCCTTACAACATTCCTAAAGTGGCACCTCTCTTCTTTCACAGCTGCTAGCTGAAGACACAACAGCAGGTATTTGTTTTATTCAGCATTTTTACGAACAACCTGCAGTACAAATTGAGCAAAATGTTTTTCGCCACCATAAGCTAAAAGGCTCCTGGTGGAAGCTTTGATTTCATGCTGAAGCTGAAAGAAGAAAGATGTCATTAAAGATGATACCCCCCATGCCTTTTTGCTTCCCTCACACACACACCAAAAAAAAAAAAAGGTAGAAGAAAGATCACTTAAGGATTCACACAATGGGTTGCTTTTTTAAAAACTTTCCATCTTGATTTAAGATTCTGGTGCTAAAATTGACATGCTTCCCTGTGCCAGTGCTGTCTGCTCCCAGTTTGATAATCTTGCTGTCACTTCTGTCCTCCTTTTATTCCGGCAGGTATTCAGACTCTCCGGGGAGTACTATCTTTGTGAGAATGAGGAATATGACACTGCAGGCTGGAGTGTTAATGGATCACTGAATGACAGCTGAGCCTTCTCTCGGAGGTATTGGGCTGGCTATCAGTGCCAAGAACACAAAGTCGCCATTCTGAAGGGTGCCAATTTAATTTCTGTCACATGTGGCCTAGGTTGAACACACATATAAAAGCTTCCTTTGATATAAGTTCACACTGACACAGTCCTTAATGAAACATTGAAAGACACTAATAATTGAATTATTGAATAATTGCAATAGGATACTATCTGTTTTTACTAATGTAATACAGTGGTACCTCACTTTATAAATGTTTTTGGTTAATGTAATTTTTGCTTTATGAATGAAAATCTATTGGAAATAATGCCACACTTTAGGTACTTTTTGGAATGGATTAATTGGTTTTCAATGCATTCCTATGGGAAGCTGTGTTTCACTTTACAATTTATTTGAATGATTCTCAATGCATTCCTATGGGAAACAACATTTTGCTTTATGAATTTTTCATAAAATGAACATCTAGTGGAACGCATTAAATTTGTAAAGTGAGGTACCACTGTATAGTAATAGAGTTAAACAGGGAAAGAAGATTTAATATGGCCTAGGCCAGTGATGGTAAACCTTGGCACTCTAGGTGTTCTTGAACTTCAATTCCTAGAAGCCCTGATCAGCAGGAGTGATGACTTGGGTTTCTAGTAATTGAAGTCCAAGAACACCTGGAGTGCCAAGGTTCACCACCACTGGCCTAGGCACAAAATGGAATGTTAGATTATTCCAGCTTGCAACAAAGCACAAAGCTGCTACTTTTTCAAGTTACTAGACCCTTCCTAGTTTTGTTTCACTTTGGAAAAGTTTTAATTACTTATTCAATTTTTGAAAATGTACAGATAATCATCCAGATCAATTTGCTTGGGGTTTTGGTTCTTTTCTATTTTTGATGATACAACCTATTGCCTATACAGTACTTTTTAAATCTGTCACTGATACTTCCTGAAGGTACTATAATTCTAAGTAGTATCCTTAAATAAGATTACTTTCTCTCTTAGCTCAGAGTTATAAACTTATTGCTTGTCATAGTTCAGTAAATTGTTTGACCAACACAATGGAAGGGAGTTTGATCATCATTGCAGATCTGCTAGTCATAAAGACCACTTGTACATCCAATTTTCAAATTAATGTTAAATCTCATTTTTATTAAGCCTAGCATTAAAGAGAGAAACAGATGAGCACTTTCAAAAGGTCAGTAGCAAGCTGTATATTTAACAGATAAGTCTAAAAATGTTGGAAAAGTTCAGTTTAAGCATATTGCTTCTTTCTATAATATATACTTTTGATACTGTGACTTTACACCAGAACCTGACATTAGGCAAACAGAAGCCATAGTGAATCCATACTCATCCTAGCTTATGAATGTTAGAAATGAGGGCTATCCTTACAAAGATTTAACTTTGAGCTTTGCATTCCAATAGATTAGCCTACCTGTTTGTTTAATTTACTTCAAAATTTCTCTTCACACAATTGCTAATTTCAACCTTAATCTTGGAAACTGTACTTAACTTGGTCAGATTTTGCCTTTTACCCTGACTTTTTATATATTAAGGAAATAATGATCAAGGCCATTGAACATACCTCTGAGTGCTGCACCTCCATCAATGTCACCCCTGGTTCAAAATCCTGGTGCTTAGCAGTCAGATTAAAATTGCAGTGCTTTTGTAAATTTTATGTACACATTTAAGCAATAATAGAGTTGGGGAAGGGGTATTTCCTGGCAAAGCTTTTCTGTCATCATCTGCCAGGAAATGCCTGACCTGCTTTTCAGTAACCATGAACATATTAAAAATGTGTAAAGAGATCAATTAAGTAATTACCTTTATTAATGCTGAAAATGTACGGACAAAGTGCACATATGCTGACCGTGACTCTTAGACCACGTCACCGTTTATCCTCTAACTGAAAATTAAGTCATTGCCTTGCTCAGGAGGTGGTGCTTGTAAGTGAGAGCAAGAGGCAGACAGATAGCCTGGTCAGCTATATCATAAATTATGAGTAGTAGAACTAAGTGACAAGACTCACCATGTGATCAGGTGATACTTTATCCCGTGGTTTGGTTCACTTTGGGTATGAGCTGGTTTGTTGTTTTCTGGCAACCACATGATATCCTGGTAATCATGAACCAGTCCAATCTTATTCATGCCTGCCTAACACCTTTTAGATATCCCTGGCAAGGGCTAATATGTTCTTAACATGGGTAGAATCACTTTACTTTATTTCAGTTCCAGTATGTTTTTCTTTCCTTCTGTATCTAGGCCAGATGTGAAACTGCCAAAATATAGGCACCTTTTGGTGAGTTCACTCTGCAGTTCCTTTCGCCTGACCTAGTGTAAGAAAGATTAGTGAGCAACACAGGGTTCAGTATCGAACTGAAGTAGATCTCTCATGGTAGCAGTAGACCTCTTATTAGTATTGTTTTTTTTTAAGTGAAACAAAGTTAAATAGTTGCTGAGGGAGAGGCAGAAAAAGATGCAAGGGGGAATTCCTTTAAAATCAAATGCTACGCTACTTGAGTGGCAAGCCAGTCCAGTGCCATATGACATTAAAATAATCTTTTCTAAAATGTTTCTAAAATAGCAGTTTTCTCTGGCCATACATGGAGAGACAGGAGGCACCAAGGGGGATAGTTTGTATTCTTGGTTCCCTTTTCCCTTTAAAGGGAGGAATGGCTAAAAATAGAGTTTCCTGTCCCTAAACCACCCAATCCTTGCATGTGGATTCAAGGGTAACTACAAATGGCTAATCAAATGATCCTGATTAGTATGATCAACCTGTAACAGACCATCTAGTCACAACCTCAGCTTCTAGATAGAGAAAAGGAACAGGAAGCCTTAGAGTAGTTTCAGGGATGAAACTGAAAAACAAGCAGCTTTACAACTGGACGTGGATCAGGCTTAAGTTTGTGTGATTACCTCTAAGAGCTGCTAAAATGCAAGAGTTGATTATACAGTACCTTTATTAGGTAAAGGTAAAGCTCACCATTGCTCGAAAGCCAATTGTATTGGACTCTAGGGTTCAGTGCTCATCTCTGTTAATAGCTAAAGATCCAACACTGACTGTGTCTGCAGACATTTCCGTGGACATGTGGCATGCATGACTAGACACCGGAGTGCATGGAACACTGTTTACCTTTCCACCAAAGTGGTCCCTATTTATCTACTTGCAATTTCTTGCCTTCAAACTGCTAGGTTGGCAGAAGCTGGGACAGAAACAGGAGTTCACTCCATCATGCAGTACTCAGGTCTCAAACTGCTGACCTGCAGACCTTCTAGTCGTCAAGTTCAGTGTCATAGTCACCTAGCCATTGGAGTCCCTTCAATACAGTACCTTTATTAGGCCACTAAAAATAAAATAATCAGCAAGCTTTCATGAATAAAGATTCACTTTTTCAGGGATAGGTACCAAAATACTACAGATAATAAAGAAAATAATATTGGCAACAAAAATTCATGGTAGATGTCTGTGTTGACTCTTTTTAAGGTGAGCTCAAATGTTGTCTATAAACCCTGTTCAGTGCAGTCTCAAGCCTCATCTTTGGCAGCATGGTTGGAATTTTCCACCCATCTCTTCAGATAAAGACCTGCCAATTACTTTGTAATCTTTTAGAAGTTGCAAATTAGTTGGTTTTTGTTTGGTAATTTGCATTTTGATTTTGCAAATATGACCGCTTTGAAGATCCACCCCTGGAGGGATGAAGAGACACATCTCTATTATCACCTCCAATTGAGATTGCTTCCCTTCTTTCTGCTTAGGCTCTCAAACTGTAACTTCTTTAGTAGTTCTATAAAGACAAATCTGTATGAATACAGTAAAAAATATTTTAAAACAAACAAACACACACCCTGCTTTATGCTAATAAACAGCCAAGGTACAAACCATAGATGTCATCTAATGATATGTAAGCAGGCATCTGCTTGTGTACTAGGAATTTAATTTCTTCTCATAGCCTGCAAACTCTACAAAGATTCTCCAGAAGGTTTTCCAAGTCTTCAGAGTATATGTGTAGGTGCAATAGTATGATAATTTCAGTTTTTATCTTTTTATTTTTATTTTTAGATATTGTGTATATTGGCATGAGAAGGATGAAGTGTATAGTGGAGTGTGCCTCCCCAATGAGCTGCTTGAGCCCTATTCTCAGGGAAAGAAGGTGTTGGAGAGAACAAGTCCCTAAGGCAGTGGTGGTGAACCTATGGCACACATGCCAGAAGAGGCACTCAGAGTCCTTTCTTGGGCATGTATGCAGGCTGTCACCCCAGCACAGAGTTTCCTCCTCCCCTCTGCCCAGCAGCCCAATGGGAGCACTTCCTCCCTCCCCCAGCACATAGTTCACCCTGCCCCTCTGCTCAGCAGTCTAATGGGAGCGCCTCCTCCTTTCTGTGCCTGGGGTAAGGCAGGTGGTTCACATGCAGTGTGAGGCTATGGCGCAGACAGCAACCTGTTGAGTCTGCTGCCTCGGTCACTAAAAGGTTCAACATCACTGCCCTAAGGGAACAAATGTTCCAGAATAGGCTGACCCAGTTGGAGCCAATTCATCAAAGGCATTTGAGCAAGGCCTGGGAAATAGGTATGAAAGAACAGGCAAAGACAAACAGGAAGGTGGTTCTTTACACCAGTTGAGGAAGAAGCAGAGTTGGAAGAGTTCTGTTCCCCATTGGGAAGCATTCTGCAGCCAAGGAGAAGAGCTTTTGGACAGTCTCTCTTTGTTCCCATTGAGCATTTTGGTACCACCCACCCAGTGATGGGATGCCAACTTTTTTACTACCCCACCATGATGTCATGATGTTGTGGGCAGAGCCAAAGAAAATAAATAAATATAATTTTAAAAATAGAAAAAATAATAATAATTAAATAAAAATACCCCAAACACAAATCAACCCACCCACCCACCCCAAACACAAACCCGTCACTTACCTAGGCAGGCAGCAGGCAGGCCGCCGCTGCGGCAAACTGCTGCTGTGGCAAACCGCCACTGTGGCAAACTGCCGCTGTGGCAAACCACTGTGGTGGCGCAGCAGCCTTGCGGCACAGCACGGCGAGGAAAGGCCGCCGCTGCCGCTTCTAGAGGCGCTCCATGCACCCTTCCTTTCCAGGCAGCCAAAATGGCTGCCCTGAACTGTGCATGAATCAAACCTCCATTTGACGCATGTGCAGTTCTTTTTTTTTTTACTACGCATGTGTAAAATTGAGGTTTGATGCATGCGCAGTTCCAGGCAGCCATTTTGGCTGCCTGGAAATACACTTCCGGAGGGGGGGGCAGAGAGGCAACAGAACCGGTTGCCTGGGTTTTTACCACCACCATCCAGCGACCCCCTCGTGATGGGCACTACCAGTTCGGGTGAACTGGTCCAAACCGGTAACAACCCATCACTGCACCCACTACCCCACTTCCAGTGAGACACCTCTTGTTCCATTCAAAGCACAGGTGCCAAAAGACAAATGGGAAGAACCCTAGCTGGTGAAGGGCTAGATAATAATGCTATTCTAGGATACAATTTCAAGCTAACCGATAATATTTCATTAATCTCTATATAAACTTTTTCATATTTTCCTCACAATCTTACACTTCCATCATAAATGAAGATATGTCCCATCTTCTTGTTTACATCTCCAGCAATTTTTCAATATTTTAAATCATTATGATTTAACCTTAACTGGAGTCAGATACCATTTCCAAATTGTTTGCCAACACTTCTCTTTAATTCTAAGAGATGTAGTCTCCAAGAAAAAAATGTATGTTCTAAAAAATCCACTTAGGAACAGTTGATGGCAGAATTACTTAAGAGGTTGAGTTCTAACAAAAGGCTTAAATAAAGATTTTCAACACCGTGAAATGGAGTTCGAAGCAGGGGTGTCCTAGTATGCTGAGAGAGCAGTGTGAAGGAATACATTGGGTGTCTAAGCATTTACAGGACATAGGATAGAATAACAAGCTCTATTCTAGTGGAAGGATGTGAACTGAAGGCAGGAATCCTGTGTACTAATGAAAAGTGGCAAACCAAATGAGGAAGACTTAGGAAATATCACAGATGGTATCAGTTCTGCCAAGGGATGGACACAGCTGGAGAAAACGCAATGGATTCATCTTTCAGTTGGCTTAACTTTTTAAAAAGAGTTAGGTTCCAAAAAGGCTGCTTTGGAAAGGGATGTTTAAGAATTTTACAGAGGTAAATTTTAAAAGTACAGTAATAAAATTAATTCCTCAACCCCTTCATCTGCAAAGGTCTTGCTATATGTGATAGTGGTTGTCACCTAAGAGTTCTTAAGGCAGAATTGCCCATCATGTATCTCTCCATCACAGTGAAGTGCAGATCATGTCTTAAAATTCTCCACTACATCAAAGGACTTAATTGTGTTGCTGGATTTGCCAGTTAGTAGGAGAAATTTTCAAACAAAAGTGGTTTTTTTAAGACTTGGAGCCTAAAATCAGTAGTTTCAGAAACAAAGCTTCTTTCTTCCTTTTTTTTTAAATTAGAACTTATGTCCTGCCATTTTAAAAGTGTTGGTGAGTAAGCACACAACAATACATACATCATTGTATTTGAATTTGAAATTTAGAATTTTTATTTAGGCACATTTGCCATATTGCAAAGGAATCATACCCACACTTCTAAGAAAATAAGAAAGAATGTGTATATTAGGGAAATACAATTAGAATAGGAAGGGTGATAGAAGTCCCAGGTCCAGATAAATTGGAGATGTCAGGAGTGATTGCTGCCCCTTTCATCTCTAGAAAAACAAAAACAAGATCCCTCCTACTTGGAGGAACAAGAATTGGAAGTGGCATTGACAATCCTAACAATAGCAGTTAAGGTTGGAAAATCATCAATATAGGTCAAAGCAAGTACCCTGTAAAGAATACTCTGGAAAACTTGAGGAGATCCTCTCTCCTCTTCATGCAAAGACATTCATCTACTCTAGTGTAAGCTATGTACCCACTTAATTTCCTACAAACAGAAGATGCAGCATGAGAGTTGGGAGCCAAGTCATTTTTCTTCATTCTCCACAATACCTCAGAGCTAGTTGTTTCAAATAGATGGAATGGGGTAAGGCTTGTTACAAATAAATAGTGGATAATATTCAAAGAAAATTTGCAAAAAAAAATCTTCTTTTTCTAGGAGAAAAATTAAAATCTAAGCCTTTTTTCTCAGAAAAATAGCATGTGAGAAATTACAGCTTCACTCTAAAGAAGTAAGAAGAAAGCCAGTACAGGAGATATGAGTCGCTTAATCCTTTGCCTTTGTGTGCTTTTTCCCATTAAAAGTTTTCATTTTATCACTGGATAGCTTTTATGTCACCAGGAGAAAAGATACAGACAACCTCTTATTTTCAGATTATAGACTTAGTGAGTGTGTTATGTTGGTGGGAGAAAGGTATCACTTTTTAAAAGTACCATGGAATTCTATGCAGTATTTCATTCCAGCCCTAAGAAGACAAGAGTGTTCAAGTCTTATTTTTGTTTTAAAATTCCATTTGTGCCATGTGTGTGTGTGTGTGTGAGAGAGAGAGAGAGAGAGGTACTTAGCCATAAGGCCCAGCTGCAATAGCCCAGGGCTACACTTTGGAAGAAGTGTCATCTTTCTGCTAACAACAGATGGAAGATACTTTCCTTTCCCAATAGTACCTTGTGGTACATATTTTTCAGCACTGTTCAAATACAGCCAGCAGGTTGCTGATTGGTATAACTGCGGGAATGGGAATATACTGAAGCTGATTCTCCCTTGTCCCTGCTGAGAAAGGCTATCAGGTTGTTGAAGCCCTCACAGTTTTGTCATCTGAGCTTGTTGCAACTGTAGTGTTGGATAAGCTTTTAACTGTGTCAAAGACTCTACTCCTGAGAAATCACAAACTTAAATTTTGATTTGACAGAGCAACCTCTCAAAACCAGAAAACTGCGTGCCATGATTTAAATGCACCATTTAACGAGACTAAGCCATAATGACTCCCAAATTTAATTACAGCAAGACCCCTTCATATCCTGGAGATACCACTGAAAATAGCCTTCTCAGAGTTCTTTTGCCACATGTGAGTCTAACATTTAGAAGAAATTTCTGCGTGGACTGATGCCATAAAGCTGGAGTGTCACATGACTCTAGGAACATGGCAATCCACCTTATACTGAACTCAACCACTGAAATACATAATACTGTGACTGGCTCTACCTGAAGAAGCTGGTGGCTGCACCTAGGCCCTTCAATTGTAGAAAATATGTTCTACCAGTGAGATTCAGTCTTTTACAGATGTCTTAAATTGCAGGCTTTAACATAACTTATTGGCAGCAGCATGAATTCGAAGATGTGATAGATCCTATCTGTATGGTTAGCCACTAGAACAATACTACTAGTGAAAGGAAAACTTGCGTATCTGAAATATACTGCACCTAACAGTGTACTAGCTCTTAGTCTAAAGCAGCATAATTATGTCAGATATAGCTATCATAAAAATACATTTGCCTAGTGTGAGTATTATTGTTATAATAATGAATATGATTATTTCTTACAGTATCCCATATGACAGTCCTACTCCACTCATTTAATGAATGTGATTTTCATTTTAATTCACAGCTCATTAGTTTTTGAATGAAAAGAAAATGAGTCCCTATCCAGCTGTTCAACTTTAATTGGTTATGGCCGAAATCCTGTTGCCATTATTTATGTCATGTTAAACTTATGACATCATCAGCCGGAGCAATTTTTCAGGAAAAAAAAAAGAATATTTCTGTTATCTTCCCCCAAGGTCTTGAGGCTCCCATGGAATCTTTTTGATCATCAGGAAGTCATTTGAGAATGTCTTTATCAGCAATACTTATTTTCAGTAATTAAAGACTTTTCCTTCCTGCCCTATACTTCCAACAGCTTCCCAGTGCTGAAAGGGATTCCATCAGAGTTCAGGGGGAGAAATCTGCAATGTTCTAATTCACAAAAAAATTGCTATGGCTGATGATGTCATAAACCTTAAACAGCATATATTACACAGTAGGATCATAGCCATCAATGTATTTCCTATTATGCTAGCATGCTGAATAATACAAGTGACTCTGGGCTCTCATAGGTTATGCCATCTGAACCCTAGCTCTGGCAAGTTCTACAAATTGGTAAATCATCTGCTGCAACAATACTGTCTGTCTGTCTGTCTGTCTGTCTGCCTGCCTGTCTGCCTGTCCTGTCTGTCTATCTAAAGCTGTCTTGAACTGGTGTTGAACTATTGACCTGAGATGTTCAAATGGGTTTTAATTTGTACAATTATGTTTGAACGTAGGTTTGGTTTTTTAGCTAGTAACATGGTTTTATTATACAGTAGCAGAAGAATAGACACCTTTGAGATGTGGTGTTGGAGGAGAGTTTTGAGAGTCCCCTGGACAGCGAGGAGAACAAATAGGTCAATCTTAGAAGAAATCACCCCTGACTGCTCCTTAGAAGGTCAAATAATAAAGATGAAGCTAAAGTACTTTGGACATCAAATGAGAAGAGAGGATTCACTTGAGAAAGCCTTGATGCTTGGAAGGGTGGAGGGCAAAAGAAGAAGGAGACGGCCCAAGATGAGATGACTAGATGGTATTGTGGACACAATGGGCACAGAGCTGAGCGAGGTGGAGGACAGGAGTGCCTGGCGGACAGTGGTCCATGGGGTCGCAGAGGGTCGCAGTGGTCCATGGGGTCGCAGAGGGTCAGAATCGACTGTGCGACTGAACAACAAAATTATATTCAAAGTTTGGATTTGGCTTGCTTTAACAGGATCACTCCTAGTTTTGTTTAAAATTGCTGCATCATTCTGTTGATTCTGGATACTGTATGATATTTTATGTTGTAACCTGCCTTTGGAAGACTGTGGTTTAAAATGGCAGGTAAAAGAACAAACCTAAAGAAAATCAAAGATCCCTGTGATATTTGAGCCTCCAAACTATCCAGTACCTGAATAACATCCAATATACTGATGGCACAGTGTTGTTGGCCACAAACCTTGCAGATCTTCAGTTGATGCTGGATCAAGTTAGGGCTTCAAATGCAAAATATGGTTTGGATCTCATCACCAAGAAGATGAAATATCTGGTTATAAGCCGGACACCAACTCACAACAAGCTAATGGCAGGAACACAAGAAACCGAAAGAGTGGATAAAATTGTCTATTTGGGGAGTATGTTAAATGAAAAGTGAGATCCTGGGACAGGGATTAAAATACAAATAGAAAAACCAAAATGTTGTTTAGTCACATAGTTGAGTCTGACCCTTTGCGATCCCATGGACCATCGCATGCCAGGCACCTCTATCCTCCACCATCCTCCTCAACCCGCCCAGCTCTGTGCCCATTGCATCAACAATACCATCTATCCATCTGATTCTCTGCAACCTCCTTCTTCTTTTGCCCTTGACCTTTCCCAACATCAAGGCCTACTCAAGTGAGTCCTCTCTTCTCATTTGATGTCCAAAGTACTTTAGCTTCATCTTCAATATTTGACCTTCCAAGGAGCAGTCGGGGTTGATTTCTTTTAAGACCGAAGATCTACCTTCATAAAAATGCAACATTTGTTATTCAGTCAAGATCTAACTCTACTATAAAGATCTGAATAGTGCAATGTTACACATTCCCAATGTTGCTATATGGCAGGCATTTGCAACCTATTGGCCTGTGGGCCAGACCCAGCCCTCAATGCCAATTCATCTGCCCCCCCCATGCCCTCACTGCTCCTGGAAGTGGAAGTAAAATGCACCCTGTGCATGCACAGAACACTTCTAAATGCATTCTGCTCATGCTAGGGGCATGTTTTACTTGCACTTCCAGGTGGAAGGAACCATGTGACCAGCCCGATCAGTTGTCCAGGAGGTGTGGTAAGGCCCACAACCTGAAAACTTTGAGAAACACTGCTATATGGAGTCAAAGCTTGGACGTTGACTAAAGCATCTGAAAAGAGAATTGAAGCTTTTGAAATGTGGATCTACAGATGGGTGCTAAGGATATCATGGTTTAATCATGTGACTAATGTAGAAGTATTGCACTCAATGGATAAAGAAAAAGAACTCTTTAAGACCATCAAGCAAAGAAAGCTCCAATACCTTGGCCATATTATGAGGAACAACATAAAATATAGAATACTCCAACTCACTCTGCAAGCAAAGATCCTTAGGAAGAGAGGCCCTGGACATAGATGGACTTCATGGCTAAAGAACCTGAGAGACTGGTGTGGCATGTTCTCGGAAGAACTGTTCTGAGCAGTTAATAACAGGAAGACTATTGCCATGATGATAGCCAATATCCAGAATGGATATAGCTGTGGTGGGGCAGAAATAACAAGAAAGCTTTTTTTTCCTGTTAAGAAAGGAACTAATGCTGATCTGAAATGTTCCCCATGGTAGATCTGCTACCTTTTCTTCACGTAGACTAAACATGTGAATATATGTTATAAACAATACTCTGCACACAAACTGTGTGTGTGTGTGTGGGATTTATATCCTGACTTTCTTTTCAAATGAGACTAAACATGACTTACAATTAAATGAAAATAAAATAAATGCAATTAAAATATCATGAGAAAAAAGAAAGGAAAGCTAGTGCTTTTATAAAAAGTCTCATTGTGTTTTCAAGCAGAACTACCCCCACTGCTATACACATGCATAGTTGTTTATTGCCCAAAATGGTATTTGCAGCAGAGAGCCCTTTTGGGAGGCAAACAGGACCTTTAGGATGCAAAATAAATCCAAAAATTGTGCAATGTAAAAGGCATTCAGCTTCTTCCCCTGCCACACTGGATTAACACTCCATGTGGAAGAAAGCCTCTAATTCCAGTGCAAGCTAGGTACCTTTACTATTTAATTGTTTCCACAGTTCTGGATATTATTATTCCTAGTAGATCCTTTTATTTGTAGGTATCTGCTGCTTTCTGTATAAAAATTGCAAATGTGATGTCAGGGGAAAACAAACAAAGTGAAATCCTACTGCCACACTTTGTTGTTTTATTTTTGAGAGCCACACATTCTTTTTCACAAAAGAAGAGACATTGCTGGAATTGTCTGTGGAACTGCTATGCCTGCAATAACACAGTTCTCTCTAGCTAGGCATTGTTGAGCCTTCAGAATGGAACAACTGCTGTGATAGCACTGATACCAAGTGGAGATGATGAACTAATTAAGGTACAATCTAGTAACAAGTAGGTTGAAGCCCTATTGGGGCATTCTGATGCCTTACATGGTGTCTCGGTGACATTTCTAATAGAGGAGTAGAAAAATAAAGAAAATTGTATTGATACTTTTCATCTCTACAAGGAACAAGTCTTTTGCAAAAGTAATGAGCTCAAGAACAAGATACCAAAAATATTTTTTCAGTACAATAGGGATTCTTCATAACAATACACTGTTGATGAGGAAAATATATCCCATTAACAAGTAACTGTGTAATTTGCAGTTCAGCTCAAAGGAAAACATGAATCTGGTAGAAGAAGGTGTAGCAAATGGCATCCTCATCTTCAGCCATCCTGTTCCAAAAATCTTAGCACTTCCATCATAACTGTCAGCTTTCCTTCCACTGTAAGGTAAAAGGTACATGGAGGCAAAGTGAGAGGGAATGTGATAATTTCTCCCATTGCATCATCTCCTGGAGGAGAAATGGCTGCAGTTAAGTCATCACATAACAAAAAACCACTGAAGTTTTACAACAAAATGGTAACCATGACCTCAATTAACTTAAATACTAAATTAATCAAGTTATTAACCATGTATTAATCATTTACACAAAATTAATTGAAACACAGAGTGGGGCAAAGCCACAAATTGGCACTGACGACTATGAAGGTGCAAAATGGCAGCTGTGTCCAAAAACAACCCTCCCGACAGGAACTGCAAATGGGTATAAGCAAGGAACAGGCAAATCAATAAAATAGCAGAAGTTACAAAATTAAATGCTCACTATATGAGGACACTAATCCCCTCCTGCAGGGATCAAACTTAACAGATGCCAAAAGGCTTAAAGGAAGATCCTAGTGTTACCTGAAATCTGAGATCAAACATTCTATTTTATTTTATTCCCTTTAATCAAATAAAGTTTACAACCGGAGCCATAGTTTACACACGAGCCAAATGTACAGGATAAATATAAGGGGAAAACCAGCGCTTAATAACAAGTAAAAAATATATGAGGTTTGATATCAAGCATGCCTGAAGGCCCTTGATACAAGTAAATTGCGAAAGAAGTCTTGATTAAGGAGACTCCACACATGTCACGTACGCGGACCGTGACATAAAATGCAAACAATTAAAGCAGATAAAACTGTTGATTAAGTGCTGGTTTTTACCCCAAGACAGGCAAATAACCTGAACTAATCACTCATCTTTGTCTCTACTCTCCCGAGCCTCAGAGATGTCGTAAAAGGTGTAAAATCCCAGTAAAACCAGTTTCCAGCATGCGGAACAAAAGCGCACCTGGACGTTGTTATCTGACACATCTAAAGCAGTTCAACAGACCCCACGTGAAAGCTTCAACTCTGATTGACACCCGAATCTCCCGCCTCCTACGGATGAGCCCTGCCTTTGGAGGAGATCTCAGAACTCAGTCCTCATTGGCTAAGACGCGCCTGCCTTGTAAATCACCACCCAGCCTTTCATTCATTCACAAATCCAGCCAGGAGAGATACAAAGTGACAACCTGAAAATACTTCCTCTCCGCAATATTGACTCGAGGGGTTACTTTGTATCTTTGGAACAGAACTGCTATCGCCTGAAGGAAATTGCTTTATCCAAAGACAATGACTTTTGAAACCTGTGCCACTGCCCAATTGTATTTGTAAAATGCCAATGTGTAAACTTCCGAAGCTTTCTTTGTATTGATTGTTTGAGAATTGTAAAGCCCCATTTAATTGCCCCATCTAAGTAAACATTTGTAGTTTGTAGCCAAGGATTTATTGTCGACCAGTATGTGTGTATAAAAGATGTTCGGGAATAAGGGTATTCAGCTCACTCCTAGAATAGCTGGGGTGGGTTCACGAGGGTGTTTTTCTTCAGAACGGTGAGGTATTAGACTTTGTAGTATAACTGGCCACTATATTATCGAACTCTTTTTGTATACCAATAAACCACTGTTGTTTTGATTGAAATTGTGCCTCGTTAATAGTTTCTAGGTTTTTGCATATTCTCCACCAGGAATCCGAAGCGGGTCTTAAACTGCGTTTTGCATCTCGCTGGTCTTTGCCAGGGGAATACGCGGTAAAATTTAAGGTAACACTGGCTCTAGCTGAGCAAACAAGCTGCAGCCAAGAGGCTGTTTCTGATTCAGGGCAGGCATAAAAGGACCCATAAAGCTCCACCTCCAGAGCCACCAAGCAGGGATGCCAGAGCACTACCTGCAAAGTCCTACCCTCTTCAGGACAGAAGGGGGAAAGCCCTTGCCTTATCCAAGCTGCATAGCAGTAGTTTTCAGGAAGGTGCATTCCTTTGCCAGGAGGAAACTTGGTTTACCAAAGGATAGACTGTGGAAAACAATGGGACAATGTCTAGAGGTACATAGAACACTCTTGTTCATAGCATTTCAGGGTGCTGAGCTTTTGTAGCACAATCAGCAAAGAAACTTGTGACATTTAAAGCACTAAAAGGTGGGGGTTCTGCATGAATGTTTTTTGTAAATATACTCAAAATGGGGGAAGGTTTCAAGGGGCAGAGAAGAAAAGGAGGAAGTAGTAGAAGGTCAATAGAATGATGACTATGGGGTTTATATGTTTCTCAGAAAAAACTGGATGCTTTTGCTAGCAAGAAACATCTTTAAGATGCCACAGACTTTTCATTGTTGTAAGAAACAATGCAGAAAGGTCTGTCATAACCTTATTTCATGGCTGGTAGGGCCCAAAATCAAAATATTCCAATTTCAAAGCTTCCTTATTTGTTTTAACTATATTGCTGGGTACTAACCCACTTCAAAGGAAGTTGCCATTTTGCAATTCTGTCCAAATACAGCATATTACACCATGAATTGCTGCTGCCAAAGTTCTTTTTGGAATCTTCCAGTTTGGCCCTATTAAATATTTTGTTCTCTTTTTCAGAATGACAAGAATCATACAAACTCAAAATTATATGTTTCACTTATTTTCCTTGACGATGCACAAGATCCATGTTCTCTCCTTGTTTTGTTTTAAATCAAAGACTTAAAGTAACTAGCACCTACCCCATTCCATTTAAGCACCAAAAAAACATACCATGCAAATTGTTGTTATTTTTCTCTTTACAATTTTGCAGTTTAAAAAAATATAAATAAATATTTTGAAAATGATTCAAAGTAATTTTGTCCTGCTCTAATGAGAAATTGTTGTCTGGACAAACAATCATACAGTAGAACTCAAAACCATATAAGTCTGAGCAACCTTTTAGCAGATGTTATCTTTTAGGTGCTTTGTAGCGTAATTTTATCCATGTCTTCTCACAAAGTCAGTCTTGAGTTCAGTGGTACTTGCTTCCTCAAAGATAGGTCCATTGCAGATTATTAACTTGATCCTCTTCATGCCTCCTAAAAAGAAAGTCCAACTGCGTTCATGGTCTTGAACCATGAAAGCTCACACAATGTTTTGTTTTTCTTAGTGATCCAATAAAGGTATCACCTGTTTCCTGCATCTTTACAATTTGAAAATGGCTCACATGACTAATCTTCCTTATTTGCCTATGGAACTACTGGATACTGTAAAATAGCCACTTAACATGGACTTTTTTGACACTGGGACAGCACCACAAATTGAAGGAACACCACATCACTAGGTAATCATTTTGATTGACTTTAATTTGACTGCATTTGGCTTGCTGAGTTTGTATACCAAATTGAAGCCTTGCCCCCTACTGGGAAGCACATGGCATCTGTATTCCTTTGTCTGGCCACAAAAGGAAGCTACACTTCAAAGATTGTCAAATGGGCTGGGAGCAAATACCCAGCTTCCTGTGAGAGTGGCATCCTATCTTCATGAAATAGTTTGCTGTCCTTAAGAAGAGGGCCTGGCAGACCATGACGCCATGAACCTGGCAGACCACTACACCATGAACACTTTAATACATGCCTGAAGAAGTGGTCTTGAGCCATGAAAGCTCATGCAATGTTTTGTTTTTCTTAGTGATCCAATAAAGTTATCGCCTGTTTCCTGCACCTTTTGCATTCCAAGTACATGTAATACTTTAGCCTGCAATCATGTACAGTAATGCCTCACATAGCGAGCATCTCGCATAGCGAAAAACTCGCTTAACGAGCATACCTTTCCCCAAAAGGTCTGCTTCGTTGAACGAGCAAAAATTCGCTTAGAGAGAAGCTTCGCATTTGCGGGGTGTTTTGGAATGCAACGGGGGACTCCCCTGACGCATTCCAAAATACCCCGCAGACTAGAGCATGCTGGCTGGGTGTTTTGGAATGCAGAAGGGTGCGGGGCACTTCCCTGTACCCTTCCCAACCCCACCATGACATGCGCGCACCCACAAGGCATTTGGGAAGGGTACAGGAAAGATCCCAACACCCTTCGCAAATGCCCTGCTGATGCGCTGCACGTGTCAGCTGGGCATTTGGGAAGGGTGTGGGGATCTTCCCCCTACCCTGCCCAAAGGCCACGCAAGCACGCTTGCATGAGTGATGGGGGCTTCGTTGGTGGGGTAAACAGGCGCATGCCCATTCAACCCGCCACCCAAGCCCCCATCACAATAAGTGTGATGGGGGCTTGGGTGGCGGGTTAAACAGGCGCGCGTCTGTTCAACCCACCACCCAAGCCCCTGTCGCAAAGGGTGCTATGGGGGCTTGGGTGGCGGGTTAAACAGACACGCATCCATTCAACCCACCACCCAAGCCCCCATCGCAAAGTGTGCCTCGCACATCAGCAGGGCGTTTGGGAAGGGTGTTGGGATCTTCCCCCGTACCCTTCTCAAACACCCTGCAGGTGCGCACACGTCAGCGGGGACTTGGGAAGGGTACAGAGAAGATCCCCGTACCCTTTCCAAACACCCAGCTGACGCACGGTGTGTGCCTGCAGCGTATTTGAGAAGGGTACGAGGATCTTCCCCTGTACCCTTCCCAAACACCCTGCAGGTGCGCACACGTCAACGGGGGTTTGGGAAGGGTACGGAGAAGATCCCAGTACCCTTTCCAAACACCCAGCTGACGCACATGCACTGCAGGCAAAGTTAAGCGAAATACATTTCCCTATGGGAAATGTGTTTCACTTAACGAATTACTCGCATAACGAGCAAGTGTGTGGAACACATTATGCTCGTTATGTGAGGTATGACTGTATCTACTTACCTTGGTGTAGGCATCACTGATCTCAGAAGCAAATACTTATGAGGAGACATGGCTTGGATTGTGTTAAATAGGAATTTTATGAGAAAACATTGACATTCTAATATAGCTGAAAATGTGTTGAATAACATTTTTGTGTGGCTCATGTAGCACATAACCTTGCAACACATAACCTTGCCCAATCTGATGCTTTCCAGATACTGTAACTTGGATTACAATCTACAGTTAGAATCATCAAATAGTACCTCAGATTGTGGAAAGTTGCATTAGCAGACAGAACTCAGAACCTTTTTTTTAGATCTCAGTCCCTACTGCCAACAGGAGTAAGAAAATTATTTTTCATGTTGATTAAAATACAGATTTTTGTACTTCATGAGGCAGATCTGTGGGGTTGAGTCTCAAGGAAGATGACATTTTATAATGTCAGGAGTTTCTTTGATATTATCCCACAACTCTTTCAACAGCCAGACACTGCCATCATATATCAATGTTAATTTGTAATAAGGGTGATAAAATCAAAGATGTGCTAATTGTATTCTGCTCTGCTGCCTTTGATCTCATGCTTTCCACTACATTGCATAACTATAAAATCTAAAGCTTTTTGTGTGCCTATTTTCTCTGTCTACTTTTGAAACAGTAATATCTAAAGTCTTGTTCCTGAAACTCCTAAACAGCTTTGGTTCAAGTTATTTGAAGACTGTGACAGCTTGTGATCAATGTATCATTTTATGGTAAAACACACATCCATCCAAGTCTGTGCCTGAAGGGCTGCCCTCATCACTATTAACATGCCACACAGCTATGTTTTCATGGGGGAAGAGTAGGAAATTAATTGAGTAATTTAGTTGTGTTCTTGTTGTGTGCCATCAATTAGCCTGTGATCCATGGTATCCTTGTGAATGAGAGACATCAAAATTTCCTGCCACTATGAGCACCAGAAAACCTTTGCACACTCAGGGCTGTGATAGTCTTTATGTAGTTAATCAATCTATATTTGGTCTTCCACTTTTTCTGTTGCCTTCAATTTCCCCTGACATTCCTGCATTTTCCAGCTAGTCTTGTCTTCACATGATCTGTTCAAATTATGAAAGCTCCAATTTCGTCATTTTTGGCTCTAACTGCTCTAGGTTCCACTTGTTTGTTTTCTGGTGATCCAGGATATCCACAAAGCTGTCCTCAAGGACTTTTTTCCAGTTGCACAGTAGATTCTGACCCTTTGTACCCCCATCGACCATTAATCGCCAGGCACCTCTGTCCTCCACCATCCTCCTCTACCTGCCCAGCTCTGTGCCCACGGTGTCTATAATAACATCCAGCCATCTCATTTTTGGCCGCACCCTTCTTCTTTTACCTGCCACCCTTCCCAGCATCAAGGCTTTCTCAAGTGAATCCTCATTTGATGTCCAAAGTACTTCAGCTTCATCTTTACTATTTGATCTTCTAAGGAACAGTCAGGATTGATTTCTTTTAGGATCGACTTATTTGTTCTCCTCGCTGTCCAGGGTACTCTCAAATCTCTCCTCCGACACCACATTTCAAAGGCATCTATTCTTCTGCTCTCAGCTTTCTTAATGGTTCAGCTGTCACAACCACACATTGCCACCGGGAATACCTTTGGTTTGACTATGCAAATTGTTGTTTGCAAGGTGATGTCTCTACTTTTAACTGTTCCCCAGGTTTCTCATAGCTTGCCTCCCAAGAATAAGTTGCCTTTTTATTTCATAGCTGCAATCACCATCTGCAGTGATCTTGGATCTCAAGAAAGTTAAATCTGTCACTCCTTCTACTTCTTCCCCATCTATTTTCCAGGGACTGATAGGGCCTGATGCCAATATCATGGTTTTCTTGATGTTGAGTCTTAAGCCAGCTTTTGCACTCTCTTCTTTCAACTTAATCAGGAGCTTCTTTAGGTCTTTCTCACTTTCTGCCATTAGGGTGGTATCTGAGTACCTCAAGTTATTAATGTTTCTCCCAGCAATTTTGATCCCAAGTTGTGAATCCTCCATTCCTGCATTGCACATTACATGCTCTGTGTATAAGTTGAAGCAGGGTGATAAAATGCAGCCTTGTCTTACTTCTTTTTCTATTCCAAACCACTCTGTCATTCTGTATTCTGCCCTAACTGTTGCTTCTTGACTCATGTACAGATTTCTCATGAGGCATATAAGGTTTTCTGGTATTCCCCTTTAATTACTTGCCACATTTTGTTGTGGTCCACACAGTTAAAGGCCTTGGTGTAGTCCATGAAACAGAAGTAGACTTGTTTCTGATATTCGTTTGTTTTCTCCATGATCCAACATATGTTGGCAATGTGGTCTCTACTCCCCCTGCCTCTTCGGAACCCAGCCTGCACCTCTGGTAGTTCTCACTCCACATTCTCCTGAAGTTTATCCTGTATTATCTTGAGCATCACCTTGCTAGCGTGTGGGATGAGCGCAATTGTTCTATAATTTGAACATTTTTTGGCATTACCCTTTTTTGGGATTGGAACGTATACTGATCTTTTCCAATCCTGGGGCCATTGTTTTGTTTTCTAGATATGCTGGCATATAGAATGCCAAGGACTATACTATGAATGAATTGATCTTTTTTCTTGTCAGCTTTTTTCACTGACCAGTTCACATCCATATGTAGTAATTGAAAATACAAGTGTATTTGCCCTTGGTTTTGAGCAAATTATCCTTACACTTGATGATATTTTCTAGTTCATCCATAGCTGCCCCTCCAAGTCTCACTGTTCTTCTGGTTTCTTTGCTAGGACTGATGTTTCAATTGCATGTTTCAATTAAATGTTTCCAATCTGTGGGCATTGTTTTGTTTCTCATATTTGTTGATATGTATTCAGTTATGACCTTCATGGTGGCAGTAATATTTTTGAACCATCTCTGTATTGCAGGGGTGAGAGAGTTGGAAAGGTCTGTGGGTTAATTCACACACTTCAGACATTTCTCCATTTCATGCTCGCACACACGCATGCACAACCACTCATTTTAACATCAAATTTGATGCCAAGTGAGGAATGGCTATTAAAACTATCAGCAAATATGTACTTTAATAATATTTTCTTGCCAGTTGCCACATAATTTTGATGGCAACCATTAAGACCCCATTAAAACAAAATGTCTTTTAATTGCTTGTGATTTGCCACCAACATTCAGCAGCATTATTTTTGGGAGCCTATGGGTTATGTGCAGCCTGCAGTCAGTGAGTTGTTAACCTTAGCTATATTGAACAGAAAAGGTGAATAATTTGGAGTCCAGTCCAGATAAATATTGTCCATGTACATTCATGTATTTACTTCTGTGTACAGCAAATCTGGATATGAAGAGGAAGGATGGTTTTGATTACTGTTATTGAATTGACTTTAGTTTTGTAAAGTCACATCAGAAGATCAATTTTTATATAGAAATCACTGCCAGTTTCTTAGGTTACAGCTACTTCTCTCTTGTATACTCTCTCCCCATTTTGTTAATGAAAACACCTGGCAATCTTAAGCTATCAGAAGAAAAAAACAAGCTGTGTCTTCAAATGAGTTGTAAATGAACATCCATAGCAGTACATATAGTACATTGACTTTATGTTTCAATGAATATCAAGATTTATTGTCCCAAGAGTTTTATATTAACTTAAGCTACCAAAAGTCAATATTTCCTATTTTACATTCTCTATACTGCAATTAAGCAAAAACAACTGGAGGGAACAGTTACACACCTTGCAGGGTAAAATCTTTATTCTGGTGCCTATTAAACATGGCCTTATGTCATGAGGGTGTGAAAAATATGGAAGACCATTTTAATTTAATTTAATTTAATTTTTCAATTTATATCCCACCCAATCAGGGAAACCCGACTCAGGGCGGCTCACAGTCATGGAATATAATATATATAATAATACAAATAATAATAAAAATGCACAATATAATCAATACAACACAAAGATTATACAATATTCAAATACAACAAAATACAATATTCAGTACGAAAAAAGGACCATGTTACAATACTAGTTCAACAGTACTGATTCAGCAGCCTATCTACCCCAGCCACCAATTAGTCCAGGGGTGGCTGCGGCAAAAATCCTACCGCCCATCGCCATGGTGGCCTTTAAAGCCCGTGGACAGGGGCGGGGTCCCAGGCACAAATGGAGAAGGTCCCCTGGGGCTTGTTGCTATGGTGGCCCCTCTGCCCAACGGCATGAATTGTCCAGACAGCGGCAGCAAGGAAGTCCTGCTGCGGTGGTGGCTTTTGAAGCCCCTACCAGGGGTGGGGTCCTGAGTGCAGGTGGGAAGAGTCCTGAGTCTGGTTGCTGTGGCGGCCTCTCTGTCCAGCTGCCGATGTCTCCCGGGCGGCGGTGGAGGCAAGGAAGTCCTGCCACCACAGTGGCTTTGAAGCCCCAGCCAGGGGCAGGGTCCTGGGTGCAGGTGGGAAGAGTCCCAGGACCTGTTGCTGTGGCAGCCTCTCTGCCCAGCCACAAATGTCTCCCAGGCAGTGGTGGAGGCAAGGAAGTCCTGCCGCCACAGTGGCTTTTGAAGCCCCAGCCAAGGGCGGGGTCCTGGGCACAGGTGGGAAGAGTCCCGGGACCTGTTGCCATGGCAGCCTCTCCATCCAGCCACAGATGTGTTTGTTTGGGGGTACCCCTACATGTAGAATTGCTTTGCAGAATATTTATGTATTTACTTACACTTATATCCCACTCCTCTAGGGAAAAATATTGTTTTGCTCTGCTGCACAATAACATAGCTGCACTTCCCTAGGTCACCCTTTCTCAAAAGCCAGTCATATCTGACTCTAGAGTTCTGTGTTTCTGTTTATAGCCAAAGAGCCAGCATTTGCAGATGTGTCCATGGATATGTGGCAGGCATAACTAGACATATGGAACACACTTCTCTACAGCTGGTAATAATTTTGTGTTGATTTTGGCTTATGCTAGCTCTTTCTAGGTTTTTTTAGGTAAAGGATATGCAGAAGTGGTTTACCATTATCTTCTTCTGGGGACACTCTGGGAGTGTGCAGCTTGCCCATAACTACTCAAGCTGGGTCTTCTCCAGGGAGGCATAGTAGAGAATCAAACTCTCAACTTCTGGCTCTTTAGTCAGACTCCTAAACCACTAACCTATCCAGCCATCTCACTTGTTAGATACTAAATATCAACTAACATTAGCCATTAATAGCACTCTGATGTTGTTGGTCTATACACACTGGTCACATCCAGGCTTTAGAGAAAGCTTGCAGATATCATTACTGATTTAAATTACATTCCAGCAGACCTGCTCTGTGACTTAGTTTGTGTCCTAATCTATGGCTTCAAACCATCTCATATGTTGATCTGCACAGTGACCTAGAATTGGCCTCTGAATGCAATGTCCAGGCTATAGCAAACATATCTATTCTAAGATAGGACTGGGAAGTTGAGACCCTGGGGAGCTGATGTCAGGCAATGTAGACCTTGGGTGGGCAACTGTGACCCTCTGGAAGTTTCTGGTGTTCCTATTACTCCTATAATCCCTCAACATTGGTTATGCTGGCTAAGAATTGTGATGTTGTATCCCACAACATCTGCTAAGTCACAGTTGCTCGCCCCTGATATCCATCATAATTGACAAAAGTCAATGAGCTTAAAGATGTTTTATTTCTAAATGAGTATCCAGATCATCAGTTTTCCTTCCAGAAAGGAACTGGTTAATGTCTAGCTGCAAATCAGAGCCAGCTGCACAAAACAGTGACACTGATCTTAGAAGTCAAACCTGAATATCAGAGCCTCTCAATAGAAACTGGTCCAAAGGCTGCAAGGAAAGTCCTCTTTGCTTGTGTTTGACCTCTCCCAGTCACAGGAATATATACCTGGGGCCAATAAAGTACACTGTGAGTCTATTTAAAATTCCAGCAGCATCTGGTCTGGAGAAGGTTATTGCTTGTACTCTTTAATCCCCCCCCCCCCCCAATTTCTTGTCGGTATGCAGGCCTTTTCTGAAACAATTAAAAGAAAGAGTTTGTTGTTCTGGTAATAGCTATGGAGTGGGGATGTGACAAATTCTCATTAAATTCTTCATTTATATAGAGATAAGTTGTTTCAACATGGCAAGACAGCCAGTAAAGAACTCATTAGCTTGCTGCAATCTTGGCTCCAGCAAGAGAACCCAATGAGGAGTGGCTCTTTCTCATCAGGGTTGTCACAAATTGCTTTAAATGTATCTCTGCAAATATTGTATCCTTTCCTTTCATAAAGCAAAGCAGAGACACACTGTCAGCATGTGACTGTCTGATTGAACCAAAAGGCAAGAACAACCCCCTGATTCTTCTTACTTTTAAGAATCAACACAAGAATAACTCTGTTTAATTTGCACAGGCCAATTGTGTTATTCAGAGTTCAACCCATTGCATTTTAGGAGCAACAGACTGTGTTACTCATTGCATCTTGGCAGCTAGATGCCCACTACTACTACATAAATGCATAAACAATTCTGGCATTTTATGGTAATAACATATTGAGCTGTCATTACCTACAGGCTAGAAAAATACAGGGGAATACTCTGTGTTGATCAATTCTGATACTACACTTTAGAAATATTTATCAAGATGCCAAACAAAGGCCAATACCAATGAGTATTTCCTTAGCCAGCTAGGCAAACAACCTGAAACATGCCTGTCAACCAGGACACACAAAAGGAAACACACCAAAGAATACCCATTTGGCCATCCACTGAGGAATGAAAATACTCTGACATCTGATAAATACCCTTCAAAGTAGCTTTCAAAAGTAACCAGATATTGTGCCAAACTCAAAAAACAACTTTGTAATTACTAATTGCATTTACATCTTATCCAAAAGTAATTAGTTACATTATGTTACTTTTAACTACATACTTCCAGGCTCCGAGAGTATTTACACAATTTGTGCAAAGACCATTTTCTCAGTGTGCTCTTGTCAAGAGCAATCGGAAATATCTAGCCATCTTGTGGGTGAGGAGCAAAATTGTGTAGTTTCTCATATTCTCTCAACAGAGAACATTAAGGAGTATTCCTTTGAAAAATGGTAATAATGGAGTCCAATATTTCAGCTTCTTCTAAATCTCTCACCTTTCCTTTTAATAGCTGCAGGAAAGTCAACAGATTTTGAAGAAACAAGGAGCACAGCAAAGCCCTCTGCAGCGAGCAAAATAAACACCAGGTAAAAGACAAAAGGCTGGAAGAATTGATTATGCCACTTGGCTGCTCTCCTGAGAAAGATAAAAGGGGCCAAGACATGCTCCACTACCCTTTGCATGTAGAAGTCAGGCTCAGGAAACAATACTCTGACATCTCTGCCATGCAGATAACTCCAACAAGCCTGGTGGCTGATTTGACTATTCACATTTTGTATTTCTTTTCCTTCATTGATTGGCAGGTGCGGAGTAAATTCTGTTGGTCTCATCTTTGTGTATTGCTTTTTTTAATGAATTAATAATGGTAAACAGAAAGATTTAAAAAGTGAAGAAACAGATTTTTTTACTTAAAAAGTTTATCTACTCCTGTTAATAATGAACAGAAAGATCCTGACACTGAGGTTTTTTTTTTAAAAAAAAACAATATTCTGTGGTTCAGTAGCAAACTTCACTCTCAGCAGATTTGAATTCCAGGAAGAATAGTAAACCAGAGGTAACTTCTGTACAGGATCCAGTGTGGTGTTGTGGCTAGAGTGGTGGACTAGGACTCTCGAGACCAGGGTTCAAATCTCCCCTTGGCTAGAGAGACTCACTGAGCATGAGGAACTGGTAAAACCACACCTTAAATGTCTCACTTACTTTGAAAGACCTGCTGCTTTTGGTAGAAGTCATCTCCAACCTAAAGTCATATAACAACACAACAATTTCTGTAATTCCTTGTGCAATTTGGTTGATTTCCAAACCCTGACATGATGTTAACCTGGATTACATTGTTACTATGAATTGTTACTATGTGGTGTTGGAGGAGAGTTTTGAGAGTCCTCTGGACAGCAAGGAGAACAAATAGGTCGATCTTGGAAGAAATCAACCCTAACTGCTCCTTAGAAGGGCAAATAGTAAAGATGAAGCTAAGGTACATTGGACATCAAATGAGAAGAGAGGACTCGCTTGAGAAAGCCTTGATGCTTGGAAGGGTTGAGGGCAAAAGAAGAAGGGGGCAGCCAAAAATGAGATGGATTGATGGTATTGTGGACACAATGGGCACAGAGCTGAGTGAGTTGAGGGGGATGGTGGAGGACAGGAGTGCCTGGCGGACAGTGGTCCATGGGGTCGCAAAGGGTCATAATCGACTGTGTGACTGAACAACAACAAAATGAATTACATAAATTGTGCTCTACTTAAAACTGAAAGAATTGGAACAGAACCAATCTTAAATTACAAACAGAGTCAACAAATAAATTAGTTTGCTCATTTGGAGATACAGTAATACCTCGGATAATGCTAAGACTTGGTTCCACAAGTCTTGGTGTTATCCGATTTTTAGTGTTATCCGATGCATGTTAAAATCCAATGGGATGTATTGGATAACGTTAAAGCTCCATAGAGATACATTGTAACTGCACAGGCTTTAGCAGTTGTTATCCGATACATCCCATAGGACCTTAATGTTATTTGATCCAATTCTCCTCCCCAGATTACTTAACATTATGCGATTTTAGCGTTATCCGAGGTAAACGTTATCCGAGGTATTACTGTAATGTCTTTGGATTCCACATCACATGAGGCATTTGTGAAAAAGGAGAAGGACAAAGACCATGAGGCAGACCCAGAGGAAGGTGGAGAGTTAACATCAAAAAAATTTACAATAACACCAAATGATGCTGGTGGAAGCTTTTAGAAGTGCCAGAACAAGATCCTTGTATCTCATTTGACACCCAAAGGAATAGGAGGAGAGGATGGAGATGAAGATGACGATGATGTATTTAAACTGTATAAATTATGTTTTTGGAACATGTAGCTTGTCCCAGGCAATACAGGCCAGCACCTCTTCTGAGAGGCACAGTGAATAATTAAACTCCCAATCTCTGGCTCTACACTCAGGTGTACTATTTCACAGAGCTAGTAAAATCTGCCCTTTGTTTTTGTTACTTTTCAGAAACCCACCAGCATTTTCCACCTATGGAAGCCCACACAAACATGCATTCACAAACCACTTCCCGCATCAAAATTATGATGTAATTTTTGCATACATTTTCATAGCATATATGTTTTGGATCTTTTCCTTGCAAAACACCACCATAAGTCTATGGTCCTTCTGAGAATAATTCTCTGGAAACTACTCGGCTAGATGATCTTCCAAGCTCTTTGCAGTTATGTGTATCTAAACTGGATTACTGTGATATGTATCAGACAAAAGATTTGTAAAGTACTGTACGTTGGTTTTCAATGAGCCACCAAAAGAAAAGCTTTTCATAGTTATCTCCTCTAGCCAGATTTCTAAAACAGATCAACATGCTGAGTAAATGAAGAAAAAAAAGGCTTTGAAAACCAAGCCCATAGCAGGTACTGTATTTAACAAATGGTTGCTTTGTGTGCATCTTATTTCATCCTGCTGTTTTTCCTTGAATTCTGATTCAGTCTCTGCATGGATTCTCTAATCCAGCTAAAGCGCCATGCAGCTGCTCACTATTCCAACATATAGTAAGGACTTCTGTGAGATGCATGGTTGATATCTAAGCAAAGGGAAAGATCAGGCTTTAAATGGTATACCATACTTCTTTACTGTTTTTGCACCTCGACTGGGTTGTTTCACATCTCAATAAATCCTATATGGTTTTCCCCCCATACTTACCCCTACAAAACTAAGCACTAGGCTTTGGTCTTCTTTTAAGTAGAATAGTAGTCTTTTCTTTTTTGTAAAGCAAAATTACTGTGTTCTTCTCTAGACTACACACTATAGTTTGGAACTATTTGATGGGTCAGATTCCAGCTAAGTAGTCCCCACATTCATATATGTGTGTTTGTCACTCCACTAAGCATTAACAGATGACTTGGATACATGTGTGAAAGTTTCAGTGGAACTTAGTACACAGAAGATATCCGCATTGCCTCAAATATAATTATCTTCTGTAGAGTTAGTCCTTATATCATATTGTGAGCTATCAAAGCCCTAAAGCTCTGATCTGTAAGTGGATACAAAGGGCATGACAGCAGCACAGCCTATGTGTTTAATTCCAAGTCTAAAACAAACCTCTTACTGTATATTGAATGGGATGTATAGTACTATACAAAAGTCTTTGGCCACAACCAGCTGGTTGCAGGAAAATTCAAAGAGAGATGGTGGTGGGCACAACTCAGAAACCCTAATTCCAAACTTCACAAAACTTTGAGTGGGTTGAGAAGAAAGTCAGCAAAGGATTATTCCCAATTTTGGTGTGTATAGGTAGCTCAGAAGCTGTGTTTCCACCACCCCTAAATAGTAACTGATATTTTTCCTCCAAACCAGCTGGTGGTGGCCTAAGACTTTTGCATAGTACTGTAAGTGCAGCCTTCCTGTGCAGCATCCTCTTTCGGTTTGGCTAGACCAGTGGTCAGCAAACTTTAATCTCTAGATCAGGGGTGCCCAAACGATGACCTGCCGGCCAGATCCAGCCCCCAATGCCAATTCACCCAGCCCATATGTGTGTGGCTGAGGATGGCATGGACTAGATGAATTGGCATAGGAGGCCAGATATGGTGCATGGGAAATATTTTGGCCATCCCTGGTTTAAGCAGAGAAAATAGGATCTTAAAATCTATCTCATCCTGTTGCAAAACTGATCGCAAGTTGTGTTTTACTTCTGCTTCTGCTGAGTCCCAGCAGAACCATGTGACTGGCCAGCTGAGCCATGTGACCAGCTTGCAGCCCAAAAAGTTTGGACACCCCTGCTCTAGATGTTCTTGGAACTCAGTTCCCAGAAGCCCTAATTAGCAGGTGTACTGACTTGGGCTTCTGGGAATTGAAGTCCAAGAACACCTGGAGAGAAAGGTTTGCTGCCTCCCCCCCCCCCCGAGTTTTCTCAAAGGAGACACACTAAAATGCCAGCAGCAAAACATAAAACAGACTGGACTACCATGGACCAAATAGCAGTCAAATTCCCCTTAACACCCCAGCCATTTATTCTTGTCTTGTGCTCCACCACAGCCACTGAACATTTATTTTCACCTTTGAGAGATGCCTTCTGATCAAATTGCGGCTTTCTTTTCCTGGTAAAAATAGAAGGCTAATGTTTTAAGGCCTGGACTCTTTTTTCAAAGGTTTTTCTTCTAAAACAATGCCAGTTATAAAACTTGTAAAAGCCCCCTTTGAATACCTTCCCTGAAGGATGAAGTTTGATATGGCAGGAGCATTTGAGGGTATTGGAAAGTAGTAGAGAAAAGCCAGAGGGGCCAAAATGGATGGAAATTACTTTGGCTCTTATTACAAGAATAATGGAGATGAATCAGTTCACTGCTTGTGACCAAGGGAGTTTTAATGGGGCCAACTGAAAGGAAACACAAAAACCATATTTGTCCCAAAGCACAAAACAGCTTTTAAAAAACTGTACCAGAAGCACCAATCTATTTTTACAACAAAATTCATGCTTGCTTGCACACTTACAATCCTGCAGAACTGACAGATACCAAAGTAAACACTATCCATGGGAAATGCATGGGGGAAAGTATAAATACATGTGATCTATCTCTCAGAAGTAGATTTTATTCTTTCAAAGGAAAGATTCATCCAAAGCTATATCACTCTCTTAGGAAATACACAGTTTTTCTTTAAAATGTCACCCAATTCCACCTGAATTATACATGGTACCTGTACTTCAAAAGGTCATTGGAGGAGTGTCTGAGCTGGGGTTTTTTAAAACTTGTGACACATCATTATGCCGTATACATCTCAGCAGAGATAAAGTTACTTTTTCTGATTACGATTCGTATCATGAGCTGTCACCATAGCCAACAGCCTTAGTGACCGACATATTATGGGAATACCATTCAAGAACTTTCCCAATCTCTGCATTCTACTTAGGATATTAACCTTTCCTTCACTCAGCCAAATTATTTCTCTTCACAAGTACCGTACTACCTTTTGGGCTTCAAGGTATAATATAATAATAATTTCATATCAGAGATTACTCTGGGTTGAAAGGATTTTTCTGGTGAAACTCCGCTCAGGGGATGCCCGAATGAGGCTCCTTTCATGTCCCCAAGTGCAGTTCTCGGGTATCAAAACCTGACCTTCCAGTCTCCAGCTCAGCATTTTAACCACTAAGACACCAGAGGATATTTATACACTACCATGGTCAAATTGTTAGTATCAGTGGTGGGCAGCAAAACTTTTCACTACCATGCTGTGGGCGGAGCCTATGTGAGCCTACATTGTGGGCAGATCCTATGTCATGGACAGAGTCTATGTCATGAGCGGAGCCTACGTCGTGGGTGATATAGTCATGCCTGCCATATGGCCATGTACACACCTGCAAACACAGGCAGCACTGGCTCTTTGGCTGTAAATGGAGATGATCACTGCACCCTAGAGTCAGATATGACTGGCTTTTGAGCAAGGGAGATCTTGAACCACTTGCAGGGTCAAAACCTGATGGGCCAGAGCAGGGAGATGAGCATAGCCACCCAATATCGCTATCACCCCTGCCTGAAGGCCACCCAATTTCACCATGCCCCTGACCAGAGGCCACCCAATTTTGCTATCCTCTTCCCGGGGGGGGGGGGTTGTGAACCTGTTGCTGCCCATCACTGGTTAGTATGTGTTGTCAAGGTTCTCTTGACATATAGCAACCCTAGCATGATTTTTTAGGTATGTGAGATGTTCAAGGAGTAATTTACCATTGCCATCTCCAGCAAATTTCCATGACTAAGTAGGCATTTGAACTGTTTTCTCCTGAAGTTTAGGTTATCCATTACTTTACATGGTCCCATTCCATTTTTTATGGTGCAGTGTGTGTGTGTGTGTGTGTGGAAGTAGAAGTGATCTTTTATGAATAACTGTCTTCAGGTTACAGTTTGGTACCCACCTATGTAGGTGCCAAGACAATGGAACTTTCAACTGAGTAAACATAGAAAACTGTTTCCATCTTACCTTCATGACATGAGTAGGTTACACATATATTTTATAAAAGCTGAGAAAGTATATCAATAAAGGGGCTAGATAAGAGTCTTCCCCAGCCTTAATTGATCTGTGACAAGATGCTTGAATTTGTGAGGAACATAACCATATTGTTATAATTTCCAGTAAATTTTTTCCAAAAATTGTTCTCTCTTTTTCACTCATTCTCTTCACCCACTCTCTCTGTACGTGCGTGTATACACATGCATACATAAAAGCTTTAGGCTTTTCTGACATAAATAATGTGGAAGCAAAGCAAATATTGTAGGCCAGCAGCCATTTTAGCAATTTGATTGACTGTTGTGAAGATATATGACAAACAGAATAAAAACAACCAGCTAAGGTGAGTTTGAATTTTGTATCCTCCAGGAAATATTCAGTTTCAATCTCTGCTTATTTCTGAGTTTCAATTTATCATGGGAAAGGAGGAAGTAAGAGGCTAATGGACATTGAATGCATTTTCAGTTCAGTACTGAAAATTTGGTTTGTAGGAATATCGTGAAAACAGGACTGAGAAAATAGGATTTTTTTCTCAATTTTAATTTAAATTCATTTTTGTCTCTAGGGCTTATGTGTTCTTGATTCTAAGAATATCAGCTCCCTGTGTTAATCCAAGGGAGTCAAAAAGTTAGGGAAAGTTTCAGCTGCATCTGACAGACTTCAAATTTTCATATACAGTGATACCTTGGATAATGTTTGCATTGGAAGGCTAAAATCGGATAACGTTAGGGAATTTGAGGTAAACATTTGCATCAGATAACGTTATGTTAACATTATCCAATGCAAATGTTTGCCTCAAATTCCCTGAGGCGTGGCTGTGACACACTAGTTTGCCTTGGGAGAAAGGGAGGGGGCTGCCTGCTCTCTTTCTCTTAAGGTTGCAAGATCTCAATAAAAATCACAGCATCTGATCCTCAGCAGCATACCTCCTTGAGAGACAGCAGGTGTGCCCAAACTTTTCAGGCCATGGCCCAATCAAGTCTTAACATTATCCGAGGTATTACTGTACTGAATTAAAACTAGTTCTGCTTAGGTGCCATCGGCAGGGAAAAGAAAAATAGTTAAAAGGGGCTACCTGTCTGTACCTTTAGTTTTCAGACTGAGGCAGTGCAGAGACTACATTATTCATCTAAAAAAGCAACAACAATGTATTGTACTGAGTGCCTTGCAAGCTCTTCCTCTATAAACATGAAAATAAGAAATTGATTCTGTATCCTTTAGGTGCAGCCTCTAGTATCATATCTTAAACTGGATCTCTATGCATACAGCTTCCATACTAGACACTATGTAACTACAGTTCCTATGACTCTGGTTCTAGTTCTGTTAACACTTTAGCACTCATCATTGAACAAATACTGGATCTCTTAAAATCTGTTCATGATGTAATTTGTACTTTTGTGTAGGTTTTTTAGAGGACATAGGCTTGATGGCTGCAGTAGGTTTTTTAGATGACATAGGCTTGATGGCTGCAGTGGCTCAAGTGACTAAGATGCTGACTGCAGGGCCATAGCCAGGGGTCCCCGGGGGGGGGGGACTTCCTGAACTAATAGGGACCCCCCCCAGCCCCTACGATGCCAATGTTATATATGTGAGTGTGACATTGTTGCCTCTCCTGAAATTTTTTTTGACCTGCCTGAATTTTTTTTCCATACACACCCCAAATATAAAATCTTTACCTTTACTAGGCTTGATGGGTAATAAGATACTGAGCAATGTATGCATAAATGTTTGTCACATTCACTTCATGCAGTCAGTTATTTCTGCAAAACATGAAACAAAAGAGTACTGTACTTCCAAATATTACCACACATTTATGCTGCCATACATGGCTTGCGAGCCAGAAACATGCCACTCTGAAATTTGGATTGGGATGTACCCCCCTCTTCATTCAGATGCTTCCCACATCTGCCACCACTCAGCACCCTGCCTTTTTCTTCCAACCACTTTTACTGTTGCATGTTTCTTAGATCAAGCCCAATTCTACCTTACAGCATTTTGGGACCAGATGTGATGCTACACAAACTTTGTTGTGAGAAACATCCGTTAGTTGTAGAACCATACCACAAGCTTGCAAAAGCTTGCTACATTTTATTCACTGACCTAATTTGCATTTTAATTGTATATACATGACATTGGGAGAAGACTGTAGGGCTGAAACACAGTTATGTTTTCGTCTTCTAATGGGATTAGATCTAAACATCAGTATTAGTGTTAAATATCAGTCATGATCAGTATTATATCACCAATGTCTTTATTTTGCATTAAACACAGACTGAAAGTAATAATTGTACTCATGATAAGCTCATCAAGTCCTATACATGGTGGCTCTCATTGGTGGCCACTGATAAGACTCTTCCACTGTTGCCATGAGACACAAGAGGTAACAATGAAAATCATGAAGAAGTGAGTGGTTGAATACCTCCTTTCAGCCCCAGAGCTCTGTTCAAACCAAAGGTTTACTTCAATCTTTCTATTCCAGGGCTTAGTTAGAGAAGCAGAATTTGTCATTAGAAGCCAGCACTGGATAATCTAGGCTCTTTTATCACAAAAAAGAACCATGGCTGCTGTGGAAGTGGAACCATAAATAATTGCTTGCACATTAAACTGTTTATACTCTTATTTCCTTATCTGATACTGCAATTTCATATTTTCTAAAGCAGAACATGGAAAAAGGAACAGTTGGGGGACAATTATTATCTACTCTTTGTTTATTTTACTATTCATTTATGGATAAACTTCAGTCTCAAGCATATAGGAATTGAAATGTCATGGAGATTTCTAAGAAGAAAATTTTAAATTAGGTGCTAGCAAACCTTGAAGTTTCAGAGGTATAATGCGTATTTCTATGAAAATTGCAGTTCTTTACTTCTCTCACTTTTCTTAGAACCATGAGCCTTGGCCACAAATATGAACGTAGCACCAAAAAGCTGTTTTCTTAGGACTTAACAAAGAATGTGACTTCATTCCTTCTACTGCAATTCTTGTTTAAAGCGGCTAACTTCAGAGAACTCCAGTTGAGTGCCATTGATTTGAAACTTGTCTGAGTGGGATCAAAATAAGCTGTAAATAATTGGGTAGAAACTCTACTACATCCTCTGATTGCCACATCAGGATAACAGAAGTGGAAGGGGGAACTGATGTAATAATAAGGTTTAGAGGCACTTTCTTATAGGATACTGTACTCCATCTATGAAAATTCTAAAAGGAGAACAGTCTGCTCAGGAATACCTGCTCTACATTTTGCAGTTTTATTCATTTCAATGGCACTTGGGGCAGAAGAATTTCTTGGAGAACTGCAGAAATGGCAACATAGTGCCCAGCTATACATTACAGACAATCAGTTAGAGCTGGGGTAAGAAGATCAACAGCTAATCTGATTAAGTGAGCTTTCCCTGTAGATTGTAGCCTGTGTGAATGTAGAGAAGAGCAAACAATCGCCCATATGACACAATGCACACAATGCCCTTCAACGTGCATTGAGGAGGACCTTATGTTTGCAAGAGGAAATGTTGTTGATGTGGTCCGATGTTAGGAAACGACATCTTTCCTAATGTTCTCAAAGCTTGGCGAGGTTGTAGTTTTAGCTAGGCCTTAAAAACCCTTTCTTCTCTCTGTCTCACCAGACTACGTGTCATGTGACAGATTGTTTTTAGTTCAGTGTTCCCTGGACCCTTATCTCTAGGCTAGCTGTTTTGACTATTAGAGAGCACACTTCCTTCACGTGTGTCAACAATCCTTTTTATGAGAAAGTTTTCTTTGTTCCCTGATTGATTAAAGGTACCCCAACTGACTGGAGAATCTCCATTTTGGAGAGAGGAGAGGGAGTTCGTTTTTGGATGTCTATGGGCTAACATCTTTGCCTGGGGGCTATGCCTTTTTGCTTCTTCAAAATGGTTACCTAATGTAACTGTAGACTGTTGCTGGACTGTCTTATGCTATTGACCTATGCTTTATGAACCTGATCAATATACCTGATCAATAAACCTACATGTGCTTGAACAACGTCTCTTCATTGGACTAAGGGGTAAGAGAAGCAATGCATTCACACACAAGCCTCTGAATACCCTACCTGTTTAAACCTCCTTGTGAAGAGAAGCAGCTAAGGGCTGTTTAGCTGCATTGCCAGCTAGCTCGCCCTCTGGGGGCTTTTGTGTAGGAGGGCCAAGGCAGAGGGGGCTGGCTGGTTTAATGACATCCGATACTGGGTGGATGTCATCTAGTCCTTTTAATTCCTTTTTTTAAAAGATATGTTAATTTTAGTTTTGTATGTTATTAAATGCTGGTGGTTGCCTTAAGTGCTAAATGAATGAGGTTGTCACAGCACGAACTTTTTTATGTATTGTGCTAGACAAGTTACAGTACTTGAATACTGTATATAACTTTACCAAAATAAAGAAACAAACAGATCAATATGCTGTTGAATACAAAGACATGAAGTATTTTTCCCACTTTTCATGGCCAGGGAACTGATTATTTCCATATAGCTTCCTTTTCTCAGGAATCATAAGGATGCTTTTGATTTCTGAGAGGAATATTATAATATCTGATATCAGTTGAATAGGAGGCACTTCCTTTTCTCATCTTCCATAACTGGCAAGTTTTAACTTATTCCACTCTGTGAATGGTTTTCAATCTATAAGCACATCCACTTTTTGCATGTCTTCCTCATATATGAAAAACTTCTTTGTTCACTTCTTCTGAAAACTAATGGGATTTCAGTTCTAATGATGAATTACCTGTAATATATGGTTTGGCCCTGAAAATAGTTTATGAAATTATAAGTGGCAGTGTTGTACTTTCAAGCTATTCTTACTTAAGAACTTGACCTTGCATGGCTTGGGACCATAATACCAGAAAGACTGCTCACCTTTCTTTGGCCTACTTGTATGCTGAGGTGATTGTTGGAAGCTCCTTGTGCTTCCTGTGGAACAGAAAGTGGAAACAGGGAAAGGACCTTCACTTAACTATAAGATCCACTAGGAGAGGCAGGTGAATCCAGTCAGGTTTTGCACTCCTCTGGGGATGTTCCCCACAATTTTTGCTAGCTTCTGGCAAAACTTTGGCTGCTGTTTTGAATGAAGAAGCGATCTGGTCCTTCAGTATTATTCTCTCCAGATACCCTTGGCTAAATCATAGAGACACATATCCTCTTTGGTATTCGGAAAAAATGAGGGCTATGAAATTATTTGGTTGTTGATTAGAGTTTCAACAGCTGCAAAGCTGTAATAAATGCAGTAATCAGTTAAATGTAATAAATGCACAATCACTTAGCAACCACAGTCATGCCTGTGCTGGCCATTTGGGACACAGGGACAAGTACTGGTGCACCCCAGTGACTGGCGCCCCCCAAAGGCGGGCAGAGGTTTGTCATCTGGTGGCTACACTAGATTTCCACCACAGCTTCTCACCAAGCTGGAACTTTCCAGGCAGTGGGACACTGTTTTTGTGGAGTAGGTATTGCTATGCACCAACCAGCCCCAGCCCCCACCATGGCTGGTTGGTGCATGTTCGGTATCACTGTGCACCAACCAATTCGACTTGGTGCTGGCACTGCTGTCACCACCACCATATGCTGCAAAGAAGCCTAGTGAGTCTTTCCCATCTGCTGAGGCCAGGGGGGTGGGGCTGGTTGGTGCACAGAGATATCCAACATGCACCAACCAGCCCCACCCCTAGATGACCTCAGTGGGTGGGTTTCTTCACCGCTTGTGGCGGTGGTGACAGCAGCGGCAGCACTTGGTTAGATTCTTAGGGAGAAGACAGGGGGCAGGAGTTGGAGGCTTCATACCAGCAGTCAGGGTCCACCATGCCCAAACAAAAGTGCCAGGGAAAAAGAAGGGTTGGTGGGAGAGGCAGCTGAAGTGGATTAAAGGTCTCTCTCTCTCCACCGAGTGCCACCTCTTCCTTCTTTCCACCCCTGCCCATTGTCTGGCAGAGGTTTGGGGAGAGAAAAGCAAAGGAAGCGCCTTTCTCTCTGGTTCCCCTCCATCCATTACTCTTCCCATCTGCAAGGATGGCAAATGAGGCTCCTTTCATGATCTTTTCCCACCGAAGTGGTCCCTATATAATGACCCCAGCACATTGGTTGATCTGAGCCCCTCTCTTTTTTCTACTTTTAACTAGTATCTGTAGCATCTGGTGTATTTTTAATCTGTTTTTAATCTTTCTCAGTTTTTAATTTTTAATTTTTTAAAAGTTTTAAGGTTTTTAGATGGAAGCTCCCACTTCCTAATCCTGGGCCTTATCTGCCCAGGGAAGGAAAAGACTAACGTCCTCTGGCCGGAAGGAGGAATGGATTTTAGTTGTTTGTGTTCTGTGTGAGTTATTGTTGTTTTGTTTTTGTTTGTTTTTTCTCCTGATTGTAAACCGCCCTGAGTCGCCACGGTGAGTGGGCGGTGATATAAATCTAAATAAATAAATAAATAAATAAATATTGATCTACTTGTAATGTCTTGCTTTTGAACAGCTAAGTTGGCAGGAACTGGGGCCCAAGATGGGCACTCAATCCATGACATCATGCAGTACCCTCCCATAGTTGCCAGCCCTCCCTCCCTGTCTAGTGCCCTTATAGCATAGCCAGCATGCCCCTGACCACAGTCAGTGACAATGATGGATGGTGAAGTCCAACATTCATGCCACTGTTGCAGTCACATGAAGTAAGCTGAAGTGTTAATTACCTACCGGTATATAAAGTTACTAATTTCTAATTCCCATCTATAAGAATTAGTTTAAAAGCACATAAAAAAATCAATAAGTAAAGGCAAAGGTTTCCCTTGCTCGAAAGCCAGTCGTATCCGACTCTAGGGGTCAGTGCTCATCTCTGTTTCAAGGCCGAAGACCCAGCGTTGTCTGCTTCTGCAGACGTTTCTGTGGTCATGTGGCAGGCATGACTAGACACCGGAGAGCACAGAACGCTGTTACCTTCCCACCGAAGTGGTCCCTATTTATCTACTTGCAATTTCTTGCTTTCAAACTGCTAGGTTGGCAGGAGCTGGGACAAAGACGGGAGCTCATTCCGTCCTGGAGTACTCGGGAATCGAACTGCTGACCTTCCGCCTCCCAGTCAGTGTCTTAGCCACTTGAGCCACTGCAGTCCCTAAAAAAAAATCAATAAGGATTAGATTTAATATCAAGAATTCTTCATATGAAAGCATACACTCTCAGATGACATTTTGATTTGGTTTTTAAATAGAAAAGCCAATTTTAAACTGAATGACAAGCCATGTCAGAGAACTCTTTTGTGAATGTAGGCAGGACAGAGTAAGAATGCTAACTTCCTAAACTGTACAAAAGAATTTGATCTGACAAGACAACAGTCAGAATATGAACAATACAGAATGCAACTCAAAAAACCATCCAACATCATAACAGGATACAATTAGGAAAGTGAGTTACCCAAAGGGCTCCACCAACTTATATATACTTGACCATAGTAGTAGTGATGTGTTACACAGACCAGAACTTTCCAGGACGCAACCATAAGAACAAGCTCTCACAAGAAAGTCAGTTGCAGTAATATTTCCAGTTAGACGGTCTTGTCAGTTGGCCTTGGCTAACCATAAAAATAGATAAGATCACTAGGAAACTTGTTTTCTAAGATGCCATGATAGTGATGGAGTTAAGACACATGAGTTAGACATAAAAGAATGCATGCTTTTCTTCACAACACACATCAAGATTTTTCTGCTCTGGTAGAAAGAATAACATTTAAAGTACTGTGGAAGGAGGATGACCAAAGCTCAGTGTTGGCAGGAAAAGGTAAATCAACCTTTGGCTTAGATGGCAAGCAGAGTGTGTGTGTTTGGGGGGTGGGGGGATTAATCCCTTATCTCATACACATATTCTTAATACGAGGATTCATGCCACTAATAGAATCTGAATTGATCACTTGTCAACTAGATACTTCTCTTTTCATTGGAATATTTGACCAGTTTGTTCTTTCTCTCACCACCTTCTGTCTGCTCTCTTAAGTATCTATTTCTTGTTCATAAATGATTTAGCTCTTCTATGTAGTTCTGCTGTTCCCAAATCCTGTCAGGTATTGATCTTTGTAAACATATTTCACTGCATCTTGTAGCAATTTATGCAAGCAAAATTGACATTCCAAGGCATCTGAAGCACCAAGCCTCCAGCATCCCTATCCCACTGCATAGGGATTATTTATAACTGTTCCTCAGCTGCAATTCCAATGTTGCATTTATATCCTTCCTTTCCTGTTTAGAATGCAGGCCAACTCATCTAGGAGAATGGCCCATATGGTTTCGTGGCAGAATGCAGGCCAAAGAGCTGTTTACACCAGAATGCACACAACTCTATTAAAGTTGCATTCATTTATAGTGTCAGCAAGCAAGCATCTGTCAGGTGAAGTAGAAGTTCCAGTCCTCTTCAACTGACATTAGCCTTCTGTGTGCTCTGGCTCTCCATTCCTTATACAGCAAATGAGTAATTATGTTTACATAGGAACACGCTCATGTAGTGGCTGTATGCACATGATAATGTTAAAAAACACAAAGTAAAGCCACATTAAAAAAAACTAGTTTTAAGTTCATGGAGTCAGTAGGAAGACTCAGGTTAAAAATCTAAGAGTACAATCACATAGCTATAAAAGATCATGTCTTATCATGCCAAAAAGAGTCACTTCACTGCGTGACATCTCCCTCAAACTGACCCTTACATGTATTCAGGAATTATCCACAGCTCCCAAAAACAGTAGTCCTACTGCTCGATCAAGAAGGTCTGGCTTGTGCACGGAGCAACTGGGCTAGTTTACAATCCCTGTCTGATTGTCAGAAATAGCTTGTACTGGACCATGCCACAAGTGGTCCACCTGATCACACCTTATTTAGTTAAAGATCACCCACGCAAGACAGTCATGGCATGTTGTATGTTAGATATCATTACAAATGCATTAGACAAAAGGAGGAGAGACCTGTCAGTGGCTACAAGCTCTGCTGTCATGGCTAAATGGAGTATGTATGCTTTTATTTGAATTTGTTAGCTGGTAGAAAGGTTGAGGACAAAAGAAGAAGGGGGCAGCAGAGAATGAGATGGCTAGATGGCATTGTTGACACAATGGGCACAACGCTGGGCAGGTTGAGGAGGATGGTGGAGGATAGGGTGCCTGGTGTGCAGTGGTCCATGGGGTCACGAAGGGTCGGAATCGACTGTGTGACTGAACAAACAAAAATAATTTTAATGATTTCTGTCTTTCAGCCTTCCTTTTCAGCTACTGTCTCCATCACTTAGAGGGTAAATTTAAAGCCTCCTTGCCTAGTTTTGCCATAATTCTGCCAAACTCATTTCCTCTAGTCATTCTGTTATGAAAACCATTAACTCAGGGGTGGCCAACCTTGTTGCTCTGGCTGTTCTTGGACTTCAGTTATCACAAGCCCAAGTCAGCACACTTGCTGCCCATTGCTTCTGGGAATGGAAGTCCAAGAACAGCTGGACCACCAAATTTGGCCACCCCTGCATTAACTGATAGGAGTCTTTGTTCAGTAAATTTAGACTACATTCTCCTTTGCCTCCAATTTCCACAGCCATATTCTCTTTTTTACACTACAAGAAGAATCAGTGAGAACTTCTTCTAGCCCTGTGTCTTTTCCCTTCCTACCTAGTCCTTTATAATCAAGTGTGAAACATTCAGATTTTTGTCTTGCAATGTCATTTATTCCCAAACAGATGAGCAAGAATGAATAAGTGATCTTGACAAGCCATGCAAGAGGCAGATAATTTTAAGAAAGAAGCAAGGGTAAAAGAAAAAATACCCAAGCACAGTATAAACATTTCAGATAACCAAGACAGAGCCTTTGTGCTTCAGCTTCTTAGTTTTTGTTGATATCCTAAACATCTATCTTGGTTGATGAAACACCCTCTGTTACTTCCTTCATTCCTCCTTTTATTTATTATTTGAAGGCTGATTGATTCCTTGTGACATGCTGCTGTCTGGGAGATTATTTGATGCCTGTCATCAGCCACACACTTTTAGCCTCACTGGAGGCCACAGTGGCAAGAAACTCAAACTCCAAACAGCTTGTGGCAATCTGTAGCATCTTCAGCAGAGGCTGCTGGGAAGGCATGCAAATGAGGTGTGTGGAGAAGCAGGGGAGAGAGGAAGAACTATTGTAGCATGTTATCTTCTTAGCCAGCTGCAGCTTTCTAAAAATTATGGCCCTATGATAAAAGAGTACATCAAATAGAAACCTTTTTTAATGCTTTGCTTTCTGATGGTAAATACAGTACAGGCATCTAAGTAGGATCATCATAACTCCCGTAGAATTTCCAAGGATCCAGTACCATGAAAGGGACACTAGTACCTCAGCATCTGCATGACTTATCCCTTATTTCACAGGGAAGATTTGGTCTGTTAGACTTAAACTGGGGAATGGGTGGTTCTTCCACCTATCTCTCATTTTTCTCATTTTACTTGCCTGCCCAGCAGAGCTGTAACTAGTCAGATGTGATATCCAAGGTTTTGCTGTCCTACTGGTTAAGACTGAATGTTGAGAGATGAGCATATATTGATTGAAAATAAAGGAATGCCTTAGTCTCAGCATGCAGCATCACTGAGCCCAACTGTTTTGTGCCTACGTCTGCCTCAGGCGGAAAGGCTGGAAATAGTATACATCCTTAAGGAAAGCAGATTCACATCATTCAAGGAGCAAATGTTTGCACTTCCTACATTTTTGGCACCCTGGCTCAAGTCCCCACTCACCCTTTATTGGTTACAGTGCTGCTGTGCAGTATCTTGAACAAGAAAATGGGCCCCAAAACCTGAAGTAATCCCTGTTGTTGCTTCTGACATATGGTGACTGTCTCAGGAGATCAGGCAGCCTCAGCAGGAAGGCCGGCAAGTCGGCAGTTAGAGACCTGGGTACTGCATGATGGATTGAGCGCCCATCTCTGTCCCAGCTCTTGGGGACATGAAAGGAGCCTCATCCAGGTGTCCCCTGAGCAGAGTTTCTCCAGCAAAATCCTTTCAACCCAGAATAATTTCTGACACAAAATTATTATTATTATCACCCCACCTCAAGTCTCAGATCAGCAATCTCTAAAATCTCACCTGGAGCCAGAAAGAACTGGAAGTCCAGAGAAGAACTGGAAACTGCTGTGAACAGCAGTTGCTCATAATTATCATCTAGGATCTGAGAAAAATGGAAAAGAAGGAAGTTTTCCCTTAGCCTTTTGAAGGATGGAAGGGGAACTGGGTGTGTGTGAAAGGAAGCAACAACAGAAGCAGATGAGGCAGCTAGAGACTCTCCATAAAGAAGGGTGGGATGGATGCTTATAAGATGGAAACGGTGAGAAGGGGTTGAAATACATGAAGGACAGAGGAGGCAACAATCTGCTAGGTCATAAAGGTCACCCTTGCTCCAAAGCCAGTCCTATCTGACTCTAGAGTTCAGTGCTCATCTCTGTTTATAGCCAAAGAGCCAGTGCTGTCTGCATTTGCAGATGTTTCAATAGACATGTGGCAGGCATGCCTCAACACCAGAGTACATGGAACACTGTTTGCCTTCTCAATGAAGAGGCCCCTATTTATCTACTTGTAATTTCTTGCTTTCCAAACTGCTAGGTTGGCAGGAGCTGGGTCAGAGACGGGAGCTCACTCCGTCGTGCAGTACTCAGGAATCGAACTCTGACCATCCAGTCGTCAAGTTCAGTGTCTTAAACACTTGAGCCACTGCAGTCCCTAACAATCTGTTACTTGCCCATATATACCTAGAGGGCATGAGACTCCTGAAACATCTGTAAATATCCTAAGCTCCAACCAAAAGAGGATAGTGCAGACTGAAGAGACAGAAAGTGACGTGGAACTTGACAAAGTGGCCCTAGACAGAGAGACTGGACAAAGAGTGATCTTACTAGGATTTTCTAGGTATATGAGATGTTCAAGAGAGGTTTCCACTGCTGAGCAGAAATTTGAATCCAGATCTCCTGACACATACTGAAATTCCAAACAACCACTGAAAGTTGTAGAAACGTTATTATAAGATTCACTGGTGAAAATTTAGGATGGTAGGTTTCAATTTAGCAGGCTTCAATAAAATGTCCTTTATCTGAGCTTGATGATATTAAATTAACCAAGGTAAAACTCTTCATTTTGGACGTTTTTAGTTAATGACTGGTAAACTGTATAGTTACAGGCATTTCAGTTTTGTTTTCATTTTATATTCAAAGTGATGAGACTTTACTGTGTTATATAGAAGCACTGTTTTCACTAAATACCTCACTTATACTGAGGCATTGCAATTGATTAATGTTATATCAATCATTGAAAACTGAGACAGTTAATGAACTATGATTGACAACTATAATTATTACAAAAGCATGAAGCTAAATGATACTAAAGTCATTTGCACTCTACTCTAAAAAGGTGTCTATGTAATAGATGGAGATTTATTTGATTATATGTATGCACACACATATATACACACAGTAATTTGATTTATACTTAGTTATTCCTTTGCCATTTCATGCTTTTGTAGAGTGTTTTGATCCTGTCCTAGTATGTATTTTCACTCTCACTGGAGCACATAAAACACAGGGACCTGATATGACAATTCTGACATAGATTTTACCAGTTACAACATACTGTACTACCATTGCTGTATCAATAAACAGCCTCTAAATCAGAATGTCTTGTGGATACATTAGTAACAGATGGGGTGTAATAGCCCCCCTCCTTATTTTTGAGTCCTGCATCAGTCCTTAAGCAGAGGTAGAAGTTGTGCTTAAGATTAGTCCCTTGGTCAGTCTGTAAAGCAGTTACAGTTATGTGCTGTTAAATTGTCTCTAACTTATTGTGTTCCTATGAATACATGACCTCAAAATAACCTTGTAAGACTGAGGATCCAGAGTGGTAGCATTTTGGGGGGCTAGTTCACCCTCACCTCAGTCTATGGGTTCCCTTAGGAATAAACACAGCCAAGGAACAGCATCCTTAGTAGTCTGATTTTCTTTATTTTAAAAAACCACAGCAATAAGCATTCAGTGCATCAGCGTATCAAAACAATAAACCTACCACTTCACTCACCACCCAGTGGTGGGCACCAACAGGTTCACACACACCCGGGGGAGTAGCAAAATTGGGTGGCCTATGGACAGGGGGGGGGTCACAAAATTGGGTGGCCTTCGGGCAGGGGTGATAGCAAATTTGGGTGGCCATGCCCACCTCCCTGCCCTGCCCCATCAGGTTTTGTCCCTGCAAGTGGTTCAAGGTCTCCTTTGCTCAAAAGCCAGTCATATCCAACTCTAGGGTGAAGTGCTCTCTCTAGGGTGACGTGCTCATCTCCATTTACAGCCAAAGAGCCAGTGCCACCTGTGTTTGCAGATGTATACATGGCCATATGGCAGGCATGATTAGATTGCCCCACTGATGTAGGCGCCACCCACAAAGTAGGCTCCACCCACAATGTAGGCTCTGTCCATGATGTGGGCTCCACCCACGGTGTGGTAGAGAATTTTTTTGCTGCCTACCACTGCCCTATTACCTCTGGACTCAGCCATTTTTCTCCCCTCCTCTCCTTCTCTTAGCTGGCCAACAACTAACTAAAAGTGTGGCAAAACAGAGAAATCCCAAAGGTCAAAAGCCAAAATCAGGCTCGGCCTTTCTCTCCATCCACCCTCCTTTCCTAGGAACTAACAAGGGAGGACTCACTCTTCAGATAACAACAATCCTCCCGGCTGGCCACTCTTCCCCCTCCCTTCATCCCCAGTCTGCCTTACAATCCCCCCAGCCCAAGAGGAAAGCCAGATCATTTAGGTTTTGCTTTCCTCGGTCTCCAGAGTGGGGTCGGGGTCATCTGCAGAGTCCTCAAACATCCGGGACAATGTATCCACCACCTTATTATCCACCCCCTTGATATGTTCAATATCAAAAGAGAAATCTTGCAAGGCCAAACACCAATGCAACAGCCTCTGAGTTGTGTTTTGTATTCATTGCATAAAAGTCAATGCTTGATGGTCTGTTTGGAGAAGAGATTTACGACCCCAGAGATAAGATCTCAGCTTGTTAATCGCCCAAACCACTGCCAAACATTCCTGCTCCATCACCGCATACTATCATTCTCAGGGCAACAGTTTTTGACTAAAGTAAGCCACAGGATGGAAAGTCCCATCATCATCCTGTTACATAAGGGCAGCTCCAACCCCAAACCTAGAAACATCCATGTGCAATACAAAAGGTTGGTTGAAGTCCGGAGTCTACAGAATGGGATATTCCACAAGTTTTTGCTTCAGTAGTTCAAACGCTTTCACACAGTCTGGAGTCCAGACTATTTGATTAGGCCTTTTCACCTCAGTCCTATCAGTCAGAGGTGCAGCAATGTCACTAAACCCAGGAATGAATTTATAGTAAAATCCCACAAACCCCAGGAAGCTACACAATTGTTTCATGATAACCGGCCTCGGCCGGTAAGCTAGGGTTAATTTATTTGTGTTTTGGGTGGGTGGTTGTTTTTATTTATTTATTTATTTATTTATTTATTTATTTATTTATTTATTTATTTATTTGTGTCTGGGTGGGTGGGCTGAGAGGGAGGGGTGTGTGTGTGTATGTTTATGTTTATTTTTTATTTATTTTTATTTTTGGCCCCGCCCACAACGTCATGATGTCATGACGTCGGCTTCAGCCATGACGTCATGACGTCATGACATTGGCCACGCCCATGACGTCCGTGACGTCATGGCATGGTAGTAGAATTTTTGTCATCCCATCACTGCTAGTAGGTCACCCTGGCCCACCCCCACTGGCATTTGGAGGCCTTAACGGTCAAACCAGTTTCCCATAACCAGATAAGAACCATCTTAATGCGCTCACAATGTTCCTCAAAGCTGGAACTGTAAATAGCAATATCATCCATGTATGCCTCTGCAAAGGGGAGATCCCCTAGGAGGTGGTCCATTAGCCTCTAGAAGATTGCGGGAGCAAAAGTCAACCCAAAAGCTGTCTCGTGAACTTGTATTGCTCCCCTTTTGGGGTAAAGAAAGCAGTTTTGGGTTTAACAGCATCCAACAAGAGGATCTGCCAGTATCTTTTGGTCAGGTCCAGAGCAGTGATATATTTCGCCCCTGCCAATTTCTCACTGAAATAGTCCATTATGTTCCGGACAACAAGGGTCCGGAACCGTAATAGCATTCAACTTCCTGTAGCCCACGCAGAATCTGATCTCTGGCAGAACATTCCCCTGAGCATCCTTCTTCTTGGCCAACATGATAGGGCTTGCCCAGGGACTGATGGACGGCTCAATCACCCCCAGTTGCAGCAAGCTGGCTATCTGTCTTTCAATCTGGTCTGCCACGGGATCTCAACAACCCTGCTTAGCTCTTGTAAACTTGAAGCTGTGGTCCATTAATGGAGTTACTCCATTTCTTATCAGGTCTTCCTCTTTTCTTGCTGCCTTCACTTTTTTTAGGATTATTGTCTTTTCCAGCAAGTCTTGTCTTAACATGATGTGCCTGAAGTATGTCCAGACTGCCCCTGATGGAACAGTCTTTTCTCACTCATTTTCAGGGTGTTAGAGGATGGGGGAGGGGCTAAATTACACTTAGTTTCCTCCCCCCATCCAAACACCCAAAATGGTAAAGCCATATGGTAAAGTGGCTGATGAGATAAATTATTCACTTTCTCTGCTTCTTTATGGAGGGAGACAAAATGTAAACGTTTTCTTTTCTCTTTTCAACCCATCATCGCATTGGATTAGCAAGGAGGGGGGAATTATTTCCCTTCCCGCTTTGATTGTCAATTGAAGCCTCAGCTGTTTGCTGTAAACTGTGGCTGCAGCTGGCAATCAGAGGCAAAAGAGAAATAAATATGTATGGCCCCTTCTGGGCAAGCCAGCACTACTATGGGTCAGCAAGGGAGAGGGAGGAATTACACTTCACCTCTCTTGAAAAAGAAGGAGGGACATTGAAAACCTCTTATATGTTGATAGGAGTTGCTAGTTCTGTCAACAAACTGGATGTTGACAGAACTAGGAACTCCTATCAGCATATGAGAAGTTTTCAATTTACACTTCCCCTCCTTTGAAGGCAGTTCAAAATAAGAAATTGCAAGTAGATAAATAGGTAATGCTTTGGTAGGAAGGTAACAGCATTTTTTGCACTCTGGTGTCTAGTCATGCCTGCCACATGACCACAGAGATGTTAGCAGACACAGGCAGCACTGGCTCTTTGGATGTAAATGGAGATAAACACCTCACCCTTTTGAGCAAGGGTGACCTTTACCTAGGTATCCACTCTTGAATTAAAACATTACTTAAAAAATAAAAACTGAGAGCTAATTAATAGAAGAAGGATGAGGAGGGGTGGACAGTTGGTGACTCTTGTTGGAGCACAATTCATGCTAAACACTGTCTCAGCCAACCAAAGGTCTTTGGGACACTGTTTTGTTCAGCAATCTTAAAAAGTAGCACCCCCTGGTGGGTTTTTTAAAACCACTGAAAGTCCAGAATTTCCAGTGTCTACCCATCCAGAACAACCCCCATAAGCTTGGGAGAGAACCCTAAGCACTTCTTTAGACATGCTCTCAGTTTTGTGAATACAATATAGACCTCAAACTCAAACATTCTGTTATAATAAAGAAGACATGGACAAAGGAGACAGCAAGCCACAGGCTCCTGCAAGGAGAGTAAGCCAGCCAATCCTAAATGAATTCCACCCTGACTTCTGCTTGGAAGAACAGAGACTGAAGCTTAAATACTCTGTCCACCAAATGAGAAGGGAGGACTCACTGGAGAAGGGCCCTGATCTTTTTGTTGTTGTTGTTCAGTCGCACGGTCAAGTCCAAACCATTGTGACCCCGTGGATCACTGCATGCCAGGCACCCCTATCCTCCACCATCCTCCGTAGCCCACTCACTTCTATGCCCATTGCATCAACAATGCCATTTAACCACCTCATCCTCTGCCATCCTCTTCTCCTTTTGCCTTCCATCTTTCCCAGCATCAAGGCCTTCTCGAGTGAGTCTTCTCATTTGGTGTCCAAAGGACTTTAGCTTCATCTTCAATATTTGTACTTCCAAGGAGCAGTAACGGTTGATTTCCTTCAGGATCAACTTATTTGATCTCTTTGCTGTCCAGGGCACAATCAAAATTCTCCTCTAGCGCCAGATTTCAAAGGCATCTATTTTTCAGAGCTCAGGTCCAGCTCTCACTACCATACATTACTACTGGGAATATCATTGCTTTGACTATGCAGACTTTTGTTGACAGGGTGATGTCTCTATTTTTTATTTTGTCCCCTAGGTTTTGCATAGCCTGACTCCCAAGAATTAATCTTCTTTTTATTTCATGGCTGCAGTCACCATCTGCAGTGATCTTGGATCCTAAGAAGGTAAAATCTGGCACTGCTTCCATTTCTTCTGTTTGCCAGGGAGTGATAGAGTCAGTTGCCATTATCTTGGGGGTTGTTTTTTATGTAGTTTCAGGACAGCTTTTGCACTCTCTTCTTTCACCCTAATCTTTAGGTCTCCTTCACTTTCTGCCATTAGGGTAGTATCATCAGCATATCTCAGGTTGTTGATGTTTCTCCCAGCAATTTTAATTCTGGCTTGTGATTAATCCAGCCTTGCATTGCGCATTATGTGCTCTGCATATAAGTTAAATAAGCAGGGCGACAATATACAACCTTGTTATACTTCTTTTCTTATTCTAAACCAATCAGTTGTTCCATATCCTAACTGTTGTTAGGATATGGAACAACAAGTTGTTCCATTGTCCTAACTGTTGCTTCTTGACTCATGTACAGATTTCTCATAAGACAGATGAGGTGGTCTGGTATTCACATGTCTTTAATTAGTTGGCACAGTTTATTGTGGTCCACACAATCAAAGGCCTTGGTGTAGTCAATGAAACAGAAGTAGACTTCTTTCTTGTACTCCTTTGCTTTATCCATGATCCCATGGATGTTGACAATTTGGTCTCTAGTTCCCTTGCCTCTTTGGAACCCAGCCTGGACTTCTGGAAGTTCTTCCTCCATGTACCACTGATCTTAGGAAAGATCAAAGACAGAAGGAGACAGAGGAGGAGGCAGCAGAGGTTCAGATGGTTATACGTCATTGTTGACATGGCAGATGTGGATCTGGATGGACTCTGAAGGATGGCAGATAACAGAGGACCCTGGAGTGATATGATCCATGGGGTCATGAATGGTTGGGCTCAACTGTGTGACTGGACAACAGACTATAATACAATAAATTTGAAAACTGGGCTAGAAAGTATATCAGAGAATAAACAAAACAAAAGACAAAAAAAGCTGTGGCACCTTAAAGACTAACTCCTGTATTTTGATGTTATCTTTTGTGGTTCAAGTCCACTTCATCAGACATAAGAGTGGATATCATGCAATACATTTATACATTTTTCTGTTGTAGGCTAGAAAGGTAATCTTAAAAAACAAAATCAGTTTTAGAAATTAAGCAAATCAAGCATGATGCCAAAAATACTTCTTGAGTATAATACCTATTTTTGCTGCAACATCTGCCTTAACCAGACTATTAAGAAGAGAAAAGCAGCCTTTCACATTAAAAAAATATTATTATTCTATCTCATTAAGGGAAGTGCAGTAGATAATTACAGTACAAAAACACCATCACCAGAAGAAATCACTGAAGTAGGCTAGAGTTTGGAGTCCTTACAGGGCAAGCCTGTGAGAAACATCTGAAGATCTTTCCATCTTAGTTCCAGTTCCAGCTATGTAAATTCTAGTTCTGTCAATGGCTTTCTCTAGTTTCCCCTGAGTAAACTGAGAGTAGCTGGCAGAAGCACTTGATTTGGCTCTGTCATTTCAGAAAGGCCTGTTTGACCTTGTGTAGTGGCTCCCTAATGGGGCTACTGATACCAAAAAAAAATTCAGCATGACCCTCTCAAATATGACATAGTTTGACTCCTAACAGCTACCCAACAGCACACTGCTGGTTCTATACTCCGTTCATTGTGGTGTCTGTCCCCTTCTCCATGCCCTGCCTAACTAACCTTGAGAAAAGTAATTATGCACTCACTATTGATTAACAAAGATCCATATTTAATTATGTGTAACATGTTCCACTCCCAAAGTTTTAGCTCTTTGTTCCTCAGCGCATGTCAGGACAGATTGCAATGTGCATTCAGGCATTGCAGGAATGTTCTTCATAGCATTGCAACTTTTCTCTTTTATTTTTCCTGTAATAGGAAGAGACCATATTCTGTTTTCCTGACAGAAGGTCATGCTTTTTAAAAAAATGTGAACTAAGCTAGTCCTTTGTCCTTGATTCTGCTTGGTTGATTGTGTTTTCTTTTTATCCCACATGATTACATGTTTTATCCCAATGGGTACAAGTTCTGGACATGTTTTCTTCTGAGCAGAACAAGATGATTTAAATAAAGCACTAAAAGTATATTCTACCTCCCCTCCCCCAATAAAAATCCCCCACTTTATTATAAACTAGAATGAATCTCTTCTAAGGCTAATGACCACTTTGTCCAAAGTGAGAAAGTCTACATCTTGGGATTCTAAGGACTTATAAAAATTCATCCTCCTGTATTTTCCATGATGAAAAGACACATAGTTAGGAAGAAGTGGACTTGACAGGGCAGTTTACATCTACATTGCTTTTTGAAGCATAGAAGATAAAGGATAGCTATAGGTTGAAATACTTTTATTATCCAAAACAGTATATAGTTTATGTTATGTGTTATGTTGTTGTTGTTTTGGTATAGCATAATGCTTGAGATATACATCATACACTGCAACTACTGGTTGATTTTAACTCACTCCAATACAGCCTAACTGCTAAGGGAACATGCAGAGAGTAATGAGAGCACCGTATTTACAGAAGCAGGTACCAGTCACATAGGTGTAACACACAAAAATGCATACATGCACACAATATACCCAGGCGTATGGAAGGCATGTCAGGTTGTCAGCTAGAGTCTTGCAGTTTATATCTAACTTAACTTCTGGAGTCTGTTCCCTCAAAAGATGCTCCCAGCTAAATGGATTCTGTCCAAGGCTGCCACCATTTTACAAGAAGGCATGGGACCTACAAACCATGTGCACAATTAAGGACAAACATTGTTATGAAGAAAGGGGGGACCACTGGTAAGGTTTTGTTGCATCAGTGCATAATATTCCTTTCTTCATACCAAATGAAAGGCCTCTATTTATGGCACAGGAACAGATGGGACATAGAATAGTGCAGGGCCCAATGTGTATTGGAACAGAAAGGTATGGAGTGCAACAGAAGCCAAGACGAATGCTACCATGTTCTACTGGACTCCATGAGATTGGAGTCTTAAAAGAAGAAAACATTGGTTTGAAACCCTTTTTTCATTTTTCAAGAGAGTTAGCAGTAATAGCAATAGTAATAGTAATTACACTTATATACCACCCCCATAGATTAGTGCACTCTCTGGGGGGTTAACAAGGTAATTACCATTCTACCCCCAACATGCTGATAATCAGGCTACATGCCCCACACAGGGTAGAAGATGTGTTGTAGCAGTTGGTGTCTCTTTTGGGAGCACAATTCATGTACACCAAGGATTCTCAACCTGTGGCCCATGGGTCGGATGTGGCCCTGGCATCATTTCATGTGGCTCCCACTGCCTCCACCACACCCAGAAGTGCCATGTGGCACGCTTTAGTGTGTCCCCTCCTAAAAAAGCCATCCCTCGACCCCACGGTACTTACTAACTACCGTCCAGTATCCAACCTACCTTTTTAGGTAAGGTTTTGGAAAAGGCAGTGGTGCAGCAGTTACAGGAAGTCCTGGATGAAGCGGATTATCTGGATCCTTTTCAGTCAGGATTCAGGCCCGGATATGGTACTGAAACTGCACTAGTCGCATTGGTGGATGATCTCTGGAGAGAGCGGGATGGAGGTGACCCGTCTGTCCTTGCTCTTCTCAATCTCTCAGCGGCCTTTGACACTATCGATCATGGCATCCTTCTGGGAAGGCTCCAAGGACTGGGGATCCAGGGCACAGTGTTGTCCTGGTTTTCCTCATTTCTGAGGGGCAGGACCCAGTTGGTGTGGCTGGAGAAGGAGAAGTCCAGCCCTAGGCCCCTGCAATACGGGGTGCCTCAGGGCTGAGTACTTTTTCCTCTCCTATTTAACATCTATATGAAGCCTCTGGGTGAGATCATCCGTTCCCACGGGGTAAGGTATCATCAATACGCAGATGATACCCAGTTATACATCTCGGCCCGTGGGGACCCAAGCGGTGCGGTGGAAGTCCTTTCCAGGTGTCTGGAGGCTGTTAAGGTTTGGATGGGGGAAAACGAGCTACAGCTGAATCCCGGCAAGACTGAGTGGCTATGGGTAAGGGGCCCTGTATTATCTCGGGAGTTGTCAGCTTTGGTTCTGGATGGGGTAGCTTTGCCCCAGTCGGACCCGGTGCGTAATCTGGGGGTCCTCCTGGACTCGCAACTACTGTTCGAAGAACAGGTGGCACCCGTGGCCAGGAGGGCTTTTGCACAACTTCGTGTAATATGCCAGTTACGCTCACTCCTAGACCGGGACGCCTTGCTCATGGTCACACATGCTTTGGTCACCTCCAGACTTGACTACTGTAATGTGCTCTACATGGGGCTGCCCCTGGTGACCATCCGGAGACTCCAGCTGGTCCAAAATGCGGCGGCAAGGGTAGTGATGGAGTGCGGGCAGTACACTCATGCCTCACCACTACTTCAGGAGCTGCATTGGTTACCAGTATGTCTCCGGGTGCAATTCAAGGTGCTGGTTTTGACCTTTAAAGTCCTATATGGTGGTGGGCCAGGATACCTAAGAGACCACGTCACCCTAAGAACATCTGTCCGTCCCACCAGGGTGGATCGGAGAGGCTCCCTTGTTATTCCATCGGCGAGAAAGGCGCACCTCTCCTGCACTAGGAGGAGAGCCTTCTCCATGTCCGCCCCAACCCTTTGGAACCTCCTGCCCACTGAGCTGTGCCTTCAGACAGAGCTCCTGCCTTTCCGGAAGGGCTTAAAAACCTGGCTGGCAGGACAAGCATGGGGACCCAGGAATGTGGGCTCTCATGTAGGGTGGCTGATTTAATGGACAGCCACCCTTTCAGGTCTGAATTATATAATCTGTGTGCATTGTGTACACTGTTTTAACTTTTTATGATTTTTAAAGTTAAACATTAAGTTTTAAATACTAATAGCATTAATATAGGCTTATCCTATGTTTTAACCATGATGTAAGCCGCTCAGAGTTGGGTTTACCCGATTGGGGCGGGATAGTAAGTGCAATTAATAAAATAATAAATAAATAAAATAATAAATAAGAAGGGCAAAATGGCCATCCAGCCACTGAAGCTGTCTGAGGGAGCATGACCAGCCCCCGGCTTAAGAAGGTTGAGAACTCCTGATGTAAATAGTGGCCAGAAGGATGGAAGGCTAAGTCAACTTTGATCCCCATCAGGATCAAACTCATAGTATCAGCACTTTGGGCTGCAGTGGTAGCAATTTAACCACTGTGCCACATGGGCTTTTAACACAAATTAAGGCAAGAAAATCTTGTTGTGTCCCTGAACTTCAGCTTCAGCCATTTAACATCTCAGTAATGGAGCTGCTGGAACCCAGATTTTGCCAATGCTTTGCAAAGATTGTGAGTTTCATACACAGAGATTTCAGGCCTTTCACACTTGGTTCTCTGCTGGCTAGCTGGGAGGTGGAAGAGATGAGAACTGGGTGTGTTCAGAAGAAGCAGGGTGAGTGAACATTAGGTTTATTGTTTTGATATGCTAATGCACTGTGGATGCTAAGATCCGGTGCTTTCAGGAATGGCAGTGGCTGGTGACAAAGAAACAATTGCACAGTTTCCGTTGACCATATTCCTAGGGTTGGAGGTTTTTACCACAAGTTCATCCCTGGGTTTAATGATATTTCTGCTCCTCTGACAGATGGGACTGACGCAAAGAGACCTAACTAAATAGTTTAGACTCTGGACTGTATGAAGGCGTTTGAATTCTTAAAGCAAAAGTTTGTGGAATACCCCATCCTTCAGGCTCCAGACTTTAACCGGCCTTTTGTTCTAGTGGGGGCTGCCCTTATGCAATGGGATGATGATGGAACTTTGCATCCGGTGGAGTATTTCAATCAGAAATTGTGCCTCAGGAGAGATGGCATGCAGAGGTGGACCAGGAATGTTTGGCGGTGGTGTGGGCTTTCAACAAGCTGAGGCCTTATCTTTGGTATCACACATCGGTCATCCCATCGCAAGGGCCCTCCCTTTTGGGCTCCTGGGCACACTGCCCATTTAACTGGAGCTTAACCCTTCCCTCACCACCGCTGGGAGAACCGAGGAGATTAGAAAGGAACTCTTACTATGCTCAGGCAGTAAGGCAGTTGAGCATAGGCCAAAACAAGGGAGGCTTCTTAGTAGCGTGTCGTCAGTGTGTGTGTGCTAATCAAAGAACAACAATCTTCAAAGAGAAACAGCTGCTTTATTCTTCAGGTTCGTGAAACAAAGTCCATGGAAAAACGCAGATTAAAAGGTCATAAGAAGAATCAGTCCAATAAACAGTCCAGGTTCGTTAGGTAATCATAGTGTAAAGAAAAGAGAAATCCCACAAGCCAAACTGAGGTCTTAAGCCATTGATATCCAGAAACGAACTAACTAACTTCTCTGCAAAATGGAGAATCTGCAGTCAGGTGGGTTAGCTTTGACCAATCAGGTAACAGAGAGAAACATTCTCAAAACAATAATTGTTTACATGCATGTGAAGACATAACACGCTAAAGAGATAGGAACAGAGAAACACTATAATGTCAACAAGCCATCTCGTGATAGTCTTGTGAGACACACAGAAAGGACAAAGGATTTTTATGAGGCCTATTTATGAGGCCTAGCTAGAAACTGCAATTTCAAGCCTTGGGAAACATGAGGAAATGTGTCGTTTCCTGACATTTGGGGTCACAATTTTTTTCTCCAAACGGATCATAGAGCTTTGAAGTTCATGCAACAAATGAGGAATATGAACCAGAGACTGTTGCGTTGGTGTTTGTCTTTGCAAGACTTTTCCTTTCACATTTACCATATTAAGTGAGTGGACAGCATAGTGGCAGACACATTATCCCGGATGTTTGAAGACTCCACCAATGACCCTTATCCCACTCTGGAGAATGAGGAAAGCAACCCCTATTAGGTGTTTGCTTCCCGGAGGGGTGGGTATGTAAGGCAGAGTGGACTGAAGGAAGGGGGAGGAGTGACAGGCCAAGTGGAATATGGCTATCTGGAGAGCCCTTCTTGGTTCCCAGGGAATGAGGGAGGGGGAGGAAGAGAGAATCTTGGTTGACTCGACATTTTCTGTGATGACACTTCTGATCCCTTGGTCCCTGAGTCATGACCTCTCCCCTAGCAGGTCTGCATCTGAAAGTTCCACCACTAATCCAACCTTAGCTACTGACAGATCTAAAGATGCAACCAGAATGCTACACCATCCACTGTGAATATGAGTTATGCTGCAAAAGAGACACCAACTGCTCCAACACATCTTTAGCCCTGAGTGAGACATGTCATCTAATTATCAAATAAGAAACCAGGATTGTTTCCATGATTATTTTACATTATCCAGTATATTGCACTCTCCAATCCTCCTCATCCTTCTTCTTATAATTAGCTCTCAGTTTTTATTTTATTTTAAAAGAATGTTCTAATTAAAGAGTAGAACCTAAGGTAAAGATAAAGGTCACCTTCGTTTGAAAGCCAGTTGTATCTGACTCTAGGGTGCAGTGTTTATCTCCATTTATTTATTTGTTATTTATTTATTTATTAGTTCAAATTTATATTGCTGCCCACTCACCATAGCAACTCAGGGCAGCTTACAAACAATACAGCCAAACAATATAGCCAAAGAGCCAGTGTTGCCTGTGTCTGCAGATGTTTCTGTGGTCATGTGACAGACATGACTAGACACCAGAGTGCATGGAACACTGTTACCCTCTCAGCAAAGTTGTACCTATTTATCTACTTGCAATTTCTTGCTTTCAAACTGCTGGATTGGCAGGAGCTGAGACAGAGATGGGAGCTCACTCCATTGTGTCGAACTGTGACCTGCCAACTTTCCAGTCAGGAAGTACAGCATCTTACTCACTAAGCCACCACATTCCCTAAATACCTAAATGTTCTAATAAATCAACAGAAATGTGTTTAATATGTTTAAATGTACCATAATTTATCATATATCTAGGACAAATTATGTGTATATTATATCAATTTTATAGTATGTAAGACTTTTTTTGTTTTGTTGTTCAGTCACACAGTCGATTCCGACCCTCTGTGACCCCATGGACCACTGTCCGCCAGGCACCTCTGTCCTCCACCATCCTCCTCAACTTGCTCATCTACGTGCCCATTGCATCCACAATACCATCTAGCCATCTCATTTTTAGCCACCCCCTTCTTCTTTTGCCCTCCACCCTTCCCAGCATCAAGGCCTTCTCAAGTGAATCTTCTTTTCTCATTTGATGTCCAAAGTACTTTAGCTTCATCTTTACAATTTGACCTTCTAAGGAGCAGTCAGGGTTGATTTCTTCTATGATTGACCTATTTGTTCTCCTCACTTTCCAGGGGACTCTTTTTTTAAACCTGAGTAATTAAACAGTTCTGTTAAAAATTAATGAATCAGAAAGTACTTTCTTTCCTAGACATCGTAATTATTTCTGAAACTGCAGTATTTATTTATAAATTGAGGGGACTCCTAATGTACTGACCATATGCACACAAGTCCTAAATGACATTTGCTTCATACCAACCATCTCTCAGTGCAATCAAAACTCAAATATATGCCAACCGCAGTGGGTTTGGAATGGGCAGAAGTCTCTTGTGCCAACACAGTTCTCTTGTGCTGACTGATATCTAATCTGCCAGCACAACCAGATCTGCCAGCCCAGCTGTTGTGCTGGGTAAAATAAGCCAGCTCAAGAGTCAGATAAGAGGAGAAAAAAGGGAGGAGTTGAATTACATCATATCCAAAAACCTGTTCAACTCAGACTCTTAGCCACTATTAAGGCTAATTTAGGGCAGTCCTAAGAAATTTCCAGCAAATCTTGGCTAGGCTGAGTTTGAATTCAACCAGCCCTCAGCCTTCTTGGCTAGTTACAATCTTCCCAGTCTCATATATAGTATTGAAAACTCTGGCATTTCCCCCCTAAAGCTCAAACTTATTCCCATGTTTTAATACTACAGTTAAGATGTAAGACTAATGGTAAATCCAGAATATGACATGCCCATTCTTTATTACATTATTTAGGGTTTCCAAAGCAGCTTTAACTTCCAGTTTAAAATGCAGGTTTAAGAATTAGTCCTTCTGTTTCGTCTAGATTTTTTTAAGCAAGCTACAAAATGGAAAAGTTGAGTAACATTGTTTAGAACTGAACAAGAAATGTAGAAGTCACCTATTTGTATGTGAAAGCGGAATAATGCCTATCAAATGATAAGAACAATGATTTTTCTTAACTAATGTTCAACAGAAAAATGCAGCACATTATTATTCACAAAGTTGCCCTATCTTATTTGTTGCAAGAAAGGATTTTCCTCAGACTCCTGAATAATCGAAAGGAAAAACATTTTTGATAGCACACACCAAAAAGACACACAAAATCTCATGTAAGAAGTGTACATTTGATGGGCCTGAAATAAGAGGAATGAATACCTAAGAAGGTGAGATGGATTGAAGAATTCATCAGTTTAGTTTTTAAATTAAATTTGTATTGGACCTATCCTTTATTGCCTACTTTTTCACACATGCCGTACTCTTATTTTAAAAAATCATTAACTAATCAGCTTAAGCATGATTTCTAGGATAATTGCAGAATAGAATTAGAAACCTAATACAAAGTTAGCATATAGTCAGTCACCTTATGCTAACTCTTGTGCATTACGTTTTCCAGCTGACTTAATTTCACTAATTTGCAAGTAATAAGATAAGAATAGAGCATAGATTCTTGAGTGTGGCTGTAAGCCAAAGATGGGTGACAGCCCAGTGTGGGAAGGTTGTATTGAAACCACCTTCAGTTCACCAGAGTTACTCCATCATGTCTACTGCCCTAATTCAACAGCTACCATCAACCATTGGTATCAACTTCAGAGTTAGCCTGTGGTGCATGACAGTGCCAGAGTATAGTGCCTTATACACTGTGTGTGTGTGTGGGGGGGGGGGGGGTTTGGGAAGTTTGTGCTGAATTTCAGTGCCATGTTTGTACTGGGAGTACAAAATACAAAGATCAAGAAGGGGGGGAGTCACATTTACACATGTATTATCCACACCTGTTCCAGGCTACGGTACAGATACAACTAATAATTGCATATAATCAAGTTGATTCCAGAGGTTTTATAGGTATAGAATACTCAGAGGGGATGAATCATTCCCTTCTTCTTGGGTTGCTCTGAGACCTTTCAGGTTGCACAAGACTGGTTCTTTCTCTAAGAGGCATTACATAGAATGAAGCTCATGAACTCTGGCTTTGTAGCAAGGTGCCAAACCACTAATATATTCAGATACAGTATAGATACCAGCTAGGGCAAATAGGAGAAAAACCTCTGGTCAAGTCGGACAAGTAGGATAGATTCTTTAACGATTAATCCTACCTAACAGAAGAGGGTGACTGATCAACTGAAATAGACTAAACATATCCAAATACCAGTAGGAGATCTGGATGCTGGTTGGAGACCCAGATACCAGAAGATTGCCATTGATTCCCAATAATTCAAAACATGACCTCTCCCATTCCCTAGGATATCCCATTTTAATGCATTTGAAGTGCATTGACCCATATTGAAAATTAGGCAACTAAAAGAATAGATTCCTCATGTATTTTGCTGTTGTTCAGTTGCACAGTTAAGTCCAACGTTTTGTGACTCCATGGACCACTGCATGCCAGGCTCCACTATCCTCCACCATCCTCTCACAATGTCTACACTGTGCTAAAAGATCGGCATTTGAAGGCATGAGAAGGGATTTTGTAAGATATGTTTAGCAACTTATTATTCCTTCCAGAAGCTGCTTCAGCAAATGGAGACTTGCAGTTACTGGGCTCCTGGATCTTCTGAGTTGTTCCTGATTCCTGAAGACTTCTGTCAAGTTCTTGGTTCCTGTGGACTGTTCTTGTGCTTTGCTTGGATCCTGGATCCTTGAACTTTGTCATCACCTTGTTCCAGCCCTTGAAAATACTCTGTCTCATCAACAGAGGTCAGCAGACTTGCAGTTGCTTGGCTCCTGGATCTCTTTCCTTGTTCCAAGTTTTTGCTGTTGAAGACCTCTGCATGCTCCTTATTCCTATTTCTGAAGGCCTCTGTCAAATTCTTGGTTCCTGTGGACTGTTGTTGTGCCTTGCCTGAAATTCCATCTTCACCTTGCTTCAGCCACTGAGGGTACTCGGCATGAGTATTCTCCTGGTCAACTGATCTCTGGCTCATTTGGACTATGTTTTCATCATCTTAGCCAATCCTGCATCTCTGGCTTCACTTGGATTTTGACTTGTCATGGGATAGAAATGGAACCTGTGTGTTTTTTGAATCTGTAATGGATATTTTTGTGTGCTGTTCACTGGAGGGAGGTGACAGTGTTGCATTATGGGTTATCACTGGGCAGGAACTGCTTGCTAGACTAAACATTTTAACCCTCATGTTCTTGGAGAAATGAAACTTAGAATTGGATAGACATGTAATAGTGTACAGTATAGTCATTGGCTGAAATCCTTTAGGGGAATGGCCAGAGGGTGGAACTTGTTGGAGGAGATAAAAACCAGAGGAAGGGGGCAGGACGCTCTCTTGGTCTGGTGCTGCACATTGTGTAAGTCTGAGCGGGGGGGGGGTGCTGATAACTCCGCAACCCTGTAGTTTTCTAAACTAGAGGGTGGGGCCCTTTAGGGCTTCAAAGCTTAATCAGGTTTCATTGTTTTAATGTGCTTTCTGAACTAAATATGTTTCAATTTGCCTAGAATTATTTTGCTTCCTGAAACTTTATGTAACCTACTTTTGCTACAATATAGTTTTAAAAGACATGAAGATGGCTGGGTTCATTTATTTTTCTACATGCTACCTTACTGACAGTGGGGACTTCAATCAGAACATCTAAGAAGGCACACTAAAATCCTGAATTGCTTAGCTGGAGGGTGTCAATTTAGGTACAGTCCCACTTATGTGTAGACCAAGTTTTTACTCGAGAGCAACAGAATCACTTACAGGACTTATGACTGAGATTCAGTTACTGTTTTGCCTGTGACTTGATTGTCCTGGATCCTGGAGTTCATTTTTCCTGCTAACTGCCCACAGCCCAGGCCTGACACCCATGATATGAATGTGTAGTCATCATTAATGTAAATCTCAGAGTTAATGAGTCTACTCAGTTTTAAACTAGCTTTAAGTTACTGGCCTTAGATTGGGGATCATCATGTACATTTGAAAATGAATAGGTGTTAAAACCAGCTAATGCATATATGTTGCTAGACACCATGAAGCCTATTATGTAGATATTAGGAGTTTGAACTAAAACTGCATTCTGTGAAGTCAAAAAGCAGGCCTGAATTTCATGTTTAGACCAGTAAACATGCATAGTCTCCAAATTGAAGAGACACGTGTTACCTGAAATATTGATGAAGCACACTGCTGTTCTAAAGTACCAGTACGTATTCTATGAAATTGCCAGGAAAATAGAGGGAGGAGTATCCATATAGAAAGAGCACAGAATAGGATTAAATAAAAAGATATACTGTACGTAGAAGCTTGGTTCTCAGCTGTTAGGTTTGTACTACAGGTGTAGTCTTAGCAGCACCCTAGGGCAGTGATGGCCAACCTTGGCACTGCAGGTGTTCTTGAATTCCAATTCACAGAAGCCCAAGTCAACACACCTGCTGATCAGGGCTTCTGGGAATTGAAGCTCAAGAACATCTGGAGTGCCAAGGTTGGCCATCACTGTCCTAGGGCCATGATGGTGAACCTTGGCACTCCAGCTGTTCTTGGACTTCAATGCCCAGAAGCACTCCTGCTGATCAGGGCTTCTGGCAATTGAAGTTCAAGAGCAGCTGGCGTGCCAAGTTTCACTATCACTTTCCCAGAGTATTCCCTATATGCTTTTTGTATAATGTCTGCCATATACTTGCATGGAAGAAATATAGTGGTGATGTGATATGCCTTTCACAGTTCTTGCAAGAGGCAAACTTCTTTCATATCCATCACATTAATATGAAATTTGGAGCCTTGTCTCCTGGTGAGCATTAACACATTTTGTTCTAATGCAAATGATACAATAAATTGCATGTCCATTTTTTATAGATAACCTGAAAGGCCTAGATAGCTTGTGTGCCCATTTCATATCCTGAAGAATCGAATATCTTAAACTTATTTTTAGATATTTCATAGCCATCTGCTGTAACAATAGTGGGCAGATACACATGCAAGTAGCACATTGTTAAAGTGTCATATTATTGTTTCTGTAAAAAATAGGCCAATTTTGCTGAATGCATAAATAACCAGCTCTATTGAATTCAAAATTAATTAGCTCTGTTTCTTTTCTTTTCTTTTTTAAGTTTTAACCTCATGCCCAGTACACATTTATTTGGCAAGATCGTGCAATACAAACTCAAAGATATGTCTGCTATAATAATAATAGCATTTTCCCTTCACATTTATGGAACACTATCTCCGTCTGAGTCATATCCACCATTTAATTGGTGGGGGAGGAGGGGAGAACTATTAGTTAGCAGTTAAGCAGGGGCATGCTGTTGGACAAACAAGATGAGCCCAGAAGACACGGAAGCAATATGGACACTTAATCCTTTGTCTGACAGTATTTGAACAGGGTGTTGGTTTTTTGTGAGAGCTTCCCAGTCATCATGGTCAATATTCAAGTTTTCTTTTCAATTTTGTCTTCAGTGTATCCTGGAATTGCTTCTTTTTCTTTGACCACCATGCAGTCAAGCCAGTGCAACAAGTGGTGCATAGAAAATACCCTGTGGGAGATGAAAAGGACATGCTGATGAAAAGGACATGCTGTAGTGGGTTTGGAATAAGAAAGGGCATTTTATGCTGGTACTAAACACAGTTGTCCATGTGCCATCACAATCTCCTTGTACTGGCTGATCTCAGATCTGCCACCAGATGTGGGAATAGCCAGCACAACGGATGTGCTGGGTGAGACTGGTTGGCAGAAGACCCAAAAGGGTAAGGGCCAGAGAATGGGGCGAACTAAGGAAGAACAGAGCTAAGCCATATTCCAAGCTTCATTCAGCTCAGATTCACTTCAGCTATGCTAGCTAAAATTTAGAACAGAGTATTTTCCAGACTCTTTAGGCTTGGTGAAATCTTCATCACATCCTCAGCTGGCTTAGACTAGGGTCATCTCAACCATTTCTCAGCTATCCTAATTAAGATTGTACTCAAAGGCCCATTGTACTTAGCAGGTTTCTGAGTAGGCCTGGAGTACTACAGAATTTATATGTGCCTTGTTTGTAAAAGTTATTTGTTAGGTTCCTTCCCTCAATATATTTAAAAACATCTTAAAACTAATTTATTCAGAGAAGCCTTGAAAAGACATCCTCCCTGTGGTCAATTAGATATTCATTTTTCCTGGACCAGATAATGTGTTGACTGATGTTTTAAATGTACTTTTATTTGCAACATGCCATCACCTCAATTAGTAGGTTATCTTAATGTTATTTAAGTTTATGTTTATATGAGTGTAAACCACCCAGAGTGGGAGTCTTTCCCAGATAGGTATCTAAATGTATTAAACAAACAAAAAATGCAGCAGAAATCTTATTTGTTGATTACACAAAAGATGAAACCTTTGGAGGTGAAGTGCATCAAGATAGATAATCTTGACTTGGTATGTAATAAAAATGGTTGTAGAGATTTTTTACACTCACAGGCATGCCTTATTATATATTCCAATAATAATAGTGTGCCATCAAGTCAATTCGACTTATGTTGACCCTTCCAACGGTTTTCTAGGTAGGGGATACACAGAAGTGGATTACTGTTCCCTTTTTCAAGGGGTGACCTGGAGCTACACAGCTTTCTTCTGACTATACAAGCTAGCTCTTCTCTTGGGAGACACAGTGGGGAATAGAACTTCCACCCTCTCACTCTGCAATCAGAAACATAAACCAATAAGCTATCTCGCCAGCAACCTAATCTTTATTGCATACAAAATTGCAATTCGCCACCAAAAGGGTTTGTTTTTGTATAACTAGCAAACAAGATTTCAGCCACTGTGTTCAAACTGACCACTATCCATATTATCATTTCTGTATTCCAATAGAATAGCATAGCTTTCTAGTTGTCTGACTGCAGGCAGTTTACTTATTGCAAGAACAGCAATAATGTACAAGACTGTACTCTGCTTAGATTGCTCACTTCAGTTTCCATTAGCTAGGTAATGCTCCCAGACTCAGAAATACTTTCAGTGTTAAAAAACTTGGTTGAATCAGAATTGAAAGAAGGAAGAAAAAAAAACCAGACTTGTTGCCTGTTTAAAAGAATATATTATGCCACCTTTCCCAAGATGTTGCCTTTAATTACAAAGTTATAGAGATACACAGGCGTGCACAGACCCAGACAGTTGCTTGATATCATGCTTTAAAATCACATCCATTAAAATCCCCGATACAGTTGATGTCTGCCAATACTGCCATAATAAGACATGACCAATAAATCTGTCAATTTGTTTTAACACATTTGAGATACTTCAAGTTGTCCACTGGATTAACTACTATTATAGTTACCCCAAACCTTTGAAGCAAAATGTTGAAATTCTAGCTGTTGTACATAGGGCACATCATGAGAAGCCAAACTGACTAGGAAATACAATAATGCAGTAGGAAAAAAGGAAGACCAACTATGAGGTGGATTAATTTAGCAAAAGAAACTTAATTGTTGTCCAAAAATAGCACAGTTATCCAGTTTTGGAGATGTTCAATTAAAATGGTAAAAAAGGAATCAATTAAAATTTTGGTAACTGCAGTAAGACTAATTACATCAAAAAAATTGGAGGATAAGATTTGAGTATCATCTTACTGAATGTATAAAGAAATTTGGAATGCATCTATTAATGATAAATTGACTTGCTAGTTTAAGAGGGAGAACTGTCAAAAATGAATAGATTTAAAGATGTATAGGGAAGTTTTATAGAATGTGCTTTACTGAAGAGGAAATGTCTGATTTCAATGCATGAAACAACATATTTTTGAGAGAAGTGGAGTGCAGTACCTAAAGGAGATGAAGTAAAAGGAAAAGAATAGATATTTTCAAGGTCCAAAAAGTGGTGGAAGATCACATTGTTTGTATTACAATTTGCTAATACGTTTGTATTTTTGTGTATATTGATTTACATTTAAGTCAAGCTAAAATAAAAATTAAAAACTAAGAACCATTTAAGATTATCCATGTCAAATTCTCCTCTGTAAGCATTTTTAAATTATTAAAGGTAAAGGTTTCCCTTGCTCAAAAGCCAGTGCTCATCTCTGTTTCAAAACCCAAGAGCCAGTGCTGTCTGCTTCTGCAGACATTTTGGTGGTCATGTGGCAGGCATGACTAGATACCAGAGCACACAGAACACTGTTACCTTCCCACCAAAGTGGTCCCTATTGATCTACTTACAATTTCTTGCTTTTGAACTGCTAGGTTGGCAGGAGCTAGGACAAAGACGGGAGTTCATTCGGTCCTGCAGTACTCGGGAATTGAACTGCTGACCTTCTGCCTTCCTGTTTTAATTAGTAAATACAATCATGGAAATCGGTTATTTTATATTTTTGGTACAGTTTATTTATAGATATTTGTAATTTCACATGTGTGTAAAACAAGGCATTCTCAATCTATGGCCCACAGGCTGGATCCAGGTTGGAGAGCCATTTCATCGTCGCCGTCGTCGTCGACGCTGCCGACGACGACGACGACGCTGACGACGACGACGACGACGCTGCCGACGACGACGACGCCATTATTATTATTATTATTATTATTATTATTATTATTATTATTATTATTATTATTATTATTATTATTATTATTATTATTATTATTATTATTATTACTACTACTACTACTACTACTACTACTACTACTACTACTACTACTACTACTACTACTACTACAGGTTAGCATATAAGTGTTGAATATATATATAGGTAAAGGTCGCCCATGTTGCCAGTCTTATTTTACTCTAGGCTTCAGTGCTCATCTCTGTTTATAGCTAAAGAGCAAGTGCTGCAGTGATGGGATGTCAAAAATTCTACTACCACGCCATGACGTCACGAACGTCATGGGCGTGGCCAATGTCATGATGTCATGACGTCATGGGCGGAGCCAACGTCATGACATCATGACGTTGTGGGCAAGGCCAAAAAAAAAAAATAATAATAAACACGCACACAGACCCGTAATTAACTTAAAGAAATAAAATAAAGAAATAAATAAAATAAAAATTAAATAAAAGTACAACCACCCACCCAAAACACAAATAAATCACCCACCCACCCTAAATATAAAAGCCTCACTTACCTTCCGTGGCCGCAGCCAGAGCCGGGCCGAAAAGGCAACGGCCCGAGGAAGCTCCAGGCGCCCGACAGAAGAGGATGCGGTGGTGGCAAGCCCCGCCGGGTTTACCCAGGGCATGGGGGTTTGTTGGGCCCAAGACCCTAGGACGGCGCGGCGCGGGCGGACAGCGCGACGCGGGCGGACGGCGCGGCCAGGCACCAACGTGCCTGTGGGAGCCAGGTAGCCGGCTAGGGGAGGTGCCCTTCTCTTAGGGCTGCCGCCGCTGCTGCCGGAGCCAGTTTGCTTGTGTTTCCGCAGCGAGAGAGAGGACGAGGTGAGAGCCGGGGTATGTGTGGGGGGCAGCTCGGCCGTCTGGAAGCCTTCCCGGTCGGTGTCGAATTGGGGGGGGGAGACCCTCCTCTTGTCTGCCACTCCCGCCATTCAGCCTCCGGCAGAGCGACGAGGTCATCTCGCCCGCCCTGCCACCCGTTTGTCCTCCCTGTTTCTGCGGGGCAGGGTGGCCTTGTCTCCCCCTTGCGAGGCTGGTGGTTCCCACCCTGACCCTTCCCTTCTCCGAGGGCTGCATTTTTGCTGAAATGTGAAATTCAGTTTCTTCTGTAAAGTCGGCCCTAGTGGGCTGTAGAGCTGGAGGCTGGGAGGGGGGAGATAAATGAATGGACGGGGAACCTCCCATCCAGCTTCAGAAGATTTTTTTTTTTAAAATTGGAGCCATTTGGCTCCAATTTAGTGCGCATGTCCAGAAACTCAATTTGACGCATGTGCAATGCGTCAAATTGAGTTTCTGCGCATGCGCAGTCAATTGGAGCCATTTTAGCTCAGATTTTTTTTAAAAAAAATTCTTTCGGTGAGGCGTCCGGAACCGGACGCCTCAAAAGTGGACTCCCCTCCCGGAGAACTCTCCGGGATTAGTCTTACCGGTTCCAGAGATCCGTCTGGAACCGGGGACATCCCATCACTGAAGTGCTGCCTGTGTTTGCAGATGTATACATGGCCATATGGCAGGCATGCCTTGACACCAGAGTTTACCTTCCCATCAAAGTGGTCCCCATTTATCTACTTTCAATTTCTTGCTTTCAAACAGCTATGTTGGCAGGAGCTAGGGTCTCGAACTGTCATGCAGTACTTGGGTCTCGGACTGCTGACCTTCCGACCTTTCAATCATCAAGTTCTGTGTCTTAACCACTTGAGTCACCACAGTTCTTGTAAAAGATAGAGAGAGAGACATATATAAAGATATACAGAGAGACATATATTTGCGGAAGAGCTTTTTTGGATCTAGAGCTTGTGTTCTCTGTGGTTCTACACTGTTACCTCCAGTTCAGTATATCTGCTGATATGTCTCCTGGTATTCTAGGTTAAAGTGTCCAGTGACTAGGAGACAAAAATAAATGTTAAGCTTTTAAAAACTGCCAAGAAAGGAGAGTTTTGCCAGCTGCATTTTACCCACTAATATAAAATCCAAAGCTTCAGCACTGCAGCGGTACCCAAAATGATGGTACACATATCACAAAGTTCCAGGAAGAAAGAAAGGATGACTTAGTATTTGAACCACAATCATCATCAGCACATTGCAATAAGGGGCACTTTTTTAATTTAGCATACCCAATATTTGCCTGTTTTCACTTCAAGATTGTCAATCTGAGCATGATGAAACTTTTATTCCTCCCACTTCACTGCTTAAGAGCACAGGGCTGGCTGGTTCAGAAGCAGCTCCGATCTATGCACTAAGTGGCAGTCACGGATTAATGTGTAATAAAGAACAGGTCAGCTATGACCAACTTTAATTGCAGAGGGGACTGACTCCAATAATACAAGAACAGGACAGATTTTTTTTCCCTCTCAGCCCAGTTCGGAGTATAAAGGGACATCATTTTTGAATATCCATAGTTGAATGCCTGAAAATGAAGGGAAAATTTGACCCTGACCCTTCAGTTAATCTACCACCTGAGATGCAGAAAGGCTGGCTCATTCCTTTGGTGAGGAACCTCTCCCAGGAAAAATAAGGAAGTGCATCCAGACAGATGGATGGATGGATGGAAGAAAGAAAAAAAGAAAGAAAGAAAGAAAGAAATCACATGGACCATTACAAATTTCACATACAGTTATGAGCTTTATCCAAAGAAATTAGCCCATGATATAATTGTCCATTCATTACTCACAACTAGATTACATTGGAACCTCGGTTAACGTAATTAACATGTTCTCTGGGACGTTTCTTACAACAAAAATTACTTTAACCAAATTTCCCATAGGAATGCATTTAATTCAGTTTCCCATAGGAACACGTTGAAAACCAATTAATCCGTTCCAAAAAAATTCCGTAAACCAAGCCACTATTGTCTATGGATTTCCTTTTGTTATGTGATTTTTATGTTAACTGAGCCATTTGTTAACTGAGGTTTCACTGTAATATGTTATATATATTAGCTTATCTCCAACATGAAATGGAAACTGTCACCTGACACAGAGCATAGCAATCTTGCTATTGGTGGGAGCCACATGAACATTCATTGATCTTGCTATGAGTATTATACAGTTCCAAGCTACCCTAGTTGCAGTGTAAAGTATTTGAGAGTTGTTTGCTCTTGCAAAGGGAATTAAAACCCATTAACATTACAAAACAAAAGAAGAAATGGTCCTCATTTGCAGCTGGACTTATCCAGCTGCCTGCATTTTTAGACTCTTCCTGGGGCAGGAAGGATAGGTAAAGGATCTGCCATGAATAAAACCTGGACTTTGAAATACACCACTACTCTGCTCCCTCAAATTAGCACGCTAGTTTTCTATTTGTACAGAATGGTAACTATATAGGAGGTCTCTCATTTATTCCAGATGGACTGCTCCAGTGCCATACAGTCTTGCACATCCAGTTTCCCATGGGTCTAGTTTCACTACACCAGAACGATAATAGAATGATGACATTGCTGATATGAGAGAGAGAAACATTTTTCCAGAGTTGTTGTTGTTCAGTCGCACAGTCAATTCTGACCCTTCACAACCCCATGGACCACCGCATGCCAGGCACCCCATCCTCCACCATCCTCCTCAGCTCATCCAGCTTTGTGCCCATTGTGTGAACAATGCCATCTAGCTATCTCATCCTCTGCCTCGCCTTCTTCTTTTGCCCTCCACTTTTCCCAGCATCAAGGCTTTCTCAAGTGAATAATCTCTTCTCATTTGATGTCCAAAGTACTTTAGCTTCATCTTCAATATTTGACCTTCCAAGGAGCAGCCAGGGTTGATTTCTTTTAAGATTGACTTCTTTGTTCTCTTTGATGTCCAGAGTGCTCTCAAAATTCTCCTCCAGCACCACATCTCAAAGGCATCTATTCTTCTATGCTCTTTGCTCAGCTTTCCTTAGGTCCAGCTCTCACAACCATACATTACTACCGGAAATACCATTGCTTTGATGATGGGGGCATTTGTTTGCAAGATGATTTCTGCTTTTAACTAAAGGTAAAGTTTTCCCTTGCTCGAAAGCCAGCTGTATCCAACTCTACAGCTCAGTGCTCATCTCTGTTTCAAAGCCAAAGAGCCAGTGCTGCCTGCATTTGCAGACATTTCCGTGGTTATGTGGCAGGCATGACTAGACACCGGAGCGCACAGAACTATGTTGCCCAAATGTCTCATTGCTTGCTTCCCAAGAATTAGTTGCCTTTTTATTTCATGGCTGCAATCACCAGCTGCAGTGGTCTTGGATCCTAAGAATGTAAAGTCTGTTACTGTTTCTACTTCTTCCCCATCTATTTTCCAAGGAGTGATAGGGCCTGTTGCCATTATTCTTTATTATTTATTTATTAGTTCAAATTTATATTGCCGCCCACTCACCGTGGCGACTCAGGGTGGCTTACAAAAAATACATTACATTACATTACAATATACTATGTTGGTGTGCGCTCAGGGGAATGGGCAGCAAGGTCCTCAACCTGCCCTGACCTCTTCCTCCCCTGGCAGTTGGTGTAGGCACAGGGGGAGGGGCGGCAAGGTCCTCATCCTGCCCTGGCTTCTTCCTCCCTTGGCAGTTGGGATATCTTGGTTTTCTTAAAGCTAAGTAGCAAGCCAGCTTTTGCACTCTCCTCCTTCAACATAAGCAAGAGCTTCTTTAGGTCTTCTTCACTTTCTGCCACTAATGACCAATTTTTTTTTCCTAGGTGTCCCACAACAAATGATAATAAAGAGAACCATACTCACCAACCCAAACATACTGAAAGTTTAAAATGCATATACATAAAATACAAAAAAATAGAGAGATAAAAACAATGAAGCCAATGGAGGTTGCTGAATTCAGTAAAAGCAGAGATGAGTAAGACAAAAGATAAAGATATCAAAGAAAGCTTCCTTATCGAATTCAGCAATGTAAAGAAGATTTGGAGGGAGGAGACCTGATGCACTTTCACAGATAATGAGTTCCAAAGAGACAGGGACACTACAAAGGACCTGGTATTTTTGCTGACATCTTCCTTAAGCTGTCCCTAAAAGCAAAACCTCCGAGAAATGGGTGATCCGAGCAGACATCTTTTCGGAGAAATGCTCAGACAGGTTTGTTTAGCTTAATTGTGAGACCCGCCTAGTTCCCTCAACTTAAAAAAATGCTTGATAACAGGGCAATTCTTTATTGCCAGATGTTCTAAAATATAACTGTCCATTTAAGGGTGCTCTCAGCTCAAGAAGTATCATACATGAATTGTAGGACAGAAGGAATGATAAGAAATTGCAATATAAGTAACTGCAGTTCTGTTTCATCCACTTATGCTAGCCTTTGAACAGAGCTTGGAAAAATTGTATCTTCCAAAATCCTTCAGCTAGGTGAATCTACAAATTATAGTTCAAAAAATAGCTTTTTAAATGACATTATTTGAAGTAGTGTGAGAAATATGTTGTTATGCAGTATCAAATCACTTCCAATAAATGGTTACACTATGACTGTCTAGCTTCAAAACATTCATGGAGTGCATGTCTGCTGGAACAGTATGACAGGAGAAAAAACCAGTATAGGGTCTACAAAGGGTAAACTAACCCAACTAATGTAATTTCTGAGCCTTTTAATATACAGTAAAATCCGTACCTATGAATGCCTCTACTTACGAATAATTCAACTTACGAATTGGTTCTGCACTGAAATCCATGCCTCGAGTTACGAACATGCCCCAATTTACAAATTAATTTTTTTCTCTCTATGTTGCCCCAAGTGAAGCAAAAAATTCCATTTTCCCTATGGGTTTATATTTTATATACATGCAGCCTTTCAGAGTGCTGTAGGTAGCAGTAGAGTGATTAGAAAGGCACTCAAATGAGAGGCAGTAGAGTGCTTAGAGAGGTACCCAAAATAGCTTCCAGTTGCTGTTTCTTGCTAGAGTTTTCTGAGTTTTCTGTCCATTTTCACAGCTTCTTTAAGGTAAGGAACAGCGTTTTTGCTTGTTCATGCTTTCCTTTCAAAGCTGCTGTTGTTTTTGGGTGGTTTGATTGATTTTTGGAGGGTGGGGGTGGCCCATTTTGATTGCTGGAGGGTGGGGTGGGGTATTTTCTTTATCTGAATGGAGATGCCTTGAGTTACGAACAAATTCAATTTACAAACAATGCCATAGAACTGAGTTTATTCGTAACTTGAGGTTTTACTGTACATCTAAAGCAGGGATTTTCAACCTGCTGCCCGTGGGCCAGGTGCAGCCCACAGCACCATTTCATGTGGCCCCCACCGCCTCCACCACATCAATAAGTGCCATGTGGTGGAGGAATGGTAAAATGGGCACCCAGCCCCCAAAGCTGTCTGAGGGAGTGTGACCCGGCCCCCTGCTTTAAAACGTTGAGAACTCCTGATCTAAATCCTTATTTCAGATTCTGCCATTCTGATTACCAATCAGGCCTCGTTGTACTCTGAAGTGTCAGGAAGGCAAATATTGCTTCTTTCCCCCTAAAAACACAAGTGAAATTACTTCTCTAATTAATAGCTGAACTGACCCTGAAGACTTTTCTCACAAGATAAGATGTACTGTATATACTCGAGTATAAGCCGACCTGAATATTAGCCAAGGTACCTAATTTTGACCTGAGAAACCAGGAAAATAGATTGACCCGAATATAAACCGAGGATGGCAAATGCAGCAGCTGCTTAGTGAGTTTTAATAATCAAAATATGGTACATAAAAAAAAAGATGCAGCAAAAAGGAGTTTTCTACATGCCTATTGAGATGCGCCAACAAGCTATTAGCCACCAATACCTTTTTCCATCACACTCAGTGATCCGAGTATAAACTGAGTCCACTTTTTTGACCTCATTTTTAGGACTGAAAAACTAGGCTTACACTCAAGTATATACAGTAGGTGTTTCCCATCCTTGTTGCTGGCAAAACTTTGACTATTGCACCCATAAGCCATTTTCCTCTATAAAGTTAGGCCTGATTCTAAGATGGAATCTATGTCCCACATTCTTATGCTTCTCAGTTTTTTGACACAGTGGATGCCCCAAATCTGTGGAATTAACTCCCAGCAGTAGACTCATTAGCCCTATGTCTTCTAATCCCATGTCTTTTTAATGTCTAATAATTTTGATTATAGCAAACATCAATTGATCCTCTTGGCAATCCTCATGAATGTTTTAATTGCATATTGCTTTTGATTTTTAGTTTGTGTCTTTTAAAAAAATCAAATATAGGCCACCTTGTAAGATCTTACTTTTAAAGTCAATAGAATTATATAGAATAAATAACATATACAGAGAATTTCTAAAGCTATCCTCCTATTTCTGCTTGTAGAGGAAGGGATGGAAGACAATTAACCTTTTGAGACCTAAATAGCAGCAGGAGACACTACCCAGGCCGGCTCCTTAATCAGCTTGGGGTAGTCTGTTCTGCACAGAATTCTGTTCATGTTCAGAAGAGGGAATATTCCATGTATCATGTGAGATAATTTAAATGTTTTTTTAAAGCTCCAGAATTTTATAATTCTGTTTTCAACCCATTGTACTATCTGTACCTCAGCCAGCATTCTAATATATTTTCTTGGATCCATTTCCTTCATGTTTTTCATTTCTAACTTGTAAAGTTTCTAATTAATCTGTTGCATTTCATGAATGTTACGAGCTGCTTTGAAGACCCTTGTCAAAAAGCAGAATACCAATTAGTTGTCACCCATTTTTTAACTAAAAGTATCACATTTATATCAGTGAGGGACTCATACATACTAATTATTTTTTGATATGGCAGTATACCAGAAGCACATGGTTACCTATTTTTTTGGCCTGTGGAGCACCACATAAAACATTGCAATTCATGTAACTGCACAATTTTTCATAAAGCATCAAATTTGCATGATTTGTAGACTAATATATAGAAGTCCTTTTCAAATAGTCCTCAAATCACATAAATATTTTATGAAATGCTGTATGAGTTCTATGAGTCACTGTATGTTATGCTTTATAGAGTTATCTGCATGTAACACTCTTTGGTTCTATCTATCTATCTATCTAAAAATTCGTATAGTCAAAGCAATCATATTCCCAGTGGCAATGTATGGTTGTGAGAGATGGACCATAAAGAAAGCTGAGTGCAGAAGAATAGATGCCTTAGAAATGTGGTGTTGGAGGAGAGTTTTGAGAGACTCCTGGACAGAGAGGAGAACAAATAGATCAATATTAGAAGAAATTAACCCTGAGTGCTCCATAGAAGGGCAAATAGTAAAGATGAAGCTAAAGTACTTTGGACACCAAATGAGAAGAATGGATTCACTGGAGAAAGCCTTGATGCTTCAAAAGGTCGAGGGCAAAAGAAGAAGGAGGCAGTCAAAAATGAGATGGCTAGATGGTATTGTCAACATAATGGACACAGAGCAGAGCTAGTTGAGGAGGATGGTGGAGGACAGAAGTGCCTGGCGGACAGTGGTCCATGGGGTCACAAAGGGTCAGAATCGACTATGTGACTGAACAAAAAAAATCTATCTATCTATCTATCTATCTATCTATCTATCTATCTATCTATCAGGAAATAGAGAGTTACAGATCAAGATACATAAATGAGTACTGCAAATATACATTTTACAAAAATATTTTTCTATATATACTTTATGTAACAAGCAACAACAGTAGTAATATAACAAAACTGGAATCTACAATTTGTACACCCAAGCTTGTTTCACCATCACCAGAGTGGGAGCTGCTTGAAAAATTAAAGAAGAAGTCAAATGTCTCTTTGAAACCAAATGAGAGCAAAGTCCAAGTCGCATATATCAACTGAAATAGGACATCCACAACATAGAGGAATCAGCTTCACATATACAGTGTCGTAAACCATAAAATAAAATGCAACTACTTGAGATCATTATGTGGATTCACACTTGCAGTGTCCCTCCTGCACAAATATATTGAAATTCTACCTAAACTAAGTTGGTTAAGGGCCTTCTTTTCCCCTGTTGTAACAGAAGTTCCTGTTTCTCCAGTTTTTCCTAATTCAAATCCTGACTCACAGCCCCTTTCTAGGATTTTCCCACCCCTTGGGCTGAAACAAATAATCCATAGAGGTTTCATTCCCTAATAAAATACTGTTGTCTTGATACTGTAGTTACTTGGTAATGTTTAGAATAAAATTCTATATAGTGTTCTTATACATGCAAACTCAATTAGCATATTGCAACATGCAACCACTGGTTGAGCACTCAAGATAACAGGCTTTGCTGAAAACCTCAAAAACATTGCTGCCTTGGTTCAAACTCTTTGAGAGCTATGGAAAATCTATTTAATTTCTTTTGAATTTATGGAAGAGGTACAGTACATGATTCAGATGCACCTTTTGAGTCTCCTTATTAGATGTAAGAACTGGACTGAACTCCATTTCCAAAGATTTCAACTCAAATGAGGGCTCCAGTGAAAATTCTAATGACAGTTCCCCCTCATCCTCTGTATGGATCACTGTAGCCTTAGTTTTCTGCCTTGATTTATAGATCTTCTAGATTCTTTGCAACTTCCTCTTCTTCAAATGGAGAAGCATTTCCATGGTCTTAACATATCTGTATGAAGAGTTCAAATGGGACCTTCTCCGTCTCCTACCTGAACTTTGTATGATGAAAGATTTTCATCCACCTGATCCAAAACTGTATTGAAATTCTTACCTAAATCTAGTTTGTAAGGTCCTTATTTTCTCCAGTTCTCCAGCTATTCTAATTCAAATTCTGACTCACAGCCCCTTCCCAGGATTTCTCCACCCACTGGGCTGTATCAAATAATCCATACAGGTTTCATTCCCTATAAAAATATGATGGCTTGACATTTGCTTGGCAATATTTAGAATAAAATTCTATATGCTGTCCTCAGCCTTCCAAGCCTTCCAAGGTCAGTAAAATGAGTACCCAGCATGTTGGGGGCAAAATGCTAATTAACTGACCTCGGGTCCCACTCTCCTGGGCCTGGGAAGAAGGAAAGGCACAGGCTCTCTGGGTGCCCAGCTGACTTTGGGCCCCACCTTCTAGTTGCCCACTCGGAGGGAAGTGACTATAGCTGTTTGTAATTGTAATTGTCTTATGACATGCACTGTTGATACTGTTGATGTATTTGTTGCTATTTTGTTGTTGCTGTATTGTATTATATTGTATTTTTATTGTATTTAATTTTAAATGTATTGTGATATATTGTGATTGCTATTAGCCGCCCTGAGTCGCGTAGCTGAGTGGGCAGCATACAAGTCCAATAAATCAAATCAAATCAACTTGTGAACTGGCCATAGAGTGCACTAAGTGCTATGGGATGGTATATAAGTGTGATTGCTTTGGTTTGCTTTTTATACATGCAAATTCAATAAGCTTATTGTAACATGCAACACTATATATATTTCCCTGGGGCGCAACTGCACCCACAACAAGCAAAAGTAACACATGCCTTCATATTTTTAAGTTATCATAATGTTATAAGTCTGTGAATGATCCAGATTTGGTGCCTGGTTGAAAAAGTGCAGAACGCTATTTGGATCCTGGTGTATTGTATCACAAGGAAACAGAAATTTTATTTTTCATTTAGGTCTATTCTTAGAATGTGAAGGCCTGAGAAGTATAATCCAGAGACAAGTTCTTCTTCATGTGGGCAGGGAATCCAGAAGAGGAAAAAAGTCTTTTCACCCTGGGTGTTGGCATATCTAGGTACCCATGTATACACGTCCAATATCAGTGATGGAAAACCTTTTAGAGACCGAGTGCCCACACTGCAACCCCAAAACCACTTATTTATCACAAAGTGCCATCATAGCAACAAGGGAGGGAGGAAGCGCTCCCATTGGGCTGCTAGGCAGATGGGTGGGTCAAACTCTGTGCTGGAGTGACTGCACAGGTGCCCACAGAGAGGGCTCTGAGTGCCACCTCTGACATGTGTGCTATAGGTTCGCCACCACTGTCCTATATCTAGGTCTGAGAAGATCACTATGATGCTGTGTAAATTTCTGTTATGCCAATGAATATGAGAAATTTTAAAAGTGCTAAAATTTGATACTGTTATCTAAACAAGTTTCAAGTTTGAGCAAAGCTTAAAGTTTCATTATGAGCAGAGCCTTTAATGTCTCCTTATTAATAAATACATCTCTTCTCAGCTCAGAAGCATATGATGTTCCATCTGTAAATGGGGATTCAAATGTATCAGACTCTGCCTCTTTCATTGTTTCCTGGAACTGATTTCAGCCCACTCTTTTTCATTTGTAAGTTATCACTCTGCTCCTTGCATGTTCTGGTTGTCTAACCCTTTTGGCTGAACACATCATCCCTCTGTACAACTGATTATGTGGTTAAAGAGGTTTCTCTCCTCGCAAATGGAACAGGTTTTCCATTGCTTTTTGGTTTGTCAGCTCACCATCTGCTTTCAAATCTCAGCAGAAAGCATGCTTTTCCCCCTTTTCACTCTCTTGACTGTACAGGGTTTTTTTTTAATTTCATGGTTCCCTTATAATTATTTATTATTTAGCATTTGATTGTGTAACAAAGCCCTATAAATAATTGAGGCATAGGTACAACTGGGAAAAGGAGTGGAAAAGTAAATCTGTGTTCCATAGTGCTTTAGGACACAATTCTACATAGGAGAGGACTACAGATGAATGAGAAGATAGGACTCACTAGACCAAATGAGAAGAGAGGACTCACTAGAGAAGGCCTGGATGCTGGAAAAGGAGAAGGGGGTGCCAAAGGATGAAGTGAATGGATGGCATTGTTAATGCAATGAGCACAGATCTGAGTATACTGAGGAGGATGGTGGAAGATAGAGGAGCCTCACGTATGTTGGTCCATGGGGTTGCAAAGGGTTGGATTTGACTGTGCAACTGAACAACAACAGCAGAAGAGCTAGAGTAGAATGCCAACTTTACTACAGCCCAGAGAGGGGAAATGCCACTTTATGGACTACAGCTTCCAAAAAAAAGTAACATTTCATTGTTCTACCACTTCTAGATAGTGTGATGAAACATCTCAGATACTCCAAGTAAAACAGACAGCTGAGCTACTCTCCTAAGAGAAATGGCTAGAAAATGGATGAAATATGCTGGAGAGCAAAACATTGATAGTACTGTCTGGAAATAAATACAAACTCTCTTATTCTCCTTCAATCCTAGAGTCTGCAGAAGCAATTCAAAAAGCAATGAATAACAATTATAATTGCAAGGCTCCCAAATAATTTGTTACTGCTGTGGTTATAATTTTAAAAACAATTCTTTCCCTTGTCATTCAAAAATAATCTAAACCATAACTTTCAGTAGTTTCTTCAAATGTCAAAATGTCACAGGGTATTGGCCTGTTGTAAAACACCCACCTAGGAACAAGCATGATAAGAAACTGTTACACTTCTATCCTTCTGAGCTCCATGGAGAAAGGAAGCAGCACAAATGTAACTGATCAGTCAGTCATTACATTTCTAGACAATGATGTGATTTGGAATGAGGAAAATAATTCCACAATCACAAAATTTAAAGCCTCATTAAACTAATTGAAAACAAAACAGTAATAACCTTAGGATTCCATCACAAAGCCACCAAGGCAATGGTAAGTTTTTGGAATCCTGAGCTAGCTACAGACTGCAACCAAGAGTACATTTTTGAAAATAATATTTTTGACATATAGATGAAATGTACATTAATTTTTCACATAATTTAACAGTCCCCAAATTATAAAGTAGGCTTCTCATAGCAGTGGCTGAGAACATCACCCCCTCCTCTAGGCCCACAACAACGGCCTGAGGAAGAAGATGCCAAGGCCTAGCAGTGGCTGAGAACATCGCCCCCTCCTCTAGGACCACAACAACGGCCTACGGAAGAAGATGCCCACGCCTAGCAGTGGCTGAGAACATCACCCCCTCCTCTGGGCCCACAACAACGGCCTGAGGAAGAAGATGCCCACGCCTAGCAGTGGCTGAGAACATCGCCCCCTCCTCTAGGCCCACAACAACGGCCTACGGAAGAAGATGCCCACGCCTAGCAGTGGCTGAGAACATCACCCCCTCCTCTGGGCCCACAACAACGGCCTGAGGAAGAAGATGCCAAGGCCTAGCAGTGGCTGAGAACATCGCCCCCTCATCTGGGCCCACAACAACAGCCTGAGGAAGAAGATGCCAAGGCCTAGCAGTGACTGAGAACATCGCCCCCTCCTCTAGGCCCACAACAACAGCCTGAGGAAGAAGATGCCAAGGCCTAGCAGTGACTGAGAACATCGCCCCCTCCTCTAGGCCCACAACATCGGCCTAAGGAGGAAGATGCCCATGCCTAGCAGTGGCTGAGAACATCGCCCCCTCCTCTAGGCCCACAACAACGGCCTAAGGAAGAAGATGCCAAGGCCTAGCAGTGGCTGAGAACATTGCCACCTCCTCTAGGCCCACAACAACGGCCTGAGGAAAAAGATGCCAAGGCCTAGCAGTGGCTGAGAACATCGCCCCCTCATCTGGGCCCACAACAACAGCCTGAGGAAGAAGATGTCAAGGCCTAGCAGTGACTGAGAACATTGCCACCTCCTCTAGGCCCACAACAATGGCCTGAGGAAGAAGATGCCAAGGCCTAGCAGTGGCTGAGAACATTGCCCCCTCATCTGGGCCCACAACAACAGCCTGAGGAAGAAGATGCCAAGGCCTAGCAGTGACTGAGAACATTGCCACCTCCTCTAGGCCCACAACAACGGCCTGAGGAAGAAGATGCCAAGGCCTAGCAGTGGCTGAGAACATCGCCCCCTCATCTGGGCCCACAACAACAGCCTGAGGAAGAAGATGCCAAGGCCTAGCAGTGACTGAGAACATTGCCACCTCCTCTAGGCCCACAACAACAGCCTGAGGAAGAAGATGCCAAGGCCTAGCAGTGACTGAGAACATCGCCCCCTCCTCTAGGCCCACAACAACAGCCTGAGGAAGAAGTTGCCAAGGCCTAGCAGTGGCTGAGAACATCACCCTCTCCTCTGGGCCCACAATAACGGCCTGAGGAGGAAGATGCCCACGCTTAGCAATGGCTGAGAACATCGCCGCCTTCTCTAGGCCCACAACAACGGCCTAAGGAAGAAGATGCCCACGCCTAGCAGTGGCTGAGAACATCACCCCCTCCTCTAGGCCCACAACAACGGCCTAAGGAAGAAGACGCCCATGCCTAGCAGTGGCTGAGAACATCACCCCCTCCTCTAGGCCCACAACAACGGCCTAAGGAAGAAGATGCCCACACCTAGCAATGGCTGAGAACATCACCCCCTCCTCTAGGCCCACAAAAACGGCCTGAGGAAGAAGATGCTAAGGCCTAGCAGTGGCTGAGAACATCGCCCCCTCCTCTAGGCCCACAACAACGGCCTGAGGAAGAAGATACCCACGCCTAGCAGTGGCTGAGAACATCACCCCCTCCTCTAGGCCCACAACAACGGCCTAAGGAGGAAGATGCCCATGCCTAGCAGTGGCTGAGAACATCGCCCCCTCCTCTAGGCCCACAACAACGGCCTAAGGAAGAAGATACCAAGGCCTAGCAGTGGCTGAGAACATCGCCCCCTCCTCTGGGCCCACAACAATGGCCTAAGGAAGAAGATGCCCAGGCCTAGCAGTGGCTGAGAACATCACCCCCTCCTCTAGGCCCACAACAACGGCCTAAGGAAGAAGATGCCCACGCCTAGCAGTGGCTGAGAACATCGCCCCCTCCTCTGGGCCCACAACAACGGCCTAAGGAAGAAGATGCCAAGGCCTAGCAGTGGCTGGAACATTGCCCCCTCCTCTAGGCCCACAACAACGGCCTAAGGAGGAAGATGCCCACGCCTAGCAGTGGCTGAGAACATCACCCCCTCCTCTAGGCCCACAACATCGGCCTAAGGAGGAAGATGCCCACGCCTAGCAGTGGCTGAGAACATCACCCCCTCCTCTAGGACCACAACAACGGCCTAAGGAAGAAGATGCCCAAGCCTAGCAGTGGCTGAGAACATCACCCCCTCCTCTAGGCCCACAACAACGGCCTAAGGAAGAAGATGCCCACGCCTAGCAGTGGCTGAGAACATCACCCCCTCCTCTAGGCCCACAACAACGGCCTAAGGAAGAAGACGCCCACGCCTAGCAGTGGCTGAGAACATCACCCCCTCCTCTAGGCCCACAACAACGGCCTAAGGAAGAAGACGCCCACGCCTAGCAGTGGCTGAGAACATCACCCCCTCCTCCAGGCCCACAACAACGGCCTAAGGAGGATGATGCCCACGCCTAGCAATGGCTGAGAACATCACCCCCTCCTCTAGGCCCACAACAACGGCCTGAGGAAGAAGATGCCAAGGCCTAGCAGTGGCTGAGAACATCGCCCCCTCCTCTAGGCCCACAACAACGGCCTAAGGAGGAAGATGCCCATGCCTAGCAGTGGCTGAGAACATCGCCCCCTCCTCTAGGCCCACAACAACGGCCTAAGGAAGAAGATGCCCAGGCCTAGCAGTGGCTGAGAACATCGCCCCCTCCTCTGGGCCCACAACAATGGCCTAAGGAAGAAGATGCCCAGGCCTAGCAGTGGCTGAGAACATCACCCCCTCCTCTAGGCCCACAACAACGGCCTAAGGAAGAAGATGCCCATGCCTAGCAGTGGCTGAGAACATCGCCCCCTCCTCTGGGCCCACAACAACGGCCTAAGGAAGAAGATGCCAAGGCCTAGCAGTGGCTGGAACATTGCCCCCTCCTCTAGGCCCACAACAACGGCCTAAGGAGGAAGATGCCCACGCCTAGCAGTGGCTGAGAACATCACCCCCTCCTCTAGGCCCACAACATCGGCCTAAGGAGGAAGATGCCCACGCCTAGCAGTGGCTGAGAACATCACCCCCTCCTCTAGGACCACAACAACGGCCTAAGGAAGAAGATGCCCAAGCCTAGCAGTGGCTGAGAACATCACCCCCTCCTCTAGGCCCACAACAACGGCCTAAGGAAGAAGATGCCCACGCCTAGCAGTGGCTGAGAACATCACCCCCTCCTCTAGGCCCACAACAACGGCCTAAGGAAGAAGACGCCCACGCCTAGCAGTGGCTGAGAACATCACCCCCTCCTCTAGGCCCACAACAACGGCCTAAGGAAGAAGACGCCCACGCCTAGCAGTGGCTGAGAACATCACCCCCTCCTCCAGGCCCACAACAACGGCCTAAGGAGGATGATGCCCACGCCTAGCAATGGCTGAGAACATCACCCCCTCCTCTAGGCCCACAACAACGGCCTGAGGAAGAAGATGCCAAGGCCTAGCAGTGGCTGAGAACATCGCCCCCTCCTCTAGGCCCACAACAACGGCCTGAGGAAGAAGATGCCAAGGCCTAGCAGTGGCTGAGAACATCGCCCCCTCCTCTAGGCCCACAACAACGGCCTGAGGAAGAAGATGCCCACACCTAGCAGTGGCTGAGAACATCGCCCCCTCCTCTGGGCCCACAACAACGGCCTAAGGAAGAAGATGCCAAGGCCCAGCAGTGGCTGAGAACATCGCCCCCTCCTCTGGGCCCACAACAACGGCCTAAGGAGGAAGATGCCCACGTCTAGCAGTGGCTGAGAACATGACCCCCTCCTCTAGGCCCACAACAACGGCCTAAGGAAGAATATTCCCATGCCTCGCAGTGGCTGAGAACATCGCCCCCTCCTCTAGGCCCACAACAACGGCCTGAGGATGAAGATGCCAAGGCCTAGCAGTGGCTGAGAACATCGCCCCCTCCTCTAGGCCCACAACAACGGCCTAAGGAAGAAGACGCCCACGCCTAGCAGTGGCTGAGAACATCACCCCCTCCTCTAGGCCCACAACAACGGCCTAAGGAAGAAGACGCCCACGCCTAGCACTGGCTGAGAACATCACCCCCTCCTCCAGGCCCACAACAACGGCCTGAGGAAGAAGATGCCCACGCCTAGCAGTGGCTGAGAACATCACCCCCTCCTCTAGGCCCACGACAACGGCCTAAGGAAGAAGATGCCCATGCCTAGCAGTGGCTGAGAACATCGCCCCCTCCTCTAGGCCCACAACATCGGCCTAAGGAGGAAGGTGTCCATGCCTAGCAGTGGCTGAGAACATCGCCCCCTCCTCTAGGCCCACAACAACGGCCTAAGGAAGAAGATGCCAAGGCCTAGCAGTGGCTGAGAACATCATCCCCTCCTCTAGGCCCACAACAACGGCCTAAGGAAGAAGATGCCCACGCCTAGCAGTGGCTGAGAACATCGTCCCCTCCTCTAGGCCCACAACAACGGCCTGAGGAAGAAGATGCCAAGGCCTAGCAGTGGCTGAGAACATCGCCCCCTCCTCTGGGCCCACAACAACGGCCTAAGGAAGAAGATGCCAAGGCCCAGCAGTGGCTGGAACATCGCCCCCTCCTCTGGTCCCACAACAACCGCCTAAGGAGGAAGATGCCCACGCCTAGCAGTGGCTGAGAACATCACCCCCTCCTCTAGGCCCACAACAACGGCCTAAGGAAGAAGATGCCCACGCCTAGCAGTGGCTGAGAACATCACCCCCTCCTCTAGGCCCACAACAACGGCCTGAGGAAGAAGACGCCCACGCCTAGCAGTGGCTGAGAACATCACCCCCTCCTCTAGGCCCACAACAACGGCCTGAGGAAGAAGATGCCAAGGCCTAGCAGTGGCTGAGAACATCGCCCCCTCCTCTGGGCCCACAACAACGGCCTAAGGAAGAAGATGCCAAGGCCCAGCAGTGGCTGGAACATCGCCCCCTCCTCTGGTCCCACAACAACCGCCTAAGGAGGAAGATGCCCACGCCTAGCAGTGGCTGAGAACATCGCCCCTCCTCTAGGCCCACAACAACGGCCTAAGGAAGAAGATGCCCACGCCTAGCAGTGGCTGAGAACATCACCCCCTCCTCTAGGCCCACAACAACGGCCTGAGGAAGAAGACGCCCACGCCTAGCAGTGGCTGAGAACATCACCCCCTCCTCTAGGCCCACAACAACGGCCTGAGGAAGAAGATGCCAAGGCCTAGCAGTGGCTGAGAACATCGCCCCCTCCTCTGGGCCCACAACAACGGCCTAAGGAAGAATATTCCCATGCCTCGCAGTGGCTGAGAACATCGCCCCCTCCTCTAGGCCCACAACAACGGCCTGAGGATGAAGATGCCAAGGCCTAGCAGTGGCTGAGAACATCGCCCCTCCTCTAGGCCCACAACAACGGCCTAAGGAAGAAGACGCCCACGCCTAGCAGTGGCTGAGAACATCACCCCCTCCTCTAGGCCCACAACAACGGCCTAAGGAAGAAGACGCCCACGCCTAGCACTGGCTGAGAACATCACCCCCTCCTCCAGGCCCACAACAACGGCCTGAGGAAGAAGATGCCCACGCCTAGCAGTGGCTGAGAACATCACCCCCTCCTCTAGGCCCACGACAACGGCCTAAGGAAGAAGATGCCCATGCCTAGCAGTGGCTGAGAACATCGCCCCCTCCTCTAGGCCCACAACATCGGCCTAAGGAGGAAGGTGTCCATGCCTAGCAGTGGCTGAGAACATCGCCCCCTCCTCTAGGCCCACAACAACGGCCTAAGGAAGAAGATGCCAAGGCCTAGCAGTGGCTGAGAACATCATCCCCTCCTCTAGGCCCACAACAACGGCCTAAGGAAGAAGATGCCCATGCCTAGCAGTGGCTGAGAACATCGTCCCCTCCTCTAGGCCCACAACAACGGCCTGAGGAAGAAGATGCCAAGGCCTAGCAGTGGCTGAGAACATCGCCCCCTCCTCTGGGCCCACAACAACGGCCTAAGGAAGAAGATGCCAAGGCCCAGCAGTGGCTGGAACATCGCCCCCTCCTCTGGTCCCACAACAACCGCCTAAGGAGGAAGATGCCAAGCCCAGCAGTGGCTGAGAACATCGCCCCCTCCTCTAGGCCCACAACAACGGCCTAAGGAAGAAGATGCCAAGGCCTAGCAGTGGCTGAGAACATCGCCCCCTCCTCTGGGCCCACAACAACGGCCTAAGGAAGAAGATGCCCACGCCTAGCAGTGGCTGAGAACATCGCCCCCATCCTCTAGGCCCACAACAACGGCCTGAGGAAGAAAGATGCCAAGGCCCAGCAGTGGCTGGAACATCGCCCCCTCCTCTGGTCCCACAGCAACCGCCTAAAGAAGAAGATGCCCACGCCTAGCAGTGGCTGAGAACATCGCCCCCTCCTCTGGGCCCACAACAACGGCCTAAGGAAGAAGATGCCCACACCTAGCAGTGGCTGAGAACATCACCCCCTCCTCTAGGCCCACAACAATGGCCTAAGGAAGAAGATGCCCACGCCTAGCAGTGGCTGAGAACATCACCCCCTCCTCTGGGCCCAGAACAACGGCCTGAGGAAGAAGATGCCAAGGCCTAGCAGTGGCTGGGGACCTTGCCCACTCCTCTGGGCCCACAACAACGGCCTGACGGGAGTTAGTTTGTGTTCTGGTTTGGTTGTTTTATGTGGTTGCATTTATTATTTTTATTGTACTGTGGTTGTTTTGACTGTAAGCCGCCCTGAGTCACCTTGGTGAGGGGGGGGGGAATATAAATCTTAATAAATAAATAATTAAAGCTATCATGTACTTTTTCCAAATGGAAGCTACATTTGCTACTATATGCATGTAGTTAGCACTTTAATATAAGTTTATGCCACAGTAATTTAGTCATCAAAAGTCATTGAGATGAAGTAGGCAAAGAAAAAGACCTGAATTTAAATATCTACCCCGCCACAGTAATGAACTGAGGTATGACAGTAGTAAACTACTCCTAGAATATCTCACATACCTTGAAAAGCCTGAGAATTGACATATGTTAGATATGATGTGAATGCATATGACACACACTATTTTATAGTCACATTATATTTATTTATATATTATTCATAATAAATATAATCAATAGAATATGATAAATGCATAATAAATATGACGATCTTAAATTAGCTTTTCTCTGCGTGATTGTGATTATGCTGGTTTTCACTATGGTTAATATCGAAGGATGGGAAAAGAGATTTAAAAAGCAAAGGGGGAGGCAGGGACTTTATTTTATATGCAGCTAATACCAGTACAGATATGAATTTTAACATGCCACTTTTTAATAGGAATGTTACACTTGAATTAATAACTTGTCTCACTGATTTCTGAACGATCATTAACTACTTGACAATTCTCACCAAGATATATTTAGAACCTGGCAAAAGTCACAGAAAGAATTGCCTTACAGGTTTCAGTTGTAGGTATAGGAGAAATTTTTAACATAAAAGCTTTTTTTTTTTAATAGCAGTTATCTAAAGTGTGAGGCATGGATTGTAATCCACACAAGCTCATTTTAAAATAATAAGTCATAGGGCTGTAGATGGAATCCTGATGATGTTATATATATATGCATGGATAAAATTGTATAACTTGCCACTTGCATTATAAGGCATGTTCCCAATAGTGCAGCAGTCACTAGTTAATGTGACCGAGGCCTTGTTAATTTGCAGCAATTTTCCATGGCAAGTTGTGAAATTTGACTTAGGTACACATACATCTGGCCGTTGGAGTTTTTCATTTTGTTTTTGTTTGTTTGTTTTTTGTTACAGATCATGACACATAAATGAACAAACAAATGATGTTTTTGGTTGGCTCACAGTAGTGACAGGCATTTTTCTTCCAGTTTAATGCAATATCTCATCTATAATTGTGATTTCTGCCTGACACCTTCCCACCCCCACCCCCAAAGAACTGGGACATTACAGATCCATGAAATTTGTTATTAGAGGCAAGCCAAAGTTCTGCTCCATAAATTGCACCAGTATGAAAGTGCAATTGGCAGGTGGAGAATCACAATAATTAAAGAGTTTCTGTTTTGATTCTGCTGGTCACTCTTCTCACATATAGTCAGTTTCAATGTGTGCAAGTCAGAACAGCTCCAAGATCTAAGCAAAAATTCTTCTTTAATTACTGGCAATATCCTTTTAGTTGTGATTACTTATGCAGTGGAATTTACAGAGAAGGGCTTTCCCCACTGATTTAAGTTGTTGTAAAGATGCTGACTATTTTATTTAATTCTTTTTGATTACTGAATTCCATGCCTTTCTATCCTGTTTCTATTGCCTGTTTTTTATTTATTCTCTGGTATAAACATTGCAGGTGAGATTTTTGTGCTATACACTTTTGAACATGTTTGTGTGCATACTCCTTTGGTCGTAAACAATAAAAACAGAATTTTGCAATATTGGTATATACAGAATGAAATCACAAAGTTGTATGTGCATTAATCCCAAAGAATTGTAGCTTCCTGCACTCACCATAGTGAAGGTCCACTTGGAAATTCCTTTCTCCCAAAATAGCACAGCTATCATAAAAAGAAACAGCACTTATATCTGGATAGAAGAGAACTACATAAAGCAGTTCTCAAGGAACAAGTGAGCAAGTTGGTCCAAAGAGAAAAGAGAAGATTAGAAGCAATATGTATCTGAAAACCTGTTCTATGGAACAATGGCAAGATATGACCCTCATGCTCTGCAGGACAGCATATACTAGGTACACCTTTCATGACATGTAGCACAACTATTTCTTATATGGTTTAATCTGAAATGCTGGCCACCATCTCTGCTGCATCCTTTGCCTTACTTCCACAGCAGGGAATTGGTGGGTGGCTGGGATGAATGGAAGGAGCAAAGGTCAAAGGTGCTAAGCAGTCAACAGCTTCAAGTCAAGAAATTACTTTTCAGAAGAAGTTACATTTCTTGTGGTAAAATCCCTATATTAAATCTACAGCATGTTTCAATGTTTTACCCAATGTTTTGCTCACTGTTAGTATAAAATTAAATTAGAATTAAAAATTAAAATTCAAGTTAAAAACACCGAGGAGAAAGGTGGAATATTTAAAAGAGCCAGGCAACCAAGTTGGCCGTCTGGCCCACTCCCCACACATGCCCCACCAGCTAAGTCTTCACTCATTTCCTAAAGGGCAGCAGCTCCATCTGGAGACGCAACTCCATTGGCAGGAGGTTCCATAGGCCGGAGCAGACACAGAAAAGGCCCTCCTTCTCGTGCTAGAGAGATCCATAGGATCACGAAGGGTCAGAATCAACTGTGCAACTGAAGAAGAAGAAGAAGAAGAAGAAGAAGAAGAAGAAGAAGAAGAAGAAGAAGAAGAAGAAGAAGAAGAAGAAGAAGAAGAAGAAGAAGAAGAAGAAGAGAAGAAGAAGAAGAAGAAGAAGAGAAGAAGAAGAAGAAGAAGAAGAAGAAGAAGAAGAAGAAGAAGAAGAAGAAGAAGAAGAAGAAGAAGAAGAAGAAGAAGAAGAAGAAGAAGAAGAAAAGAAGAAGAAGAAGAAGAAGAAGAAGAAGAAGAAGAAGAAGAAGAAGAAGAAGAAGAAGAAGAAGAAGAAGAAGAAGAAGAAGAAGAAGAAGAAGAAGAAGAAGAAGAAGAAGAAGAAGAAGAAGAAGAAGAAGAAGAAGAAGAAGAAGAAGAAGAAGAAGAAGAAGAAGAAGAAGAAGAAGAAGAAGAAGAAGAAGAAGAACCACCACCACCACCACCACCACCACCACCACCACCACCACCACCACCACCACCACCACCACCACCACCACTGGAATTTGTGGAAAGATATGTCACTGGATATTAATTGGAGTCTTTAAAATGTACAGCTTTTACCAGCCTAAATGATTAAACATGATGTAATATGTTCAGATTTGAAAAATGAAGTGGGAGGAATTGGTAGAATCTTTAACACAGCATAGATTGTTTATATGATGATGTGTATAGGACTGCCACAAAACAGATCTGCTTTAAGATTCCCTGCAAGGCACTTTGCGCCCCAGTCGTGCGGGCGTTTGCCCCGTCGTCTCGACCGTGCGGGCAGGTGAGGATGCCTCCACCTCGCCCTCCTCCCCCCCGGACTCATTCCACCTGGCTGGGAGGGATAAAGGGCCGTCAACAGGAGCCCGGCCGGAGAAGCAGCCGCAGTCGTGCGGGCGTTTGCCCCGTCGTCTCGACCGTGCGGGCAGGTGAGGATGCCTCCACCTCGCCCTCCTCCCCCCCGGACTCATTCCACCTGGCTGGGAGGGATAAAGGGCCGTCAACAGGAGCCCGGCCGGAGAAGCAGCCCCAGTCGTGCGGGCGTTTGCCCCGTCGTCTCGACCGTGCGGGCAGGTGAGGATGCCTCCACCTCGCCCTCCTCCCCCCCGGACTCATTCCACCTGGCTGGGAGGGATAAAGGGCCGTCAACAGGAGCCCGGCCGGAGAAGCAGCCCCAGTCATGCGGGCGTTTGCCCCGTCGTCTCGACCGTGCGGGCAGGTGAGGATGCCTCCACCTCGCCCTCCCCCCCCGGACTCATTCCACCTGGCTGGGAGGGATAAAGGGCCGTCAACAGGAGCCCGGCCGGAGAAGCAGCCCCAGTCGTGCGGGCGTTTGCCCCGTCGTCTCGACCGTGCGGGCAGGTGAGGATGCCTCCACCTCGCCCTCCTCCCCCCCGGACTCATTCCACCTGGCTGGGAGGGATAAAGGGCTGTCAACAGGAGCCCGGCCGGAGAAGCAGCCCCAGTCGTGCGGGCGTTTGCCCCGTCGTCTCGACCGTGCGGGCAGGTGAGGATGCCTCCACCTCGCCCTCCCCCCCCTGACTCATTCCACCTGGCTGGGAGGGATAAAGGGCCGTCAACAGGAGCCCGGCAGAAGAAGCAGCCCCAGTCATGCGGGCGTTTGCCCCGTCGCCTCGACCGTGCGGGCAGGTGAGGATGCCTCCACCTAGCCCTCCTCCCCCCCGGACTCATTCCACCTGGCTGGGAGGGATAAAAGGCCGTCAACAGGAGCCCGGCCGAAGAAGCAGCCCCAGTCGTGTGGGCGTTTGCCCCGTCGCCTCGACCGTGCGGGCAATTCCACTGGGACTGCAACTTGGCAATAAGAAGGTGTTATAGTATCTCTGATGTATTTTTTAGGATGTCCTGATGTTTTGTAATTGTTACTGGAGATTTTTGGGATGTATTTGGATATGTTTTGTGATGCTATTCTTGCTATGTGATATTTGTAATTTGCTATGTGATATATGTAATTGTTTTTTATGCTATGGAATTTTGCTATGTAATTGCAACTGTTTCCTCTGTGAGCCGCCCAGAGTCGCTGTGCGAATGGGGCGGCATATAAGTCGAAATATACAATACAATACAATACAATACTATTTCTAGATCTACGTTGCCTGACAAAAAGCTGATATTCTTAAGGGCATTATTCATTAAGCTGAGAGGAGGGTTGTTGTTGTTGCTGCTGCTGCTGCTGCTGCTGCTGCTGCTACTACTACTACTACTACTACTAATGTGCCAGCATGACCAAGTCATTTTAAATTTGTTTTCTTAAATCAAAAGGTATGTTACATCTGCTGAGACCAAGCAGATATGTGGAGATTTGACCTTTTTGGGGTTTTGATGGTTCATCATCATTTTATTTTAGAACATTTATTTTTTTAAAAAAATATATTATCTCTTTTCTAGTTTCATTGCTACCATAAAAGTGAGGGGTTTTCTTTACTACATATCTATAAATGAAACCACAGGTATAATCATACATTTATTAAAAGTAATATAATTATAGCAAAATTTGTTTACTTAAATGGAAGTTACCTTATACATCTTAATATTATTCATCTTCAGTACCATTAAATCTGACTGGATAGCTAGCTGAGTTAGGTACCTGCCTGCAGAGTCAGGGGTTGGAAATTTGATTTTCCACTGTGCCTCCTAGGTGGGAGTAAAACTAACTTGAGTGGTCTTGGACAAGCCACACAATCCCAAGGTGCTAGAACAAACGTGTGGTAAAATATTTCTGAGTAATTATACTTAGATGTGAGCAGATTGGCTTTAGCCAGGGTTGACCAACAGTCAAGGCAATCAGGTCTGGAAAGCAAGAAGAAAGAGAAATGAGAAAAGGTCCACTCAAGAGGTTTCACACATGGAACAGAGCACAAAAGGGGGTCTTAATGAGAAAAATAAGGGAGAAAAGAACCAGAGACAAAGAGAGAGAGAGAGGAACAGTAAAAATGGAAAGGAGTTGCAAGCAGCTGATGCATGCAGGTTTTGCAAGAACTTTTAAAGATCCATGTCTTCCCTTCCAAGAACCAAATACAGTAATACATTGGATAATGTTAAGACTTGGTTCCATAAGTCTTAACGTTATGCGATTTTCAGCCTTCTCCGATGCATGCTGCCTCTTGCTGCCTTGGCAACCATTCCTCTTCATTTTCTGATCTCTTGCTGCCTCTGCCTGCCATGAGGCATAGCTCTGTGCTCTGCAATCAGCTGGTCAAGCCTGGCTCAGTTGAAGCAAAGAGCAGCTAGTCTGACTCCACATGGGCGAGGCCGGCTTGATCGTGCACGCTACCCTTGCCTGGGCCAGCCATGAATTCCAGTGCAAAGGGCTGCCTGGGGAACCTGGTGGGAGCAGCAGCTGTGGTGGCTTGAAGGTAAGCAGGGCCAGGGCTGGGTTGGATTCTCTCGGCAGTACGGCACCCCATTGCTGGGGGTGGGGGGGAGGAAGGAGGGTAGTGGCAGGGAGAGGAGCTTTGGCCTCCTTTACTTCTTTATTACGATGCATTGGATAACACTAGAAAGAACGTTCTCCGGTGCAAATCTTCCCCCCAAATTTGTCGTCGTTATGCGGTTTTAGCATTATCCGGTGCAATCGTTATCCAGGGTATTACTGTACTTCCCAAAGACTCATGACTCATGCTAGAGAACACAGAGAGCCAAACTACGGGACATCAGATGATCTTACCTGCCAAGCATGATGAGATCTCAATAAACATCAGGACTCCAGCTCTGATGCAGCTGATTCAATAAAGGAACCCATGACAGTTTAAAAGACTATATCAAATGGCTAAGGACTTGAAACCAGAGAAAATGACTATATTATGACTAAAGAGTCGGACTGCTTGCCTCAGAGGGCGAAGGCAGCCCAGCTGGTCTCCAAGACCAGGCCTCCCGGTGCCCTGGGGCAGGAAAAAAATGTATACTGGATTGAGTTGAGTTGAGATGACTGTTCCTTTCCATAGAAACTTCAGATGCCCTCCAGCAGAACCACTGAATCAACAAACTCATGTTTAGTGTACAGTGGACCCCTGCTTTAAGGAATTAATCCGTTTAAGGTTTTCCTTATAGCAACTTTTTTTTCTTAAAGCAATTTCCCATACGAATGCATTGAATGTATTGAAAACCATGGGGGAAACCTATTCTGTAAAGCAATTTTATTGTGATTTTTTCCCTTGAAGCAGACCATCATTTCCTAAGGATTTCTTTCCTTCAAGCAAGTTTTCCTTTAGCTTCCTATACATTTTTCCTGTTTTCCTTAAAGCGGGGGTCCACTGTAAATCCATATCAACATTGGGCTGTTATAATGGATCAACAGACTTTGATGGAAGGTCCACAAACCAATCAATTATAAACTAAATATTTCATGATAATACTGTACTCTTCTTATACAAGTGGATAGGAACCTTGCTTAGTATAGCTGCCACCTTAGTAACAATAAATGACTGTAGTGGCCCTTTTAATGCAGTCTTAATAGGGTAGCTTGAGATCAATGCAATTCTTTCACCCAAGTGGCATCCCAACCTCAAGCAACACAATTTCTGGTATCTTGAAGTGGCTTAATAAACAAGTCACTCCAGGATACCAACAAATTGAATGCTAGTAGAGGGGCAGGGGAAGTGAAATTATTATTTTTTTAGTTTGCTGAACCATTGCTGATGCACTACATTTTAAAAAAAATCTTTGCATTGTGTGTTGTGCAACTTAACCAGACATGGTTTTGATCTGCATTTTTTTTAAAGGCAATGAAAAATCCGTAATCCAGAAAACCTTGCATTAAAAGAAATTTGTTTGTCTTTAAAGTGCCACAACACTTTTATTTGTTCTGTATTGTTTTTCTCGCTGAATCATACACATTAATATGACTATCTCTTGGGAGATAGTTGCATGTTAGCTACATTATTTGCAGGTCATTACTTCCAAGTTAAGCTTCTATAAGGTTGGGCAGTCCTCATTCAGAGGCAGAGCAAAAACTCTAAAGAAGCCACTATATCATCTAGATCCTCCTCCAAATGGGTAAATCATCCATTCATATCATGGCTTTCAATAGGTTTACGTTAATTAAGTCACCAACCTTAATTTAAATTACTGTGGTACCACACAGTATATTACTGTATATAATTAGAAGAGGTCAAGCTGCAGATGCATAGCATAACACCAGAGCATAGAAAGGTTACTAGTTTGGACTTCAGTTCCCAAAACCCTCCATTCTGTCAAATTGTGGGAAGTGTCCTCCAAAAAAAGGAGCTTTTCCAAGTTCTAAATACACCTTGGGGATATTATGAAGTGCAACTTGCAGACTTGAGTTCAGTTAGCTTTGCCCAATTATCTGACTAAGATAGCTGAGATTCTCCCAGAGTGGCCTCAGCAGAAGATCTGATCAATGAAGACTCAGAATACATTACTGAAGGGACTCTGAGCCCAAATTCTCTCAACGGAAAGACTTAACTCTTAGAGAACACTCCCATGTGATAGTCACTTCAAGCAGTCAGTCGTGGCTCAGCTGTTAACTGGCTAATACGTTTAAATGCTGAGTTCATAGACCAGCAGAAATTATAAATTGCACTTTCTTCCAAGCTCATAAATGTTTTTATTATACCACTTTAGGCTCTCAGTAGGCTTTGGCTGTGTTTGCAATTTAAAATATGCAGGTTATATTTGCACAATTCTTCATTTGTATTGGTATCTGATTCACATCATAAGCTCCTTCCTGTTTTTCTCATTCCCAGGAGTATATTTTCCATTTTATAGGATAGTTTATGCTGGGTTTCCTGGATTGCTTCTCAGGATATATATCATCACCTGTCATCCTCTTAAACTAGGACAACACAGACAATTGTAAGTATTACAAGGTTGATAGAACAGTATCCATATGGACATACATTCCTTCTTCTTCCTGAAAAATCAGATTTTAAAGTTTTTTCTATTTTCCTTCAAAAAAATTTCTCCCAGTTCAGTTAGGAAGCGAAGTGGAGGCTTTATTTATACCTCCTCTGATTTGATCTGTTCCAATATCTCAACCAATTTGTGTGAAGTCACTGCATTAAAAAAAGCATTTTTTATTAGTTTGATGCTTGATATCACATAGTCTCTGTGTGTTTTGTGTCTCAAAACTCTGGTGTCTACAATGCGCATTTCCAGAGTAAATCAGTGTTAATTTGAGATGCCTGTCAGGACACATTTTGCAGTGTGGCGACGTACTATAATTTCATTCCTCTCCAGACTAAGAAGATCACAGGCATAATGATTCAAGTGCTTACATCCCCCAGTGGTGTGTCATGCAGAACCTACAGGTCATATTTTAATATTAATTTTAAATTAGTGAATGATAAAGGCTCGGAAGAAATAGGGTCTCAAATTTTACACTGGAGCAGAATCCAACCAATGCTAACCAATGGATAAGCTTAAAGGTGTTCACATACAAGAGATGAAGTAATTTTTGATTAAGTTGGTTTCTGATAGATGTGTGCAGTGAATCTGGACAAACTTCAGATCCAGAATTGAGAGAGGCTGATTGGGAGAGATTCAGAGGATATTTAAATCTGCCAGTTGACTATTGAAATGTGAGATTTTGATTTTGTTGTTCCTGCAGAAATATGGGTGCACATTCTGTTAAGAACCTTTTCTGATGTATTGATTTTGTATGCATCTTTCTTACTGCTTGCATTTTTATTTATCTTCCTCTAAAATAAAGCATATTTGTATGCAGTTTTCTTCTTCTTTACTTCCTCTTTTATTTATTTATTTATTTATTTATTTATTTATTTATTTATTTATTTATTTATTTATTCAGTTTGTATAGCTGCCCCAATCGACATGCAACTCTGGGTGGCATACATAAAATCCCCAACGTTTAAACTATAGAAACCCTTAAAATTCCTAAAAACACTGAAAAACTACCTCCCACCCACATCAATTAAAAATCTAGTTAAAAACAGTGGTGAGCATCAGCAGGTTCACTCCAGTTCACCAGAACCAGAACCAGAAGTTCTGGCTGGCCCCACACATCCAAGTTTTGAAATAAAGTAGTCCTCATTCAGGTGCAATGCAGGGCTTTTCCCCCTGGCCACACCCACCATACCACACCCACAGTGGAGCCCACCACTGGTTAAAAACTTTTAAAAACATGAGTGAACCTGCTCTAAATGAGCCGGGGGGTGGTGGATTGCTCCCTCTCCACCTCCCTACACCTGCCCTGCCAGCCAGATTTTCAGCTCTTTCCTGAAGGGCATTAGCTCTGTCTGGAGATGCAGTTCAACTGGCCAGAGTGTATACCGAAAAGGCTCTTCTTCTGGTATGTATTTTGCAAAAAACAGTTTGTATTTTTAAAGAGCCCCTCCAGTCCACTCTAGTGGAATGAGTAGATGTCCCTGGGGTGATGTGGTCTCTTAAATATCCTGGCCCACTACCATGTAGGGCTTTAAAGGTAATTACCAGCACCTTAAATTGCACCCAGAGGCACACTGGCAACCAATGCAGCTACCATAGCAGGAGTGAGTCATGGGCATAATGCTCGCACCCCATCACTACATGGGCAGCTGCATTCTGAACCAGCTGCAGCCTCCGAATGGTAATAAAGGACAGCCCCATGTAGAGCACATTACAATAATCCAGTCTGGAGGTGACCATAGCATGTGTGACTGTAAGCAAGGAGTCCTGGTCCAGGAGTAGGCATAATTGGTGAATGACCCCTTTGTATGTTGGGGGAGATAAAAGATTCTTGCTTTGGTGCTTCTAGAGTCCTCCATTGGTATTATTTGGTGTTCTCATAATATTTCTTTGATGATATCTCTCCACGTTCCTCTGGGTCTTTGTTTTCCTCTTTTCCCATATGAAATTCCAAGGCATTCTCTCCACCTGGACAAACCACTTTACTTATTGTCTCTGCATATAGTTTAAGATTAATTCTATTCCAATTATTTCCCTTATAATATCATTCCTGATTCTATCCCTGTATGAATGCATTGTTCAAACATACAAAATCTTAGTTGGGTTTACTTCACATTTTCCCCAGTCAAACACATTTTCAACTTTAGAAACATGTTTCAAAGTAAAAAGGGTTTTATCCCACTATCATTTTTTGGTAAGGAAATGAGCACTAACACAGTTATTTCCACATTTGGATTCAGGAGTCATTTAGGTAAAAGGATGAGTCCTCCAAAGCACTCTGAATTCAGTCAAATCTGTCAAAGCATCACTAATGATACAGGGGCAGGTAAGGAGGTACAGTAATACCTTGGATAACGTTAAGATTTGGTTCCACAAGTCTTAACATTATCCTATTTTTAGCCTTATCCGATGCATGCACCAGATAACGTTAAAATCCTATTCAGGTGGATCAGATAACGTTAACTCCATAGAGATAAGCAACAGAGGCTTCAAGGGAAAGTCAAGGAAACATGCTGGAAACTTAAAGAACTTTAGGAAATAATTGTCTAAAGGGTAAATACATTACAAAAACATGCCAGACCACCCTGACTTTAGGGGAATAAAGTCATACAGCATTTTTAAATTTTTGAAAACTTTATAAAGTGCTGTTTGAAAAGATCTGAACAGAAGCTAGGAAAATGTTTTCGTTTAGAATCAGCCCCCCTACCATGGCTTGCTTTGGGGCTTAGCTGAGGTCCATTGCTGTAATAAAGGAAGTTCCCTCAGGGCTTTTCAGGGTGTGAAAAGCTTAATTGCTTTGTAGGTGAAAGGTTTCAGTGTCTGCTTGTTTTCCATTGACAATGCATGAGGCTTGCAGGGCTACAATCTTGGTTTCAGGCTGTTTTGAATTTAAAGCTGTTAGCTTTTAAAACTGATTCCTGTGCTCATAGCTCCATATGGAAACTGCATGTTTCAAATTGGAGTCAGGACATATTGAAAGAGTCCCCACCCCACCCACCCCCCATGTCTGCTTTGCTTTGCTAAACTAGTCAGACTGGTTTTGCAAGCTTTTGTTATTCAAATCTTGCAAGCTTGAGAGCAGGCAGTCCCCTCCCTTTCTCCCAAGAGAAACTGGTGAGACACAGCCACACCTCAGGGAATTTGAGGCAAACATTAGCCTCAGAAATACTTAGGTTATCTGATGGATCGGATAACGTTAACATAATAGTTAACATAATGTTATCCGATCCAAATGTTTGCCTCAAATTCCCCAACGTTATGCGATTTTAGTGTTATCCGATCCAATCGTTATCCAGTGTTTTACTGTATTCTGTCAACAAAATTGAAATGCTTCATCCCAAACTTACCATATAAGGAAATTGACAAGTAAAACAGTATGGGATTTAAAACAGGGGGATACATTATCATGCTTATTTTTGCACCTAATTACAAGACATACAAGAAATCCATAATTATTCCCAATGTTGTTACAGCTTCCTGTGTCTCCCACACTGAGAAAATTCTGGCTTCTTTTGACAAGTGAAAATAATATAGACTTCTGGGTCAGATTTCTGTTCTTTTGCTCAAAGGATTATGTGTAGAAATAGTGATGGCCCATGGACTAGAGTGGGGGTGGAGAACCTGTGACCTTAAAGTCACATGTGGCCTTCTAGGTCATTATGTGTAGCCATGGTTATGATTTTCTTAAATTATTAAATGCATAGTAGTTAGATTTTTACAAAATACAATAGTGTACATTATTTAGTATATCTAATTAAAGTTTTTTAAGACAGCCTTATTTGATTATAGCTAATCTAATGCAGCCTTCCAACAGGAAAGGGTTCCCCACCTCTCAACTAGAGCAATGAAACACCTTTTGAAATTTGAGATAGGTCTCCAGACCATGAGCAATCTTCAGGTAGGAGAAGTTGGTGTTCTTGCAGTCTATTATAAGCCACTTCTTGTTCTGTACCTGATTCCAGATATTGGTGATCATCATGGCGATGAGCCATGAAGACTGTCCTGCAAATATAATGTCATGGCCTTTCACCTCCCTCCCTCATCACAGCATTACCACTGATCCAGCTCTATGAGTCACTTTCTTTTGGCATGCAAAGTCCACATCAGCCCCAAGCCAGTATTGATGAAGCTGCTGCCCTCTGTCAAGATGGATTCAAGTGGGATTTAATCCACTTGGGGACCATCACCCTTCCCTGCAGACTTTACCAAGGCTGCTAGTCCTCAGGGTTGTTGGGTTAGTTAACCACTGCCTGATGTTTGGCATTGAATCACTAGCAGTATGGTCTACTCTATTACCATAGCAGAATAAACTGGCCAGACTTGCACAAATGGCTACATTTCTAAAATTAACATGTAGTGCAAAATATGCAATATTATACAAAACAAGAGCACAGATACAATCATCCCTTACAGATATTAAGAGTTCTAACCAATGTGTGTTGTTTTATTTAAAAGTATGAATAGAATTGGATTTAAACTTAGGTGACATGGGTAAATTGAACATATACATCCTGTTCATCTTTCTTCTTGTTTCTTGATAATTTTTAGACAGTTTAAATGTCCTCTGGTTAGCTGACTAGATGCAAACACAGCAGTGGTGGAGTGAAAGTAAATAGGAAAGTGATACTAAGGTAGCCTTAACTGATTCCATTTTGCTTCTTTGTGACTGACAGACTATATATGCTAAATAAATATAATAAACATTATTATTGCCAACTGAAAGGATTTTTTTTCATCCTTTAACACTTCAGATCTGACTTGCCCTTCTCTTCTGCAAGAAAGGGCTTTCTGCCAGTCTCTCCACCTTTCAAGTTGAAGTATTATTTAAGTTAAAAGCCCTTCCATAAAGCCAAATAATCAGTTCCGTAGAAAAATAATTAAGGAATACATTTCACCAAATTTTCCCCAGTGTAAAATCAATTCTGGGCCTGAAACCACTTATTCAGGAGCCAAAACATTGCAGCTTCACTAACAAAAATCTCCTGTTACATTCTGTGACTGTGTGAACAACCTGGAAATATATGATAACATATCTTGCAACTGTACTGTAATATTGAGTTACTTCCAAAGTAGGACTTTCAACCCACTAAAATGAAATTCAGGACAGATATTGTTGAAAAGTTTTCTAGATTTCTATATCATATGCCAAATGGGTGTGTATGTATAAGACACAGAGATGGTTATGCTGGATACCTATTTAGAAGTGGGGAAGTTGTATAAGCCACAGCACCTAGAATACAATAGAGATGTAGTAACTGGGAAAACAAGACCTTGCTATCCTTATTATTGGGTGGTGGTAAATAACCTGACTCCCTAAAGGGGCCAATGGCTATGGTTGGATGAGCCCCTTTAGGTGGGGTGATGGTCACCCTCAATGTAGGAAATGCCACTGAAAACCATCATATTGGACCAAACAGAAAATCAATGGAAGAGGAACCACTTCACTATTCTGATTCCCAATGGTCATGGAGGCAGAAGAAGCCATACCAGATGGACTGGCTGTGAAGGCTCATCTGACAATAGCCTCAAGGCTGTGGCAGTCCATTGCAGTCCCAACATCAAATCTTGCATGTCTCAGTTCATACATGCCACAGGATATGGCTCCATGATCACAGTGTGTGGGTCACTTCATGGGAAGCTGGGATCCACCTTAAACAAATTCACGCCAGTGGCATTTCCCCTGAAAATTGCAAGTAGATAAATAGGGACGACTTCGGTGGGAAGGTAAACAGCATTCTGTGCATTCCGATGTCTAGTCATGCCTGCCACATGACCACAGAAATGTCTGCAGAAGCAGATAGTGCTGGCTCTTTGGCTTTGAAACAGAGATGAACACTGAACCCTAGAGTCGGATATGACTGGCTTTCGAGCAAGGGAAACCTTTATCTTTACCTTTATTCAGGAGAAAAATGTATACTCGGTCAAACAGCCACCACTGATGACGCTATCCTGATTATCAAATGGAATCAGAGTAGTCAGTCTTTTTCTCAAGTAACATATGATCATTATGTCCCTTTAGCAAACTAGGAGGAACTCTTAAAAATTGTAGTGTTTTAGCACTTTCCTATCTATTGGTAAACTAAGAGGTTAAGAAGAAGGAATAATCATCTGTGTGCCATACCATAAACCATTCAATGTCAATTGAAAAGGAGGAGGCTGACACAGCATTAGAATGTTGTTTAGAAGGGCAAAGAACCTCAAAAATATTTTTAGAACTGACACAAGAGAGCCTCATTCTGGTTGTCTGGGTCTGCTTGTTGTCTCCATTGCTGTCTGATTTTTCTTGCCTTTTCCCCCTGGAAGCGTCCTGCTGAAGCACTAATGAGTAATTGCCAGCTTTTTTTTTCATCTGAATTCAGTAAAGGCCTTATGACTCCTGGAGACCCAGCCTAGCAGAATCATTTTCAAGATTTAGCTGAAATAAAACCTATTTTCCCTTCCTAAATTCCTGCTCCTAGCCAAGGACACTTATTAATTTGACTTTTCTTGGGAGTCTCTCTCTCTCTCTCTGCATAAGATTTCCTTTCTTTTCTCTGCAGCATCTGGAGTTACACCTATCCCTAGTTTTTCTTCAAAACAGTGTAACAAGATTAGTTAAATATAAAGGTCACCATTGCTCAAAAGCGAGTTGTATTCAACTCTAGGGTGTGGTGCTCATCTGTGTTTATAGCTAAAGAGTCAGTGCTGTTTGCATCTGCAGACATTTCCGTGGCCATGTGGCAAACATGACTAGACATGTAGTGCATGGAATGCTGTTTACCTTCCCACCAAAGTGGAATGTATTTATCTACTTGCATTTTCTTGCTTTCAAGCTGCTAGGTTGGCAGAAACTGAGACAGAGATGGGAGCTCAGTCCATCATGCAGCATTTGGGTCTCAAACTGCTGACCTTCCAACTTTCCAGTCATAAAGTTCAGTGTCTTAACCACTAAGCCACAGCAGTCCGTCAGAAGGAAATTAAGGACAGGTAATTTGTGTTCTTAAATCTATCTTTGGGAAATACTATCTCCAAACAATCGCTCTCCTCTACCCTCAGATATTGCCCAACTGTGCCCTTATCTGGACAGATGGCTTCTAACAACATTGGTCCATGTATTGGTAGACTCAAGATTTGACTAGTGCAGTGCTCTCTATGTGGGGCTGACCTTGTCCCTGATATGAAAATTGTGTTGTGTCCAAAATGCAGCTGCACGGTTGCTATCTAGAGTTAAAAAAATTCAGTCTCATCACTCTGGCTCAGGCCGCACTGGTTCCTCATAGCACACCATATTAGCCAAAAGGTATTCATGTTAACCCAAAATTTCTATTGTATAGCTTTGTGTGAACGTGTTTTAGTGAGCCCTGTCTGTAAGAAGGTGCATTGTTGCCATCGTTCAATGGCACTGCTATCTATGCTGAAAGTCTATCTGGCACTTCTTCCCATTTACGCACACAAGCTTACTGAAGTGAGAGTAGAATTGTAGAGTTAGAGGGAAAATTCACTAGTGATGGGCAACAGGCTTCCTTGAAGAAGCACTAGGAAAGCCATGAGGTAGACAGAGCTGTCTTCCAACAATGTATGTCATTTCCCCTCACCCCTCAGCATTTGATGCCTGAAGTAGCTGTCTTCTCTACCTATGGGTAGAGTCATTTCTGCTGAAGATGTGCTTGATTAACTCCTACTATGCTGGCAAAATACTGTATTCTCTAGTACCACAACAAATTTGGTGGCATAGCAGCCCTGATATGTTGGTAAGACAGTTTTATAAAAGAAAAAGCACTAGCAGAACAACAAGGGGGGAAAATATGTACAATACATTGGAAGAAGCACCCTCATGCAATATCCTAAAAGCCTCCAGACCACACCAACTGATGCAACAGTTTTAGACCAGCCTTGGACATCAATCTAGAACATTCCTTTGTTATTGACTTTAGTGAGAAGGAAAACCTTTTCAAAATTCATATTTGCAACATCTGCCTTGTTAATCTAACCAAGGAAGAGAAAAGGTTGTAATAAAACTCAGTATACAGTCATATAGCAAACCTCCATTAGTGTATAAACTCAACATATGGAGCTCAGCTGATAAGATGGATAACATGGAGTTAGTTCTGTGTATGAGGCATGATGTTGCTGAAATAGGATAATGATTGGGACAAGGCCTCCCTCTTTCATAGCTCTCAACGTTGGGCCCACACCCCACAGGGGGACTTCAGTTTCCAGAAGCCTTACATTGGCTCATCAGTGCTTTGGGGAACTGAAGTCCAAAAACCAAAGGTTGGAAAACACTACTTTAAATATTATAATCAGAAAAGACTAGGCTAAAACTATGGAGAGCAAAAATGACACACCTTGCCAAATGGTTGTACACAGAAGAGTATTTCCCATCCGACCCAGATTCCGGCTGGACCATCTTGAAATCACTTAGTAGATTTTGAAGCAAAGTAGTAAGAGCAAAGTGTAATCAAGTAAAATGTGGCTACTTGGATACAGGATGAATGTTTGTGAATGTGGAGAAATTCAATCAACGCAGCATTTATTTGCATGCAATTTATGTCCCACCACATGTGCAAAAGAACATGTAATAAATGGCTGAGTTAACACTATCAAAGTAGCCCACTTCTGCTCAAAAAGCAATAGCTAAACACACATCTAAACCTGGACCTGCCTCTTCTGAGACTAAAAACTCTACACCCCATTGGATCTCTCCCTAACAGAAAAGCAACATTGACATGCAACAAATAAATATTACTCATATCCACTGCTTTAAAGCTGTCTTAAAATTTTGCTAGTGCCCACTCCCTGTCGCATAAAGTAGAGTTAACCTCCAAGCAATTATAGAGTAAGGCAGGAGGGATATCTAAACAAACAGGACTCAGCATTCAAAGGAGTATGGATATGTGGGTGGCAGGGTGGCAATCACAGCAAAAAAGAAGTGGATGAATAGAAGGGGAAAGTGAATTGTGCATGCATCTGTGTGTGCCTGCCTGCCTGTCTATGCACACTCCTCCCCTCACACATACAATCAAACAGACGCACATATTTGCATTGAAATGGATTCTTCAGTATTTAAGAGAGGCATCCGAACTACTTTTCACTCAAAAGAGGTAAGCAATCTGTGTGGGTTGCCTTTGGAAACACTCATTCCTCAGAGTCAACAGAATAATAATTTTCACCCAATACTGTACTTGGGTGACAGACCAAGTAATGCTCAGAGAAATTCTAAGCTGAAGTGCAATTTCCTCAGCCATTAACGTCTCCGCTCCCATGACTGAAATACATTTCTCTGGAGGGGGGAAATGAAATCCAGCAGAATGGGGAGTGATTTCGTCTGAAATCATTCCTCCCTTCCCACCTTTTTCTTCTCTTTTTAACAAAGTAGCAGAAGAACTAGTTACGATACACAAAGTAACTCTTCTGAGAGCAAGGTTTCAGAGCATGAGTTGATACAAAACAGTCAACAAGCTCTGCCTCCTCAGCATACTCTAAAGCAGGAGTTCTCAACCTTTTCAAGTTGGGGGCCGGGTCATGCTCCCTCAAACAGTTGAGGGGGCCAGACTGGTTGTCCATTTACAGCTCCCATAAACGAGTCCCAGCTGTCGTAAATGCATTTATGACTGCAGACTCATTTATGTCTGTTGTAAATGCATCTACAAAGGCCGTGGACACATTTATGACTGTCATAAATGTGTTTACGATGGCCATAAATGAGTCTGCAGCCAATCCCAGCAGCTGGATTGAGGTCAGGGCTGGATTATTTGATGCTGTGGGCCACATTCAGCCCACAGTCCATAGGTTGAGAACCCCTGCTCTAAAGGCCACTCATCTCCATGGCATCACTAGATATTGAACTCTATTTTCAGCATCATTTCAACATTTGGAGACCATCAGATTCTGCAAAGCTGTGGCAAAACAGTGGTTTACATCTGCTGTCATGCATAGGATGTAACTTTCAATGAAATACTGAAAGTATAATTTTTCCAATATAATTGACCACCCTTAGTTTTGACAAGATAACTAAAGGATGAACCAGCATTTGTATTCTGCATCTTTTATTTATTTATTTATTTATTTTCACACTTCTATGTTGCCCTCCTCATGAATGACTCAGGGCAGCTAACAGCAATAGCAATAGCAATAAAACACTCTGGTGGTTCTCAAGCATTTTGTCCCCATCATGCTGGGTACTCACCTCAGAAGCATGGAAGGCTGAGTCAACCTTGCACTTGTCAAGAGCAAACTCAGTTCTTGAGCAGAGTTTTGGCTGAAGTACTGCCACTTCACCACTGTGCCATGGGGGCTCTTGATCTTGATTTTAAGTCTTTCCTATACAAAATGAACTAGTTAAATGTCAATTAAACCATATGTGAACCTGGAAATAAATTGTCATTGCTATACCTGACTGATTCTGCATGACGCACCATGCATAAAATAGTATGAGAAAGCACACAAGTTTTTTTTCTCCTCTTCCACATTCTCAGTCAGACTCATTCTAAACCTTTAAAAACAGGGAATGAAACACTCTAACACCCTGGTGGCTAACCATGGCACTCCAGCTGTTCTGGAACTTCAATTCCCAGAATCCCAAGTCAGCACTGCTGGTGGTCAGGGCTTCTGGGAACTGAAGTTCCAGAACAGCTGGAGTGCCAATGTTAGCCATCACTGCAGACTAGCACCTGAAAATAGCAATATAAGAAGAGTCCTATTGGATCAAACCAATCTTCTATCCAATCCTCTTTTCTCACACTGGGCAAGCAAATATAAGTGAATAAGTCCAAAATCAGAAGAAGAGTAAAATATCGCCTTCTAACTTGTCTTTCTCAGTAAAAATTATTATAAGGCAACATACTACCCTGTTAGAAGCCATTGGTGTCCTTGTCTTCCCTGACAGAGTCTCAGCTCCTAATTGACAACCATCAGTACATTTTGTGGAAGGAAACTCCATAACAGTCTCAAAACATGGAATCATACAGAAACATCATTGGTCAAAGATGGAAAAATTGTTGGGGCTGTGGTGGTTTCGTGGTTAAGAAACTTGCTTTGTTAGCTGAAAGGCTGGCAAGTTGGCAGTTCAAGACGTGGGTACTGCATGATGGATTGAATGCCTCTCTCTGTCCTATCTCCTGCCAAAATAGCAGATCAAAAGGAAGAAATTGCAAGTAGATAAATAGGGACCACTTCAGTGGGAAAAGATCTTGGGGACATGAAAGAAGCCTCATTCAGGCTTCCCCTGAGTGGAGTTTCTCCAGCAAAAAATCCTTTCAACTCAGAATAATTTCTGACACTAAATTATTATTCTAATGGAAAAATATGTCTTCATTTTCCAGCCATTATATTGGAGACTACTTTTTTTGGTGGATGGATAGATAGCTCAGAAACCAGTGATGGGATGATAAAAATTCTACTACCACGCCATGACGTCACGGACGTCATGGGAATGGTCAATGTCATGACGTCATGACATCATGGGCAGAGCCAACGTCATGACATCATGACGTTGTGGGCAGGGGCAAAAATAAAAAAATAAAATAAAAATAAACACACACACACACACACACACACACACACACACACACACACACACACCTCAACCCACCCACCCAACCAGACAGCTACAACACAAACCCGTAAATAACTTAAATAAGTAAAATAAAGAAATAAATAAAATAAAAATTAAATAAAAATACAACCACCCACCCAAAACACAAATAAATCACCCACCCACCCCAATTACAAAACCCTCACTTACCTTCCTTGGGGCCGATGAACCCCCATGGCCCAGGGCCATCCAGCAAGGTGTGCTGCCCCGACTGCGGCCTCCTCCTCCTACGAAGGCCGCGGCTGCAGGAGCCACCACCTGCAGCCGCCGGCCATGGCCGCCACAGCTGCCGCTGCCTGCAGCCCCTGGCCAGCCACCGAGCTCCCACGGGCACATTGGTGCCTGCCCAGGCCGTCCGCCGCCACCGCGCCCTCCCAGGGACTTGGGCCCGGCAAGCCCCCATGCCCTCGGTAAGCCCGGCGGGGTGCGCCACTGCCGCATCCTCCTCCGCCGGGCACCTGCAGCTTCCTCAGGCCGGTGCCTTTTTGACCCAGCTCCGGCTACAGCCACGGGTGGCCAGGGCCTGCGGGCAGTGGTGGCTCCAGCCCCTGGCCATGGCTGGAGCCGCCACCAGAGCCACCACTGCCCGCAGGCCCTGGCCACCCGTGGCCGCAGCTGGAGCCAGGCCAAAAAGGCATCGGCCTGAGGAAGCTGCAGGTGCCCGGCGGAGGAGGATGGGGCGGTGGCGCGCCCCACCAGGCTTACCCAGGCCATGGGGGCTTGTCGGCCCCAAGCCCCTGGGAGGGCGAGGCAGTGGCGGATGGCCCGGGCAGGCACCAATGTGCCTGTGGGAGCTCGGCAGCCCCAGGGGAGGTGCTCTCCTCTGAGGGCTGCCGCCACTGCTGCCGGAGCCACTCTAAAAAGGGGCAGCTCCAGCTCTGAAATAATTTGTTTTTAAATTGGAGCCAAAATGGCTCCAATTTAGTGTGCATGCACAGAAACTCAATCTGACGCATGTGCAATGCGTCAGATTGAGTTTCTGCGCATGCACACTAAATTGGAGCCATTTTGGCTCCAATTATTTTTTCTTTCTTTCGGTGAGGCGTCCGGAACCAGACGCCTTAAAAATGGGCTACCCTCTCGGAGAACCCTCCGAGATTGTTCCTACTGGTTCCGGGGAACCAGATGGAACCGGGGTAATCCCATCACTGTCAGAAACCTAGGCATTAGCTGCAAAGCCAGAGGTTGTGAATTCATTTCCCCACTGTACATCCCATTAAAGCTAGCCAGTTGGCCAAGCTTCACAAAAGCAGGATGCCTCCAAAAGAAGGGAATGATAAACCACTTCTGAGTACTCTCTACCTAAAAAGTCCTGAAAACGTTTTCCATAAGTCAGAACTGAATTGACGGCACACAAATATTATTAATCTTTTTATTTCTTATTATTATTTATATCTACTTGTAGTTCTGTGATAGGAAAGATCAGTAAGCAGTATAGGAAGTGGTGAAAGAAGTGGTAATAAATGCATGATGGTCACAACTGAACTGATACTGCTCATCAGACTTTCACATAAATGAAACATTTTTATTTTATTTTATTTTGCTGGCTGTACAACTTGTCTAGCACTACAGTAAATCAAACCTTGTGAAGTATTTTAAAAAATGCAAAGTAACCAGGCTTTGAACTACAAGAAGCAAAAGGATTCAAGCTTTGAAGTACAAGGACAGGTACTAGCAAGAGGAACCTTGCTTTAACAGATCATTGAAAGTACAGTACTCTTGCTTTGAAATGCAAGATGGGAAGCATTTCTAACATGATTCGTGATAAAATGGAGTACAAAATATGCTTTTAAAAAACAAAAAAACAAAAGCTGCGCTCAGGGTTTGTCAGCTTTGAAAAGAACAAGAAAAAGTACACAGTCGTAAATGCAGCATGGGGTCTACAAAAGCTTGGCTTAAGTGGGCTTTAAGTTTGGAGATGAAAGCTTTTGACTCAGGTTTCTTCTTCTCCCCATTAACTCATTATGAATCCTTGCTCACTCCAGTTGCTCCAGCTGTACATCATGAGTCTGTATAGCCAGCATTGCCAGGGTGTCATGAAGTGTAAATAATATATGCTTCTCTCAAGATGCAAAGCTATCTAAAGAGTGTAAATGTGATTACTGCAATTATGGATGATGGTGTTTCCCATACAAAAGGCTAAATAACAGGTTGCTGGAAAACTGAAAACATATGCATGCACTGTTTGGAAACAAGCAGGCCTCTTTTTCAAGAAACACATGCAAAGTGGCATGAAAGGCTAGAAACACTCTCATTTTCATAGTTTCACCTCCCCCCCTTCCAGTGGAGAGATGGAAGCCTTTGAGAGGGCTGGGCTGCCAAGAAAATTACTTACTGCCTGTACATTTCCCAGAATGAAATTCCAAGTCAAATTGCCATCATGTAGAGAAAAAAGAATGTCAAGTGAGGTCTAATATTTCACAATGCTAACTATACTTTGGTTGAAGGAATGACATAATAGCAACTTATTTCAATGATACATTTGACATATACATGTGGATCACTCAGAGTTTAGAAAAGTTACTTTTTTTATTACTCCATTGGACTATTACATGGCAGCTGCTTTCTGTAGAATTCTGGTAATCTTTTTTTAGTGTTGAAAAAACCCCACACATTTTGCCATTCTGACTAAAGAATACAATAAAAGGCATGTTATGCAAATAGTGTCTACTTCAGTTTTACCGATGACCAATCTCATTTGATATATCAGTTTACGTGTTCTGGCTACTGTAGCAGAAAAAAATATTTTCCCCAAAACTCTGATCTCACCTCATTTCTTTCAGCCTGGATTAATGAAAATTTCTGGATACAGCATCAGAGGAGAGATACGAACCACCAACGGTAAACTTTCCATCCACTCTGTTCCAGCATCTTTGTAAGGAGATGCTTCCTGGATGTTGACTATGGAGAGAAAAAACTGTAAGGTGGTGTTAACTCCTCTCTTTATGCAAGAGAAAGAGGGCTAGTTCAAATTATTTACTTTTAGGCAAAGTTGAAACAATTCAACTAGAAAGCATTGTATTTGAGTTAACAGAAGGTGAAATACAACTTCTCTTTTTAGTCTCTTGATTCCTTTAAGAGCAACAGATTTATTCTGGCATGAGTTTGATACTCCCTTAGATGTCAGTGCATAGAGAAAGGTGTGAATCTTGAAGCTTTCAATTCTCAGTGCAAAGCAGTGCACTCAGTGAGATTTGTGTGTGTGAGGTCTTTCTCCTCAGAAATCTTGCAACAACAACAAAACCTCATTCAACTTTTGAATATTTCATGGTTATTATCTTGGGGGGGGGGAGCATCAATATGCACAGAATTATTATAATTCTTGTACAAAATGGCATCTTTATGTGCCAGAATCCCTGGAATGGGCACTGACATGCAAAATGTGTGGCAGTTTCTTGGTCAAAACAACACAAGAGTTTTCTTATTTTCACAGGAAGCAGGAGATCCCACTGGTGAAGAAGGATGTCTTGGCAAGTTGTCTTGGCATGGTGACACTTGGAAAATTACCACAAACAGGGATTTTAAAAATATTCTTCACATTCCTAATATGAAAATCTGGGTTGACAGTAACAGCCTAACCTAGGTTATGTGGCTTGTCAATACCGCACATGCGCACAAGATTCCCCAGAATGGGCATTGAGCCATGCCAAATTTGCTGGTTCCTCTCACAAAAGAAGGGACTGCGGTGGCTTAGTGGTTAAGATGTTGCAATTGATAACTGGAAGGCCAGCAGTTCGAGACCCAAATGCTGCTCAATGGAGTGAGCTCTTGTCTCTGCCCCATCTCCAGCCAATCTAGCAGTTTGAAAACAAAAAATTGCAAGTAAATAAATAGGTGCCGATTCAGTGGGAAGGCAAACAGTGTTCCATGCACTCCGGTGTTTAGTCATGCTTGCCACATGTCCACAGAAACATCTGCAGACACAGACAGCGCTGGCTCTTCACTATAAACAGAGATGAGCACTGAACCCTAGAGTTGGATCAGACTGTCTTGCAAGCAAGGGCAGCCTTTACCTTTACCTTCACAAAAGAACAAGTGAAAAACAGGAAGAGCATAAGTGAAACTGGGAATCTGCATTCACAGAAAGGTAAGAAATCTTGCTGTTGCAGGAGGAAGCCTTGGTGAATAGCCTCAACTCTTCTGAGCATTTGTTGAGTACCATTTACACCCTCTATTATGAAAGATTTGAAACCACACAATTAAATCAAGAGCTATTCAAACACACTTTAAGAAACGCTTTAAAAGCACGTGTGCAATCTGTGGCACTCCTCTTAATATCCAGAGGATGTTGGTTTCTGCCTCAGGACACAATCTTGTCTTTGGTTGCACATGGAGAAATGCCTCAACAGAAGGTACACCAGACTAAATGGGCACCATAGAAAATTAAACTTTGTCTTTAAGTGATTATTTTTTATATACTTAGAGCCCTGGTATTGAAGCCCTGGTATTGAAGCCAAAACTGCTGACATAAGTTCAGTCATGACCAGGCTCAAGGCTGATTTGACCTTCCATCCTTCTGAGGTCAGTAAAAAGAGTATCCAAGAAAATGCTAACTAGCTTGTGAACCAGCCAGAGAGAGCACTAAGTGTTATGGAATGGTATGTAAGTGTAAGTACTATTGCTATTAGGAAGAAACCCAGTAAATGTGACCAAATACACTAAGGCCCTGAAATGGAAATTACACTCAAGAGCAAACATATTTGAGTTCTATACAGTACTAGATAAAGGTTCTCAGTCTTGTTGACCATTTTGTGTTCATTCTTTTGTTTAATCTTTCAAAAGTTCAGTTTATTTCACAAGAACTCTGAAACATTAATTTCATTCCTAGATGTGATAAGCAAGATGGAAATATTTTCAGATGCAAATGTGGCTCTGTTTGCTATGCTTATGACTTTTTGCAAATGCAATTTATTTTTACCTTGAAAAACTCTCTCTTTCTGGCACACTGTAAATAGGCCAGGGCTGCTTATAAGAAAATTTAATTAAAACTAATTATTGTGAAGCAATTCCACTTTCTCCTCTGTATTCCACCACTTTCCTTCAGAGTGCTCTGATTTTACATCAGCTTGACAATTAAAGTACCAAACCAGTTACTAAAGCCTTTTATATCTGGTCTTCATTAGTTCATATTAAACGATTCATTGGCTTGATTCTCACTTCACTGACTCTTCTCATAAAATCTAGTTAGCCTTGATGGTGATACCATGTATGAGATGAAATGAATTAATACATCAGTGAAAAACCCTTCCTAAGCCAACTGTTTTTGCACATATTTTATCATTTCTCTGTTTATATATGTAGGATTCTATGTGGGAGACTTATATACTGAGGTATGAGGTCGGAATTAAATATCATTAAGTCAAAAGAAATTCTTTGACATTTTGTTCAGGGTTCATTTGCCAATGTAGCTCTATAGTCAGCAAATCTAAACAGGGAATTCAAGGCCTGTAGATGCGCTTTGTATCAGAGTGATTCTCAGTAATGCAGCACCAATTAAAGGATTCTTCCTCTTTCCATTATAAAACCATATTTAAAGATTGGTTTATAACAAGTCTATTAAATGTGCCTTGCTACCTGTTAAGAGTAACTGTTGGCAGGGTGTCAGGATTTTATTAAATTGAAAGAGGTTTTCCCCCTTCTATTTATTAAAGATCAAGAATATTTAAAGTATAGGGAACAGCCACATGCTGAATACTGGGAACCCAATAAAATCATCTACAAAATAACCTTGTGATACAAGTGACTCAGACTAAATAGTAAGAATTTCAAATAATTATGTAACCTATTGGCAGGTGCTCTGTATACCTGTGCAGCATATATTATTTTGCTGAAACAAAATATTCTATTGCTGAAAGTATTTTGCAAGAGCAATTACATTATTTAGCAATAGCAACTTAGTGATAGCAAAATACCGCCCCATAGTGCTTAGTGCATTATCTGGGCGGTTCACAAGATGATTAGTATTTTGCACCCAACATACTGGGCACTCATTTTACCAACCTTGAAAGGATGGAAGGCTGAGTCAACCTTGATCCCTGTCAGGATTGAACTCACAATGTTTTGGCTGAAGTACAGCAGTTTAACCACTGTGCCATCAGGGCATGTATTTCTTTGAGGAGTTAAGATATGCAGAAACATTCTATGACATCATAACAGATGAGCTATGGCCATCTTAGAAGTGAAAATAAGATTTTAATGGTTGGATTGAAAAATGTACATTTAAGAACTCTATCATTTCCATAATTGTTCATTTCACTTAGCCCTCTATGTGACTTAGGCAAGACTTTAGAACAGGGGTTCTCAACCTCTTTGTGCCACAAGCTGGATCATGTGCCCTCAGACAGCTGAGCAGGCTGGACACATGGTTCCCCGACCGTAAACGCTGCCATAAACTGCAGGAGGCACATTTGCACAGGGTTGGGAGCATTTGTGCAGGTGCAAACATGTTTATGGCTGTCATAAATGTGTCTGCTTCCACTGTTGTTGCTGAGGGCCAGATGATTTGCTGCTGTGGGCCAGGTCCGGCCCACAGGCCATAGGTTGAAAACCGCTGCCTTAGAAATCCCCAAACAATGTTTTTGTTTTATTTGTATCTTTGGTTATACCTTCCCTACATCATTTGCATGTTTTGCTTAATAAGTCAGTCAAGATTTGGGGCAGATGTGTTAAATCCCAGATCCTTGAAATTTGCCAAAGCAAGATGTTCAAATTCTGTGAAATGCTGGCCTTATTTCAATGTGTTTTGCTGACTAGTACACTGTCAGCAGCCAGGAAAAAATGACCATCAATGTATGACAAGTTGTCAACACACAAAATGGAAACTCTCATCTAGACAGGAGGTAAACAGCGTTAAGTCATCTCCTACCTTATCCAGTGTCCACAGAGCTAGTATCTAGTGCAAATCTCCTAAAACTGTAGCCCCAATTAACTTGTTATGGACTGTTTTATCTTTTCATTCCTCTTATGAGCACAACAAACAAAATGGAAATTGCTGGATTTCAGGATCTGATCAATTTTTACTACACCCGATTGGAAGGAACAAGGATAACTGAACACATTTTGTGAATCATGTCTGTGTTTATTGTATCACATTGGTTTTTATCATGTCAACCCTGTGTTTCTTCATTTGTTTTAAACATTCCCTTCCTGCCCTACAAAATTATTTCTCAGGGCAATTTATCCAATGTAGTAAAAACACACCCTGGAGTCTATTCTATTGAGTTTTTAATTTTCAGTAACAATCATCCAAGTAAACTCCATTTAACATATTTCCTTTCTGTTTCCATTTAATATTCCTTAATTTTCAAAATGTTGCCCTTGCCAAAATAATAAGTTTCAATTATGCTGTTTTGCTGTTTGTTTTTGTGGATATTCTTACTATGGGGAATAAGTAAAAATAACCCTTCCCTCAATAAGACACAATTTTAGGATTTTCTCTTTGGATTGTTGTAAGCAAGGGAGACCTTTAGACCTTTTTAATACTGACCAGACCTTTTACATAACAACTGAAGGCTTGATCAGATCAGCATTTGTGTCATGATTTGGTACACTGCAGAGGCTTTTCTTCTTTTGTGTCCTGACTACCAAAATGAAGCCATTTTCTTCACTTTGTCATTGCCCAAACCCAAGTCTTCATTGATGCATGCCTCTGGCAGCAATCAGCAGACCAGTAAATGAGCTGGATTCTGTACCTCTCTACATTCACACAGCATGCTGTTGTGATTTTGCTCTTCATCCACAACATGGCACTTCCGAGTGTAGTGGAGGTAGTGGGGGGGGGGCACATGAAATGGCACCATGGGCTGCATCCAGACTGTAGGCCACTGGACGAGAATCCCTGATTTAGGTACTCCAACCCTCAGACTATTCAGGGTCCTCCAAGTGATAGTATTGGGGAGGTTGAGATCTTCAGTTATTTCCTCCTTTAATATTGTTCCTTATCCAGTGAGCTCCTTCCTCCATCTTCTAATTTGGTTTTGCTATGTTTGTTCTGAGTCTCCACAAAGATTCTGATTACAATTGGACATACACTGGGTGGCAAACTTGCCAGCTAATCTTTCTAACATCGGATCAAACAAAAGAAGTAACAGTAGAGGCAAGCTGAAAACATAATCGCTAAAGCAGGACAATCTGCCCCCCCCCCCCAGAGAGCACATCTTTTTGAACCCTTTGTCAGGGACTTCTATTTCTTTCATGTAGATAGGTACTCTCTAGTTTAGTCCATTCCTAGCATGTGTAATCACTGTTAACAGCCTAAAATTGAGCATTGCAGCTGTGAAAGCTGCCAAGGCTCCTTCTGGTGTTAACTTCCAGTATCATTAAGTGGCTTATAAAATATGTCATTTCAAGATACAGTATTAGAAAATTGAACACTTCCCCACCTCTTCTGCAGAGGAGCAGAGGAAGTAAAACATGTTTTGCTCACATAGACAATCGCTGAATCCACACAGATTAAATTTTAAATTTTATTTGCCTTTCTGTGAAGTGTCAGTTAGAAATGCACTCATTTAACGGTGACTACACACCAGAAAAGGTCCTGTCAAAAATAACTTTTTATCTTTGTGATATGATATGCTGATTCATTTTAGGGGGTTTCTTAACCTGCTACTTTCTGAGAGAGTTAACTTTTTATGAAACTGTTATTGAAATTTTAATGTGACATTGACATTTTGATACATGTTTTGATTAGGCATTTCATTGATGAGCAGTAAGAAAATGACTCAATGCCTTGAAGGAGATAAATTGTATGTTTGTCCTGGAACTACGTTCCTAAGACTTTCAGATCAGGGCTTCAGTGAAAACAGTCTGTGGAAATATACAAACACTCAGGAAATATACAATCCAAGCAGCATTGGGTGGGATGAGTATCTTTGAAAGTTTAGAATGATCTGGCCTGCTGATATTACAGATTTGCTCAAGAGCAAAAAGTTTAATTTAGAAAATCACTAGGACTTTCTTGCGGCCACAGCAAAGAGACTGCTGCAGTGATGGGCCACCACCACCAGAGTCCTGGGGCCTTCCCCAGGCCAGGGCACAAAAGGCCACTACGGCAGCAGGACTCCACTGACCCCGGACTTCCTTGTGGCCAGGGTGAAGAGGCCATTGTGGTGATGGGCAATGGAACTCTCCACCACCACTGGGCTCAAAAAGCTGCTATGGTGGCAGGACTCCGCCCCTGCCCCTGGAATTTCTTGTGGCCAGGGTGAAGAGGCTGCTGCGGCAACAGGTGACAGGACCCTCCACCATTGCCCCGCCCTAGGCCAGGGCACAAAAGGCTGCTACAGCAGCACACGGCAGGACTTTGCCACCACCGCCCTCTGACTTGCCTGCGACTGGAGTGGAGAGGCCATTGTACTATTATATTGTTGTATCATTTTGTATCATGCTATGTGCTTTTGTAGGATGAATATGGTATAATTATTGTCTATATTGTATATTGTATTATTGTGTTTACTGCACAATATTGTGTGAGCTGCCCTGAGTCAGGTTTCCTGATTGGGCAGCATACAAGTATGAGAATTAAATTAAAATTAAATGTCTGTCACTTAAGATATGTGAAATACCCTGCTGAAAGCAAAGCAATGCAGTGTTAAGACAAACAAAACCTAGCCAGAAAATCAAGTAATAGTTTATACTTGCATTAGAGAAACTGGACAAGTCTTGGCAGCAAATTGTGTGCCCAGGAACACAACCAGCACTTTGTAAATGAGTGACAATTTACCACGAAATCTTACACAATTTCCTGTTGTTGTTGTTGTTCAGTCGCAAAGTCGATTCAGATCCTTTGCAACCCCATGGACCCTCCAGGCACCTCTGTCTTCCACCATTCTTCTCAATCCGCCCAACTCTGTGCCCATTGCATCAACAATACCATCTAACCATCTCATTTTCTGCTGCCCCCTTCTTCTTTTCCTTAACCTTTCCCAGCATCAAGAGCTTCTCAAGGGAATCCTCTCTTCTCATTTACTTTAGCTTCATCTTTACTTTTTGACCTTCCAAGGAGCAGTCAGGGTTGATTTCTTCTAAGATCGACTTGTTTGTTCTCCTTGCTGTCCAGGGTACTCTCAAAATTCTCCTCCAACACCACATTTCAAAGGTGTCTATTCTTCTGCGCTCAGCTTTCCTTATGGTCGAACTCTCACAATCATATATTACTACTGGAAATACCATTGCTTTAACTGTGCAGACCTTTGTTTGCAAGGTGATGTCTCTACTTTTAATTATGTTCCCCAGATTTCTCTAGCTTATCTCCCAAGAATTTCCTTTATACAACAATATTCCTTTATACAACTATAAATCATGAACAGGATTCTGACCATTGTAACCAGAAATACATTATTTATGTCTTATGAATTGTATTAGCAGTGCCACAACACTATCTTGATGTCACAACATATTTATTTATTTATTTATTTATTACTCGTATTTGCTACCCCGCTCCAATCGGGCAGGCCTGACTCTGAGCGGCTTACACATCAAAATATAGTCATCTTAAAAACTTAATGTTAAAACTTTTAAAAATACATAAAAACATTAAAATCACACCAGAAATTGAACCGGAGGGTGGCTGTCATTATTTAGATCAGCCACCCTCAACATATACAGCTTAATGTCCATAGAGTTATGGATTTGGAACACCAGATGACTGGGAAAACAGAATCAAAATGCCATCAGCTTCTATCATCTCTAAAACTACCATTTACATTCACAATTGCTTTATTCATTTGATTACAATAATAAAGACAACTTAGCTTTAGATAGCTTCAAAGCCTCACCTGTGGTCAAACTACAGTTAACATCCAAGTTACTGAGATACTATATAACAACATATGCACAGTTAAAAATTTTTAATTAATTGACAGTCACAATTATCATGAAAATTATATACATATATGATTCCCAACCATATGTTGTTAGACTTAGTATTGGAAGATAGCAAATCCCTGTTTAAAAAAGCTAATTATTTACAATCTAAGGTTCAATTACTGCATAATGTGGTATAGTGGATATAGTCATCAGCTGCCGCTGCTGGCGCAACTCGATCCGAGTATACGGTGTTTTTTCCTGCCCCAAGGCACCGGTAGGCCTGGTCTTGGAGGCCAGCAAATTCGGGGATACCTTCATCCTCCGAGGCAAGCAGGAAAAATGCTGCTGGCATAAATTTGATTAAGGTGGATCCCAGCTTGCCAAAAAGTAACCCACACACTATGATCTCAGAGCCATTTCCTGCAGCACATATGAAACATGACATGCAGGATTTAACACCGGGACTGCAATCAACTCCCGCAGCCTTGAGGTTATGGACAAGGTGTGCCTTCACAGTCAGTCCATCTGGCATGGTCTCTTCCACCTCCATGACCACTGGGAATCAGAGTTCTTTCTCCACTCATTTTGCCATTGGGCCCTATATGATGGTTTCCAGTGGCATTTCCTCCACTGAGAAGACATTTCACCCCACCTAAAGGGGTTCATCTGTCTATAGACATTGGCCCCTTTAGGGATTCAGGTTATTTGCCACCACCCAACACTCGATGTTGAGCCGCTGGCTGTATAGTCTACTCCATTACCGTAGTGGGATATAGTTCAATGGGGGTGGGAAAGAAGAAACTGATAAAAACACTCCTTAAATGTCGCACTTACTTTGAAAGCCTTATTAGAGTTGCTGTAAGTCAGTTCTGACTTGACAGCACATAATACACATATGATATTCACTTTGTTGTTGTTCAGTCACACAGTAAAATCTGACCCTTTGTTACCCCATGGACCATCATATGTCAGGCTTCTCTGTCCTCCACCATCCTCCTCAGCCCACTCAGATCTATGCCCCACTGGCGTAGCATGGGTTTCTGCCACCCGGGGCCCAGGCCAAACCCGCCCCCCTTCTAGGCTCACCATCCCTAGGCTCCCCTCTCCCAGGCTCAATCCCCCCCCCCCATGGTCCCCTATTTATCAACTTGCAATTTCTTGCCAATGTTTAAAGCAAAAATGGAGTTAGCTGATGCAGAAGAGATAAAGAAAAGATGGCAAGAGTACACAGAGGAACTATACAAAAAGGACCTTACCAAACAATGTTCAAATTATCGAACAATTGCGCTCATCCCACATGCTAGCAAGGTTATGCTCAAGATAATACAGGATAGACTGCAGCAGCACATGGAGAGAGAATTACCAAGAAGTGTAGGCTGGGTTCCTAAGAGGCAGGGGGACTAGAGACCACATCGCCAACATACGTTGGATAATGGAGAAAACAAAGGAATATCAGAAAGAAGTCTACTTCTGTTTCATTGACTACACCAAGGCCTTTGACTTTGGACCACAACAAAATGTGGCAAGTGATTAAAGAGATGGTAATACCAGAACACCTTATATGCCTCATAAGAAATCTGTACAAGAGTCAAGACATAACAGAGAAGACAGAATATGGCATGATGGAGTGGTTTGGAATAGGAAAAGGAGTAAGACACGGCTGCGTTTTATCACCCTGCTTATTCAATTTATACACAGAGCACATAATGCACAATGCAGGGATGGAAGAATCACAATGTGGGATCAAAATTGCTGGGAGAAACATCAACAATTTGAGATACGCAGATGATACCACCCTAATGGCAGAAAGGAAGACCTAAAGAAGCGGCTGCTTAAGTTGAAAGAAAAGAGCGCAAAAGCTGGCTTGAGACTCAACATCAAGAAAACCAAGATAATGGCAACAGGGCCTATCAGTCCCTGGAAAATAGATGGGGAAGAAGTAGAAGCAGTGACAGATTTTACTTTCTTAGGATTCAAGATCACTGTAGATGGAGATTGCAGCCGTGAAATAAAAAAGCGACTGATTCTTGGAAGACAAGCTATGAGAAACTTGGGGAACATAGTTAAAAACAGAGACATCACCTTGCAAAACAAAATTTGGATAGTCAAAGCAATGGTATTCCCAGTGATAATGTGTGGTTGTGAGAGCTGGACCATTAGGAAAGCTGAGCGCAGAAGAATAGATGCCTTTGAAATGTGGTGTTGGAGGAGAGTTTTGAGAGTCCGCTGGACAGCGAGGAGAACAAATAGGTCAATCTTAGAAGAAATCAACCCTGACTGCTCCTTCGAAGGTCAAATAGTAAAGTTGAAGCTAAAGTACTTCAGACATCAAATGAGAAGAGAGGATTCACTTGAGAAAGCCTTGATGCTGGGAAATTGGAGGGCAAAAGAAGAATGGGGCAGCCAAAAATGAGATGGCTAGATGGTATTGTAGACACAATGGGCACAGAGCTGGGAGGGCGGAGGAGGACGGTGGAGGACAGAAGTGCACGGAGTGCGGTGGTCCATGGTGTGACAAAAGGTTGGAGTCGACTGTGCAACTGAACAACAAAATTTCTTGCCTTCAAACTGCTAGGTTGGCAGGAGCTGGGACAGATGGGAAGGATGGGGGGGTCACGTGCACCCTGTGGTGCTTCAAGGCATGGGGGAGAGGCAGCAGCAGCAGCAGGAGGGGACACAGAGGGTAAATAAATAAATCCTAGGCATTTCGCTTTGTCTGTTGAAAAACAGCCTGAGGAAGCCTTGCCCAGCAACAGATGACTCGCCACCTGTGCCTTTTTCCCATTGGCCGAGGCCACTGGGAGCCCTGCTTATTCCACCCCAACCCTTCGCCCGCCGCCTTTCCTTTCCACGCCACCTCCTTTGATCGCCCTGCAGCCATCCGGCTGGCTCTGCCGCTTGTCCGGGTGGTGGATCAAGGTGAGTGGAAGGGAAAGGAGTCAAGGCTTTGCCGCACCCTGGAAAGCGCCGCTGGGGGCAGCCGACCCCCCTGGCCCCTGCCTTGCTATGCTGCTGCTATGCCCATTGCATTGACAATTCCATCTAGCCACCACATCCTCTGGTGCCCCCTTCTCCTTTTGCCTTTGATCTTTCCTAGCATCAAGGTCTTCTCTAGTGAGTCCTCTCTTCTCATTTGGTGGCCAAAGTACTTGAGCATCTTCAGTATTTGTCCCTCCAATAAGCAGTCAGGATTGATTTCCTTTAGGATCAACTGATTTGCTCTCCTCACAGTCCAGGGGACTCTCAAGAATCTTCTCCAGCACGACAATTCAAAGGCATCTATTCTTCTGCACTCAGTCTTCCTTATGGTCCAGCTTTCACATCCATACATTACTACTGGGAATACCATTGCTATGACTATGCAGACTTTTGTAGGCAGGGTGATGTCTCTCCTCTTTATTATGCTACCTAGGTTTCTCATTGCTTGCCTTTTTTATTTCATGGGTGCAATCACCATCGGCAGTGATCTTGGATCCCAGGAAAGTAAATTCTGTTACTACTTCAATGTCTTCCCCTTCTATTTTCCTGGGAGTGATGGGGCCAGTTGCCATGATCTGGGGAGGGGGATATGTTGAGTTTCAGACCACTTTTTCACTCTCACCCTCATCAAGAGGCTCTTTAGGACTTCTTCACTTTCTGCCATTAGGGTAGTATCATCTGCATATCTCAGGTTGTTGATGTTTCTCCCAGCAATCTTAATTCCATCTTGTGCTTCGTCCACCCCTGCATTGTGCATAATGTATTATGCATACAAGTTAAATAAGGAGTGTGACAATATGTAGCCCTGTCATACTCCTTTTCTTATTCTAAACCAATCAGTATTTCCATATCCTGTCCTAACTGTTGCTTCTTGGCTCACATACAGATTTCTCAGGAGACAGATGAGGTGGTCTGGTATTCCCATCTCTTATTTGCCATAGTTTATTGTGGTCAACACAGTCAAAGGTTTTGGTATAGTCAATGAAACAATAGTAGACTTTTTTCTGGTACTCCCCTGCTTTTTCCATGATCCAGAGAGTGTAGACCAGAATAGATAATGTCATTTGACTGCATATTGCTACATGCTTGCAGTTTTGCAGGGCCAGTGCCCCTAGCTTGATTAATACATTGCTTCTTAGAAGATCAGTTCACATGTAAAATTTTCTGTTAATTCTATGGAGATGAAAGGCTCTTATACATAACTCTGGATTGTCTATTATCAGCAGTTCTCCACTGAGATGGATTATCTCTCCACTTCATTTTCAATTATTTTTATTTCTTCTTTTTTTTGTCTGTAATTTATTTCATTTCTATATCGCTGCATAATGGGTTATTTTAACAAATTCTGCATGCAATGTGTGTGCATTTATTGTGCTCTTTCTACATACATATCTTTATTTTACTTTATATTCACATTTATATGCCACCCCCTTGATTGCTCAACTCTGGGCAGCTCACATAACAGGAAAAACAGTGGCGGGAATCAGCAAATTTGTACCAGTTTCCCAGAACCGGTAGTAGAAATTCTGGCTGGCCCCACCCATCCAAGTTTTGAAATAAAGTAGTCCTAATTTGGGTGCAACACAGGGCTTTCTCCCTGGCCACGCCCACCATACCACTCCCACAATGTGGTAGTAAAAAATTTTGAGCCCACCACTGAGGGAAACATCACAAAATCATCACCAATTCATACAAATCATAAATACATTAGAAAGGGGAGAAAATCATAAAAACATTTTTTTAAAAAAACCCTCATTTAAAAAAAACAACAAAGTCCATATGTTCAATTCAAGAGTCCATACCAACAAAGCAACCCTCTCCATACAAATCATGTCATGCCCTAGGCGCAGCCTGGAGGACGAGTGACAGCAGCCCCTGCCGCTCTTCATCCTCCAGCCGATGGAAGGAGTCGGGGGGAACAACGAGGTCTTTTGGATTCGGTTACCACAGCATCTTTTTTGCTCCCACTGGGCAGGGCCTGGAGGAGAAGTCTTGTGCATCTCTTTGCATTATGCAAGCAGCTTCTCCTTATATAGTGCTTTTTTTTACATTTCTTACCAATATATAGATTTTGTGTGTATATATATACGTACGTATATATATATATACGTACATTTTTTAAGATAATTCTATTCTTGGAAGTACTAATACAGATGAATAATCTGCCTTTAATTCACATGCTGATTTCATGAGTGTGAATTGGGATAAGTTCATATGAGAATGTGAACTCAACAAAATTCATTTCTGCTCTTAGATGGAAACCCAACATCAAAGCGATAACTCCAACTGCACACTGTTTCTTTTTGGAAACATCACAGCTGAGTTTTCTCAGTCAGAGAAGTCTGTTTTGAATACAGAAAGTAGACCACCATTGAAGACTCAGTTCACTAAGGCTTGCTTACAGTGTTCCTCCGAGACTGGTGTATTGCAGATTTCAAAAAGCTGCTTGAAGTCAGGGGGAGGAGCAAAATGCCATTTGGTTCATCAGTGATACACATGAAACAGGATTTTTTTATTCTTTCACTGAACAATGTGGTATAATGATGATTGTATAGAATTTTTTTTTTTAAAAAAAATATATTTCTCCTACCCATTTGCAGATGTCACCAACTTGCACAGGAAGCTGCAGAAAGGCAGTTTACGGTATGGAAATCTCTAGTTTAGCCTGTGCCAAGCAAAAACACTCACTTGGGAGAGATTAAATAAGAGATTTCCACTCAAATTTACTACAAAATAGTACGGGCCCCGAATAGGGGTTGGAAAAGGGTGTGGTTTGGTGTAAAATGGCCCCATGTGGGGATGCTGAAATTTGAGTCATGTCAAACCATTCCAAAAATGGTGGAAAAAAACAGGATGTGTGTAAGTTTAGGCAGCCTACAACAGGGGTGCCCAAACTATGGCCCATGGGCCAGATCCAGCCCATGGCACCATTCTGTCTGGCCCACACCACCCTCACTGCTCCAGGAAGCAGAAGTAAAATATGCCCACGCATGTGCAAAGTGCTGATGTAAATTACTTGTGGTGTCGTAAACACATTTGTGACAGCCACAAGTGCATTTACAGCAGCATTATGCACATGTAGGGGCACATTTTACTTCCAATGGGAGGGACCAAGTGACCAGCCTGTGACCTAAAATTTTTGGACACTCCTGGCCTACAAGTTACTTACAGTGTCATAAAACAAAGAATGGCATTTAACTTTTTGGTAGGAATATTAAATCAGGAAGACCATCAATGTCCTGTTCCATGAAGTGATGGCACACCATATTCACTCTTCTTATTTTCTTCCCCTGGAGTGGTTAAGCCACTGAACTTGATGATCAGCACTTTGAGACTGAGTGCTGCATGATGGCGTGAGCTCCAGTCTCCATCACAGCTCCTGCCCACCCAGCAGCCCACCTGGCAGTTTGAAAGCAAGCAATTGCAAGTGGATGAATAGGAACATCTCAGTCATGTACCTAGTCTTTATATCAGTTCTAGAAGTAAGATACATTTCCTCTTTACCATGGTAGAGACCTTTGTGCATACCCTGGTCTATGTGAAAGATGAATAAGTGCATCTTAGAGCAAATCAAGACTGAACAGGCTCTGGAGGAAACAATGATAACACAGAGGTTCTCCTACTTTGAGCACATTATGAGAAGATAGGATTTTCTGGAAAGTACAATAAAACTGGAAATGATAGAAGGCATCAAGAAAAGAGGAAGACTAAATGTCAGATGGATAGACTCCCTAAAAGAACCATAGGCTTGAGTTTGAAAGAACTGACAAGGCTGTTGATTACAGGACAGATTGGAGATCTCTCATTCACAGGGTCACCATAAATTGAAGACAACTTGATTACATGCAGCAATAACAATACTTGGCCTTGTAGTAAAGCTCTCAGTGTGCAAAATCCCAGTTCCAATCACTTCAAGCTTCAAGTAGGGCTGGGAAAGAGGCCTATCTAAAACCTGGATAGCTCCTGCCACTTGGTGCGGATACTTAACAAGAAGGGCAAAATTTACCCAGTAATATGGCAACTATTGGGTAAATGGTAATTGTGATTCCTGATGGCAATCCTATAAGAAATGCTATGTACAACATATTTTTCCAGAGGTCACTGCAATATACGAGACATGTCTCTGGAGACACCCCACTCATCAAAATGACATTTTACTAGAGAAATAGTATGCTTTAGTTTGTTTCATTTCCAGTATATGCCTAATTACTCTTTGAAGGACCCTAATGATGATTTTGATGACTATCACATGCACTCAGAAGTGACAGTTTGTTCAAAGAAGCTGTTTTTCAGTTACTGGATCATCTGTGGAATGAAAACATCTTATTTCTCTCTTTGGCATCTCTGGCTGTTCTTTTTCCAGAGATCTTTGTCTGGCAGTTTGAGAGAAACAAAAATCCTATCTGATGAGCTGGAACCGTTTGGTGTTATTACAAACCTTGCTTGTGAGACACAAATGCCATGCTCAATGAGAATGGGTGGGAGTGTAGGATGCTCTGCAGCAGCTAAGGGGAAATAATGATGGTAATCATAAATTAATTGTACTTGCACTGGAGGAACTGTGGTCTAAAAAGAAACAGTAGAAAATTATATAAATTCAAGATTTGGGAATATTTTAGAGATCACCAAGCACTCGTTTCTCTTAAATATAAAATGCAGTAACATGATCAAGGGACCATGGTGGCTTAGTGGTTAAGGCACTGAGCTTGATAACTAGAAGATCAGCAGGTCACCAGTTCAAGATCCAAATGCTGCGTGACAGAGTGAACTCTTTTCATCTGTCACAGCTCCAGCCAATCTAGCAATTTGAAAACAAGAAATTGCACGTAGATAAATAGGTATCACTTTGGCGGGAAAGGTAATTGTGTTCCATGCACTATGATGTCTAATTTTGCCTGCCACATGGCCACAGAAATGTCTGCAGATGCAGACAACACTTCTTTTGGGCTATAAATGGAGATGAGCACAGTACTTTAGAACTGGATACGACTGTTGTGATAACTATCATTCATATTTGTCCAAAAATAGCCATTAGAATTATTTTGTGTTTGGGTGAGGAGTGATGAAAAAAGAAGTAATGTTCTAAGATTGCTTGATGTCTCTATGTGAATATCGGCCATCTTGACTGCTATCATTGTTGTTATCAACACTCAGGCAACATTCATGTGTTTTCACTATTCAGACTGCCCTTTGCTATGTAAAGTTTGACATCCATTTCCCTGCTGGCAATACAAGCATGATATTGTCCAGCAATATTGGCCCAGTTTGTGGCATTTTGAATCTTGGATACAGAAGCAGAATATCCCACTTCCATAAACTGGAAGTTTCTTTGAAGAATTGACTTGTCTTTAAAGGGAGAATGATGTGAGTATTACACTAGAGAGCATGCTCTGGCTACTCAGACCTCTCGAAGGTGTACATTTTGCTCTCATCATGATTGACGGAAAGCTTGTGTGAATATATCATCAAACAGAACTAAAGGCTGTAATGCTTTATTAATCTTTCATTATCAATCTAGGACAACTTAGATGTTCTTAAATATATTTACTCTTCATTTAATTAAAACTGAATGGGAATGAAAAGACTCTGTTAAATATGATCGATCATAATGGGAGCAATGTTGATTTGACCTCATTTTTTAGAAAGCATGGAAAGCTGATAAAGGATCATCACATACTGGTTTAGTAATAAATGGATAGTTTCTTCTTGAATCAGCTGGATGGATAGCTCAGTGAGTTAGGTACTTTGCTATTCCTTCTAGAATACATAATTTATCTCACTAAAATCCAGCAATTGGAAGGATTTGCTTTGTCAACATTTAACACAGCCAGAAGAAAAAGTCAGAATGGGAATTGTTGAGGTACTTCTAATTTGAGTGCTAAAGACAGCATGATATTTAGGACAGGCCAGTGATGGGATTACCCCGGTTCCATCCGGTTCCCCAGAACCGGTAGGAACAATCTCGGAGAGTTCTCCGAGAGGGTAGCCCATTTTTAAGGCGTCCGGTTCCGGACGCTTCACCGAAAGAAATTTTTTTTTTATTGGATCAAAAATGGCTCCAATTTAGTGTGCATGCGCAGAAACTCAATCTGATGCATTGCGCAAGGGTCAGATTGAGTTTCTGTGCATGTGCACTAAATTGGAGCCAAATGGCTCCAATTTTAAAAAAATTCTTTCAGAGCTGGACCGCCCCTTTTTAGAGCGGCTCCGGCAGCAGCAGCGGCAGCCCTCAGAGGAGGGCACCTCCCCTGACCGGCCACCGAGCTCCCATGGGCACGTTGGTGCCTGCCCGGGCCGTCCGCCGCCGCCGCGCCCTCCCAGGGACTTGGGCCCAACAAGCCCCCATGCCCTGGGTAAGCCCAGTGGGGAGCGCCACCGCCGCATCCTCCTCCGCCGGGCATCTGCAGCTTCCTTGGGCCGGTGCCTTTTCGGCCCGGCTCTGGCTGTGTCCACGGGCGGCCAGGGCCTGCGGGCAGCGGTTGTGTTGTAGCTGTCTGGGTGGGTGGGTGGGTTGAGATGTGTGTGTGTGTGTGTGTGTGTATGTTTATTTTTATTTTATTTTATTTATTTTTATTTTATTTTTTATTTTTTGGCCCTGCCCACAACGTCATGATGTCATGATATTGGCTCCGCCCATGACATCATGACATCATGACATTGGCCACGCCCATGACGTCCGTGATGTCATGGCATGGTAGTAGAATTTTTGTAATCCCATCACTGGGACAGGCCCATGTCCTCTTTTAGGGAAAACTGAGGAGCTGCTAAAGGATACTTGTTTTTCCAAGGGTGTCCTCCACTTGAAGAACTATGTAGTGCAAGTCTGATTTAAGGATAAATCACAAGGAAATCAGGGGCCTTGGATATTCCATCCATAGTGAGGAACTAAACAGTAGGTACATTGGACCTGTGGTCACAATTTCCATCTTCTGATGGGATATATTGTGATTTTATTTACATTTTTAAAAAAATGTCTAATTTTGCATCTGTAAATACATGTTAGAGCATGTGATTTTGTGCAAATGAGTGCCCATTTTGTCCTCTTTTTTGGAGACATGTGAGCTTCTTTCTGGTGAAGTATAAATGTCCTCCCTAATATCATTAGGAGTTGAAATCCTATTGGTGTTCCAGAGATGAGATTCTGGCAATCCTTGTAGTCTGAGTAAGTATACAGTATTTGCAAATGAAACCTAAAGTTACCTCCCAATGGCCAACTACAAAACAAAGCAGACTCATTTCCCAACTTCACAGGGCCTGAATCACAATGTGGGTAACCCTTCGGTGATATAGCCTACTTTGCCCTCACCCACACCATGAAGCTGACTTTGATGCAACCCTTTTATGAGCTTGAGCTATCCGCAGATAAACATTTACAACAGATTAAAAAATTCCAGATAGGAATCCACTGGAGAGCTATCACAGCCTCTTCACAAGGAATCCCTCAAATTGTGATTTTTCTGAGCATGCTCCTAGTTTTGATGGTGCTTTTTTAATTCGAGTTTTCTCAAGTCTACAGAGAACTGCATGCTAGAGTTCACAAAACAGTGAGACATGTGTAGTGCAGCTATGCCTTAAGCCTGCATTCCATCATTTACCCTGATTTTCTTTCAGATTGATGCACAGTGGGGTGTGTGGAAGGGGGAAGTTAAATCTTTGATAGGGCAGCTGCTAATAAAAAAAATAATGGATATGAGTAGAAGCTCAAGGTAGAGGTGGCAATTGCAGCCAAGATCCATCCAATCTACAGTCCATTAAGAGCAATAGAAGCTTTAGTGGCATTTTAGACCTTAGTCTCTAATAGCAATAAAAACCCCAACAGAACCAATTTGAATTCAATCAGATGTTGTATAGGGAGTTGCAGTACAGCAAGCTGGTTAGCAGTGACATGATTATTGTTTCCTTTCCTCTGATAATACATGTTGCCCTGCTGTACTACAAAGAACAGAGCAATTGTGTTCCAGTGCTATTACAGGTAGGAATAAAAATAACTTGGGAAAAGGAAAGTGGCAAGAGGAGGGAGCTGAGAGAGAAAGTCTATACAAAAGTAATACAATGAGGTGTTCTGAGAACACAACCGGCAGAAGGGAAGGAAGGTTCTATTTGCACCATAGGATTCTTTCTATTCAGGCTGTTCACAACACTTATTTATTGTATGCAGCTTCCATTATACTTCCATCATACTCTAACAAATTAAGAGCCATGTGGTTGTCAACGGTGGCAACAGTGAAAAACCAAATAAAAAGAGGGTGAATGGGCAGGTTGTTCCTATGAACAAATGTTTATCAATATGAAATAGGAGATAGTAGGTTTCTTGAGGAAATGAACACATATTCTAAAATGCTAATCAGCCATTAATAGATGGTAGCTCTTATTAGATATTTAATGTAAGACCAAGTGAAAGTCATCAAGACTAATCTTCACTGTCATTTGCAGTCTTATATAGAATCTTAACTGTGATAAATGGGCTATATAATCAAGCATTGTGCTCACTACAAACTTATGAGGGAAATTCCTATTATCTCCTTGTGAATGTGCAGTAATGGACTGAATGAATTGCATTTGTGTATGTAAATGCAAATATGAAGTAGAAAAAGGAACCACTATTATTTTCTGGGGCAAAAGAGTTCCTTCATAACCCATCTGACATTCATAAGGTTAAAAATATGGTGGCTATTAGAATTAAGGGAACAGATAATCAAAAGTAATATAGTAGACTAATCTGCTCAAAGCAAAGAAGAAAATGAATGCTGACAGTTAAAACCTAGAATAAATCTCTCTCTAGCACCAGAAGGAGGGCCTTCTCCATGTCAGCCCCGGCCCTTTGGAACCTCCTGCCAACTGAGTTACGCCTACAGACAAAGCTACTGCCCTTTCGGAAGGGCCTAAAAACCTGGCTGGCAGGGCAGGTCTGGGGCTCCAGTAATATGGGGTCCTACGTTGGGTGCCTGGTCTGATGGGATAGCCACCCCTCTCTCCCTCTTTTAAACTTTTTTAAACTTTTAAACTTTTTAAACCTTTTAAATCTTTGAGGGGTTTTTTTGTAAATATATAGTTTAATTTTTTAAAGTTGATTTGGTTTCTGGGTTTGTGGGGTACTGGTTTAAGTGGGATTTTTTTTAAGTTTTGAAATGTTTTGTGTATTATGCTAGTTTGTATCTGTATATTTTGTGTTATATATTGTAGCTGTATATTTTGTGTTCATTTGTATTGTTGTTAGCTGCCCAGAGTTGCTTAGGCAAGTGGGGCGGCATAAAAATCGAACAATTAAATTAAATTAAATCCAAAGATCTCCCTAGACACTCCAACCACTAAGATGCAGAGGAGGGCTCAGATGACATCATCACATAATATACACATATCCTTTCAGCTGCTCAGTAATATTTTTCACAGTACAGTATGGCAAAGATAATTTTATCTCTGCTTAGATAACCATTCTGTTTTCTGGAATATTCTTTTTTTTTTTTTTTTGCTCTCACATCAATTTACTAAACTATGAGCATGTCTAGACTAGTACTTAGCACACTCTTTCAAGCTCTCAAGGGTCAGTCTGGGTAAGGTGTATCTATACTTCTTTTATAACCTCCATTAGGGAACCAACTTTTTAAAATTAATCAAAATTACAACCAAACAACATGTATTATCAGAGGAAAGGAAATACCATACCCTGAATCCTTAAGATACTGTATAACATAGGCAGCAGCCTTCAAAGGTTGCTTTCTCTGTCAACATCAATCATGCTGAAAGGAATAATGAACCCCATCAGCACAATAGATGTTTTCATTATACACTTTCCCTACCACTCTACATGGAGCAGGAAAATGTTTCATTTTCTCACATAGTGAAGTGGTTTGTCATCTAATGTAATTTAGCCCCTTCCCTGTCCTCTAGCAACTCATCAATCAGAAGCCCAAGTAAGCACACCTGCTGATCTGGGAATTGAATTCCAAGAACACCTGGGGTATCAAAGTTGGCCACTCCTGTATTAGAGGCAAGCTGGTGAAGCTCTACTGAGGACAGATCTCAGTAGCCATACTTAGCATTTTTGAAAACGTCCATGGAGGTACCAGAGTAAACTTTGGTGTTCTCCAGTCTATGCATGGTAGTTACTTATCCTGACTGGTCTGTTCACCTGATCTAGTGGTTGAACATGACTCAAGTCCAACATTTTCTTGACTAAATTTATTCATGAAGGAAAACATCTGAATAAAGGCTGAAACAGTGATGGCACAGATGGCAATAAAGGCAAACCAGCAAGTCAAGAAATGAAAACAAAATTACAGCATTTGTACAAATCTTGGAGCACCATATATGTGCTGTTTCTGCAGACTATATATTAACAGGCAGTTATTGGATGGTTTCAGCTAAGTGCACTGGAGATACATAAAAGGATTACATCTTATGGCAACCCTAGTAGGGTTTTTTAAACATATGAGATATTTAGCATTGTCCAGTGAGTGTCCATGCCTAAGAAGGAATTTTAACCCGGGTCTAATGAGTCCTAGTCTGACACACTAAACTAGTTTCTGCCAAATCATACATACCCAACCTCACTCCAGGCAATGCCCCAACATGATTCTATGGGTCTGAAGTGCTCCTTTTGGTTAAAAGAGGAGATTAAATACTGAACTACTTGTGGTCATTAGCAGAGCACTGGCTTTTTTCCAAGAGAGGTGCTGTTAAGTTAACCTCTGTGTCCTGGACTGAATCCAAATAGGTAATTAAGTTCTTTCTACCTAAAATTCCCTATTGTAAGTTTAAAATGAAGTTATTCTTCCCACATGTGTTTGGAAAATAAAGAGCTTCTGCTCATTTTGCAAACTGCTGACCAAGCAATCTGTTTTATTTTCAACAAGTAGAGAACTTCTCACTTCTTCATCCTAAAGCAAATGCCAAAGTTTTATTTTATTATGTTATGCATGTATGTATCTTTGAAACTGTGGTGGCTCAGGTGGTTAAGAAGCTGAACTCACTGACTCAATAGTCAGAGTTTGATTCCTGGGTACTTCATGACAGAGTGAGCTGCTGTCTCTGTCCCAGCTCCTGTCAGCCTTGCAGTTCAAAAGCAAGAAATTGCAAGTAGATACATGGGGACCACTTAAGCGGGAAGGTAAACAGTGTTCCATGCACTCCGGTGTTGAGGCATGTCTGTCACATGTCCACAAAAACATCTGCAGACGCAGACAGTGCTGGCTCTTTGGCTATAAGCAGAGATGAGCATTGAACCCTAGAGTCAGATATGACTGGCTTTTGAGCAAGGGTGACCTTTACCTATGTATCTTTCCTATTTTGGAACACTCCAAAGTAGGGGCATCTTCTTTTGCAGCTGCTTTTTCTTACAAAGATACACAAGGCTTTTCCTGTGAGAGATTTGATGGGAAACTTGTGGGATTCTGTGAATGTTTCATGGTCTTTTTGCTATATTCCCTACTTAGAATGTCTTATTTCCTGCACAGGATTTGCCCTGCACAGTATTAAGCTGCACATACCAAGATATAAAAAAACAGGAGAGATGCAGGTGTGGTGGTGGGTAAATGAGGCAAATTCAAACCACAAAAACAATGTCCCATTTGAGAGGAAAGCAAGGAAATCTTGCAAACGTAGGTGAAAGACTCAGCAGTTAGTGTCAGCATGGTGAGACAGAATCACTATGAATGCGAAAAAGTTTCAAGTACTTGTCACATCCCTATTTTAAAGAAACAAATATACCTTCATATTTTGAACACTGCTGAATAAAATGGTGCTTACAGAAAATTTAATTCTGAAAATCTCCAGGCTTTGCATTGCATGGGTTGATTCTGATTAATAACTGTAATTTTCTTTCTGCAGAGCAGAGTCTGGCTACCTGTTGTGGATGAGTACAGTTTTAAAAAATGCTGCTCAATATTCACCATGGAACTTATTTAAATAGCCCCTCACTACCACAGCAAACAATTCATGCTGGTCTATCTCATGTTCATTTCAAACACACTCCCTGCCAAGTCTCATATGTGGCCAGATCCTTTAGTCTCTAGGTCCTAAATGAAACCACAAATACAATTTATTCATGTGCATTTCTCCAGGCTATTTGTTATCAAGCAGTACTCTCCATCTCCAGGTCCCCTGGATCTTCAGAAACAATCTATAAAACTATTGCTTGTTTGAAATGTTGCTCTACAACTGTGATTCTCCACCACAATGATGCAGAGATAGTTCTTCAGGTACCTATGTATTTACACTGTGGGAGGAGGTTCAAGAGGCATGTTTTGCTAGGTAATGTTTAAACTATCAAGTGATAATGTGTCGTCCACAAGTCCTGACCAAGGTAGTTCACAAATATTAAAATACATTTCCTTGGGAAAAGAAAAAAAATCTTTGAAAGAACACTGAAACATACAAACAGCATGAAAGCAATAGGGAAAGTAAGCAGGGCTGGATTTTCCTATAGGCTAACTAGGCTTCAGCCTAGGGCCTCAAGATCAAGAGGGGGCTATATATTGATATATATCACAGTAATGATGTATTTTATTATCTCTCATGTAATTTACAAACATAAAAATGGGAGGTGAAAGGGCCACATAAGTAGAAGAGCCTAGGTCCTCTTTTCATGTAAATCCGGCTCTGAAAGTAAGGTAGTCTTAGTGCTAGAGTGAAAATTGGCAGGAATTAACTTACACATACAGTACAACACCAAAATCAATAAACCAGAGGGAATATTATCCTGCATTGCTATACTTCCACTTGATGCCATAGTTGCCTGGTTTAAAGTCTAAAGGTAGTACTGTTGTACCGTGCTTAAAGAGCATAATGTGTTCCACAGGATTGCTCTTTAAGCGAAACACCATTGTAAATGACCAATTGTGGGGGGGATTGCGAACTCTGATTTATTTTTTAAGCTAGTTTTTGGTCTTTAAGCGAGGCGCTCTTTATGCGAGGTTTGACTGTATGTCTTCTGCTAGAATGTGTTTCTGGACTAACAAAGGGAAATGTCTGGCAGACTTTTCCTTAGGAATTGGTTGTATAAGAGGGAGTTCTTAAAATTGCATTGTTTCTGCCTTTTTTGTTTTTAAATGTGCCTTTAGTGTTGCCTTTATTCACAATTTTAATATTATATTAGTTTAACCCTTTTTTAAGTTTTATAATATTTTTTGCTTTTATATTATTTTTTAATGATGAAATGTCACATTGAGTCTTTTTAGTGAAGAAAGGCAGGGTAAAAAAATTTCAAATAAATAAAGAGCAGCAATTATAGAGTGATCTCTTTTTTCCAGTCTTTTGAGTAATAAGTAAGAATAATAATTCTTGTTCATTTTGGTCTTATTGCATTTTATATGCTAGTTTAGTTAGATTAGTATTATCTAAAGATGGAAGTTAATGAGGATAGAATAGCAGGAAAACATGTTGGTGTCAAAGCCTGGGGTGTGAGTGCCTGACAGGTAACTGGCCATACAGTAATCAAATCTCAGTCCAGAGCCCATGTCAAGCCAGAGATTCAGGATTAGTCTGGATGACAAAAGCATAGTCCAAATGAGCCAAAAGGCAGGTGACAAGGAAAAGAGATAGAGCAGATAACCCTTGGGATCTGGAACAAGGCAAGAGCAAGATTCAAGGATCCAGACAAGGGAAAACAACAGCCCATGGGAACCAGGTACTCAGCAGAAGTCTTCAGAAGCAGGATTCAAGAAGCATTCTAGAAACCATGCAAGCAATTTAGAAATCAAACAACTACAAGTCTGCTGTTGCATCTAGGTCAGACTTTGAACTACCAAAATAAAGCCCCCTTTGGTGAATTCATTCTGCGATGGCTCATAGTGGAAAAGCTAGCCTTATTAGCTGGAAGGCCGGCAAGTTGGCAGTTTGAGACCTGGGTACTCTGTCCCTGTTCCTGCCAACCTAGCAGTTCAAAAGTAAGAGATTGCAAGTAGATAAATAGGGATCACTTCAGTGGGAAAAGATCTTGGGGACATGAAAGAAGACTTATTAAGGTATCCCCTGAGCAGAGTTTCTCCAGCAAAAATCCTTTCAACCCAGAATAATTTCTGACACCAAATTATTATTATTCTATAGTTCCTTGCACCCAATCTAGTGTGAGCTGAGATAGCTTGGGGAGGAAGGGTTGGTTCTTATATAGTAACCCACACAGGACCTCCAGGTGGGGTCTATGAAGTTCTGGAACCTTCAAAGGGATCTCAGGTGGTGTTTAGAGTTGCAGCATGGTGAGGGTCTAGTCCTGCAGGATGTAAAGCAGCTGCAAATACTGGCAGCTGGGCCTTCTTAATTTAATACTCTGTTCAGTTTCTGTGAAAGTCCAACTCAGAGTCTGAAATATCTTTGCCAATGTTCACTAATCTCATTACCAAGTCCAGGGTTTGGAAATAATTTGTTATAAGTAATGTAACTACGTGTAATAAGTACTTTGGAGGAGGGGGGGATATAATGAAGACAGAATAAAGTTGCATTTCATTCAAAATGTGGTAATTTATGATGACATTATTTTAATAGTAATTAGTAATACAGGCAATATTTTCTGGCTGCTTTTAAAGTACACTTCTGTTTGAGAAGCATGTTAACAGGATTTTTAAAAGGCTTGTGCTAATTTTTTTATTGATCCTATGGATCTTTTAAATAAACAATGGAAATTAATAGAAAATAACACTATCAGACAAAATATATTACTTTTGAACATTATGCTGATTAGCAACACTGTTATAAGTAATGTAAATTAATTGATTCTGTGAAGTAACTGTGCTCTGGTTATGCCTTTTTGTTTTATTGATACAGGAAGTAAACAATGCTTTCAAAATTTGCAGCAGTTCTCTCAGTGGGTATATATTTGGTGCTAACTGAAGACTTTATGGCAAATTGGGGGTACAACTGGAGAAGTATCAGAAGGACTGCATAAACTGTTCAAACTGCTGACTAGAGACATCTTTTTCATAGATAAATCACTACTGATTGATTGTTGCCATGGGGATTTAAGAGTTTCTGGATACAGATCCATTTCCAGATTCTCTTGATTTGGAAAATCTAAGCAGAGAAAGGGTCAGAATCTCTCACCATCTCATCTAAGGAAACAGTGATAAAGGTGTCTGTGTTCTAAGAGAACAAAAAGAAAGCTGCTGTTCTGAGCCAAAGAAGCACAAATGCAGACATTTGATCCCCATTGGACATCTTAAGAACCTTAACTGTGTTCTCAGAGATGTGATGCAGAAACAGTAGACTTGGCCATCAGAGAGTTTAAACTGTGCCTCCACCAAGGCACATCTGTCCTCATAAATAGAAAAATTATAAAACACCACAAAGCCTTCAGTGACTTCCTTCCAAAGGAAACCAAGCTCGGATTAGAACTATATAGAGCTTGGAGAAAAATTACATTTCTGGACTACAAATCTCACAGTCCTTCAGCCAATGTGGTCATTATATAAAGTCCAAAAATATACTTTAACACCCCTGGAATTTCCCTCAACTTGAGGGAAGTAACAATACCTTGTTTCACAAATAATCTCCATGGAAATGTAGGACTGACTTCTTTTTTGCTCAGGGGAAACAAGAGAAAGAGGGAGAGATAGACATTTGAAATTTAAAGTCCAATTTATTCACAAGTGAGAGAATTCTGGTAGTCAAGCACAACATAGTTTTCTCCCTTTTTTCTGTTTTCACTCCCTGCGTCTCCCAATGGCTCCTTGTTGACTCTTATTTTCAGGATGATGGATTCCACACTGAACTTGAAAAAGCCACTGTAGATTTTTAAAGCGGCTGCTATTTATCCTATGCATACATTCCAACATTTATCTGGTGTGAAAGCAGAAATCTATCAGGATCCATTTGGCTACATTTTGTTCAGAAACTTTAGCTGGAGGGGTTGCAATTCGGGGAGGGGGGGGACTGACACTGTTCTTTACACTACCCTAAGTTATTTTCACTTTAATGTATTCATAGAGTGAGAGGGGGGTCACAGTTTGCATCAGATGAAAAATCATTTTGTATATAATGTGTGATAAACTCTCTTCCATGGTTAGGCACTAAAAGTGAAACAAAGGAACATAAGTGCTGTTATTACATGGTGTTTTTCTTCTACATTACTTTTCTTTCAGATTGTGGTTGGCAGCCCAAATGTAACATCAGAAAATGTAATGGCTAATCCCCTTTCTTATCCCACAAATGTTGTACTTCTAGAATCTTCTGGTCTCAGGCCCCATTATCAGAGAGCTAATTCATACAGTTGTGCTGGTGGGAGCTGTTTTGTTCTCAAGCCTGTGATAGCCTTCACACTCCTCAGTTAAAATACTATGCCTGGTTAGTGAATATCACATTTGGCGTCATGGCACATGTACACATCCATTATGGTTCAAAACTCCTATTAGGGCTTGACTGGCACCAATGTCATCTCATTTTGTGGCGAGTAAAAACATAGTCATTCAAGAATTTCTTTGGGAATTGAGGTACTAGGCTGTGAAGGCATCCTTATTGATTTCCATGAATATATATAGTTTTTAATATTTAAAATGTTTAATTATTATTATTATTTTGAAAAATACTGAATTGTTTTGTATGGTTTTTATTGCAGTACTGGGGTACACAGAAAGAGCCTCCTTGAAAATTGTGGTATTTTTGAACCACATTTGGGTGTACCCTGTTAATGGCAACCTTGTGTTGCCAGCTAATCTTTCTTGCACTGAGTCAGGTGAAAGGAACTGTAGAATGAACTCACCAAAAGGTGGCTTCATTTTTACAGTTTCACATGAAACTGGATGAATTCCCCAGAAGTAGCATTCATGTTCATAGAATTAGACTTCCAGCCTGGAATGGAGACCTAGTGCTTGAAGGGTTAGACCCTTACCTGCTGCAGCTGCTAGGCCTCACTTGAGCGCCCTAGGAAATGTTCTGGATCTTCATAGGCTCCACCTGGAGACTCTGTGTGACTTAGCTATATAGGAATCAGCCCTTCTCCTAGACGCTGTCTCAACAACAAAAGTCACTAGATTTGTGTTTGTTTGGCTCCTGAGTTATCATTGGTTACTACTCCTGAAAATCTTTTGTCATACTCCTGATTCATGTCTTTGAAGGTTTCCTGCCTTGTTCCTGATGACTTTCTGCCCCATTCCTGGTCCTATGGACTGTTGTCATACCTTGCCGGCAACTTTTCTCCTTAAATTCCCTATTTCAGCTCCCTTAGTAACTTGACGTACATGTTGCTTGGACTATGTCCTGTTGTCCAGACCAACCCTGCATCTCTGTATATCTCAGGTTTTAATTTGCACTTGGATTTTGGACTGTGATGCAGTTACTGTTTGGTTTGTTCCATGGTTGTTCTGGTGCCTGTCTTATTTGGCAGCTACCCACATCCTAGACACTCATTTTGCTGCTGAGACTTGTGTTGACCTTCCTGTAGATTGCTATTCTTGGGATTGCTGATGTCACTTTCTTCTCACACATCTCTCTTGTCTCTCCAAGGAGGAGATATTTTGCTTTTGTCCTCTAGAAATGTAAGTGTCAGCTATAGCATCTGTCATCTCCAGGTTACTTAGCTAGAAGTGAGGTTTGCATTGTCTTTCCTATCCCAAGTGTATGTCTCTAATGAACACTAGTGTTTCTATCTTTTTATTTTCTTTTTTAGAAAGAAGTGTGAATGCTATTCCCTAACAAAGATGGAAGTGTGCTCAGATATTTTGATATGAATTCTATGAACATCTTATGTTTCGGTTGGGTGGTCTGGCAGCATTTGCGATGTAACAAAAATCATGTAATTTTGATGAGTGTCACCACAAAACTAAAGCACCCACAAAAATAATGGTTACATTGACTGAAAGCTCATTTCAGCAACTTTTAGAAATGTAAAGAGCCATTGGCCAAAAATACAAAGTGATGATATCATTGCTTCCGAAAGTTGCCTTGAAAATATGTAATCTTTGCTGGGGTGGTCAGTTTCTGGTGCCCAAGTGACCAAACCACACAAATTATTCAGGTGACCCAAAGTGCATTTGAAATAGGAAATTATAACCTTTGTGGTGACACTATTATTTTTGAAATTGGACTTCCCGGGAGGGGGACTATGAAGTGTTTTACAAAGAAACCACTCAAATAAGGTCACAAAAATAAAAGGGGAAACCATGTTAGAACTGAATATGACAACTTCCCGAGGTGGATACAGTTTGAATGCAACATGTGAAGAAGAATGATGCTAAAGCAGGAATCAACAACAAAGAAAAACCTGATTTTGTAGAAATGATATTTTTGAGGGGGAGGGGATTGGTGGTGAGCCTGCGACCAAACCAATCAAAGTGTGATTGATAGAGGACATAATAACCTTTCTTGTTATACAGTTTTATAAAATTTGGATCGGACTTCAGAAACATTTTCTATGAAGGTTTAAAACAAAAACAAAAAATAGTTTCTTTCTAACCTTCTTTCCTTCAAAAAAAAGCATCTCTCCACACCAGAATAGATACGTTGTTGTGAGAATGGATACACTGTAGCAAGTTTCTCCTTTGAAGTCATAACCATTTTCCCTTATTGAAGAACTGCTTTCAAGGAATCATGAAGGAAAAACTCTTTTACTTTGCGGTTTGACTATTGAAATGTGTATAGCGGGGAGAGTCGGGGAGAATGGAAATTAAAGGTTAAAAGCATCTTTATTGAAAATTAAAATATAAGAAAATAATAAACACAAATGAAATTGGGATTTCTGGTTTTGGGTTAACACAACGTAGCAGTTCAAAAGAAAGAAATTTCAGGAAGATAAATAGGGGCCACTTTGGTGGGAAGGTAAACAGCATTCCATGCCTGCCACATGTCCACAGAAATGTCTCCAGACACAGACAGCACTGGCTCTTTGGCTATAAACAAATATGAGCACTGAAACTTAGAATCAGATATGACTGGCTTTCGATCAAGGGTGATTTTTACCTTAGCTCAGAAAACCTTAAATTTTATCAACATTTTATGAAAACCTTAATTTATATGAACATATTGTCTTTATTTTTCCCCATTGGAAACATCACCCTTAACTAATGAATGAAATAAAAGAAATAAATGAACTAATGAGCATAATTCAACACATCAAATTCACACACTAAATCCTTTACAGTAGTGTCCTTAAACTCTACCTGCCACTTTTTTTTCAAGTCTCAAAGGGATGAAATCCATAACTTAATATTGCTCTACTATTGCTGTGTATGTACCCTCCGACAAACAGAACTACAGAGAGAGGCAGAATCTAACTCAGTGTTCCAAAATCAGGAGAGAATGCAGCAGTACAACAAGGAAGATCTGTCTGGACCCTTTTACAGGGTCTTTAGTGGAAAGCTGCAGGACTGTTGCACCTATGGATGCTTACATGCATTAACTACAGATATAAGTAACTCATAAAAGAGCAATATTTCTTTCTGATTGACCACTAACTTTCATGGAATAAATGAAGTGTTTATCTTGCCCTTGCATCTGCATATGTGACCTACTTGCAGTAAAACAATGCCTCTTTTGCTTCTTCCCACACATAGATTCTCAAATTACACTGTGAGACTTGTTTACAAAAAGTACGCATCCAGGCATTGTTCCCAGGTTTTGCCTCTAATCTGTATTTTACCTATAGAATGAATAGTTTCAAAACACCTCCTGTTGGTTTGGTTGGCATTTGTTCCTCCAATATTGTATTACGTTGGAAATGATAAGCAAGACGCCAAAATGTACCTGCCAACATGACACACAAAGCCAATAAGATTCATTACTTGAGACTGTAATGACAATTTTTTTCTTACATTTTGTCGTGTGTATCTGGTACACTGATACTGCAGCTCTTATAAAAGTGCTGCTTTGAGTCTCATTACCCATTGCTTTTATTGCTTGATATCCAAACTATTACAGTCTGAACTGGACTGCATAACAGATTAAAACTGCAATTTTAAAACTTGTTACTTCAGAGTAGTCTCACTGATTTCAATATGTTTATGTAAGCTAGCATACTTTGTTTATGTGCTTTACATTTATGTTGTGTAGTAAAAACCCATATTCTTTGGCTAATAAATATTGGAGTACACTAGGCTTGAAGATGTGCAAATGTGTTTGTGATCCAAATGTCTTTATTGCCTTTCTCAGAAAATTATAAACCCACCATCAAGACTTAATATCCCATCTAATCACATTTTAATTCATTTTAATTATATATGTACTCTAAACAGGTCTCAGTTCAGCATTTCCATTCTGGGTGGTATTGCAAAGCTTGGATAATTGATACAATAATTTTAAATTTAAAAGGCAGTTAACATTTTCTAAGACTATAATAAACCTTGAAAAACTTCTTCAAGAAGATGCTGGTTGGTGAACAACTAACTACTAGTTAAGAATTCATTGGCTTTTGCATAGAGGTTTTTTATGAGCAGCCAAATTTCTAAGGCATTTTACTTGGACACCCTATTAATTATTGTGGAGAGGAGATGAACAAAGTATGTTCCTTCAGAAGTTGTTATGAGTGCACCCCCCATCATCCCCTACCTTTGGATTATATATATATATATATATATATATATACAATACTATCTACAATACTATCTAGCCATCTCATTTTTGGCCGCCTCCTTCTTCTTTTGCCCTCCACCTTTCCCAGCATCAAGGCTTTTTCAAGTGAATCTTCTCTTCTCATTTGGTGTCCAAAGTACTTTAGCTTCATCTTTACTATTTGAAGATACATAAATTACTCACATCCAGACCACAAGAATTAATAGAGTGACCAAGTAAAAATATATACATCAGTTTGTTGCTTTTTTTATTTATATCTCAATTTTCCCTCAGGGATCTCAATACACTGTACAGTATGTCACTTTCCTCTCCTCCTAATTTCATTCTCTCAACAAATCCATGAAGTAGGTTATGTTGAGAGAGACAGAGGTAGATTAGCCCAGTAAGATTCATGGTCCAATAAGGATGGGTTGCTCTAATGGACATGCCTTGAATTGAAATGAATCAGGCTGATTTAGACAGATCTAACAGTTGTCTGAACTGATTGAGTTCTATTGAAGCAGAACAAATTCCAAACTGAACATTCCTGAAGATTAATTAGCCATCTGGATTTTGAACACTACAGGAACACAAACCCTACTCAACTGTTACTCATGACATTGGAAAGGGCTTTCATCATTGTGAAGAGTTGGAGTGCCTCCACATCTCCAATCCACCCATAAATAAGACAGATCTTGGCATGGTGAATGTGAAACTCTGCAGAGACACTTGTTGTGTGTATCCTCCCACATCCCTACTACTCATTTCACCTTTGTGTTTCCAGGCATAATAGCTACACGACAGGACATCTCAAAAAGAAGAAGCCCTAATATGTGTCAACCTAAGCTCTCCATAAAAAGAACACCACCAGCTTGGGTAGATGGGGTAGATAGACGAAAGAAAGTAGCTTTGTCATTTTTGCATGTTAGGCACAGTTAAAATTTATATTATTATTTTTTATACAGACCTTTGCAGATTAAATAATGGCTGGATTGATTTTATAGCTAGCTGTATAGCTCAGTAGTTCAGATATCTGGCTGCAGAGCCAAAGGTTAGGAGTTCATTTTCCCACTGTGACTGCACCTCCTAGAGGACAAGATAGCATCTCTAGTCTTTGGCAAGCTGCACAGTCCCAGGGTGTCCCCAGAAGAATGTGTCACCATAAGTAAGAATCGACTTGACAAAATGCAATTGCTATTATATTAATTGATCTTGGACTGCTTTTTGTTTATATCACTTTACTGTATGATGTTAGATTATGTGCAGACATCTGCAATGTGTAATTTTGCATTTGCATAATTGTAATTATTTTTGTGATGTTAGATCTGTGATTTTTAAATGTCTGTTTTTAGATATTTATACCTAGACTTAACAGGGCCTTCTAATGTACTGTATAAGAGAGTGCTTACACTATGGGTTTGTATATGAGTTGCAGTAACAAACAGATACTTTAAATCAGGGGTGGCCAGCCTTTTTATGCCATGGGCCTGACCACGCCCTCAGGAAACAGAAGTGGGCATATTTACAGCTATCATAAATGTACCCACTTTCACGTTTATAACAACTATGGGCACATTTGTCCATACATGGGTGCGTTTTACAGCTGATGTAAATGTGTCCACTTCTGGGTGTGGTGGAGTGGCAACAGGCCAGATGGGATGGTGTCACAGGCCAGGGGTGGCCTGTGGGCCATAGGTTGGGAACCCCTGGTGTAAATGGTTAGCTACCCTGACTGATCATGAGGTAATGTAAGGTAGAAACCAAATTGAGAACTGCAACAATATGAAGGCACTGAACTTGTGCTGGACCTATCCCTACTTCAAATAATAATTGTCCACAAAATCTAGGGGGAGAAGTGCATCCTTTTTTGTATATCCCCAGACTATAAACTCTGCCCTTCACTGAAATCTCTTGCCCTTATTCTGCTGAAACATGGCAGTTTAATCCTTTCAGAAGCAGCAACTGTAAATTTCTGCACATTTCATCCAATTATAAGAAGAAATAATAATATTGCTGGCTGTTTTTTTAAAAGGTAGGTAGGATGAACTGCAACTGTTTTTCTGAAAAGTTGCAAACAGGATATCTTGCTATCAAACTACTAGTTCTGCAAATGTTGTGTTCTAAGAGAGTTATAGCCATGTGTTACTTTTTCCACTGATAATGGTAGAAAGAGTTGGACTTCCCAAATGAAATTTGGTTTGCACTTAAGCTGAAGCAGGTGGCCTCTGAACCAGTTCACGCTGAATTTTAAAGTGCTTTCCAATTCAAAGAATTGGAGTCAATTCTAACCCTGTGGCCAGTGCATCTAGCCAATTTCTATGAAGCCAAGTCATTCATCTGTGCCATTTGCTTCCGTTTAGTTTTCTCTAAGTAAGTCTGGCCAGGTTAGCCTGCTATCGTAACAGAGTAGACCATACTCCAGCAACTCAATGCTGATCATCAGAAGGTAGTTAACTAACCTGACAACCTTGAAGATTAATGGCTATGGGAGGCAAAATCCACACACCCCTACAAACAACCTAAATGTGAATTGCATAGAGTTGCATCCATAGCTTCTGCTCTAATCAAGGGAAAAGCATCATCCCAAATTTTCAGAATAAAACACTGAATACTGCCTGTGGACTTTCGTTGTGGATGGTGATGGAAAGTTTGCACAGGCATTCAAGCAAGTGAAGTTACACCTGTTCTCTTCAATAAAATGGATACACAGGTCAAGTCTAACTGCCCTGCTTAGTTCCAGTTAGAGATGGTCAATAGCTGCAGTATGTAACAGAAAGATCACTCATGTCTGACCACAGGTACCAGTTTAAAGTTCTCTCAGGGATTCTCATTGGTTATACTCTTTTGGTCATGCTTACTTTGCTGCTACTGAGTTTGTAATTTTTTGTAATGACACTGAGCCAAATCAATAATAAATATTAATAGTTAGACAAAAAGTATTATCTAGTGGTAGGCAGCCAAAAATTTACTACCACACTGTGGGCGAAGCCAACGTCATGATGTCATGGGTGGAGCCAACGTCATGACATCATGGATGGAGCCAATTTCATGACATCATGGGTGGAGCCAACGTAAAAAACCCATAAAAATAAGTACACATAAAAATACAAATTAAATAGACATAAAAATACACATAAAACACATAAAATATACACTAAAATAAATACACATTAAATAGACATAAAAACACATACATACAAATTAAATACACATAAAACACATAAAAATGTACATTAAAAATAAATACACATTCAATACACATTAAAATACACTCCCACAACCAAAGAGGACAGCAAGGAGGACAGCAAGGAGGCCGTGCATGCGCACCAAGCACTATAGGCACACACGCGCACCAAGCAATTGCCATGCATGCGCAGTGGGGGAACTGGCGAAAAGGTAAGCTCCCAAGGTGGTTTCCCCCAAAAAACTGCTACTGTTTCTCAGGGACACTAGGAAAAGTTACTACTGGTTCTGGCGAACTGGTGCGAACCTGTTGTTGCCCATTACTGGTATTATCCTGATCCCCATTACAGTTATTGATACCAGGCCAAAAAGCATATCCTGATATATGATATTCACAGATGCCTTTTTGTTCACTGCCACATCGTATAGTCAAAAGGTGTTTTTAATGAGGCTAGAACTAAAATTGTCTGTTTGGCCAGGTTATCCTGCTATGGTAATAGAGTAGACTATACTGCCCGCAATTTAATGCAGAGTGTCAGGTGGTGGTTAACTAACCTGACAATCCTAAAAACTAATGGCCCTGGGTGGTGAAGTCCCCAGGGAAGGGCGATGATCCCTAAATGGATTAAATCCCACTTGAATCCATCTTGATGGAGGGCAGCAGTTTCATCAATGCTGGCCTAGGGCCAATGAGGACTTTGCATGACAAAAGAGCTCAGGACCAGAAAGTGATTTGTGAAACTGGATCAGTGGCTTGGGGGTTGTGCTGCAATGCAAATGGCAAATGAAAAGCCACTGCATTATATTCTCAGGACATTCTTCATAGCTGATCACCATGATGATCACCTATATTCAGATTTGGATGTTGCAGAAGAAGAAGATCTGAAAATGCTACTTGGCTGCTCTGTCTTACTAGTGTTCTTCAAGATGACTATTGTTATCAGAGGCGTAGCTACCACCGTATCTGCCGTATCAATTATACAGGGGCCACGGGCCACGGGGGCCCCCAACGTGCTTAAGCAAAACAAATCTTTACCCTTCCTAAGGGCCCCCAAACAAATTTTTATACGGGCCCCCGCCAAGGCACGCTACTCTTCTGATTGTTATGTTACTGTTTTAATCCACCAACCTCCTCTTCTTCAAATACAGTATCCATTCCAAATATTTTCTATCATTGTGGCAAAAGTCTTCCTGTCCTTAACTCCTCAGAACTGTTCTTCCAAAGACATTCCAAACCAGTTTCTCAGGTTCTTCAACCATGAGGTCTGTCTATGTCCAGGGCCTCTCTTGCATAATGAGTTGAAGTATTTATTTATTATTTAGACTTATATCACTGACCCCTCACCATGGCAACTCAGGGTGGCTTACAGTCAACAAAAACAACAATCACAGTACAAAATTGAGTTGCAACATTACAACTAAAATCAGTACACCTAAACAGCTAAAATACACCTTATTAAAACATCCTTAGACTGTTAAACTACAGTCCCCAAATGGTGAGTTATTTAGAGTAGTCATATGAGCCAGCGGGGAAAGGGGGCTGCTCCCATTGTGGCACCCCACACCCGCTGGGCCAGCCAGGTCTTCAGACCTTTCTTGAATGCTGGCAATTCTGATTGGAGGCGGGGGTCAGTCGACAGGAGTTTCCAAAGGGCCAGAACAGCCACTGAAAAGGCCCTCTGTCTGGTGCTAGAGAGGTGAGCCATACTTCTAAAGTAGTCTATACTTTATGTTGTTCCTCATGATATGCCCAAGGTATTGGAGCTTTCTTTGTACAATGGCCTTAAACAGTTCTTGTTCTTTATCCACCCGTTGCAACTCTTCTACATTTGTCACACAGTCAACCCATTATATCCTTAGCAGCTATTGGTAGATCAATGTTTCAAAAGCTTTGGTTTTCTTTTCAGATGCTTTGGTCAGTGTCCAATCTTCATCTCCATATAGCAACACTAGGGACACATAACATCTCACCATTTGGATCTTTGTAGTGAGAGTTAAATCTCTACTACATTACAAATGTTATATTTTTTTCCCCGACGGTTGATCTTGCTTTTTCTAATCTTATTCTAATCACCAACTGGAGTTTTGCAATGAAGTCCTGTCCACAAGAACATCGTTGTCAGGATCCTTTGGAAGATTTACACTTGCATACATGGCATTGAGTAAATTACACTGGAGAACTGCCACTGATTAAAAAGTAGCCACATACTCAGGGGAAAGTGTCACTGCCTAACATCCAGCAATAACTCACACAAAACAAAAACAATTAGAACAACACTTTTTTAAAAAGAAATCATCAGTAATTTTTCTGAAACAATTATTCAACATTTTAAAACTTTTTTGGAAATCTTAACATAATCTATGCCACTTTTTTACCATAGGAGGGAAATATCATTAAAATATTTGTCAAGTTGGTCATGATGGGTCAATAAAATATTTAGATTATCTTGCAATTAAAATTATTTAAACAGCCAGGGGAAGCCAATATAAACTAATAGTGTCCTATTTTCTTAGAGCTATTTCATGTTCATATTAATATGAGGATTATATACAATGTAAAGCTTTAAATCCTCTCAAGTTTGCTCTCATCTAGCTAAGAAAGTGAAGGAATAAATGTATTTTTAAGTGTAGACAGCATTTCTGTACTCAAAGGCTGATGTTAGCCATTGTATTAATTCACAATAGTTCTATAAATCTTGCCATGATTGATAAATCAATCATGCTTAATACTATTAAGCTTCCTTAATGCAAGCAGTACAAAATATGCATAAAAGAGGGAAAATAGAAACATTGTTATTAGCATAACTACAAGCACAGCAAAGGAGTGAGTGAAAAGAAGAAAATAGGTCATGTAGCACATACTAGTAACATTGCTTTCATTTTCCAAAATAATGATTTTTCAAAACCAGAAAATCATTGTAGTTTTTTCAATCATCCAGTTTGGGGTTTCACAAGCAAAGCATATACATACTGAACTTATAACTGCATACACAGATAGGATCTCTCTAATGTACAGTTCAGAAATTATGTATCTTGAATCAACTTCACAGGTTTCTAAGCTCATTTCAAAATAGTAGTTTGGTCTACAGAGCCCTAAATGATTGAGGACCAGAGTACACTAGTACCTCGGATAACGTTAGGATTTGGTTCCATAAGTCACAACGTTATCTGGTTTTAACATTGTGCAATGCATTGATTGCAGAATTTTTTTTAAAAAAGGCCTGTTCCCTTTCTGAAGAGGAAAGGAAATGGGGTGATCTCGTTTGCCTAGCAAGCCAGGGTTATGTGTGTTTCTGAACAGAAGCTAGGCAAACTTTTCCTAGCTTTTGTTCGGAAAAACTCCATCAGGCTTGCTAAGGGACTTAGCAATCCAGGCCAGGGGGGGGGCTTCTTAAGAGAGGCTTGGGACCCTTTCCCCAGCCACTCTTAAGAAGCGCCCCCCCGGGCCCTGCCTGGATAGTTAAGCCCCTTAGCAAGCCAGGCCGGGGGAGGGGGAGGCTGATTCTGAACAGAAGCTAGGAAAACTTTTTCCTAGCTTCTGTTCAGAAAACCTCCGTCTGGCTTGCTAAAGGACTTAGTAATGGGGGTGTGGAGGCTTTTACATTTTCTTACATTGTTTTCAGAAATGTTATTTGGGATTTGTTGGAACAAGTTCTTATAATCTGTTCTGAGAACCTTGGGGTCTCAGGAGATCTGATTCTGCAGGAACGTTATAGTTGAGGGTTGGGGTAAAGTGAGAAAATGGGAAGTTGGGTCATGTGGTAAAGTGAGAAAATGGGGAGTTGGGTCATGTGGTAAAGTGAGAAAATGGGGAGTTGGGTCATGTGGTGAAGGGATGAGATGGAGGAGAGTTCAAAAAAAGCTTGAAAGAAAAACGACTGTAACAGAATGTTGGAAAGTCTATCACCTCAAATTGCTTATGTTATGTTCAAGTCTTGAAAATAAAGAATGACTGTCTCATGTTCTCATCACTAGGATTGTCTATTTGGTTACAGTCTATTAGATTCCAGCCACACACCACTAGAGCATTAAAAACACACAACTCTATCCTTCAGTAAAACTCACTTCTTTTCTTTAGGAGCAAAGTGGGTTTAGGAGCAGATAAATAAATTAGGACATAAGAGCTTCTGACAAATCAGTTGGGGCTGACAAAGAGGGACACATGACCATCTTTGTCAACAACTACTGATTTGTCTGAACTCCTATGCCCCAATGTATCTATCTGCCCCAGAACCCATTCTTGGCTTCTAAAGGAAATAAATGTTTTATATGGATTGCTTTTATTTTAAAGGTAAATAATATAAACTGGATCCAATGCAAAAACAGTAGTAGTAGTAGTAGTAGTAGTAGTAGTAGTAGTAGTAGTAGTAGTAGTAGTAGTAGTAGTAGTAGTAGTAGTAGTAGTAGTGGTGGTGGTGGTGGTGGTGGTGGTGGTGGTGGTGGTGGTGGTGGTGGTGGTGGTGGTGGTGGTGGTGGTAGGATTGCTTTTATTTTAAAGGTAAATAATATAAACTGGATCCAATGCAAAAACAGTAGTGGTGGTGGTGGTGGTGGTGGTGGTGGTGGTGGTGGTGGTGGTGGTGGTGGTGGTAGTGGTAGTAGTAGTAGTAGTAGTAGTAGTAGTAGTAGTAGATGATTTGTTTAAGGTGGATCCCAGCTTGCCATGAAGTGACCCACACACTATGATCACGGAGCCATCTCCTATAACACACATGAAATGAGACATGCAGGATTTAACACAGGGAATGCAATGGACTGCCCATGACATTTTTCCTGCTTCATGGGAAAAAATGCATTCTGGATACAAGTTGCAGTTGACAAAAAGTAGTGGTGGTGGAGGTGGTGGAGGAGAAGGAGAAGGAGAAGGAGAAGGAGAAGGAGAAGGAGAAGGAGAAGGAGAAGGAGAAGGATTTTTGTCAAAAGGACCACTAATACTCTGACAGCACCTGTGCTGGGCTGTAGTAATTTAGGCAGCAGTTTGCACACTTAGGGCATGCAGATGTAAGTTAAGGTTGAGATGGATATAAATGAGGCAACAGATAAAGTAAGGAATTGTAGAGGATTGATTCCAGGAGCAACTGGGAGCTGTCCCTCTGAGTGTGTATCCAAAACTATTTTTTCCTTGTTTTGCATTTAGAATTTAAAACTTTAATCTGTTTGAACTGATACATTTTATTAACCTTCTTGGCCTCTGGAAATTGCATTGGGGAATGAAATACTATTCATACAGATTTTGTAGAAGGCATCTTCAAAATCTATTCTGCATTGAACCGTAAGGAGGATGAGTCCTTTTCCTATTTCAAGGACAACGTAGATTAGGACCTTAATTACCAGAGTGGGGAGAGCTCACTAAAGTTTCTATCTGAGAACTTTTATGAGATATTTTTTCTGTATGCCCTGCTGTGCAGTATCTGTCATTATCAAGAGAGGTGGGAATTTGATATTTCAAAGACTTCCCCGTGAGAATTCACTTGGAATCCCCCAGACTTCAGTCTGGGAGTGGAGAGCACAAATAGCAAACATAAAGAGAAGTTTCCCCACTCCATTCCATTCCATGTGTTGGAGTTTTGAAGAAGGAGAGTGCTGCACTGCTTTCTGGCAATATAACAAGTCTGCCTGGAAGTAGCTGTACTGGTCCTTGGGTAAGGTAGTTTTGTGAGAAGAATCCTGTATAGTTCCTAATGACTAGGTTGGAGAGGTAAATTTTCAGGAGACATTTGAAGAAAGATAAGTACTGTAATGTCACAGAGTCCTTCAGGTAACATGATGGATTTTTTCCCCATAGTAGCCAAATTAGTCTGTGTTTCAGGCATATCAGAGAATAGACAAAACAAAACAAAAATGCTGTAGCACTTTACAGACTAACTGTTATATTTCAATGTGAGCTTTTGTGGATCAAGTCCACTTCATCAGACCTTCATTCAGTTATCATAGAATGGATACCACTTGAAATTTTTATTTATTTATTCATATTTATCCACCGCCCTCCTCACCGAGGTGATTCAGGGCGGTTTACAAGTCATAAGAAACACCACAATAAAAACATAAACATTTCCTAAAACCTCAAATTTAAAACTTTTAAAGATTAAAAATCTAAAAAGTTTAAAAGATCACAAAATTGCGACATCTTACTGACCACTAGGAAGGCCAGCAACCAGATGGGAAAACCAGTTCAGGGCAAAGTTCCCAAGACCCTGGATGAGAATGGCATGGTATCGGAAACAGTGGAAGATGATGCTTTCATCCTTCACGTCAACCTGATGTGTAAAAGCAAGTAAGTAAAGAGGTAATGTGGGACCACATGAAATTGTGTTGTGGGTAGCATCTGGCCCCCAGGTCTTAGGTTGAGAACCCATGCGTTAGGCTCTGTCTCATGTAGAGAGCAAGTGAGGCTTTGCTGTAGGGCACAAAGATTTAGAGCCAACCAAAATCTAGAATCTACTAATGAGTGTTGGGAAAATGAATGACAACACTCTTGTCCATGTTCTCTTTCTCCATACCATATTCTCCTCTTCTTTCCCCCCATGAATTTTGTATGAGGACTCAAGGCACAGTAGTTAAACTGCAGCACTGCAGCCAAAACTCTGCCCACAATTTGAGGTTGATCCTGATGGTGCTCAAGGTCAATTCATCCTTCCATCCTTCTGAGCTCTGTAACACGAGCGCCAGTTTTTTAAGCAGTGTGGGACAGTAGAAAAGTGTAATTGCTATTGCCATAGCCCCTTCACTGCCAAAAAACAGAAAGATTATGAAATGTTGTCACTTGTCCTAGGTGTCAGTGTTATTTATTAGCTTTTAGATATGATCCAAAATATAGCCCTCTATCCTCTTTGCTGCAGGAAGTTGCCTTGAAGCTGTGATTAGGATATTGCTTTAGATTCAACAGTACAGCAGATGTGTGAACATCTGCTTACCAACAGCAGCCAAAATGGTACCAAAGGATCTGTCTGCCTATCTTCCTGGCATCAAGTCAAAATGAATGTACACATGTCTCCTGAGTGGCTTTTATATTGGACTCTGAATCTTTTACTCAATAGCAGTCCAAAAGGTGTTTGCAAAGCAGCCCCAAATACTTTTCAATGCAAACGTTAGCAAGGGAAAACAGACTTCTCACAGTACCATCTTAAACATTTTATTCTCAGATGTGAATAGATATTTGTTTTTCTTAAACAGGTGAAAGAAATCTTCAGAGACTACTAATCTTTACTGTGTACATTTCATGGTGGATCTTTCATTATGTGGATGTATAGCCTAGGCTAGATACTGTATAGAGAAATGCTACAGAAATGTTTCATTTACTTTAAATATTTCAAGGTAGGCTAGAAGCTGTTGATGTAGATGGTGTATTTTTCTGTCTGCCTAATTTCTAGTCAGATTGTTCTACAAAATCTTGCTTTCTGACAGTATCTCACAACCACTAGTTATCAATAGAATGTCAGGACATGTCATTATCAGTATTCAGTGAAGGGATTGCTAAACTATTGAGGCAGTTGAAATATGATTCTTTATGGTGTTTGATGAATGTTATGTTTAAAGGCTGAAAAAGCAAAAAGTTGTTCTCTGCACTGAATTTTTTTAATAGCTATGTAGAGACAGAATTGTAATAAGTATTATAAAGCACGAATTGCTAATTGCAGTGCAACACACTTCTACTGCACAACTTGGTGATTCAACTGCTGTTTATTTCACTCATTCAGTCTGAAGGTTCTGCTTGTTCTGGAGCTGTTCCTAATATTTGAGCCATGCTTCTTCCTTTAGAAGCCTGCATGATCACTGAAATCTGTTGGGAAGGCCCTCTTCTATGTACCATGTTTGAGAATAGTTCATTATGTGGAGAGTTCAGGGAGGGCTTTCTATGCTGTAGCAACCCAACCATAGTATGCTGTCCCCTTGGAGGCTCAGTTGATGCCAATATTGGCATAATTTCAGCACCAAGTCAAAACATATTTACTAGACCTTTGGGGGTTGAGGCCTGCAGGCCTACACAGGTTTTAGTGTAATGATTTTAATATTTCAGTGTTCAATTTTGTGTTCTTCCTCTTCACAAGCCGTATCCATTCTGAATATAGGCTATCATCATGGTGATAGTCTTCCTGTTCTTAACTCCTCAGAAAGGTTCTTCTAAGGACATTCCACATCAGTCTCTCAAGTACTTTAGTCATGAAGAAAACCATGCTCTATTTCCTATCTTGCTCTAAATGGCACGATGGTGCTGGTAGCTCTGTCCCTACTATTTCCTTGTTACTTCTGCCTGGGGGTAGGGTCAGGGGGGCTCTGACACTGACATGGCACATGTACCAACACTTTCATGTTGAGCCAGGTAATCTTATGAAAGCAGGAAATGAGTGGAGATGAATGCCCGAGAGTTAAAGCCACTTTATACACAAAACCCAAACTTTCCTCTTCTCAGTTTTACCACCCTGAGATTTGTCTCCCCTGTGGAGACCTGGAGAAGCAGAACAATTCCCAAAGACTCCAACTAGCAACCTGACAACCCTAGCAGCTATGGCCATTGGGGGGGCGGGGAGAGAAAGGATGTCAAAAGCAGGACATTTTGAGAGCTCCCTTTCTCCCATCTTAGAAGTATAGAAACTTTCTACCTCAAGGAGTAGTCGTGGCTGAAAATAAGGACAGTATTTCTCAACTTTGTCTTTTCATTTCTTTCTTATTTAGTACCCCTATCAGTTTCATACATAGGCACCCTGACTACCTCCTGGCTTTCACACAATCTTCATTCTGAGAGCCAAGTCATTTTTCTTTGTAACTATTCCATTCACTACCATGGAACTGCTGCTGAGCACATAGCTGTTCAGTGAACACAACCAATTAACTTCTCCCTTTTGTGTGAGAAAAGACCCCAACCCCCATTCCCTTTCTATAGCAGGGTTAGCCAAAGTACATATTAACTAATTTAAATGAAGCTTTGGTCTGTCCTTATTCTTGAGCAATGGAAGGCTAATACTGAGCCATTTTGTAGCGCACTGTCTACTTTTTATTTGGTAGTATTTTTGTTGCTGCACAAAGGTAGCAACATGGCCATAAATATTCAAAGCTGTGGAGGTGAGAACATTCAGTGGCTACCTCTTCAGTTATTGCTTTTTCAAAATCCCACAAGAGTCCCTCGTTCAGAATAAGGGGTCGTTACTTCACTTGTGCCAGTACCAATCCATCCAAGCTGAACCACCTTGGCATGAACTCAGGAATGAAAGCCAGCCTCTCGAGAAAAAGAAAAGCTATTGTTCTTCAAACCAATAAGCGGGTATTTGTCATTGAAAAGAATCTCTCTAGCACATTCTTCTGCTCGGATAGAATCGCCAGCTTTTCAAACGGTCAGCTCAAGGTTATAGAATTGTACGCCTAGGAGAAAGGACCCATTCACAGAGCTGAAATGCATCCAAAGTCAATTAATCTAATGCAATTACATTTTAAAATTCTTATCCATATATTGTCTCCTTGCTGTCCTACCTTCCATTTAATTTTTGTGTATTAAGTGTGGGTGATCTCCAGACAATCATTAATTTCAGTGACCTACTCTTATGACCAGATTTAGGGTAGTGCCTTCTAGTTGTTGTTATATGCCGTCAAGTTACCTCTAACATATGGTCACCCTATGAAAGAGTGATTCCCCAAAATGTCCTGTCTTCCATTATCCTGCTCAGCTGTTGTAAACTCAAGGCTGTGGGCAGGAATTCTCAAACTATGGTCCACAGTGCAAAATAATCCACCCCCAAACCTCACTCCAACCGCCCAGCTGCTGCCGTTGCTGGGATCGGCCGTGGACTCATATATGGCCTTCATAAACATGTTTGCAACAGCTATAAATGAGTCTGCGGCTACCGTAAATGGATTTACAACAGCTGTGGATGCTTTTATGGTAGCATTTACAGAGGGAAACCACTAGTCCAGCCTGACCAGCTGTCTGAGGGGGCGTGGTCCAGCCCATGTCTGAAAATGGTTGAGAACCCCTACTTTAGGTAGTCCATTATTTTCATTTTTGGTCCTTTTTTCCTGCTACCTTCAATATTTTCTTCATAATTATTGTCTGTTCTGGAGAATTTTGCCTTCTCATGAATTTGTTCTCAAAGTAGGACAGCCTCAGGTTCATCAGTTTTGCCTCTAAAGTTCATTCAAGGTTGATTTGCTCTTGGATCCATTTGTTTGCCTTTTGGGCAGTTCGGGATAACTTAACTTCAGCACCATATTTCAAACAAATATTTTTCCCCCTCTGTCAGTTTTCTTCCTTGTCCAGCTACAGAGACAGAGTGATCAGGAGTACAAATATTTGGATGATCTTAGTCTTTATCTCCAGAGATACATCCTTACACCTGATGGATTATTCTAACTCCTCCATTGCTGTCCTTTGATTCTGTTTCTTGTTGATTTTTTCACTGCAATTTCCTAAACCTTCAATAATGTCATTTTCCTCATTGCAAACAATGAAACTGTGCAATCATGATTTTCATCATCTTAATATTCAATTGCAGTCCTGCTTTGACACTTTCTTTTTTCATTTCCATCAGAAGTCATTTCAAGTCCACCCATTCCCAGGTGGGATCAGAACTCATTGGCTAAGCATAAAGGCATCTGCAGGTGAATTGTGCTTGCCTAATGTCAGAGCTACCAAAAGCTAAGTACATCATGGACTGGGGAGACAGCTTATGAGTCCATATACCTATCTTGATTTTAGAGTTACCCAATAGTCCTAAATTGCCTCATAAACCCATCAAATTTTGGTTCATTTATTTCAGGGGTGGCCAAACTTTTGGGGCCATTGGCCAGTCACGTGGTTGAGTGGGCTGGTCACATGGTTCCTCCCACTGGAAGCAGAAGTTAAATGTGCCTGTGCATGTGCAAAATGTTGTCATAAATGCACCCAGAGCTGCTGTAAATGCATTTATGACAGTCGTGGGTCATTTATGGCAGTATTTTGCGCATGCATGTTTAACATCCACTTCCAGGAGTAGCAAGGGAGGTGTGGGCCATACTTTGGGAACCCTTGATTTGGAACCCCTGATTTATTTATTTAGATCAACCACTAGAAGACTCATCATAGGGAAAATCATTTAGTGTCTCAGCTTTGACCATTCTGCCTTGGGAGACTCAAGATAGGGTACAGCTTCTTTCACTTTCAACAACCCCTACCACATTAGTGTGAGGGAGTTTGGCGCATGGATTATGTAGCATGCACCATCCAGGATGAAGTTACATAATACACTTGAGTATTGCTGGGCAATAATCCATTTTACCATCAAAAACAATTATCTCCGAATTCCAAAATGACATTCAGAAATGGTTTACCTTTCCTTTCTTCTGGCAATACCCTGGGACTGTGCAGCCTACCCAAAGCTACACAGACTGTCTATCCTCCTGGGGAGCATCAGTGTGTGTGTGTGGGGGGGAGGAATTCCAGTCTATGGCTCAGATAACTAACTCGTTGAGCTATCCAGCCAGCATAGACCTCTGTACTATGAGGTCTATCAACAGTGGCAGTGTTAGAAGAGAGAAGATAGAGACTCTTTTTAAAATTCACATGCACACTAACCATACTATTGCAATCTAGGTTCCAATCTCAAATTCCAACCTAAATGTAATAGAGAAAAGAGACTGAGATTAGCTGTTGAATAGGATATGAGGTGTCATCTATTTGTATACTAAACTCATACTAAGCTCAGACATATTCAAAACACATATTTAAAAATTGATTGATTGATTGATTTTATCGCACTTGTATGCCGCCCTGCTTGCAGAGCGACTCAGGGTGGCTAACAGAGTATAATAAAGTATCAAAACCCAAACAATCAAACAACCCCACAATGTCCTCGATGGAGCCCAGTGTTCGATGTCCTCGATGGAGCTTGACATCTGCAATGGAGCTCGAATTCCACAATGGAGCCTGGGGCTTGATGATCACAACAGAGCCCGGGGCACAACATCCATGACAGAGCCCAGAGCTCAACGTCTGCAGCAGAGCCCAGGGTCAACGTCTACGATGGAGCCCAGGGCTCAATGGCCTTGATGGATCCTGAGGCTCAACATCATCCTCAACTTGCTGGCTGGGGGTGCATCCAGTAGCAACAACAGGATCCTTCCCTGGCCCCGGGAGGGTTGGACCAGTGATGGGCAGCAGCCGATTCGCACCAGTTCGTCAGAACCGGTAGTAGCTTTCCCCAGTGTCCCAGAGAGCCGGTAGTGGCATTTGGGGGGAACCACCTTGGGGGTTTACCTTATCACCGGTTCCTCCACTGCGCATGCACACCAAGTGCTCAGCGCTTGGCATGCCTACAGTGCTTGGCACACCTACAGTGTTTGGCGTGCATTCGCGCCTATAGCGTTTGGCACGCCTACAGCACTTGGCATGCATGTATGCCTACAGTGCTCTGCCTGCCGAGCCAAGCAGCCATTTGCTGCTTGGAGTGTGGTAGCGCAGAGCGTTGGGCAGCCACACACAGCCACGGAGGAACCGGTGGCTGCTGCTGAGGCCCTTGGCAGCCTCCTTGCTGTCCTCCCAAGTGGGGAGGAGGAAGAGCAGCTGCTAGTCTGAAGCTCCCTACAGCCTGCTCCCCAGGGTAAATGACTCACCTTTGGGTGTGGGGAGGGTGGGTATATTTTAATGTGTATTTAATGTGTATTTATTTTTAATGTGTATTTTTATGTGCTTTATGTGTATTTAATTTATATTTTAATGTGTTTTATGTCTATTTAATTTTTATTTATTTTTAAAGTGTATTTCATGTGTTTTTATGTGTATTTCTGTGTATTTGTATGTCTATTTAATTTGTATTTTTATGTGTACTTATTTTTATGGGGTTTTTTACTTTGGCTCTGCCTACAATGTTGGCTCCACCCATAACACCATGACATTGGCTCCGCCCATGGCATTGGCTCCGCCCACAGTGTGGTAGTAAAATTTTTGGCTGCCTACCACTGGGTGGGACCCTAGGCCAGCTGAGCAACTGTGTTGTTTGGCCACCCGGCACAGTCCGTGGCATTTCCTAGTCCCAGGAGGGTGGGGTCCAAGGCCAGCTGAGCAGTGATGTTGTTGGGCCTCCCGACGCAGTCCGCAGCTTTTACTCAATCCCGGGAGGGTGGGGTCCAAGGCCAACTGACCAGTGATGTTGTTGAGCTGCCTGGCAGGTTGAGGAGGATGGTGGAGGACAGAGGTCACAAAGGGTCAGAATCGACTGTGCAACTGAGCAATAGCAACAGCAACAACAACAGCAAAAACAACATGTTCATAATTTCTTGCACACATTATGTTTATATATATATGTTTTTTAAGAAAACCTCACAACATTATTTGAGGTATGTTTCAGAAGAGACCTTAAAAAACCCTTGAAAAATTACCATGGATGAGCAAGACATTCTGCTATCTCTCCCTACTTAGAAGTCTATCAGGTAGAGCTTCAGTGCTCATTTTTATGTTTTAAACTATTGAAAGGCTTGTTTTATCTCTGTGGGTTTTTTCTCCTTTTAAATCACTGAAAAGGAACATTATAAAGAATGTTAAACTTAGGAATAGTACAAAAAAGAATGAGTGGGGGAAATATTATTCTAAGAATTCAAAAAGCTCAAGGTTATCCATTGACACTGAAATGCTACAAATACAAGGCTTATGAATACAAATTTTCACCCTGAATGATCCTTGCCACACACCTACATGATGGTTCCGTCCACAAACAGCTTTAGATCTACTTTCTTCATTTTCATATTTCAAGAATATGAAGACGTTAAATGTGGTAGCTCTTTTACTAAGTATATGCATAGTTCTGTTCAAGGTAAAAATCACTTATTGTATGTTACTATTTCCTTTCCTTGGTCATCTTTCCTATGAGAAGACTCAATATTATTATTTAGTTGTTTAAAATGTTTATTTCTCCTTAAGTAAGGACACAAAGTACAGTACAATTCAGATATACAACAATCAAAAACAGAATCTTAAACCCAACTGGCCTAGCAGCTGTGAGGTGCTGCCTGTGGAGGAGCCCACCCCCTAGTTCATATGAATGGCCATCTGGGTTTTAGGTTTTAACTGTTGTGAATGTGGAGGGGGATTTTAATGTTTTTAAAAATGCTTTTAAGATTTTAATTGTTATTATGAGAATGCTGTTATATTTTCGTGTTCTTATTGGTTAGATTGTAAACTGCCAGGAATCGACTGTAAGATGCCAGATGAGGGGGGCGGTAATGAAAGTGAAACTAAATAAATAAATAAAATAAATAAAAAATAAATAAACTGGCACTTCCAACCCAACTCGAGTAGATCTTCTGGTTCAATTGTTGAGTTGTATGTCAACACTTAGTTGGACTCTCATTGAGTTTACTCTATTTGGGATTACCAAGGACATACCAGTCAAAGAAAAAAAGGAAAAACAAAATTTAAAAATCCCTGAAGAGCCAATAATAACCAATTGAGTCACCTCAGTGAGTGGGCAACATAAATCTGAACAAAAAAATAAATAAATGATAAAAAACATGATTTGCAGTATTTACCAGGCAAATGACTGGAAACAAAGAAACTTTTCAACTGGTTTACTGATCATACTAATGTCAAGGCCATTCAATAAAAATGACCCTCTCTCAGGCTGGCTTGCAGCAGAAATACAGTACAGTAGCTCAATTCCTCAAAACAAAACAAAAATGAACCAGTAAATACATATAATTATTACTTCTTGCTGGTACAGTAATGTCTCGCATAGTGAGCATCTCGTATAGCGAGTAACTTGCTTAACGAGCAGACCTTTCCCAAAAAGGTCTGCTTCGTTGAACGAGCAAAAACTCACTTAACGTTAAGCTTTGCATTTGCGGGGAGTTTCAGAATGCCAAGGGGTTACTCCCCCACTGCGTTCCAAAACACCCTGCAGACTAGAGCGTGCCAGCTGTGTGTTTTGGAATGCAGCAGGGAGTTCCCCGTCCGTGTTCCAAAATGCCCAGCTGACAGGTCGCTCGGCTGCACGGCACGTGCCTGCAGGGTGTTTGGGAAGGGTACGGGGATCTTCCCCCGTACCCCTCCCAAACACCCAGCTGACGCGCATGCACCGCAAGCGAAGTTAAGCGAAATACATTTCTCTATGGGAAATGTGTTTCGCTTAATGAATTACTCGCATAACGAGCAAGTGTGTGGAACATATTATGCTCGTTATGCGAGGTATGACTGTACAGTAAAACCTCATATAACACTAAAACCTGGTTCCACAAGTCTTGGTGTTATATGATTTTTAGTGTTATCTGATGCATGTTAAAATCCTATGGGATCTATAGAGATACATTGTAACCACACAGGCTTTAGCGGTTGTTATCTGAAGCATCCCATAGGATCTTAATGTTATCTGATGCAATTCTTCCCCCCAGATTCCTTAATGTTATGCGATTTTAGTGTTATTCGATACTAATGTTATATGAGGTATTACTGTATATAGATTCCTTTCAATAGGGGGAATTCTGAGCTAAAGGGACTGTTGGTTACTTCTTCTTGTGCCATATTCAATTCTGAATAATGCTGATCATCATGGCAACGAGCCATGAAGACTGTCTTGCAAATATAATGCCATGGTCTTTCATCTTCTTTCTGCATTGCAGTGAGTCACTTTTGGTTCTGAGCCCTTTTGGCATGCGAAGTCCTCCTCAGCCCCAGGCCAGTATGGATAAAGCTGCTGCCCTCCATCAAGATGGATTCAAGTGGACTTCAGCAATGCTGCTAGTCTTCAGGGTTGTCAGGTTACTTAACCGCTGCCTGACACATGGCGTTGAGCCACTGGCAGTATGGTCTCCTCTATTATCATAGCAGGATAACCTGGCCAGACCATAGGTCACACAAACAGCAATCATTTTTATTTAGAGATGCAATCATTTTGCCACTCACCTTCATCCAAGATGATCAGATAAGGTAAAAATTCTGCAGCATTCTTGGAATTATAGTTCAACAATGTAACATTTCCAATTTCTGGGAGGGACCCACAGGCTGTGCAAATAATGAACATGGTAGCAGCTATGGCTGCTTTCTCTCTAGTGGTAACCTGTAAGATAAGCACATTATCAGAACTGTATCACTGCTTCTGTTGATCTACATCCAACTTTGCTTTATGTGTATATCTTTTACCTAGTGTGTTTTGGAAGGCTTTCTAGAGAGAATGTTGGGCATGGCTCACCTTGCTATGCCAACAGGCTGGTATACTGGATGAAGATTCCTGTATCTTCTGAAACCTGCCGTATGGACTGAACCTTTTTTGCTGAATATTCCATCCTTGGTTACCGAACTAAGGGGAACTAACTGTGTTTGCACATCAAGAGATTTTGCCATTTCTCCTGTAAGGTCCGTATAAGCTCTAAAATCTTCTGATGGCGAGGATGAGTTCTATTCCATGACATCTGAACCCGGCATGAAAGGTCTTGGCATTGGGGGAGGTGTATTTATCTGCATAGAATGTGATAACATGGAAGAAGATGCTGAGCAATCATGTTTTTCAACACTCCCTCTGGGACCACCATCTCGCCGAGAGGAGAAGATGTCCAGCTGCAGGCAGAGAGGCAACGCTCCCACCCTCCCTGCGGGCCCTGTCATCTCACCCAAAGGAGAAGACTGCCATTATTTGGCACATTTCATTGTAGCAGCCACCACCGCCAAAAACACCTGCAGCCAGGCGGAGAGGCCACTGCCATGTCCAGCTACAGGAATCTTTCCACCTGTCCCTGGGGGCTCCGTCCTGCCCAGGGCTTAAAAGCCGCTATGGCGGCAACACTTTTTCAAGCAGCTGCCACCACCAGACACACCTGAGGCTGGGCGGAGCAGTTTGTCAGCAGTTTGTCACTTGTTGCGGGATTTACAACTGGTTTTTTTATTTGCTTAGTTTTCTGCTTTTGTAATTTTTGTGTAATCTGAATTGATATTTGGAATTTTTGATTGTTGCTTGATATTGTTGCCTATTGAATTCTGATTCTGTAATGATTTATATTATAGTATCTCTGATTTATTTATTAGGATGTCCTGATATTTTGTAATTGCAATTGTTACTGGAGGGAGAGAGAGATAGGGATGTATTTTGATATATTTTGTGATGTTATTCCTGTTACAGTAATACCTTGGATAACGTTTACCTCGGATAACGCTAAAATTGCATAACATTAAATAATCTGGGGAGGAGAATTGGATCGAATAACGTTAAGGTCCTATGGGATGGATCGGATAACAACCGCTAAGGCCTGTGCGGTTACAATGTATCTCTATGGAGCTTTAACGTTATCCGATCCATCCCATAGGATTTTAACATGCATCAGATAATACTAAAAATCGGATAACACCAAGACTTGTGGAACCAAGCCTTAGCATTATCCGAGGTATTACTGTATGTGATATTTGTAATTTAGTATGTGATATTTGTAATTGCTTTTATGCTATGGAATGTGCTATGTAATTGTAACTGTTTCTTCTGTAAGCCGCCCAGAGTCGCTGTGCAAGTGGGGCAGCATAGAAGTCGAAATACAAATACAGTAATACCCCGGATAACGATTGTACCGTATAGCGCTAAAACCGCATAACGTTACAAGATTTTTGGAAAAATCTTGTATCGAACAACACGATTTTTAGCGTTATCTGGAACAATCGTGTGGGGGGAGGGGTTGGATTGGGTAGAACATCTACCCAATCCAACCCCCCCCGGGCCCGCCCACATGATGTTTGGAAAGGGTATGGGCCCCCATACCCTTTCCAAACATCATGCAGGCGCATGCCTGTCAAACGCGGCTTGGGGAGCATATGGAGAAAATCTCCGTATGCTCCCCAAACTGTGTTTGACACGCGCATGCCAAAGCGCCTGATGTTTGGAAAGGGTATGGTCCCCCATACCCTTTCCAAACATCATGCAAGCGTGTGCCTGTCAAACGGGGTTTGGGGAGGATATGGAGAAAATCTCCGAATCCTCCCCAAACTGCGTTTGACATGCGCGTGCCAGCGCGCCCGATGTTTTTTAGCATTGTTCGATGTATACCCCGGACAACACTAAAAACCAGATAACAACATGACTTATGGAACCAAGTCATAACGTTATCCGGGGTACTAGTGTACAAATGATTTCTGACCCCTGACAAAAGCTTGGTCTCTTTTTGCAAATTTAATATATATATATTAAAGTATTTTTCCTCTTAAAATATCAATTAACCTATTGATATCTTGATACTTCATACTTCCAAGAACAGCAAAGAAACATACTACAAAATGCAAAATCTGTTAAATAGCTACATTCCAATCCGTCAGTTGAGGGCACAAATTGATTATGATTAAGGAACAAATGATAACTGGACTTTTCACATGGACTTTTCACTGTCACATAGACCCTATTTCCTTTTTCTCTGCCTTCTCCACATAAGAGGTTTCTTGATTGTTGCTACCCATTCTCACCCTAACAATATGCCTGTCATCATGACTTCATTAAATAATAACAGAGCATTTGTTGTTATTGTAGCAGGCGAGTGGGCACCGCGCTTTAAGAAAGATGCAAATAAATTAGAACAAGTACAGATAAGGGCAACAAGGATGATGAGAGGAATGGAAACCAAGACATTTGAGGAAAGACTGAAGGAACTTGGCATGTTTAGCCTTGAGTAAAGGAGGTTGAGAAGGGAAATGATAGCACTCTTCAAATACCCGAAAGATAATCATGAGGAAGAGGAAGGGCAGGATCTGTTCTCCATCATCCCAGAGTGCAGAGATAATGGGCTGAAACTACAGGAAGCCAGTTGTATAGGGTGAATATTAAGGGAAATGTCTTAATGGTTAGAGCAGCATGGCAGTGGAACCCACTGCCTCAAGACATGGTGAGCACTCCAACACTGGAAGCATTCAACAGAGAATTGGACAAACATCTGTCATATCTACTTTGATTCATACTCCTGGAATGAGAAGGAGGGGTTGGACTTGACTGCCCAAAAGGCCTCTTCCAACTCAGTTATTCTGTGACTCTGTGATTCTGAGTGTCCGCTAATAATTACTCTGGATGACACAATGAATGATGATCACAAAGATGAAAGCAAGCTCTCTGGTAGGAAAGGTGCTGCTGACACAAGTGCAGGTCCTTACCTTGACCTGCTTATTACAAAAGAAAAAAAATCTGATTTGTAGAGTACAAGGACTTACATTAGTGAACAAAATGCTGGATTCAATGACAGGTAACCATCACTTTGTAGTAAAACTCAAAGGGAATTATGATGCAGCTGCATGTAGAGGACACTTAAAAGAACCATGATTCCTTCCACCTGTCTGAAAAGGAGTCAGCCATAAACCACTTGAAACCAAGGTTAATTGACACTGGGACAGTATCCAAGTAGCATCAGCAACCCTGCTCTTGTTCTTTTTTCTTCTTCTTTTTTTGTCATTTTGACAGGATGCCTTTTTTCCCTTCTTGCTTGCAAGCATTTTGTAGTGCAATAGAGCATCTGAAGAACAGGCACTCATCTGGCTTTTTTTTTTAAGCCAAGTTTGCATGGTGTAATTTCACACAAAACATCCATATACCACATGACTTCAAACTGAACTGATATGGGCCACTTCTGCTTTAGATCATCTTCAATATTTCAGTAGTTTAAAAAGAACAAAGATAAGGAGCCTGTGGGTTCCCAGATTTTATTGGACTCCCCAGCTCAATCATCCTCAAACTTTGTGTGACTTTGACTCCAATGATCTCCAGGCAGGGAATGATTGGAGTCAAAGTCACACAAGTTTTGAGGTTTCCCCCTCCAAATTTATTTATTTATTTACTGTATTCAAATTTATATATTGCCGCATAAATCAAACAAGCGATTCTGGGTGGCATAACAGCAACGATAAAATCACTACAATAATAAAACGTTAAAAACCCTTAAAAACCCTTAATAGACTTGTGGGGTTTGGGTAGGTACAGCAACCTTAAGCAAAACATATTTTCTAGTTTCAATTCATAGGGTGTTTTTAATGACTTTTCTTCCATACTAGGGGTGTTGATTTTTACATTACCTTAGGACAGTGATAGAGAACCTTTTAGAGACAGGCCATCTGTGCCACAGAGAGGTGGAGCAAACTCTGTGCTAGGGGGAGGAAAGAAGTCCTCCCATTGGGCTGCTGGGCAAAGGGGTGGGGTGAACTCTGTGCTGGAGTGATGGTGTGTGTTCCACAGAGAGGGCTCTGAGTCCCCCCTCTGGCAAGCATGCCATAGGTTCACCACCACTGCCTTAGCTTAGGACATTGTTACCAAAGAGAGACTCTCTCCCTCAGAGTTCAGTTTCAATAGTTCCTCTTTTATTTCCTACGTATGTATCCTTTGATCTCTCATTTGTTTTTTAGTGCTACCCTTGGGGTACACAGAAAGAGCCTCCTCAAAGACTGTGGTATTTTTGAACCACAATCAGCTGTACCCTGTGCAATGGCCACCTTGTACCAGCTAATCTTTCTCACACTGGGTCAGGTGAAAAAAAGACATTGCACAATTTTTCTGTTTTTTCACCCTTCACAGGCTATATCAAACATGCTGGACAAAGGGGCAGGAACATATGAAAGAGTTGCAAACAGAAAATTACAGTGCTTAGAGACCTGTCCGTCCCACTCGCCCCTGTTCTATGAAAGAAGAAACATGACTGTGCAATAAAATCCTTTCCTGAAAGTCCTTTTATTTTCTTATTAACGGTATGTCTATTAGGGTTCCAACATGGCTCCACTGCTACTTGTAGGATTATTCCAATAGTACAGGGAAAGAATAGACATCTATGCCTTCCATGCTCTCATTAAGGAGGAGAAGGAGAAGGGGAAAAACAGAAGTTAAAATAAAATTCAGCTAAAAATCCACTTGTTTCCTGTAGCTGAAATGGTGGTGAGGCGGGCATCTTATCTTTTCCCTCAGGTACCAAAAATGTCTTGAGCAGTTTTTACTGAGGCAATTATTGGCAGAAATATAAGCTCTCTATATATTTGCAAAACAAGGAAATCCAGATCCCTCCTTATGTTTTTTCATATACATGAGATATTTTCAATACTCTATAAATACCTTTAACTACTTCTCACGCACACATGACACAGGGGAAAGCTCTTAGTTGCTTTCTTTGCCCATAAAATAGGATGCAGTTCAATGCCTTGATCACAACAGAATGCATGATAATATTTTCCGTCTGAACCAAGCACTCTGTTCTAATGGAAGCTGTGAAAGCAGAGATAATTTTTTTTAAAGATAAAAAACAATGCAGCTGTTTAGCTCTTCCCTTGGCTGCCCCCCTCCTTTGCATTTCTCTGTTTCCCTGTGCTGTAAAAAAAAAAAAACCTCCTCCTACTGGTTCTTCTGTAAATCACAGTGCAATGAATCTAAACACAATATGTATCTAAATGCAGTACAGTACAATCACATCTTGTTTTTCTGGGTCCACTCCTTTTTTTCCAGGCCTGGTGGGAAATGATAAACACCTTGGGCAGAAAATTCTAACACTTGTGAAAGAGTAGAAAATGAATACATATTTAATTTGTTCTTGTATAATTTTTATTTTTAGGTTTGGAGAAAGGTGCTTGTGGGTTTATTTTACCTCAAGTGCCAAAATAAGCTGGCTGGGTTTGGATTCTCTGCACCATAAAATTTGGGGGCTGGGCGCCCCCCGCCGCCCCCACCTACCACCTGCGGCGAGGAGGGAGACGTTGGGACGCTGAGCTGCCGGGCGGGAAGTTTAAAAGCCACCGCACTGGCTGTGCTGTTGCTCCTTCGCACCCTGCCGCCCCCACCTACCACCTGCGGCGAGGAGGGAGATGTCGGGACGCTGACCTGCCGGGCGGGAAGTTTAAAAGCCCCCGCACTGGCCGCGCTGATGTTCCTTCGCCCCCCGCCGCCCCCACCTACCACCTGCGGCGAGGAGGGAGACGTTGGGACGCTGAGCTGCCGGGCGGGAAGTTTAAAAGCCCCCGCACTGGCTGTGCTGTTGCTCCTTCGCACCCTGCCGCCCCCACCTACCACCTGCGGCGAGGAGGGAGATGTCGGGACGCTGAGCTGCCGGGCGGGAAGTTTAAAAGCTCCCGCACTGGCTGCACTGTTCCTCCTTCGCCCCCCGCCGCCCCCACCTACCACCTGCGGCGAGGAGGGAGACGTTGGGACGCTGAGCTGCCGGGCGGGAAGTTTAAAAGCCACCGCACTGGCTGTGCTGTTGCTCCTTCGCACCCTGCCGCCCCCACCTACCACCTGCGGCGAGGAGGGAGACGTCGGGACGCTGAGCTGCCGGGCGGGAAGTTTAAAAGCCCCCGCACTGGCCGCGCTGATGTTCCTTCGCCCCCCGCCGCCCCCACCTACCACCTGCGGCGAGGAGGGAGACGTTGGGACGCTGAGCTGCCGGGCGGGAAGTTTCAAAAAACCCCGCCGGCCGTGCTGCTTCGCCCCCCGCCGCCTCTGCCAAACGCCTCTGCCCTCACGCCCCGCCCCCGCGGGAACTTTAAAAACTCCGGTGCGGCAGGGCTGCCTGGCTCCTCCACCACCAACACAGCCCGGGAGACCGGCGGTTGGAGGGAGACGCCGACGCCGGCGCCGACACAGCCTCCAGCCAGAGGACCGGCACCTGCCCCCACGCCCCGCCCCCGCGGGAACTTTAAAAACTCCGGTGCGGCAGGGCTGCCTGGCTCCTCCACCACCAACACAGCCCGGGAGACCGGCGGATGGAGGGAGACGCCGACGCTGGCGCCGACACAGCCTCCAGCCAGAGGACCGGCACCTGCCCTCACGCCCCGCCCCCGCGGGAACTTTAAAAACTCCGGTGCGGCAGGGCTGCCTGGCTCCTCCACCACCAACACAGCCCGGGAGACCGGCGGATGGAGGGAGACGCCGACGCCGGCGCCGACACAGCCTCCAGCCAGAGGACCGGCACCTGCCCTCACGCCCCGCCCCCGCGGGAACTTTAAAAACTCCGGTGCGGCAGGGCTGCCTGGCTCCTCCACCACCAACACAGCCCGGGAGACCGGCGGATGGAGGGAGACGCCGACGCTGGCGCCGACACAGCCTCCAGCCAGAGGACCGGCACCTGCCCTCACGCCCCGCCCCCGCGGGAACTTTAAAAACTCCGGTGCGGCAGGGCTGCCTGGCTCCTCCACCACCAACACAGCCCGGGAGACCGGCGGATGGAGGGAGACGCCGACGCTGGCGCCGACACAGCCTCCAGCCAGAGGTCCGGCACCTGCCCCCACGCCCCGCCCCCGCGGGAACTTTAAAAACTCCGGTGCGGCAGGGCTGCCTGGCTCCTCCACCACCAACACAGCCCGGGAGACCGGCGGATGGAGGGAGACGCCGACGCTGGCGCCGACACAGCCTCCAGCCAGAGGACCGGCACCTGCCCTCACGCCCCGCCCCCGCGGGAACTTTAAAAACTCCGGTGCGGCAGGGCTGCCTGGCTTCTCCACCACCAACACAGCCCGGGAGACCTGTGGCTGGGGGGAGATGCCCCCGCTATAGCCTTTACCCGGACTACTGGCACCAACTCCCAACTCCCCCAAACCCCGCTTTGGCGAGGGATTTAAGAACTTGGGAACGGCAGGATTGCCTGGTCCCACTACTGTTGGTGCCACCAGGGACAGCCGTGGACAGGCAGCATCGGGATCGGGGCTGGAAGAATGGATGGGGGAAGCAAGGAAGGACCTGCCAGCCAGAGAAGGGGGATCAGGCTCCGCCAGCTGGGCCTGGGAGGCTCCATGGGGCCCAAATTGGTGTGGTTATGGGCATGGGGTGCTACGTCGGGAACCAAGGGGCGGGCCGCACACGGAGAACGCGGGACAGATGGTTGGTTGCTGTCCCGTGTTCTAGCCCCTCGGTTACACCTCTAGGTCCTGTGCAGCCGGTCAAGAGTGACCCCTCCTTTAGGCTGCTGCTGGTGAATGCCAGATCAGTCTGCAACAAGGCTCCTCTGCTCGCTGATACGATCTTGGGGGAGCGGGCTGATCTGGCATGCATCTCCGAGACCTGGCTGGTGCCTGAGGATGGGGTACCCCTGTCTGAACTCTGCCCAGCCGGGTTCGGTGTTTGGCACCAGCCTAGGGAGAGGGGAAGGGGCGGTGGAGTCGCCATAGTAGCCAGGAGGTCCTTGGGAGTGGCCAGGGCCACGGCTCCACATATTCCGGGTTGTGAAGCCCTGTTCTTGCGTGTGGGCCCTAAAGGTCAGTTGGGAGTCTTGCTCGTGTACCTGCCTCCCTGCAGAGTAGTAGACTCCCTGCCTGAGCTCCTTGAGGCGGTCTCCATGCTGGCATTGGAGACCCCCAGGCTGATGGTTCTGGGGGATTTCAATTTGCCATCATTGGGGACCGGCTCGGAGGTAGCTCGGGAGTTCATGGTCTCCATGGCAACCGTGGGCCTGACCCAGGTAATTCAGGGTCCTACCAGGAGCAGTGGCTACACCCCGGACCTGATCTTTTTGTCGGAGCTGTGGCAGAGTGATCTGAATGTACAGAAATTAGACATCACTCCTGTGCCATGGTCAGATCACTATCTGGTGACTCTGGACTTCCTGGGGGCAAGACTTCACCGTAGGGAGGCAGGGCCGATTAAGTGGGCCCGCCCCCGGCGACTAATGGATCCAGAAGGATTCCAACGGGAACTGGGGTGTTGTCCTCTTGACCTGCAAAGTGATTCGTCCGAAGCCCTTGTTGCTTCCTGGAACAGGAGAGCGACTGCAGCTTTGGATGTAATCGCGCCACTACGGCCTCTCTACGCTCGTGGGGGTCGATCTGCCCCTTGGTTTACAGAAGAGCTAAGGGAGCTGAAACGAGCTAAGAGACGCCGAGAGCGCCGCTGGGTGAAGACGCGGAGCGAGTCCGATCGAACACTGGTTAGAGCTGCTATTAAAGACTACCTAGTGGCGATGGGGGCGGTGAAACGCCAATATTTCACCGCCCTCATTGCCTCTGCAGATAACCGCCCAGCGGCCCTGTTCCGGGTGACCAGGTCCCTCCTTGGCAAAGAGGGGCCGGGCCCTGGCTGGCAGGGATCTGCTGATGCTTTTGCGGATTATCTAGCGGAGAAAGTCGCTCAGATCCGCTCGAAGTTTAATCCCGGCGTGGAAGGTACCGAACTGGGGTTGACCAGGGCACAGTCTAGCCATGTTATCTGGGATCAGTTCGAGCCAGTTGGCCCTGAGGAAGTGGACAGGCTTCTTGTATCTGTTCGCGCCACGACCTGTGCACTGGACCCATGCCCTGCCTGGTTAGTTAAAACTGCCAAGACTGTGGCAGGTGGCTGGGTCGAGGCGATTATTAATGCTTCATTAAAAGAGGGGCATTTCCCAGCACCATTTAAACATGCTTTGGTGCTCCCCCTCTTAAAAAAGCCGTCCCTCGACCCTATGGTAATTTCCAACTACCGTCCAGTGTCTAACCTACCTTTTTTAGGTAAGGTCCTGGAGAAAGCTGTGGCGCAGCAGTTACGGGATGTCCTGGATGAAGCGGATTATCTGGACCCGTTTCAGTCAGGATTCAGGCCCGGATATGGTACCGAAACTGCACTAGTCGCATTGGTAGATGATCTCTGGAGAGAGCGGGACGGAGGGGAACCGTCTGTCCTTGCTCTCCTCGACCTCTCAGCGGCTTTTGACACTGTCGATCATGGCATCCTTCTGGGAAGGCTCCGGGGCTTGGGGATCCAGGGCACAGTGCTGTCCTGGTTTTCCTCATTCCTGAGGGACAGGACCCAGTCGGTGTGCCTGGAGAAGGAGATGTCCAGCCCTAGGCCCCTGCAGTATGGGGTGCCTCAGGGCTCGGTACTTTCTCCTCTCCTATTTAACATCTATATGAAGCCGCTGGGTGAGATCATCCGTTCCCACGGGGTAAGGTATCATCAGTATGCTGATGATACCCAGTTGTACATCTCAGCCCGTGGGGACCCAGGCGGTGCAGTGGAAGTCCTTTCCAGGTGCCTGGAGGCTGTTAAGGTCTGGATGGGGGAAAACGGGCTACAGCTGAATCCCGGCAAGACTGAGTGGCTATGGGTAAGGGGCCCTGCGCTAACACGGGAGTTACCAGCTTTGGTTCTGGATGGGGCAGTTTTGCCCCAAACAGACCCGGTGCGTAATCTGGGGGTCCTCCTGGACTCACGGCTACTGTTCAATGAGCAGGTGGCAGCCGTGGCCAGGAGGGCTTTTGCACAACTTCGTGTAATACGCCAGTTACGCCCCCTCCTAGGCCGGGATGCCTTGCTCATGGTCACGCATGCTTTGGTCACCTCCAGACTTGATTACTGTAATGCGCTCTACATGGGGCTGCCCTTGGCGACCATTCGGAGGCTTCAGCTGGTCCAGAATGCGGCAGCCCGGGTAGTGATGGGGTGCGGGCGTTATGCTCGGGCCTCACCACTGCTCCGGGAGCTGCACTGGTTGCCAGTTTGCCTCCGGGTGCAATTCAAGGTGCTGGTCATTACCTTTAAAGCCCTACATGGTAGTGGGCCAGGATACCTAAGAGACCGCGTCACCCTAAGAATGTCTGCCCGTCCCACCAGGGCGGACCGGAGGGGCTCTCTTGTTACTCCATCGGCCAGGGAGGCTCGCCTCACGAGCACCAGGAAGAGAGCCTTCTCTGTGTTCGCCCCGGCCCTTTGGAACCTCCTTCCGACAGAGCTGCGCCTGCAGACGGAGCTTCTGCCCTTTCGAAAGGGCCTGAAGACATGGCTGGCGGGTCAAGTGTGGGGACATAGCAATGCAGGTTCCCATACGGGATGGCTAATTTAAGAGCAGCCATCCGCCCCCATCTGGTAGCTGTTATTATGGGTTTCTATCCGTTTTTACTGTTTAACGTTTTAAATTTTTTATGAATTCTTATGAATTTTATGAATTTTAAGGCCATATATATTATGAGCTATGCTGTAAGCCGCCCAGAGTCGGGTCCGCCCGATTGGGGCGGGATATTAAATGCAAATAAATAAATAAATAATGCAAATAAATAACTATTTGTAGCTCTGCTTCAGGCAGCAAATTATCTTCATTGGCCCTCAGCCTTTTGCCCCTACAAAGCGCAAGTTCAGAAACATTAACATTCTCACTCTTGTATATAGTCAAAAGGGGTACAACCAACAATGCAATCAAATTAAACTGACAGCAGAACAAAGCAATCCATCTCAGTGGCTCAAGCCCATATGAACTGAAGGAGTGTCAAGCCCAATACGAGCTATATGTAACTCATTACCAAACATATACAGTGTGAAATAAAGCATAAAATATCAGGTGAACTTTCTAAAATGACTTTGAGGTATAAATCTACTAACCATTTAACTTAATAATCAGTGTTGATTTGGTGTTTCTACACTTGTTGTTCAGTTGCACAGTCGATTTCGACCCTTTGCGACCCCATGGACCACTGTCCGCCAAGCACTTCTGTCCTCCACCATCCTCCTCAACTCGCTCAGCTATGTGCTTAGTGTGTCTACAATACCATCTAGCCAACTCATTTTTGACCATCCCCTTCTTCTTTTGCCCATCACCCATCCCAGCATCAAGGCTTTCTCAAGCGAATCCTCTCTTCTCATTTGATGTCCAAAGTACTTTAGCTTCATCTTTACTATTTGGCCTTTTAAGGAGCAGTCAGGGTTAATTTCTTCTAAGATTGACCAATTTGTTCTCCTCGCTGTCCAGGGGACTCTCAAAACTCTCCTCCAACACCACATCTCAAAGGCATCTATTCTTCTGCGCTCAGCTTTCCTAATGGTCCAGCTCTCACAACCATCCATTGCCACCGGAACTACAGTACTATACAAAAATGAACAATTCACATTTCACTCATTCTGTAAGCTGAACTTGTTATAATTAGAATCTTTAGTTCTATCTATTCATGCATTTTGTTTTGTTTTTAAATAAGGAAGTTATTAAAAAGAGCTCAGGGTGGTATTTATGATCAACTGAACTCTATTCTTAGTGTAATCCTGTGAGGAACCCCAAACCCAAGCCATCACACTGAATGTTCTGCATATTTTATCTACAAGATGGAAAGCAGCCCTCATTGAAACACACAGTGGACAGACTCAACACTTCTAGGAGCGGCATCTCGAGCTTTTAGCTGTCAAGCATCAAATAATGAGACATGCATTTGGAAAGTAGAGCCTGGAAGTACTACGTTAAAAGTCAAATAAATACCTAAAATCATAGAACTGTGGATTTATAAGGGATCCCAAGGGGCATCAGTTCCCAGCCAGTGCCAATGGATCTCTGACAGGCAAGCATCCAATCTCTATTCAAACACTTCAATGAGTTTCTACTACCTTCTGACATAGTCCTATCAAACAGCTCTTACTGTCCAAGTCACAATCCTTTAGTCACATTTTCCCTTCTTGTAATTTGAATGTATTGGTTTAGGTCCCACCCTCAGGGAAAATGGAAATAATGTATGCTTGCTCCATCTTCTCTGTGGCAACCCTTCAAATACTTGAAGATGGCTACTATATTGGCTTTCAATCTTAACCAGGCTAAAACATACTCAAGTGCCTCAGTGTTCCTCAACAGGGCTTAGTCTCCAGCACACCAATTTGTTTGCCCTCTGGTGGACACACTGTAGCTCGTCAATATCCTTCTTGAACTGTGATGGCAAGAATTGGGCAGTATTCCACGTGAGGTCTGAGCAAAGCAGAATACGATGGCTCTATTACTTCCCTTAGATACAGCCTCATGTATTTGTATATTTGGCTGCTCCTGTTGACTCCAGTGCTTCTTTAAGCTTATTGAAACCAGTTCTCTTAAAGTCCAGAGTATGCCTTATGGTATGCTCAATTTTCTCTTATCCTATCATAATGAATCTCAAGAGACTGTGGTCACTTTCATCTAAGGTTCTCACTGTTTCTACCATGATGTCCAGTTCCTCTCTAATGCTGGGGATCAAATCTAGGAATGTTAATACTGTATTTCATTTTGTTACAGAATAGCTTATCCCCTCTTACCTTTCTTAGTAAGGAAGATGTAACAAAGCATTTCACATGTCAAGTAATGAGTAGGAACAATGTTACTCTGTTATTGGTATGAGTAAGGTTTCCTGATTGCTTTTTAATGGCAATTTTGGAGGCATTATGATAAAAATTTCCAAGCCTTCCTCTATTAATCTTTTTTTTCTTCAAGAAAAAACTAGGAAGAGAAATGATAAAAAGTTACTAAGTTGTTCAACAAGTAACTCACAGTACTTTAAGAAACAATGGCAGTGGGTTCCTTTTCAAAGTAAACAATTGGAACAAATAGATTCTAAAAAGTCACTTTCTAAACTGTGCTGTACTTGAAATTTGTCTTTAGAGTGTAATAAAAGAAAAAGATTATCACTGATATTTTCCTATTATAAAGAGCTAACCAGTTTGTTCTTCTTGGTTTGGATCCTGTGTACCTTTTCCTCAAAGAGAAACTCTCCTTTTAATCACAAGAGCTAGCATGTCATTCATACAGGGAACAAGGAGAACAGTTTCCCCCAATTTAACACTGGTAAATGCATGTTTATTTCTGTCAAGACATTATCGAGTCAACAAAGACTTAAGAGCAGGACTTCTCTCTCTGCTTCTGTAGCATATTGTCTGATGATGTAATATGTGCTCCAAAAAGCTTCCCTGCTGTTTGTGTCTTTTTCATTGGCCCAAAAGGCATCACTCTAGTATGTACATGAAATTTATCTTCGATCAACACAGCTACCTGTTGTTGTTTCTTGTACTGTGGGTCTCTTTTAGTGCAATTGTGAGAAAGCAGTGTAGACATCTAATCATTTAATGAGTTCCAAATTCTATTCCTCAGTGAGAGAATGGAATGGAATAATGGGGAGAGAATAAAATGATACCAACATGTTTCTAACACACTGTGAGAGAATGTGTATGCGCGCACACATATTCATTCCATATTTCAAGATATGTGGAGGCTGAGGAAATAAAAGGTTATACATAGACTTGGCAGAATTAGTTTATCAATAAACATTGATTTTACTGCCTAAACACAAAGAGGTAAAAACAGCAAATAAGTCACAATTTAAATTTAGAGGCACCATAGTAAATTCTATGTAAAATCCATGTTTGTAGCTCCGCTGAACAGGAAAAACAATTAAGGAAAGGAACAAAAGGTGTGAGTAAACCTAAGTAACAGATCAAAGCAATTTTTGTGTGTGCCACCAGTAGAGTAGAGGGGAAGCATCTCAAAGCCCACACCATTGGTGACACAAAGAGATTCCTGGACCAACACCACCATGAACATTTAGCCCCTCTCAGTCCTTTTAAGTTCTCCTAGCATGCCTCTTCCTGGAATTACTGCTCACCGTTTTCTAGTCTAGAAGGAGCTTCTACATTTATGCTCACAATTCTCATTCTCCTCACTGTATATCAATAGGATTATGAATACCTAAAAAGCTCTCTGTTGCTTTCGGCTGCTGTTATCCCACTTCTGTGTGAATCCCTTTATTTCCCATCAGGCCTTCCTTTCTAAGATTCTTTCAAGGCCAACCTATCAACTGATGGACCAAAACATCCTGTTTCAGGAAGCAAATCTGGGGTATCATAAAAGGGCAGCAAATTTTCACTTATTTATTGGTTTGCTGATGTTAACCTGGCTTTCCTTTTCTTGATTCCTATCAGAACATTGCACGTTTTAAAACTATGGATGTATATGAGAATGTTACAAATAATTAGACTGTTTTTGACTAGCAGTAGGCTATTTCAATAGTGTTATCTCTGTCTCAAGTGGTAAACCTATTGTTACCTAAAATTTTGAATAAAGCATTATAATTAATCAAAACGTTTATTAAACGCCACATATCACAACACACACACATGGAAAATAAGGTAGAAGCCAGGAGTTAAATCATACGATTGGAATGCTCTCAAGGAGGAAGGGGGATTACCCAATAGTCAATAGACTCTGGCAAGGAATGTAAAAAAATAAGGTCCATTGTGTACTGGGTCAAAGGGTGTGAAAACCGGTTTGTTGACGTTTTCTGATAAGCAGAAATTCCTTCACAAAGGAAGCTGAATGACTCATTCCTCTGGTTTGATTAAACATTGATTAGAACACTGACCCAAGGATAAACATAGCAAAATTCTGTGGGGAACAACCACACAACCCCAAAGTTGATCAGGAAGGGGGAGGGGGAAGAGAGGACGTGACAAGTCACACACACCTGGCAAGGTACAAAGGTTAACTGGAGTTCACCCTGGGGACCACTTAACTTAAAACTTTTCTCTTTACTTAAGTAACAGGCATTTACTTAATCTGTTCCTGTCCATCCAAGCAGATTCACACCACATTAAGCTGATGCAAACGAAGATGGACTGGCCGGTCCTGCCTTCCAGAGAACAAAGAGATATTCCTGTCAACCACAAATATGCTCCTTTGACCTAATGTAAACTCTCTACAACCGGTTTTTTTTCAGCAATAGCTGTAATCTGCCGCTTTTGTGTAACTAAATTCTCTGACCTCAGAGCTGCCTTTGTTTTATGTTTACATGTAATTAAAATATGTTGATTGCCTTACCTCCTCCCAAACTCCTCCCCTCCCCTTGCATGCAGAGTTAGTTTAGATAGAATAGTTAAATACCCCGTCCAGGTGGGTGGGGGCCATCTTCTGTTCACCAAATTTTGTGAGCAGGGATCACGAGGGGGGCCTTTTCCTCAGAACGGTTGCGGGAAGGTTAGCTATTTAGAATTATAGGTCTGGCCAGACTATATGCCTGAGTAGGCTTCCCTTTGCTTTTGCTCCCAATAAACCATATTTTGTTCTGACTGAAAAACCTGCCTCATTGTAAGTTCTTGGGTCTTTCTAGTACCTCTGCCAGAGAGTGAATCCAATCACCCAGAATTGGGTGACATAATTGGGGGCTCGTCCGGGATAAGCTCTGGTTCCTGCAACCTCCTTAAGAGGTGCAGGACACAAAGAGAGGGAAAGAAAAACCAGAACGACCTCCTATTCGAAATCTTCAATCAGGCTTTGAGAGACTCATCTGCGGTTCGTCTCTACAACTGAAAACTTCAGGATTGGTAACGTATAATTTTGATTTTGGGGTCCCTTTGAAATTCTTGCCAAGTTAGTTTAAACAGCCAGCTGAACTGAACTTCCCCTCGGGTGGCAGCTCGAGTATTGAAAGCGTGGGTTAGAGTCCCACCGAGGGTGCAGCAGATACGGTCTGACGAACCTGAGCTGCACAAAGAATTGACCACTAGTCTGGCCTCGCTAGCCAGCTAGAAATCAAGCAAGAACGGGAATTGTCCACCCGTGAGCAATTTAGTTTAAATTTCAGGGTCCAGTGGGCAGATTCATCACCTGACACTGGGGTCTTTACGGATTGGGCAGAGTTCCAAGATAGCCGGATAGCATCCGGTGAGGAATCTCGAAAGGCACGGGGTACCAGAAGTAATTACCTGAGTACACGTGGCGGATTGGATAGCCTGGTCAAGATAGCGGGGTTCGTCGTCCGTGAGACTGGGGTAAATTAGTCTCAAGATAGCCGGGTGATTACCGGTGAGAGACACCAAAGGGAAGAATCTGTGTGGTCCGCTCCTGGCAGTTCGCTGTGCGGGGTAACTCGGTAAGCACCAAGACCTAGGCCTAAGGCAAGCTATGGGAGGAGCTTTTTGAGAGTTCAGGCTGGGCTGGAAGAAGGAAAAAGCTGGTGGGACGCCACGCAGCAATGTCCTCAAGAATTGGAAGAATTTGGTGGGACCCAAGTCTAAAATTGAGCAAATGGAGGTTGAAACTTTTAAGCACCCAAGACCGGCCCCTTTCAAAGGGACCTGAGGCCCGCCTGGCCTAGAGAAGGCAACTTAAGTTTAAGGCACCTAAAGGAATTTATTAGAAGGCTAGAAGTGAGTCTGAGGAGATCTGGGGACTCGGAGCACGCAGCGCTCTCCGTGAGGCTGCACCCACAAAACCTTGAACGATACCCTTGCGAGGGCAATCTTTATATTGTAATGGGAGAAGGCTAATCCTCCTCCCGAATTTGGGGATCCTCCAAAGTATAGAGAGGTAATTGAGGAGGCTTGAAGAGGACCTTCTGGGTCCATTGCACCTTCTGCCTCCTTCAATTCCTCAAATTGCTGCTCATGGTCTCCATGAAACTCCTGGGGTGCTTCCTCAGCCCGTGATGCCCACCACCCCTGCCAGCAAAAGGAACAAATCCAGTCGGGAGAGTCTGGGGTCCGTAACTTTGCAGCCCCCCCCCCCAGGTTACAGTGGGTTAAACCGCAGAGGTAAACCTACTGGACCTCTCAGACATGCCCCAGCGGGACATGTTGAGAAGGGGAGTTGTAGAAGCAGATATCGGACCTTGGGAACAGATGGAAGTTCCTGGAGTTGCAGGAGTGAGCGGGCTGAAAGGAATGATGGAAGGCACCCTTAGTGAAATAAGGAAATCATGAGGAAAAATTGGGCACTATAAAATCAAAGAAAAAGGTAAAAATTAAAAGCTCGAATTGAAACAGACAGTGAGCCAATCTCAATGGACTCGTTGGAAAAGGGAAAGCTAGGACCCCTCAGTCAAAAGAGAAAAGGGAAGGAGGAATAGTTTATTGCCATCCATCCCTGCTAGCAGAGTGGGGGTTGCTAAATAGAGTAGAATGAAAAAGAGTAAACAGAATAGAAAAGCATTTAAAATTTGAGCCCGCTGCAATCCATTCAGGCTGAAAGGCTTGAAGGGGACAGCAGTCATAGATTAAACAAAGGGTTAATGTAACTCAGCACCCATATAAATTGTAACTTGTCCGTTGTTTCTAAAAGGAAAGCCCCAATTAAGTTAAAGCAATCTGTTAAATTGTAACTGAATTCGAACACAGGGCAGCCCAAATTGGAAGAATCCCAGGCCATTGCCATAAGAGGCAGCCTGAGAATGGCTTATAAGAATGATTAGCAATAAGATTAAGTCATTGTGCCCAGGTGGCAATTAATACCAGCCTCCTGAGAACCCATAGTGAACAATGACCCTTAAGGTCTGAAGAAAGTATGGCATTTTCCCTTGCTTTCATAGCAAGTGCAGGAAAGAAAGAGGTCTAATACACATTTTAAAAACGGAATGGATGTGTAATATATGTAAATATGCATGCATGTATGATGAATGAATGAATTTAGTGAGGGCCCTGGGTGTGTGTGTGAACGAAATAAATGTGTGCCTGCATTTTGTGATGTGTAAATAATGAGGACTAGAAACTTAGAAAATTTAAACTGCCATTGTGAGGTATTAACATGCTCTGCAGAAGGCTTTAAAGGGGAAGGAAGCATTTCCTTAAGAAGTCATGCTTCCAGGAATATCCTGTCCTGATGCGAGCATATGGCAGATCTGTAAATATAATGTAAAAAGTATATAAAAAGTATGGTTAACAAAATGATAATATTCCTTTCTCTGTCTAGTTTAAACTTTAAGACAGAGATTGGAAATGTATAAATCGGGATTATTGTTGTCCTTTAGATTGGGACATGGCAAAAGTATTATAAGGCTAGTGAATTAGCAACGCTCAAATGCATTGCTGCTTTAAAATAAGGCCTGAAATTGAACTGATCAAGCAATAAAGGTCTTGAAAATTAAAGAATTGGAACTTAGAAATGGTGGGAAAAATGCAGCAAATAAAATGGAATTAATTGGAAAACAAAACAAATACTAGCTTGATGATTGGTATATCTAAAAACTTGAGATTGGCAAAGGCTGGAAATTGGGATGGATTAATTAGAAGGGTCCCTCTTTCCCATACAAAGCCAACTGCAACCAATATGTGCTTGGAAATGCATTTGTTTTTAAAGAAATGGCTTCCAAAGTAAAAATTCGGACTTTCCATAGAACATGTGCAGAGTGCAAACATTGTAGCACTGCAGAAAGGTTAAGAAATTGCCTCCTGCTGAGAAGAAAAGAAAAAAAAAACATTCCATTCACAATAGCCTGAAGGGGGGAAAGCAGCCCCTCCTTCCTCTTCCACTAAGCTTGGCCATCAGCTGAACTTCCTGTTTGGCCACTAAAAAAAAAAAAAGCAAAGTCGCATACTGTCCAAGATTACAGGCATATGCACTGCCCCACCCAAATTCTGATTCCACTGCCCTAGTTGGCAAAGAAATGGGGACTTTTTCTTCCTTTTCGTTGTGCCTCAAATTAATCTGTGTCACCCTGCTGTCCCAGCAAGGCTGACAAAAATGAAATAAGGAGCCTCATCTGATGAAAGGCTAATTTTAAAACATAAGTTTGCTACCTGGCCATACGCCCCACATATGGATGAAATTTAGGGTACTCCCCGCAGGCAGAATTGGCCTGCACAAAATATCAATGAAAGAAGGCTAATCACTGCAACCACCCTTTTACCCGGCTTCATTTAAAGTGCTCAGCTCAACCTGGCAATATTATAATTGAATTGGAAAACTTGCAGATAGGCAAGGGACCCCAAGAAAGCCTTCGGAGCAAATCCTGGAGTTCTGGGTGGCCCAAGGTCTCGTCCCAAGGCAGGGCATGAAGATAGCGGAAATGGAGGTTTTGGCTTGTCTTTTTCCCTGGGAAAAAGGACAATTGGAGTCTCACTTGAGAACCCAGTTTTGTGGGAAGGGGGTTCGAAAAGCATCTGCTTAAAGTGTAAAACTGTATCTTGAAAATCAGGCCCATCTCTTAAAAGGGGCCATGCAAACTCAGAATTTGAATTGTCTGGTGTACGCCTTCTCAAATGTGGCACTCGAAGACCCATTTTCAGAAATAAAGGGGGATATGGCCTAGTAGGAAAATAATGGATGGGTATTAAATAAAGGGGAACCTTTAATGTGTGGCACAGGGAAATGGAACATTGTCCTGTATAATCGGATACTTGCTTAAACAGAGGGGCTATGCATGTGTTATAATCCGGATAAGTTTAAATTGGAAACTTGGAATCATGTCTGTGCAAAGCTCTGCTTGTCTGAACATAAATACTGACTACCTAAGAAAGTAATTGCTTTAAAGGAGGAAACTGCTGCTCCATAGTGAAAAGTTAATTTGAACATAAACCTATTAAAACCTTTTGAAAACATATGCATTTCTGAAATGGTTGCTGTAAATTTGATTTTGTATAATGTGGCTCAATACACACATGTACTGGGGTTGAATTAACTGAATCGCAAAAGCCCCAGGAAGCACATTTGATTTTCGATCTGAAAAAAAAAAATGCTTTTAAAAATTGTGATTCAAACCCAGGACCTTGCAACAAGAGTTCCGGAAAAAGGTGGGAGAAGTTTTGCATAGTAAATAAATGAGCACATAGTAGCTTGCTCCTTAAGAGCAGCTTGAAGTTTTTAACACCACAAACTGATGTCTGCCTAATTAAAATTAATAAAGCCAAATGTTATTTCGGGGCAAACTCCCTGCCAAAATTTCCCTTAAGGAAGGCAGGAGAGGTGCCCTGCCCCTGCATAGTCTGTTCTGTCGTTGCATAGCTGTATTTTGTCTTGTCTGCATGTGTGTTGTGTGAGTGGCTTCTGAAGATTGTTGGAACATCGCACATGGGAAATTTCCTCTCATCCTACTAAGTGCACAATCTTAAGGAAATTTGAGCGTCCCTATGCACCGTCCCCAGTTAAGAATCCTAGTTAAAGAAACTGAACCATAAAGATTGCTTTGCAACTCCAACAATAAAGTTATTTCAAAAACATCTGCAGTGCGTTTGTTAAACCCTCATTCTTATTATACAGGATGCCAGAAGGAAAACAGGGTAAAGGTAAACAAATAGATTTCACAATGAGGCCAGTTTAGAAATTAGTTAGGAGACTCCCAGACTAACAAAGGGGAGGGGGAGGCTGAATTTGGTAGGGAAGCAGCACCTTCCTCAGATCAGATGGGAGTGAAACAATTGTTTGCTCAAAGTATTTAATTTGGTTTACATTGGTTTGGGCCAGGAAGGTAAATTCCTGCCTCTAAAAAGCACTCACAGTTGCAATTGGATCATGCATTAGTGGCTTCTGGAGTAAGTATGGGGTTTGCACAATAAAAGCCCTCTTCTCCTACTAAACCTGGAATCTTAAGGAATTCCCTTACATAAATCCACAGGGAACAGTGAATGCAATGGAAGTACATTGAAAACATGAGTGGTTGTCGTTTATTGTTACTAGGGGTAAGGAATAAAGTTTAAAAGTAAATGTGGGAGGGTTTTGGGGAGATGTGTTGTGTTTTCTCTCCCTCACTACAGGAAAACCTAAAGATGTGGAAGCCTTGTGTTGGATCCCAAAAGTGAACGGATGACAGTGCTCCAGAGCATATCTAAAATCCAATGGAGGAGTATCATGTCTTTTATTATTAGTATTCCTATCACCTCGTTTCTTTTCAACTCTCTCTACCTCTCTCTCTCTAAAGTATTGATAGCAAACTGTGTTCCTTTATTTTCTTTAGTTTAAATTTTTTAAACATGTGTAGAATGTATAAAATGTTAGGATGTTCATTTGTAGTGTTGGTAGTTTGGAGAATCCACTTACTTACAAAAATGCCCCAATGTCACCCCTGATTCCCAGGCATTGCAATACAACCACACAGAGCATGCACCATATGTGCACAATCATGTTAAGCTCACACTCATTGCTGGTTCATAACAGATTTTAAATAGATGTGCTGGCTAAAAATTGTAGAGGAAGCCATCCACGGGCTACAAAAATCTCACCACTGAAATTAAACAAGACACTCGGTTTTCATTGTGGGGGTGGTTAACCAGCTGGCTCCCGGATTTTGGATACCTCAAACACCTATTCATGACGGGGCTTGGGATTGCTGTAGTTATAATTCTAATTTGTGTGTGTGCCCCTTTTGCAGTCCCTGAAAACGTTGTGCAGGGTCCCACTTAACCAAGGTCCCAGTGGGTACATCATCACACCAGGACCCACTCAGTTTCGACGGAGAATCTCTCTCAAAGATTCTCCGCCGAGAGAAAAGGGAAGGAGTGTTACCTAAAATTTTGAATAAAGCATTATAATTAATCAAAACGTTTATTAAACGCCACATATCACAACACACACACATGGAAAATAAGGTAGAAGCCAGGAGTTAAATCATATGATTGGAATGCTCTCAAGGAGGAAGGGGGATTACCCAATAGTCAATAGACTCTGGCAAGGAATGTAAAAAAATAAGGTCCATTGTGTACTGGGTCAAAGGGTGTGAAAACCGGTTTGTTGACGTTTTCTGATAAGCAGAAATTCCTTCACAAAGGAAGCTGAATGACTCATTCCTCTGGTTTGATTAAACATTGATTAGAACACTGACCCAAGGATAAACATAGCAAAATTCTGTGGGGAACAACCACACAACCCCAAAGTTGATCAGGAAGGGGGAGGGGGAAGAGAGGACGTGACAAGTCACACACACCTGGCAAGGTACAAAGGTTAACTGGAGTTCACCCTGGGGACCACTTAACTTAAAACTTTTCTCTTTACTTAAGTAACAGGCATTTACTTAATCTGTTCCTGTCCATCCAAGCAGATTCACACCACATTAAGCTGATGCAAACGAAGATGGACTGGCCGGTCCTGCCTTCCAGAGAACAAAGAGATATTCCTGTCAACCACAAATATGCTCCTTTGACCTAATGTAAACTCTCTACAACTGGTTTTTTTTCAGCAATAGCTGTAATCTGCCGCTTTTGTGTAACTAAATTCTCTGACCTCAGAGCTGCCTTTGTTTTATGTTTACATGTAATTAAAATATGTTGATTGCCTTACCTCCTCCCAAACTCCTCCCCTCCCCTTGCATGCAGAGTTAGTTTAGATAGAATAGTTAAATACCCCGTCCAGGTGGGTGGGGGCCATCTTCTGTTCACCAAATTTTGTGAGCAGGGATCACGAGGGGGGCCTTTTCCTCAGAACGGTTGCGGGAAGGTTAGCTATTTAGAATTATAGGTCTGGCCAGACTATATGCCTGAGTAGGCTTCCCTTTGCTTTTGCTCCCAATAAACCATATTTTGTTCTGACTGAAAAACCTGCCTCATTGTAAGTTCTTGGGTCTTTCTAGTACCTCTGCCAGAGAGTGAATCCAATCACCCAGAATTGGGTGACACTATGTTGGTGACATAGAAACAGCCAAAGAGTAGAAAGCATTGTATGGCGCTGTCTCATCCTTCCAATCCAGAAGTGTTAGCATGCCATCAAGCTGCTTCCCACTTATAGAATTCCTGTGAATTAGTGACCTCCAAAAGGCCCTGTCATTAACAGGCCACTCTGGTTTTACAAACTCAAGTCTATGATTTCCTTTATTGAGTCTCAAGTAACAAACCTATTTTTGGCTGGTCCTTGGCTCCTCTACTTCTAGTTTCTCCCCCTGTGATCTCTACTTCCTTTATTTCCTTTATTTCACCTTCATCTTTCTTTCTCTACTCTTTACTCACTTCACTGCAGCTTCAGTTCACCTTTAGGCTTATGCAAATCTGACAAAACCAATCTCATACTTTATCATTTGTTCACTTCCAAGCTACCTGGATCAAAATGATAGCACAGCCCCCTCCCCCAACCATTGCAAACATAGATATATCCATGTCCATATCCATGTACAGTAAAACACTGGATAACGATTGGATCAGATAACGCTAAAATCGCATAACGTTGGGGAATTTGAGGCAAACATTTGGATCGGATAACATTATGTTGACCATTATGTTAACCATTATGTTAACGTTATCCGATCGATCATATAACCTTTGCCTCAAATTCCCTGAGGTGTGGCTGTGACTCACCAGTTTCTCTTGGGAGAAAGGGAGGGGCTGCCTGCTCTCAAGCTTGCCACATTTAAATAACAAAGGCTTGCAAAAACCAGTCTGACTAGTTTAGCAAAGCAAAGGATTAGGACCCTTTCCCCAGTGTAACCCAGAACACTTTGCAGAAAAATAATTGCAAAGAGACAATTTGACCCAATTACTGTACCTTTATGAAGTTTCCCCTTTAAATTCTAAACAGCCTGAACCCAAGATTGTAGCTCCGCAAGCTTCATGCATTGTCAATGGAAAACAAGCAGACTGAAACCTTCTACCTACAAAGCAATTAAGCTTTTCACACCCTGCAAAGCCCTGAGGGAACTTTCTTTATTACAGCAATGGTAGGAGGGCTGATTCTAAAGGAAAACATTTTCCTAGCTTCTGTTCAGATCTTTTAAAACAGCACTTTATAAAATTTTCAAAAATTTAAAAATGCTGTATGGCTTTGTTCCCCTAAAGTCAGGGTGGTCTGGCATGTTTTTATAACCCTTTAGACAATTATTTCTTAACGTTCTTTAAGTTTCCAGCATGTTTCCTTGACTTTCCCTTGAAGCCTCTGTTGCTTATCTCTATGGAGTTAATGTTATCTGATCCACCTGAATAGGATTTTAACGTTATCTGGTGCATGCATCGGATAAGGCTAAAAATCGAATAACGTTAAGACTTGTGGAACCAAGTCTTAACGTTATCCGAGGTATTACTGTATATCCATGTTCATAACACTATGCATTTTTAATATATGCACTTTAATATGTACTTTTCCACAACTAACAGTTCTTTTCTTCACATTTTCACTGAGTTCTATGGGGCAGTCTATAAGTGTAATTGCTATTGCTAGTTTACTGACCTCAGAAGGAACCATGTGGCGGTGGCAGCATGGCAGCATGGTGGCACAGCAGCATGGTGGCATGGCAGCATGGTGGCATGGCAGCGAAGCAGCGCGGCGCAGCCTAGCCCAGGCTGGCCTGGCCCAGCCTGGCAGCCCAGCCTGGCCTGGCAGCATGGCCTGGCCCAGCCTGGCATGGCGGTGTGCCAAGGGAAGGCCACTGCCACCACTGCCACTCCTCCAAAGAGGTTGCTGAGGGCCTCAACAGCCAGCTCTGCGCCCTTCCTTGCAGCCCAAAATAGCTGCTTGTAAGTACGCATGCATCAAAATACCATTTGACGCATGCATCAAATGGTGTTTTGATGCATGCACACTGACAAGCAGCCATTTTGGGCTGCAAGGAAGGACGGCCAGAGATGTGACCGAACTGGTCACCTCTCAAAAAAGTAAACATCCCGGGTGGTCTCCCAGGAGGGTTACTACCCTCCAGGAGACCACTTGGGATTTTTACTACCGGTTTGGTAGAACCAGTTTGAACCGGCTGCTGCCCACCACTGCTCAAAGTGGAAAATAAACAGAACTGTCCCCATTGTGCCCAGCTCCAAGCCTGAGCTTTTCCCAGGGTCACCTCCTCCATCTGAGCAGTTATAATGTTGGCAAGGTGAATTTAAGAACTACAGGCCAGTAGAATGTTGAACCTATGGAAACCCTGTCTGACCAAGTTCCCAATAGCATGGATGGCTTTTGCACATCCAGCCATATATGGCATATAATGTCCTCTGAATCCCAAGAGCAGGAGGCATCCAGACACTGGGGCAAGGGCTAAGACAATGTAGTCTTCTTTACTTTTTGGTAAAATACAGGCACCATGGTGGCTTAGTGGTTAAGACACTGAACTTGATGAATGGAAGGTCAGCAGCTTGAGACCTGAGTGCTGTGCAATGGAGTGAGCACCCATCATTTGTTCCAGCTGCTGCCAACCTAGCAGTTTGAATGCAAGAAATTGCAAATAGATAAATAGGTACTCCTTTGGTGGGAAAGGTAACAGTGTTTCTTGAGCTCCAGTTTCTAGTCATGTGTGCCACATGACAATGGAAATGTCTGCAGACACAGACAGTGCTGGCTCTTTGGCTGTAAACAGAGATGAGCACTGAACCCTTGAGTCAGACATAACTGCCTTTTGAGCATGGGAGACCTTTACATTTATCTTAATATGCAGGTTGGAATGGGCTCTTCCAAACACCTCCCATGTGAAACAGGAGAACCACTGCCTGCGACAAGTACCTGGAATTATGTAGTATTTCTTTAAATCCTGGGCAATGATAACTGTTGTCATTCATAAAACACTAACAAGAATGAAAGAAGAGTCAATTTCTCTTACTTGCAAGGAAGACTGTGGAGATTCTGGGCAGAGAAGGACAGCAGGTGAACTTTCTAAATAATAATATTTCAAAATTACAGCCAGCCTCAGTTTGAAAGAATCTGTAAATAAGGATGGCCTACTATAAATGAATGGGGACTGCAGTGACTCAAGTGTTTAAGATGCTGACTGGAAAGTGGCAGGTCCAGTGATGGGATGCAACAGGTTTGCACCAGTTCACCAGAACCGGTAGTAATTTTTCCCAGTGTCCCGAGAACCGGTAGCAGCTTTGGGGGGGGGGGGGAAACCACCTTCAGGGCTTACCTTTTCTTTTCTTTTTAAAATAAATTTTTATTGGGTTTTTCAAACAACACAAAAATACAAATATATCTTGCAGAAAATAACAATTTGATTTTACGTTATCTCATCTGTGTGTAAAATGACAAAAAATAAAAATGACATACAATACTAAAGTAAGTATAAAACTTTCTTGTATAAACACAGTTATTACTTAATTTGTAACAATCACCACTGTGCTATTTACATTGCCCAGAAGATGATAAGGGATTAGCCTCTTTTTAATTCCAAAAATTCATTTGCTCTGGTACTGGCCTCCCTCGTTCTTCCCCTTTCAATGTTGCCTCCACAAATAAGTTCCAAATTTTTGAAAATTTGTTTTCTTGGGCTATTCCTTTTACCACATTCAACTCCCACGTTAGCTTATCATTCAAGGCAAGCCTCCACATCTCTTTATAGCAGTCATCAATCTTTAATGTCTCATCATTTTTCCAATTTCTTGCTATACATTGTCTTGCTGATGTTAACATTATAGATATCAACTCCCTTTTATCCTCATCCACTTTTATACTGTCAACATCAGTCAATAAGGCCGTTCCTGGACCCAGCTCGAGCCTCACCTTCATTATTCTTGACATTTCCTCTTCTATTTTTCCCCAAAATATCTTTACCACATTACAACTCCACCACATGTGTTCATATGTTCCCCTTGTTTGTTTGCATCTCCAGCACATTTCACTTACTTTTTTATCTATTTGGTGAAGCCTAACTGGGGTCAGGTACCACCTCCATAACATTTTATAGTTATGCTCTTTCACTCTCACAGACAATGTTCTCATGATCCTTCTCCTCCATTTCTTCTTCCACGCTGTATCGGTGATTTTAATATTTAAATCTTGTTCCCAGATATTTTTAAAGTTTCTTGAGCCCTACCCTCCTTATTTATCATCTTATAAATTCTGCTTACCAAACCCTTAAGACCAGTTTCTCCATTCCTAATTTTTATTATCATTTCTTCAAATTCTGTTCTTCCCCTTTCCACACCAGTTTTTTAAAGTATTTATCGTTCCATTTGTCTAGCCGTATAGTTTGAAGCCAATTTATCTTCATCAATGAATTGATTCTTTTCTTATCCTCCATGCTCTTGCACACCTGAAGCCAATCCTTCAACATTATCACACCGTTCTCTACTAGTACTTTTTTCAATCTCTCATCTAACTTTATAGGAAATTGTTTAATATCCTCCATTTCTATTATTGGGGATATATCTGGGGCTAACCACCTTCTTCATCTTCCTCCATACCTCTAGTAAACCTCTTAATAATTTATTTTTACAGAAATTTTTCTTTTCCTCTGTATCTAAAAAAAATTGCTTTGCCCATTTGTGATATTTCTTTCAACTCTAATTCTTCCCAGATCACTTCTTCTCTCATTAAAATCTTTACCACACTTTTGATCTGAAAAGCTTTATAATAACTTTCAGTATTTGGCATTCCTAGACCACCTTCTTTCTGGGGTAAATACCACAGGTTTTTCATCAGTCTTATTCTGCGTCCTCCATTACAATAATTGTTTAGCAGTGATTGAAACTCTTTCAGTTCCTTTTTCTTCAACTGGATTGGCAGAGCATCAAACAAAAAATTCAATCTGGGCAACAACATCATTTTACATAACGCAACCCTGCCAAACCAAGATAAATTCAACTTCTTGTATTGTTGTATTTTTTCTTTAATCTCTTTCTTTTGTTTGTCATAATTTAGTTTCTTAAGATTGTCCCATTCTCCTGTGATATTTACCCCTAAATATTTTAGACTGTTTTTTATTTGTATTTTGTACTTCTCTTTGATTTTCAACTGTTCTTTTTTACCTAAATTACACAATATCATTTCTGATTTGTCCCAATTAATTCTTAGCCCCATTATCTCCTCAAACTCTTGCAGATGTTTTTGTATTTTCTCCAGTGTCTTCGTAGGGTGTTTCACAACTACCAATGTATCATCAGCATAAAATCCTATCTTATTCTTTTCCACTTCCTCTAGCTCTTTGTCATCTCTTATGGCATTTGCTAATATCTCCATAGCCATTATAAATAATATTGGGGACAATGGACACCCTTGTCTTGTCCCTGCATTCAATTCTATGTCCTCCATGACCTCCTCATTCACCTTGACACATGCAAAACCTTGTTTGTAACGTTTTTCAATCATCCCTCTAAATTTAACCCCAAATCCATACATTTTAATTACCTCCTTAATTGTTTCCCACTGAAGTGAATCGAATGCTTTAAAAATATCTAATGATAAAAATTCAACTCTTTCCTTTTTTGATTTGTAACATCTATTAGATTTAAAACTCTCCTTATCAGGTCCGCCATATGTCTTCCTTTCAAAAATCCCACCTGGTCCTTATTTATATATTTGCCCACGAACCCATTTAATCTGTTGGCTAGGATTGCTGTAAAAATCTTGGCATCTTGATTTATTAAAGCAGTAGGTCTATAAGCATCTACTTTTTCTAGATCTTTTCCTGGTTTTGGCAACAGAACTATTATGGATCTATACCAAGAGGCTGGGATCTGTCCTCCTTCCAGAATGTAATTATACAATTTCATTAGTCTTGTTACTACTACTTCCTTAAATTCTTTGTAGAATTCTGCTGGTAGCCCATCTTCCCCTGGTGATTTGCCTTCTTTCAATTTCCCTATCACTTCTTTAATTTCTTTTTCTGTTATTTTTCCTTCCATTCTTTATTTGTCTTTCTCATCTATTTTATTTCCTTTTTGTTTCTGAAGCACTGCCCTCAATTTTTTCTACCTCTATTTCTTTTTGGAGTACAACTCCTGATAAAATTCTTTTACTACCTGTATTTTTCTTCTGTTTTATAACATCTCTTCCCTTGCTTATCTAACAACGTTCCAACGTTCCTTAGCTCCACCCACACTGTGGTAGCGGATGTGATTTTTTTGCAAGAGACACACCAGAAATCAGCAGACTCAAACAAATTGTTTTTAGGATGGGCGCAAATTTATGAAAGGGCATATGGATCATCAAAGTCGAGAGGAGTAGCAACATTTATATCCAAGAGGCTGGGATTTGTCATGGATAAAAGTATTTCAGACCCAGAGGGCAGATACTTGATAATAAAAGGTAATATAGGAGAAGAAATAACATTTGTAAATATATATGCTCCCAATGAATGCCAGGAAGAATTTTTGGATAAAATTTATCACATATTGGACTCAGAAAAAACTACAAATATGGTAGTAGCGGGGGATTTTAATTTAATAAGGTCAGATATTGACAGTACAAATATACTGAAGTGTAGAAGTAGACATCAAAAGCAAATTTTAAACAAATGGATTGAAACACTGGGCCTGAGGGATGTATGGAGAGAAATAAAAGGATCAGAAAGGGGTTATACTTACTTCTCACAGGTACATAACACGTATTCAAGAATAGATTATGTGCTAGTCACGAACAACATGGTGAAATATTTGGATTATGTAGATATAGGTATCTTTAAGGAGGCAGATCATGCAAGAGTTTTACTGGAGTTAGAAATAGAAGGGACAAAAAGAAAAGGATACAATTGGAGGTACAATTCAAGACTATTTAAAGATAAAAAAAGCAAAGAACAAATAATTAGAAAATGGGAGGATAGCTGGGAATGGAACGACACGGGGGAGATAAAATATGATATAGTCTGCGATACCATGAAATCAATATTTAGGGGGGAGAGTATTAAGCTGACAAGTATCAAAAACAAGCAATTGAAAGGAAAACAGAAGGAAATTGAGAAGGAATTAAAACAATTGCAAGTAGAACATATAAGGACCAAAGATGGGAGAATTTTTGATAGGATACAGAAATTAAAGAAAGAAATTGAGGGGAAAGACATTGAGAAGGTAAAAAGGGATTTAATATATTTAAAAAGAGAATATTTTGAATACAGTAATAAGAATTCAAAATTATTAGCTCCACCCACACTGTGATGGCGTCATGGTGGGGTAGTAAAATTTTTGACAACCCACCACTGGACAGGTCAGCAGTTTGAGACCCAAATACTGCATGACAGAATGAGCTCCTGTCTCTGTCCCAGCTCCTGCCAACCTAACAGTTCAAAAGCAAGAAATTGCAAGTCGATAAACATGTACCACTTCAGTGGGAAGATAAACAGCATTCTGTGCACTCCAGTGTCTAGGCATGCCTGCCACAAGTACACAGAAACATCTGGAAATGCAAACAACACTGTCTCTTCGGCTATAAACAGAGATGAGCACTGAACCCCCTAGAGTCGGATATGACTGGCTTTTGAGCAACGGAAACCTTTAGCTTTACCTTACTATAAATGAAAAGCTGGCATTTTCAAAACCTTTGCTAAATCAGAGGTTTATGATGAAGTCAGTTCCACACACAAACAGCATTCCTTCTATATTTATTATAATATCCTACGTGGCTAGCAATTAACTTGCATTATGAGAGTTCAGGGCAGATACGTTTTGTCTTCTCATGTGTGACAACCTTTCTGTTAAACTCAACAGTCAAGACAGAGGTGGAAAGAGACGCTCTTGCTGCTCCAAACAACTTACCTCCCGCCTTTGAACAGAGGCAAACTGGCAGAGGAATTCAGGAGTGTGTAGTGTACTTTAGTCTGTGAACAAACCAAACTTCAATCTCATGGGCTGTCAATTTGACATGCTTTGCAAGCTTCCAATTCACATAACATTTTTTAAAATTACATCCAGGATGAGTGGGAAGGAGGTTGTAACCAGAGATGTGAAATGCCTTCTCTATAATATTAGTCTGTGTGTTTTCTCCAACTTTTTTCATTTAAAAAACATATTTTGCTTTCTTTTTCTTCCTAGTGGTATTCTGTGGCTACAATGTTTATTATGATTTTCCACAAGTGTAGCATAGCCAGTTTTCCCCATTTTCCTTGGGTTCCAGCAGGCCTATCCCACTGAGCAAGGAACAGAATGATAGAATCATAGAATAGCAGAGCTGGATGTAATCCTCAATGGTGATCTAACCCAACTCTCTAATGATGCAGGAATCCACAGCTAAAGCATTGCTGACAGTGAGCATGTCTACACTAGTGCTTAGCATGTTCTTTTCAACTCTCATGGATCAGTCTAGGTCTAATGCAGCTGTATATTGCAGATGCAATATACAGCACTGGAGATTAGCTGCCCCAAACTCCAGTGCTTCTTTTAGAACTATCATCATTGCTTAAAAAATGTGGTTCCTCAGCTCCTCTGGTTGCTTGCAATATCCTTTACTAGAGGCTTGTGTCTTTTAAAAGCTGCTTCCAGAGAATGAGCTCCTACAATAAATTGGATGTTTTAGTTTAACACTTTCCCAGTTTTCCACCTCACCAAAAGTTGTAGTGTTGGATTGATAAGGAGGATTTTTTTCCTCTGCTTTCCCCTTTGCTTGCTAATCAAAACCATAGCTGTCTAGTTTAGGAAGTAGCTGACAGGTGATGATAGTAGTAGTGATGCCAGGGGTGTTAAGAGAGTAGATGTCCACTCTTGTTGTGGGTGAGGAAACCATGGTGCCTGGCATGGGAAGTTGGGGAATGGACACCATTATCTTCTCCCTTGAGGTAATGTCCCCAGATCTCATCTATTTGCTATATACAGGGCCTTTTTTCCACTGAATATTGAAAAATGACTAGACAAAAATGTCTCATGACATCAATTAATTTTTCCACTAAACTACCAACATGATGGATAGATGGAAGGTTGTCAGTGTAGTGGCCCTTTTCAGCTGAAATTAAAATTCCTTCCATTGTTGGAATCCACTGGAGCCAGGTAATAGCCCACAATGTAGATTGACATTGTGTTTAATTTAATCTGAATATATTTTAACTTGTAGCATAATTTTCCATAATGTACCCAAACTGTTTGGTGCAAGTTTTCTTGAAACACAGGAAGTGTAAAAGAAAAGAGAAAATCCAATAAGAAAGATTGTGGGTTTCTTTCTTTCTTTTCCCAGGAAGACCACCATGAAAATAAAACTTGTCATCTGGAAATTTCCAGTTTCATTCACAGAAACACAGAAAAATGGAAAATTCAAGAAATATGCAACCATATTTTGCTTCCATGAAGTTGCTTAATTGAGGGACAGCACTAGGTAATTATACAGCGGATGCATTCCAAATTAAAGTGGCAAAATTACAGGAAGGAGTTATTTTAGGCTATAGACATTGAATATGTACAATGAACAAAAATTGTTTTACACTGATGAGATTTTAATTAGACACATTTCCCTTTAGCTAAGATTGAGTGTTAGATTTCATTTTTGCATCATTATTTTTTTAAACATGATAGCATGATGAAAAAGAATGAGTGAAAAAACTATTAGTCGGGAAAGTTTCACTGTATCTGAGGATATGTAAAATTAGATCTGAACAAAGAAAAAGGATTCTCCCCCACTTCATATTCACATCTTTGCTGATATGTTTTGTGCTGATAAACCCAAACAAAAGACAGCAAGAGTGTTTGTGTACAAGAGAAAAGTTTCCTTTAAATATTTATAGGGCACAAGCTCCAGAGGAATTTAGAGAAGGTTTTGTGAATCCATCGTGAAGTTTCATTTTTTATGGAAATATTTGGAAACCAAGCTGAAGGATTTCCTGACCTGCTCAGCTTTTCAACTAAATAGAAAAATGCCTTTTGTTGAAGAATACCAATAATCCTCCAGCACAAACCTAGTTTATTATCAGCTTAAGGTAATAATGCAGCTCCTGAGCCAGCATTATTTCTGCTTTCAGCTCAGGTGTGCTACTATAATATGGAATGAAAAACATAGTATTAGAAAATAACTTCAGATCATAGCCAAAATCCTGTTGTACGATTATACAAAAAAGCAAATTGTCTCAAGCTTAAAAATATCTGTCAAAATTATCTATTATATATTGAGTTGCATGATTCAGTCTGAAACAAGTAATATCTACAAATACTTCTTAAAAAGAACCAATTCACTTCTGAAAGTTATGCCTTTTATGTAACTATATAACAAGATTTCAGCCAATGGACAAAAACCTGTTAAGTAAATTTATGCTGGCATACCAGGTGCTAGAAACAGTTAATTTAAACTAATTAAAATATTCCTATTCTCCTTCTTCCCCAAATTTTCAGGTTATGAGATTCCCTAGAACAAACATTCTCGAGGGTACACAGGAGCAAAACCAAATTAGAAGATGGAGGAAGGCGCTCACTGGACAAGGAACAACCCCTACATCTCTGAATAGGCCCAGGGTTGGAGTTCTAAATGGAAGACCAACATGCTCAGCTGTGGGCTGCTGGTGGACAGCAGTGTGAATGTGGAGAGATATAGAATCTGGCTCATTTACTGGTCTGCCAATTAATCCCAGAGACATGCACCGATGAGGACTCAAGCAAACTTGATATTAACTATTACCCTCACATGTGATCCCTCTAAGCCATGAAAAAGCAAAAAAAAAAAGTGGCTTCAGTTTAGAAGTCCATGGTTTGACTGGGAGACAATAGACGAAGAATATTTAGTTTAAATCTCTCTTCTGGTAACTTGAATCCATTACATCTAGTCCTATCTTGGTGAGGAGCAAAAAAATTGCTCTACCTTCCATATGACAAGTCTTCAAAACCCTGGAGATGGCTATTGTATTGCCTCTCAACTTTCTCTTCTTCTGGCTAAACAAGCAAAGTTTCCTCAACCTTTCTGGTTGCCCTCCTCTGGACACACTTTATTTTCTCACTGACCTTCTTAAACTGAAGTGCCAAGAACTGGACACAAAAAGAAACTTCAAAAATAATTTACCAAGAGCAATTGAGTGTTCAGATGGAGGGAGCATGCTGAATTAATTTAAACCCTTACCCAAAAATAAGTGAGCCAGACCTCTCCATAAGGGACAGTCTGAACTCTTCTAAATTTCCTCAGGGAGTAAATTTAGGTGGAAGGAAAAAACAAATACACCAACATTGTGGAAAAGCATCTAAATCAAATTTATTTTGTTTATTATTTATTTATGTAACAAATTCATATTCACCTTCCTTTATATCAAGCTGACCCAGCCATGCATGCAGCTGTTCATAAACACTCAAATTATTCAAAAACCACTGAAACAAACAAAAATATAAATTCAATTGTAATGTCAGCATTAAAAAAATTAACATATTGAAATTCATTTCCATATAAGAACATTCTACCATGTTTCCTACATGGTCTTATCATAGATTAAATCAAGGTTGCTGGCTATTGCAAACTTTGGTTACTTCCTCACATCTGTTCTCAATAAATACATGAAGTAAACATTCCCAATGACCAAAACTGTAACCCAAATTTATTCTTAAACTGGTATACAAGGAAAGAGAAATAAATGAGATCTTAACTATTACCCTCACATCCCTCCAAGCATCATGCAAAATGTTCTCAAAAGCTCATACAATGTTAGTTTATTGCAGATCACTAGGAATTGTATGGTTCTTAATAAACTGGAGGCATACTGTGGCTCAGTGGTTAAGACGTTCACCTTGTTAGCTGGAAGGCCAGCAAGTTAGCAGTTTGAGAGCTGGGTACTGCATGACAGTTTGAGCACCCATCTCTGTCCCACCTCCAGCCAACCTACCAGTTTGAAAGCAAGAAATTGCAAGTACGATAAAGAGGGTCCACTTCAGTGGGAAAAGATCTTGGGGATATGAAAGGAGCCTCATTCAGACATCCCCTGAGTGGAGTTTCTCCAGCAAAAATCCTTTCAACCCAGAATAATTTCTGACATGAAATTATGATTAATAAACTGGAAGGAAAAGAAAAGAATAAGACTTTTAGGTGGGCAACAAATAGAATTTGTTCTAAATCAATTTCTCAGGAGATTCTTGACCTCTTCACTCTTACTAGTCCAAGCCAGGATAGCCAAAAGTAAAAGATTATGGGAGTCTCAGTCCAAAAATATCTAATCCTAGGGACCCAATATTGCAAAACATATTTTTGCATGTACAGTATTTTCAAGGGGGAAAAAAATTCACGAGTGTTCATGTAAAAAACAAAACAACCGCCCACCTACAGCCAATGTATAGGCCATTTAATTACCTGATGCTTCGAAACAATTTTTATATCCAATATATTTTGTCTCCTGAGGCAAAAACAAAATCCACATCTACTCATGTAGTACTTCATATAAAACCTAATCAAAAACTTCTTCCTTTCAATTGTGGCAGAAAAAAGTTGTATAACTCTTGGGACATCAACTGGGTTTTGGATCTATGCTTTATGTCTCGGATGATACCTGGAGTTATGTAAGAAAAATGTGTTCAATAATTCAGTCTGTCAAAATAACAGTTAAGTATTATTTAACTTATATACACCTGTTTCACGAGAGTACAACCTGGCAGGGGCTAGTCTATTGCACTTCTTCTTCTGTGTATAGGCCAGATGTGAAACTGCCAAAATGAAGGCACCTTTTGGTGAGTTCATTCTACAGTTCCTTTCACCTGACCTAGTGTGAGAAAGATTAGCTGGCAACACAAGGTATCCATTACCATGGAAGACCTGGTTGTGGTTCAAAAATACCACAGTCTTCAAGGAGTCTCTTTCTGTGTACCCCAATCTATTGCACTTAAAAAAGTGGAATTTATTTTTTGTGTGGTTTACCTATTTTAAATTCTTATTGTGAAGAGAGAATACTTTCCACTGATGAGGTTTTAATTATCCAGAATTTAATGTCGGCACTGAAGTATCAACATTGCATGACTTCAACATTCTCTGCCACACCTGTTGATATTTATGTTCCAAGAAATGCTATAAACAAGCTGAGAGTTGAAGACAAAGAAGCATACAGTGTAGGAGAAACTGAGGTGCCAGAAAAACAGATTTACATTCAGTAAATCCATCTTAGAAAAAGTAGTGTCTAAAAGCTCTAATCTCAGCATGATTATTAGAGAATAAGCCCACCTCCCAAAGCAGAGAAAATTATTCTGCATTCTGTTGAATCAGGAAGCATGTGTAATGAAATAAGCCCCATTTTAAATGGTGCTTTTTTCATTATCTTTCTACCCACCAAAATGTGTTTTAGTACTTTCAAAATGGTGATTCCAAATCAGGGGGAGAGAGAAGAATGTAAACAATGTGTGCCTCATGGAACTGAAGGAATTAAACTTATTGTGTGAGTGACATGTCTTGCTGTAAGATCATTGGTTGGAATCCCTAAGGGGGAGGGCCAAAGGTGGACCCTGAGGGAAAGAGCTATAACTCAGAGACATTCTCTGGAATGCTGTGCTCTTAATCTGCAAAATGTGAGGCTTGAGGGAGGAAGGGACCTAAGGGCTTTCCCTTAACAAGCAGCTTGCTTCATTTCTTTTTGAAATGTTTCCTGATCTTTTGATGGACTGTATCCTGAACTATGCTATGCTTTCAGTATACTTTTAACATACCTGAAGAGATGGAGTGGTTATTTTGCTTGTCGTTATTTTATCTACACATATCTGATGCCTGGGTTGTCCAGCCAAGGAGCTGCAACTCAGAAGAACAATAGGGCCTACTCGAGGGTAAGGCGGGTATTGTTACAGCATGTTCATTTAAATTCTCTTTTGTAGCCTGTCACTTGACCTCAATTATCTTGTTCTGGATCACTCTAGTTGTGTTAAACAGGGTCACTTTGAGGTTCAGTTTGTCATTTGGAATTATCCTTGTGTCCATATGCAAGGACGAACCAAGCTTCAACTCAAGCAACCTTGTTTAACATGATTATTCTAACCTAGACTGGTCACATTTCCCTTTAAATGGAAAGAAAACAAAAAAACATACAATTCTCCTTTCTCCTCCTCTGTACATTGCATAGCCCAGTTTTGAGAAACAGGATGATTCCTTAATGCTCACTTGCAGAAGAAAAAGGAAAGAAATTTCATTCATTCATTCTTCTGGAAGGAATCATAACCCACCAGCAAAGCAATCACACTTATATACCACCCCATAGCACTTAGTGCACTCTCTGGGTGGTTCACAAATTAATTAGCATTTTGTCCTCAACATGCTAGGTAGTCATTTTACCAACCTCAGCAGGATGGAAAGCTGAGTCAACCTTCATGCCTAGTCAGGACTGAACTCACAACTTTTGGGTTGCAGGACAGCAGCTTAACCACTGTGCCACCAGGGCACCATCAAAATATAATTACACCTAACTCAAAGCAATAACAACAATATATGACAAATACACCAAAACCCTTGTCACTAGCTAAATCAATAAAACCTGCATTGAAGTAAAATTTAACAACATTATAACAAAATTGAAAATTAGTTGAAATATTAATAAAGCTTAGTTACCTTTCTAAAAACTGAGAGAGGGGGTAACTGGTAGACCTTGGGTAGCAGGCTAATTCCAAAGGGAAAGGCTATGATCAAGAAAGTACAATTCCTGGTATTATCTCTTTTAGACTTCCTTAAGCATCACAATTTACTACAAATGGTGGATAGCTATTTTTGGGAGAGACTAGCCAACAAGTTGTTCATTTATTTTTAATTGTTGCTAACTAACCTCCGACTGCTCCTTGGAAGGTCAAATATTGAAGATGAAGCTAAAGTAATTTGGACATCAAATGAGAAGAAAGGATTCACTTTAGAAAGCTTTGATGCTGGGAAAGGTTGAGGGCAGAAGAAAAAGGGGGCAGCAGAGAATGAGCTGCTGGATGGTATTGTTAATGCAATGGCCACAAAGCTGGGTGGGTTGAAGAGGATGGTGACGGAATGTGTGCCTGGAGTGTGATGGTACATGGGATCAAAAAAGGTTGGGCGCGACTATGCGACTGAACAACAACAAACTAATACAGTACTACCCTCTTCTTGGTGGTAGTGAAGGGGTTTGAATTTGTCAAAGAAGATGAGAGCAAAGGTATTAGGATGTAAAACTCCTATAGTTATGCACTCTTTAATATTTCCTTTCTCTGAGACTAGAATGTATCTTGAAAAAAATTCCCCATGTTTTCCATCAAGAAATCATGTACAATGTTAATCCATCATTACCACTGGATAAACAATATATATATATATATAGGACACGTATCAAAACACATACAGTTCTTCATATGTGAGATGAAAGAATATGGACCTGAATCCAGATTTGATCTCTGATAGAGTTGATTTGGTGACTACATGGGACTTGTAGAAATTTTCATTTACCATTCTGCAATTTATTCAGTAGGTCTACTTTAATTGGGGCTAGCAATTAGATGTGAGGTTTGAACAAAATTAATCTGGGAGAAAGCAAATCTGGTAGCTTCCTATCCTGGATTGGAGGAAAATCCAATTTTTAAGTTACGTGGATGGTGTTGTTCCTTATCTCTCTTCTCACCAACAACACATAAATCTATAAATAACATAGATGGCCAGGACCATGTAAGAAGAATCGTTCCAGCTTTCAAGCTTTAAGAACATTCTTCCTGCAGCCAGTGAATAGGTGTATAATGGGACTATACCATCAATTGTTATTGGGTGTGTATTTTCTGTTTTGAACTATTGTAAACCATCAAGAGTGGGTAAATATCCCAGATGAGTGGTATAGAAATCTAATAAATAAATATAAAATAAATCTCACCTGCAAGATTACCAATGCATATTAGGAAATAAATTCACAGATGAAAAGTAGATCCCGAGGGCAAATTGCAGAATGAGTGGTACACTGTTCCCAAAACTGGAGGGTGGAAACTCTTGCTGCCGTGGTTGTGAGCCATCTATTCTATTTCCATAACGTAAGAATCAAGGGTGTGTTTTTTTCCCTATGTGTGACACGAACATGGAGCCTTGGGCTGACATGGATTTTTGCTTTTTAACTTATGTACTATCCTCTCATGAGAACTCAGAACCATTTTTTAGCAGTATTGAGTCAGCTGTTGGAAAGAACTGCTGTAAAAGCAGAATTCTCTTAAAACCTATATGGTACATTACTTCAGATATACCAGAACCATGTGAGGACATTTGAAATGCTCACTTGGCTCTTCTCTTCACTCCCTCAGTTGCTTCTTTTCTTGATAAAATCTCATTTACAGCAGAGGCTATTTTAGCTTATGAAGGGAAACAAGATCCAAATTCAAGAGGATTCCAGGACAGGGATGGGTTTGCTCAGAAGAAGAAGAAAGATCTGATACAACCAATAAACTGAATGCCATAGGAAAAGTACCATCACTTTTTCCCCCTGCATTTTTAAGCCATTATAAAAATGACTTCCAGACATCAGCTGAGATCATCTTTTTTAAGTCCATTGTAATGTCATGATTCACTTTTCATCTAAAAGCAAAATAAATAAAAACATGACAGACAATGATGCTCCGTGGTTTTTCCCCCTGGTTTTGCTTTTGTTTTGCATTTTCATCTATACAGATTGTAAAAGCTTCTCTTAATCTCCAGGAGTTCAGAATACACATTAGGATGACAAAGGAGTGTTGCTGAAGGAACACAGCATATGTCCTTTGTAACTCAAACAAATTCAATGCTGTTGAACAAAGAGCTTTTAATTTATGTCATATGCAAAGCAGGAAATATATTGCTGGTATAATCACTGTGATATGGTTGGTATGATTATCCAAAGAGCTAAATTTTTCATTAATCCACAGCTCAGCTTCAAGGCGCTTTTCCCCACAAGAGCAAAATGTCATTGCAATCTTGTTCAGCAGTGCTTTAGTTTCAGTACTGTTGTTAGCTTCACGGGTTGTTGATACTTAGAAGGTATTTTGGCCTTCATACAATAAGAGAATAAAAATCCCTACAAGATTATCTAAATCCAATTCTTGGTCTAGGACAGGAAGCTGAAAAATCTACACAGCATAAGATGTACCAACCCATCTAGAACTTAGTCTTCCATAAACCAAAATGAGCATAAATATGTCTGAGCATTAGATGTCTCCAGATACAGTAAACCCTCGCTGAATGACTGGCTCATTGAACAACTAAATTGCTTACCGAGTGTGATTTACTTGAAAAGGTCACCCTCGTGGAAAGACCCAAAACTTGCTAAGCAACTAGAGCAAGCATTTGCAAAAAAAAAAACCCCAAAAAAACTGCTCCCACCACCAGAAGTCACGATACGTCACTTACCACGGCAGCAGATGCAGTGGTGCTTTTACCCCAAGTTTTTTGGACAGCCTCCACCATGTTCCAAGGTGGGGAGGTTTTTCCAACCATGAGCACTTTGTTTTTAAATTTTCCCCACTGTTTCCCCACTTTGTCAGACCAGCTAATCCTTGCTGCTTTGAGAGCTCCGTTGGCGCATGGCACATGTGTCATCAATTGGTCACCTTGTACTTCAGCACCAGCATCAGCTACTGCTCATATCTGAATATACACTTTTCCTGGAAGTCATTTTCACAGTTGATGGATGTGACCACACACATTGCACTGAATGGAGGGCATAGTTGATTTTGACAAAGCTTCCGTGCTTGTCACTTAGCATCTTCATGTCTGCGGCATTATCCTTCAAAGGGATCAGTAGCAGCAGAGATGGTTTGGTGCCAAAGTGGGCGATCTGTGGCTGCTGCCTCCCAGGTTTGTGGGTTTATACCTGACACCTTCATGGTTTGTTTCAGCTGGTCCCTATAATGCTTCAAATTTGCTGATAGAAATTGATAACTCATTGGGTTATCAATATCTGAATATGTCACAGTTCTAGCAGAGAGCCTTTTGGCTTTAGCAACAGCAGAAGAATGATGTGCCAACAAACTGCTCATACAAACAGCCATGTGGTGAAACAAAAACAAGTGCTTTACTTTCATGGACAGAAACTCAAAATAAGATATTGTCTCTGGTTACAAAAGCTATTTACAAGTTGCACTGTTTCGTCTGTAGGCTTAGATGCTTGGCTAACAAATAGCCCAAGGTGAAACAGTCTATTTACAGCAGACAAAATCTTTAGCAGCAAGAGCATACGCAGAGTGCAACTGGCACAGTTCACCACTTCCCTTGAAGATTCTTGGCAGTGCTCCAAAACACTCAGGCCTTCCTTCAAGTCTGGTGCAAGACTTCTGCAAATCTCTTTCCAGTATACAGCAATACTTCTCCACACTCCTTCAATACTCCTCAAAGTGTAGGCTTCCAAAGCCTCATACAGTAGGTTTGCTGATTCATGGTAATTAGTAAGAACAGCTGAGGTAGCCCAGTTAAAGGAGCAGATACAATATACATTGGTATATTCATTCAATACTACATATATTTGTCCTGTCAGGAGCTTCACAAGGTCTTGTACCACAGCTAAATTCCCAATAAAGAATTTGACAAGGAAACCTGGGACTGTCCATATAGCAGGCATGCCCTATCCATCTAAGATGGTGGCCTATGATGGAAGCTTACATGTGCCTTCTCTAGAACTGTGATGTTAGTGACATAGTCATCCCATTTAATGTTCAAAATGGACCTTAGCTTTTGTTGGTGAAAACACTCAAGCATTTTGATGTCTTGGCAATATTTTGTAATTATTTGGCTCAACTGTAGCACTTAAAAATAATAGTCAGTTCTTTCCGGTAAGAGATGCCATGTCTGCAACTTTATGTATTTATTAAAAACTGAAGGGCTCAGAAAGAAAGTGAAAAATAAAATAGAGACAGGCCTTCCTTTGTTCCTACGGCTTTCCGTGGAGAAATTAAGATTGCCAAATTGCTCCATTTTTAAAAATGCCTTCATTCTTCTACCTGCTATGTTTTTAAAGGTTGGACTTGCCTTTTTCATACAAAATGATTCAGAGGCATATCTTTATGCTTAAACTTTACTGTTTTCTTGTTTAAAGTTTAATTCTACAGACGTTCCCTCTTTTAAATTCAGTTAAGGTCTAAGAGCTCACAACATTATTACCATCAAAATGTTAATATTGGAGGTCTGCAAATATAATAGCAAAATGCAGTAAATGTCTTTTATCTTTATTGATTTTACAGATGAGCCTGGCTAGAAAAATCATATGGCCCTTACATTCATCTCAAGTAGCCAACCTGTCTATGAGGTCTTTAAAGGAGTAGAGTAGTTTTCATGCTACGATAGTATTCCCAGAGGTATAGCAATGATATAGCAATATGGATTAATCACTATATTTCAACAGTGTGATGTCATTGCTAGGAGCTAGACATTGAAAATCTTTTCTTCCAGGAAGGATGAAATGGCTGGTCATGCCTGCACAGAGTCAGACTAAATAGACTCTTTTCCCAAGTTCTCTTCCAAGTAAACTGCTGTGTTAAATATCAAAGACTGCTGATATTGGTTTATTCCATTTTTGCCTCAGTATTTGCTTTTAGTATTTGCAGAAGGACATCTCCTCATTCTTGGTCTCTCTTTCTTAATTCTAAGAATATTTGTTATTTGCCCATTGTGTCTTGCAAGCTCCACCTAATTTATGTCACCCATGAAGCAAGTGATAATCAAACAATAACCTTCATGTGTAAATCAGCCATCAAAAGCAAAATGCCACTGGTGGAGGTTTGCTATCCCATTGGGGACCTTTGAGCACCTGGCATAAAACCAAAATAACAAAAGATGAGTTCTGCTAGATGTGGAAACTATTTAGTCCAACATCCTGTTTAATACAGTGGTCAGCCAGATGTTTAGATAGACTTACAATTGCTTATAAACAGAATGTAATGGCTCTTGTCTACAGTATGAATCTTTGTATTTATTATGCCTAAATATTTGCCTTTTAGGGGGCTCATCCTAACTAATGTTGAAGACAAGTACTGGACTAGATTGACTATTTGTTATCATCTATTTGAGCATAATGAAAATGAAAATGTCAACTCCAGGTAGCATATCTTAATAGTTCTTCTAGATTGGAGTGGGAATCATATGGTTTGTGACTGTTTTTATGGCTTCCAAAGTCCCCCAGATGAAAAGAAAGTTACCTATGATTTTTTAAAATTGAGCCTTGTTTTAGTTTTTTTAAAACCAAGACTTTTTTGAAATAATAAAGTCACCCTGGAAGTATCCCCAACACCCCACCCCCCCAAAAAACAACATACTGTATCAGACTTCTCCAAATCACTTCTGGGTGGATTCTAGATAGTATAGCAGACAGAAGCAGGGGCCCCTGATCTCCAGGCTGGGCCATCTCTATCCGAAACATTAATTTTAAAAGCCTCCTCAAAGGTTGTGGTATTTTTGAACCACAATCGGGCATACCAAGGCCACCACTGCACCCAATTGCCGGGGATGCTGTCCACCTGCCCCAGGGTACCGCCTAGGCAGGAGCTTTAAAAGTCGTGCAGTGGCAAGACTGTTTCGCTCTGCTGCCGCCAGGAACATCTGCAGCCGGGCGGAGAGGCCGCTGCCGCACCCAATTGCTGGGGATGCCGTCCACCTGCCCCAGGGTCCAGCCCAGGCGGGAGTTTTAAAAGCCGTGCGGCGGCAAGACTGCTTCGCTCCGCCGCTGCCGGGAACATCTGTGGCCGGGCAGAGAGGCCTTTCACTTTCTGTAATCTTTGTAATTTTTATAATTTTTGTGTGAACTTGATTATGATTTTGAATTTTCGATTATTGTTTGTTATTGATGCCTACAGAATTTTCAATGCTATAATGATGTTTTGTGGTATTGATGCTGATTATTTGTGATATTTACATGTTGTGTTTATGAATCTGTATCTTTATATGTGTTGTAAACTGCCTGAGTCAGTCCAACCGAGTAGGGCGGTATAGAAATTGAAATATAACAACAACAACAACAATAACAACAACAACCTTGTGTTGCCAGCTAATCTTTCTCATACTGGGTCAGGCAAAAGGAACTGCTGAATGAACTCACCTAAAGGTGCCTTCATTTTGGCAGTTTCACGTCTGGCCTAGACATAGAAGAAGAAAAACCAAGAAGAAATGGCATATCATATGATTATGACACTTTTTCATGTGACAAGAGACTCATTACTAACAACCTTCACACTCCAGGCAAAAACATTTTTGACAAGTGACTTCTCTGTCTGAAGATAGTTTACTGAGGGGATGTCTATACTTCCCATTATCCTGCTCTTTGGGGTGATTTGGAGCAGGTTGGTCTCATTTTTCTTCCAGTCTCTATATCTGTTGTATGCCGAAGTGGTGTTACTCTCTACAAAGTGCCCCCCTTTTAACTCACATCACAAGATCCTGCTTGTTTCCTGTGCTTTACTTTCACCCATTCCTAGCATATGTGCATTCTGGGGATAGGCTAAAATAGAGCACTGCAGCAAGAGGGAGTGATCCAGTAGATCTGCATTCAGCAGCATGTGGCTGTGTAGACAGGGACAGCAGGTTAAACATCATTCAGTTCCTTCCCTCATTCTAAAGCAGGATTTCTCAACTTTTTAAAGCCAGGGGCCGGGTCATGCTTCCTCAGACAGCTTTGGGTGCCTGAAAGCTATTTTGCCCTTCTTCCACCACATGGTACTTCCTGGTGTGGTGGAGGCGAGGGGGGCATCCTGATGAAATGGTTCAGAATCCCTGTTCTAAAGCAGCTCAGTAAAAACTAGCGCAGCCTGCATCAGGAGGGCTAGTGTACACAGGCCCTGCATTCCATAAATTTGGCATGAAAAAGAGGCTTAGCATGTCACCAAAATGAACAGTTGCTCTGCAAATATGTTCTGTACTACAGTGATTAGGATTAGAAGAACAATTCAGGGAGGACCCTCAGTGGCACATACCACCAAGGCTATATCACAGTAACAGTTGCCATAGTACACATTTTAAATATTGCTTTTATTCTATCTCTTTTAATTTTAAATAGTCTTTTAAAATATACTTTTAAACTACATTTTAAGTATTCAAATTTAATTTTTTAAAAATCTTTTGTTGTACTGTGCTGTTAATATACAATAATAAAGTGGTTGGTTGGTTGGTTGAATACATAAGAAGAGAAATTTTTTCAAATAGACAGATTAATTAAGCCTCCATTCCTTTTTTTTTTTTTTTTGCTGGCTGCATTTCTGAACAAAGAACAATTCCTTGTGCTTCTAGTCTTGGTCCCTCTACTTTGTAAATAATACACATTGCAGTAGTGGGGTAGTTTCGAATTTTTATCTGTGACATTCTCATCGGTTTCACAAGCCAGGAATGAGGTGTTGATGCCCTGGCCACATGACAATGATGATAGAACTCATCCTCCCATTAAGAATGTATGTCAACTGTGTTTTGTATTAGCAGCCCTGCATTATGCTCACTCATTGCTCATCTTGCCTCAGGCATATACCATATGCTACTAGTAGTGCCAGAGGCCTTGTTTGTTTTTTGTTTCTCAGCAGCATCCCAGGAATGAGTAGAGAGGTCTCCTTCACCTGTACACATTTTACAGATATTTTAAGAGAATATTTATGAAAATAAAAATGGCCTCAACCAATCAATCCAAAGGTCCACCCAGCTATCTGCCTCCACAGTGTGATCAGCTATGGGTTGTGCCTCTAAGTATGGAAGATCTGTTTAACTATCATGGCTCTAAGTAATGAACAAAAATGTCCACCATAACTTTCTCCAGTTCTTTCTAGGAACCACCAATGCAAGTGGAGATCAATTTTATACTGTGGGGAGTATTACATTTTGTGTATCTGGAGCCTAGCTTAGAACAATCAGTTTCCATGGGCAATGCTGAACACAGCCTGGAAATGTATTTTACCCGATACACCACCCAGTATCTCCTAACCAGCAGGGAATCTGGAGAAATAGTACACTGGTACAGAACACCTGTTTTCTTGACAGATGCTCCAGCGTAAATCCTGGTTTCTCCAGGTAGGCTAGGAAGTATTTTTACCCAAACCCTAGAAAGACATTAGTGTCAACAGTCTGTCTAAGGCAGACAGATAGAGGAGCTTCAGAAATAATGACTAAGGAACATGTCACACAGTACATGGGACAGAGAAAAACGTGTGCTATTGTCAGAAAGTAAGGGAGCAGATGATTTATCAGTGGACAACTACATCCCTCTGACTCCCAGAATTCTCCAGCCATTGGGACCAGTGACCACATTGGCTGGGGAGTCTGAACACTATTGTCCAAAATATTTTTTTACAATTTTCCCCCCTGGGTTTTGTGTGCCTTAAGACAGAGGGACATAGGTACACAAAGACTTCAATTGCTGTTACACAGAAATGCTAAAAAATACAAAGAATTGAGGAGGGAAGCAATACCTTTATTGGATCACTGGGTTAAAAAAAAACATTGCAAGCTTTTGAGATCTAATGCTCTCTTCATCAGGTAGGCATAAAATTATTAATGAAAGTTCATGACACATGGTATTGTGTCATTGTGCCAGGAACTCTTCATAGAAAAGCATATTTGGACAAACAGCAAAAGATTTAATGGTGTTTTCATACCTGCCCTCACTGGAACCTGGATGCTTGCTCCTCCTGTCCACGTGGTCCTCTCTGAAATATTAACTTCCTTCTGTGACCAGACAAAGAGAATACAAAACTCCATGTGCTCTCCCATCAGGTAGCAGGGTTTCAATTTAGTTATACACTAGACATGCCAATTGTAGCCAAATCAGAGTCAATTAAAAATTATTACCTTAGTCGTTTTTTACACAGAAATGCTATGACACATATAAGGGGTATGTCCATTGTTCCTTCTAACACAATATTATGATCTGATAACCCTAAAAGAACCATGAAGTCCAAGAAGAGGTGGAGGAGGGGGCTTCCTCTTGAGCCCTTTGCAAGCACCAAACTGAATAGAGGTAGAGGATAGAAATATGAGATTTTGTGCTAGATAATTGGGAATTCTGCTTCATAATATACTTAGCATAGTGACTCATTCAGTCCTTCCTATCAGTCAGAATAATAGAATGTAAAGAAGCCATTCAGATATTTTCAACAATGTGAGCCGTTATTTATATTTTTAAACTATTGGTTATACCAGTTATGTAGATAGAATAATAAAGAACTGGGGAACTTCAGTGACTTTACCACTGTGTTTTAATATTAGACATACCTTTCACAAAAAATGCAGAAGATTCTTTTCTTTTCCCCACAAGTCTAAAAGAGAAGATTCTAATCTGCCTGACATCTCATCAGCATCTTAAAGACCCTCACAATAGTTTTATTTTTGAAATTCTGGATATCTTTATGGAGGACGATGTAGAATATTAAGCTTTTATTAACAGATTACCATCAACTAATTTATAGCCACATATTGTATGAAATGAACTACGAAATTCAGTGTAAGCTACTTAATAATCCTCGAGCATAGGATGTCTGAGACTTCTAATAATGAGACATTGTGTGCTATCACAACCAAAGGACCATCCATTATACAGTCATTTATTTGATATTAGATTCTCTCACGTTACCAAAAACTGAAACAATGTAAGGCAAAATATAACCCCCAAATTAAAGACAGAACAGTCTAGACAGATGCTGATAACCTTCAGTTCCCTAGAGCAAGAAATGAAAGATTCACGACTGTTATGCTTACAGCAGACACCAATCTGCTAATAACCACCAATATTTTGCAATATTTTTTCATGAGCGAATAACTTACGTATGCTGTGAAGGATGAGCTGGAGCTGAATTGCTAATGCAAACTTACCTTGATTAAGCCACATTGATTGTACTGGTGTTTATTTCTGAGTAAACATGCACAGAATTGAAATTAAAGCCTACTGTCCTATATACATTGATGAGCAAGCAATGAACTCAGGAAGAATTTTGGCAAGTAAACTTGCATAACACTGGGTGGTAAGTGATGCAACTTTCTGGAAAGTACTAAAAGTACTGATTGTATTAATAACAGAAGTACACAGGCATACACCACAGAATTTGTAGTTGGGACAGTACTGAAAATAGAGAGAATTTTCCCATTAAAACTATCCAGTCCAAGGTGTTCCCCAAGTAGCTCATTTACAAGTAGTAGAACATCATTCCCTGATGCCTTTCAAATGTGTGATTCAATTTAAATTCAAGGCACATAGTATAATTCACACAGAGAACTCAAGTAGAAGAAAATTCCAGAAGCAGACTCATTTTTTCACCAGTTAATTATTCTTCACCTAAATATGGATTGTTATGGCTGTTTTTCAACAAGTATGAATGGTAGTGAGCACAAGAGGGTACCCTGTAAACTATCATTACCACTATCATTACTGCTGTCAATATTCAGGCTGCAATTTGCTATGTAAAGTTTGGCATTCTTTTTCCTGCTGGCAACATGGGCACAATTGTGTGCAGCAATTTTGTTCCACTTCCTGGCATTTTTAATAATGGATATAGAAATACAATATTCTGCATTCATAAACAAGAGGGATTTTTAAAGAATTGAATACATACAGATAAATAGATAGCCCCATTGAACCTGGGAGTGTTACACCTGGATAAATAAATGCTTTTACTGTTTATGGAAGCTCTGTTTGTAATGACACACCAACTACATTGTCAAATTTGACCTCTGGAATAACTTACACAAGATTCATAGTAGCACACTAGACCTGCCTGCAGGCCTACCAAATAAGAGATATAACATAAAAAGAGAGAAATGAAGATTGTGAAGGACAAAGAGAAATGTAAACTTTGATCAGCCAAAATGATAATCTAATGGTGCAAGACCAGTGATGGGATGACAAATTTGTTACCACCACTCCATGACATCACGATGTCATGGGCGTGGCCAATGTCATGACATCATGATGTCATGAGCGGAGCTGACGTCATGACATCATGATGTTGTGGGCGGGGCCTTAAAATAAAAAATAAAATAAAAAAGATACACACACACACCCTCAATCCAACCCACCCATCCACCACACAAACCCGTAAATTAAATAAATAAATAATTAAAATTAAATAAAAATACAACCCCAAACACAAACCCCTCACTTACCCCTGGGAGGTCTCGAGAGGGGCGGATGGCCAGGGCAGGGCAGGCCTCAACTTGCCTGTGGGAGCTCGGCAGCTCCGGGGGAGGTGCCCTCCTCTGAGGGCTGGTGCCACCTGCCCACGCTGCCGCCGAAGTCATCGCCGCTGCCATCTTTGCCGCCGCCATCGCCGCTGTTGCCCTCATCGCCGTCGCCACCGTTGCTGCTGCTGCTCTCGCCCTCATCGCCGCCACTGCCATCGCTGCTGCCGTTGCAGTCGCGGCCGGTGTTGCCGCCGCCGTCATCACCGCTGCCGTCAGCGCCGCCACCACCACTATCGCTGCCGGTGTTGCCACCGCCGTCAGCGCCCCCACCGTCAGCGCCGCCCCCCCCCACTATTGCTGCCAGTGTTGCTGACGCTGCCGGCGCCAGCGCCATCACTATCCAGTACTTGAGGACTGCTGGTGTTGCTGAATTTTTAAAAAAAATTGGAGCTAAAATGGCTCCGATTTACTGCGCATGCGCAGAAACTCAATGTGCCGCATTGCGCATGCGTCAGATTGAGTTTCTGTGCATGCACAGTAAAATTGGAGTAAAATTGCTCCAATTTTATTGCGCAGAAACTCAATCTGATGCATGCGCAATGTGGCACATTGAGTTTCTGCGCATGCGCAGTAAATCGGAGCCATTTTAGTTCCGATTTTTTTAAAAAAAATTCTTTCGGTGAGGCGTCCGGAACCGGACGCCTCAAAAGTTGACTCCCGGAGAACCCTCCGGGATTGTTTCTACCAGTTCCAGGGAACCGTATGGAACCGGGGACATCCCATCACTGTGCAAGACCATCCATGGCAATATTTTCTGTATCATAAAATCATACAATTACTATGGGGCTGTGGTGGCTCAGTGATTAAGAAGCTTGCCTTGTTAGCTGCAAGGCCGACAAGTCATCAGTACAAGACCCGGGTACTGCACGATAGACTGAGTGCCCGTCATCTGTCCCAGCTCCTGCCAACCCAGCAGTTCAAAAGCAAAAAATTGCAAGTAAATAAATAGGGACCATTTCGGTGGGAAAAGATCTTGGGGACATGAAAAGAGCCTCATTTGGGTGTCCCCTGAGCAGAGTTTCTTCAGAAAAAATCCTTTCAACACAGAATAATTTCTGACATCATTATCATTATCATTATCGAATTACTCAGTTGGAGTAAGAGACCATAAGGTTCAATCTGTTGTTAGCCGCCCAGAGTTGCTTAGGCAAGTGGGGTGGCATACAATCGAACAATTAAAACCTACAACTCAATGCAGGAATCCAAATCAAAGCAGGTCTGACAGTTGGTTATCCAATTTTCTCTTGAATGCCTCCAGCATTGGAGCACTCACAACTCCAGCAGTAATTGGTTCCATTGTCATACTGCTCTATCAGTTAAGAGTTTCCCCCATATATTTAGCTTATATCTGGCTTCCTGTAATTTAAATCCGTTATTATGTATCCAGCACTCCAAGATGATAAAGAACAAATCCTGCCCTTTTTCTTTTTTATTTTCTTTCAGTTACAGTATTTGAAAAGTGAAATAATATCCTACTCAGTCTCCTTTTTGAAAAGCTACACTTGCCATATTCCTTCAGTCTTTCTTCATAGGGTTTAGTTTCCAATCCCCTGATCATCCTTGCTGTCCTTCTCTGAAATTATTCCAGTTTGTTGTTATCCTTCTTAAAATGTGGTGTCCATAATTGGACATAGTTCTCTGGATGTGGTCTATCTAGTGTTGAATAGAGTGGATTGGTACCCCACAGGCTTTGGAGACTATATTTCTGTTAATAGAGCCTAAAATATCATTTGACTTTTCTGCAGTCACATTGCATTGTTGACTTATATTCAGCTTGTGGTCTACAACAATCCCAAGATCCTCTTCCTCATAGTATTATTAAACGAAGTATCCCCCATATTGTAACTGTGAATTTTGTCCCGTCCCCCAGATGTAGAACTTTGCACTTTTCCCTGTTAAATTAATTCTGCATTTTTTACAGTCCAGTATTTAAGCCTATCAAGATTTTTTTTTTGAATTCTGTTCTTGTTTTCCTAGGTATTAGCTATTCCACTCAGTTTTGTATCATTTGCAAATTTGATAATAATTCCTTACATTCCTTCATCTTTAATGCAAATGTTGAACAACACTGGGCCTAGAACTGAGCCTTGTGGTGCCACTTCCAATTTGAGAAGGAACCATTAATAAGCACTCTCTGAGTGTGATTTGTTAACCAACTGTATATCTACCTGACACTTATGCTACACCTAATTAGTTTGTTAATCAGAATATCATGGGCCACTTTTTCAAAGGTTTTGTTGAAGTCAAGATAAATTACATCAGCAGCCTTCCCATTGTCTACCAAGGAAGTTACCTGATCAAAAATGAGGTAAGATTAGTCTGGCAGGATTTGTTTTTGATAAATCTGTGTTGACTTCTAGTTGTTTTCAAGGAGCTTGAACAGTGACTACTTTATAATTTACTCTAGAACTTTCTGTAGGACTGACAGATCTGTAGTTCCCCAGTTCTTCCTTTTTGCCCTTTTTGAAGATAGGAATAACATTAGCTTCCAGGCATCTGACACTTTACCCATCCATGATTTTTTTTAAAAAAAGATAGAAAATGGTTGTGAGATCTCTTCAGCCAGTTCCTTCAATATCCTTCAATATCAATTTGCTATTCATCAGGAAGGAAAGGAAGAGCCTGGTAAACCTCTTTGCACTAACACAGAGACCACATGAAATCACTACTCATTAGCACAGCTTCACCTGTGTCCAGTGGTGGGTTGTCAAAAATGTTACTACCCCATCGTGATGTCATCACAGTGTGGGTGGAGCTAATGTTATGATGTCATGATGTCATGGGCAGGGCCAAAATAATAATAATAAAATAATAATAAAATAATAATAAAATAAAAATAAGCACACACACACCTCAACCCACCCACCCACCCACAACACAAACCCTTAAATAAATTAAGTAAATTAATTAATTTAATAAATAAATAAAATTTACCTTAAAATACACCCACCCACCCAAACATCCACCCCCAACACAAATCCACCCATCCCAAACACAAACCCGTCACTTACCTGTTAGTATAAGTGCCTGGGCAGCACTATGTTGCAAGATGGATATAGTCATCGTACCAGTTCTCTAGGATAATATGCTTTAATGTAAATGTAAACCAGCTGTACCTCCTTAAGGGTTCTCCAATTGGAACAGCAGTTGGAACACAGGTATAGCTTATTGATGAGGTAACTGCAAGACTTTGCTTAAAAACCTCAAGCCAGGCCACCAGGCCTTTAGGAAATGTGGTAGTACGTCAATATAGGTAAATTTATTAAATACACATTAAAATACACACAGACACACCACATCCAAAGGTGAGTCACTTACCCTGGGGAGCAGGCTATAGGGAACTTCAGGCTAGCAGCTTCTCTTCCTTCTCCCTGCTTGGGAGGACAGCAAGGAGGACGTGCATATGCGCCAAGCACTGTAGGCGTGCATGCACACCAAGAGCTTGGCATGCATGCACAGTGGGGGAACTAGTGAAAAGGTAAGCCCTGAAGGTGGTTCCCTGCAAAAGCTGCTACCGGTTCTCCGGGACACTGGGAAACGTTACTACCGGTTCTAGTGAACTGGTGCAAGCCTGTTGCATCCCATCACTGCTTGTGTCCACCCCTTCTTGTGGTATCCTAGTGACAAATTCTTCTTTAACAAGAGTAGGATAGAGTCATGTATATTCTCAGTATGTAGCATCTTAAAGACTACTAAGAGACCACCTGAATTACAGGTAGGCAGCATCTGTTCTTCATAAGTACTCAGTGTTTATGACAAATGAGATGAAGCTGGAGAGGTTTTGCCTCACTTGATAACATAAGATTGCACTGATGAGTACATGATCTGTACTATAGTTGCTAGGAGAGGGAGGACTGCAATGAGCTTTTTAAGCTGCCCCAGCTATGAGCCTTTTTATGTTTTAGTATTGTCTGTGCCAGTTCCATAATGGCTGTTTTACAATAATAACAGTAGCAGGCAGAATTGTTAGGAAAAAGGAACATCTTGTTGCTGGGCAAATTTCTGAGTAAAATTCTGCAATGACAATGAAAGACATCTGTACTGATGGTACAAATGACTCTAGTGATGGAAACTGGACCATCTTGGATGCTAAAAAAAAAGGATTTATATGCAATCAATTCAAGTGAAGAAATACTGAGATTCTAGGACATCTTTCCTTAGCAATAGCAGTCTAGGCTAACGAGCATGCAGCCCTACGGAAAATTTCTAATGATATGTCAGCTTTCCAGGTGATGCTAGTATAAGTTCAAATAAGAGATCCCCAACCTGAGTACTTATTTTTGATGGAGGAATTCAACATTTATGGTACGCACTTTTAGTGCACCCACAAGCTCTTAGGAAGAAGTCACTTCATAATCTCAGAAAACTGTAATTTCTATATGATGAAGGGAGACATCCCACCCATTCCATCTGCTTTTGATAATACAGCACCAAGCCCATCCACTTCATGGACACCCTCTAGTGCAGTGTATCAGGGATTCCCCTAGCGATATGTGTGGCTCGATAGCAGAGTAGCACTTTTAAGCTCTTACGCAGCGAAAGCCTTAGTGCAATAACACACACACATATGCCTTCAGTAGAAAGGTGCACTTTACTTACAGTGAGGGGAAGACAGACATACACAGGACTATATACAACAGTCTCTCTCTCCAAGCCCCACAGTAGGTAGACAGCTTGGAGTCCTCTGTTGGCTCCAACTCCAGGAGCACTCAAAAAGTCCTGGTGATCCTTTAGCAGTTCTTTCTTCTCAGTTGAAGAAAAACTCTGAACACCATCACCTCCTTCAGTGTCTCAGTCCTTCTCAGTATATAGACTCCTTCAGAATAACAACCTCCTCACAGATAATCTCCTCCAAAATGAATACCTCCTCCATAGACCCTTCCCAGAGGGCCACAGTTATACCCTAGTGTTGCTGGGCAGATTCTCTAATCAGCCACAGCTGGGCTGTTTCAGGAGCACATGGACAAGGCATGGACAGCCTAGCAATCAGTTTGAGGCTCTATTATGTACACCTGTGTTCAGAACACATGGAGGGCCTTAAAGTTGTACTATTCCACTGGGCAGCAATCTTTGTACAATACCCCCAAATGAAAAATATCCTAACACAGTGTTTCCAACATTTTGTTTTTTGGACTTCAATTCCCAGAACCCTATGTCAATTCCCCAAAGCATTGATCAGCCAATGTACTGACTTAGGCTTCTGGGAATTGAAGTCCAAAAACCAAAGGTTGGAAAACACTGCTCTAGTGAATGGCTAAAATGGAGGAAAGGTTTTTGCACACACCTCAGGCTTTAAATATGAAACCAGAAGATGCTAGACTAGACCTATAAGAGCAAAAACAACATACCTTGCTAAATGAATAAATGCTGAGGAATGTTTCCCACCTGAACAAAATTCTGGCTGGACCATCTGGAAGTCATTTAATAGACTTCAAAGTAAAGTAAATTATCAAAGAATAGTCAAATAAAATAAGGTTACTTGTATACAGGAATGTGAATGTGGAGAAATAAATACAGCATTTACGTGCATGCAATTTATGCTCCACCACACATACAAATAAAGATCTAGTAAATGTCCGAGATACACTAGTGAAGTAGCTTGCTTCTGATAAAAAATAATCAACTGATTTGAATATTTTAATTTCTTTTGAATTTTACCAATATTTCATAAAAGTAAAAAATGTTAAATTATGCAACACTCTGATACGAAAAAAGATAGATGCTGTAGACTTATTTTGAACTGCTTCCAGAGTGGCCATCCTAAACAAGTGATGATATAAATAGACATAGGATTTAAATACAAATATGTGTTCTATTCCTGAGAAGGCAGATCCTTACACATTGATTAAAAGCATAATTTATATCAGTACAGACCTAAATATACACATTTTATAATGCACATAAACACGTTTGAAGGGTTAGTACATGAGAATGGCATTAATGTATGAAAAGGCATTAACAGGCATTCTAAAGTAAGAATATATTAATATTTTTCAAGGATTTATAAAAGAGGTGACATAAGTTGGTACATTTTAATACTGTATTGCCCTTTCATATGTATCTGATTTTCATATGTATTGCCCTTTCATATGTATCTGATTTTAAACCACAACTGCAAAACACATTACAAATAACAGTCAGTGTCCATTTTTTTCCTACTGGAGTAGACCTATAGACTCAGTGGGATTCACAAAACTGTTGACTGGGTGTTCAGAAATTGATTCACTGCTTTTATTTACAGCTAAGATCAGCAATAGGATGCTGGGTATTAATTTGTGTTTATGCTTATGCTGACTCATAACTCTGTCATTGCCAGTCCCAAGCCTGGATGAGAAAGGAGGAGGTTTGAGTGCTGGGTTAGCACCCTGGCCTGTATAACATCAGTACTGCGGAAGCAATGAAGAGCTTTGTTGTCCGATATGCAGTATAGCTGTGGTGGTGAACCTTTTAGAGACTCTGTGTTTAAACTCACCTTCCTCACAGACTCAAAAGGCTACTGTCCACACCACACTCTCATGCCACATGTGAGCTGCCCACCTTACCCCAGACAAAGCTGCTGGGCAGAGGGGCAGGGTGAACTATCTGCTGGGTGAGAGAGGAAGCGCTCCCATTGGGCTGATGGGCAGAGAGGTAGGGCAAACTCTGTGCTGGGGAGGGAGGAAGTGCTCCCATTGGGTTGCTGGGCAGAGGGGTGGGGTGAACTCTACTAGGGGGAGGGAGGAAGCACTCCCAGTGGGCTGATGGGCAGAAGGGTGGGGCAAACTCTGTGCTGGGGTGACAACATGTGTCCCCAAGAGAGGGTTCTGAGTGTCCCCTCTGGCATGCATGGGTTCACCACCACTGCTTTATAGCCTGAGGAGGAACTATGTCATACTGATTCATAAAATGATAAACACCATAATAGCACAAGTCAACAATGAAATCAGTTTACCATCACATTTATTATTACATCTAAGGTTTTTATATTAAAAATAATGCACTTTATATACTAATTCAAGTAACTGAACACACATTGCCAAACATTCCATTTCAGGAATAATCTAGGTACAGTATTTTGAATAACAAAGTATATTTATTCCGTATTTGAACTTTTTCCCAGGGAAGTATCTGAAAGGTCAATTGTCATTTTATTCTGTTTGGGGGAAAGAGATTTTCCTAGGCTTTTAACAATGAAAGTGTACAAAATAATATATGTGTGCATCAAATTCTGGTTACTTAATACTAACCATTATGGGAGACACTTTAACTATTTATTTATTTATTTATTTATTATTTATTTATTCATATTTCTCCACCGCCCTTCTCACCAAAGTGACTCAGGGTGGTTTACAAGTAATTAAAAAAATGACAATAAAACACAAACACTACCTAAAAACCTCAAAACTGTTAAAATTAAATTTTAAAATTAAAATCTAAAAAAGATTAAAAGCACACCAAATGCTACATCTTACTAATTAAAAAAGTAGAGGGAGAGAGGAGCTCAGATCATCCAGAGAGCTGGGGTCATTATGCCTCCCACACCCCATACCTGCCCTGCCAGCCATGTTTTTAGATTCTTTCTAAAGGGCAGCAGCTCCGTCTGGAGATGTAGATCCCCATATAGTAGACATGAAACACTCCACAAAACAATTAAAGAACTAAAATTGGGAGAAAATGCAAAGATGCCAATTTTTTAATTTTTCTCTCTAGTAAAATACATTTTTTCCTAATGTGTCTGAAATGTATATTTTTGAAAGAGAAACTCAAATGTCTAACTTTCATTTTTAATAAGCAAAGAACCATATACTGTAATGAACATTCCCTAGATTATGTGTGGGACAAATTTAAGTTGTCTATGCCAGAAGTCCCCAACCTTTGCTTTTTGGACTTCAATTCCCAGAAGCTTATGTCAATTCCCCAAAGCACTGATCACCCAACATACTGACTTAGGCTTCTGAGAATTGCCGTCCCAAAACCAAAGGTTGGGGACTATTGGCTAGGCCATATCTGTAGGTCAGTGCTGATGTCCTGGCAATTGAATCAGTCAGCCCACTGTACCTTTTCAAACATGTAAAGTCTGACACTTTTGACAACCTGCACTTCAAGGAATTACTTGCATATATGAATATGCTATCAAAGAACCCCAAAACATAAAGAAGGCTGTCAAATTATCTAATAATTCCTTAGACATAGATTTATTATTTGGAAGTAGTTTGCACATTTAGCAGTGTGTCATAATATGATTAGATCTCATCCTTCAGTGGGAATGTCAATCATAGTTATAGTATATCTGTTCAGCTGAAATGCTGCACCTCTTGCATGTAAACAATATGGAAGTTTGTCCATTATCTACAGTCACCACAGTAGTGGTTGATTTATCTCCAGATCAGCTTACTCTCAGTGATCCCAATCCTGCCTGCCTGGTTACTAAAGACAGAAATCCTTTAGATGTGTTTGTTTGTGGGAATGCCTGAATGCTTACCTGCTCTCTCTCTCTCTCTCTCTCTCTCTCTCTCTCTCTCTCTCTGTGTGTGTGTGTGTGTGTGTGTGTGTGAGAGAGAGAGAGAGAGAGAGAAAGACAGTGAGAAAGAGAAAGTATCCATCATTACCCCAGGCTGCGCTAACCATTAGTTGCTTTCTGCCAATCAACCAAAGGAACACCAGTTACCATTGGGTTAACCCAAGAAAGAGATATTAAAATTTATGCATCTTCATAGGATAAATAAAAGAAAGAATTTCGGGTAAGTGTCTTTTATCATGAAATGCAACACAATAATATGAGCTCTATCTTGCCTTGCATAAGACCACCATACCAACTATGTAGTCCAACAGCAGGCAAACAGAATGGAAAAGAGAGGCAAGAGAGGAACAGACAGAACAAACTGCATTGGTTGTATAGCTCGGGGGGGGGGGGAGAATGTAATTGTGTTTTCAAAGTATTTATCAAACTGGCATTTTAGAAGTAGTGATCTAGACTGAAAATGTTTAGCTAGAGCAAACATGATATTCATCAAAAAGCAAAATGTTTAGCTTTTGAGTATCCAAAGGATTTGTCACGGTAGGGCGGGAGAAGGGAGGGCTCCTCAAATGTCCAGGCAATTCAGTCAAGAGCCAGAATTGCTTCATTGTGCATTGCCATGCAACCAGAAGTGACACATTAGAAGAGAAAAGCCGGAGGAGAATGATGAAATGTTACCTGTGGCACTTCTTACACAGAGATTTTTAGAAGGCACTAGGAAGGTACTATGGTGTGCTAGGGAAAGAAATGCTGCTCCTTTTTATCCATTTTAAGAAAAGCTGAAATACTGCTTACTGTGGAGAAAAATACACGAAATCCTATCCCGAGAGATAAAAGAAATGAATTCTGAAAGAAAATTGTAAAGTCTTCAAACTGCACCCAAAACTATCTGTGAATATGCTATCCACTTCTTTGTAACCTAACTTTTAAAGAGCAAAGTGGAAAATTAGCCTTGTAATGTTGTCACTGAATAAAAGAGAAAACTGCCTGATAACAGTCATAACTTTATTATTTTTAACCAAGTAATAATTGAATTTCCCAAGTACATATTCCTGAAAGGGAAACCTTTGCTACTATGATCCTACACACACACTAATTTTAGATTAATGAAATCACTCAGGTTGGTGTTTCTACCAAATGGGTGGATGTGAATGGGTGGGTGAGTGAGTGAGTGAATGAATGAGTGAATGAATGAAGGAATGAAACCCTCTAGCTGCCAAGATGCCTACATGAAAGAATGCACCCAATGAATTTGATGGAGTCTAGTTTGAAGAAAGCTCATGTGGTACAAAATCTGGTTGAAGTGCCAGCACTGTGGGTGATGGTGAGGAGACAACATAAGGTAAAAGTCTATGATTTTACTACATGGAGCAGGTGTAGAAAATATTCATTTTCTGGGCTACAGTTTCCAGAGTCTCACAGCAATTATTACCAGTGTTTATTCTGACTGTGGGTTTCTGGAACCTACCATGGAAAGAAGCAACATTTCCCATATCTCATGCAGCCGCTCAATAACAAAAAATCTGCATGGTAGTAAGTGCACAGAAGCCAGATTTTTCCATATAAATATTTATCAAATAGAAGAGATCCCCTTCTTGGGTATATATCTTAATGTGAAGAGGGGAAGCTGTGCCTGTCTGAGAAGCTGAATATACTACTGTCAGGAGGCTTTGCTTTGCTTCATATCTGGACTTCTAGAATATGTGAAATACTAACTTTCCACACATTGGAATACTCGTGGTGCCAGAAAATGCTCCACAACTCCTACAATGCAAGGTTTTTTTTTTTATCCTGATGAATACATTTTAAAGGTCTCAATAGCATGTCCTTCATTTTATCAAAATATATAGATGGGCAACTTCAAAACTTCATATTTTTATAGTCAAGATAAAGTTCACTCTTGCTCAAAAGCCAGTTGTATCCAAATCTAGGGTTCAGTACTCATCTCTGTTTCATAGCTGAAGAGCCAGTGCTGTCTGCATCTGCAAACACTTCCATGGACATGTGGCAGGCATGCCTAGACACCAGAGTGCATGGAACACTGTTTACCTTCTCACCGAAGTGGTCCCTATTTATCTACTTGCAATTTCTTGCTTTCGAACTGCTAGGTTGGTAGGAGATGGGGCAGAGACAGAAGCTCATTCCATTGTGCAGTACTCAGGTATCAAACTGCTGACCTGCCACCTTCCAGTCAGCATCTTAACTACTTGAGCCACTGCAATCCCATATTTTTGTATCCTGAAGTAAAACCTGACGTGTTAGTTTTTTTAGTCGTATTCACTACTAACTAGTCCAGAAAGATTAACATTTGCTTAAAGGATTTGCTTGATATCCAAAACCACAGTTATTCTCTAATGAATCAGAATATTCAATCAGCCAACCAAATTCTGTCTAACTCCAGCCATGTGGTTCAAAATCAGCTTTGCCAAACTCCTGGGCCAGGAGCTGTACTTTTCTGTTGGCTTGCAGACAAAAAGAAACTGATGACTCTCAGTCAAAGACAGCTGTATGTTTATGAAAATGTAACTCTTTTGCCAGTAGACGTTATAGACAGTACACACTAAAAGGAAAAACAAAAGGAAAAAGTAGGAAAAAGGATCTGGGCTTATCATATACAGTACAGTAATACCCTGGATAACGATTGTACCGGATAGCGCTAAAACCGCATAACGATGCAAGATTTTTGGAAAAATCTTGCATCGGATAACGCGATTTTTAGCATTATCCGGTACAATCGTGGGGTGGTGGTGGATTGGGTAGAACATCTACCCAATCCAACCCCCCCCCCTCAGCGCCTGCCCGCACGATGTTTGGAAAGGGTAAGGAGAAGATCCCCCGTACCCTTTCCAAACACCGTGCAAGTGCGCGCGTGTCAGACAGGGGCTGGGGAGGCTACGGAGATTTTCCCCATATCCTCCCCAACCCCCATCTGACACACGCGCACCTGCCCACATGGTGTTTGGAAAGGGTAAGGGGATGTTCCTCCATACCCTTTCCAAACACCATGCAGTCGTGCGCGTGTCAGACGGGGGCTGGGGAGGATACGGGGAAAATCTCCGTAGCCTCCCCAACCCCCATCTGACACACGCACACACACCTGTGGAGAACTCTGCACCGGTTACAATGTATCTCTTTGGAGTTGACGATATCCGAGACAGTTCCATAGGATTTTAACGCTATCCGATACATGTATTTGATAAGGCTAAAAATCGCATAACGTTAAGACTTGTGAAACCAAGTCTTAACATTATCCGGGGTACCAGTGTATAGGCAATTTGAAGGACGGGACCTTTTATTCAGATTGTCTTCAATCCAGAGCCTTGTGATTCTTCAGAAAGATTTTAGCTGCTTTCACCTTTCACAAGGCAGATCAACCCTGTCTCCTTTTCCCCAAAGCCTCTAGAACAGGGATTCTGAACCTGCAGCCCACAGGCCAAATGTGGCCCATGACACCATTTCATGTGGCCCATCACCACCTCTACCATACCAGGAAGTGCCATGTGGGGGAGAAAGTCTAGCCCGTGAAGCTGTCTGAGGGAGCATGACCCAGCCCATGGCTTAAAAAGGTTGAGAACTCCTGCTCTAGAACAATAAATGATGGAGAGTCAGAGTATCAAGTACATTGCTTTGAAAGAACATGAAAGTATTGTTTGTAGAGAGAGCAAGAGTGGGAAGAATGCAAATGACAACCTCTCTTTCCCTGATACAAATCAAGGGGCATAGTATCTAGTCAGATTACTCTGATACCTGTTAGGGAATGTAAGTTTTCACTGCTCTCCCTAACTGGTTGCAAGGCATATTGTGTCTGTGATGCCTTTAAGACTTTACTGCTGTGGCACAGAGGTGCTGGGAGTTTCCCTGATGTGCTCCAAGGGCCAGTGTATTTAGGACAGAGCAGGATTGCAGACCTTCAGCTACAATGCTCAAACTGTCTGAGCTTTAATGCTCACCTTCCTCTGCCAACAGTCTGGATGAAGATTCCTGTGTCTTCTGGAACCTGCTATGAGGACTGAACTTTTGCCACTGTTCCTGGTGATGGCTTTTGCTGGATATGCCATCTGTGCTTACTGGACAAAAGAGAACTAACTGGGGTAAGCCTTCACCAGGACAAAAGCTGTATAACTCTTTGGCTTTGTTTGTGGCTACAGCTTACCTTTACTCTGCTGAACTGTTGCTGAACTGTATGGCATTGTATATAGCACAACTGTACTGTCTCAGTGAGGTCAACTGAGCAGCCTGAGAGAATATATCTGTTTTGAGTTACAGTTGTTGCACTGTATATACTTGTACCCTTCTAATTTCTGAATAAATCTACTTTGAGGTTTTTCTTCTGCACCAAACTCTGGTCTGCCTGTTTTTCTCACAAGAGACCACTTGGCCAGGTGTGAACCTCTTGCTGGTCACTGCACCACTCTGCTAGCCAATTACATCAAGATAACCTATGATCAAAACTTCCATGACCACTCATTCTCTTCCTGGTGATAAAGATACAATAGATTGAATCCAGATCTAGACATGTAAGTCTGAGCTGGAGGAAACATACCTCCCTAGCACCACCTCTTGCTATGTTTAAAATTAGAATGTACTGTTTCTTTTTGTAAAGATTGCTATAAAGTAAAAGATGACAGATCCCTGAATCAAAGTCAGGTGAGGCTTTTGTGAACAGAGTAGAGCTTATATAAGGTGCCTCCACCCAGTTTGGAAGGATCTCCCTATGAGTTTGAATATTATTATAAGTTTTATCAACATCATCATTCAGCAGCACCTCCTCATCATGAGTGTAGGATTTTTGATGGGAGAGGGGAGAATACAGAGAAAACTGCTTCCATTAGCACAGTTATACAACCTATGTCTGGGTTCTGCCAATTAATAATATACTAAATAACTTGCATATGTCTGCCGTTTTTGATACCCCAGTTTGGCTTTGCTCAGTGTGTGGAACCTACTAACACTGTCATTAGCAAGAGGATTTAGCAACAGCTTAAGATACAGGTAACTTTTACCTTTACCTAAGATACATTTATTAATAATGAGATGCCCCCTTTTTTAAAGCCTTGAGTTTCCAGGAAGGTCCTAAGATATTATCATTTGTTTTCATTGGCTGCAATCCTGTTGCTTAATGTACTAAGTCCCAAAGAACTAGAGTAGACCCATTGATACAATTGGAATATGGCGAATCAACTCCTCTGTAAGCTCAATTGAGCTTTAAGTTGCAACTTACTATACTAAGCAATAGGATTTCATACAACATGGTATTCAGAAGGCAGAATAACAGTAAGAAACAAAGAAATAGCCCCTTTCCCCTGCTTCTTTTTGAGAAAAGTCACTTGTGTTAGCTTTACAGTGAGAGGAGAGAAGTAAATCATTGCTGCTGCTGCTGCTGCTGCTGTGCCTAGGCCAGATGTGAAACTGCCAAAATGTTTGGTGAGTTCATTCTGCAGTTCACATGACCTAGCGTGAGAAAGATTAGCGGATGTGACTAAGAGCCTTGTTGAATGGGGATTCTGGGTGTTGTATGCAAAAACAGGATCCCATCTGAGCTCAGAGGTACTGTGTGGGTCAATCAATACTTATTGTTGGTTGGAGGCAACAGGAACTGTAGTCCGACAGGTATCGTGAAGGCAGTAAAGGGCAACACATAGGTATTTTTGGGTGTCTACTTTCAACCAGATACTCTCCTGTCCAGCAAATGAAGTAAAGGAAGAACAAAAGGAATCAACGTTGTCCCATGCTCCCACAGGAGCAAAGATTGCATCCTTCTCCTTTAACTTCTGCACTCACTGTATAAACAAAAGGACTATGCATTGGAATCTTAAGATTAGCTACTTAAATCTTCCAGTAAACACAGGATAAACACTTGTACATTCTCTTAAATGATTCACATGAGGTTCCTCCTGAAAAGACAAACTGTTTGGTCAGGGCTTCCTGTTATAATTGTTAGTATCAAGCAAAGCAATGACTACTTTGCATCCCATCACATATTAGTCAGCCTTGCTCATTTTCTGCTTAGTACCTATTCTCTCTCTTTCTCTTCAAAGATAGAAAGTGGCTCCCTAAGGCCCCAAGGAAATGCCCTATGTCAGATTGAGTCAAATTCTGCCTCGAGCCATCTGGCCCATCTGGTTTGTGCTCTGTCATTCTACTTGACTTTATGCATATTAATTCACTTGAGGTCCTGAAGCAGGAAAAAGTCATAAAATCTCCAGATATGATTGAGACAGACAGGAGAAAGATCTGTTCCAGGACACAGTAACACTGGGCTTAGGATATCTGCAGTGAAGCACTTACTGTAGGCCTCTCAGAATTTCTTTCTCTGTGTTACAATACAATTGTGTATCCTATCATGTAGATGATTGTGCACACATGGAAAACACAGGTCAATTTGTGTATGTGTGTATATGGCTGGAAATACAGGTGTTTTTTTTAAGGGAAATGTTTATGAATTAGGGAGAAATTTAATATACAAAATTAGGGTCAGATTGCAACACATTAGGTGCTATTTAGAAATGAGAGAGATAGTGTTACAAAAGCCATCCATGTTTCTAATCTTATATGACTATTCCCAAAGGAGCCACTATAATTTGAGGCAACTTCCTACATTTATACTGAGAGACTAATGTGAGCCATGATTTTGCTGTCCCCACCCCAGTTGCTAGCTAATTTTGGGAGCAGCTGTCCATGGTACAAAACTAGGCTTCTTTGCTGAAAGATAGGTTGGAAGCAAGAGGCAACCAAAAGTAGTAAGAATACAATTTTGCTATATTATGCTGTAGTAGAAATGACTTCATTGATGTAATTTTAATATAAGCAGTAGTGTAATGGCCCTGAATGTTGCTACCCAATTGTCTAGATACATGTTCTACCAGCTATAGTGGTATACATCTGGTAGTCACCTCTTATTTCTCTGGGCTCCTATTATCAGGTCAGAGAGTTTGACACCTGATAATTGCCCAAGAGACCTATAGAATTTTATAGATTTCTAGAGGGGAAAAAAAATCAGAAGACTATGTTCATCACAGCTAGCATTTATCCTATAAAATGTTAATTCCATTATGAAATCAGACAACCATTTCCAAACATATCAAAATTCTTAGTACTGTATATGAAAGTATAAGTCCATTCAGTTTATCTGACTTTACCAGCTTTAATTGTCTACATTGCTTCTATGATCCATATGCATAAAACAATTTAAGATTGTGAAAACATCCAAAAGTAATATTGCTTATGAAAACTGCTTAAAATTATATGAAAGATAAACTTAATCATGTTTTAATCAAGTTCTTTAATGTGAGAATTTAAAAGAACTTACATTTCGCAAACACAAGAGCTTATAGTCTAAAAAGGCACGTTGGAAAAGCATCTCTAAAATAAATCACTTAAAAGTGAAAGGCATACTAACTTTAACTAATCTTTAGTCTGTAAGCAAATTATAAGTGGAACACAAAATTATTCTAAATGTTCACTCAGCTAAGCCAATTTAAATCTATGTAGGAGAATCCATGTTTTCCCCATCTGCTGCCATTGTCATTACATGTCTTTGCAGTGTGTTGTGGAGTTATTGATTTTATATCTTGGCTGCCACTATGTCAATAATATTACTCTTTTGACTAAAATTTACGAAGTTTGGAGGAATAAAAGTATGTAAACTAAATAATTTAGGTGATAAATTGTTGGAGAGATTCTCCATTGTGCAGGCAGGTCAAAATGGCCATCTGGCCCTTGAAGCTGACTGAGAGAGCATGGCCTGGCCCCCGACTTGAAAAGGTTGGGAACCCCTGCTTTACATCATAATTATACTTTTAAAGACTGATACTCTGTAACAAAAAGATGGATTGAATCTCCCAGTGGAGATTCACATTAATATTGTATTCATTCTGCTATTACATCATCACATCTTGCCTTCCCCAAAGTTTTTTTTTAATTCTCCTGTACAGTATATCTCTTCCTTTAAGATTCTGTTGTAAGGATAATATATTTTTCTACCAAGCAAAGCCCAGAGTATTATCTTGGAAAATGTGATTCTTGCAAAATGTGATAAAGACAGCTATCATGGTTACTGCAGAGAATGTGAGCATGTAAATTTCATGGAACATGCACCCATGAGAAAACCGAAAAGGAAAAGAAGCAGAACTTCAATAAGTGAACAGTTGACCTCTCATGTTTGCTTATTTATATTTTATTATCAGAGCTTAGCATGTTACACTTTAAAAGGAACTTGCTGCTTTACTCATTATTTCTTAGCAGTCAGTTTGCTGATATCATTTTTATTGCTCAGATTATGTAAGCAGTCCACAGCACTGCACATTAATAATGTATTGTATTGTATTGTCATTTCCAACAAACAAACCAGAAAAAGGAAGATGATTTACTGACCAGTCCCCCTATTGGTCAGTTCTGACTTTGTACCTTAGAAATGTTTAAAAAAATACAAAACACAAAGCCAAATATTTCTCTTCTTGTTTAGAATGGCAAAAAAGAATAGCAAAAGGCTTGAATAAATCCTGCCAAATTACCCCTTAAAATGCCCTTATGTGATTTATTTGTTCCACTATAAGATTTCTTCAGAGACACACCTCAAAAGTCAGACTTGCAAATTAAGCCTATGTTCACTCCCCAATAACCAATCACAAAACTATGCAAACTAAATATAAGAAAAGTAAGAACTAAAAATCATGTGCTATGACAAACACCTTTCTGCAATTGGAGGAACAGCTCTGCAAAAAAAGAAAAAAGAGTAAATAGATATTTCTTCTGGTTTTGAATCTTATGTCACAAATATGACAGGCTGCTGCCCTCATAAAGATGGATTCAAGTGGGATTTAATCCATTGGGGACCATCACCCTTCCCTGTGGAATCTCTTACAATCTCTTCTTCTTTTCCCACAACCCATAAAAGCAAACCTTTCTCCCAATTGTCAGAAAACGGACAACAGATCGCTTCCTTCTGCTCCCACAGTAGATCAGCTTAGAGGAGGGATGGAAGCACCTACTCTTCCTTATGCACCAGAAGCCATGGAGTCTAACCTGGTTTGGCCCACGTCTGGCATGAAGCAAAGCTCTGGACATTGGACAAAGCTCTGGACAATCGCATCTTTTTTCCTCCCTGTATTTAAACTACAGGGAGAGAGAGAACTGCTTCCATCTTTCTTTCCCTCCCTGTATGTAAACTACAGGGAGGGGGAAAAGAGAGGTGTGATTGGTTCTCTAGAGAACCAATCACCTCTCTCTCTTCCCCCCTTCCCTGTAGTTTAAATACAGGGAAGGAAATAAAGAGACAAAGAGTCTCTGCGACTGCAGTACGCTCAGGAAAAGGCAGGTGCTTTTCCCTGACCCTACTGCAGTCGCAGAGACCTCTGCGGGTGGGGGGTGGATTGGGTAGTTCTACCCAAACCACCCCACACCTGCAGACCATTGCATCGGATAACGCTAAGAATCATTATCCAGAATCATTATCCGATGCAAGTTTTTTCCAAAAAACTTGCATCGTTATCCGATTCTAGCGTTATCCGATGCAATCGTTATCCGGGTTATTACTGTATTATGGCACCTGAAAGATTAATTCGTCTTATTCTGCAGTCTTTGTGAATGGCAACGCCCTTCATCAGATAAATTATTTTATGTCTGGGGTCAACATGGTGTACAATTCAACAACATGCAAATGTCATATAGAGTTGAGAAGGAAGTTTTGTGAGCAAATATCTTGATACTTCCCAATTACTGTATATGGGTATGATCCCCGGACAAAGAGAAAAAACTTTAAGGGGAAAAATTGATTCATTTAAAATATGGTGCTGAAGATGATTTTTTGTTAATTCTTAGAAAAAATAGCTTGTAGATCTTAAAGTAAATCAAGCCTGGACTATCTCTGGAGGCAAAAATGACAAAACAGAGGTTAGCATGCTTTGGCCACATCATGAGAAGGCAAGATTTGCTGAGGGGAGGCAATAATATTGGGAAGAGTTAAAGAAAGCAAGAAAAGAGGAAGACTAAATATAAGATGGATGGACTCCATTAAAAACCCCACAGTCTTGAGTCTGAAAGAGCTAAGCAGTATAACTATACTGTGGCTTGAAACACTTTATAGTCACTTGAATTTTTTGGAATAGTAGCCATGCTAGTCTGTGGTTCAGGCATATCAGAAAACAAAATAAAATAAAAAAACAAAAAAACCACTGTAGCACTTTAAAGACTAACTGCTATATTTTTATTGTTACCTTTCGTGGATCAAGTCCACTTCTTCAGACAAAGAGTGAAACTTACAGGCATGGTTTTTATACACGGACTTACAAAATGCATTTTTTAAACTACAATACCCATCCAATATGGTTAAAGAACAAATCAACTGGGCTAGATGAATACCCAGGAGTGATCTACTACAAGACAGGGCCAGAAGGGAAAGCAATCGCACACCACTGGTTGTCACCATCAACCCTCAACTTAAACCCCTCACACACATAATGAGGGATCTCCAACCCATCTTGGACAAGAGTGCTTCACTTTCCAAAGCCTTTGGTGACAGACCCTTACTTGCTTATAGACAACCCTCCAATCTCAAACAACTATTGACACACAACAGACTACACAGAAGGGGAGCAGATATGGGAACTAGACTCTGCTGCAAATCCAGATGTTAACTATGCCCTCGAATTCGCTCTGGAAACAGCATTACTGGACCCAATGGCACCACACACAACATTAAAGGCAGTTTTACTTGTGCTTCTGCCAATGCGATTTATGCCATCTCTTGCCAAAAATGCCCATTCCTTCCTTTATGTAGGACAAACTGGACAGTCTTTATGCAAAAGAATTAATGGACACAAATCAGACATCCGGAATGGCAACACAGAGAAATCTGTCTCAAACCACTTTAATCTAACTGGACACTCTATCCAAGACCTGAAAGTTACAATTCTGGAACAGAGAAATTACAAAACTAGGATTGAAAGGGAGACAGCAGAAATCAAATACATCCATCTGTTAGACACCCATCACAAGGGACTAAATATTAGTGAAGGGTTTCTGGGAAATTATCAAATTTGATACACAGATTGCTATATGATTTTATATATTATATTACAACCTTCCTGCCAATTCTCTTTAGCAAAACAGAAAGTAACCAGGTACAGTGTTTTTGTTTGTTTTCTGACATGTAGGTCAAAGGTTGATCAGAGACCAGAATGGGCTTTCTCAGCAACCTTGAGATTGAAAGGGAGTCATTTAGAGCTAATCTGTATAATCTATTGTTGCTAATGGCTGTGTGAAGCTGTATTGTTGTGCTTGCTTCTCTGTCATCTTACTTGACCACACCCTTCTCCCTTTGACCCCCTGAATTTGGTGTATAAAACCATGCCTGTAAATTTCACTCTTTGTCTGAAGAAGTGGACTTGATCCACGAAAGCTAACAATAAAAATATAGCAGTTAGTCTTTAAAATGCTAAAGTGTTTTTTATTTTATTTTTATTTTATTTTGTTTTCTGATATGCCTTTATAGTTACTGTACATGGAACAACACTCTGTAATTATGGTTGTGCAACAAAAAGTATATGTGTTGCAAAAAGACAAAGGGCAAGAGAGACAAAAGGAAATATATGCATAAAATTTCTTTCAAAAAGTATTTGGCTTATGATAGCCATCCTGAAGGGCTACATGTATATTATGGGTTACAAACCTATGTCACCCTCCATATAGCAATATGTCAATGTCAAGTATAACAAACATTCATTGTAGCGTGATTGTCTAATCACAAACCACTCCACTCATAGAGCTTTTCACTATTTAACTGTCCTTAATGGCTCTTGACATCACTATATAGACTATTATTGCAGAGACATTTAGTTAGGAGTAAGCTCCATTGAAAATTTCTCTCAGAAGTCATGCATAGGATGTTCTATCTGTTTTCTCTTGTACAGCTTGCACATGATTGGACTGCACTTGTTTCTAATCCCATCCAGAAACACATTTCCAGAATGCCAATCTCTTTGCATTTCATTAAGTTAATATGATTTGCTTATCTTTAAGTGGCAGTGTTTGGGAAAGACTGAAACAAGCAAACATTTCTGTTGGGAGTCTGTTGGCTTGAATCTTACTAATCAAGGAGCAGCCAACAAGTGGATGACTTTTGGGCAAAGATCTTCAGCAGCCAGGGCACAAAGAAATGATATGAATGCTTGTCCACTTACTGCTGAACCAAAACCTTGACACCCTACTGGCCTGAGACTTTCTAATGCTGAGGCAACTCCCCTTCATTCCTCATACAGAAGCCAGCTGGATTTACAATTGAATCTAGTTGAACACTAGCAGCCCAATGGAAATGCTTCCTCCCCACTAGCACAGAGTTCACCTGCTCCTCTCTTTGGGCACTCATCTTCTAAAAGGTTTACCATCACTGGTCTAGGGAATGCAGGTTGGGCATGTAATACACACAGCTTCCCAGGAGGTTGGAATAGCCGGCGATGCTCAGGTGGAATATATCTGCTAACTGTGACAGGATAGCCCTGTAGTTTAGGTATCTGGTTGCCAGACAGACATAGCCAGGATTCTAGATCTGGGTGGGTGAATATATATGTCATATATATATAACCAGCCAGGAGTTTTAGGGTGAGCAAACTGCTAACTCAGGGTGGGTGACACCCACCCTGGCCATGGCCCTGTTGCAGGAGGCTGGGAGTTTGATTCTCCACTGCACTTCCCAGGGGGAAGAGCCAGCCTATGCAGCCATGAGCAAGCTGCAAAGTCCAAGGATGCTCCAGGAAAAAGAGAATGGTAAACCACCTCTGTGTATTCTTTGCCTAGGAAGTCCTGGAAACAGTTGCCAGAAATGCCTTAACAGAACAAAATTATTTAACCACTATCCTTCCACTAGCTTCTGCTACTTCAACCAGCTCCCTTAATCTGTCTAACGGTAGCACAGTACAGGGTTATGGGAAAAGGTGAGGAACAGGAGATATTGGGTGAGCCAAGGAAGAATAATGCAGAAGCTTTTTGTCTTTCATGTAGCTCACATAATTTTACTCAAACTCATAGGATAGCAAAATGTTCATCTCTTCTTTTGTCCTCTAGCAGTACTTGTGTTCTTGGAATAAATTAGGGATTACCTCCCACATAATCTTTTTAAATCACATCAAAGCATATTGAACCAAATTTATGTTGACTTGTTAAAGTTATGACAACATCTACAGCACAGGTGAGAAACGTCTTTGGATTGATGTATAGATTCAACATCTCATGTGGAATTCTTGCTGGCAGACTGGCTTTTCAAGCCAGGGGCATCCATCTGGTCTACCATTTCAACTGCTTACTTTAACTGTAAATTTTGTACCATCTTTGCTCAGCAAAGATTTCTGGAGAATGTCAAAGCTTGTCTTATATATAGTTTTTAATCATTAACTGAATGCATTGTTGTTGATGTGCCCTTTCAGGGTGCAACCCAATTATAGGGAACCTAATAGTGTTAATGTGAGATATTTAAGAGGAGGTTTTAAACATGCCCCCTCACAGTACGTTTCTATGGTCAAGGAGAATTGGAAGCCACATCTTCTGAGTCCTGAACCATCACTCCACCCACTATGACATACTGGCTCTCAGTAAAGGTACTGACCAGTCCAAAATGTAGTTATATGGATCGACAGCATGACTTTATTGCTGGACTACAGTTTACCAAGTTTCCCCGTTCTTCTTCTTCATTTTGCTTCAAGCTGTCCCAAAGCTATGGTGCAAGAACATGGTGGTCTGCGAGAAGGTTCAGTTGCTGGAGAACAATATTTCTGAAACTGCATTCCTACAAAAAGAAGCTTTCTCAAGCTGTGTTCCTTGCTATGGGAGCTGTAGTTTTGATGGTATAGCTGACATGGTAGCAGGAAATATAATTATAGCACAACAATCAGTACAATAAGCTTTTAACAATTGTCCCCGTGTATTCAAAAATCCCTCATAACTCTCAACTATTCCAAAAGCAAAAGAAGCCCCACAAAGGAAAACTGACAGACTTTCATTGTTACTGTGGTCAGATGATGAGCGTGCATGTTTTAACACATTAGGCAGCAAAGAAAGAATCCTAGAGCTATTTACAGGTGATTCAGCCAAATAATATTAAATACAGTACAAGTCAGAAACACAATGTTTTGTTGTTTATGACTAAGCAAAGCCCACAGGTGTCTGAAAGGTGATAACTGAGAAAACTAATGCGAATATGAATTAAGTATGAGTTTGAAATTGACACATTTGCAGCACTCCACATGACTCTCTGTTTATCACCACCCCATCAATCTCTTGTGATAGAATAGTTACATCTGCAACAAATTCTAGTATTCATTTCCAAAATTTTGGTATTCCTTGGGCACTCACATAACTAAGGTAGTAGATGTTTTTCTCCAGGTGTTGCAATGGTAGTAAGGCTTCTCTGGACCATCTGGCCTGTGGTTTTCTGCATCCTATAAATTCAACTGTAGTGGAAATGTTTTGCAACATCAGAACACTCTGATGTTTTCAAAACCTCACAATGCCATTTCTTGGGGGAGCCCTATATTGCACAAAACCTACACAAGAAGTACACATTGCCAGGGTCTTATACCTGTCCTGCCTTCCTGTGTTTAGTAAATCACTTGAACAGTTCCCCAAATAAAACAAGTAACAAAGACGGGCAGTTCGCTCTCTCCCACTCTCTCAAAACCAGGGTTTTGGTCCAGTACTTTCTTGCAAGTTCAGTGAACATTAATGATCTACTGTGGAGAAGATAAAGTATATTTTTATGGGAATCAGTACAGCTAAAGTATTGTCAATTTTCTTTTAAAAAATAGGTGAAAAATAAATAACATAAATATAAAAAATTATATTGTAAACCAACAGGAAAGATGATGTTTCTCTCTACCAATTGCTTGTTTTGAAAATCTTGGGACTGAAAGAGTTATCTGTAGCTAAGTGCTCAAATGGCCCTTGGGAACAGGCAGGAAAATAGTTGGGAACACCCCCCTTCCCCATTATGTTAGGGAAAATGTGAGTGCTACATCACCCTGCATTTAGTCCTGTTCTAGCTACAAGCAACCATTTCAGAAAGCTTTATATTTCTCCCACTGCAGTTCAAGCCATATGCACAGATCTAGAATTTCACAGGAAATAATTCTTCAGGGTGAAAAAACCTCCAAACCCACATCTCTGAGATTATGTCATTGGAAAAATCGCTGAGCATACTGTCTCTTAAATGTACTATAATTCGGAAGTGGCAGCCTCCTTCAGCAAACGCCAAAACCCACACTTCGCTGCATATTTGGGCGTCGCGGTAAATCTCCCCCCCCCCCTCTTCATTTCTTCTGCTCCAACGAGATGCCGGTGTTTGAGGGTACTTGAGGAGTTATAAGAAGAGCCGCAGTGGCTAAGCTTGACGACCGGAAGGTAGGGAAATGGGCAGTTCGAGACCCAAGTGCTGCACGATGTAGTAAGCTTCCATTATTTGTCCCAACTCCTGCCAACTTAGCAGCTCAAAAGCAAGAGACTGCCTAAATAGGTGCCGCTTCGGCGGGAAAGGAAAGGTAACAGGGTTCCGTGCGTTCTGGCCTCTAGTCCTGCCTGCCACGTGACCAGGGAAACGCCTGCAGACGCAGTCAACGCTGGCTTTTTGACTACAAGTCGAGATGAGCAGTGACCCGTAGAGTCGGACACGGCTGACTTTCTAGCAAGGGAGAGCGTTAGCTTTGCCCAGGAGAATGTGGGGGACGATCGGGCCGACCTACCCTCCTGGGCTGCCTTTGCTGAGAAACAACACGCCCAAGCAATTAGGTTTCTGGGACGCGCGCGGGAGCCTTGGGTCACCCAGAGGAATGCTTCGTTCTCAGCCCGTGGGCCCTACCACTTCCTCATAAGCAGGGGGGGCGCGGCGGGCCCCCCTAAAGCTCACCGTTCCCTCTCTCGCTCCAAATGCGCCAGCGGGCGAGGAGGGAGGAGTCACTCCCTTCCGCCGCCGCTCCAGCTCGGGTTTTGCAGGTGTTCCCGGAAAAGCCGCGCTCCATTGGCTACACAAGCAACGTGCCTTAGCCGCGGCTCGTGTGCCACATTCGTCGGTGTGCGTGGCGGGGAGAGGCGGCTGTGGAGGAGCCAGGCAGGCAGGCAGGCGGCTGAGGCGCGACGCTTCTCCTTGTTGCCTCGCCTCGCCTGCAGGCGGGCAGAGCCGCGGTGGGGCGTGGGCTGCCTGTGCGGGGGCTGCCTCGGTCCAAGTCCTTCCAAGCGGGAGTTTTAGAGGGAGGGGAAGGAAGGAAGGAAGGAAGGATGCTGTCGCTGCCCTCGCCTCCTCCTCTACCTCCACCCCTGCCGTTGTCCCCGGGCTCCCTCCGACTTCTTGGCCAGCCTGTGAAATGTCCTTTCCCCTTCGCCTCGTAGGAGCCACCGCCGCTGGCAGCGCCTTGGACCCCTTCGTCCTCCCTTGGGGCTCAAGGGCGCGTGCAGTGCCTGAGGGGGGGCAGAAAAGCGAGGGGTCGCGCGCCCGAGGAGGCTGAGGAGGGGCTTCCTTCCTCGCCCTTTGCGTTGGCCCCGAAGTGGGGCTTCTGAGGGGGCGCGAGCTCTCCTTGAGGCGAAGTCGGGGAAGGGTCTCGGCCCGTCTGTCTCTGTGGGCGGACTTTTGCCCCAACTTCCCGCCTTCGCCTCGCCCTCCACAAGAGCCGAGAAGGCGTCGCCGAAGCACCCCGAGGGTGGGGTGGGAAGGAAGGAAGGAAGGTGGAAGAAGCTGGACTTTCGTCCGTCGTGTGTTGTGAGGAGGTCTGCTTTTGCGTCCTCTCCTGAGCCCTCGCTTCCGAAAAGCGGCCATGGGGACAGGGCTAGAAGCCGCCGCCGCCGCCCGCTACGGACTCGGACTGGGATACTTACTCCAAATGGTCGTGCTCCCCGCTTTGGCCATCCTGAGCGCCAGCAGCCCGGGCTCTGCCGCTGCGCAAGGTAAGGTCGCCTGGGGAGGGGGCAGTGGTACCTGGCTCCTCTGCCTGCTCTTTTCTGCACCTGGACGGACAGAGGGACGGCTGGCTTCACACACACACACACACGGACCCTGCCGCTTCCCTCCTGCTGGTTGAGAGGCTGCAGCGGTAGCTGCCCGGGCTGCATCTCCATCTTCGCATCGACTCGGGCCAAGAGAAATTTAGGGTCAGGCGGGGGGGGGGGGAAGGCGGACGAAAGCGATCTTGCGGCGGGACTGGCCTTTAGACTCCACAGGTTAATGAAGCGAAGTGAGGGAAAAGAGATATTCTTCTGTAGTATCCGATTCCGAATATTGGCGATCCTCATGGCGATCAGCTATGAAGACTGTCCTGGGAATATAATGCAGTGGCCTTTCATTTGGCTTCCGCATCCCAGCATGACCCCTGTACCACTGATCCAGTTCCACAAGTCACTTTCTGGTCCCGATCCCTTTGGGCACGCAAAGTCCTCCCTCCTCAGCCCCAGGTCAGTACAGATGAAACTGCTGCGCTCCATCAAGATTGATTCAAGTGGGATTTAATCCACTTGGTGACTATCGCCCTCCCCAGTGGACTTGGGCACCCATGGCCGTCAGTTCTCAGGGTTTTCAGGTTAGTTAGCCGCCGCCTGACGCTGCTCGGCGTTGAGTTGCTGGCAGTATGGTCCTGCCCGGGACGGCTCTACGTGTCCTCAGAAAGAAGTCCCACCGACTTCGGCGAGTCTCAACTAACCTCCGTCAGGGTCGCCTAAAGCTGCAGTCGAGCTTTGGGGACGAAAACGGGGTGTGGGTGTTCTGTGACCACACACACACACTTTGTGTCTTCTGGCACCCCCCACCCTTTCCTCCTCCCTTATCCCGGGAGCTTCAGCTTGAGGCGAAACTTCCACACCCAGAGATGACCCTCTCTGGTAGCTGAGACAGACTGTCTTTCTTCTTAAGGGAAAAGAGGACACATCCAGGCTGGACGCCCCTGGTCTCGCTTTTATTGTCGCGGTGTTCTCTGACCAGCCTCGAACTTGCTGTGTCGGGGGAAATGGACAAGCATGTTGTTCACTCTCCTCACCGCCCTTGCCCTGCCACGACTCCAGGAGTGAAAAGGACCGTAAAGGAGCAAAACTGGGTTGAAAGAGACTGTGGCTGGCAAGTGGGCTCAGTAAGTAGTTTAGGTAACAGGATCAAGTCCTGGACACTTAACCACCTGGTCCATTATATTCCTAAAATAAAATCTGGCTAGGATTTTATTACCATCAGAGGTTTACTTGCTCCCTTTGTCCTGTTGGGTTGTGGTTGTATGTATCACTGTATAGCTTTGCATCTTTGGTATGTGGTACCACTCTCACTTTTCTAGACTTGGCATTTGTTAATCCAGATAGCTTTTATTTAACCCTTTAAAATAAATATCTCCCTCTCTGACTCTCATACATTCTGCTGGTTTGATCACATCCACACACATCCACATCCACATCCACACTCACACACACAAATAATAAATCCAGTTTATATATCCTCATTTGCTTGGCTCATTGGTAAATACTGTACGCACACCCTCAACATTGTTCTAAATAACTGTTAGGTTTGTGGGAGCCTGTTAAAGTTGCTACGACTGCTCCCAAGATTCCACATTAGCATCTGTGTGTTTGGTCCTTAGCAGCAGATGTACAAGGCTAGCAATCCTGAATTTGACTTTCAGTACGAAGGTTCCAGGGGATAGAGTTCCCAGCATGTTAGGAAGCTTTAAACATGAGCTGAAACAAGGCAGTTGCTTCAGGTTATAGGCTGTGGTATTCATGAAGGATGGTGAATCAGGAGAGAAACAGAACTGATCCATGCAGCACTTATCCAGTGGCATAGGCAGTGGGAAAGTTATCCTGTGCAGCTGTTCTAGGCAAAAATATTGTTGTTTTCTTTTATATGGCCTGTTTGTTTCAATAGGACTTACAAAGGAGAATTCCCAGTGGCTTGTGCCCCATATTAATTAGTGACAGCATTTCAGTCTTCATTCTCAGGCACCAGAATGCTTTAGTGCCATCTTGGATTAAGTGATCCTTTAAGATGCACCTTTTATTTTGAATTTCTTTTGCCAGATGTTTGTAGGTAATCAGCAATAATTTAAAAAACAGTTAAAACTTGAGTCAAAATCTTGCTGAAGTCCTTTGGGACACAATGTTCATTTAAATCAATGAACCCATATTCTGAACAGTGACATTGGAAATACAGTATCCTCTGCTGTGGCTATACTGATATTTCCATTAAAAGTAGCCATTGGACAAATATACAAACTCTGGTGGTCTCTAAATCTGCAATCTTATAGTTTCCTCATAGTAAGCAAAAGTGACTTGCTCATGACCAGACACACAGAACAGAAATGTGCTGCAAACTATTCTGTTGTATTTGTGGTTTAGGTGTTTTCAAGCATAGCACTTAAAATTAGGGAAACACAAATACCGTATGTTAAACTTACGTTGGAGCTTTTGAAGAGAGCTTTTTTTGGTGTAAAGGCTTAATAGCAACAGAAGGGGGAGAACTTTTCAAATTGACTTTATTTAAGAAAGAAAATGCTGATTTGTTTGATGTTTGATTGATTGGGGCAGCAGGAAAAATGTTTTATGAAACTGTGTCAAAAATGAAATGATGTAGAAGTTAAACGAACTTCCCTAGTTCATGTCAAACCTTCAAACTCCCAGTCAGAATAAATAAAAGGGTTAATTGAAGAAGAAAGTAAACTCAATAAAGACAGTCAAATGGGAAGATAATCTGATTAGGACTGGAAACTGTAGAGAGACTTGGGTGAGGCTCTATGAAAGGGACAATTAGTTGGATTGCTAGTACAGCAATACCTCATATAACATTAGTATCGAATAACACTAAAATCGCATAACATCAAGGAATCTGGGGGGAAGAATTGCATCAGATAACATTAAGATCCTATGGGATGCTTCAGATAACAACCGCGAAAGCCTGTGTGGTTACAATGTATCTCTATGGATCCCATAGAGGATCAGATAACACTAAAAATCATATAACACCAAGACTTGTGGAACCAGGTTTTAGTGTTATATGAGGTTTTACTGTACTATACTCTTTTGTATATTAGCTATCTCTGTCACACTGTGTGCCTGAGAGCTGATCCTTCTTCTGTTTTTATACAAGCAGAATAGAGATTTTGTAAACTGTTCTTTCCTCCCTAACGTGTCCCCTTTTCCGCCATAATAATAATTATATGTGGTGTCAAGTAGATTTGATGTATGGCAACCATTACTCCAGTTCCTAGATATAAAGGACTCTGAAGTGGTTTAGCATTCACTTCTTCTGGGGCACTTATGGGATTTTGCAGTTTCCCCAAGACTGCACAAATTTGTTCTTCTCTGACAGGGAATCAGATTCCTGACCCTGGGTTCTTCACTTCAGAGTTATCCAGCTAGCCATACCTATACAAAATTAAAACTGTCTCAAAGAATTTGTGCATATATACTGGCTGTTTACATTGGTTTAGTATAGGATGGGCAAAATGTGACCCTGGAATTTTAAGGGCCCTCTAGGACTGCTTTTATGATCCATGCCCTGGCCCCATCATTTTCTGGCTAGTATGCCCCTCCCCATTCCCCAAGAGAAGAGATTGCTGCTCTATAAAATTCTCCAAGAGAAAAGATGCATTTTTCAGATGAGATAGCTCCCCCTCCTCATGTTTTAACTCAAAAAATCCAAGTTTTTTTTAAAAAAAAATCAGAAGTGGCTCTATGACCATTCTTAGTCCCCCCCCCCCTACTTTTTTGACTACCCACATAGCCTTTGATGGTTCCTTAGGCCAGAAAACTGGCCTCCAGACCTGCCACTTCGCCTGTCTCTTTATTAATTAAACAGTAGTCTCATTTTTAATGTAAAAACAAAACTGCAACTCTTTTATTATTTAGTATTGATACAGCAGCAGGAAAACAGTCAAATACCCATTTCAGAATTTTCTATCTTGCTTAGGTTTCTGTGCTTCCTAGTGAATGTGTTGCTAATTATTCCTTGCCAGAATATTGAATTTCTATAGTATGTTTACTTTACTACTAAACTCTGAAACATTTGCTTTGCAAGAGTTGGTCAGAAACTGCCTTGTTGAACTTTCCTTTCCTCATGCCACTTGGCTCAATAATAAACAGAAGAAAAAGTTTCCATTCATTGCTGATTCCTCTTAAACTGTCAGAGAAAACAGTTTTTATTGTTACAGTGGAGACACACCAAAAATAACTACAGCTGACAAACATTATTTTTGGAGAGGGAGGATCTAGTATCAGTTCTAGAGTGTTGCAAGATTTTCTGGAGCTCCTCAAGCTACAAATGTTCCTATAGGCTGTTATGTTTAGTTTCCACAAGATGCCTGAATGAGTTGATTCTTAATGCATATGACTTTTCAAGTGCAGGGTACCTCATAGCACTGGTACAAATATCATATATATATAGCATGACTATGGATATAGCATGCCAAAGAAGGAACTGCATACTACCCCTGGATCATAAACTTCTTCAAAAATTATAATAACATTAAGCATTGAAACCTTTATTTTATTTTAAACAAAGGATGTATCAATTTAAAATTGGTGACATCGTTTTTATTGATTTTAGTTGCTCAGGAGGAGTTGGAAGGGATAAATGAAATTGCCAGTACTGTGTATATTGTCTGGTGTTCATGACTATCATGACTATCTTTTTCAAACATCTAATATATTGTTCATGTGAATTAGATAATACAGTATAGAAGTATTTATTTTTGCATATGAAGCAGAAACTTAAGGTTATCTTACTTTACTCTGGATTTGACCTTTAAAAAGCAGGGAATAAAGATAGCAAAATGGCTCCCTCTTTGGAATCTGATGGCTGATACAATTGCTGATACAATTATTTCTGTGGGGTATTCTGCAGATGGTAACTGCATTTGAAAGTGAGTTGCCTCTCTGACAGACAGGCATTTTACATTCAGCAGCAAAATTTTAGTGTTGGAGTCTCCACAAAAAGTTGTGACAGTTGCAGAAGCCACTATGCCATTCATGAGTGGAAGTTTTTATTTACAACAATTAATTTTAGCATCTGTATTCAACTATCACTGGATGGTTTTAGGAAATTTTTGAATTATCCTAATTTTCTAATTAGTGATGTTGGATTAGTTCCTCCTATTTCATCACTCATGCAAGCAGAAGTGAGTTTCATACAGACTGTGTGGTGTCATATGCTGAAGACAGGGATGTTGGTTGGTTTTGGAGTAAAAAGTTTGGAAAATATTGCATAATTTTTATAGCAAGCCTAATGGTTATTATGCCTTGGTGCTTCTAATTAAGGAACACTCCAATAGGTCAAATGCTGTAAGAATCAGTTGGGAAAATGTGAGTAACAAATAGACCACAACATTACCAGTAAAATTCCATGAATCAAGTAGGGAAATTGTTGAATAAAAGCTTCCTCTGAAATTATGATAAAATGTGTTCCCTCTTTCAGGTAAGTATTTGGTGTCTCTCATTTGGATGTGTTAATAATATTGTTAGGTTGCTATGTGGAATCTTCTCCTGTTGCTTTTCACATCAGTAGTCCCTGTTGCTATTGGGATTGACACTAGATTGTCCCAGGAAGAAATATGATGATGAAAGGGTACCAAAATGTGTATAACATCAAGCAATTAATTTCTCCGGACATGAAAGAGGTTTTGTTGTGCTCATGTGGATGATGCATTTTTATGGTGATATATTTGTTTTTTAAACACTTAAAATTCTCTCTCTCAGTTATTCATGCTACTTTTCATATGAATTTGTCTTTGTTGTGCATGATAAGGTATCCAGATATTTTTTGGATGATAGGACATGACATAGGCCAGTGATGGTGAACCTTGGCACTCCACGTGTTCTTGGACTTCAATAACCAGAAGCTCGAGTCAGCACTGGTGTTGACTTGGGCTTCTGGGAATTGAAGTTCCAGAACACCTGGAGTACCAAGGTTCACCATCACTGACATAGGCTTTCCTGCTCTATCAATTAATATAAGAGACATTACACTTTGCAGATGTTCACTGAATGTATATAGGAGTGTTGAAATTTTGATGGCAGAGTCCATCCCATCAATTTTCAAAGAGGCAGTGGTGATAGCTTACTGTACTTTGTTTCTGTAACACCATCCCATCTATGTGTCCCATGTCTGATTTTAACACCTATGACTGCACCATATACGGAGGCTATGCATTGTGTTAGTTGTGAATGTATGTGGGGGACGATGAAGAAGAAAAGGGATTGACATTCTAATCCCCCACAAATGATTTCCCTGAATCAGGCTGCTTATCCTGTCTTTCTAAAGTTTATTGGTTGACAGTCTTGACAAGGCATTGGCAGGAAGCAAAAATCTCTTTTTCAAGCTAGCCTATATCTTGAGTGAGGTATAATCTGAAACCAAGAATCCAGAGCAAAAAGAAAAAAAAGATATATGTTATGAATTAAAACATCTTATAGTTTCCCTACTTTTAGTAAATAAAATGGGCATTCCATTTGTTTTAAACACATTTATGTTCACTCACCCACACAGAAGCGCTCACAAATGCAGACACACAGAGGCATACACATAAACATACATGTGGGGAGCCAGGAATGGTTTTAATTTTATTTCCTCTAATAATATGGCTTCATAATTATCAAACATTGTGCCCTGTTTCTTCTCTTGTTCTTTTGAAGTAGGGCATGGATGCCTTTGGCAATTCTGGAGCCCACTTTCTTTTTCATTCTACTGCATCTTGGAAAATAAATTCACTAATTGGGTAATTGATGGAATTTTCAAAAATTCTCTCCCTAGAGAAAATGTGCTGTAAAGCGTAAAAATAAACCAGTCAGGATAAAGCATCAGGAAGAGCTACATTTATAATTAACTAGGAGGAGCTGAATTACTTTCTATTGTATTACTAATATTTATTTTAACAGCTAAGACTGTATGACTACTTGATTTTTTCTTGTTATCATGATATGCTAAGATGTTTTGGGAAGGAGAGCAGATGTTCTTATATATAGGTAGATACAATTTATGATCCTTTGACTGTTCCATACAGATTTAATTTGTTCACAATTTTTAAAAAAAAGTTGTTTATACAGATGTATGTGATTTTATGGCTGGCTGGATAGCTCAAAGGTTTAAGTGTTTGGGGGCTGTGGAACCAGAGTTTGGGAATTCAATTCTTTATTGTGTTTCACCAGTGGAAAACCAGCCTGTGTAGTTATGGGCAAGCTGCACATTGTCAGAATTCAGGTGGAAGAAATGGTAAATCATTTTTGTGCTTTACTTCCTTAGAAAATTTTTGGAAATGATTACCATAATTCAGAATTGACCTGATAACACACAATTAGTATTATTATGTTATATTATAATATTTGTACTTCAGAAATTCTGTTGATTTAAAGAAATTCTGTTGATTTAAAGAAATTCTGTTGATTTAAAGTAGTGTACAGAAAAGTAAATGTGGAAATACATAATGAAACAAAAGCATAAGTATGACAAATAAATAAATAAATAAATAAAATATTTTCTAACAAACCAGCCTCCTAACAGTCAGCTTTTGTTACAACATTTTTACAGAGCTTAAACAGAAATTATAGTAGAATTCAGCATTCTTATTCTAAGCAGGATTAATCCACATGCCACAACTCTGGGCAGCAATTACGTGGCCATTAGAGAGATGCTTACACACCGCTGTGTTTTTAAAAAATCTTATTGCAGCCATTGTAGGCACATTTAAATCTGTCATGATAACTTTCCCCATCAATTTCATTAGCGGAATACATGTATGATATCCATTGTGGTATAGTGGATGGTGTGACAGATTAGCACTCAAAATATTTGGATGTGAATCTCCACTAGTCTATGGAAATTTGCTGGTTGTGTTGAACTGGTAAAACCACTTCTTGAATATCTTACATGACTTGAAAGCCCTTTTAGAGTCAGTATAAATTGATTCTGATTTGATGGCATGAGGCCCATGCAATATATGAGTAACATAGTCTGAATCAAAGTCATTGAAATGATTTTGAGTAAGATCATAGGAGTTAGAACCACAGGCTGCCTTCTTGCCTGTGTTCCTCTTTGACCAGTCTTGTGATAAAAATGCCTGAGCTTTTCACATATCCAGAGTTGTTGCAAAGAAACAGAAGCTAGCTCTTTAGTATGTTAAAACTACTAACCACTTAGTTTAGTAAACTAATAAAATAGCTACTGCTCATAGTTCAATTCCATAGGCTGAAGTGAAATAAGTTCTGTTATAACATTAGAAAGTGTTTCATATACTTATGTATAAAAAGGACCATTTTAGTCCTGCTCTCTTTATTATTACTTATGTTACATTCTTACATGTGGAAGTAAGCAAGGATTTCTATGACCTAAAATGTAAGAAACATGCAAGCATTTATGACCTTAAAATTGTTTAAATATGACCAATTAAACCAAAATTAATACTAAAACAAAAATATGACTTTATAATTTTCTGAAATTAAATGAACATTTTCATAGTAAAATTGTTATTTTTGGATTATTTTTCATTAACAGCAGAATTGCAATGGATACCCATATGCATCCTGAGATAATCAAACACAAAATTCCTTTTCTTGTCTACCAGAAAGTCCTTGTAGCTGGAGAAACTATGTTTGACATCACAAGAGGTTGTAGAAACAAGTTTGTAAAAAGCAAACTCATTCTGGCTTCAAATTTTGCTTCAAGTCCATTTAGAACATTTCTTATTTTGGAAAGTGTTGAATAATCCAGATTAGATAACAACACTTTTTGCAGTTTATCACTATCTTTTTCAAGCTACTTTCCCCTTTGCTTACTTTAAACTACTCTCAATTTGTTTTACAATGTTAAGTATACAGTGTTACTAAATTCAATTCCTACAGTTTTAAAGTGGGTGATTGATCTTGATAATCCACTGAAGTTAGATCCTATAAATGTAAATTTTCCAGCCAAGATATCAGAAAAGGAATATTGCACAATCTTGATGGAGGAAGACTCACAATTTTTTTAAAAACTATTCACAGAAAGGAGGTATAATTTGTGACATAGTAATAGCCTTATCGAGCCAATGTGTCACAGCAGGTTGGGGAAGGAGAACCAAAGTAGGAGCAATTTCTTTAAATTTGTATAGTCAAAATGGAGTTTTAATGACCATTTTTCCTATTTGAAATTATATATACCATGATAGTTCCTTAGAATCTCTTTAACTACTCTGTGTAAGCCATGTGCATGGCATGTGATATGGATCACTTTGGATAAAGAAGTTTAAATTCCTTTTCTGTTTTAGTCATGCACGGAGCTGCATCTTTTACAAAGAGTAGGATATTTCCCCTTTTTACACCATCCAGCTACAATAGTTTCAAAGAATCATCAAAGAGCGTAGCAATAGTGGAATTGTTTACTTTTTGCAGCATTTCAGATAGAAGAAATATTTCACCAGGCTTGTTACATTTCAGTGCTAATAATAACATTGGTTACATATCTTCTGTTTACACCACTTGTTTTGTCTGTTGAAACCCATATCATATTGTTGTGAAGAGCAGATTTTATCTTTCCTAACACATTTTCATAGCAGGCAGAGATGTCATTTTCCCTTAGAGCTGATTCGTTTGGAATCAGGTGACTAGTATATGTCTACAAACAATGCCTGAGGTTACCACAATTAATTTCCTTATGGACATTTTTGAAGTAACCATCATTGTTCAGGGAGCCTTACAAAAGATCCTTACTGGGTATTTGATGAACCTGCAGTTGAAGAATAAACTCTTCAAAAAGGAGAGGTTACCTATTCCCAATGAAGGTAAATCTTGCTAAACAACTGTAGTGTTTTGTGATGTCACAATGTTGTTGAATATTAAAACATGTTTGGGCCGTTATTTATTTATTTATTTAGATTTATTATCCCGCCCTAATCAGGCGAACCTGAAAAAGATCACACATGAGTGCAAAACAAACTAAACAATCCCACTATACGCCTACAAATTCAGAAATTAAAACCTTAAGGTTCAAAATTAATTTTTTTAAAATATTAAACTATAAATTTGCAAAATACTAAAAAAGATCTAAAAGTTTAAAAGGTTTAAAAAGTTTAAAAGAGCGAGAGGGGGTGGCTGTCCCATCAGATCAGCCACCCAGCATGGTACCCCATATTACTTGAGCCCCACACCTGCCCTGCCAGCCACGTTTTTAGGCCCTTCCGAAAGGGCAGGAGTTCTGTCTGTAGACGTAACTCAGTTGGCATGAGGTTCCAAAGGGCCGGGGCAGACACGGAGAAGGCCCTCCTTCTGGTGCTAGAGAGATGTGCCTCTCTAACTGATGGAATGATAAGAGAGCCTCTCCGATCCGCCCTGGTGGGACGGACAGATGTTCTTGGGGTGACGCGGTCTCTTATGTATCCTGGCCCACTACTAGGTAGGGCTTTTAAGCTTAACTCCACACAATTTACAAAACAAAATATTACTATTGCTACTGAAAATCTGTTCCTCAAATTCTTGAACAAGATGCTGTTATTTCACACTCTTTAAACATCTGTTTTTAGACATGTTGAAGTCAGATTATAGCTCTCAAATTACTCCACCAGTTCAAACAGACTCATACACACACCTGAGTTGGGGAACAAATGAGAAAAAAAGCAGGGGGGGGGGAGACAAATCCTCACCCTTTTTTCCAGACCTGGTCAAGGAAGAATTATTTGCCCCCCTCTCACATATATCCCTGAGTCGGGGAGCAAATAAGAAAAAACAAAACATGTAAATTGAACCTTCTTGTTTTACAGTAGGATTGCCAATGAACAAATTATGACTAAATATGACCAATATATGAGATTTGATGCCAAATTGAGCAGAAATATGACATAACACCTTTAAAAAGTCAAAATATGGCTTTTAAGGCAAAATGAAAAGCATCTAATTCTCACCAGTTTACTCAAAAAAAAGGGGGGTGGCCAAACTTTTTACACCATGGGCCTAACCATGCACTACAGACAGCTGAGCAGGCCAGACCATGCTCCCTAGAAGTGAAAGTGGGTGCATTTATGGCTATTATAAATGCAGTCACTTCAGTGTTTACGACAGTCACTGGTGCATTTGCTCATGTGTGCCATGTTTTACAGCTGACGTAAATGCACCCTCTTTCACTTCTGAGTGGAGTGGAGGTGATGTGGGCCACATGAAATGGTGCCATGGGCCAGGGCTGCCCCTTGGGCCATATGTTGGGAAACCCCTGCTCCAAAACATGATTTAACGTATACATTCAAATAAAAGTTCCAAGAAAAAGTATGAAACGTCATAGAAACCCTCACCCTAGTGAGAAGTACAAAGAAGAAAACCTTCCACTGTTCTTGCAGGTTTTTCCATGTGAGCTTGAACCCTTGAAAATTAAGGTCCTGAGACATTCAGGGTGCTACACTGCTAGCACAGGTTCTCCTTTCAGGCTTGCTGTCTTTGCATGTCAAAGGATGACAGAACAAGGGGTTGGAAGGGTGTGGGACTTTTGTGTTCTCCTCTCATTGTGAGTATTTTAAACTCTTGTCTTCATATGCTTGCATAGGACTCTAGATATATCCACATCATACAAGAACTTTCCCTGTTCTGAGATATTTGCTTACTCTTAAGCTTTTCATTATTCATTCTGAACCTTTCTTTTTATCTGGCACATATCCACAATTCTTCTTTATGTTTTCACATTTTTAATGATACATATAGTACTGGTAGATGATGGGGATGATGATGAAATAGTCATGTTTGGACTGGAGGACAGAGATTGTACATAATGTGCAGATATTGTTTTATTTGTTCCACATGTGCGTATATATGTGTGTGCATGCAGATAGACACAAATGGACATTATGACTAAATGTTAAATAAAAAACAAAACAGTAGAAGAGCCTATCATTTAATTAAAGTGATGGGTCCAAAAGAGGAGAATAAAAGGGACCATATGTATAGATATTTAACCTGATGCACTGTATTAGCAGCAGCAGTTTGAAAATGCTTGGTGTGGAAAAAATGAAATATAATACATAAATGCACTAACCTTCAGGGGATAATTTTTTCAGCTAAGCACCTAAATGTATACTGTTGCATTAAAAAAGGAGAGAGAAAAAGAGAAAAAGGAATGAAAGTTGCAAGAAAAGGGTTGTAATTATGTTGACCCATCAACGAGAGTATTGTTCAATAGGTTGGCTGTAACTATGTTTAAAAGGCACTATAGTGGCATTCATAGTTTTATTTATTATTTATCACACGATTTATTTATTTATTATTTATTACACAAATATATATACACTGTGGTTCACATCAGATATGACTTCCCACTAATTGCTATTAGAGGAGGAAACCAAGACTATCTATCTCAATTTTTAACCTACACAGTTTTCTATTAAGTCCAAACTCAAGACTTCTGGTTTGTTTTATCTATGTTAAATAAGAAGAAGCCTGATCAAACTGGTTTAATCAAGATCCTGGCTCAATTTAAAGAACTCTTATTCTCTGATTTAGAAATGCAAGAAGTGCTTTATGCCAAACCAGAATGTTATTCTATTTAGCTAAGTATTGTCAATTCTGACAGCCATTAGTTCTTCTGGATTACAAGCAGTTTCCTGATTTAGCTGTAACTGCAAATTACTGGGATTATTTCGTGGTCCCCAGTCTATATTACAGATGTGGTCTGACACTGGTTAACTTCCAAAACTGAACAAGGTTGGGTAACACCTTAAATAGTATGGTTGAGAGCATTACAGTAAACCCATCTTTAATCAAATACCTAAAGTCTAATAGATTTCAGTTTAATACTCAGAGAGGAAGGGCAGAAGCACAAGTTGTAGAATGCAGCACAGTTCATTTATACTGAAAACAACCATTTTTTCTCATTGTTTGTCACCTGGGCAAATCAGTCAACAAGCATTCACATTTTTTTATCTCTCCCCCCCCCCCCAATGCTAGTGCATATTTCAGGTGATAACATTTGTAGTGTTGTGTTCTTAGCATGTGAATTATTGCAGTGGAAAACAGAATCTAATTTATGAAAACATTTCATTAATTTTCAGAGAGGGGGTAATATAACTGAATGTAAAAGTAAAGTTGCATTCCAGAGCAAGTAAACTAATTTCATGGTGGCCTGGTTACAAAATTAAAACAAAACAAAAATTTGTATAACAAGCAATAAAATGTCAGGAATATTCCAGTGAATGGGCCATGTTTGCAAAACTCAGATATTGTATGGAAAGTGTACCAATTTCTGTACAGGAAATGAAACAGCTAACAACAATACAAAGTCACATACTCTGGGATGGGAATGGAGGATATTTGGAGAAACACAACAAAATTACAGTTGTAGCACTGTTTTCACAGCACCATCATAATAAAGGAAATAGGGCTAATGCTCTGTGAGAATGAAGTCTCAAGTGAGATGAAAGAATTTGCATTCATAATTATAATACTTTTTTAAATAGCCTTTAAAATACTTTTTAATGCAACTTAATGTTATTTAAATATATCAAGAATCATTAGTCATTAGTTTCAAAAACAAAATTTTAGGTGCAGTATTTCTGAAGATATTGGATTAAAAAGAATAGTGTTATTTATCCCTGCATTTTCATGGAAAGTGTTTTACTTTGTAAAAGTATGTAGTTCTTAGCCACCCAGTGGAGATATTTAAGTTCGGCAGGCAGCAATCTTGACATCGAGCTGATAAAATAACAGTTACGTTGCCTGTCATTTTGATTAGATATTTCTTGCCTTTGGCTTCTTCTTTCTATGACAAAACAGCAAGAGCTTTTAAAGGCCATGTCAGCAATCAAGTTTGAGAAATAAAAGAGAAAGGCAGACCCTTTCCCCTAGTACACTTAGTATGTTCTAGTAGTCTTGTACAATATATCCTAGTTTAGGAGTAATGGCTTTCAAATACTCCAGAAAGAACACAAATGCAATAAGTGATTTATTGCTAGTGCTCCAGAGAGCCCCTGGTTTCAAGTTCAGACTTCTCTTGAGCTCATTCTATCATAATATTGTTGAACAGGCAATCTTAAAGAAATACTGTTAAGCCTTTGGGAGCCATGTTCTACCCAAGCAAGGTCTTAATTTGCAACATTTTGTGATTACATTTTTTGAAAGCGAGGGAAATAAATAAAACTGGAATGAAGTGTAAATGAAAAAGTGTCAAACTCATAGAAATCTGTGGTCAGTTCTACATATACTTCATTTCAATGTATGTTTTAATTTTAGATGTTTATAAGTACTGTGCATCTCAAAAATAAAATAGTGTTTGTTATTTTTGGTTTGTAACACTTAGCATAGGAGACTAAAAATTAAGACAATGTCAGTAACAGACAAAAATAATATTTGTCTACATTAGGGGTGCCCAAAAATTTTGGGCCGTAGGCCGATCATATGGTTCAGGGAGCCAGTCACTAAGGCCTGGGGGCCAGGTGTGGCCCCTGACGCCAATTTATCCAGCCTGCGAAGCCCTTGTCGCTCCTGGAAGCATAGGCACATTTTACTTCTGCTTCCAGGAGTGCCGAGGGCTTTGTGGGCTGGATGAATTGGCGTCAGGGGCTGCACCCGTGCCTTAGTTTCGGCACCACTGGTCTACATCTTGTTTTGTGAGAGTGGTACTCCAGGAAAACTTTGCTAGTTTTACAATAAGCTGTGTTTACTTCACTTAAAATTTCTTGAAGGTTCTGCTTAAGCAGTAGGCTCTAAATTGGTATTTTTAATTGACATTATTAAATGTTAGAAGCTGTACTCCTTGACTCAAAGTATTTGTACATTTTTGGAAGGGGTGTCTTGCAAACACAATCTGCAAACAAATATAGGCAGCATTTTTGTGTCATACCTGGTCTGTGGTATAATTGCTGATGTTTAATATTTTGCTTTTAGTTAAACCTAGGAACCTGCCTTATAGTAAATTAAGTGCTGTTTTGCCTAGTTCCTATTGTCTACTTGGTATGAGGCAGGAGTTTTTTCTATTCTAGTTAAAAGTGTCAGACTGAAAGCTTTTATCTTTAAAACTGAATTGGTTAATCTAATAAGGATTTAATTGCAAATTAAGGTTTACCTATAATTAACCAGAGGAGTTAAAAATTGAAGTGCACACTAAAATGTGTGATACATAGATGGTTTGGGTACCTCCTCACTGTGGCACATTTGATGAAAAAGAATTGTAGAATAGTATTTTAGTTGTTAATTTCTAATTTTGATTTCAAATTAAACTAAAAACCCTGGAGGTGCAGTGGTTAAACTGCTGTACTGCAACCAAAAGGTTGTGAGTTTGATTGACTAGGACCCAAGGTTGACTCAGCTTTCCATCCTTCCAAGGTCAGTAAAATAAGTACCCAGCTTGTTGGGGGCAAAATGCTAATTAACTTGTGAACTACCCAGAGACTACACCAAGTGCTATGGGGCGGTATTTAAGTGTAATTGCTATTGCTAATTGCTATTACTCAGTGGTGGGATTCAATTTTTTTTGCTACCTACTCTGTGGGCATGGTATGGTGGGTGTGGCCAGGGGGAAAGCCCTGTGTTGCACCTGAATTAGGACTACAGTATTTTATTTCACAACTCGGATGGGCGGGTTCTGGTGAACTAGGGCAAACCTGCTGAATCCCATCACTGCTGTTGCTAGTACAGTCAAACCTCGTATAAAGAGCGTTTCGCTTAAAGAGTAACTCGCTTAAAGAGCAGAATTTTATCTGAATGTTCGCTTCACTTAACAAATAAAACCAACCAAATGCCTGCTTAGCAAACAAATCAGGGTTCGCAATCCCCCCCACAATTGGTCACTTACAATGGTGTTTCGCTTAAAGAGCAAACTCGCTTAAAGAGCAATCCTATGGAACGCATTATGCTCTTTAAGGGAGGTACCACTGTATATTCCTTCCAGTAGTAGCAATTATGCTTAATAGGGTAAGCATCTTCTACTGTGCAAACATTTAATGAGGTTCCGATTTGTTTACCTTTACAAGCAAGGCTAATTCTGCGTTGGTACCTGGTAAAGAGCATGTTCTGGAGCTTAAGTTATCCAAAAAGTAGAAAAATGTCAAAGATGACCCCTTGTAATAACTTTCATAGTTTATTTATTTTTTATTCTGAGACAATGTGGAATTGTATTTAACTAACGTAAACTAAACTATTTAATTAACCGAAGTAATGGCAGTCTTAGGTCTAATAATGTGAGGGTTATAGAAGAGTTTTCCAGTTTTCCAGCTGTTGCTTTGTTTCTAAATGTTCATTAAAATTATACAGTCAAACCTCGCATAAAGAGCGTCTTGCTTAAAGAGTAACTCGCTGAAAGAGCAGAGTTTTCTCTGAATGTTTGCTTTGCTTAACAAATAAAAAACCCTAAAAACTCGCTTAAAAAATAAATTGGGGTTCACAATCCCCCCCACAATTGGTCACTTTCGATGGTGTTTCACTTAAAGAGCAAACTCGGTTAAAGAGCAATCCTGTGGAACGCATTATGCTCTTTAAGCGAGGTACAACTGTACAGACATTACATAAATCATATGGACCTAAAATAGGTAGATTGCTGCATCTGTTGAGCACATGATATTACTGATCTGCCAAATGATGCTAAAATTATATGTGATGGTTATATGCATCTTTGCATTTAATGTGTTTCTATGTGTGTATTTTTAAGGAAATAGCAGCTGATTTGAAGGCTGATTATTACTAGACTCTTTGTCAAAATCTCAACTGGAATATGCCAACAAATATTGAAAACAAAGTAATGACCCACAAAATTGCACTGTTCACTATACATTCCAGTCCCTAAGAATGGAGTTGCATAGGAGTGCAGTAATTCTAGAATGATTGCTTTAATTTCCCATACAGGCAAAGTGATGGTCAAAGTTTTGCAGCAAAGGTGTTTATCTTAAATGGAATGAAAAATGGGAAGAGGCACTCATGATCATATCACAAGTATCCATTGCTTTGGGGAGTTCACCAAAGAATTCCAGAAGAAGATCTGTCTGTGATTTATAGACTACAGTAATGTCCTGGACTGTGGGAATCATGAGAAAGTATGGGTTGGTCTGAAAGAAATGGGTGTGGCTCAGAATTTGATTGTCCTGATATATAACCTATACTGTGGTCCAGAAGCTACCATTAGGGCAGACTATGAAGAGACAGAATGATTACCTATAGACAAAAGGGCATTACAGTAATACCTCATATAACATTAGTATCGAATAACACGAAAATCGCATAACATCAAGGAATCTGGGGGGAAGAATTGCATCAGATAACATTAAGATCCTATGGGATGCTTCAGATAACAACCGCGAAAGCCTGTGTGGTTACAATGTATCTCTATGGATCCCATAGAGGATCAGATAACACGAAAAATCATATAACACGAAGACTTGTGGAACCAGGTTTTAGCGTTATATGAGGTTTTACTGTATATCCCTTATCTATTTAATCTTTATGCAGAACATATAATATGGAAAGCCATTTTAGATTCAGATGAAGGAGAAGTGAAAATTAGTGAAAGAAACACCAATAACAACAATCTAACTGGCAGAAAACAACAATAACTTGAGATATCTTTCAGGGAAAGTGAAAGAATTAGGGCTGTGGCTGAACATGAAGAAGAGAAAAATTTTGAATAGAGAAGAACAACACAGCTTTAAGGCTGACAATGATGAAATTGAAATCATGAAAGATTTTGTATATCTTGGTTCAATCATCAATCCAAATATGCAGGCAAGAAATCAGAATAAGTCTGAGACTGGGAACAGCAGTAGAAGACCAAGATCATCTACACTCTTGCATTTCGAGTCATTGTGTTTGGGTGTGAAAACTGGACAGGAAAGAAAGCTGACAGGGAAAAAAATATTCATTTCAAATATGGTCACCATTACTCAGAGATGACTTTACAACACATAACAAGAAAAACAACAAAAGCAAGAAGGAAAAGTTTAAGCTTGCCTTCTTCTAGTGCTCTCCAGTAGATAATTTAAAGCTTTGTCCAGCATGACCCTAAGTAAACAAGGAATTTGATTTATCAAATTTATTTAAATTGTAAAACTCTCTAGCCAAAAAAGGTCTTTAGGCTGGCAAATACCCTACAATCAAGGGCAATCATAAACATATTTACTGAAAGTAAATCCAAACAACATATTCTTTGATAAATAATTTCAGATTCCAGTCTGAAAGTAAGAAGGCTGACCAAATGCAGCTGTAATCATTGGGAGTCACACAACAAACATGTATGCAACTGGCCTTTAACCATCATTGTGGCTGTTTTGAAGACATCCTTATATATATACCTTGAAACCATTTTGTTGTTGTTGAAAGGTTCAGGATACAGACTGAGCATTTTATTTGTATGATATAATTCAGTCTATCTGTAATACATATTATTTATTAACAGATTCAAAAGGAATAGAATTATTATAGATTCTGTAAGACAGAAAAAAGTGGCCAGATGCAGTGGGCATAGATCTGGCCTACAGAGGGTGACAGATGACAGAGGAGCCTTGTGTGCTTTGGCCCATGGGTCACGGTTGGGCTCAACTGAACAGTAACAATTCTAGTACAGTAAATCCTTGCATAAGAGAGCTTCACTTAGAGACTAACTCACTTAAAGAGCAGAATTTTCTCTGAATGGTCACCTCGTTTAACAACTAAAACCAACCAAAAACTCGCTTAACAACTAAATCAGGGTTTGCAAACTCCCCCACCAGAAGTCCTAATTGGTCACTTACAATGGTGTTTTGCTTAAAGAGCAAACACACTTAAACAGCAATCCTGGGGAACGCATTATGCTCTTTAAGTGAGATACCACTGTATCTATATAAACCAGCATAAATCCAGTGGCATAAATTTCAGCACCGAATTGCCACTAGTTAAGACATCAAGACATGTGTTCCTCATCAAACATCATTTACATGACCTTTATATGACAAGGAATACAAGCATCAGCTTTTTAATATCAATTTGCTGATATGGTATGTGCTATTTGATTTGCCCCACTGTACATAAGTAATTGGATTTTGACCATTATTTTGTACATCTTTTACACACATGAGGCAGAATGGGTATGAAAACATAAAATTCTAATAAACCGCTACTTCTAGAGAGAATTTGTTTGCTATAGCAGTTGGTTAGGAAATAAAGCTACCTTCTTAAAATATATCATTGTGCTTCATGAAGTTCAACTTTTTCCAGTAATTTATACTGCATCTATCGCTGTGGATGTCTAAGGGAACAAGGTAATTAAAGCCTAAGGACAAAGTATTATTTCATTATTCAAAATGAAGGTCTGTTTAATAAATCCAATTTGCTAAAATTGTGTCAGGAACACTACCTCAAATTCTATTCTTGCTGTACAATATCTCAGTGCTGGATCTTCTATTCAGTCCTCATTTTGATACATTTCTCCCTCCCACTTCTACATCATTCTTCTATTCTGCTTTTACCACCTTTATTCCTGTAAAGGTCTCATTTATCCTCATATTATTTTAGCTTTCAGCTTGTGAAACCATTAGCCTTATCCCTTCCCAACTCTGAATGATATGGGAAAAGTAGTAGAATTGCCTTTATTTCCAAGTTATAATAATATAATTATGTAGGTAAAATATTATTAATCATGTATAGAGAAAATAAGGAGCAAAAAGTATGAAGCAAGCTATATTTTGTAAAGTGATGCTTTTCTGAATTTGATGTCAATCATTCAAGTAGGGGATGTTTATTCCATTATGGAATATTTTATAATGGCATTGTAAGATAGAGAGAAATCAAATTAATACTCATCTAAGTAAATCCCAGAATTGGAGATTTCATATACTATCCCTAAGCCTCCTACTTATCCTGAAAACATTGTAATTCTCATTGGGATCAGGAAACACCCTAAAACTCAATGCTGTACATACCTTTCATTTCGACTGTTTGAGGGTAAAAAATGTAGCACAACTCTCCCACTCAGAATTTAATTTACTTAAAACTACTGGCTATCAAAAAGTTTACCCTTGATGTGCTTACATGTAACTCCTGATTCACATGTAGTAATTCACAGTAGAGCCAGGTATGTGGCACTCCTCTTTATTAATTTATTTTTATATCTGGTTTTGGCATTGTAACTCAGCCAATGGGTGAGATATAAGCTTTTTGCTTATTATAGGCTATTGTAAAATTAACTTGATATAGCTACAATAACAGAAGATGGAGGAAATTAAATGATGACAATTTTGTTTTAGTTTGTTTTTGGTAAGGGCTTGTCAAAATTAAAAAAAAATCTTGTTTGAGATAGACCAAGTTTCAAGTTTGGATTAAAAATAATAATGGAGTAAAACTGAAACTTGATAGATTCATCCATTTAGAACCAGAGATTCTGACTTGAAAATTAACCTTGCCTTCTTCAACCTTGCTGAAGACTGGCACCTCCTTACTTATGAAGGGTTTTAATACCTGTATGACAGATAGAAGAACATAATCCTCTCCATGGTGGAAGTAGTTGAGGTTGTTCAATTTGGCCAGACCAAGAGGGTGAAAATTTGGGGGTTTTTTTATTAGAAAAACTGGAGAAACTGGAAAACCAGTATGATGTAGTAGTGGATAGAATTCTTTGAGACTTTGAAGAATGGAGTTCAAATTATTATTATTATTATTATTATTATTATTATTATTATTATTATTATTATTATTATTATTATTATTATTATTATTATTATTATTATTATTATTATTATTATTAAATTAGATTTATATGCCCCTCTACTCACCTCACTGAGGCGACTCAGAGGGGCTCACATAACAAAAACATATACAGTATCACAATCTCAAATATAAATACAGCATAATATAAAAATATAACAGATGCAGCACAGATAACACAATAAATTTTACATAAAAGAAAAAAACAATACAATAAAATACAGTGTAAAAATACAATACAGTCAAGAGAGACAGCAAGGTCTTTATGGCTGAGCTAGCTGGTCCACACAGTTGGCCCTCATTCTCCCTCTCCAGCAGGCAGAGAGAGTTCTGTGATGTTCCTGAGGTGGTCATGGAGGCAGCAATAGCAGTAGCAGCAAGGTCTTTATGGCTGAGCTAGCTGGTCCACACAGCTGGCCCTCATTCCCCCTCTCCAGCAGGCAGAGAGAGTTCTGTGATGTTCCTGAGGTGGTCATGGAGGCAGCAATAGCAGTAGCAGCAAGGTCTTTATGGCTGAGCTAGCTGGTCCACACAGCTGGCCCTCATTCCCCCTCTCCAGCAGGCAGAGAGAGTTCTGTGATGTTCCTGAGGTGGTCATGGAGGCAGCAATAGCAGTAGCAGCAAGGTCTTTATGGCTGAGCTAGCTGGTCCACACAGCTGGCCCTCATTCCCCCTCTCCAGCAGGCAGAGAGAGAGTTCTGTGATGTTCCTGAGGTGGTCATGGAGGCAGCAATAGCAGTAGCAGCAAGGTCTTTATGGCTGAGCTAGCTGGTCCACACAGCTGGCCCTCATTCCCCCTCTCCAGCAGGCAGAGAGAGTTCTGTGATGTTCCTGAGGTGGTCATGGAGGCAGCAATAGCAGTAGCAGCAAGGTCTTTATGGCTGAGCTAGCTGGTCCACACAGCTGGCCCTCATTCCCCCTCTCCAGCAGGCAGAGAGAGTTCTGTGATGTTCCTGAGGTGGTCATGGAGGCAGCAATAGCAGTAGCAGCAAGGTCTTTATGGCTGAGCTAGCTGGTCCACACAGCTGGCCCTCATTCCCCCTCTCCAGCAGGCAGAGAGAGTTCTGTGATGTTCCTGAGGTGGTCATGGTAACTTAGTCATGGTAACTTTCTCTCTCTGCATGTGTATGTTTGTGGGGTGGTTGGCAGTGTTAAACCATTCCTTGAACATCTCACATATGTTGAAATGCTATTAGAGTTGTCATGAGTTGGAAGTGACTTGACATCTTGACGTCATGCTCACAGAGGGTACATCAAGTGAAGAAGAGATAAAATCAAGAATCCAGGCTAGGAATAGATGGTTATCACTCATTAGACCCCCAATAAAACCCATGAATGTGTCACAAGAGCTTAATCTCAGGTTTTATAAAATGTTAATAATACCCATATTGCTTTATGCTTGTCAAACATGGAGCACTTGGAAACAGATGATGATGATGATGATGTTCAGAACTTTTTTGACTCATTGTTTTTAAGAGGAAAGTACTTATTCTATGGACCAACCTAAGATCTATCTATTAGGGAATGGAGAAAACACCATGATATATGGTTGGAGCTTAACCATCCCTGGACTGATTAAAAGTAGAAGACTTAAGACAGGTAATTAGCATTTTTACACAAACAGGTGATGTTGATGACAATGAAAATGATGACAGCCAGACATATTGTTACAGAATTTGTGCTTTGAATTATGAGGAGAGTTATTGCGCAAACAGCTTTTCCAATGAAGATTTACTCATATGCTTGAGCCACCCACCTGGCTGCATGATTGTAGGAATTGCCTTAATTTGTTAGTCTGCATTATTTTTAGCAGATGTTCAGAATATTTAATATATATTTATCTGTTGTCTAACTAGTATGATGCTGAAGAATTCAGTAGGGTTTTCCTGGCAGCAGTTGATTACTCATTTCACTCAGCTTTCACAAAACATAGCAGGTTTATTGCTGAGATGCTACAATGTTAAACTGTGTGGATTAACAGCAAATCCTGTGAGAACAGACCAGGTTGGGATTTACCTTGCTTTGTATCTTGGATGCAGGCTGTAATAGTCTGAGAAAACTAATAGTATTGCTATTCTTAAGGAAACATTTGCATCATTCTTTGGTGTTCTTGCACAAGAGAATTGAGTTGATTTTAGGAAAAATATATTATTTTTGTTGAACTTATTTTCTTTTACATACAAAGATATATGGAATCATCAGTTGATAAGTACATTTGGAAGATTTTATTTCAGACTGGTTCCCCACCAGGAATTTCTGAAAATGATCAGGAATGTGTTCAATAAAGATATAAAAATAATGTAAAACTAAACCAAAATAATTTGATATTCTTTAAACATATGGCTACTTTTTTCAAAGCATGGCTTATAACTGGATATGTACATGAATTACCACTTCCAAATGGTTGAATAAAGACTTTGTCATACTTACCATCCACTCAGTGGAATAAGCAGGACTTAGAATAGAAATAATATTTTAGGGACAGTTGATTTAGGTTGATCTTCTAGTCAGACAATAAAATCCTAATTAAAAAAATACACCACCTGTAGATGATTTGGGATAAGCAGAAACCCCTTCTGCCAGCAAAGTTTCCATGATGTTGGTAAAAATGCCCCTCAGAAACCTCTTTTGTTATCTGGTTTTCAAAAAAGGGAAGAACTGTGCAGGACCTGATTTGTACCAGTGCCAGATTTCATCCAGTCCAGAAACAATTTTGCTTTGGATACATAATTAAGCCAAAACAAGAGTAGCCCTAAGTGGATTCTAACATTCATTGACTAGGAGTGCAGCATCAATTGGCCTAGCCATTATGGTTATTACAACTGTGCCCTAAGTTAGGATCCAACTCACTGTTTCTTGGAAAAGTCTGACTATGTTCTGTACATTTCCAGAAAACACCTTTGGTGCAGTGCCAGATCAGCCATATAGCAGGAGTGGCAAATGCTATGGGCCCCGTGTATCTGGCCCCCCCAGCCCCCACTCTTGGTTAGAATGAAAATCCAAATTTAAATATTCCATGGATTCACATGGGTATTCAAAAAATGTTCACTCGGAGAGACTCACCGACGCCTCATTGGAGTGTTCAATGCATAACAAAGAGTAAAGATGCGCATGCAGGTGGAGCCATCTTTTCTGCGTGCACCTTTTACATGCTACTGTAGTAGTGCAAATTTGTGTTGAGTAGCAGAGTTGATTAACGTGTGGGCTGTGTTTTGTGTTATAGGTTTTTGCTTAATTGATGGCACAGGGAGCCGTGGCAGCATGTTTTACTAGTGATGTTTTATTTTATAGGTATCCTAAGTCTAAGCAAGGGTCTCTTGACACGATTTGCTACATGCCTCATGCTGGCTTAATTTGGCACTGCTTTGGTGAATGTAGATACAGTAAAACTCTGACTTACGCATGCCTTGAATTACATAAAAATCGACTTACGTAAGGATTTTTCTCTAAAATAGTGCCCCAGTTTCTGTAAATGTCCCAATTTACGTAATGCAATTTCCTATGGATTTGCTTTGATTTACATAAAAATTCATTTTTCCTATGCGTTTGATTTGATTTACGCTAAGAAAGCGATTTATGTAAAATGCTATGGAACAGAGTTTTTACGTTAGTAGGGGTTTTACTGTAATTTTTACCTCCGCATTTTCAATGTGAAGAGTTCATTCCACAAACAGTGACAGATGTAGAACTGCAATTTGTTAAGGGTACAACATTTTAATAAGCCTTTGTTTATCCATAATAACTTAAGTAATATCGTCATATATTGCATATTAATAAACAGATCTCTAAATCTCCATAAATGGCTAACCCAATTTTTATTTATTTATTTACTTATCTTTTTCCTGCAGCACTATTCTGAACCTCCTTATTTCCTCAGAGTAAAATAAAATGAATCCTAACATGCTTCTGTATAGTAGACAGCTGCTCAGTGAAACTTTCCAAATATGTTTTGTTTGCTTATTTTCTTTCTAAGCATTTATGTGGTATGAAATCTCCAAGAGGAAAGTGTCTTAAATTTGCATTTGTAAGAGATCACGGGATAAATTGAGTTCAAATGACTGACTGATGTGCCAGAAATTCCTCATCTGGTATGTCTCACAGATGAGTTCGGTCTCTGAGCAATTTGCCTTAATTAAAGAAGTTTCCTGTAGAGACAACCTTGAACGTTATTTGGAGCATATCTTGATCTCAACCAGAAAAATCATGCTATTGTTTTTCTGAGTGAAACAACCATATGGTGGAGATCCGAATAACACTGCTTTCTGTAGTGATGTTATGTGAAATCTGTTGGCCCTTTCTTTACATAAATTTGCTAAACCTCTGGCCTCAAATGCAATATTCATTTTGACAATTGTAAAGCTGGACTGGGGTTAATGAGTTAGTTCTAGAGATAAGAGCAGATTCCAGAGGCTTCAAGTTTGTTTTGCATTCAGTGACAGCCATTAAATCAAAAGAAGGAATCTTTGTAAAAACACACACCCAAGGAAGAGAGTTTTTCCTTGAAGAAAAAACAAACAGGGAAATGGGTTATTCCTTCTAATAACTGCTCTCTGAATGTAACCCCATCGACATTAAAAATCCATTAGCTAAGTCCAGTTTAAACAGCAGCTGTTGTTGTGTCAGCTAAGTGTACATTGGAATTTTTCACGTAATGCAAATGGAAGTCTGTAATTTTTCTGAAATTATGTACATTATACAAAATCAAATACTATCTGATAGAAGTAGATATGTAAAATGAAAATACCTGTATTATACCAAGATAAGCAGAAGAAAGCATAGCTAGTAGATCAAATATGTGCAAGTTAAAAAAAGTAAAGCTTATATAAATTACTTTGGAAAAGTTTCTAAAACTCATTTCAAGACACACAAAAGTGTTGCCATATTTTGTTTTAAAACTTGCATTGATGCTAGGAAAGGTGGAGGGCAAAAGAAAAAGGGGGCGGCCAAAAATGAGATGGCTAGATATTGTAGAGACAACGAGCACAGAACTGAGCGAGTTGAGGAGGATGGTAGAGGACAGAAGTGCCTGGTGGACAGTGGTCCATGGGGTTGCAAAGGGTCGGAATCGACTGTGCGACTGAACAACAAAATGTGTGTGAATTCTCTGGTAGCCATGTGGCTGTTCATTCAGTATAAATGGCATTGATACAGCAGTACCAGTTTTAAGTATAGTACAGTAAAACCTTGGATAAAGCGAAAACTTGGTTCCACAAGTCTTAGTGTTATCCGATTTTTAATGTTATCCAGTGCATGCATCGGATAATGTCAATATCCTATGGGGTGCATCAGATAATGTTAAAACTCCATAGAAATACATTGTAACCAGCACAGGCTTTAGCGAACATTATCTGATGCATCCCATAGGATTTTAACGTTATGCGATGCAATTTTTTTTCAGATTGCTTAACATTATGTGGTATTAGCATTATCTGATGCTAATGTTATATGAGGTATTACTGTATAAGTCAAATTTTAAAATATGAAAGAACAGAGGGGAAGGAATGATTCAGCCAAAAATAAATGTAGGCAGATGTATTTATGTATACCGTAATAAGATTGTATTAGCATTCTTCAAAAACAGGTTGAGTGACTTGAAGATGTACGTTTCAGTCCCATCCTGTCCACTTGCAACTTTCCTTTGTTTGAAACTCTGTAGCAGCAGTTTAAGTGCATGCTATCTATCTATCTATCTATCTATCTATCTATCTATCTATCTATCTATCTATCTATCTATCTATCTATCTATCTATCTATCTATCTATCTATCTATCTATCTATCATGTTTATGTATTGCCTATCTGTAAAATATGTTCCCTAATTTGTGCAGTATACAGCTTTAAAAATTCAACATTTTATGTATATACAGTACATTATTCTACAAGATTATATACAATTTATATACTTTAAAATATTGGCAACCTTCTCAATTCAATAATTGTGCCTTACTCTCTTATTAGGATTGTTTGATATGTACTAACAGAATATGGTGAGCCTGTTAGAACTGAAATCTCCAGCAATGATAAGCCCAATAGAATAGTAGGGTCCAAGTTATGATGTTGTATTTTACAACTGTTTTCAGAGATTCAGCTACATTTTAAATGGGGTGTGCTATGGTGTAATTGTGATGGTACAACCGTCAAGCTTCTATGTGAACTATAAGTTGTCCACTCCTGCTCAGAATGTGGCCTAGAAATGTACAGTCATTTTATCAGAAGTCTATGTATGCTGCTACATTATGGGACAAACCCAAGTGCACTATTTTTATTTTTATTTTCAAGTGGTAACCTTGGTCCTAATATCTGGGCCAAATCAGGCCAGTCAAATGGAAATAGGATTTAATATCAAGAATAATAAGACTGTTATAGTCAGTGGTAAAATTACTTGCACATTTGCCTTTTAAAGCACAGGATTTTAGAATGTTCTTAAGTTTTGTTTATAGGTGTATCTTTTAAAATGCAGTAGTTGGTTCCTTGTGCTACAAATTATGCACTCAGTTGGCTTTTGTTAAACCTAGCTTACTTTTCAAGGGCTGAATATCCAGGCCTGTTGAAAAAGACATTTGTAGAGAAATACATTTTGAATAATGTGTTACATACTTGAAATGCATAATATGAAAATTATAAACAACCGTAAAGTGAAGAAATGTGTTCTTTACAAAGTGCAGCCATTCATCTTTAAAACAAGACAGTGAACTGCAGGCTCTTAACCCAGAGATCAGAGGCTTCCAAAGCACAAACAGTTTAATGTCCCAATGGAGTTGCCATCCAACCTCATTTTGATAAGTTATTTCAAAGTGCCTTGTGAAAATAGTTATTGTGGTGTTACTGTGATGCCATTGCAGAGACAGAATCTAATAATGTGTGAGCTCAGACAGAAATGCAGCAGTTATTAATCACTTCACTGTCACATTTTAACTACTTTGAAGTATTAGTATGACCTTTTTATACTACCCCTTTCTATTATTTCTCCATTAGCAGTGTAAAGCTTTCCTATTTACACAATCATTTGAGGCATACTCTTTATAGCAGGTGTTCACAACCTCCAGCCCACGGGCCTAATTGGGCCCATGCATATCATTAATCCAGCCCTCGGTGAGAACCATGGCACCTCTAAACCCGCCCCCCACCACTGGAAGTCATGATACATCACTTACCACAGCAGTAATCACACAGTTTTTCAGGGGTTTTGGACAGCCTCCACCACTCCCCACAGTGGTAGGAGGCTTCTTAGAGCAATTTTGCCTCATTTGGATAATTGTCAGATGCTTCCCCACTTTGTTTTGGCTCTTTGAACGTGCCCCTGGGCAACTTGGGTGCTGGGCGGAGCTTGTGTCATTGGCTTGGTTCCTAGAGCGGAACTAGGAATTTGCCCAGTGGCACATTTGAAGAGCTGAAATTAAGTGGGGAAGCATCAGACAATTATCCAAATGGAGTGGCCATGCTCCAAAAAGCCTTCTACTGTCATGGAGAAGCAGAAGCTGTGCAAGAAGCTGGAAAGATGCCACAATGACCGCTGCCACTTATGACAACAAAAACGTAAGTCCAGGGAGCAATTATGTCTCTGCCCTCCACCTGTGTGAGAGGGGATGTCTGGCCCTCAGCTTGAAAATGTTGTGAACCCCTGCTTTATAGGAAGCCTATAGGTGTGTAGGTTGTCATTTAAATTCATTATTTGGTTCTTTACAGACTGGCATTGGCTTCCAGTCTCAATTTAGAGTGACCTCATTACTGGAGGAGAGTTTTGAGAGTCCCCTGGACAGCGAGGAGAACAAATAGGTCAATCTTAGAAGAAATCAACCCTGACTGCTCCCTTGAAGGTCAAATAATAAAGATGAAGCTAAAGTACTTTGGACATCAAATGAGATGAAAGGATTCACTTGAGAAGGCCTTGATGCTTGGAAAGGTAGAAGGCAAAAGAAAGAGGGGGCGGCCAAAAATGAGTTGGCTAGATGGTATTGTAGAGACAATGGGCACAGAACTGAGCGGGTTGAGGAGGATGGTGGAGGACAGAAGTGCCTGGCGAACAGTGGTCCATAGGGTCGCAAAGGGTCGGAAACGACTGTGCGACTGAACAACAACAACACACTTCTAAGTTTTTCAGTGTGTTCCTGGAAAGCACTTGGGTTTGCCAAAGCCTCAGCAGCTCTGTTAAACTCTCATTTTGGTGAATCTTTGCATTGGGAAATTCATGTCCAAAAACACTAGGCTTAATGAAACCTGAGAAAAAGCCCTCCCCTTGTTCTTTTTCCTCTCCATTATTCTTCCTGCAAGGTAAGTGCTGGAGGAAGGAACAGATTGTAATGGCCAAGCTTTTGCTTACAAAAAGCAAGAGGGCTTTGGGCATAGGTGATTAAAAAAACTGTTACTTGAAACTACTATTTCCTCATTCCTCCTAACAGTGCCTGTAGCCAGGATTCTAGATAGAGGGGGGGGGGTAGCAGGGGCAAAAATTCTCAGGATGGGCAACAATGTCACACATATATAACATTGGCACCATGGGGGTGGGTGGGTGAGTGGGGAGCTCTGGAGGGTTTTTACCCCACCCCCCTTGGCTTCAGCCCTGCCTCCTTAGCTTTGGAACACACCATTTTCATTCACTCTTTTGTGAGACCAATAACGATTTAACAATACTTGCTCAGTGTCCCTTCCCCCCTTCCTAGCTTCCACAACAAAGCACTCTTACTCAATAGTATCTGAGTGATGTTATTTTAACAGAGCTTAATTAACACTTTGATCTGGCATGATAGCTCAGTGAGTATCTGGCTGCAGATCCAACAGCTGAAAGGTTGATTCCCTACTATGAATCCTTGAATAGTCAGCCTGTGTCACTTTCAGGAAACTGCACAGTCCCAGGGTGCCTCCGAAAGAAGGTAATAGTGAACTGCTTCTGAATACTCTCTACTTAGAAACCCTGGAAAGGCTTATTTTATATTGCAATTGACTTGATGGCACATTATTATTATTTATTAATTGACACTTAAACTAGGTATTCTCAACCTGTGGGGCCAGATGCATCCCACGGCACTATTTCATGTGGTTCTCCTGCTGCCTCCACCACACCAGGAAGTGCCATGTGGTGGAGGAAGGACAAAATGGCCATCCGGCCTCCAAAGCTGTCTAAGGGAGCATGACCCGCCTCCTGGCTTAAAAAGGTTGAGAACTCCTGCTTTATACTATCCATGCTGTTCTAATATTACTGTATTACAAGTTTGCTCTGTTTTTGGTGCTACTTCAGGAAACTGAAATCTTTTACTGTTCATATTTTTGGATTAGACTATTTGCTATTTATTTCCCCCTTACAAAATTTTACAAGGTTAACAAGGTTAATTTTACAATGTTAACAAGTTTGATGGATCCCATGTTTTTAGATTCAGGTTGTGAGGTTCAGTTTCATGAATCACAGTTTGATCCTGAGATCTCAGGGTGCTGCTAATCTAGCAACCTCTTCAGATTTGATGAGCTCATCCTGATTTATTCCAGGCCAAGATCTACTGTGGCATTCAAATTTATCTCTGTCTCATCTTTGGCATTCCTTTTGTTCTTAGAAATACCTTTATTTCCCACTATGTACTATTAGCTCTTTGCCTAGATATCTTTTTGATCAAATTGTGGAAGGCAGATCTTTGGCCTTTAGCTTCATCATTTTGTCTCCATATATGGTAGTTCCTTTCTCTCATTCCCTTGCATACACATACACACCCTATTTTACATTTTGTTTCTTAATGGTCTGCCTCAATGACATCACAAGAGCCCTCTGACATTAGGATATTTCCCTAAGTCTCAGGAAACGGGCTACTCCTGAGATGAGAACCTTAATTGTTTATGAATTTTTTATATGATAACCTGTCTCTGTGGAGTCAATATATGGTTGACAGCTTGTATAAAATATAGTAATACCTCGCATAACGAATTTAATTTGTTCTGCAAGGCTGCTCGCTATGCAGGTTGAGGACTTTGCCGCCTCTCCCCCTGAGCCCACACCAACATATTGTATTGTAATGTAATGTATTTTTTGTAAGCCACCCTGAGTCGCCACGGAGAGTGGGCGGCAATATAAATTTGAAGTAATAATAATAATGCAAGTTTTTCGCTATGCGAGTCAGACTCGCATTGTAAAATTTCCAATGGAAAAACTCGCATAATGACCTTTTTTAGGGGAAAAACTCGCATAGCGAATTTTTTTCGTTATGCAAGTTTCCCCCATAGAAACACTCATTATGCAAGTTTTCTATTGGTAAAGTCCAACTCACATAATGAAAATTTTTTTGCTGTGCGAGTCAGCAAAAAAATTTTCATTATGTGAGTTGGATCATTTTTTGAAAAACCCACTCATTATGTGAGTTTTTCACAAAGTGAAGTGCTCGCTAAGTGAGGTTTGATTGTATGCGGTTAGAATTACAGATTGTAAATATCTAAATAAACTGGATATTTCACACAAATGTGTGCACTTTTCATTAAACCTTTACCTGCTTTCCAGTTTGTCCAATCTTTCCTCGGGTCATTTTTCTCCCTCATATGGAAATCTTGTGGGGAAAGCTAACATTCAAAGAGTTGCATGCTACTTCCCCATTCCTGCCATTCTTCAGATCAAATGTATAGCTTCTATAGGCTGCTTTTGTTTTCTTTTTAAAAGGAAAAAGCTGAAGTGCACTCAAGCTGATTTTAGTAATGAACTGGGATTGGTATATGAAAATATTTTACACAGAGACTTTAAAAGGGATTTGTTTGCCATCTAAATGCTTTTGTTATATACTAAAAAGTGTTTTGTAATAGATGTGTACGACTGTGGTTTTTGTTGTATAGCACAGTGGGCTTTTAGTTTACTAAAAGAAATGGGACATAGTTTATGTGTAACTATACAAGCCTATCAGAGGGCTGAAATTTGAAGAATTGGGACTAGCCATGGTAGATAGTGATAGGGAAGGAGAACCCAGAAGTTTAATGTGGCAATTAGCAAGCATGCAGGCAGGCAGATTGGCAGACATCAAATTAATTTACCTATCAACCAATCTCAGGCTCATATATCAGGATTTTAATAAACAATATATAATGAATGTTGAGATGGAATAATTATTACACTGTGAGAAATTAACTTCCATCACATAGCTTGATTATAAGTTATGTGAATGCTTTTTTCATTTCTAATGAATGTTTTCACCTTGAATGTTCTAAACCAAAATGCACTTCGTGTAATTCATAAGTGCATCTTGCTTTATTCCATTGGAATTCAATCACAAACAGATATGTTTAGAAGTGTAACACTGTTTCATCTTCTGGTTGAAACATGGTCTATGCTTGGTAGGAGAGATCTTGGCTTATTTGTGAAAAGATGAAGTCCAGTATTAAAAATGAAAGGCAAGAATGTCACTTACTTGTTGAATCCTTACAAGGAATACTGTGAACATGATGACTGCCAAGTAAAATCTGGTGATGTTATTTATTAAGTAACATGATGCATGTTAGTTACGAAGAAGAGCAGACGTCAGTTAGCTACATACATACTTCTATATAGTGCAAAAATGTGAATCTTTGGAGATATGCTTCAAAGGGAAGACATGGAATTATGTTAGGTACAGTTGGTTAATTTTCTCTCCCATACTTTTCATACACAACCTGAATACCGTATTTTTGTGCACAAATCACAGTAGGTATGAGAGACGGATTACAGGCCATCATTTATTTGTTGATTCCAATATTTGCATTCTATTTTCTTTAGTAATCCATAAAAAGCTTTTTGTTTACCTCATTGATTCACTTCTCATTAACATCCTGTCATTTTATGTAACTGAAATAAAGATTATCTTCATGATCGTAGTTATATATAACTACTATAAACTATTGACCTGAAGTGATTTTCTACCTTCATTTTAAAAAGATATTTTCACTATTTCAAAATGTCTTGGATTTTACAGTGCTAAAAGTAAAAGGATGTTTCATGTTTCTACAGTGCTTAGAAGATTGCTTATCTCTAGGTTAAAAATAATTAGTCAAGATACTTTGATTTCACCAGGGTGACAGTTCTTTCCTTTTATATGCATATGAGGAAACTATGAAGTGTGTTGTTGGTTTGTTTATTTATTGCATGGTAATAGAAAGTTTAGCTAAACCTGTAGAGAGTAATTTGATATGACAGTAGTATTTTTAAGTTAGTTTTACCTACTTAAAGATATATTTGATGAACCTCTGAGACATAACAGGTGTGTACAATGAGGAATTCAGGATCTTTGTCTGTTTTACTTTTCGTACCACTCAGTCATAATTAAGTACAGTGGTTTATCAAAATCACTTTTCAAATAGGATCTTACCCCAGGTGGCTTGGAAAGGATGTGGGAAAAGGGAGAGTTAGGAAACATCTGCTAATTCAAGCAACCAAAATTTTATCCCACATCATCCATTGCTTGCAAATATGGAGAAGCAGAGGCTGGAACTTAGAACTCAAATTTTAAGATGTTACAGGGTTGCTAACAAAGTATCCCCTTCCAGCATCACTTCCACCATGGTAGTGTGTCCTTTGCCTAGTTGGTAGTAGCAATCCTGTGGACTGCTATCATTGTTTGGCATATTGTGGTTGAACTGATGCTGTATTACCCTATTTGCTGGACTATAAGCCTCACTTCTCTGCCTTAAAATACACTGGAAAAATGGAGTGCATCTTAAACTGTATATAGTGGGCTATAGTGGGCTATTTTGGTAATAATGGGGTACGTGATATACTCTGATGTGTCTTATAAGCCGACAAATATGGTAGTTGCAGTGTAATTGTCTTTAGGAGGACCTTCATAAAATCTTCTATCATTCTGTTAAATCCTGGAAATATTACTACTATTGTGGGAATACAATTTCAAAAATAAACAAAAAAGAAGGAACAAACATATCAGCGAGTCCCATTAGTCAGAAATTCTAGCATTAATAAGTACATTTTTGAGTGCCATTGAACAGTCATGAAAATAATCCTCCTGTATCTTTACAAGATCTCTTCCCACTTAAAAGAACCAAAATAAAAGACATGCATCCAGAACAGCAATTACTGGGCAATATGCTTTTAATGGCAAGCATATCAGAGTTTTAAAAATACTTTAAAGGGAGCTCAGTTTCCAGTTTTTCTTTGAAGCTTTTAGTAAACCACATCTAGGTACGTACTAGTTTTTAAACAGTTATGACTAAAGCATCCAAGTCTTTATATTTTGCTAGATCAAGCTTATTTCTTAGGAAGATAGCACTTTATGATGAAAAACTTTTATCACGCAAGGCTTCCACTTCATTATTGTTGGCTGTTGAAAAAAAACTGTGTTGGATGATTTCAGAGTATGGTTTCTTGATTTTCTTTTCATCATCAATTTTTTTGCCTTTCATTATCAGTTATTTAAAAAGTTTACAAATTCTTTCCATTTAGTCTTCAACATACCTGCAAGTAAATGAATCTCACTGGTATCAGTAGTTTTGGATCCCTGCTTGTAGAACCACTCTTTAATTATCTCACCTACCTTGAAAGCCCTATTAGGATCACTACAAGTAAGTTCTAACTTGATTTTACCTAACATAATGTAAACCACAGTAAAGGGCCACAGTTCTGTATCATAATTGTAAGTTTATTAAACAAAGCCAATGTATTGGTAGTGAAAAATTTGGGGATGCCATTAGTTCTATCTAGTATACCTAATTTAATTTTTCCTGAGGACATTCACAGTGATAGATAATTATTACTTCCATTCAACCTGAAGACTGGAAAAGGGACCCATTGCCTGGCCATTTTGGAAAATGCCTTTTCTGTTTTCTAATGGTGTGAATTGCAGAAAGTCTCTGAAACAGTAGTGCCTCCAACACCAGGTCTGCAAGCTGTTAAATCAGTCTTACTGATAATCCTTACAGCAATATGGAACACCAACATTTTGGATGATTTGACTGAATAGTTACAGCAGAGGTTCTCAACTTGTTAAGCCGTGAGCCGGACCACGTCCCCTCAGACAGCTGAGTGGGCCAGACTGATGGTTCCTCCCACTGTAAACACTGCCATAAAATGCATTAATGGCTGTTGTAAACGTGTCCACTTCTGGTGCCGGTGCCGGCAGCAATGGCAACACAGTCCACATGAAATGGTACTGCAGACCGAGGCTGGCCCATGGGCTGTAGGTTGCAAACCCCTGAGCTACAGGAAGAATGGATGTGAAGTTAAAGGAAAGAGTATGTCATAGTGTCAAGTGGTTGAATTCTATATCTTTTCAACTGTTGATGAAAAGTTTTATACAATACTCAATGTAGTTCTAAATTAATTCATGTTTCCTGAAAAATATGTCTTATGAACTTAAATGGGGAATTTTTCATAGGATTGTAGCCTTAATTAGGAAAAAATTAAGGACAAGTGTGGGGTTCCAGGGATGGGGGATCCCATGTGGGGTGGTTAGTCTAGGGATACTACCCTTGACGACACCCCCAGATACTGTTTTTAGTTTATGAATTTTAAATTTTTATATTGATGTGTTTTATTCTGTGCTGTAAGCCGCCCAGAGTCGGGCTTGCCCGATTGGGGCGGGTTAGCAAGTGTGAGAAATAAATATAAATAAATAAAAATTGAAAAGGTGTTTAGTAAGATAAATAAAATTAATTATAGAACTACTATCACATTTAAATTTGCTTGCCAATTGCTATGAATAGAGTTAGTGTGCTAAGAAACCTATAGACAGTGACCAAAGTCTGGTAGATTTGTTAAGTTAACTTTGACATTGTTTCAGTGCGTCTGTTTTCTTTGGTACTAACAACTAGATTTGACCTTGTACTCACTAATTCTCTGTGAACACATCTGATAACCACCTATTGCTCTGGTTTGTCCACTGATACTAATAAGGTACCATACACAGTACAAATTTGCATGTAGGGAATGGAAGGGAGTGACTAAGGACTAAGTTTCAGCCCAATACAATTATTTATTTGCTATCTGTTTTTAAAGGGTATTTATAAGTAACATTTCTGCATGCCAGGCTGTCAAAGTGGTAAACAGAAAAATCACAATATAAAGCTCAATGAAAAATAAAGGACTGTTAAAAACAGTATAAGTTGTTAAAACAACCTTTTACAAAATAAACAGATTTAGTTTCCTAAACCTTGGTGTATAAAGAGTCAAAACAGTGTACAACTGGCTTATATCGATTTTCTCTATTGTGTTTTGAAAAAGCAGCAAAGCTGCTCTTCTAAATAAAAACTACTTACATTTCTTCAAAATTTATATATCTCTAGGTTACTCCTCAAGTTTTTAACTTTCAATTTAAGAATTATTACACATACATTGGAAAAATAACATTTTTGTTTACCGTAATTTCTCAAAATTCATTTTCTCTTAACTAATATATTTTCTTCCTTGCCCATTTTTTTTTAAAAAGAATGTTACCAGCAAATCAGAAGTCTTACATTCATTAGCAATACTGTTTAATTATGCAGTGACTGAAATCCTGTTGTGTAACTTTTGCCTATGGAAGGGGTGATTTTCAATAATTAGACACTTCCTTCTGTTCTGTGGGTTTTCCAGCTCCTATGCAATCCCTTTCAAGATGATGTGGGAGGGACTAAGGAGTAAATGTCAGGAGTGGGGAAAACCAGATGATGATACCAGCTGGGGAGTTTCTGCAGTCAAAAGCTTTATTCTGTCCTACAGTTCCGGAAACTTAGGAGTTCAAAAAGTGGCAGAATAGAAGTGGGAAGATTTAATTACTAAAAATTGCACCCCATTGGTGATATCATTATCCTTCTGTAGATGCAGGCAGAGGTTATGCAACAGAATTTTAGTGAACAATAAATATCCTTATATTATAAACAGGCATATGTTTCTTATAAGTTATTTATATTTATAATACATTTTTATATTTAAAAATTCAGCTCACTTGCTGCCTAGAATGGTTTGGAAGAAATGAAGCTACTTATTGGATTTGGTTTGTGGGTATTTTAGATTTGAAATAAAGTAAATATCAAGTTTTGGGGAAAATATACTTCACATTTAGTATTTCCATATGAGACAGGAAATCTAATTTTAAAAGATTGGCACAAAACATTAGATTGTTCAGTCACAAACAAATTGAAAAGGAAAATTATTTCAGTTGTTACTTTTGGGTAAGATCTCGGTAAACAGAAAGTTGGATAATTGCTACAGGGATTTGTGTGCAATGACCTCTTTAATGGTGTTTGTTTGCTATCAAGTGGTGGAATCTTTCTTGTCTTGACATAAAACAGGAAGTGGGTTGTAATTATCAGCATTAGGTACTCATAATGAAATGCCGGGAAGAGATTTAAAGAGACAAATATTGTTTTAGGAAAAATGTCAAGACAATAAAACAAAAGTAGAATACAGCAAAGCAAAAACATACGTAGAGAGGGCAAAAGGGCACACTTTGATAGTATAAAGTCAAATAAATATGTGCACATTTTGAGAGAATAAAAAGACAGTGCAAGTATGTAGCTTCTAATATCTTCAACTATTCACTATGAGCCAAAACATTTGTTTGAAACAGAATATACACTGTGTCTATTTCTAAAATTACTATGCCATCATTATCACAAAAACATTCAAATAGTCTGTCTACATTAATCCAGAATCAAATTAGAAGATGGAGGAAGGAGCTTAATGGACAAGGAATAACATTAGAGGAAGATATGGCTGAAAAACTCAACCTCCCCTATGTCACTTTGAGTACCCTGAATAGGTCCTGCATGCTCAAGTGGGGGCTGCTGGGAGGCAACAACATGCTTTTTAAATGTGGAGAGATACGGAATCTGGTTAATTTACTGGTATGCCGGTTACTACCGAAAACATGTATTGATGAGGATTTAAGTTTGGTGAATGACAAAGCCAAGAAGGTTATTTTTGGCAGTTTAAAGTCTGATCTGGAGACAAAAGAAGATGTTAATCCAGAAAATAATAAAATGTTGAATATGCCAACAGGAAACAGGAATGTATAAACATATGTGGTGGGATTGTGAAATCGTTTCTGATTTTTGGCATAAAATTGAACAAGAAATAGCTAAAATGTTGGATATTAATTTAAAATTGAATGGGAAAATTGTATTGTTGACTGATTTAGAGGATTTGAATTTGGACAAAAATAAACAGGATTTACTAGCCATTTTATTAACATTAACAAGGCAACAGGTTGCCAAAAATTGGAAAGGTGGTTTGAACTAAGATTTGAGTAAGTGCTATGTTGACATTTGGGACATGGCAATTAATGAAAAATTCACATGGGATTAATTAAAAAAAGGGATTTTAAAACAAAACAAATTTTGGGATACAGTAATACCTCAGATAACGTTTACCTCTGATAACGCTAAAATCGCATAACGTTAAGTAATCTGGGGAGGAGTATTGGATCGAATAACGTTAAGGGCCTATGGGATGGATCGGATAACAACTGCTAAAGCCTGTGTGGTTACAATGTATCTCTATGGAGCTTTAAAGTTATCTGATCCATCCCATAGGATTTTAACACCCATCGGATAACACTAAAAATCGGATAACACCAACACTTGTGGAACCAAGTCTTAGCGTTATCCGAGGTATTACTGTATTTGGAAACCATTTTTGCAATACATTTTGAAAAAAAATAAAGAAGACAAACCTGTACTGGAGGTAATGAGTTTTTGGCAGAATAATTAAGTTAATAGAAGACAACTGGTAGATTCAAAAACATAGGGTTAGTACACTAGGGTGTTTTGTGTTACGAGAAAACTGAAATACCATATTTATGTGAACAATATGAACAATGGACGTGCGTCGGAAGCGGCTGCAACCAGCGCGTGGTTTGCCCAGGCCCCTAGGGAGAGGCGGAAACACATGCATGTCCTGGGGGCGGAGCCGTTGCATTCTTTAAAAGGGGCTGCACCCAACCGACACGTGCTCTTTCCTGCCTCCAACCTGTTTTTCGTGGTCGCCCTCCCTCCCTCTCTGAAGCTTTAGTGTGATTTGTTTTTGGTCGCTTATTGGGCCAGAGGGGAATTTTTGCTTGAACCTGCATTGCCCAATTGGTTCTTGGCGTTTTCGCCCCTCCCACACTGTAGTGGATGGTTGAGTGTATAGGTTTTGTTTACTAGGGGTGGGCCAGTAGCACTGGTGTGGTTAGGTAATTATCCACACAATGCGGTAAGGCTTGCTCTTGACTGGGCAGCCAGGTTCCGAGAAAAGGCAAGAGTAATACGGCTGTTCAGTCAAGAGCAACCCAGGAACATGGAATATTGAAGTTGGGCAGCTTGGCATTCACTTTCTTTGTTTACCGGGATTCAATCACAAAATTAAGGGGCGGGAATATTATTGGATTGGGGGGGGGGGAGAAATTGAATTTAACAAATTATATTATAGGAAAAAACCAACCTTACTAGTGCTACTTCAGCCCACCATAAGAGCAGTTATATACCCCAGTTACCGGTTTAAAAATTTGCATTACAAGTTAATAAAAGCGGGCCAATTTTTTACAACCAACAACTGTGTCCGTCTCTTACTCTGGTGGTACCTGGGCAAAATACACACACACATGCACACACACACACAATCTCAGCAAAAATCCAAGTAGTTTGCTGGAATAACAGTATTGCCACCATCTGCCCCCCTTTGCCATTATATATGAAGGAGGAACATGGCAAAGCAGTCACATCCAAAAGGACAAGAGGCATTTGCAGTATGCTTATCTTCTACCCTTTATCTTTGGGCATGCTTTGTTCCAAGAGGTCTTTGGGGTGAAGACAAAGTGGAAGGTGTTCAAGGAAATTGTTCTTGTGGTGAGCAAGGGTTGAACTTGTTTCCTCACTGGACCTTGTCACCTGACACAGATTACCTCACTGTGCTTAACAAGAAGACTGCCTCTGCTCTGCATAGTCCAGAAGACTTAATTCAATGAGGTGGAAACCTGGAAAACCAAAACTTCTTGGATATGTTGTTAAAATTGTAAGATAGTGTCTCACCAGGATTATTTAAAGCAAATACCAAATTTTATCAGTTGTATTTTGCAGGCTGTTCACAGGCAACTTCTTATGTATGTGAGGTAATTCCCTTTCCCCATGAATGTCTTGTGCAGGCTAGTCCTAGAGCTGGCAGAGAAGTAAATATAGCTCCCATGTCTCAACTACGACTTGAGGTAAAGTGAAGTCTCTTAGAGTACTGGTCCAGAACTACTCTCTTCCAGTTTCACATCATCCAAACTGGAAGACCTAACTCTTTGCATTACCTCCCCAAGAGCTGTATTCCTGTATATGAAGCCATAGAGGTTCTTGGATCTCTTGGAAGAGGATAGGTTATTCAGTGGTAGGGTCAGGACTGGGTGATGCCACAGTTGTGATATGTGGCTAGTTTTAAGGTGTCCAGCTTGGCTGGTTTCACAGTGAGATGTAGCAAGAATTCTCATCAGTCTCTAAAGCTCCAGACCACTGCTGGATCTAATAGGACACAGTAATAAGGAAGACAGGGGAAATGACCTTTCCTAGTTTTAACAAGTCATACTGGCGGATAAAAAAAATATTCGTTCAATTTTGTAACTAATCAATTTCTTGAAAGGTCACACTGATTTTCTCTAAGATCACAAATTTATATAGTGTAACAGGTAAGATCAAGGTGATTATCGTTTCAATCCTTACTATTTGGGAAACAGCACCCCCATTCATCTTCAGGTCTTGTTCTGTCTGAACCAAAAGAAGAGCACAAGCTGCTCCTTTAAGATTTCTCTACCTGGGCAGCTGCAGTGACGTAGTAGTTAAGACGTTGAGCTTAATGACTGAAAGGTCATCAGGTTAGCAGTTTGAGACCCAAGTACTGCATGACAGAGTGAGTGCCTGTTGTCTGTCAAACCTCCTGCCAACCTAGCAGTTTGAAAGCAAGCAGTTGGAAGTAGATAAATAGGTACTGTTTTGACAGGAAAGATATGCCTTCCACATGACCATGGAAATGCCTGCAGACACAGATAGTGCTGATTCTTTGGCTGAAAATGCAGATGAGTACCACCCCCTAGAGTTGGACATGACTGGTTTTCAAGCAAGGGGAACCTTTACCCTCTGAGCAAAACCAATATGTTTAATATTAGGTTAGATTTTTAGTTTATGTAGCCTAACGTTACTACAGGTCTCATCCACAAAAAATTCTTGTCTTGTATTTTAGACTCTTAGAATCTAGACTTAATGTCAAGGTATGGTTTTTGTCTTTTGATACTGTCCATTGGGTTCTCTTGGCAATGGTACTGGTGTGGGTTGCCAGTTCCTTCACCAGCGGATTGTGTTTAGTTTGAGTTCTCCACTATGGCCTGTCCATGTTGGGTGGCCCTACATGGCATAGCCCATAGCATCATCAAGCCACACAAGCCCTCTCACCACAGTAAGGCAACAATCCTTGAGGAGGTTCTCACTGGAAGATCGAAAGCAAAAGGAGAAAGGGGTGGTAGAGGATGAGATGGCAAGATGGTTGTTGACACAGTGGGTGTAGATTCTGGGTGGGCTACAGAAGATGGCAGATGACAGAGGAGTCTGGCTTGTGGTGGTCCATGGGGTCACAAAGTGTCAGATTTGACTGTGCGACTGAACAACAACAACAAAATAGTTTTTGCAGAACATGCATCCTGCATATTCACATTCTGTTCCTGGATTATTTTATTTAGATCTCTACCTTCATATTATCAATATTTTTATTACAACTAAATATTTGCTATAAAAGATTGCAGGAAAGAAACATTGTGGGTTTTTTTTTTTGCCTGATCTTCATAAATTGAAGAACGTTCCTTAAAGAAGATATTAGTGTGCACTGAAAATTATTGATTTTGTTTATGAAGCACTAATGAGAACTACAGAGGCCTAATGAGGATTGTGTAGTTTAACCTTGGCAGCTACAATGAAATTGGACCCTTTTTTGTACAGGGTGGTTACAGGCAATTTTAAACATGTCGATTCATTAATTTAAAAATGTGTCTCTCCCCCCCCCCCCGTATTCCTATGTATTTCAGTTTATTACTATAACACCCATCCAAGTTATATTTAAAAACCTGTGTTGCTTGACCTGTGGGAACTTCATCCTGTGGTAGGATACAATCTACTCCTTGACTAGTGCAGCTTTTGTAGGTGCAAAAGTAGGCCCACTTGTATTAATTGAATTTATTGAATAGTTGACTTACCAACTCCCCATTGATTAATTGGACCTTTTTAGTGTGATTTATGTTAAGCAATGAGATTTTGGCTTATTTCAAATTCAATATTAAAAAAACCTTGTTTTGAACCCACTAATTTGGAATGTTCCAGCCATTTTATCCCTTGTTAAAAATGCACATGGTAGGTGGTTGGAAAGCTATTCTTCTTTCTAAAGGAAGTGGGTTTGTCACAACATCTGATTGTCCTAATGCAGGGGTACCCAAACTACACCCGTATGGGCATGTTTTACTTCTGCTTCCAGGAGCAATGAGGACTTTGTGGGCCAGATGAAGTAGCTTTGGGGCTGCATCTGGCCTCCAGGCCATAGTGACCAGCTCCCTAAACCATGTGACTGGCCCACAGCCTGAAAAGTTTGGGTATCCCTGTCCTAATGTATAATTTACACTCTTTGAACTTAATGGCTATATATTATAGGGATAACCAGCTAAAACCAAACTGCCTAAAAACTCAACTCTGTGCTTTCTATCTGAAAAACCATAAGGCATCAAAAAGGTTCCAGTTGAACTGGAATTGCACCAGGCTCGAACACTGTGACATCCCCAAATATGTGGGAGTTACCCAGGATCGAACTCTCACCTTCAAGACCCACTTCCTAAATACCAAATTGAAGTTTTTTTGCCAGGAACAATATTTTGAGGAAAATAACAGGGAGAAGTTGGGGTGCCCAACCACACACATTAAGAACTTCTGTGCAAGCTTTATGTTACTCTGCAGGCGAGTATGTTAGTCCAGTGTGGTACAGATCAAAGCATGCAAAGCAGGTGGATGTGGCCTTAAATGAAACAGTTAGATTGGTCATAGGATGCCTAAAGCCAACCCCAGTACAAAAAGTCCATTACTTAGCTCACATCGCTGCACCAAAATTTCGCTGAGAAAGTGCTGCTGAGAAGGAGTGGGTAAAAGTAAGATCCTTGGAAACGCACCTGCTATTTAATCACCAACCGCCAAAGCAGAGAGTGAAATCAAGGGACAATTTCCTCATAACTTCTGCTCCCCTGAACAACCAGTCCCAACAGACTGCCCTAGGACTTTGGAAGGCAAGCAAGGAGCTAGCTGGGCAGAACCACATGATTCTGTACCAAAAACAACCATGGCCAAAAACAACCATGGCCTGTGTGGAAAGCTTTAAACAGACTGCATGCTGTGGTAGGAAGATCAAGGCCTAATCTGAGAAAGTGGGGTTTCCCTGTAGATGGTAGCCTGTGTGTATGCAGAGAAGAGCAAACTATCGCCCATAAGATACAATGCACATAATGTCCCTCAATGTCTACTGAGAAGGACCTTATGTTGGCAAGAGGGAATACTGTTGATGTGGCCCAATATTGGATGGATGTCATCTAGTCCTTTTAATTCCTTTTTGGTTTAGTTATGTTAATTTTAGCTTTTTATATTATTATATGCTGGTGGTGCCTCTCAGATGAATAAAGAAAGAATTTATACTCTGGACAAGAGGCTGCTGTTAGTACAGAATCTGGAGAAAGAAAATGGTTTTCCATTGGCAAAGCCATCAGGCAAAGATGTATTTCATCTCTCAGTTTGTTGAATTTATATGCAGGATGTTGTATGAAAATCTGAATTAGAGTCTGATAAAGGAAGAGTGAAAGCTGATGGAAGAAACAGCAGTAATTTAAGATATACAGATAATAATTTCATGCCAGAGATTACTCTTGTTTGAAGAGATTTTTGCTTGAGAAACTCCACTCAGGGGACACCCGAATGAGGCTCCTTTCTTGTCCCCATGCAGCCCTCAGGTATCAAAACCTGACCTTCCAGTCTCCAAGCTCAGCATCTTAACCACTAAGCCATTGGGGAAGCTGCAAGATATACAGATGACACCATCTGTATGGTCTTCTATTCCTGTTGCCTTTCATCTTTCCTAGCATTATTGTCTTTTCCAGATAATCTTAGCTGTGATTCATATACAACAGGGGTTATCAACATTTCAAAACTGGGGGTCAGATCATTTTCCCTCAGAATGTTGGTAGGCCAGACTGCCTCCCCCCGCCAAAGGTGGAAGCAGCAGTGTGGGAGGGGGAAGTGATCCCACAATAGGTTGAGAACCCCTGATATACAACATCAGTTCCTTGGCTAGATAAAATCTTACTGTGCAGTAGATTCCAAAGTGATCTGTATGTGCACCCTCACTAGTGACATGAATTTACAGAACAACACAGTTTCAAATCTATATAAAAACATTTTTATTCCTAGGGATCAGTCCATCCCTTATGGGCCATGCAGCTCTCTGTCTTTGGAATGTGAACATTCTCTCCGTCTTAATGTTTTATTGCTCCAAAACCAAGTGTAGACATTGCCACATATCTCAATAAAAGACATAACAGTTGTCTAAAGTATACAGATTAATCTCTTCCCTTTTCTGAATTTTGAGAAATGGTCACCTTACTATCCTACAGTTTATAAAATGATGTAATTGCAAGGTCTGCGGTATATGGCAAATGTCATCCTTTTATCCAAAGGACAAACATATGGTGTGCGTTTTTTTAAAAAAATATCTCTTAAGTGGCAGATACCAGAATCTATTTCCTGTAGAAATATTTTAGTCTATATATATAGTCTATATATATAGACTGTGGTAAGATTAGCAAACCAGTATTTCTGCGAAGAAGAAGAAGAAGAAGAAGAAGAAGAAGAAGAAGAAGAAGAAGAAGAAGAAGAAGAAGAAGAATCTCTTTGATCTAATTTGAAATACATTTGTGGTGAATCAATTTAACTTTCCAGTTTATCCTGCAAAAGAAAGCACCCATAAATCTAAATCTCTAAATATGATAAAATTTGCATGCTGTATTTTTCTCAGTGCAGGAAGTTTAGTAGACAGGATTCATGTGCAATAAGAACATTTTGAGTCTAAAAGCATTTATTTGCCATTTGTATGTAATTTCCTTCCATATATTTCAGTAGAATTTCTATCAAAGTAAACACACTTAAATTTATAAGTAGTGTCTATGTACAGTTGAAAGTTGGGGGAAGCCCTGCCAGCTGGAAGGAAATTGTAATGATCTCAGCAAATGAGTCTGTGGGCAAATCTGAGTGGTTACTTTGCTGGAAAGAGAAGACAAGAGGCCACCACTCTGGCAGCTGCTGATCGAAATCCACTGCCCAGAAATTATCTGCTGAAACTGGAAGGTTGGGGTTCGATACCTGAGTGCTGCAAGACTTGGAGACATGAAAAGAGCCCATTTTGGCATCCCCTGAGTGGAGATTCCCTGGCAAAAATCCTTCCAACCCAGAATAATTTCTGACATGAAATTTATTTATTTTATCTGCTGAAAAGCAGAGTTACTGCCTCACCTTCTAGGTGTGTTTGGTTGTGTTAATGTTCAGATGTGGGGAAAATTAGAACACAGTACTGTACTGGTCAAAAGTCTTAGGCCACCACCAGATGGTTGGGAGAAATTCATTGACTGATTGTGGGTATCATAACCCAGCCCCCGAGCAAGCTATACTTACCCAAACTGGAGAGTGTCTTCTGATGACTCTCTTCTCAAAACCCTCTCCAATCTCAGTGAAGTTTGGAGTTTCAGTTATGGTGTCTGAGTTACAGCCCCCAAATCACTCATTGAATTTCCACATAGCTGTGTGCATAGAGATATAGGTAAAAGGCAAAGATCAGATCATTACTTGAACAAATAAAACCATACCTTCAGACATGGACAGATTAGGGAAAATATCTCAAGAAAATATGCAAGATAATTTGAAGCAGCAAGGATCCAGTTTAAGAATTAGTATAAAATAGAGGTTATTTCTGCTGCTAACAAAGAAATATGAACCATCCCCTCATTTGTGTTTTCTTGGCATCATATTTTATTTGGGTTAAGGTCAGATCCTATTTCCCCAAGTTTTAATAGTATTTAGCAGTCCTTAAATTTTGTTATAGCTGTTGCTTTTAATATTGTTATTTAATTTTCATGTTTTATTATTCTGTGTTCGATTTGGGGTTTTTCCTCTTTAGCATTCTAGTCAAATTTAGTTTAATATATATATAATAGCTGGTTTTTAAAGTAGAAAGGCAGAGTACAGTTGTATCTCGCTTAAAGAGCATAATGCGTTCCACAGGATTGCTCTTTAAGTGAAACACCATTGTAAATGACCAATTGTGTGTGAGGGGGATTGTGAACCCCGATTTATTTGTTAAGCAAGTTTTTGGTTGGTTTTATTTGTTAAGCGAAGCGAGCATTCAGAGAAAATTCTGCTCTTTAAGCGAGTTACTCTTTAAGTGAGACACTCTTTATGTGAGGTTTGACTGTACATATTTATTTTTAAAAAATAGTTACCAGCTTCAGATTAGACTTCCAACCAGTGTTTTGAGCTTCCAAATGTACAGAGTTTTCCAGAGGTATCCTGAGCTTTATAAAAAGAGAATACTTTAGCAATTCATTTGAGTAATTTGGGTAAATATACAGAAAAATAGTTGACATCAGTATAGCTTTTGCCTCATGCTTTTTAGACCCATTTCCTTTATATAACTTTTGCTTGTATTCTTTTTATTTAAAACATTATTTCTATTAGGACACCCTTCAAAAAGAATGTTGTCATTTGCACAGATTTTCTTTGAAAGCATTTTTTGAATCCCTTCTAAGAAATTGGCACCATTTGGTCAGTTTTTATAGGGGCTTTTAACTTTTAACAGGAATTTGACTAATGATACTGGTTTAATTAACTCTGACTAATACTCTCCTTGACTTCACATGAATCTTAGCTTTAAAATCTATAAACTCTCAATAGTGGTTCCTTCTACTGTCTGGTTCTCTTAAAAGATAATGATCCAGCCTTAGGAAAATTTCCTCCTTACTCAAATGGTACACATCTGTGACACTAAAAATTATGGATTATAGTCATAGCTGCACAAGCATTGGTAATTGTAAATTGAAGCCTCATGATTGTAGGTTTGTTGAACATATTTCTGCTGAGCCCCAGGCATTTCTTCCATTGTTAACAGTGGGAACGTGACATTGCCTTTGATTTTACGTTTCAGAAGATACTATTTCTAAACTTGCATTGCTTTTTGCTACTTCTTACAGTCTTCAGAGCCTTTATTTACCTTGAGCTTTTATCATAGGGTAGACCACAAAGCAAAATATTTTATTGTACCACATAACTTGTGAGAGATACCTCTGAAAGTGATTTTGTTCACTATTTATCATTAGTGTGTTTTTTTCTCCACACACAAAAATTGGAGTAACTTTGAGCAGGTTTTAGTCTGTGACCAAAATGCTGCATTCTCCCATCCCTTTTGCCTTTGAGACAAGAATAGAAACGTTTCCTTCTGTTTTCTCCAAACTGTACTTTATTCTTGTGTGATTGCTTAGCTTCCCAACCTTTTCAAGCTGGGGGCCGGGTCATGCTCTCTCAGCTTTGAGGGCCGGACAGCTATTCTGCCTTGCCTGCACGATGGGGGTGGCCATTTTGTTCTAACAGCCTCAAAGGGGCAACCATTTTGTTTCTCAAATGCCCTTGGAGAGATGAGGGGCTGTATGAAATTGTGCCATGGGCCAGATCCAGCCTGTGGACCTAAGGCTGGGAACCCCTCACTTAAACATTGCTATTCAGAAGGGGTAGGCAACTGCTTATTGGATTATGATCCCATAATTTCTCACCATTGGCTATGTGGGCTAGGGCTGGTGAAAGTAATTAAACCAAAAACATCTGGAGGTCCACTGTTTTCTCCCCAGTTTTCTTGCACATGCACGCACGCACACATGCACACACACACTAGTTATATTTCTATTTGTAATAAATAAGTAAATAAATGCATCCAGTGCTCACTGATTATTTCTGACTTTACACTCTGCTGTTTCTTTTTAAAATTTCCTACAGAGATGTGAGAGAGCTGCTGGAACATGTGCTGCAAAACAACAGAAGAATTGACAAAAACACAGATTGAATTTGTGTTGTGAGGTGTACTAAAAGATAGTGCAGGCTCGTTTTAAATCTTCAGAAGTATGTTTTCTGCATGACAGCATTGTAGGGAAAGGGATAAAAGCAACAGCTGGGAGGGACAACAGTTTCCTGAGTCCTGGCAAAGATTTGTCAAAAAAACATAACTGTCTAACCTTTGAGAACAGGTTGTAAAGCATGCTGTCCATGGTGTAGTTGTGTGGAGGCATCTAAACTTAACTCTCAGTTGTTCATAAATTTGCTGAGAACCAATTTCAAGAGGACAAACTGTCAAACTACTAAATGCCCACAGTATGACATCCCACTGTTTGTTTTAAAGTATTTATATTCTGCTTAACTGACTAAATCATCAATCTGGGCAATGGACGTGATAACATAAGCAGAATCCTCCCAACAATATCAAACAATCAGCATTATAAAATCACATAACAATCCCAAGAAAATAGAGTGGCATCAAGTCAAATGCTACAGCATCAAGGGGAAAAACCCAAGACTAAGTACGATCACCTGAAATTGAATAAAATCAACTAGGGGGCTGTTGTAAATAACTCCATCCTTACTATTTTGTGGAAGATAAGGGGGGAAGAATATTCTATAAATGTGGCACCACCATCACTAGCCTCTCTCAGAGTAGGTAGATGCAGTCTGCAAGTTTGCAAGTATCTGGTTGTCCGTGACATATGTACCAGAGAGATCCACTCTGCCAAATATCACAGTCCCAAACCATTCAGGACTTTATAGGGTGACCAAGGAAAATGGTGACCAAGTAGGGACATGGATAGCAGTAACAGGGGAACTTTCAAGGGGCACAGTGCAATTTACTACTTCGGGTACTCCTTTTTCCACAGCAGCCATCTTATCTAACATAAGGGTCTAATAGGGGCTGTAGTGGCTCAGTGGTTAAGAAGCTCGCCTTGTTAGCTGGAAGACCTCTGACTATGCCTTATCCCATAAAAGTTCCTCAATCAACTCCTTAGGATATATATGTTAGAATGTTTATTCCTCAAACTGATTCCCATCAGAGATTTGTCTGACAAACTGATTACATTTTATTACCGGTTGTAAATAATTCATTGATTTGCATGTGTATCTCCTGAACCAACCCAGCCACTCTGGGTCTCTATACCAGATATTTATAAACTGTATATAATGATACCCACTCTTATGTCTGATGAAGTGGAGATGATCCACAAAAGATAACATTAAAACACAGGAGTTAGTCCTTAAGGTCCCACAGTGTTTTTTGTCATTTTGTTTTGTTTGCTTCCTGAAGTACTGGATATATTATGTTGCGACTACGGTATAGAAGTTGGACTCCTGGAAGTCTGTCTTAAGCAGCCATTTACATTACATTATAGTAACACTCATCTATGTTAACTTGGAATGATACTAGCTCATGGTGAGATTGGGCTTTATTAGAAAGAAAACTAAAGAAAAACTAGTGACTTTCATATGTCTGCTTATTTTCAGTCTGTTTATAAAGCCCATAGTATTCTTTGTATATACTGGAAGAGAGAATGAGTGCCCGTCTTATGTCTTGAAACACTCCTTTAGTGACATTTTAGGCCCAATCAAAATGAGATTAAACAGCCTTCATTTTAAAAACTACCAGAATGTATGCTTTTCTGGTATTTTATCAGTGCTTGAAGAAGGAGTGTAGGGTTAAGCTGGAACGACTGTTCATATCTCTGTTGACTTTTCTGCTTTTAAGTATATCAGCTATCAAAGCATAGATAATGGGCCCTGTGATTGGCATTAAGTGCTGTTAACTTCTTCCAGATGTTATAAAGCCATGGATCCAGCTATTAACAAGAGTTTCTTTCTTTTTCTTTTATTTTCTTTGAGCTAACAAACCATGCTTCAAAATTACAACCTAAGCAGTCATTTAGGAAAATTCCATTTACATCTTATAAAGAAATGAAAATTAGTTCACTGGTTTTTCTTTAAAATATATATTATTTTCAGTGATTGTTTTGACCTCTCCCCTGTTTTTGTGAGAATGCAGACATTGGCCTTTAAGCCAGCATTAATTGCAAGTGTGAAATAAGTGGTAGTTCTGGAAGGAAACATGAGTAATGATAAAACCAGCCAGTCATTTGGGTCACAATGAGCATATTAGTGAGAGTGTGTTTACAGTTGCATTTCTGTAGCACCTGCATTCTTCTTCTGTGTCTAGGCCTGGCATGAAACTGCCAAAATGAAGCCTCCCCTCTAAAAGGGTTCTTCCACATGTAGATATTTCTTGATAGATCAAGGTACAGTCGTTGCTTTGACTGGTAAAAAAAATCAACTGTTTATAAAAATCATGTTTGCATAAACACATAGGCTATAAACAGAGATCAGCACTGAAACCTAGGGTAGGATATGACTTACTTTCGATCAATGATGACCTTTACTTTAGCTCAGAAAACCTTAGATTTTATGAACATTTTATGAAAACCTTAATTTTATGAACATAATATCTTTATTTTCCCCCATTTGAAACATCACCATTAACTAATGAATGAAATAACAGAAATAAATGAACTAATGAGCATAATTCAACACATCGAATTCACACACTAAATCCCTGATGGTAGTGTCCTTAGACTCTACCTGCCACTTTTTTTTATCTTTGTTGTATAAAAACATACACAGAAAAATATCATGATATGAACATGTTTTTCCCCACATAAATGTTTTTGCCTATATCTGTAGTTTCAGCCAAACAGAAGAACAAATCTACTGGATCCAACTTAAATTTTTTCTAGTCCAACATCTTGTTTCCCAAGTGGCCAACCAGGCAGTATTTGGGAAGATCACAAGAATGAAGGGAAAGCAATCACCATCTGTTGTTCATGGTTCCCATGTATTTCTTTGCAATTTCAGATACTGTATAGCCATTCAAAGAAAACTAAAATCTGCTATGGAAAAATGATAATGGCACAGTGTTATGGAATGTTCTTGTGGTTCACTCCTTTGGTTTTTAGTTGTCCCTCTCATTGTTGATTTTCATTCTTTTTGAAGACTGAAACTAAAAGGAGGTGTCACTAGTTTATTGTATCACTCCAGGCACTATCAATCAAAGAACAGAGACAAGTTGAATTCATTCTTATTCAAGCTGCTATTGCATTTCTTGCCATAGAGGAAGCTGTCCATACTGCTCCCCCCCCTCCCCCGGCATATGGTATACCACAAACAAACTAAAAGAGCAATAAAAATTAAAACCCATTAAAAACAACCTCCCATTCCCTAGCCTAAAAGGAACCAGATAAAAGGAATGGGAATGGGAGTCGGGAGTTCTTAACCTTCTTACGCTAAGGGCCGGGTCATGCTCCCTCAGACAACTTTAGGGGCCGGACAGCCAATTTTTCCTTCCTCCACCACATGGTACTTCCTGGTGTGGTGAAGGCAGTGGGGGGCACATGAAATGGCACCATGGGCAGCATCTGGCCCACAGGTTGCAGGTTGAGAAACTCTGTTGTAAAGCGATTTATACATCATAACCAACACCTCGAATTGAAACTCACTGAGCTAATGAAGGTGTACCAGGACTAGGCATGTATTGTTAAATTTACTAACTCTAGATGTTAGTAAATCGGCCATTGTCCTTGGCCGGAGGGGAAAGAGAAAGGAGAGGAGGCGAAGCCGCGGGTCGGGCGAGCGAGGGAGCGTGCCGGCGACTCAGCGCACCTTCGGCCATTGTCCTTGGCCGGAGGGGAAAGAGAAAGGAGAGGAGGCTGTGATAAAATGAGTCCCCAGGTTCTTCTCATTTCTAGTCTATAGTAGGATTGTGGCTTCTGGTGCTAGCATAAGAGCCATTTGGTTGTTTTCACACTTTGAGGCCCAGGGTGGGAAAAAGGCAGACAGAAAGGCACCCATTGTAAACAAGGCAACCAGAGTTGTTTACCCAACTCTGGAATCTGATTGGAAGTAGCCTGATTACCCAGGTTCACTGCATACCTGGCGAAGGTCTGGCAAGGGGCCAGAGAAGAGAGTTTGAAAATGGTTGTCATCTAGGAAACATCGACAGTACAGAGATGGCCTTCCAACTAGGCCTATCTCTGGAAATCTTAATTATGGTAACTTAGAATAGCTAGACAGATTCTTTTTATTAAGAGGAAGACTTGTCTGAAGCATCTTTTCTCTAAAACTTAAAATTAGAAAGTAACTTTTATGCTGAGATCTGTAACCTGATTCATCTGAACCATGCTACCATTTTAAATAAAAATATTTTCTTCAATCAACGCGTGTTCATTGAAGATGGGATATTGGGTTAAAAGACAGTAAGTCTCTCTTTGTTTGCCTCTTGAAAATGCTACTAAACCCTCTCATAGTAAATTGGGCTTGTCTCTAAAGAGAGAGCCAGGTGTGTGGATCAGCCTGGAATGGCTGGAGAAGGAATGATGAACATATTTTTTTCTTGCGGGAGCTGGGGAGAGTTCTAGAGGGGATTTTTGTTGAATAATCCGCCTTGGATAGAATGCTGAGAGGGCCCCGAGCAAGTGAGAAAGAAAGTGCATTCATCATAGAGGCGAAGCCGCGGGTCGGGCGAGCGAGGGAGCGCGCCGGCGACTTAGCGCACCTTCGGCCATTGTCCCTGTGGCCGGAGGGGAAAGGGAAAGAGAAGAAAGAAAAGCCGCGGGTTGGGTGGCGAAAAAGACTCGTGCTACCAACCCAGCACCGACCCAGCGCCGCAAAACCAGAAACAAGTAGCTGCATGCATATGATAAGTAATTCAGTTACAATAATTTAGTTGACTATAGAGACTTTACAAATAACTGACTCGAACAATACTGAAATTACAGTAGAGACTTATGGTGAACTTACAGTAGAGACTTTATATATTGGACTTCATAACTTCATATAATCAATGCTAATTAGCTATTTTAGTCTGATATTGTTAAAACTGTGATAATATGCATGATAATACTCTGTTTTAAACTGTGATAACATGTATGAGGAGAGGATACTGGCGTAGAAACCGGCAAACCAACGTCAGGAATTTTGCCAAGAGAACCCTATGGACCAAAACAAAAGGCAAACCAAATGGGGCAATTTAGATGAAACAGGATGCTTAGCACAGCAGATCAAAAGAAGGGGAGGGACAGGAAAGGGGGAGGAGAAATATAGTGTTGCAAGGAACAATACTGTATAGCAGGCATGCCCAAACTACGGCCCGCGGGCCGGATCTGGCCCACCAGGCCATTTCATCCGGCCCCCGACATGGTATAGGAACTCTTATAATTTTATTTTATTTTTTTTAAAAAAAAATTTGCGGAATTTTTTTTTTGCGGGGGGATCACAAATCAGTGAAAGACAGTGATTTGGCTAGTTCCTTCCTTCTCCTGCTTAGTACTAGGACTTCTGCCGAATCTACTTTAGAATTGCTGAATCCCTCCGCCTAGGTGTTTTGGCTGTTAAGAGTGGAGAGAGAGAGAGACTGAGCCTGAGGCCATCCGGGAGCTAAAATTAAGCGTCCACCATTTTGTCTTAGCCTTCCGCTTATTCAGGGCTGGGGGGGGGGAGAATGGTTTCTTCTGGGAGAGGGAGAAAGAGGTGTGTGTGTGTGAGAGAGAGAAAGAGAGAGAGAGAGAGAGATGTGTGTGTGTGGGAGAAAGAGATGTGTGTGTGTGTGTCCAGGATTACAAGCAGTTTCTTCTGGGAGAGGGAGAAAGAGGTGTGGGGGGGAGAGAAAGAGGTGTGTGTGTGTGTGTGTGTGTGTGTGTGTGTGTGTGTGTGTGTGTGTGTGTGTGTGTGTGTGTGTGTGTGTGTGTGTGTGTGTGTGTGTGTGTGTGTGTGTGTGTGTGTGTGTGTGTCCGTCCAGGATTACAAGCAGTTTCTTCTGGGAGAGGGAGAAAGAGGTGTGGGGGGGAGAGAAAGAGGTGTGTGTGTGTGTGTGTGTGTGTGTGTGTGTGTGTGTGTGTGTGTGTGTGTGTGTGTGTGTGTGTGTGTGTGTGTGTGTGTGTGTGTGTGTGTGTGTGTGTCCAGGATTACAAGCAGTTTCTTCTGGGAGAGGGAGAAAGAGGTGTGGGGGGGGGAGAGAAAGAGGTGTGTGTGTGTGTGTGTCCCTCCAGGATTACAAGCAGTTTCTTCTGGGAGAGGGAGAAAGAGGTGGGAGGGGAGAGAAAGAGGTGTGTGTGTGTGTGTGTGTGTGTGTGTGTGTGTGTGTGTGTCCAGGATTACAAGCAGTTTCTTCTGGGAGAGGGAGAAAGAGGTGTCTGTGGGGGGGAGAGAAAGAGGTGTGTGTGTGTGTGTGTGTGTGTGTGTGTGTGTGTGTGTGTGTGTGTGTGTGTGTGTGTGTGTGTGTGTGTGTGTGTGTGTGTGTGTGTGTGTGTGTGTGTGTCCAGGATTACAAGCAGTTTCTTCTGGGAGAGGGAGAAAGAGGTATGTGTGTGTGTGAGAAAGAGGTGTGTGTGTGTGTGTCCAGGATTACAGGATTATCCGACTCTAGGGGTCAGTGCTCATCTGTTTCAAATCCAAAGAGCCAGCGCTGTCTGCTTCTGCAGGCATTTCCGTGGTCTTATGGCAGGCATGACTAAACACTGCAGCCCACAGAACACTTGTTACCTTCTCACCGAAGTGGTCCCTATTTATCTGCTTGCAATCTCTTGCTTTTGAACTGCTAGGTTATATGTATATATAAAGGTAAAGGTTTTCCTTGCTCGAAAGCCAGTCGTATCCGACTCTAGGGGTCAGTGCTCATCTCTGTTTCTAAGCCGAAGAGCTAGTGCTGTCTGCTTCTGCAGGCATTTCTGTGGTCATTTGGCAGGCATGACTAGACACTGGAGCGCACGGAATGCTGTTACCTTCCCACCAAAGTGGTCCCTATTTATCTACTTGCAATTTCTTGGTTTTGAACTGCTAGGTTGGCGGGAGCTGGGAGAGAGACGGGAGCTCTTTCCGTCCTGCAGTACTTGGGAATCGAACTGCTGACCTTCTGCCTCCCAGTCAGCATCTTAGTGACTTGAGCCACTGCAGTCCCATATGTATATATACAGTACTGTAAAGCTATTTAGATACACTGTATGTCTATAGTGGCTGCACTCTACTCTGGCAGCAGAGGTAGCTCCAATTGATGGGGAAAACTGTCCCCAGCTAATCAGTGGCATCTCCGCTGCCGCCATGAGATTTCCCATTGATCAGCTGACTGGGGGTATAGAGATGTCCCAGGTAAGCCGATTGGCAGTCACGATGGCATCAGAGATGCTGTGGACCAAATGGTTATGTTCTCCTTCATCAGCTGGAAATCTGTCTGCACTACCAGGGCAGATCAAAGCCACTGATCAGTGAAAACAGTCTCCAGCTGATCAAGGGAGACCATTCCTAGCTATCTCAGAAAACAAATAAAATAAAATACACAGTAGCACTTTAAAGACTAACTGCTATTCCTAGCTAATCACCCACCAGTAATTCTTTTTTAAAAAATGTTTATTTGAAGAGTCCTAGTGCTATGACACTTTGAATAAATATTTTTTTAAAAAACAATGCACCATAGCAGCAGAGGGGCTCCCACTGATTGGTAGTAACTGGTGTCAGCTGATCTGCAGCTGCAGAGAGATGCAGCAGATCTGTTAATGCTGCCTCTGCCAATCAGCTGTAATCTATGTCACCTCTTGCTGCAAGTTTATCTGGGCTTTCCCAGGTAAACATTAACAGGAGTGGGCACAAAGTCTAAACCAGTGATAGCAAACCTTGGTAGTTCAGGTGTTATGGAACTTCAATTCTCAGATGTCCTGATCACCAGAAGTACTGATTTAGGCTTCTGGTAATTGAAGTCCAAGAACACCTGGAGTGCCAAGGTTCACCATCACTGGTCTGAAGTGATTTATTTTACACTGATTCAAGTATTGGTATAAGTTGGAAGTCAAAATTGATTTACAGTATTATGGCTGTGCATTGTGTAATTCCTGATTTTAAATTGATTGGGAGACCCAATGCGTGCTAATTTTGAAGTTCCCCCACCCTCTGAGGCTGCAGGAAGCCAGGCAGGACATGATGTCAGGAAGCAGATCTTTTATAAGGCTAATGACTTTTCATTGCTAATTAAAATCCAAAGTTTCCGGTAGGTGGGGTTATAATTGGCAATGAAAAGTCATTAGCCTTATAAAAGATCTGCTTCCTGACATGATGTCAGAAGCAGATCTTTTCTAAGGCTAATGACTTTTCATTGCTAATTAAAATCCAAAGTTTCAGGTAGGTGGGGTTTTAATTGGCAATGAAAAGTCATTAGCCTTAGAAAAGATCTGCTTCCTGACATCATGTCAGGAAGCAGATCTTTTCTAAGGCTAATGACTTTTCATTGCTAATTAAAATCCCACCTACCTGAAGCTTTGGAACACAACAACAGCTCCTTGGATGCCACAATGACCAAGCTGGATGTGACTTTCTAGGATCTGTCATATTTTTTTTAAAGGACACTTTTAAAGGACACCGCAAAGGCGGCGAAGGAGGAGCCGGTGAAAGAGGAGCCGGCGGCAAAGGCGTTAGTGGTGGCGGCGGAGGAGGCGGCGGCAAGGCTGGGTGGATGTATGTACCATGGAGAGATAGTTCGGCCCTCGGAGCCTCTGATAAAATGTTATCCGGCCCCCGGGCTGAAAAGTTTGGGCACCCTTGCTGTATAGGGACATGGAATGTGAGGTCTATGAACCAGGGAAAACTTGAAGTGGTAAAAAAGGAAATGGAAAGAATAAGCATTGACATCTTGGGAATCAGCTAGTTAAAATGGACAGGGATGGGAGAATTCAGCTCTGGAAACCATCATATCTACTACTGTGGACAAGAAAACCTCAGAAAAAATGGAGTAGCCATAATTGTCAATAAAAGGATGAGAAAAGCAGTAATGGGATATAATCTCAAAAATGATAGAATGATTGGTCAGTCAGAATACAAGGCAAGCCATTCAATATCACTGTAATACAAGTATACGCACCAACCACTAGTGCAGATGAAGCCACAATTGACCAGTTCTATGAAGACTTAGAACACCTCATAGAACAGACACCAAGAAATGATGTACACATTATCATAGGAGATTGGAATGCCAAAGTAGGAAATCAAAAAGTAAATGGAATAACAGGCAAGTATGGTCTTGGAACACAGAATGAAGCAGGCCAAAGACTGATAGAGTTCTGTCAAGATAACGCACTGGTCATAGCAAACACTCTCTTCCAGCAACACAAGAGGAGACTTTACACATGGACATCACCAGATGGCCAACATCGAAACCAGATTGATTACATACTCTGCAGTCAAAGATGGAGAAGTTCCATACAGTCAGCAAAAACAAGACCAGGAGCAGACTGTGGCTCAGATCACAACCTATTGATTGCAAAATTCAGGCTTAGACTAAAGAAAATAGGGAAAACAACTAGGCCAGACAGATATGACCCAGAAAACATTCCTTGGGAATACTCAGTGGAGGTGTGGAACAGATTTAATGCCTTGGACCAGATAGACAGGGTGCCAGAAGAATTATGGACAGAGATGCGGGACATCATGCAGGAGGCAGCAAGGAAAACCATACCAAAAGAAAAGAAGCGTAAGAAAGCTAAGTGGTTGTCCGAGGAGGCTCTTAAAATAGCGGAGGACAGAAGGAATGCAAAATGCCAAGGAGAAAGGAAAAAATACAGTCACTTGAATACAGAATTTCAAAGAAAAGCAAGGAGAGATAAGGAAACCTACCTGAATGAACAGTGCAAAGAAATAGAGGAAAACAATATCAGGAGTAGGACTAGAGATCTTTTTAAAAAAATTGGGGAACTCAAGGGAACATTTAAAGCAAAAATGACCATGATAAAAGACAAAGATGGCAAGGAGTTAGCAGATGCAGAAGAGATTAAGAAAAGATGGAAAGAGTACACAGAGGAGCTCTACAAAAAGGACCTCAACACCCCTGATAATCACAATGATGAGAACATTGAACATGAGCCAGACATTCTAGAGAGTGAAGTCCGAAAGGCCCTAAAAAACACTGCAAACAACAAAGCCAGTGGAGTTGATGGTATCCAAGTTGAACTGTTCAAAGCCCTACAAGATGATGGAATCAAATTATTGCATTCTATATGCCAGCAGATTTGGAAAACAAAACAATGGCCACAGGATTGGAAAAGATCTGTATACGTTCCACTCCCCAAAAAGGGTAATGCCAAAGAATGTTCAAATTATCGAACAATTGTGCTCATCCCTCACGCTAGCAAGGTGATGCTCAAGATAATACAGGATAGACTGCAACAGTATGTGGAGAGAGAATTACCATAAGTGCAAGCGGGTTTCAGAAGAGGCAGGGGGACTAGAGACCACATTGCCAACATAAGATGGATCATGGAAAAAACAAAGGAATATCAGAAACAAGCCTACTTCTGTTTCATTGATTACACGAAGGCTTTTGATTGTGTTGACCACAACAAAATGTGGCAAGTAATTAAAGAGATGGGAATACTAGAACACCTTATAGCCCTCATGAGAAATCTGTACATGAATCAAGAGGCAACAGTTAGGACAGAAAATGGAATGACGGAGTGGTTTGGAATAGGAAAAGGAGTAAGACAAGGCTGCATTTTGTCACCCTGCTTATTCAATTTATACACAGAACACATAATGCGCAACGCAGGGATGGAGGAATCACAATTTGGGATCAAAATTGCTGGGAGAAACATCAACAATTTGAGATATGCAGATGATACCACCCTAATGGCAGAAAGTGAGGAGGACCTAAAGAAGCTCCTGATTAGGTTGAAAGAAGAAAGTGAAAAAGCTGGCTTGAGACTCAATATCAAGAAAACCAAGATAATGGCAACAGGCCCTATCAGTCCCTGGAAAATAGATGAGGAAGAAGTAGAAGCAGTGACAGATTTTACTTTCTTGGGATCTAAGCTCACTGCAGATGGTGATTGCAGCCATGAAATAAAAAGGCGACTGATTCTTGGGAGGCAAGCGATGAGAAACCTGGGGAGCATAGTGAAAAGTAGAGACATCACATTGAAAACAAAAATTCGCATAGTCAAAGCAATGGTATTCCCTCTGGCAATGTATGGTTGTGAGAGTTGGACCATTAGGAAAGCTGAACGCAGAAGAATAGACGCCTTTGAGATGTGGTGTTGGAGGAGAGTTTTGAGAGTCCCATGGACAGCGAGGAGAACAAATAGGTCAATCTTAGAAGAAATTATCCCTGACTGTTCCTTAGTAGGTCAAATAATAAAGATGACGCTAAAGTACTTTGGACATCAAATGAGAAGAGAGGATTCACTTGAGAAAGCTTTGATGCTTGGAAGGGTCGAGGGCAGAAGAAGAAGGGGACAGCCCAAGATGAGATGGCTAGATGGGATTGTAGAGACAATGGGCACAGAGCTGAGCGAGTTGAGGGGGATGGTGGAGGACAGGAGTGCCTGGCGGACAGTGGTCCATGGGATCGCAGAGGGTCGGAATCGACTGTGCGACTGAACAACAACAAGATGTTACTGCAAAGGGTTCTGATATTTCTTGATTTGTTTTAACTACACTTCGGCAATCACTATATAAGTGTTTACATAATATGATAAGATGTTCACTTACTCCATATTGAGTCAGTCCTTGGCATAGCAGTTTCTTGTCAACTCTATTAAATGCCTTCTCTTGGCCTACAAATGCAACATAGAGATTCTTGTTGTATTCTATTGCATCTGTACAGCTTCTGTTTTTTTCTGAAGTCCATTTATTTTTCTGCTAGTTGTGGTTCTATAACTGTTATCAGTCTTGTTTCTGTTATTTTGACATACATTTTCCCTGCATGGCTTAAGTGTGAGAAACCTCAGTATTGTGTGCATTCTCATTTGCTCCCTTTGTTTTTCCAACAATTGTATTATTGCCTCTTGCCAACCAGTGGGAGCAGTTAATTTTGTTCATGCTGCATTGAAGATTCTGTGTAGTTATCTGATGCTACTTTCCCCTGCTGCTTGGATTATTCTGTTGGTAGTACATCTGTTCCTGGTGCTTTGTGTTTAGGTGATTGTCTAGCAACTCTTTCTACTTCCTCAATATGTCCAGTTCTAGTGCTTTTTTGAAGTCTTGTTTCGCTGTGGCACTCTCCTATGGGGTTGAGGAGTTTTTTAAAGTATCCTCTCCACGTTTCTATAACTTCTGGGGGATCTGTTAGTGGTTTTTCATTCTTATCATTAATTATTTTAGTGGGGTTATAATTCTCCTCTCTTTTCCATATATTTTTAACTACAGTAGAATCCTGTATAGTGATTGCCCCATACAGTGATGAAATCATATAGCAATGAGCCTTGGAGGGGAAAAAGCCATTCCGCATAATGATCTTTCCTATGGGAAAATCCATACAACGATTTTCCAATGAGAAAAACCACTTAGTGCCAAACGTTGTACAGTTTTTCCCATAGGGAAAATCACTGTACGGATTTTCCCATAGGGAATATACAATGACAAAAACTGCATAGCGACCAGCTCTGTGGAATGGATTAAAATCGCTATATGGGGTTCTACTGTAACTTGAAAAATGTTCATAGGGCTGTTCTTTTGTTATCTGCTAATGATTCCCCAAAGCATTCCCAGGATTCTTGGTTTTTTTAATTATGTTGGTATCTCTACATTGCAGTCTATAGTTTATATAGTCTTCTTCCCACCTCGATTTTATCCAACATTTATATACAGTAAAACCCTGATTTATGTACACATTGATTTATGTAAAAATCTACGTTTGTAACAATTTTTTGAGGAAAATGTGCCCTGTTTTATGCAAATGAATTATTTTACATAAAAGGTTTACTTGCATCTTGTAATACTAAAATGGCACCGCCGCCATTTTTAACTCTAAAATTGCAGCTCTGCACCATTTTAGAATTAAAAATCCCACGTCACGGCACCCAACCCCACCGCTGGTGGTGATGGAGGTAGCGGCGATGTTCCCTCCTGATGGATACGTGGACGTACGCATCCTTCAGGTCGATGACAGTGAACCAGTCCCATTGGTTGATCAGTGGGAGGATGGCCTGAAGGGTCACCATCCGGAACTTCCTCGCGTCGATGTGTTTGTTGAGGAGGCGGAGGTCCAAGATGGGGTGGGACCCTCCGTCCTTCTTGTCCACGAGGAAGTAGCGGGAGAAGAACCCTTTGTGAGACTCCGACGCTGCGACCGGCTCTATGATGCCCTTCTCCAGAAGAGCTGACAGTTCCTCCTGGAGCGGTGGAGACGGATCGGTGACACGGACCCGTCCGACAGTAGGGCATCTCTTGAACTCGATCGCGTAGCCAGAGTCTAAGATGGCCAAAACCCACTTGTCTGTGGTGACGGTGGACCACACCGACAGGTAGTTCACCAGGAGACGGTATGGCAGAGTCTCGGTCACGGAGGAGTCAAACCCGTTGTTTGTTCCTCCGATCCGTCCACTTACCAGGCTGTTGGCGTTGCTGGTAACGTGGACGGGCGGCTTGCTGTCTTGGCCGGTAGAATTGGTGCCGGGGGTAGTCCTCCTGCCTCTGCTGCTGGCGGGGCTGGTAGGACGGACCTTAAGACGAGGTCGACGGTTGGTCCTGGTGGAACTGACCCGTCCCCCGGCGAGGAGCATGGAGCTGCTTGATTGTAGCGTAGTCCCCCTTCAGCTCCCCCAAAGAGACATCGGTCTCTTTGGCGAACAAGCCCTCGCCGTCGAAGGGCAGCTCCTCCACCAGTTTCTTCACGTCGTCCTGAAGATCGGCCGAGCGAAGCCAGAAGTGCCGGCGTATTTGGATGGCGGAGGCCAGGTTCTTAGCCTCCGACTCCATAATATGCCGCCCAGTTCGGATTTGCTGGAGGGCTAGCTGGTTGCCCTCCTGGCAGACGGACCCGAACTCAGCCTGATGGTCCGGCGGCAGCAGCGACTTGAAGGCCTCGACCTTCTCCCAGAGGCGGCAGTTGTAACCGCCCATGGCAGTCGTGTAGTTGGCTGCATGGAAGGACAGGGAGGCGTTGGCATAGACCTTCCTGCCCAATGCATCCAACTTCTTCCCCTCCTGCATGGACGGGAGGGGATTGCTGCTCGCCGGAGTCCTGTGCTGGGCGCCCTTGACCACACGGGAGTTTGGCGCCGGGTAGACGTGGAGGAAGTTGGTGTCGTCACCCAAAAGTCTATACATGCCGTCCACTCTTGTAGAGATGGAGTGGGATGACACAGGCTTCTTCCATACTTCCTTGGCTGCCTTGGCGATCTTCAGGAGAAGGCCCACATGGACGGGGACCAACTCCCTCCGATCGGCCATGGCGCAAACCATGTCCTCGCACTCCTCCGGAGGGGCCTCCTCCTTGATCCCGAGCACGGATCCGAGGCGGGTGATCAGTGCCGTGAACGTCCGTTGATCCTCTGGCTGGGATCCGTGGACAGAGCTGATGTTGTCGTCGGGGGACTTTTCGGCGGCAACCGTCGATGGCTGATCCTCCTACTGATCTGACGAACCGTCGGAGCCTTCTGACCGCTCCGAGATGCTGGGCGGTGGGAAGAAGGCCTCGGGGTCCGAGTCTGACCAGTACGGCCTGGCGGACCTCGGATTGCTCCCCGGCAAAGGCGACTGGTGTGGAGGGAGAGAGACCTCCGACCGTGCCTGTTCTGTGCGGCGCCTCTTCGGAGCTGGGCCCTCCTCACGGAGTGGTGGTGCCTCCAGAGCTAGTTCACGGAGCTGAGGAGCCTCCGGAACAGCCGACAGTGGTGGCTGAGGGACCCGGAACTGCTTGGCCATCTTCTGTATCATCGCCTCGAGCAACGGGGTGATGAGGCTCAACTGAATCGATGGCTCGGGAGCCAGAACAGGAGCCACAGAAGAAGCCAGAGATGCAACCGTCCGCGGTGGCGGCGGCGGCGGGGTCTCCGGCAGAGGTGGCAAGCTGGGGGCCTTCTCCGGCGAGATGACCACCGGAGAAGCCGACGACATGGTGCCCGGGGAGATCATGGCTGTGACGGCAGCGGAGGCCAGCGATCTCGTAGGCGATGGGCATGTCAGGCACGGAGTTGGCGGCAGAGAAGACGAAGACTTGTGGTGCATCTTCTTCCCTTTTTCTCCTTCTTCTTGTCCTGCTCCTTCTTCCGTCTGAACAGTTCAGCGGTGGACAGCCGCGAAGAAGGAGCAGAAGTCGAAGGGGCCGCCGAAGAAGTCGCAGCGGCCTCCTCCCGGGCAGGAGAAGGCTGTGGTGCCAACGCGGCCTCCATTAAATGCGACTGGTGGCGGTACTGTCGGTTCTTTAACGCGGTTTTAGAAAAGCCCTGACAAACCGAGCAGGCCTGGACCTGGTGATTCTCACCCAGGCAGCGGAGGCACCTCACGTGTCCGTCCGAAGTTGGAAATTGAAGGCTGCTGCGGAGGCCATCCACCGAGGCAGATGGCCTAGCGAAAAAAATTATCCCGGCCGGGAGGCCCCGACGCGAGATGAGCTGAGGTAAATTCTACCTCAACCAATTTTTTTTTTTGTTGCGGCTGCTGAGGGGGGACCCCCTGTCACACGAGGACCAAGGGATTGCGAGTCCCCTGGTCCAAGAAAAATTATTAGTCACAAAAAAATTGAGAGATCTCTGAAACAATTTCAGACAAAGGGCACAGATTTTTTTCCAAGCTCCTGCTTGCGCAGCGGAAAAAAGTGAACTGAGGGAAAAGCGTGAAATGGCACCAGAGGCGGTTGGGCATGGTGGGCGGTCCTACATTCAAAACTTTTGTCCAATCAGCTTTTCAGCTCCGCTCGGATTCAGCGCAGGCACAGAACCCATTAGTGTGCATCCCCAAACAACACGAAGGAGAACTTTAGCTTCATCTTCACTATTTGACCTTCTAAGAAGCAGTCAGGGTTGATTTCTTCTAAGATCGACCTGTTTGTTCTCCTTGCTGTCCAGGGTACCCTCAAAACTCTCCTCCAACAGCACATTTCAAAGACATCTATTCTTCTGCACACAGCTTTTCTTATGGGCCAACTCTCACAACCATACATTATTATCGGGAATACCATTGCTTTGACTATGCAGACTTTTGCTTGCAAAATGATGTGTCTACTTTTAACTATGTTCCTCAGATTTCTCATAGCTTGCCGCCCACGAATTAGTCACCTTTTTATTTCATGGCTGCAATCACCATCTGTAGTGATCTTGGATCCTAAGAATGTAAAGTCTTTCACTGCTTCTACCTCTTTCCCATCTGTTTTCCAGGTGCTGATAGGGCCTGTTGCCATTATCTTTGTTTTCTTGATGTTGAGTCTCAAGCCAGATTTGCACTCTCTTATTTCAACCTAAGCAGGATTTTCTTTAGGTCTTCCTCACTTTCTGCCATTAGGATAGTATCATCTGCATATCTCAAATTGTTGATGTTTCTCCCAGCCAAAAAAAAAAAAAAATAATCTTCTTTTTACTCTTGTTAATATGTAATCAATCTGGCTTTTGATGGTGATATCATTCCATTTGTACCATTGATAACATTGTGAATCTTGATGTTGGGAAAAAGTGTTGGTAATAAAGAGCTGGTATTGGTTGCATAACTGTAGTGTCCTTTGTCCCTTCTCATTCCTTCCACTGTTCTCTATTCCCTACTTTAGAAAAATGAAGTGATACAATGCAACCCAGGAAAATTTCAGTTTTTTCGATAAATGGTGGGCAAACTGCTGGTAGTACAAGTTTTTTTTTAAAAAAACTTTTGTTACTCCTTTCCTTTATTCCTTTCTGAAATATTTGGGCTCTTACGAATGTCTTGGGGGGGTGGGGGGTGGGATTGGATTTGTTATTGTTTTTTAACTGGCAAGATGAGGGCAGAGGCTGATACTAGTATCATGCCATTATGAATGTTAGCGCTTGCTTTACAAGAGCTGTGGTATTATCAAATGAGCTATTTGCTTAGGTGCAAGAACAGCCACTGGGGTTGCTATTAAAATAGCAATAGTTTGAGGGCTGCATTGGTTTGTAAGAAATAGTGTTCATTATAAAAAACTTTGGTAAGGCTTTGCTTCCTCTGCTTTTTAATTTATAAGAAAATAAAGTTAAGAGTACTTAATGAGACAGCGCTTAGTGAGCAGAAGATACTAGTGCTACATCTCCAGCTAATTCAATATGATTGTAATGTCCATGGCTTCTACAGCTATTACTGTTGTATAACACAATGAGTGACAAACAGTATTTAGCATACTGAATGGGGGCAACGTCTCCAGCTTTAATCTAACTAATGCCCCCATTGCAAGATATAAATGGATTAAGTGAGGAAATCCAATATTTTCTCCATTCTCCCACTAGAGCGATACACATTAGTTGCTTCTTGCCATCTAATTGTATTACATGGCAGGGATGCGATAAAGGTTTTATAGCAGTTACAATCATCTGTCACTTCCCTTTAGATGAATACTGCTCAATATGATTTACATGCATTGCAATACAGTAACACATTTTATCTGCAGCTCTTGTAATTGCTAATGCACAAGTTAAGGTTGGTTGATGGTTTTCCATTTAATTGAGGGTTTTCCATTTTCTTATTGTAAAGTACAAAACAAAGTAATATTAATAATAATTGCGAGCTTCTGTTATTAGATCAGTAAGTTGTGATACAGTGCCATCTCTTTTTTGAAATGATAGCTTGTGTGCTCATTTTTTACACTCCCTTCCATCCATTTATTAGAAAGAGATGGGTTTTAAAAAGAGAGATTTATGTATCCATTTCAAAAACTCATCCATCTCAAGGTCTAGGCCAGTGATGGTGAACCTTGGCACTCCAGCTGTTCTTGAACTTCAGTTCCCAGAAGCCCGAATCCCTGTGAATCCACATGAATGGGTTTACTGCACATAGCAGGAACATGGGCTTCTGGGAATTGAAGTCCAAGAACAGCTAGAGTGCCAAGGTTCGCCATCATGGGTCTAGGCAAACGTCAGTTGGTTTGTATTGTCCTGGAAGATAATTTTCAGCAAACTTATTTAATTCGTGACTGAAGTGCCAGTACTGCTGCAAGCACACACAACAATGTCCATTGGTGACAGAAACAGAACAGAAAGAAGTGTCCGTGCTTTCTGATTTCAATGGAGTCTTTCATATTTAGTGTTGTGGTTGCTGTGGATACTTGTTTCAGGGAACAGAAATGAGGGAAAAGGATGCAAGGAGGAAGACATATTATTCTAGTTTTATATATTGTAAACCACCCAGAGTGGAAAAATATCCCAGATGGGCAGTATAGAAATTTAATTGTAGATACATTGTGAACCACTTATGAAAGTGAGAACATGAAAGCCTTATTCAAAATGAGTGGTATACATAGAAATTGTGGAGTTGGAGGAGACCCGAAGGATAACTTGCAGGAAGTCTGTATGTAAAGCAACTGTGATAGATAGCCAAATTATCTGTTTAAAGTACTACTAACCGGCTTTTATTTCTTATAATAGTTAGTTGGAATTTCCTTTCTTGTAAATTGATTCATTGATTTGCATCCCTCTGGAGCACCAGAAATATTTGTTTATTATTTTATGTATTACATTTATATACCATCCATCTGGGTGACTTTCCCACTCTGGGCAGTGTACAACATTCCCACTCTGGGCAGTGCACAACATTAGTAGAGTTTATACGTAGAGCAAATATACAACAACCTAATTTTCACTGAAGTAGACAGTAAATTAAAATTTAAAAAACCCTTAACATCAAAATGTCATTAGAGAGGATATTTTAAAATGTCTCCTTAAAGAGCAGTCTTTAATCTTTTTTAAAACATGGGGCTTGGTGCAGCTCCGCTGGTAAAGCATTCCACTATGTGGGTGCCACCACATGCTACCTGTCAACACTGCCAAATAAAATAATCAATGTTTTGTATAGTCAAACCTTGCATAACGAGTGTTTTGCTTAGCGAAAAAGTCGGATAACGAGCAAGTTTTTTGCTAAATGGTCCGACTTGCATAACAAATTTTTCACTATGCGAGTCAGACTTTTCCATATGGAAAAAACTCGCATAATGAGCGTTTCTATGGGGAAAACTTGCATAGTGAAAATTGAAATGCTCATTATGCAAGTTTTTCCATTGGGAAAAGTCAGACTTGCATAGCGAAAAACTCACATAGTAAGCAGCCTCGCAGAATGAATTAAATTCGTTATGCGAGGTATGACTGTACTTACATATGTTTCTTCCCCTGTGCTGTGTTATGTGTATATATATATATGGATTTTTACTCAACTGCATGCACATACAGCACCTCTGTATCTTTCTCTTCTTTGCTTGCTGGGACCAATGTAGATTCTGTAATCACTCACTTTATTGGAACTATTTGATAGGCAAAGAACATCGAAAAACTGCCTTTGACAGAGGTGTGTCTGCAGCTGGGAGGCTAGAAGAGAAGGTGCTTACATAGTCTCCCATAAAAAGGTGTATCATGGTTGAGAAGAGTCATTGACAAAGCCCTCTCACAAGTCCATGTGGATTCCTCCCTACTGCACTTTAATATTGATGTTTAGAGTATACAAACAGATGCACAGACCCTGTGATTTAAAATTATTTTTTAAACTTTAAGCGGGACTAGGGTTAGTTTCTCTATTGCTAGTAAAGGTAAAGGTCACCCTTGCTCGAAAGCCTGTTGTATCTGACTCTAGGGTTCAGTGCTCATCTATGTTTCAAAGCCAAAGGGCCAGCACTGTCTGCTTCTGCAGATGTTTCCATGGTCATGTGACAGGCATGACTAGACACCGGAGCCCACAGTGAATATGGATGAATATGGATTTCTACCAAAATGGTCCCTATTTATCTACTTGCAATTTCTTGCTTTCGAATTGCTATGTTGGCAGGAGCTGGGACAAAGATGGAAGCAGTACCCAGGAACCCGCCTTCCAGTCAGTGTCTTAGCCATTTGAGCCACTGCAGTCCCTTCCCTATTGTTAATTCAAATAATAAACAAAAGCAGTCTAACCTAATATAAATATGAAATACTGTATGATTTTAAACAATGCCTCACCCACACACAATATCAGTCTTTGTGGCTCAGTCTTTTGAGACTTATTATCCTTTAACTGATAGGGATTGCAGTGGCTCAAGTGGCTAAGATGCTGAATGGAAGGTGGCAGGTCAGCAGTTCGATACCCAAATACTGCAGGACAGAATGAACTCCTGTCTTTGTCCCAGCTCCTGCCAACCTAGCAGTTCAAAAGCAAGAAATTGCAAGTAGATAAATAGGGACCACTTTGGTGGGAAGGCAAACATCGTTCCATGTGCTCCGGTGTCTAGTTATGCCTACCACATGATCATGGAAACGTCTGCAGAAGCAGACAGCACAAGCTCTTCAGCTATGAAACAGAGATGAGCACTGGACCTTAGAGTCAGATATGACTAGCTGTCAAGCAAAGGTGACCTTTACCTTTAACTTCATCCTCTAACTGGACCTATCTGAACTCCTGCCGAGATTTCATTTTACATCCATATTCACTTTGCTGCACTTTATGCTTAAGACTGGGGGTGGGGGCAGATTCAAGCTACACAAGGTGATAGTGCTCACTCAGTAGTTTTATGAAATACTCTACTGACCCAGTGACTTCTGTCACTTCTCACAAAGACAAAAAGAAAATGCCATCCCAGCAATCCAGCTTATTCAGTGGCAAAAAAACAGCAGGGGGAATGAGTGAATGTTCTTGTTATTAATAATAATATTGCAAGGTTAGCTAGAGTACAGCGAGGTAAGTGGAAATGCTTTTCTCTGAGTCTGCCCTGAGATTTAATGTGTCATGTTCAAAACAGGTAGAGAAAGCTTTTACATTACAATAGGAGATTAATTTAGGGACCTCTCTTGTCTCTGTTGTGACCAGGGGGAGGAAGAGGGAGGTTATTTCTTTGTTTCTGAATTTGCTGGCAACAAAGCTTGCTGGTAGCTACATCTATGACATTATTACAGTCTTCTGCTAATTTGACAAGGTCAGATCATGTGGCACTGTCTGTGTTGCAAACAATTACCAAAGGTTGTTGAGGCAGCTTCTGTGCTATGAATCATTAAATCATTAACTTCTTTGTCACTGAAAAAGTATCCTAGCTACTAGCCTGTCTCAATCAATATCCACAGACAGAATATCTGTGTCCTTTTTCTCTAATCTCCCAAGGGGATGACACAACCATCGTACCACTTCCAAATCACTCAGCTAATGGGTGCACAAGTGGGGACCCTGATTGTCCCTGACACCAACATAACTGCTTTTCTTCTTTGCATATCAATGTCATCATGCATCTCTGTTGCAGAAGAGGCAAATTGAGTTATGGAAATGCTAAGTCTGCTTTTGAGACTACTGTTATATCAAATTTAGGGCCTGTAGGCTTCATACTGTTTAACATACCTGAGAATTTTAATATCCTTCTGAAAGCAGCTATTTGTCATTCATCGTTGAAGCTGCCTAAATAAACTCCAGTACAGAGTTATGTGAAATAAATTTTAGACAGATCAGCTTACTTTTCCATCTCTCCAACTCTATCAACCACAGGTAACCCCATTTGTAAATGTACTCAGTCTTGGATAACTTCATTTAAAGTTGCAAGGGACAGAAATTAAAAGGAGAAAGATGTGGAAATGGATAATGGAACCTATAAATGTATTCAATACAGTGAAGGCATATGATTTGATTGCCAAAATTCAGTTCCTTGTGCTCATAGATGGGAACTTAAGGAAGTAAAAGAATATAGCGTAGGGATTAGATTGCAGTAACTACACCCTCTAGTGGTAGTTGCTGATGATTGAAGTACAACGAGCTTCAGAATTCTTACCAGATGTCTATGCTTTATTTTACATAGGATGTAATCTCTGGTGAATTAATTTGTATAATCCAGCACCTACATCTACAACATATATGAACTTCTACATTTTTTCAAGAAAGATTTTTTTTAATATAGATCAGAATTTGTCATTTATGCTTTACAAGCATTATAAAAGCTCTAGTGTCCTGACCCACAGTTAAAGAGAAAATAATGTACACTCATTTACAATGTTTTAATTTAATTATCTAAGGAAAGAAGAGTTGACTACCAGAAGTGCTTATTCTTTGGGGTGCAAATCTCTTGCTGATGATTTCTTTTTGTCCTATCAAAATTTCTGTCATATTTGTTTCATAAATTGTATTTGTATCTGCTACAGATTCTGCAATGTATTTGAAGGCACTCTTAAACTATCAAGAAATTGGCCTATAACATTAAAATGTACCTACAAACAAGAATAAAAGACTTAATTGTCATTATATCTGCTTGTATGATCAACTTCTGTATAATGTCAACAACATATTCAGACTATTAGGACATAATACAAAACTAATTTAAAAAACAAATTGTCAGCTTGGTTCTATTATCTATGTGGATGGGTGGGATTTGGGTGATTTTGATTAATGTCCCCTAGAATTTTGGCCTTCTCTTGCTTCAGAATATAATGTGTTGGGTATATGTTTACACTCATTATGTTCATATCTAGATGATTAAAAGAAAGATGTTCGTTAACTTTTTACATTGCATCATTATGAATGAAGTGGGAATCAAAATAAATAGGAACATATTCCATTATGTGTCTACTCACAAGTAGACACGTCTCCCTAATTTCATTGGGGTTTTGTCCCACATAAATGGATGTAGTATCACAGCCTTTGTTTATTTTGGGTACAGTAAAACCCCGGCATACGACTGCCCTGGGTTACGTTTGCCACAGGTTATGACCACTCATTTAATTAAAAAAATTCCCCCGGTTACAACCAATTTTCAGTTTATGACCGAAAATTGTTCTACATTATTTTAAACTCTAAGATGGTAGCGATCTCCCCACCTTTTCCACACAGTTTGGGGACTTTATCCAACAATGATGGCACCTCCACAGCAGTAAAACGTGCATTGTGACTTTGGGTGGAGTGGGTGGTGGCCGTTTTAAATTCTAAAATGGTTGTGGTGGCCATTTTGGAATTCAAAATGGCCACCACATTCATTTTAGAATTTAAAATGGCTACCACTCCCTCTGCCCAAAGTCACAATGCAGTGCTTTCTGCTGTGGATGTGCTGTTGTCATCATAGGTTAAGGTCCCCAAATGGCATGGAAAAGGTAGGGAGATTGCTCTGTTGCTTTTGTGGGGGCGAGGAAGATCGCATATGGCATTTTTTGTTTTCTTTCTCTCGGGTTTTTTTTTGTATTTTTAAAAATTATTTTTGATCCAGTCAGGACTTTTTTAAAATTTTTAATGCATTCCTGTGGGAAAACATGCTTTTGGTTACGATTTTTTTCATATTACTATGGAGGCTGTTGGAATGGACTTATGTCATAACCCGAGGTTTTACTGTACTTAGTTTGGAAGACTTAAATAGAGCATTAATTCTGCAATACTGTGCATAGGTCCTTATTAATTCATAGAACAATCATATCAAAAATTTGCACATAATGAAAATACAGTAACACTTAAAAAGAGTGAGAAGACATTGTAGTGCAACTTAATAGAGCAGATTATTTGACATGTTCTAGGATGGACAAAATAAATCTAACAGTGGTTAAATGAAGATAAACAATGGAATCCTATGCATGTACAATACTGTGCAAAAGTCTTACATCACCACCAGCTGGTTTGTAAAAATTCAATGAGTGATTTGGAGTGGGGTTAACATCCCCCATACCACCTAGACCAGGCGTCCACAATGTTTTCCCGCCAGGGGGCAGAGACATGTTTACTCCCTGGATTTACATTTTCATCATCATTGGCGGCAAGTGTGGTGGCAATCACATTTTCTTCAGGGGCTTTGGACAGCCTCTGTCACTTCCCATGGTGGCAAGAGGCTTTTTGGAGCATGATAACTCCATTTTGAAATTTTCTTGCTGCTTCCCTTCTTAGTCCCAGCAGCTAATCCATGGCACTTGGATACTTCCTGGTTCAGTGCTGGGAAACCTGGAACTGTCATCAGCACCATGACAATGGAAGTCTCCAAGTGCCATGGATTAGCTGCTGGGACCAAGCAGGGAAGCAGTGGAAATTTTTCAAAATGGAACGATCATGCTCCAAAAGGCCTTCTGCCACCCTAGGAAGTGGTGGAGGTTGTCGAAAACTCCTGAAGAAATGTGCTGCTGCCACTGCTGTGACTTACGGAGGTGGGGGCAGGTGGGGCAGTCCAACAGTTGGCTGGGTGGCCACCACAGGACAGATTAATAAGATGTATGGGCCAGATTAGGCCAGCAGGCTGGGGTTTGCAAATCACCAAATTTGGAGATAATCTTCTGATACTCCTCTCATCCATGTCCTAGTTCAGTGAAGTTTGGCATTACGGTATCTGTGCTATGCCCCCCCCCCCCATATGACTTACTGACTGCTGTTTTAGCATATTTAAATAACAGGATTTCATCCACTGAACAAAATTAAATTTAGAAGTACAGTCAAACCTCGCATAAAGAGCGCCTCGCTTAAAGAGTAACTCGCTTAAACAGCAGAATTTTCTCTGAATGTTCGCTTCGCTTAACAAATAAAAGCAACCAAAAACTCGCTTAACAAATAAATCACGGTTTGCAATCCCCCCCCCCCCATTGGTCACTTTCAATGGTGTATCGCTTAAAGAGAAAACTCACTAAAAAAGCAATCCTGTGGAACACATTATGCTCTTTACGTGAGGTACAACAGTATGTCTTCCTGGGGGGAAAATGTTTACAATATTTCAGAAAAGGCAGACTGTGAAACTGTGCTGACATAACTCAATATGGTGGAGTTCCTGGCTTAGGAGACCCGAGCTGGATGTTGTGAAAGAATCACTAGTTGGAATCACATAATTGTTACATGGTTCCCTAAAATCCTACTGGGAATTTATTACTAAATAAATCAAATCATTTGATAAATGCTTTGATCATCATAATCAGTCTTGAAGTGCAAACCTATCATGGGCTACCCTCTTGGGGCACATAAACTTTGGCTGCAGTCTGATCCACACTCATCTGGGAATTATCTATACTGAATGTAATTTATCATACTTCCAAGGATAAATGTATAATAGTGTACTGTAAATGTCCAACTTGGAAACTGTAGCAAAGTTATTCGGTTATGCTACATTTTCTTCAACACTCAACTAGCCAAAGAACTGTTTGGTGCAGTGATGGTGAACCTTTTAGATAAGAAGTACCAAAACAGAGGGGCGGGTTGTACTGTTCTGGGGAGAGGGAGGAAGCACTCCCACTAGCCTGCTGGGCAGAGGGGTGGGGCAAAATGGAGCACAATCAACCCATTATGAACAATCTCCACTACTTCCCTGCTTGGTCCCAGCAGCTAATCCATGGCACTTGGAGACTTCCATTGGCATGGTGCTGATGAGAATTCCAGTTTCCCAGTGCTGAACCAGGAAGTATCCAAGTGCCATGGATTAGCTGCTGGGACAAGCAGGGAAGCGGTGAGAAAATTTCAAAATGGAGTTATCATGTTGGGGGAGGGAGGAAGCACTCCCATTGGGCTGCTAGACAGAGGAACGGGATATATTCTGCTGGGGGAGGTAGGAAGTGCTCCCATTGGGCTGTTGGGCAGAGGGGTGGGATGACCTCTGTGCTGGGGCAATGGCACATGTGCTCATAAAGAAGGCTCTGAATGCCCCCTCTGGCATGCGTGGCATAGGTTCACCACCACTGGTTTTGTGCCTGCCAATGAATTCCTGTCAGTTGCAAAGAACAACTGAATCCAAACCATTATTTGAAATGTTTACATCAATTGACACAATTCCAACTCAGCTGGTCAAACACGGAGCTAGTGGTACTCTAGAAGGACACTTTAAAGAAAAGGATAAACTCTAGTCACTCACAGCTAAAGGAGGAGAGCTCCCATTCTTCCATAACATGATGTGCCATCTGGAAAATTCAGTGAAATATAGAAGTGTTTGATATAACCAGATGGAGTGACTCATGCAGTAAAGAGTGTTCTTCTTTTAAAATAGCTAGCTAAGATTGTAATAGATCTAAGGTGTGTTTATGGATATGATATAAAATTGATGGTCCTGGAGAAAGGGTAGGTGAGCCTTAGATATATGAGTAGCACAGTGATAATGACAGCTTTATTTGCCATCACCTAGCCCCTTTCATTTTGAACATTTATTCAGTAATATACCTCCACTATGGTAGGGTGAAGGAATGGTATCATCTGCTATAACACTAGACACAGTGAAAGTAAAATTAAAACAGCATATTCTATATCAGGCTTTCTCAACCTTTTGGGGCTGGATCCCTCCCCTCAGAATGGCTGCCCAGGCTAGTCACATGTTTCCTCTTGAGTCTCATGAGATTTTGGCAAGTTGCGAGAACTCACCAAAATTGCACAAGAACTTGCTGAAATTGCATGAGAACTCACCAAAATCACACGAGAATGCTAAAAACATGTGTTTTCATGCAAGAACTCGCCCAAAATGCGTGTTTTTGCTGGTTTTTGGCACTTCCGGGTGGTGGTGAGAATGAGGAAGACATCAGTGGTAGGATTAAAAGGCTTTGGGGACAAGTCTGTCCCACGGCCCGGAGGTTGGGAATGCCTGTTCTATATTATATGGTAGATAATGTCTGAAACCTACAATTTGTTGCTAAAGATGTTGGGTTTTTCAGGTACTGTACATCTAGAAGTTCATTTGCAGATGCCCTCTCCTTGCTCTTTTCCATTTTTGTCTCTATGTCTGTAAAACTCATGTTTAGTGGTCACTAGAATTTTAATGATAAGAATTTCTTACACTAATATGAGCCCTGGTGGTGCAGTGGTTAAACGGCTGTACTGCAACCAAAAGGTTGTGAGTTCAGTTGTGGACAAGGTTGACTCAGCCTTCCATTCATGGAGATAAAAAGAGAAGTACAGTAAAACCTCAGATAACACTAAAACCTGGTTCAACAAGTTTTGGTGTTATACGATTTTTAGTGTTATCCGATGCATGTTAAAATCCTATGGGATCCATAGAGATACATTGTAACAACACAGGCTTTAGTGGTTGTTATCTGATGCATCCCATAGGATCTTAATGTTATCCGATGCAATTCTTCCCCCCAGATTGCTTAATGTTATGCGATTTTAGTGTTATTCGATACTAATGTTATCTGAGGTATTACTGTATATGTTATAAGATTTGTCTGGATATGTAAAACATGCATATATGTATATGATTACAGTGAAAATATGAAATTTCATGCAAGTTGACTTACATGTCTGAATGTCCCCTAAAGATATATTCCTGCATTTTTCAGAGTTGATCAAGGTGATACTGACATTTGGTGCTAGGACAACTAGGAAACAGCAGTTGCTTTGGGCTGGAAACACTAAGTTTCTGACACAGTATTTATTCCCTTCTGGGCCTGAGCATAAGGGGGAACTGATTCTTTGTGAATTTTCCAGAACAAATGCCTACATAGTTGACTGGTGTTTCTTGTTGGTGCACTTTTGTTGCAAAATGTCTTTTTGGAAATTCTAGTGATCCCCTCCCATGCACATACACATAATTTAAAAACAACTAAAGGAGAGTTGAATGATGTGCCAATTGAACAGTTAAAAGCATGACTGTTCATTTGGTGCTTAAATGTATGTAATTTGTAAAACTAGAGATATATTCAGAAGAAAGGGGAGAAACTAATTAGCTCACAGTTATTTAACAGCATGCACATATCTATCTCTGTTGCAAAGCCTACAAAACTATCAAAGGGGAAAAACAATTTTACCTATGCTGTAAGAAAATACTGCAGTATTTTTTTTGTTTAAGGCACATTTAAAGATATCTTTAGTTGACTATAAGTATTTACTGTTCTATCCCTGAATTTTAATATACAGTAATACCCCGTATAACGCGTGAAAACCGAATAACGCGACAAGATTTTCGGGAAAATCTCGTATCGAATAATGCGATTTTCACGTTATTCGATACAAGTGTATGCGTGGGGGAGCAGTTGGATTGGGTGGAACATCTACCCAAACCAACCCACTCCCCAGCGCCCGCTCCCACGATGTTTGGAAAGGGTACGGGGATCCTTACCCCTTTTAAACTTCGAGTTGCAAAAGGGTAAAGATCCTTACACTTTTGCAACTTCGAGCGTGCTCGCGTGTGTCGTTCGGGGTTAGGGCAGGAGATGGGAAAGACCCCCGTCTCCTGCCCTAACCCCGAACGACATGCGCGCGCACGCTCGAAGTTGCCAAAGTGTAAGGATCTTTACCCTTTTGCAACCTCGGGCAGCTTGGAGGCTTGCGCGGCGCGGCAGCGGTGACAGGAGGATGCGGGAAGGTCCCTCGCATCCTCCCGTCACCACCGCCGCGCCGCGCAAGCCTCCAAGCCACCCGAGGTTGCAAAAGGGTAAAAATCCTTACACTTTCAGAACTTTGGGCGTGCGGCGTGGCGCAGCGCCGGTGAGGGGAGGATGCGAGGGAGCTTACCGCATCCTCCCGTCACTGCCACCACGCCGTGCAACCCTCCAAGCCGCACGAGGTTGCAAAAGGGTAAAGATCCTTACACTTTCGCAACTTCGGGCGTGCGCGCGTGACGTGGCACCGGTGAGAGGAGGATGCGAGGGACCTTACCGCATACTTTCGTCACTGCCGCCACACCGCGCAACCCTCCAAGCTGCCCGAGGTTGCAAAAGGGTAAAGATCCTTACACTTTCGGAACTTCGGGCGTGCACGGGCGTGTCGTTCAGGGTTAGGGCAGGGGACGGGGGTCTTTCCCATACCTTGCCCTAACCCCGAATGACACGCGACCGCGTGCCTACCCGGGGAGGGTGGTGGTGGTTTGTCCTTGACGTCAGGGCTTTTTTTTAGCATTGTTCGATCAATGTATCGAACAACGTGAAAAACCGAACAACGTCATGACATGTGGAACCATGTCATCACGTTGTTCGGGGTTCTATTGTATTTGCAAATGTCTGCCAAAATCTCAAGCATTTATCTCACAATCCTGTACTCACCTTTATGGAAATAAGTCACATTACATTTAGTGAAAACTACTACAGTTATACCTCACTTAAAGAGCATAATGCGTTCCATAGGATTGCTCTTTAAGTGAGTTTGCTCTTTAAGCGAAACACCATTGTAAATGACCAATTGTGTGTGTGGGGGGGATTGCAAACACCGATTTATTTGTTAAGCGAGTTTTTGGTTGGTTTTATTTGTTAAGCGAAGCAAACATTCAGAGAAAATTCTGCTCTTTAAGCAAGTTTCTCTTTAAGCGAGACACTCTTTATGTGAGGTTTGACTGTACTTAGATAACGGATTGTCAACCTGTGTCCTGTGGGCCAGATGTGGCCCACAGCACAATTTCATGTGGCCCCACATCACCTCCACCACACCATGAAGTGTCATGAGGTGGAGAAAGGACAAAATGGCCATCCGACCCCCAGTGCTATCTGAGGGAGCGTGACCCAGCCCCCGGCTTTAAAATGTTGAGAACTCCTGACTCAGATGTATGTTGGATTGTGCAATACATACAATTAGGTAATAAACTGCATTAAATCCTTGGGAAATGTCATTGTTGAATTATACAGGCTTTATTGAGGATCACGCTAATTTAGTGAAAAGGGCATTTTGTTTTAAACATGGAGTGAGAAGCCACGCTTCTATTGCTGTTCTGAAGGCTGTTTTGAGAGGTCATATTAGCCTTGTGGCAAAATCTGGGAAATCTCTCTATGCCTGACCACTGATGTTAGCAGTTTATTTGCAGCAATGATTTATACAGATGTTTTATCTGGTGGTAAAACCTTGACAGTTTGTTGCTCAGGGTATTTTGAGTAATCAAAATGAGTATAGGGTGAAATATACTTTTTATTACATTTGTTTCCAGAGATGGAATGGAGGGTACTTTCCCACTTCTGTATGCAGTCTTGTCACCCTGTGTCCTTCATTAATCCTGCCTTGCATTTTGGGGGCTGCATCCTGCCTCCAGGCTGTTGTTTGGTCACTCTTGTTCTGTACCATCATCATTGGTTTGCTACAGCTCCTTTTTGGGGGTCACATTTTTTCTCCTTTTACACTTGTTTCCCTGGTAAGTGCCTCACACCAGGAATTCTTGCACTTGTTCAAGTAACAAGTCAGCTTGTCTGGATGTTGCAGTACTATTTAAATTGGCTTTCAATATTGTGAGGTATTTTTGTCCCTGTTTTAACCCGTTTTGTTTGTATTTGCTGCTGCTGCGCTGCTTCAGGAAGAATTAGACCATTCTACCATAATCACTGGCTTGAATGGAATTGGTGTTTTCACAATCTATTTGTTCTGTCATGCTGTTGACCTTTAAGCATTAAAAAACTCAGAGTGTTGAAAGATTTGCAAAGGGTCGAAACGACTGTGTGACTGAAACAACAACAAAATTCTTATACCCCACCCATATAAGAAATTTTCATACTCTGCGTGGCTAAAAGCACAAACTCGTGCATTAAAAACCGACATACAGGTACAGTCAAACGATGCATAATGAGCGTTTCGCTTAGTGAAAAACTCGCATAATGAGCAAGTTTTTTGCTAAGCGGTCTGACTCGGATAACGATAGCGAGTCAGGCTTTTCCCTATGGAAAAACTCGCATAATGAGTGTTTCAATGGGGAAAACTCGCATAGCGAAATTTTTTCGCTATGTGAGTTTTCCCCCTTGAAACACTTGTTCTGCGAGTTTTTCTATAGGGAAAGTCCAACTTCCATAGTGAAAAATTTGTTATGAAAGTCTGACTCGTATAGCGAAAAACCCGCATAACGAGCAGTCTCGCAGAACGAATTAAATTTGTTATGCAAGGTATGACTGTACATTTTTAAAAATTACATATATATACACCAGACAATGAAGTACAGATGACTTCAGAATGTGTTGGTCCCTCCTTAACTAAGGCTGAATGACCATATATAAATGATGTTTTAGTTTGCATGATATATATGTGTTGTAGGTGCCAGGAAAACATCTTGGCTGTATAAATATATTCACTTGACACCATCTGTGGCTTTTCAAATTTGGAAATATAATATAATTAGATCACAATATTTTCATCTTATAAAAGTGCCTAGGTCTTATTCTGTATAGTAATACCTCGGATAACGCTAAGACTTGGTTTCACAAGTCTTGGTGTTATCCGATTTTTAGTGTTATCCGATGCATGTTAAAATCCTATGGGATGGATCGGATAAAGCTCCATAGAGATACATTGTAACCGCACAGGCTTTAGCGGTTGTTATCTGAACCATCCCATAGGACCTTAACGTTATTTGATCTAGTTCTCCTCCCCAGATTACTTAACGTTATGTGATTTTAGCGTTATCCAAGGTAAACGTACTTACATTTTGTCTTTACAGTATATTTATATTGTATACTTACTGACCTTTGAACAGTAAAGTTGTACTGCTCTCAGACCTTTATTCTTAATATCCTGATTATTATAAAACTCACACAAGAGAGTGTTTGCCACCACTGAAACATCTTTAGAACTCATTCTGCTGTCCTTAGAGTTTAACTTCTTTATCTGAATTATTGTTTTTTTTTTAAAAAAAACAAATTAGGTTATATATTGCTAATTTAGTTTCCCCCTCTAGATTTCAGCAAGAAACTATGCTTCTTTTGCTGTCTCTCCTTTAAAAAAAAAAAAAAATGGGGGGGGGGACACACACACATTTTACTCTGCGCCCCTGTGGCTCTAAGCCAGTGAGAATCTGTCTATGAATGGTTGAGTAAACCTGAAGCCTGTCCTCTAGATAAAAATCTAACCTCAGTGCCTTGAATAACAACATAATTTCAAAGTATTTGCATTCCTTGCTGCTGCTGTGAATCTATACATATTTGCTTTTTGTCTGCCATCACACTAGAGTAATGTCTTTAAAGAGTATTTCTTCCCAATTTACAAAAGATAAGACATTTCTGACTGTCTGTTTTATATCATTAAGAACAGTTCCTATAGCTCTATAGAACTTTTCAATACCCAGACTCATAGTTCTCTCTTTTTCGTTATAGACCCTTGAGCATTTTGTTGTTTGCTTAGTACTCTCAAATATGCAGAAATGGGAGGCTTCAATTCTAGAAGAGTAAGTGCTCAATTCAACTCTTAAATATATTACACTGAGGTAAGGCTTGTGGTATTTCTGCTAAAATTGCCAGGAAGAAGCAAATTGTCAGAGGGGTCTTAAAGTCCTGTCAGAATTGAGACTTCCACATGAAACTTACATGCATTCCTCACCATTCACTGTGATTGTGATGACTGATGGCAGTTGCAAACCAACAATATCCAAAGGACCATCTTTTGCTTACACATGCTTTCAGGGAACAGGTTGTGATGAGATAGGACCTGATAACTTTGTTGCATACTGGACTTCAGTAGAATTTCTGCTCATAGAACCTGTAATGCCTAATAATTTACAGCTATTTATACTGAGCTATGGGACTACAGTGGTATAGTTGTTAAGATGCCACCAGGATCATCATCGTCATCACCATCATCATCATCAGTATTAAATTGGGCTTATATGCCGCCTACTCACAGATGCAACTCAGGGCGGCTAACAGCAATATACTTGATGATCGGAAGGTCAGCAGGTTGGCTGCACGACGGAGTGAGCTCCAGTTTCTGTCCCAGCTTCTGCCAACCAAGCAGTTCAAAAGCAAGAAATTGCAGGTAGATAAATAGGTATGCTTCAGTGGGAAGGTAACAGCTTTCTGCGTGCTTCGATGTCTAGTCGTGCCTGCCACATGACCATGGAAATTTCTGCAGACACAGACAGTGCTGGCTCTTTGGCTATAAACAGAGATGAGCACCACACCCTAGAGTAAGATATGACTGGCTTCCAAGCAAGGGCGACCCTTACCTTTATATTGAATTATAATAGAAAGATCTGTATATCAGCAGAATAGGCTCTTCATTTGGCCTACATTATTAAATATGCCAAGCAGGCACAGTAAGACTGTGATGCTTAGCCCAGATATGTCATCAACAATGCAACACACTAAATACAAATTATTATTTTTCTCTTCAAAGAGCTCTGCTAATGCTAAAGCTTGATCTTCAGTGCATTAAACATTGTGATGGAACCCACTAATTTTAGATGAGGGTTTAGTCTGATAAGAAAAACTTTGCTTTGAGGTTATGTGTTTTGATATCTCTTGTGGTATATGCACCATTAATGAATAAGTACAGTACTGTGCTTATTATGGCTTTATCACAATATGAATGGGGAGTGGCCACTCAACTGGGATGATGGTATCCTACAGCATTCTAGTTGATTCAGATACAGATTGAGAGGCAGTAGATTAGTCGTTTACACACAATCAGTTTGAAGCAGATGCAGACATCAAATCTCACCTCTTCTGCATTCCAGTCTAATTCTACCAATCAGCTTTTCAGGTGGGAGAAGCAAGACCTTAAAATGGTGGTGCATAAACTTTTTTTCTTGCGGGCCTGTCCTACCCCTGACACACAGCTGTGGGGTCCGGAGGCGGGCTGCTCCCACTGCTGACAGTTTTTACATCAGCAGTGGTGGTGACGGAGACAGCGACTGCACTTTTTCCAAGCTGCTCCAAGCAGCCTCTTGCTCGATCCTTTTCCCCCAGCAGCCTGTGCTGGAGCCGATTGCTGCTTTGGGGAAATTTTCAGAACCTCCTGCAAGTTAAAATTTGTGATGCTAAGAGAGCCCCATGGCGTGCTCAGGATGACATCAAGCCCGGGTGCTCACCGCAGGCCACATTAATTATATGCAGGGGGCCAATTAGCCCTACAGGCCAGAGTTTTGGCACCCCTGCCTTAAAACATGCAGCTAAATGCCCAGTTCATTTGTTTAAAACCATAGGTTAACATAAGTGAATAATACAGAAATAGATGGCATAAAAAATAATTTGAAGAAAATAGCATGTAGATAGTCTATAAACCCCAGCTGTATACCAACCAGAAAAATATTTAATACAACAAAAGAAAAGGGCTAAGTAACATCTAAATATAAAGATGCATCAGAACTTTAATCAGATACAGTAATTGATTTAACTTATTATTCTATCTAACTGACAAATATACAGTTAAAAATACAAAAAAATCAGGGTTAAAATCAGATTATGGATTAAAGCATAATACAAAAGCCAATAATTTTTTTAAAGAAATCGTTACTTTGATAATTTTGGCTAGAGCTCAAACTCTGGATGCATTTATAAGTCAGGAAAGATTGTGGTTCAACGTAAGTTTCACAGCTTCTAAGGATGGTGTCAATTTCAGGTTTTATCAGTCGAAAATTATCCATTTTACTACAGCACATAGGAGCCAGAGAAAAAATTAATGAATTTGTGTTAACTGTTATATCTAAGCTGGCCTATTAGTTTTATCTGAAGAATTGTGTATGAATTGGTCATAGTGGGCTATGAAGAGATCATTATTCTACTTCTCATGAACCTATCTGTAGTAGGCCACATAAAAAGGATCTGTTGGGCAACTTATTTGCTCATGTCAGAAACAACCCCAAAACAGTTCTGGTTGTGTGTGTGTGTGTGTGTGTGTGTGTGTGTGTGTGTGTGTGTGTGTGTGTGTGTGTGTGTGTGTGTGTGTGTGTGTGTGTGTGTGTGTGTGTGTGTGTGTGTGTGTGTGTGTGTGTCATCTGACATGATGCCATCATTGCTAACGGCACTCTTGAGTCCATTCACAATATTCACATTAAAGGGTGGGTGGGGTTAAACAAAATGCATCAGTGGTAAAGAACTGTTAATGCCACCATCAATACCATGAAGTAGGCTTTCAAATGCTCAGCCAACAACATTGTTTCAATTGTTTTCCCATTCGTTTCTTCATTCTGAGCTTGCTGGAAAGCCAGGGGAGCTGGATCTACATAGCAGAATAGGACAGAGAAGAGTGATGGTCAGTTGTCATAGGCTATGTCTTCATTCCATAGATAAGCCAGAGCTTCAGTGTATATAGCCTCCCAAGTTGGTTGAAGATTCTCCACAAGCTAGCAGAAAATCATCAGGATCTACCAAACTCCTTTAGCAATGTTTATCTGCTCCCTATCTATGCTGAGGCACTAGATCTCCTTAAGCCTAAACATGGTCATATAGTCATATGTCAATGAATGCAGAAGTATAGAAACGTTTTTTTACTCCAGGTAACCATCATGTCCCTTCACACAATCAGATGGAAATCATACCCTCCCAAATAATGAGACCAAGTAATGAGGAAGACTGTTGAACAGTAGAGTAGTAGTTTACCTATGCCAGCAGAATCTGTTTCAGATATATCTACTTGGTATACATGGTGAATGTACATACAATACACTAATACAGTAATACCTCAGATAACGCTAGGACTTGGTTCCACAAGTCTTGGTATTATCTGATTTTTAGTGTTATCCGATGCATGTTAAAATCCTATGGGATGGATCGGATAACGTTAAAGCTCCATAGAGATACATTGTAACCACACAAGCTTTAGCGGTTGTTATCCGAACCATCCCATAGGACCTTAACGTTATTTGATCTAATTCTCCTCCCCAGATTACTTAACGTTATGTGATTTTAGCGTTATCCGAGGTAAACGTTATCGGAGGTATTACTGTACTCTGCATCTTTAACTGCCTAGGCATTGCCTGTTGCAGTGTGGGAAAGTTGGTTGCTAACACTGGTGGAGATTCACTCCCATAATATGTAATGTTATGTAATATGTAGTTGTGGTGATTCAAGGCAGCAACTGTTTGTAAGGGAGTCCAAGGCCAATCCTTTTCAGAACACAGAACAGTCTTAAACAGAATATAATGGGCCATACAAAGTACAGTCAGGAAAACAGAGCCAAGCAGTCAATTTATGAATCAATTACATTGCAGGAGACAGGTCGAGCAGGGAGCAGAGAGAAGCACAGTTGTAAAGAAAACAGGTTGTTCAGCAAGGATTCTGGCAGATGCAAAGTGAACAATAATGTAGTGGACACAACCACCAGATACAGATATTGATTTCAGCAGTTTGGGGCTGGATTGCATGGCTATATTTATTTTCTTTGGTGCCAGATTACCTCTTTCTCCAACTGACTCCACTTAATTACATACTGCAGGTGGTTGACCTAGAAGCTGCTGACTTTGCCTCAGTTGTACTGTGTGCTCCAGTACCTTGAATCATCTGTGTTTTCTGTTTGTTATCCTGCCACTGTCTCCTGGAGAGCTGGGTTTTCTCTGGCAGAGGCAGGTTCTGCTTCTAGTTGCTATAACTCTGAGAGGAGGCTACCATTTGGGTTATCAAATCACCTCTCTTCAGGTTTCCTCATTAGAGAACAATGTAATGGAAGCATGTATTTATGAACACTGTTTATGGAATTATTACAGCTACAAAATGTATTTAATAGTTCTCTGGCAAAAGGCATTGATCAAGCGAGAGCAGAAGAATTTATCACCTGAGTAGGGAGCTGTTATTACGGATGGTATTTTTTGAACTACACATCCCATACCTCTTTATTTTGAGATTTCTCCCTGACAGACAGATACGTCACAGTCACATAGGAGAAAAGCCTCAACTGCAGAGCTTTAACAGTTGTAGGCTTAGTTTTATGTTTCTGCTCAGTTGCTAGTTAGGAGCTTAGCTGGTGAAATATCATAGCTAGATAGCATACCACTGAGGGCTGAGCCAAAATAAACTCCTCCCTTTCAAACTTGACCCTCTGCGGTAATATGGTGTTTGGGAACAGCCATTCTGTTAGTTTGCCAAGTAAAAAAATCTGATGTATAAGACAGAGGCTCACAGCAGATAAGCCTGGTTATTTACTTCACTTCCCCTTCTCCAGAGCAGAATTATTAGGTTCTGGTACTTGCTCAGCAAGCTATCAAAAATATTAGCAGTGGCTTCTCAGCATAATATTTCAGTATAATCTATGATATTTGCAAAGGGAGATAAATATTGTTTTATTAAATTCTGGGGATCAATACAAAATTATATTTCAGCCTCTCATCACAAAATTAGCTGTTTCTGATACAACTTGCTTAAATAGTAGGACTGTAATTCTAGAATTTGTTGTAGAATTTGATAAGGTTTCTTATCAGGATCATCTTGGAGCAGTGGTTACATGTATAAGATAAAGTTTAGTGCTATGGTTGATAGAGTGCCTCAATTATAGAAGAGAAAATGACAAAATGTGGGCACACTGTATATCAAAAGTAACTTTTCACTTTTCATTTTCTTTTTAGCCTTGAAATAGCTACACTGTTGTGTGTATTAAATGAGGTGGTGCTGGGTGTGGTGCATCCATTTGTCAAGATAATGTAAAGGAGGAAATAGCATTCCCCAGCAGCCCAGTTAAAAATTATACATGCAGAAAGTGAATGTGTGGTTCACCAGATTGCATTATCCATCTGTTATACAAGAAAGCTTAGTGCTTCTCGGGTTTCTTTGGGTTATTTACTTTAATATTCTTCCTTTTATAGAAAAAGATTAACTCACAATCGGGATTCTCTTTACTAGATATACATTACGATTTAATCCTGTTGTTGATATCTAATTCAAGTTCTGTTCCTTTCCCGATCCTTAAATGCAATATAGTATCTTCTGACACAGTTACACAAATATGCAGGTTATAAATTATTTTGTTTCTGATACTCCTGAGCACAGCTTCTTTCACTATTTCAGTTTTATTGAGACACATGGGAACCTTTAGATCAGGGGTGCTCAAAGTTTTTGGGCTGCAGGCCGGTCATGTGGTTGAGCAGGCCAGTCATGTGGTTCCTCCCACCTGAAGCGGAAGTTAAATGCACCCACACATGTGCAAAATGCTGCCATAAATGCGCCTGAGGCTGTCATAAACATGTTTAAGCCAGCTGCAGGTGCTTTATGGTACTATTTTGCATATGTGTGAGCACATTTTACTTCCATTTCTGGGATCAACACGGGCTGTATTTTTTGGTGCTAATTGCCAGATCCAGCCTATGGGCCGTAGTTTGTGCACCCATGCTCTAGATCAGTGTTTCCCAACCTTTGATTTTTGGACTTCAGTTCCCAGAAACCTAAGTCAATTCCCCAAAGCACTAGGGTTCTGGGAATTGAAGTCCCCCTGTGGGACGTGCCCTATGTTGGGAACCACTGCTCTGGATGATCTAAGCTCTTGTTTCTGGGGATTCTTTCCCGCTCTCTTGTGCATTCTGGCTTATTTAAACGGTTATGTATTCCTCTTCTTTGGAAGGACAGCTCAGTGATGACCTTTTTCTTGCCTTAAATGGAAGGGCAGCTTAGTTATGACCTTTCTTTTTGACTTAAATGGATTTGACCAAGCCTGTTAATTAAAGGGTGATATAGGTTATCTCCTTCCTCTAGATGGAAGCTGTACAGCCATGTGAAAATAGAGAAGAGGAACCAGTTCCATAGCCATATTTACCTACTCTGAAATGTTATAATTGGAATTATTTCATTGTTTTTGGTGCTTGCTATAAAAGAGAGGTAGGACTGACTGGATGTATGACTTTAAAGAAAGTCATAGTTATACTTTATTGGATATGGAGTACAGTCAAACCTCCCATAAAGAGTGCCTCCCTTAAAGAGTAACTCGGTTAAAGAGCAGAATTTTCTCTGAATGTTTGCTTCGCTTAACAAATAAAACCAACCAAAAACTCGCTTAACAAATAAATTGAGGTTCGCAATCCCCCCTCCCCAATTGGTCATTTACAATGGTGTTTCGCTTAAAGAGCAAACTCACTTAAAGAGCAATCCTGTGGAACACATTATGCTCTTTAAGCAAGGTACAACTGTATTGGGAAAAGTGATTTATACATACATGTACTTCAGTGTTGACTGAACATCGGAACTGTTGTTGCATGCCATCTGGTCATCTCTGACCTATGACAACCCTATGATCTTCAAAATGCTTCCCTCATGGATGCTGCTTTCTACCTTTCTCTTTTCTAGAGAATTCTGTTTTCTCATAATGAGCCAAAAGTACAACAACCTCAGTTTCAACTGTTTTGGCTCCATAGACAGTCCAAGTTTGATTTGCTCCAGGACACACTTGTTTGTTTTCCTGCTGGTCCAAAGTGTCTGCATTCAAATTGCTGATAATCAAAAATAGGGATTCTCAACTGGATGTGGCCCACAACACCATTTCATGTGGCCCTCCATCACCTCCACCACACCAGGAAGTGCCATGTGGTGGAGGAAGGGCAAAATGGCCATCCGGCCCCCAAAGCTGTCTGAGGGAGCATGACCCAGCCCCCTGGCTTAAAAAGATTGAGAACTCCTGATCAAAAGTAAGCTGATGGGCCTGTAATTTGATGTATCCCCTCTATCTCCTTTCTTAAAAATAGGTGTTGCTTTGGATTCAGACCAGACAAGAGGGAATTTACCTCTTTCTTAATGTGTGTAAACAGATTTGCCAGCAAGGGCCACTACCAGCCTACATTAGCCTTTAACATTTCCAAGAGAATGGTATTTACCTGATTTATCTGATTTAGTACAGCTGATTAAGGACCACACAAAATATTCATAAGCATGTAACAAGTCTATGCATCCTGGAATGTTTGGGGGAAATATTCAGACAATAAATTAAATAAAAAAATTTAAATGATTGTTACTGATTTTGTGATACATTACCCAATTTTTTCTCTCCTTGTTTTAACGGAATTATGACCTCAGTGTGCTTTTAGAAAAGAGGGGCAAAAATATAAAGTTAAAAGCCCTCTGTCTGTGGTCAGTTTAGGTCTCTGACAAGAAATAATTCTTTGTCCCTAGCATCTGGGGAAGGGTAAAGAGAAGGAGAGAAGGTAGTAAGAGAAGGAGAGAAGGGTTCTGTGCCTCTGGAATGCAAACCCTGAAAGGAATGAAGCTGTCAGCATTTATTTTTAAGTTTCCCAATTTCACTCCAGAATATAAAAGTTCCCAATCTTCTAATGTGCTGCAAAAGAACTGCTAAAATCCCACAGGTTATGTCATGAAAGGATGTCTCTGTTGTCAGAAGTAGTTATCCAAAAAGAATTTGTTTGATGCTTCATGTACTGATCTGCTGATGTGAATATAACGCCCCCCAACCAATCTACCTACTTTCAGCAGATTTAGAAGTATATATCTGTACAACTATACAAGCAGTCCCCCTGGAGGCAGCAGAATAGATGTTTGTAGAGAAGAATTCATACAGAAATACCAAGAATTGACTTATCTGAAGTCAACTGGTTCTCCATAGTACACATTCTATATAAAGTGTAAGCAGAGGTGGGGTGTAAACAAAGTGTGCCTCTATATTCATTGAGGAAAAATTGCTACTGTATATACTCAAGCCAAGTTTTTTAGTCCCAAAAATGCACCCCCCCCAAAAAAAAGGGGGGGGTACACAGCTTATACTTGGTCAATGACCACGAGGGTCCCAAGACCACACCAGATTGAGATACACCAACAATTTAATTAATTTTACCATAGTTTCATGTATTTTGATTATTGAAACTCACTAGCAACTGCTGTTGTCAGGTCAATCTATTTTCCTTGTTTTCAGGTCAAAATTAGGTACCTTGGCTTATATTCATGTTGGCTTATAATTGGGTATATTCAGTATTTCAGAAGATTAGAAATGCCTGCTTGTCTTTATCTGCTTATGTTGCTTGTGTCCCTTAGGCATCTTTTCTTATATTCCTTTGCCTCTGCTCTGTTGTCAATGCAGTGGCAACTAAATACCTCCAACCCTTAGCAGATCACTTAGTGAATTAAGAGTAAAATACCTGTGGGAACCTGGTTTTAAGCCTCATTTTCAGGCTAAAGGGGATTTTCTCTCCTTTCACTTCCTTTTGTTCTGTCTCCTCCCCTCAGCCTCTGTTCCTCTCTCAACTACAACAACTCTACCTCTCTGGCCCAGATCAATGTCAGTAGTTAAATGGATCAGTTATTTGAAAGCTGTCTGTTGACCTTTCTGCTGTGATTGATTGCACAGGAGTGTTCATGAGTGAGGACTCCAGGCAAGGAGAAGGAGTCACTGCTGCCTGCTTTCTCTTGCCACTCCCAGTAGTCTGCTACAGTTTCCCACAGGGGAATAAACTAGCTGCACTGATGCAGGGCCTGAGAGTGCTCTCAAATAACCATAATGAACCTGAGAGCTGCATCTAGTCCTCTTCATTGGTTTAGAGGAATTATTTATGAAGAGGAGTCAGGAGCTGAGTGGTTTACTGTCCTTCAACACACTTCCTGGCCTGAAGTTTAGAATCAGAAAATCAGAAGAGGCCTGTGTGACAGCTGCCCCCAGGTGCACATTGCCAAAATAGAAGACCAAGTGATAGTAGACAGAACCATGCATAGTAATTTCATTTTAATTTAACATTCTTTCATTTTCTTTAACATACATAAAGCATACAAATAATAACAGACCAAAGATATGCAGTCTTCTCATGAGAGTTATGTTCCCTGCTGTATTTCTTTTTGAAAGTCATTTTGACAGGCTCTTTAATTTTATTTAAATTGTCTAGAATTAGTTCCATATCAAAGAGACGTTTTGAGCTTTTAGAAGTCTGTTGTATTTAGTTCTTAAGGATTTTATTTTCATGAACAATATATATATATTGTACTCTCTTAAAGAGCATAATGCGTTCAACGGGATTGCTCTTTAAGTGAGTTTGCTCTTTAAGTGAAACACCATTGTAAGTGACCAATTGTGACTTCTGGTGGGGGGATTGCGAACCCCAATTTATTTGTTAAGTGAGTTTTTGGTTGGTTTTATTTGTTAAGCAAAGCGAACATTCAGAGAAAATTCTGCTCTTTAAACGAGTTACTCTTTAAGCCAGGTGCTCTTTATACGAGGTTTGACTGTACTGTGGATGTTTAATAATGGTCATTTCTCTAAAGCAAAACAGAATCAACAAACAGTATGAAATCTATTAATGTACATCATATGGTCACACAACTGAAAATTATTGTTGAAAAGGAACAATTTGTGTATGAATATTAATGGTTGCATTTAAAAAAAAAAATAGAATAAAACTGAACTTCTGGGCATGTTTACCAGATAGTAAGTTCCATTTAACTTGACAGAGTTTACATCAAAGAAAAGATCCATGCCATTGTACTGTGAAAGTGTTAGCCTGACCTTCATCATACAATTGTTTTAATGCAACAATAAGTACAAAAAATGACTCCTTTACTAGTGGCGATTCAGTGGTATGATTTATGCCATTGCACTTTTTCTTGTTTCATGTCCCAATCAAACCATGGGCTGCCAAAATGAAGCCACTTTCTTTGCTTTGTCATAGCCCAAACCCAAGTCTTCATAGGTGCATGCCTCTGGCAGCAATCACCGGACCAGTAAATGAGCCTGATTTTGTATCTCTCAACATTCACACTGGGCATGTTGGTCTTGCATTTAGGGACTCCAACCCTCACCCTATTCAGGGTCCTCCAAGTGACATATGGGAGGTTGAGATCTTCAGTTATATCTTCCTTTAATGTTGTTCCTTATCCAATGAGCTCCATCCTCCATCTTCTAATCTGGTTTTGCTCTTGTGTACCCTCATTGCATTTATAATAGAGTATATATAAACAACAGTTCATTTTAAGGTTTAAATATTATTAGCTAATTATCCCAATGTCACTTGGGTGGGTGGGAGTATGAAACCAAGTCTACACTGAAGGACAGAAAAATTAGAAAGGCTTTTGTTTTTGTTCACTTGCACAGTTGAGTCCAAACGTTTGTGACCCCATGGACCATTGCCAGACTCCTCTGTCCTCTTCTGCAGCCCACACAGATCTATCCCCACTGCATCAACAATGCCATCTAGCCACCACATCCTCTGGCACCCCCTTCTCCTTTTGCCCTTGATCTATCCCAGCATCAAGGCATTCTCAAGTGGTCCTCTTTTCTCATTTGGTGGCCAAAGTACTTGAGCTTCAACCTCAGCCAGGGTTGATTTCCTTCAGGATTGACTGATTTGATCTCCTTGCAGTCCAGGATACTCTTAAAAGCCTCCACCAGCACCACAGTTCAAAAGCATATATTCTTCTGCACTCAGCCTTCCTTATGGCCCAGTTCTCACAACCATATATTACTACAAGAATACAGTAAAACCTATTTAGGTAAAAAGTCTGTTCCATAGCCTTTTACGTAAATTGGTTTTTTATGTAAATCGAAGCAAACCCATAGGAAAAATGATTATTTACGTAAATTGGAGCAAACCCATAGGAAAAATTATTTTTTTTAACATAAATTGAAGCAAACCCATAGGAAATCACATTGTGTAAATCAGGACATTTATGTAAATTGGGACACCATTTTAGTGAAAAATCCTTACGTAAGTCAAATTTTATGTAACTCGAGGCATATGTAAGGCAGGGTTTTACTGTACCATTGCTATGACTATACAGATTTTTGTTGGCAAGGTGATATCTCTACTTTTTATTACACTTCCCAGGTTTTTCATAGCTTGCCTCCCAAGAATAAGCTGCTCGGCCTTTTGGCTAAGATCAAGCGTAGCGTTTGTAGCTTGCCTCCCAAGAATAAGCGTCCTTTTATTTCATGGCTGCAGTCACCATCTGCAGTGATCTTGGAATCCAAGAAGGTAAAGTGTGTCACTGCTTCCAATTCTTTCCCTTCTATTTGCCAGGGAGTGATAGGGCTGGTTGCTATTATCTTGGGTGTGTGTGTGTGTGTGTGTGTGTGTGTGTGTGTGTGTGTGTGTGTGTGTGTGTGTGTGTGTGTGTGTGTGTGTGTGTGTGTGTGTGTGTGTGTGTGTGTGTGTGTGTTGAGTTTTAGACCAGCTTTTGCAGACCAGCTTTTGCACTCACCCTAATCAAGAGGTTTCTTAGGTCTTCTTCACTTTGCCATTAGAGTAGTATCATCTGCATGTCTCAGATTGTTGATGTTTCTCCCAGCAGTCTTAATTCCAGTTTGTGATTCATCCAGCCCTGCATTATGCATGATATACTCTGCATATAGGTTGAATAAGCAGGGTGACATTATGCAGCCTTGTCGTACTCCTTTTCCTATTCTAAACCAATCAGTTGTTCCATATCCTCTCCTAACTGTTGCTTCTTTACTCATATACGGATTTCTCATAAGACAGATGAGGTGGTCTGGTACAATTGGGAAAAACTGCAAAATGCCATACCACAAGAATGTACACTTTAAGATGTCTATGCTTTGTTTAGCAGGTGCAAGAGATATAACTAAGACAGGAAGTTAAACTGTAATGCCAAACCACAAAAGTCTGCTGCTTTGATGTTTTTTTTTTTCATATTATAAAACCATGTTCTTTGAACCTATAGATCATTAGTCTCTCACTCTTAGAGGGTGGATCCAGTGTCTGTACATTTTCAAATTTCTGATAAACTTTTAAAATTGAGACAGCTGGTGTGATTATGTCTTTTTTATTGCCAGTGAATGAATCTGGGATGCTTCATATCCCATCAGGTTGGAGTAATGCCAATAAATAAAAATTCACTCTCTTGAACTGGTTCTGTTTAGAAAATGTATCCTAATTTAATTGAAGAAAATTGAATACTGAAAAACACAGGAAAAAGTTATATTTTCCCTAGTAAAGGTAAAGGTTTCCCTTGCTCGAAAGCCAGTCGTATCCGACTCTAGGGGTCAGTGCTCATCTCTGTTTCTAAGCCGAAGAGCCAGGTAATTGATACGAAGTAATGGCCACTGTAAGGAAGTAAGCTTCACCTGACACAATGGGAATTGCTTCTGAATAACCTGCCTATGATTGTGCAGTTAGTGTTCTAACTTGTTCACCTAACTGTTGTTTTTATCATTTTTTTTCCTGTTCTTGCCCTTGATGATCTACTAGTTGATTATATTCCTGTTAGCTGCCTCCTATTGCTCAGTGCAAGGATTGGGATACAAATATCACTAATTAAAAACTCTGGGAACAATTGGTAATGAAAAATTCAGTTGAGAATTTCTGTAGGACAAGAAAAACCAATACAGTTCAACAAGATGCCTTCATTAAAACAAACAAAACAAAAAATTTAGGCAGTTTAGTGCATTTCAAAAAAGACCACATAAATGTTTGTATCTTTTCAATTATTATTTGGTTTCCTTGAACAGCCCAATTTTGACGACTTAAATATATTTTAGTTAGTAGCAATACATGAGGAATATTAATGTTATTTGATCAGTAGAAAGACATCTGTGCACATAGTAGGCATTTGACTGCATGGTTATAAGCAGGGGTTCCCAACCCCTGGCCCATGGGCTTAATAGAGTCTGTGCATATCATTAATCAGGCCCATGGTGGCCACCCGGGCACTTCTAGACCAGCCCACACTACTGGAAGTTGCAATAAGTCACTTACCACAGTGACGGCAGGAATCACAATGTTTTTCTGGGTTTTTGGAGAGTCTCCACCACTTCCCAGGGCAGCGGGAGGCTTTTGGGAGCATGCTGTCTCCAGTTTGGGATTTTCCCGTCACTTCTTGGTTGTGCTTTGGCAGCTGGAGTGTGACCGTGGGTACTGGGCAGAGCTTATGTCAGTGCCTGGAATCCCAGCGTGGATCTAGGAAGGTGGCCACAGTTGTGATTTACCTGCTGAAGCGCAGCCGAGAAGCAATGGAAAAATCCCAAATCAGAGCGAACATACTCTGAAAAGCTTCCTGCTGCCCTGGGAAGTGGCAGAGCCTGTCCAAGAACCTGCTAAAATGGTGCAGTTCTCACCACAGCTACTGCTGCCTATCAAAATGGTAACAAAAACACAAGTAGTGGTCGCAGCCACACCTCTGGCCCCTACAGCTGAGTGTGGTGGCATTAATTGCCCCCTGGTGGGATAACATTGGGAACCCTTGCTGTAAGGAAAAGGATTTAGGGGAATGCTGTGAGAAACAGAAATGCACTATAAAACAAGTTCACGTTTTTATACCCTCAGAAATATTTTTGGCCTTTCACAGGGTAGAAAATGGCAGAGTGACAAAGCTGAAAGGAAACCGCTAAGATAACACCATCTGCTTTAGTCCAGTTGGATCACTGGTACCAAATTAAGAATAAGTGGACATGTCATATTTTACATACTGCATAACATTGTATAATATATGCAATGTTTTGCATATACAGTAAAACCTCGCATAAAGAACACCTCGCGTAGAGAGTAACTCACTTAAAGAGCAGATTTTTTTCTAAATGTTCACTTTGCTTAACAAATAAAACCAACCAAAACACTCACTTAACAAATAAATTGGGTTTCACAATCCCCCCCCCCACCAGAAGTCACAATTGGTCACTTACAATGGTGTTTCGCTTAAAGAGCAAATTCGTTTAAAGAGCAATCCTGTGGAACACATTATGCTCTTTAAGTGAAGTACAACTGTAGTTCCATAACAGACATCACGCCATAATATGGTTCTAAAGAATTAACTATAGCAAGAGTGGGGAACCTACAGCCCATTGGTCAGATCCGGCCCATGGCACCAAATAATCCTGCCCCTACACTTGCTCCAGCTGCCACCACCACCACCGAAAATGACCATGGACTATCATTCTAAGATAGTCAGTTTCTGCAGTCAAGCCATTTGCACAATGATTCAGTCTTGAGTTATCTGATTCTTACAAGTCCTTTTATATGCCCTTTTTCTTGGGGAGGGTATAAAAGATCTCCTTGTGAAAGCATTAGGTTTCTTTCTTGTACAGGATTCACACAAAAAGGACATCCAACTGTGTAAGATTTTGATTTTCCACACAGGAAAGAAACAGGCAAGAAATGAAAAACAAAAAGCAAACAGAAATTCAAATAAACATAGAAAGATGGTATTTGAGACCAGGGTCTTATTATCATGGGAAGCCAAGAAGTCTTGTTGGTAACTAAGCCTTGCTGGGACCACATGGCATGGTGAAACTCAGAAAATGGTTCAGAACACCACATAATGAGTCATGCAAAGCATTTAGGTGAAAATATAAGGACAACTTTGGACTTTGATTTGGTTGTTGAAATGCTTAATACAGTACAGTATTGTGGACAAAGAAGAGTAGTTGGGGGAGATGGTTGTTTTGTAGGAGAGGCATTCTGATAAGTATTAAGGTCCTAAGTAGCAACAACGATAGCAATTACATTTATATACCACCCCATAGTTTTTAGTGCACTCTCTGGGTGGTTAACAAGGTAATTAACAAGCTACCTCCAAAATGCTGTGTACTCATTTTTCTGACCTTGGAAAGACAGGAGGCTGAGTCAACCTTGATCCCTGAAAGGACTAAAGTCACAATGTCAGCAGTTTTGGCTGCAGTGCAACAGTTCAACCACTGCACCACCAGAACTCTTCTAAAGCATTATCAGTTTTAGAGATGATAACCAGCACCTTGTTTTGTGCACAGGAACTAATAAGGAGGCACTGTAGAACTGTTTGAATCTATTAACCACAGTAACTGGCATTGTTGCCACATTTTGGACCTGCTGAGGTTTCCATCTCATGTAAAATAAATGGTCATCACAATTAGTTTGTGCCAGGTGCACATCTTTAAAATGGTCTTCACCAGGGGTTCCCAACCAAAGGCCCATGGGCCAGATCTGGCCTGTGGTGCCATTTCATGTGGCCCCCTATGGCTACCCCTATTGTGCAGGCCGGGCAAAATGGCCATCCAGCCTTCAAAGCTGACAGAGAGACCATGACCCGTGTCCCCCCAGGTTAAAAAGGTTGGGAACCCCTGGTCTTCACTGAATAGCCTATTGCACACAGCACACTATTGTGGGAAAGAACTAAAATGATGGGCAATTATTTTTGTCCTTCTGAGGAAATCTAAAAGAAAATCAAAACATGACTCAGTAACTCATCTGTTCAGCACTGTGCTGCCCTTTCTTTGATGGAAGACAAATGTGGAACAAACTGGAGGGAATTAACATTTAAATTTTGCTTCTTTCACACTGTCTAGAGGTGCCATAGTTGCTTTAGAACATTTGAAGATAAATGCAGGTCACAGATTCCTAGGTACTGTACTTGATAAAGTTTGCTAGTGAATATTGAGTACATAATTTATGTTCTATCCTAGTGAAATGTGGTTCCTACTGTGAGTTATTTCTTTGCAAATGCCAAATCAAATGTTTAAAAGAAGACTGCAGATGAAATGTAAATGCAGGCAGGAGATAATATAGATGTCATTAGTCTGGAGATTGTTTTATGAGTGTCAGAGCTGACCCACAGGTCTAAATGACATTGATTTGCATACTTGTAAAATGGAGTTAATGGATTAATGACTTGCAGAGTGCTCTGCAGCTAAAGTCAAGAGCTGTCTGGGAACTATGTGGTTGCAACAGGGATTCCTAAATATTAACATATCCATTTATGCTACTGATTAGATTTTTATTTTTTTGCTGCTTGAGGCAAATTAGTAATAGCATCCTGTTGTTTTTTGTCTTGCACTCTGATTATAATTTGGGATTACATAGATTAAAACATAAAATCTATCAAAATAAGACAACTATGGTAAAAATAGGCAATAAAAATAAAACAACATGGTAGGAGGTAATATGTTTACTTATTTGATCCATTCTGGTTCTGTTTTCCATAGTTGTATCTGCTTCAGGGAAATACTTATTCTGCAATTGCTTTAAAAAGAGAGTAATTTATGTATGTCATATTGTGATCTCACCCCATTATGACCAAACAAAGTCGCATGTCGATTTGGGCAGCTATACAAATTGAATAAATAATAATAACTCAAGATCTTAGGCAGACTGAGACATAAAACAGGCCTGTCCAAGGGACTCCAGAATCAAGGTAAAAGTGGAAGAAAGGTCATATACAGATAACTGGATCCTATCAAAGAACCAAAACCTCCCAAGTTTAGATATCCAATTATATCAGGGCACAAACATACAGAGTCCGAATACCATCAAGCAGTCCTAAAGCTATAAACCAAAAGGATTCAGCAACAGGATCAGGATGCACAGAGGGAAGTGCATACAGTAAAAAAATCCTCCAATAAAATTCCAAGCTATATAGTTCATATACCTGAGCTGCTGGAACCCCACCTAGAAGTAAGATACATGATTTAGCCCTCTGATTTTGCTTTGAAAATGGCTTTCAGAGCAAAATTGTCAACTCCTTTAGAAGCATCTTCTGCTGAGTCTTTCTTTGCATCTGATCTTTTTGCATGGGCTCATTCCTAAATGCACTGAGCAGTGACCCAGTCTCCTTTTGTTCAGACACTGAGCTGTCTTCCTTTAGAAGTATAGAGCAGGAGTGGCCAAACTACGACCCATGGGTCGGACCAAGCCCATGGTGCCAAATCATCCCTCCCATCCGGCCCACAATGCTACCAGAAGCAGAAGTAAAATGTGGCCATGCAAGCATAAATGCTCCCAGAAGCTGAAGTAAAATGCACCCACACATGCATAAACACTGCTGTGAAGGCACCCACAGCTGTTGTAAATGTGTTTGTGACAGCCAAAGATATGTTTTATGGCAGGAGGAACCACATGACCGGCCCACTCAACCATATGACTGGCCCATGTCATTGAAAGGTTTGGGAACCCCTGATCTAGAGACTTTACCTGCTTGCCTTCCAATGGCCCAGGATTGTGATGGGTAGTGAATATGGTAAGATTGTACTGCGTAGCCAAGTCACTTGTGCTTGGCCATGTGATGTTGTCACATAGAGGAAATGAACTGAGAAGAAAATAAATGGTTCCTGGTACTGAGGCACAAGTATTAGACCTAATTATATAAATACAGTACTCAAGGAATAGCATGGCATCTCCTTGCTTTTATGATGTGTTGTGGCAACAAGTTAAATCCAACCTGAATGAGAAAGAATAATGCAGTTAAATCCATTATTATTTTATGAAGGATGTAATAACATTGAAAAAAGTAATTTGTTTTAGTGTTGCACTTTTGAAAATATGGATTAATTTTGGCTTAATCACATGTCTAGAGCTTTCTGCTTTGTGTTGACAGTAGTAGTCAGGCAATTCTCTCCTCCCACATATCTCAAACCAGCATAGGATTTACAAAAAAGTTTACTCTCCCTGCCACAAAACCAAATAATTTGAAGGAATTACTATAGTTTATGTGGAGAACCAAAATGATCATTTTAGGAATGTGCTCTGCATGCAGTTAATGTCATCAAGATCCTCATAGGGCTAATATGTTAATAATCTTTATAAACTACAAGACTTTGCTATTTTAAAGTATTTTATTAAACTAAATAAATGAACAATACAAAGTTAAGAAATACAGTAGTTTCGGAAAACTGTTATTTTTCTCTTTCTTTCTGCCTCTGTTAGACATGACAAAAGAGGATTCAGCCTATTTAGAAGGTGATTAGTTGCTTCTGGGAATTTCCAAGGAGAACAAATAATCTTTTTCTTGTGGAGAAAACCATTTGGGGAACAAGAGAGTCTGATGGGGCTGGATTTTGTTGCCACATGGGTTAACAGAAAAGCTGCCAAAACAAACTAGTAGAGAAATGATAGGCTGAGCAGTTTTGCTTACATACTGCTAAAACTACATTGTCATTTCTTTGGATTTGTGTCTATCTGTTAATACAAAAGAGCTCATAATAACCACATGGACATCAACTGATTTTTATAAATACAAGTGGAATCTCATATAATAATCGCCCAGCAACAAAATCGCATAACAATTAGGTTTTGATTAAAAAAAGGCATCCCACACAACAATTTTCCCTATGGAAAAATTCGTACAACAATTTTTCCATGGGAAAAACCACTTAGCTAAAAATTTTTGTTGTACAATGCATCCAATAGGGAACAATGAGCCCCATGGAATGGATTAAAATCATTGTATGAGGTACCACTGTATATTCATTTTGTTTATAAATGGAGATGGGTTTTGAGCTGGATGAATGCCAAGCTTAATACAACTTCTGTATTACCACCTATAGTACACAGCTGTTCAACAGGACAAATCTGCTTATTTGTGATTATACTATGGCCTATTATATTTCTAGCAATGTACAATAAGTAAACTGTTTCACTTCTGATTACTGTATAAGGTCATTAATATATTCGTTAGAGTAACATTTGACTTAATATGTTAGTGTCTTACAAAAATCTCTGTTTGTTTCTTGCTTCCTGCTAAGTGAGAGATGCCAAAACTGGAAACCTTTTGAGACACGAAATATGACTAAAAGGTCACTACTTAGAACACATAATACAGTGCATGAGACAACACTAATCTCTTGATACTGTGATGAATATGTTGACAAGCATTCACATTTTAATAATTAATTACACACACACACACACACACACACACACACACACACACACACACACACACACACACACACACACACACACACACACACACACGCTAGCTTAATAATTTAAGACCTACTAATGTTGGGTGCTGTGGCTATTTGAATACTGTACTGTGGTTTCTCCTGAGCTTTGGTTGTGTTAATTTTTAACCAAAGTAACATTGAGCACCATCTTTGAGTGAGAGCATTTGTGCATTTTGCCATCAGCACACAACAGGCCACCTCTAATATATGTAGCAGCTTGAGTGGTTGAATCAGAGTTTTTGAATTTTGCAAAGCACAAGAGCAAAAATCATAACTAGCTTAACATACCAGCTCTGATAGAAGCCAGTTGTATACCCCATTCTGATTCATTTAAATTGTTGGCAAAAGTTTAACCACATTGTTTTCCTTTTTTGCTATTCTATAGCAGCAATAAATGTGCAAATGTTTTCTTTGTGGTTAACTGTAACCTGCTTGGGTCTTCTTTTGCTAGCTCTCTCATTTTACATCAAATAAATTGATACAGTCACTTTTCTCTGTCATTATGGCAAGTGTGTTTCCTGTTACTTATATCAGGAAATTCTTTAAATGCTAGAACTGCCAAAATGCCCATTTAGTGGTCCAACCCATTTGGCCTGTTAAGCAATGAAGATTGCGATTTTTGCAACTACACACTGTTTTTAGATAAACAGTGGCTAAAATTCTCTAAAAAGAATCCCATTCTGCTCAATAAGTAGAAGTTAGAGCCGGTAGCTAGAAGAAGAAAATACCTCTTCTGTTGTGTGTCCAGTGGTGGACATCCAAAAATTTTACTACCACACTGTGGGTGGGGCTGACATCTTGGGAGGAGCCAACATCATAACGTCATGAGTGGAGCCAGCATCATGACATTGTGGGCGGAGCCAAAGTAAAATAAAATAAAATAAAGAATCAGTATACATAAAAATAAAATAAAAACACACTACATAAAATACCCCCACCCGAAACACAAAGAAAACAAACCCTAGTTCCTTACGTTTGCTGGGGTTGGTGACTCAGGGAGCAGCAGGTAGGTGGCAGCAGCATGGCAGCATAGCAGTGCGGCAGCATGACCTAGCCTGGCCTGGCCTAGCCAGGCTTGGTGCCACCGCTATGGGAGCAGCATTCGTGGTTGGCGGTGAAGGAAAGGCTGCCGCCGCCACTCCAAGGACACCACTGTGCCCTTTCTGGGCAGCCGAAAATGACTGCTTGGAAGTGTACATGTGTCAAAATACCATTTGACACATACACACTTCTATTTTTCAGTGTGCATGCATCAAATGGTGTTTTGACGCATGCGCACTTCCGAACAGCCATTTTGGGCTGCCTGGAAAAGGAATCTGGAGGGCAGCTGGAGAGTCAACTGAACCGGTCACCCGGGGTTTTACTACCCCCCCCCGGCGAACCCCTCCAGATTTCCACTACTGGTTTGGACGAACCAGTCTGAACCGGTAGCAGCCCACCACTGTGTCTACTTACAGATATTGAAAGATTTAACTTAATATTTTCCAGTGCTGCTTAAATACATGATGCTGTTCTAAGTTTCAATGGCTTTTATAAAAAAGTCTGCTGCTCTGAAAGCATATTTGAAGAAATAGCAGTAATCCTACTCTTAAAAGAAATGATTACAGAAAGTAAATGACACATCCTCTAAGTAATATTAACATTTTCAGAGTGTTTTGGCACTATATAGGCAAACAATGGCAACAACAATTTCTTCTAAGTGGGAAATTTGGTTCCAAGGCAGTTGTTGCATTTTTCCACTTTTCTTGCCTCTTTCAAAGTCCTAAATGCTGTAATTTCCACTTATTCCTCCGTATCTCTCAGCTTTGTGTAGAGCCCAATTTGACACATCAACCACAAAAAGAACTCTTTTTCTACCTTCTTTGTCCTGGTAAAAGGGAGCCCCTATGACTAGGTGTGCTGCTGCAGCTACCAATAGTGGAGTTACAATGGTTTTTCCATACTCATTGCCTCACCCCTCTCTACTTCTTTTGGTCTGTAAAGAGCCACTCTTGGAAGGCAGTTTGCCTTTTTCAGCCTGTTCATCTAACAGTCTGTTTTGCCCTACTTCTACTGTTCTGATATTTTTATATAAAGGCATAAAATAGACATTGAAATGCATATTTAAACAAATATCTAATGCATATTTAAATATACCTTTCTGAATGTATTCTATGTCTTTTGAGCTGAAGACTGTCTTGGACAATATAGAAATGCAAAAACAGTTGCATGTGTTAAAAATCAGATTATGACATGTTTGTTTGAAATCAAATTACTATTCATATTAGATGATCTAAATTTCCAGACATTGCCATGTATGTGTGTTTGGGGGGATGAGGCTGAAATTTTAGCTAGATTTGGGAGAATTAGGAACTGTGAAAATTCTCTTTTCCTTTTAGTTTATGGGTTCTTGATCCCATCTAGCCATCTCATCCTCTGCCACCCCCTTCTCTTTTGCCTTCGATCTTTCCCAGCATCAGGGCCTTCTCCAGGGAGTCCTCTCTTCTCATTTGGTGGTCAATGTACTTGAGCTTCAGCTTCAGTATCTGTCATTCCAAGGAGCACTTGATTTCCTTTAGGATTAACTGATTTGATCACCTTGCAGTCCAGGGGACTCTCAAGCGTTTTCCCTGAATTTTAAATCTCAGCTAAATGAGAATCCTGCCTGGATCTATAGAAGAAAGCAGCAGTCATCAAAACTTAGACCAGATAGTGTACTCCTGTTGGTGATTTGCATCAGCATCTTGACTTTGCAGGACAGGACAATTACCTTGTGATGAAACAAAAAGCAGCAACTCCATACAAGTCAGGTTGGGACTTTGACAGCAGGGCTGTAGCCAGGAGGTGGCCAGGGGGTGGCTGAGTTAGCAATTTGCCCACCCTAAAACTCCCAGCTGTTTATATAGATGACATATATATGTGACATTGTTGCCCATCCTAAAAAAAAAATTCACCCACCCACATCTAGAATCCTGGCTATGGCCCAGTTTGACAGCATTAAATACAACCCTCCTACCTGTTCTGGAGCATGGCTGTAGGGTAAATCCCCTGCCAACCATTGCTTGTCCTGCCTTTCTGATAGCATAAGAATCCTCTCTGTGCTCTGAAGATTGGACCTGAATTCTAAGAAAATAGGATGCTGCTGATCCAAAATTCTAGACAGAGCCCCTAAGGAAATTTACTTACCTTCAGTGCTTTTATAAAGCAGAAACTATACCAGTGATGGCAAACCTTGGCACTCCAGGTGTTCTTGAACTTCAATTATCAGAAGCCCAAATCAGCACTCCTGCTGTTCAGGGCTTCTAGAAATTGAAGTTCAAGAACACCTGGAGTGTCGAGGTTCACTATTACGGTACTATACTATACTTTTTTAGTACACATATGTATACTGGTACTATACTACCAAGGTTGTTTGGGATCGAGTGGAAGGCTTTGGTCACACCTGAGCTTATTGGATATATTAGAAGTTGACAGGTTTTAAGAAATACTGTCAAGTCTTCCGTTTTTGTTTTTCACAACGTTTTATAAGAGACAGTATAGATCAGAGTTGAACCTCATATATATATATATATATATATATATATATATATATATATATATATATATATATATATATATATATATATATATATATATATATATATATATATATATATATATATATAAGTCTATGATGTTCACCCTCTGAATTAAAATTTTGGTGGACTAAATAAAATCAGTTTGGAGGGATTTTCTCTCTCTACATGGATGAAGATTAATGGTATAATAGATTATACTGACATTGACAAATGATACAGTATCACACTGACTGAATACAACTCCCATATTACCCCAACTGGCAAGGCCAGATGTGGTAAGAAAGAATCCCCACCTCTGCCCTGGGGCTAATTTGTCTGGTTTGTTGAGGAGCCGGCCCGGCAGGCGGCTGAGAACATTGCCCCCTCCTCTGGGCCCACAACAACGGCCAGAGGGGAGTTAGTCTGTGTTCTGCTTTGGTTGTTTTGTGAGGTTATATTTTATGATTTTTACTGTACTGTTGCGGTTTTGACTGTAAGCTGCCCTGAGTTGCCTCGGCAAGTGGGCGGCAATATAAATCTGAACAAACTAACAAATAAATAAATAAATTTCATCTTACAATATTTCTGGTTCTTTTTTATACATATATAGAATATTTCTTGATTTATTTCCACAACTTTTTAATGAAAGTTACTATAATAGGCCCTTAGCCTTAGAAATAAAATATAATAAAACATTAAATAAAACTTCAGAGTGCTCTCTTTTTCTTTCCTGTTGGCCACTGTGTAGTGTAAATAAAGCCTACATATATTTTATGTGCAATATATGGACAGAAATAAGAATCAACACAAGTGTATTGAAGATTTATTATAAAAGAGGTTGCTATTATGTTTTGATTTCTGGCCAGCAGAAGGTCTTTATGCCTCAGCTCTCTCCCTAATAAATAACATTACCAGTGTGTTCAAGACAGACTATCATTAGCTGTATAAAACTGAATCTCATATAGAAAAGTTTATAGTTCTCAAAAACACCACTGCTTGCATTTTAGTTTTATCACCGTTTAACTATTTAATATGGTGTCTGTGTTCTGCTCTTAAAAACAGTAAGACAATTTAATAAACATTTTAAAGAAACAATAAGGTAACTAGATAAATGTTTACTTTACTTTGTTTTAAAAGATCAAGGAATCCACTGTTTAAATAGACTTTCTTTTGATTATTGCCACTGATCTAGGATATTTTCTGCATTAGACTTCTTAGTTTGAGTTGGCTTTGATTATGATTCAAGTATTCTTAAATCAGCTGGCTGGATAACACAGTGGTTTAGATGTCTGATAGCAGAGATTGGGAGTTTGATTCCCCTCTGTGTCTCCTAGCAAAAGAGTCAGCCTGTGTAGCCATGCATAAACTAGACTGTCTCAGGTCATTTCTAGATGAAGGAAATGGTAAACCAGTTCTGTGTATTCTGTACCTAGAAAACCTCAGAAAGGGTCACCATAAGTTGAAACTTGACAGCTTACAATTATTATTAATATTTTTAAACCGCATTTTCCATTGTTTTGCAGAAATCTATAGTGTAAGCGATTTGAGGATGCATAGTAAAATCATATTTAATCATGACTCTTCAAATTCATGCCATTATTTATTGTTAACATGTGAGTTTCTTTCATGCTTTAATTGTAGACATTATCTGGATAAAGGCAAAAACAATCAGGTTTGGGATGTAACCACGTAACTGCAACTATCCCATGGGCTAATGTTATATGTATTAATGAATATGAAAAAACATCTTCCATATGAGTCAGTGGCTGACATTCTGTTTATGCAGCTACTCCTTGTAAGGTCGATGATGTCACTATGATGATTTTTCAGAATAAAAAATTCAAGTCTCAATACTACAAAGATCCTGTGGTTTCCATGGAATCACTTTGGTCTTGGGGAAGCCATTGTGGACTGCAAATGAGGAGCAGAAGTCTTTAATTTCTGAAAATTGCACAGACTGTGGAAATTGTGGAAGTTAAACAACTTCCCCACTGTGTAAGGAATTTCACAGGAAGTCTGGGACCTTTGCAAGGATGATTTAGAACATTTCATTCTGAAAAACCACTCTAATCACAACTAATGACATCATCAATCCTATGCAGGGTACCTGTACAAACAGGATTTCAGGCCCTACCAAAGCTCTGTGCATTTATTTTTGCTCAGTGAAATAAAATGCAGCCAGTAATATGCCCTCTGTGCTCCAGCTGAGAATGTAGTTCTCTTAAGATTGAGCATTGTGTTTCATGACTGAGTAGGAATTTGAACACAAATCACCCACATCCTTGTTCAGCACTCTGACTGCTTACTAAAGTGGATCTGCTTCATTCACCATAATTAAGTAATGTTAAGTTTTGGAAACCCAAGAGTATTGTTGTTGGAGAAAACATAGATTAAGCTGGCTCCTTAATTAAACGTAGGAAAGTTAACCTTGGATGTCCTAAAATGCAAAAGATACATGACCTACCAGTGAGAAAACTATTGTTTTTTTTTTATTTGAGAGAATGAAATAAATGAAAATTTGCATTCCTACTGTCAATATACTGTTGCTGTCTTATGCTTCATCAGGTGAAATTAGTCCATTGTTTTCTTTTGCTTTTGTACGGACAGTGGAACCCTTAAATAATCAGTTTTTCTTAATCTCAAGGTAATTTGCATGGAAGAAAGGTCTGGTCCTAATATATGCCAAGGGTTCAATGTCTTATGTCCCTGTTGCTTGGATCACCTTTAGCTCCTGGATCCATATGATCATAACTAAACTGAGGAAACGGTTAGAAAAGCATTGAGTCCGGCATTTGGTTTGCTGTGGGGACAGTTTGGTTCATTTGCTTTTCTGATGACCACAAGACATTATTGGTAGTATGTGTGTGGTGGGGGAACCAGAGCATTCCTACCAACACTTTCTGGGTCCCTATCAGGGGCTTCTACTTTAATTATTATCATGGTGCGGGTCCAGTTGCTCCATTTTGGCTTGCTTCCATTGTATGCAATTCCTAGAAATAAACCAGAGGAAGCCTTCTGCTATCACAGTTCCATTTGAGCAGAAGAAGTATTTAATTTTACAGTATTCTGAAGTGGATCTCTGCTTAAGTCACTTCACAATGTTGGAAATTCCCAGCAGAAGTAGCTTGATCAAATAGGTCACTTGAGGTCTGTTATGCCATTTGGATATGAAGATCACACAAGCCTTCTATCTGACCCCAGGTGAACCTGTCCAGCCCACCAGCCTGCTTCAAAAGAGCACATGTAGACAAATCTCAGATTAATTCATGAATGTCACATACACTGATGAAAATTGGAAAGGAAGGAAGGGAGAAATATAAAGATGTTGCATACATTCTCGATTGAATAAAGCATAGTTTACTGAATCAAGACCATTATGTCTGAGCTGGCTTTTAGGAGTGTGTGAGGCAGGCATGTAAAGCTAATCAGAAAAGTGATTTTTGCAAACCTGTTTGAGAGCAAGAGAAATAGTAATAATTTTGCCAATACTGTACATTTAATAAACAACTTTAATTAGATTCCCAATAATGTGGAGATTGCTGTATGTATCTATATGTTTGTGGCTGTCTGCCTCTACAGGTATTCCCATGAACATGTTTGTAGCTTAGTCAGGGCTTCTTCCAGTGCACCATGTAGTATTCAAAGGACTAAATGACAATGTGTTTTTAGGAAGAAGATCACATACATAATCAACTGTATGCATTTGCCTTAGCTCGTCAATACAGAAAAGGAATACTATACATGAAAAAGTAGGATTAATTTTGTTTTAGCAAATTAACTATGAATGAATACAGTGGAACCTCAGTTAATGGAATTAATGTGTTCACCGGGATGTTTCGTGCAACAAAAATTACTTAAACTGAATATCCCATAGGAATGCATTGAAAACCAAAATACATTAACTGAAATGCAGTTTCCCATAAGAATGCTTTGAAAACCAATTAATCCATTCCAAAAAAATTCCACAAACTGAGCCACTATTTTCTATGGATTTCCTTTAATTATGTGATTTTTTTGTTAACCAAGCCAAGGTTCCACTATATATACATATGAGTTTAGCTATTCAGCTACTGCTGTAGTTTTAAAAAGCTCAGCAGTATTGAAAACAATGGCATTAACTACAGTAAAACCCTGGCTTACAACTGTCTTGGTTTATGTTTGCTGTGGTTTATGATGGCATATCCAGAGGAAATGACATCCTGGTGTATGACTTTTTTAGCCTTATGACCAGGAATTCCCCAGAGTCCAAAATGGCTGCAGGGGTATGTAAGACCACCAACAGCCACTTTGGACTCTGCGGGTGGCACAATCGCAGCGGGAGACCTTGCCTTGCACATTCATGGTGCCTCTTCCGAAGCCGGTGCTAAAGTGCAGGATATCTTTTAAATCCCATGCCTTAGCGGCGGCTCTGGAAGAGGTGCCATAAACATGTAAGGCAAGGTCACCTGGTGCCAATCAATCACCTCTTCCCCTTCTGTGCCTGGGTTGGTGTGGTAAAGTGGGGAGAACAGATCGCAGTGGGCAACCTTGCTTTGTGCGTTGACAGCACCTCTTCTGGCACCATCACTAAGGCACAGGATTTTAAAAACATCCCGTGCTTTAGCAATGGCTTCAGGAGAGGTGACATGAACGTGCAAGGCAAGGTCACCCGCTGTGATCGGCTCTTCCCTCCTTTGCCACACTGACCCAGGCACAGAATGAGGGGAGAGATGAGAGATTCACCATGCCTGGCTGTGGCATCTTCAGCAGGGGAGCCCTGGATGTGCCCTGGCAGCCAGACAAACTTCTACTCTTTGTCACTTGGTGCCAACCCTGAGGAAGAAGCACCGGAGCCCTGGCAAGGTAGGGAAAGATAGTGTCCCACATTTGGGAGGGGGGAGGGCTTTGGATTTTTTGGGGAGGTTGGGAATGTTTTAAAAAAAATTCCAATGCATTCCTATGGGAAAATGTGCTTCAGTTTCTGATTGATTCGGTTTCTGATGAAAGCTGTCAGAATGGACCACAATCATAAAGTGGGGTTTTACTGTATATCCTTATCCAACAGTTATGATGGCATAAGGTGTTTCTGAGATGTAATAGCAAATTTGTATAAAAGACTAGGGAACTAAAATTGAATGGATTTGCATGATTTGTTTGTTTATATCTTTATCTCTGTGTGTCTAGCTTTATTCTTCATTTTCACATCAATAAAAAAATTCCTAGATTTCATGAAGCAGAAAAAATGTTTGAGATTTGATGTTTTCATAACCGTATGTTTTTTTTCTCTTGCTAAACATTATTTGAACTGTTTTACTAGTAATCTACACGTAAGACAAAATCTTCTTAGTGCAGATATCGACAGATATCTAAGACAAACATGGGTCTCTCCTGTGTAAAGCTGCATTTGCCCTTAATTGTTCACTTCAAATTTCAAGAGCCTCACAGGAGAGGTATATTATAAGTGTCCCAAAGTCACAATTGTTTGTTGTTCAGTCGCATAGTCGATTCCGACCCTTTGCAAAGTCACAATATATAGGGAAAATGGGAAATTGTAGCTAAATGTAATTTTATGTACAAAATAGTCATCCCAAATGTTTACAAAATATTTACAAAAAGTATTGGCCACCTCTTTCTGCACACACACTAATACTAAGTCTTCTTCCCCACTCATGGTGAACATATTGCAAGATATCTGTTGTTATGCAATTTTTCTTATATGGTGGGAAATCCATTATATTAGAAAAGTGTAATGCTGCATATTACATTTATTGGGCTTTAGCAAGTACAGTGGTACCTCATACAACAATTTTAATCCATTCCATGGGACTTGTTGTACAAAAAAATTGCTATACGATGCATGCATCATATAGCAACTTTCCCTATGAGATGCATCGTACAACAAATATCTCTATGGGAAAAATCGTACAACAACAAAAATTCATTGTACGATTTCTTCCATAGAGATGCACTGCATTGTATAGTTGTACCTCGCTTAAAGAGCATAATGTTTTCCACATGATTGCTCTTTAAGTGAAACACCATTGTAAGTGACCAATTGTGACTTCTGGTGGGGGGATTGTGAACCCCGATTTATTTGTTAAGCAAGTTTTTGTTTGGTTTCATTTGTTAAGCAAACATTCAGAGAAAATTCTGCTCTTTAAGTGAGTTACATTTTAAGTGAGGCACTCTTTATGCAAGGTTTGACTGTACACTAATACCCCGGATAACATTATGACTTGGTTCCACAAGTCATGACGTTATCCGTTTTTTAGCGTTGTCCGATACATTGATCAAACAACACTAAGAAAAAAAGCCCTGACTTCAGGGACAAACCACTTTAAAGGCAGGCAGGCAAAGAAAGAGACCTCCCTGCCTTTAAAGTCACCCCCACCCTCAGCTCTGCCACGAGAGACTCCAGCCTCCCCTGTTTACCTTGCAGCAAGTGCCAACAGTCAGCTGGAGGATTTTTTCTGTTGCACTTCCTGTAAACAGGGAAGGGGGAAAATACAGAGATGTGATTGGTTCTCTATCTTTTTTTCTTCTTAATGCCATGTGACACTAGAGAACCAGTTCCTGTTTACAGGAAGTGCAACAGAAAAAATCCTCCAGCTGACTGTCGGCACTTACTGCAAGGTAAACAGGGGAGGCTGGATTATCTCGTGGCAGAGCTGAGGGTGGGGGTGACTTTAAAGGCAGGGAGTTCTCTTTCTTTGCCTGCCTGCCTTTAAAGTGGTTTGTCCCTGAAGTCAGGGCTTTTTTTCTTAGCATTTTTTCTTAGTGTACCCTTTCAAAACATCGGGCGGTGCGTGCGTGCATGCATTGGATGGGGTTAGGGGAGGATAGGGGAAGACCTCCGTATACTCCCCTAACCCTGTCTGATGCGCGTGCGCCTGCCCGATGTTCTACCCAATCCAACTCCCCCCACGCACACGCTAAAAATCGCGTTATCCGATGCAAGATTTTTTCAAAAATCTTGTAACGTTATGCGGTTTTAGTGCTATCTGGTACAAACGTTATCTGGGGTATTACTGTATAACAATTATAGTTGTTATACGGGGCACAATGTTTTTCAAATCCTTGTTGTTGTATGATTTAATTGCTGTACGAGGCATTCGTTATACGGAGTTCTACTGTATACTGATACTTACATGGTAAGAAGCTTGGTTCACATTAAACCCTTCTTATATATAAATGCTAAGATTTAAATAATAATGTGAATAAATATTTCTTTTAAAATGGAGAGGGAGTAGACAAGATATTTACAAATTGCATTAGTCTGCAAATTTCACTTCGATATAAAATTGCATATTGATTTAAATACAATAAAATAATATGCGTATGTGTATGTACGTATTATGTACAGAGCTTTTTCAAAAGATGTTTTAAACATTAATAGGACTCATTAAATTAATCATGAAAATTCTTTATTCAGAGCAACTCTAATGTGGGTTGGTGGCTGTCAATTTATTTTCTGCTGCTTTCTATGGGAATTGTCATCAGAGGCTCTACAGTAATACGACAGTATGCTGAATTTAAAATGCTACTGAAACTAAATCATAAAATGCTTCTAATAATGGAGGGAGGATTGCATATGACAAAAATCCCAAACATCTATTTTAAGATTGCTATGCTATGGACTGTTGTGTTTATTTTGGATCGATCACGTCTAGCTGATGACATATGTCTTCTTCACATCATTGTTAGCATCAAACAGCATACAGAAGAAGACCATTAAAAGATGGTCAAACAAGTTGCAATTTCTCCTGCGTGCATGTCTATTATCAAAATGAATTTCTCAATGTCAAACTAGTATATAGGCAGGAAAAGTAGTTTAATAGGATTAAAACATTTCATCAAGGTTTTCCTCATCTGCACCAGCAAATTTGCCATTGGGTGCAAACATCAAACCATTGTCTCAGTTCTCTTCTCCACCTAGTAGAAATATTGCACTTAAAGATGAGGCAGTTTCTTTGACTCAGCATGAAAGAAATTTAGTCAGAACTCCCCACTTATTGTGGAAAGTCCTTCAAAAAGGCATCATAAATTAAAATATAGTGAGTATTAACATCAGTACTTATCCCATGTTTAATTAAGGACTTAATTCAGTAACAGGGTGTGCCTAATCTGATGCAAACTTGAAGCAAAGATTATACAGTTAATTCATCTGCTGAAATAGTTAAGACATAGATGAAAAGAGAGCTTTACACTGAGTTGGACTAGAAAAATACAGTACAGGTAAAGCAAGAAGTGAAAAATAGCTTCTGGAAACATTGTCATAACATTTATCTTGAAAAATGACATACCATATATACTTTTCCAGAATAATGTTAGCATAGTTGCTATTTTGTTATCATTTCCCCAGAAAAAAACCCTCTTAGACTTAGGTCTGGGCTGAAAGGTCTGTAAAATGGCTTCTTTTGAAGCTTGTTATAAATCAGTCAGAAACTCTTGTTGTGCTAAATGAACTGAAGTCCCAACAAGACAAAAGAAACAACCTGGAAAAGGAAAAAGGACACTTGAGAGGGAGTTGTTGATTTGATTTTGATAGCCACTAAGCAAAATGGGCCAACAGAAACATTATATGCTCCTTTTTGGGTTGCACAGCGGGAGGTCAAATGACAAATAACTGAGGAAAGGGTCTGGATGATTTATTTTCTGGTTGAAAGACTGTAAGACTGATGACCTATTATGTCTGAATGCAGGCAAAATTGCTTACTGTTGATTGTTCTAGTGTACCAGAGCAGCAGCCTGGACATTGGGACTCAGTGGGAGGTCATGAAAGAAAAGCGTAAAAAGACTGTTGTTTGCCCTGGGACAGCAACAGTTGGTATGTGGAAACTACTGCAGCTCCCCACTGGTGTGTTAGCAGATTCCTTTGTTGATATGAAAATAGTCTATTCATATCTAGGGCACTGAGAAGAAACTCTGCAGCTGCCTTGTGGTCCATGATGGCAGAGAAATGGCAAAGGGCTGAAGCATCATTCAAAATCTTTTGAGCAGAATCTTCACACAACAGTTTACAGTAAAACCCCAGCTTATGTATGCCTCGAGTTATGTACAATTTGACGTATGTAATTATTTTGTGCTAAAACCATGTCCCAGTTTATGTAAATGTCCCAATTTATTTAATGCAATTTCCTATTGGTTTGCTTTGAGTTATGTAAATAAATCATTTTTCCTATGGGTTTGCTTTGATTTACGTAAAAAATTCACTTTTCCTATAGGTTGCTTCGAGTTATGTAAAAAACACAATTTACGTAAAAGCCTACGGAACAGTCTTTTTATGTAAGTTGGGGTTTTACTGTATCTCAAACACAATTCCAAGTTTGTTGGAAAACCTGGTAGTGTGAGACAGCGATTGCAGGGTAAAATTTGTTCATGTGTAATTTAATGTGTTGTGTGCAACTGTTTTGCATTGTCAATTAAAATGAAAGAGGCCAAAGGGATGAGTTTTGTTTCATTAAAAGAGCTTCCAGCATGTTTGGATGAAAGAAGAGAAATGGCTATCAGTTAGTTAGTAGAAGTCCCTCATCTCTTTTGATATAATAGTTCTTTTTAAAGAATAGGCTGGTCTTGTGTATATTATAGATTCTGTTAATCTGTCATGGGCCAGTGTGCTCTTTTCATGTCATTTTGTTGCAGAGAAACTTCATATTGTTCAAGGCACTTGAGATGGCTTTCCTATATTGTTGGTTCTAGTTCCAACTGAAGAAAGTGAGTGAAGTTTACTTTTTATTCAGAGTGTTACCTTCCATCAGTGGGTAGTGAGGGGGTTGTTGCCAAAATCATGTCTGGAAGTGGTGACAGTCATTTGCACTGTGTGGTACAGAAGCAGATGCAAGAACAAATGCCATGTTCCAGGGAATGGTCCCAAGACCCAAGGCACTTGATTCAGATCTGTCTGAAGCTAAATAATCTGGTTGTGAATGCTACTTCAAAGAAAGTCTACCAGGGGCTGTTCTGAAGCATTTTGGTGGCAGAGGAAGGTACAAGAAGATAGGCGTAGTTCTTTAGGAAACAAGCAGTTCTGAAAAATTGGGGAAATATTTAAAAATGCTGCAAGCACAATGTTAGTTGTAAGGTGATAACTAACAAAAAGTTGTCTCATTGAATTCATTCGACATTTATTGGTACCAGAGCCTTCAAAGCTGATACATACACTGACCTCATTATTTCAGTTATAAGCAAAATAGTGTTGATGAACTGGTAAGATTTAAGGACACACAGAAAACACATAGCATGTCTAGACTAGCTTTGCCTTTGAAAGCAAAACAAAACACCACATCTGTTTGCTACAAAGTCTGGTTATTGGTTCTTCCTTTCTCCCCCCCACCCCACCCCCCGCAGTGTAGACAAACTCTACATACACAGTGAATTGCTGGCTCTGAAACTTTATTTCCATGATTTGTGTCAGGACAGAACTAATGAGGCATGAAATCATCCTGGCCATGAGACATTCTCTAAGCAAAATCTACTCCAAAACAAGCAGGCACTCTGGACCCAGTGGGGCAATGTAAGCTTCGAAGCACACAGGGAGGGCCTTGGAAAAATGAAACTATTGAAGGCTGCTGGTGATATTTCTGCTTGTATCCACATATATGTATAGCTTGTTTTGACTATATGTTTTATCACCCCAGTTTATTCACAGTAGCAGAGGTATGCTTGATGGAAGACCACAAAGCACTAAACCTTTCTAGTTAGAAAGATGAAGTGAAGCATTGTTCTGCATAGTTTAAAAAAATCTGTATCTTATTTAAAATGTTAGAAAATGAATCTTCAGGCTAGGTAAAATATCAATAGAATTCAACTAATATCTATGACTAGGATTGTATTGGAAACTTTTGTTTTGGTTTGCATTTGTGCTAATTATTACTGCATACCTGTTAAGTTTTGCGTTGATGGAATGTTGGCTATTTAAAGAGTGGCAAAATATCATGAATTGGTATTATCTCTTAGTTTGATTTGCTATACAATCCCTGGAAAATTATGTAAATATAATTATATAAATCCTCTCATGTGGAAGAAGACAACCTATAAATAAGACTGACTGACTGACTGAATAAATAAATAAATAAAATGGACATTTCTTTTTGCAAACCGGTTCTTAATGTACTCTTTATAATTTCTTCTCTGTTACTCTTATTTGGCTAATGCATGAGAAGGTCTTTGATGTTATTTGCCATTGGACTGGTTGGTGTTGATCCCCCATTGGTCTACTGTACTGAGAGCTCCTATTGGTGCTACTTTTTACACATATTAATATTTAGACCTGTTTTTATTTCATTGCAGAGAAGGCCAGTGCTGTCTGAATTCTTCTGATAGCAGTTGGATACATATTGCAACATGGATCTTGAGATATATACCTATAAATGTAATATCAGAAATTGTTGTAAGAAATTATTTTTAATTGTTCAGAGTCTCATGGGAATGTTGTGGTAAACTGAGGAATCAAGTTTGGGATTTTCAAATCCCAGTACAGTACATCAAATCATTCTTCTTGAAAAAATTGCAGCAATATTTATTTATCATCCAGATACTGCCACAATTGTTGTTCTTCAGTTGCACAATTGATTCTGACCCTTTGCGACCCCATGGACCATTGCCCACCAGGCACCTCTGTCCTCCACCATCTTCCTCAGCCTGCCCAGCTCTGTGCCCATTGCATCTACAATACTATCTAGCCATCTCATTTTTGGCAGCCCCCTTCTTCTTTTGCCCTCCACCTTTCCCAGCATCAAGGCTTTCTCAAGTGAATCTTCTATTCTCATTTGGTGTCCAAAATACTTTAGCTTCATCTTTACTATTTGACCTTATAAGGAGCACTCAGGGTTGATTTCTTCTAAGATCTTCTACTCATTTTCCTCGCTGTCCAGGGTAATCTCAAAACTCTCCTCCAACACCACATCTCAAAGGCATCTGTTCTGTGCTGAGCTTTCCTTATGGTCCAGCTCTCACAACCATACATTACCATCAGAAATACCATTGCCTTGACTGTGAGAATTTTTGTTTGCAAGGTGATTTCTCTGCTTTTCACTATGTTCTCCAGGTTTTTCATAACTTGTCTCCCAAGCATCAGTTGCCTTTTTATTTCATGGCTGCAATCACCATCTGCAGTTATCTTTGATCCTAAGAAAGTAAAATCTGTCACTGATTCTACTTCTGAAAACTGTGGTATTTAAAGCTTATCTTGTAGAACAGGGATGGCAAAACTACAGCTCGTGAGCCGGATCCAGCCCTTGGCACCAAATCATCCAGCTTGCTTCATCCTTCCCGCACATGGAAGCAGAAGTAAAACACAGCTGTGCATATGCAAAACGTACCCACACATGAGCAACATGCTGCCATAAACTCACCTGTGGTTGTCATAAATGTGTTTACAACAGCCATGGATGTGTTTTAGAGTGGGAAGAACCATGTGACCAGTCTGCTCAACCACGTGACTGGCCCCCAGTGCAAAACATTTGGCCACCCTTGTTACAGAAAGTTGCTTGTGTACCTTCAAGAATGTAAGTTACAGAAATATTTATATCCGCCACAGAGAACTGGATGGAGCCATTGCAACTAGCCAGAAACTTGACATAAAAATAATTATGGTAGTATTTTTGGGGAAAGCATACAAGGGGGGTTGTAGATGTTTTCTGTAGACAGGGACAGAATAGCACATTTTAAAAAGTCAAATCCAGTAGGGGTTTCTAAAGGGAATGTGAATTTATAAACTGAGTTACTAAGGTGCAGAAAGTATATACAGTAAATAACACTGCTCCAGCAAATAAACTAGCTAGCTCTCAGGATATTAGAGACTGGTTAAGTATTTACGGAAACTGGAGTATTTAAATGTGGATTTTTATGTATTTATATAAGTAGCATGAAACGTCAGGGCATGATAAGAAAATATAGGATATTTCAGGTTGTTGTTTAAATCAAAGGGTTTTTTTTCATGCTGACTGGGCCTGGAGAGAGAGCAAGTCTAACCGCTTCTGCAGTGCCACAGGTTCTATATTCTTACTGTAAATACATATTAATTTTAGTAGGTTCTAGTGTGGCTTTAACACAATTGTAAAGCTCTCTGTGTTTTTGTAACTCTGTGATAGTGGCATGACACCATGTTGTTAACATCGAAAGAGTGAGTCTTTCCAACCAGCTGAACCTCCATAGGACACTAGCCATTAGTTTTTTTATTAATAGCTGGAGAATTAACAAACATAATTGAGCTATGAAATTTGTTTAACGAAGCATACTTCCTCCAGAGGAAGAGGAAGAGGACAATGCAGTATGTTGCATAGTCCATACATACACACACACACCCTGGTAACCAATTTGTCTTGCAAAATAAATATGGATATTGTATAATGATATTACAGTTTTAATTAATACTTCTCAAGTAAGCTTTGAGTGATAAAACATATGTGATATGTGTAGAAACCAGGTTCATTTTCATGCAAGGCAAATTAATTGAATATCAGTTTCAAATACTGTACAGGAGAACAGTTTGAGTAAATTCTAGTCTTTAACAATTAAAGCCATGTGGAAGAGCATCTATAGTTGCTGGCAATGTGCTGTGAAGTGCAACAAATTTACCAGTTTACTTCTGTGCAGAACATGAGTAATCTTGTACACCACAAGCTGCTTGTAAGCACCATGGAGAGATATCTGCTGGTTGAACTAAAGCAAGGGCAGAACAAGCTATCATGATTCCAGCAGAGGTGTAGAAGAAATTATTTAGAAAAATAAATTGCAACACGTTACTTATCCTATGAAACAAAGCCTATCAAAAGGCACCAGCTAGCACAATTTGGTCAGAGAAGCTGAAAATGGTCTCAACAAGACATTTTCTTTTCTCTTTGGAAAGTTCTGATTCTCATGAACAGAAGTAAATTTGTTGCAATCCAGGTATTCCAAATAAATTCCAATTTGGAAAAGCATAATACAGTAATACCTCATATAACATTAGTATCGAATAACACGAAAATCGCATAACATCAAGGAATCTGGGGGGAAGAATTGCATCAGATAACATTAAGATCCTATGGGATGCTTCAGATAACAACCGCGAAAGCCTGTGTGGTTACAATGTATCTCTATGGATCCCATAGAGGATCAGATAACACGAAAAATCATATAACACGAAGACTTGTGGAACCAGGTTTTAGCGTTATATGAGGTTTTACTGTAATCACTAAAATCATAACCCTAATTTGATATCTAAACCCAGAGGTAAATGTGACTATAGCTATTGTGTTGTCAGGTTACATGCAAGCTATGCTGACTAATAAAGTTTTTAAGGTACCGTACTGTATGTTGGATATGGAGTGGTTTTGCCTGTGTTGCGCATCCCATTCCAGTGATTTTCAGTGGCTGAATGGAGATATGTACCCAGGTCCCTTGAGTCCTAGCCCATAAGTCTATTCACTACACCTCACTGGTTCTTTAATTGTATCTAATCCTTGTATAGCATATCATCATATTTGGGAAAGTTCCAGAATATACCCTGGCAGACAAAGAAATTAATACTGAAAGGAAGCAGAATAAGAGAAAATGGCAATCTATAAAGGGGAGGCCCTTCCAAGGGGCTGGATAAATATTTTTGAGTAACCATAAAGCCTGACCCAGCAAACACAGATCATAAGATATGATAAGCCAAATGACTAAAATGATTGCCACGCGAGGAAGAGGAATTACAGTAGAGGCATTCTTGACGTCTTCTACAACAGTTGTTGTAAAGCCAATCTAAACTAAGAGTGCCTAGTTTGGGTCAAACCTCCAATATATAGTGAAGAATAAACCTACCTTTCTCAAATGATCTCATCCTAATCTAAATAATAGCCAATGTACAGAAACATCTGGGAAAATATGCCTCTTTAGAGCAGAAAGGATGTTTTTCCAAGTGTTGATTCTGTTTGGGGAGAGGATACTGAATGGCTGGCAGCATGTCGTCTAACAAAAATGTGACAAGCAATTCCAGACAGTTCCACCATAGGTAGAATCAGAAGCTCACACTTCTAAACTTGACTCTGCAGCCGCCTTTTGAAACCTGCTTTTAAGAAACATACCTGACATCTACGTTTGGACAAGGGCTTTGGAACTTTTTTTCTTTTCTTTCTTTCTTTTTCTTTTCTTTCTTTCTTTTTCTTTTTTTGTGAACCATCCACAACTCTGTAGTGCCTAGAATTGTAATTCTTGTGTTAGATAGCTAGCAGCAAAGCCAGCAGTTTGGAATTTGATTTTCCAATTATTGTTGCAGGAGAACAGTCAAACCTATGTAAAGGTCACCCTTGCTTGAAACCAGTTGTATCCGATTCTAGAGTTCAGTGCTCATCTCTGTTAATAGCCAAAGAGTCAGCGATGTCTGTGTCTGCAGACATTTCTATGGACATGTGGTAGGCATGCCTCAACAATGGAGTGCACGGAACTCTGTTTACCTTCCCACCAAAGTGGTTCCTATTTATCTACTTGCAATTTCTTTTTTTCGAACTTCTAGGTTGGCAGGAGCTGGGACAGAGATGGGAACTCACTCCATCATGCAGTATTTGGGAATCAAACTCTGACCTTACAGCCATCGAGTTCAGCGGCTTAACCACTTGAGCCACCACAGTCTATGTAGCCTTGTGCAAACTGCACAGTCACAAGGAACCCCCAGAAAATGGTAACATATTTCTGAGTACTGCACAGTGATCGGAGTTGATGTTTCAGCCTAACACAGTTAAAATATCCAAAGAGGGACACCAAGGTTGTGTCTTGGCCGCATTACTTTTAAATTTATATATACAGTCAAACCTTGCATAAAGAATGCCTCACTTAAAGAGTAACTTGCTTAAAGAGCAGAATTTTCTCTGAATGTTCGCTTCACTTAACAAATAAAGCCAACCAAAAACTCACTTAACAAATAAATCGGGGTTCACAATCCCCCCCACAATTGGTCATTTACAATGGTGTTTCACTTAAAAAGGAAACTCGCTTAAAGAGCAATCCTGTGGGACGCATTATGCTCTTTAAACGAGGTACAACTGTAAATGAAATGATGGGTTACTTAACAGGATTGCAATTCTTTCCAATGACAGTAGGTAAAAAGGCAATTTCAATAGTACTTTATGCAGCTAGCACCTCACTAATTTTCCATATCCAAACAGTCCTCAGAAGATTGCTGAAGCAATTTAACATTTACTGTAAGAAGAATCTGCTCAGTGTAAATTATGAGAAAACTAAAATGATGGTCTTTAACAGAAGAACATACCATCATAAATGAATATTTTTGAGTACTCTATACTTATAAAACCTGAAAGGGTTTCCATAAATCAGAATTGATTTGATAATAAAAATATCACTTATCCTTGTAATGTATTTTTCTTTTCCCCTTTCCCCCCTCAAACTTTTCTTCACAGAAGATAGTAATGGGTTTAAAATTATCATTAGTCCTTTACACTTGATAATATTTTAAAGTATTTTTAAACTTTTTTTTAAAAAAAGTTTCTGTGGTATTATATTACATTGTATATATACATACATAGTGTCTCCGTTACCCGAATACAGAAGGATATTGTGTCTGCTGCAGTGTGTGTTTGACAGATCTTTCCAGTGAGAGGTACCAATTAAGTATATACAGTAATACCTCAGATAACGCTAAGACTTGGTTCCAAAGTCTTGGTGTTATCCGATTTTTAGTGTTATCTGATGCATGTTAAAATCCTATGCGATGGATCGGATAACGTTAAAGCTCCATAGAGATACATTGTAACCGCACAGGCTTTAGTGGTTGCTATCTGATCCATCCCATAGGACCTTAATGTTATTCGATCCAATTCTCCTCCCCAGATTACTTAACGTTATGCGATTTTAGCATTATCCGAGGTATTACTGTATATGCATAAATTCACTGAGTCACCTGTGTGAGTAGGGCGGAATAATAACAGCAGCAGCAGCAGCAGCAGCAGCAACAACAACAACAACAACAGCAACAGCAGCAATAATAATAATAATAATAATAATAATAATAATAATAATAATAATAATAATAATAATAATAATAATAATAATAAGTAGCTGTATTAAAGTGTACACATTGACTCCATGTAAAAATGAAATTTCAATAACTTAGTGGGTGGTAGAATACTTTTTGCAGCAGTTGTTTCAACAATTAGTTAGAACAGTGTTGAACAAAAGTTCAATTTTTAAAGAGTTTTACAGTATTACAATAAGCCAAATATCAGTACAGTTGTTCCTCGCTTAAAGAGCATAATGCATTCCACAGGATTGCTCTTTAAGCGAGTTTGCTCTTTAAGTGAAACACTATTGTAAGTGACCAATGGTGACTTCTAGCCGGGGGGGGGGGATTGTGAACCCCAATTTAGTTGTTAAGCAAGTTTTTGGTTGGTTTTATTTGTTAAGCAAAGTGACCATTCAGAGAAAATTCTGCTCTTTAAGCGAGTTACTCTCTAAGTGAGGTGCTCTTTATGCGAGGCTTTACTGCATAAATTTTATTAATGTAAAGGATTGCTGTGTGTAATGGAGCCCTTGAGCTCCACATTGCACTGTATGCAAATACATCAGTTAATAAGCCCTAACAGTGTTTCCGTTCACGGAAGATGAATCTCAAATGATTGTCAGATTATCTGTTTGGCATGGCCGACTGATGTCTAGAATGGCACTTTGCTAATGTACTATTACTCAGTGTCGTTAACCTGGAGAAGTGATTGAAAAGTGAATTTATCTTTCTATTGTCCTGCTTAAAATAAACAGTGCTGTACTGTTAATACAATTTATAAGAAATGGTTTGTCATGGGCTACAATTAGCAGCTTGTGTCCAGCAGTATTTTCTCAGTTCTTTAAGATCTGTTGTGAAAACTGGGGTAGTTCTAATTCCATAAGGGACACATTATAAATGTGAAGCAAAACCTACAGAAGATTGTGTCTCCATTAAGATCAATATATTTATTTCAGTAGAAGCTGTCATGGATTCTTAGGATCAAAGATCACTACAGATGGTAACTGCAGCCATGAAATAAAAAGGTGACTGATTCTTGGGAGGCAAGTTATGAGAAACCTGGGGAACATAGTGAAAAGTAGAGACATCACCTTGAAAACAAAAATTTGCATAGTCAGAGCAATGGTATTCCTAGTGGTAATGTATGGTTGTGAGAGCTGGACCATTGGGAAAGCTGAGCGCAGAAGAATAGATGCCTTTGAGATGTGGTGTTGGAGGAGAGTTTTGAGAGTACCCTGGACATGAGTAGGTCGATCTTAGAAGAAATCAACCCTGAGTGCTCCTTAGATGGTCAAATAGTAAAGATGAAGCAAAAGTACTTTGAACATCAGATGAGAAGAGAGGATTCACTTGAGAAGGCTTTGAAGCTGGGAAAGGTGGAGGGCAAAAGAAGAAGGGGGTGGCCAAAAATGAGATGGTTAGATGGTATTGTGGACACAATGGGCACAGAGTTGGGTGGGTTGAGGAGGATAGTGGAGGACATGGGTGCCTGGAGGGCAATGGTCCTTGGGGTCGCAAAGGGTCGGAATCAACTGTGCGACTGAACAATAACACAAAGCTGCCATGGACTAAATAACAACTTCTGGGCTATGTGCTTTCTTTGTCTAAGCTGGCAATGTATTTAAACAATAAGTGGAAGTATAGAGACTGGCGTATTTATAAAATTTAGAGATTCCAATGTTTTTTTTAAAAAAATTGTTTTAATTTTGATTCATGTTTAATGGTTCATTCATTTTCATGTCAGAGATTACTCTGGGTTGAAAGGATTTTTGCAGGGGATGTCTGAATGAGGCTCCTTTCATGTCCCTCATTGTGCAGCACTTGGGAATCAAACCTATCTTTCCAGTCTCCAAGCCTGGTGCCTTAACCACTACTCCAGGGGAGCTACATGTTTAATAGTTAATAATATAGCTTTTTTGTATAGTATTTTAAACCATGGGTCCTTTAGGGGGAGAAAGACAGCACAGGAATAATATGAATAAGTAAATAAAGAGCAGGAAAGAAAATCATTTTTTAGTTTTAAATTTGAACAGAACTTCTCAGTGGAACAGAATTAGAGCAGTTTCACACTTTTTAAATTTCTGTACTGAAGAATAGGCCACCTTCAGATCAGTAATATTGGGAAGTTGAAATGATCTGTGAGTGTGATTTATTGTGTTAAATTAATAGAGGCCACATTGGAGTCATGAACCTTAACATATCTTTGATTTGCCCAGTATTTAAATTACAGAGAAGAAGGCAGAAGTGCCTTGGTACTCTTAACTTTCTGTGATGAATTCTTTGGTTACTAGTTTTTAGAAAGGAAAGGCATGCTTTAGATCAAAGTATAATTGAGACAAATTGAAGGGCTTATAGATTTCATCAGGGACACTCTACTTCCCTTTCATACTTTGAGAACTGGGATTTGCCATTTGCTTGCCTGAATCAAGTCTTTGTCCTTCTTTCTTTATTAACCTTCTGCCATATCCAAACCCAAATATTGGCAATCCTCATGGCAATCAGCCATGAGGTCTGTCCTGTGAATTTACTGCAGTGGCCTTTCATCTGCCTTCTGCATCACAGCATGTCACCCATACCACTGATCCAGTTCCATGAATCACTTTCTGGCCCTGATTCCTTTTGGCACGCATAGTCCTCATCACCCCAGGCCAGTATTGATGAAGCTGCTGCCTTCCATCAAGATTAATTCACTTGGAATTTGATCCACTTAGGGACCTTCACTCTTCCCTGTGGACTTCGGCAGCCAAGGCTGTTAGTCCTCAGAGTTGTCAGGTTAGTTAACCGCTGCCTGACACTCGACGTTGAGTCACTGGCAGTAGGGTCTACTCTATTACCATAGAAAGATAACCTGGTCATACTTTATTAACCAAATGGTATCTGTTTATTTTAGTGGTAGAATAGAGAGAGCTATATCAGTGTGGTGTAGTGGATGATGCAATGAGCTAAGACTCTGGGGACCTAGCCTCAATTCCCTGGCACTGTTATGAAAACTCACCAGGGAGATTAATTTGGTAACATCACTCCTCAAGTACCTCACTTACCTTGAGAACCATATTAGGATCACTGTAAGTAATTTCTGGCCTGACAGCACATAACAATTCAGATCTATATATTGACAGAATGACCATATCTGACTTTATTCTTCCAGACACTTGGAGTCAAAGGATTTTTGTACTAGGCTTTGTGGTGGTAGGAGATGCTTCTGCATCCACTTACTGTAGGTTCCTGGGATGAAGGAGATATAATAATAATAATAATAAATGTGAAATGGAGGACAGTTTCTCCCTTTGCATTCTTGTGTTCTGTTGCAGAATGCTGCCACAGGGGAACAGACCAGGAAATATTGCTTGCTAAAAGTAATTATTTCAATTACTTGTTACTGTTTGTTACTGTGATCCACTGTTCCTACTCACTATGATTCTGCAAAACCAATCAATCAAGTTGGCATTTTGGGCTGCTTAGTCATGGCACCAATAGAATAACTTTGTTCCTGTTTATAGGATTGCTATTGAAATCTAACTTCATCACTCCTTCACTACCCTCACAAAGGATAATTTGTTACAGCAAATGCATTACTTGTGACACGTGAGTTTAGATGTGATTGGACATTTCCAGCACAGAAATCAGTCTTGGTTGTTAAAATTTTACCTGGTTTGTCAAGGAAGTAGATGGTGTTAGGAGTAGGTAAAGATAAGTTCAAAGAAGAAAGGAATGGGTTCCTGGAGCTGGATTTCTTTCAAGCTGAGACTAATTTATATTCTGTGTTTACAGTCTTCTCTGTATGTCCCAAAGTAAAAGAAGCTTTGCTTCTGCTGCATGCTCCCAGACCTGTGAAATGAACAGCTGATTGAATTTAGGTAAATTCTTTAATTTACTATGAGTGTTGTGCAGCTAATCTCTGGGTAACCTTTGGCTGCTGCTACATAGACATTACATTGTAGATTCTGTTGATTCTCTTTTATTGTTTAAATTTTGTGTTGCTGTTTTTTCATGTTTTATTCTGTTGGAAGTAACCTTGATCTCTAAATGCATTCATCATTGCCTCAGTAATTGTTTCTGTATGTTATGTGAAGACAAGTTGGAACTGACAAACAGCTACCCTAATAGGGCTTTGGAATTGACATACAATAATACAGTTGTACCTTGCTTAAAGAGCATAATGTGTTCCTCAGGATTGCTCTTTAAGCGAGTTTGCTCTTTAAGCAAAACACCATTGTAAGTGACCATTTTTTTGGAGGGATTGCAAACCCTGATTTATTTGTTAAGCGAGTTTTTGGTTGATTTTATTTGTTAAGCGAAGCGAACATTCAGAGAAAATTCTGCTCTTTAAGCGTGTTACTCTTTAAGGGAGACGCTCTTTATGCGAGGTTTGACTGTACCTCGGATAACGCTAAGACTTGGTTCCGCAAGTCTTGGTAGTGTCTGATTTTTAGTGTTATCCGATGCATGTTAAAATCCTATGGGATGTATCGGATAACGTTAAAGCTCCATAGAGATACATTGTAACTGCACAGGCTTTAGCAGTTGTTATCCGATCCATCCCATAGGACCTTAACGTTATTTGATCCAATTCTCCTCCCCAGATTACTTAACGTTATCCAAGGTAAACGTTATCCGAGGTATTACTGTACTGTAAATCGAGGTTTGCAATCCCCCCCCCATCAGAAGTCACAATTGGTCGCTTACAATGGTGTTTCACTTAAAGAGCAAACTCACTTAAAGAGCAATCCTGTGCAACACATTATGTTCTTTAAGCGAGGTACAACTGTACAGTGAACCTAATAGGTCTTACAAACTAATTGAGATATTTAAGGAGTGGTTTTTGCCAGTTCTATTCCTTCTTCAGTGAACTTCCATGGCCTAGTGGGGATTCAAACCTCAGTCTCCCGAGATCTAATTCATTGTCATGACTGCTACATGACATTGTTTGTAGTGCTGTGTTAATCACTTGGTAGTATTCATATTCACATTCAGAATTGCTTTACCAACATAAAACAAAAAAGAATCACATTTTTAAGAAGGGGAGAAATGTTCCTATTTAATTTATAATGTGGTACCTGCATTGTGTTGCAAATTCCAGAGAGAAAATGATAAATGAGAGAAAATGAGGTTTTTTACCAATTACTGTACAGAGAAACTAAGACAATTTTTAAAAGAAATCACTGTTTGTTTTTAAACATTGTATGAGTATGAAAGAGATGTTACAACACATTCAGGAAAAGAATCTAGTGCTCTCCCAAATACCATTTCCTCATCACCATCTTCAAATAATCTCCTGGAGGAAACTATTTTTAGGACAACCTACATAATTTTACAAAATGGTACATCAACATAAACCATGTCATAAATCATTGATGAATAGTAAGTTGATATTGGGAGGAATTGTTTAGGATGAAGTTATGAGCAAGCAAGAAAAGGACAGAAAGAAATATGTTGTGTTAGAAGACATTTGACATAAAGTAATAAAAGATGGCAGCATTAATACGTCATCCCAAAGGAAACTGCAGGCTTGTACATGTTATATTAAATTAAGAGATGTCACAGGAAAAGGGGTTTCTTGAAATCCAGGTGGCAAGTTAGTGTGTCTCAATCAACATGTAGAATATTATATAACAGGCTGGAAAAGGAATATAGCTCCATCTTCAGCATTATATTTAGGACAACATGTATGATATTGAAAACCTGTTTGAGACATAGGTCTATAAGTGTAACATTCCATTTGTTCTTCCCTAGTAAACAAACTACTGCTGCTGTGATTTTTGAAGGACACTGGCTCACACAAGAATCATAATACTGGCAATTTGTTCAACAGGGAAGAACAAACAGAAAGTTATTCTTGGGCTTACAGTACAAATAGAATGTCAGCTTTAGAATCAAATATTTCCTATTTTGATATTTGTTCCACAAAGATAAATGAATAAATAACATTGATAACTCCATAGATGAGAGGAGGAGGATTTACCCATGATTTAATTATTTATGCATTCCCAGACAACTGCAGACCTTTTGAATATCTTAGTGGGACAATTAAGTATGTAATTTTTCTTTTGTCAATTGCAGGTTGAATTGCAGGATATATCATATTGTTTTGTAATCACTGTAGGCATTTTTTGAATTTGTTTATGGATTTGTTCAGTTTGTGGAGACATTTTCTCCCAGCTTTCCAAATTCTTCATTATCCACAAGGAAGATATGGCCTGAAAAAACAAACTCAAACTCCTATTCTGACAGAATTGGACAAATTAAGGCCGACAGTTGGCTTGGCAATATGTAAGTTATGGCCGATATGCAGCTGATTGAGTGGTATCTAACAACTGTGGTATGTAATCACTGTGGTAAACCAGCCATGAGGTATAAATGTTACAGAAAAAGTCTTTGTAATCCAGACAGAATTCTAAGCCTTTATACAGTGTACCTTGAATAGTTAAGGGCATATTAATAATATAGTTGTATTTTAACAAAGTTGACAATCATGGGTGTTTCGGAAATGCATTCTATTAGTCATACGCATGGAATTCTATCCAGACTGATAAACAGACTGGTGGAGGTGGCAAGTATTATTGTAATTATTTCCTTCTCTGGTTTATAGCAGTAGTGGCAATGGGAATTTTCCCATCTGGCCAAAGAATCCTATTGTATTTTAGTCTGTTTAAATTCTTAATGCTATATTTCTATCTTGTTACAGTACAATGCATTAATTAAGGGGGCATCTACAAATCCAGAAACAGTACAGAGACAGAAAAAACATGGTACATGAGGACCACATAAAGGATTGTGTCATGTATAATTGGTGTGCTTCTCAAAGTATAGAACAAAATGTCCCTAGCTGGTGGACTTCAGCATCCTTGACAGCTCTGTAGTCAGATGGCTTGGCAGAATGCCAAGTTGGGGGGGGGGTTCTCACTCCCTTGAAAAATATAGCTACCATTTACTTCACGGTTTGAAAGATCAGCTCCAGGGAGAGGGGCTGGGATTGATCCTTTCATCTGCATGAGAAACCACCCATCACTCTGTCTCCTGTGTGCTCTTGGGCTTTGTAATTGTTCAGTTTTAATTTTTTATAGTTTTTGTTAGCTTAACCTGCAGCTGACCCATACAAATTTCATTTGGAACTTTGCCACTTAGTAGTAATGGATTTTCTGACACCCTAAAGAAATTGTGCTGCCATTTTTGTAGTTTCTGCTATGGGCTTTCTTTTTTTAAAAGATGATAAAATGGCATGTAGCCATGCGACAAGCGAAGTTCTTTTCCATTATTTAATATCCCTCTTATGGTGTTAGAGCTGAATTTAAGAACTTTCCTTATCTGCTTCCTTGAATTGGATAGCTGATTGTATAACCACCTGAACAGAAATAGGGGAAAAAACTAATGGAAATTTAAAAAAAAAACAAAAAAACAAAGAACTAATCTTTTGAGAACAAGAGGCACATACATGTGCATCCACCCATGCACCTGCACATATGGCCATTAAAAAGGAATAATGCACCAGAATCACCACAGAGGTTCATTTTATTCTTCTTCCATCATGCATTTCCATGTCATGCATTTCCATCTCGCATTTCCACTCTTCCATGCCAGTCTGCTTCATAGCTCTGAATTTGATAGCTTGTTTTATAACCCACAAGACAGGAATAGAAAAAACAACAACAATCATGATCCCCAGCCCTAATTTTTGAGAATTTATCTGTACATTCAGTTTGTTATGCTGAACACATAGAAATCAAGAGCAAAAAGATATTTAGAATAAAGGATTTTTATTGAGCACAAAAGGTACATAATATTTGTTTGGGGCACACTGCAATTTTAAAACATGGTCTGTTGTTTGAACAAAGCATCATTAAAAGAATCTGATGGCTATGTCCCCTTACTCTCCTACATTTTTTTCTTTCCAGACAATAGGTGAAATGCCCTTTCTCCTTTTTGTCCTTCTGTGTCCATCTTGTGATTTGCATGTTAAAAACATATAGTAATGTACAGGTTTTAATGACAATATTTATTTCTAGAATGCACCTGTCTATATCAGGAGTTCTCAACCTTTTTAAGCCAGGGGCCAGGTCATGCCCCCTCAGACAGCTTTGGGGACCAGATGGCTAATTTGGCCTTCCTCCATCACATGACACTTCCTGGTGTGGTGAAGGCGGTGGGGGCCCCCCACATGAAATAGTGCAGGGGACCACATGTGGTTCACAGGGCGCAGGTTGAGAATCTCTGCTCTATATGGTAGAATACTGCAGAGTGTGGACAAGATTTCCTCTTTCTGTAATTGTATAGAATCATAGAAATGGAGAGTTGGAAGGAACCCGGATTTTCCTTGCTCCTGCATGATGTCTGAGCTAACAGCTCCTGGCAGAAGATCATCCAACCTCTATTCCAAAATCTCCAATGAATATAGACCAAGGTAGTACAGTAATACCACAGATAACGATTGTACCGTATAGCGCTAAAACTGCATAACGTTACAAGATTTTTGGAAAAATCTTGTATCAAATAATGTGATTTTTAGCGTTATCCGGAACAATCGTGTGGGGGGAGGGGTTGGATTGGATAGAACATCTACCCAATCCAAACCCCCCCCCCGCCCCAGGGCCAGCCCGCACTATGTTTGGAAAGGGTATGAGCCCCCATACCCTTTCCAAACATTGTGCAGGCGCGCGCCTGTCAAACACGGCTTGGGGAGCATACGGAGAAAATCTCCGTATCCTCCCCAAACCGTGTTTGGCGCAGGTGCGCCAATGCGCCCGATGTTTGGAAAGGGTATGGTCCCCCATACCCTTTCCAAACTTCGGGCAAGCGTGCGCCTGTCAAGCACGGCTTGGGGAGGATACGGAGAAAATCTCCGTATCCTCCCCAAACCGCATTTGGCGCGGGTGTGCCAATGCGCCCAATGTTTGGAAAGGGTAACATCAGGCAAGCGCGCACCTGTCAAAAAAATCTCCGTATCCTCCCCAAACCGCGTTTGGTGTGGGCGTGCCAACGCACCTGATGTTTTTTAGCATTGTTCGGTGTATACCCCGGACAACGCTAAAAACCGGATAACAACATGACTTGTGGAACCAAGTCATAATGTTATCCGGGGTACTAGTGTATGTTTGTATTTGTATTTTGGATTTGTATGCCGCTCTATTCGTTGAAGCGACTCAGAGCTGCTAACAACATAAACAATACAATACAGTATCACAGTATCACATGACAAAACATATTAAGGTATCACATATCTAAGTGTCACATAACACATATATATCAAAAAATCCCCCATCACAATTACAAAATCAAGACATTATTAAAACATTTCAGCAACACTTCAAATAATTCAATCAAAAAATATTAAAAATCCCCAATCTCCAATCATAATTACAAATCAAAAGCAAAAATTCCAAATAATCCCATCACACCCCCACAAACCCAGAAACCAAATCAACTTCAAAAAACAATAATTAAACTATAAATTTGCAAAAAAATAACCTCAAAGATTTAAAAGTTTAAAAGGTTAAAAAGGTTTTAAAAAGTTTAAAAGAGTAAGAGAGATAGGGGTGGCTATCCCATCAGATCAGCCACCCAACATGGGACCCCGTATTACTAGAGCCCCACACCTGCTGTGCTAGCCAGGTTTTTAGGCCCTTCCGAAAGGGTAGTAGCTCTGTCTGTAGACGTAACTCAGTTGGCAGGAGGTTCCAAAGGGCTGGGGCGGACATGGAGAAGGCCCTCCTTCTGGTGCTAGAGAGTTGCACCTCTCTAGCTGATGGAATGATAAGAGAGCCTCTCTGATCTGCCATGGTGGGACGGACAGATGTTCTTGAGTTGATGCGGTCTCAAGTATCCTGGCTCACTACCATGTAGGGCTTTAAAGGTGTGACCCTATGAACCACTGGCCTCCGGGCACCTCTGTCCTCCACCATCCTCCTCAGCCCACCCAGCTCTGTCCCCACTGCATCCTTCTAGAAAATAATATCCTTCTAGAAAATAATATCCTTCTAGAAAATAATATCGCTTATGACACTATTCTATATCAATAACATTATTTTGATAACTGCCACCTTCATATCCTTTATCTATTATAGTCATGCTAGGTTGAGTAGCAGTCCCTAGGAATCAAGACACTGCTACCATTTTAACACATTCTTCTCATTCTCTTTTTCAAGGATATTTTTCCTCTCCTTTTTCAACTTTCTTAGAAAATGATGTCACATCTCATGACAGTTGGTCATATACACTAGGTTCTCTTTGAAAATATTTTATAAATCACTCTGTACTATGCCTGCCATTCTGACATTTCCTTAGTCTTTGGAATTCAGTAGATAAGTTTCTTCTTCTGCTCTCTGCATTCATTGTCAATGTGTCAGACTTTAACCTCTTACATTTAGGGGTTCAAAAACACAGTTCATTTAAGTATTTCTTTATGATACTTTATAATAACAGCATTCTAAAGAGAACAGGGATGAATTTTAAGCATCATTGGGACTTTGGGTTTATATACAACTTTTATTGTTTAGCCATAATCTTTCATGTAATTTGAAACTATTAGTTAGATCTCCCCCATTTATAATACCAGAAATTAAGCTGCTCCATTCAGGTGTTGAACATTTCTATCATATCAGCTCTCATTATCCCCCAGGTCTCTTCAACCTAGGAATCCAAAGTGCTTCAGCCCCTGCTAGTCCTCTTTTACAGCTGTTCTGAATAGCTGAAAGGGTTCCAGTTGTCCAACTCATATGGTTACCTTTCTGCTTTAATTGCCTTGGTGCCCCAGAAGAGCGTCATCATGTTCTTCTGAATGCTAGTGCAGTCAACTGCAGTTCAAGAATCTGTTGGTTTGGTATTTCCTAGAAACAACAGAAACTACTAGTTTGAATTTCAGTTTCATTTGTCTGATCACCATTTCTCAACCTCAAAAACTTTCCTAACAACTGATTGTTCAAACGGTGAAATGAATGTTTTTTCCCCTGTTACATTTCTATTTCAACACTTTTCCAGTGAGCTCAAGATGGCATAGATGTTTCTCCTCCTCCCCACTTTATTCTCACAACAGCATATGTGGTAGGTCACTCCAGGGCATGCATGAGTCCATGGACACCCAGTGAATTTAATGGCTAAGTAGGAGTATGAACAGAGATCTCCCAAATTGTTGGCTGAGATGCTAATCATCTCATAATGGAAATATTAGGGACACTTGTATGAGATAAAGCTGTATAAATAATAAACATCTGAGGTTTAAAGAGATTCCATGAAAACCAGTGCAAACATACCTTATTGTAGTCCCTTTAGGAGTAAGGTGTCACTTTAAGTATTCAAATTACATTTTCGCCATCTTGACCTACATTAAAGTCAATCTTTTCTATCCTACCTGGGGAATTGGTTGTGAAAGAGTAAAAACCCAGAGAGACGGCAGACAGTGTTGGTCATGCAATCATAGAGACAGAAGAAAGGAAATGTGAAACAATTCCCTTGAGCTTGGTGGTTACGTTTAAGAGTTAGAATTTTTGTCTAATAGGGCTAAATAGCTCACTGATGTATCCTCCCCCATGTTGTTTCTTGTGGATCAGCTGATGGACAGTTTGTGCTTTTTTGATGTACTGTCTTCTTTTCTGTCTGCTTAACCTTGAAATTTTAATAAAGGAGGCCATCACAGTGTGGAAAAGGCAAAAGACATATTGCAGTCTAATTTCTGTGGCATTTCTCTTCCAGTTAGAAATTTATGCTGACCTTTACAAATAAGGGTATCAGGATAGGAAATGGCCCTTAATTTGCTATGGCATTGAGAAATATATTGTGGGAATTTAAAAACATAAAAGATTTGCATTTGATTTTGCTACTCCATTAAAAAAGACAGAAAAGGAGGCACTGATTTTTATATTATAGAGTTTCATACTCTGGTGGTCTGTAACATAAATAATACTTTTTTGACTGACATTTTAATGCATAGTTATTTATTTTAAAGTCAATCTGTAAAGCTCTACAAGGGCAACATTCTCAAGATTAAAGTTACTTCCTCTCCAGGGTGAAGTGATAGATAACTGTTTATTATCTGCACATATTAATTATTTGAAATGTATACACATACTACATACATTTTATTATTATAAAATGTCAACCAAACATCTTGACATGAAGAAATAATATTCTGGCAAGCATGCAAACCATGTGCATTCTGAGGTGGTTGAGTTCTGTGAGATCTAAATCATTAATACCTTTCACAAGCACTTTTCATGTCTCATAGATGTGGATTTTGCAATTGAAGATTTTAACGATAAATGTGATACATCACAGACATTAGAGAAACCACAAGCATATTTTGACAAGGAAGAGTGAAGTGTTCTAAGCAGGAGAGCCAGTGGTAAGAAAATTAGAACAGTTTAAAGGTGTACGAAATTATGACAAATGATAATTAATAGTAAAATTAAGAGCAAAGATGAGGGGTAGGGAAGAAAATGGGAATGTTCTGTATCATATGGTTTTAACATGCTAGTACAGTGAAAGATAGGGGCTGCGGTGGCTTAGTGGTTATGATGCTGAACTCGATGACTGAAAGGTCAGCAGGTCAGCAATTTGAGACCCGAGTGCTGCACAGTGGAGTGAACTCCTCTCTGTCCCAGCTCTTGCCAACCTAACAGTCTGAAAGCAAGAAATTGCAAGCAGATACACTTCATTGGGAAGGTAAACTGTGTTCCATGCACTCCAGTGTCAAGGCATGCCTACCACATGTCTATAAACAGATGAGCACTGAACCCTAGAGTCAGATACGACTGGCTTTCAAGCAAGGATGGCCTTGCTTGTGTGTGTGTGTGTGTGTGCGTGCGTGCTTGCTTGTTGCCATATATTTAAAATCTTCATTATTTAATTTTTAAAAAGGGAGGCAGTGAGAAATGGAAAAATTAAGCCAACAGTATCGAGCTAACATTACAGATAGAACTGGCGGGAACAAAATTTCTGTTTGACCCTGGTACCACAGCTGCTAAAATATTAACAGTGTTAAATGCAGGTGAATTGGAAATGTGTGTGTAGACCAAAGATTCCTCCAGGCAGTTTTCTTCTAGGTTGGTTGTTTCTTTCTTGGGGTTGCCAGGAGAGTGGAATCTTATCTTTCTCTCTCACTTAAATGAAGAGTGACAAGGGGTGATGAGGATTTAAGATAGTGCACCAGTATTTCTTTGATAGCATAAGCTGTCCATTTGATAAGATTTAGCAGGCAGTAGGGTTTTTTTTAAAGAAATACAAGACTAGTATAATAACAAGACTAGTATAATGAAGTTCTTGATTGTCCTCATGTACATCATTGGCCAGTGCTATCAAAGAACTAAATTATATAAAGATACTGCCCCCTCTTTTGTTTAAAATAAATGGCTACTGTTGCATAATTATGCATTTTTGTTAATAAATTACAAGTTTAAAGCTGGAATGTTTCTGAATACCTCAACCAAAAGAGTTGACATTCTGAGTAGAAACATTGCAGTTGGTCTTACATAGTGCCACAGGAAATGTTTCAGTGTATGAATTTTGGTTTTTTAGGGAACAGGAAGATGTAATCTGTTTCTATTATGTACTTCATATTTAATCTCACTCTTGCTTATGACTTGGGCTATGAATACTGAGGATTCAAATAATTAACAGAAAATCAATTATGCAAAATATACTAAAATGCAATTTTAGCATACTTAATTAATTAACACAAATATTTCTAGAAAGCTGGAGAGGTGAAACTTTGTTGAAACTTTGTATAAAAATTTGTGCTAACAGATTGCGGGATCCTTGCTGGGCAATGGTGGACAAAACAGTAGCTACCAGTTTCAAAATAATTTCATTATCATGTCCTTTTTGTTTGCTGATAATCCAGTCAGTTGCCTTTGCTAAAAGAAATTTTGAAACAAAGTCACCATTGTCTTCTAGGATTGAGGTCACAAAATAATATTTGAACCATGCTTAATAAGGTTGATTGGAGGCCACTTTCATACTAAATTTAGATTGGGATTTTGTCCTAAGATTTTTGTGCAGTATGAAACCCACAATATCTTGGAACAGAACAATGGAACAGAAAAATTGGTTGATTGGGGTTTTTTTTTAACACAGTGTGATTTATCTTAGATAAGGAAGTTGTTAGAATTTATATTCTAAAGTGGAGAGAAGGGAAAGATGAGCAGGCATTTTTAACATACCTCCCTTAGTGTGCAGATCAGGTAGCAGAAGAATAGAGTTGATTAGTAAACAAATCATCCTTCAAGAAATCATGTATTTGTGCTTTCCTGTAGTGGCTTATGTAATGTACAAGGCCTGTGGGCAAGACTAGGCAGAAGGCCAGATAAGTGATTTTCTGTTTGTGTAAGCAGTCATTTAAAGAGAATAGAGAAAGCAGTTTAATTTTTAAATTGTTGTTCTTCCTTTCCCTTTCATAGCAATAGATGCCTGACACCCTTGATTAATAGTTTTGAAGGGGGTGCTTTTTGTCTTGTTATAAAGGTTTAATTTGCAAGCATTATATCACCAAGGTGAAATAGAACAGGTAGCAAAGATACAATAAAAGAGAGGGAGGGGGAGGAAGATGGATTTAATGAAAGCAATCTGAAAATGCTGCTTCAGGGCAAGTGTTCTAATCTAGCCTGTCCTTAAATTGAATACACAAATGAAATGAAAGTGACATCCTAAGAGATATGCTTTCAGTATATGTTTTCTCAAGCAATGCCAGCAATTTTATATGTTTGGTTAATAATATTCATCTTGTATTAGGTAATTAAGTTACACTGTTTTATAAGATTGTCGTAGATGGGAGCAACATGATGGCATGTAACATTTATTTTTATTTACTTTCTTTACATACTGCTCAGATTAACACTGTTAAATATCAAGCTAACAAGATTCTTTGTTTTGCTTTAAGGTTACTTTTTAAATCTGTGAAGTTATATTTGAAATACCTATAGAAGAAAGAACAACAACAAAATAGAGAGACCTTTTCTACCTTTGACTGCCCTCCCCCTTCCCTGAAGAGCAGTGTGAGATTTCTGGACCTTCGCTTTAACACATAAAATATTAAGAGCCAATTTTCAGCTGCACCTCTGTCACTTCCATTATCATTCTACACGTCTGGAGTGATAATGGACTTGGTAAATTGAAGCCTTGTTTCCATTCCAGACCACTAGGGTTTTCACTTGGGGGACAGTTCTGCACTAGGGGTGGTAGACCCAGCTAAATGTTAATGGCAGTAAAGAGCCACAGCAGGCATGGCAGAAGGGATATTGTGACAAGAAGTAAAATTAAGTGACCTATCAAAGGTTGTCTTTCAAATCTGGCTGTAGATTTCACATGATCTTGGGATGCAGATTTTAATTTAAAAATTAATCAAGGACACTTCATGGCAGTTGAATATTATTCCAGAATTTGTATTTTAGTTCTGAAGAAAAGTGTGTGTATATGTTTGCATATGCAACTCTTATTTGAATCAAAAATGAATAAATAAATAAAGTGATAGTTTCATATCAAAAGGCATTTATATATTTTCTTCTAGATTGGAAGTCTGTGACTGTGACGTTAGAGACTAGCCTAAATTATTCCTGAATTTGTCTCATTGTTGCTATTTGTGACAAGAAAATAAAACTCCCTTCCTTTATTAACAAGTTGCTCCTTGTTTCTGAATTGAAAAGCCCTGTATTCTACCACCAACATTAATCAGAAATATCGTTCACATTACTAACAAATAACTGATCCTAAAGTTGTTGTAATTATGAATACAAAAGTGTAGCTAGGATAGCTCTGCTGCTTTCCATTAGTGCTGGATCCTTATTCCTATTGTTTCTTTTATGCATGTATAAGTGTTGATTTGTTTACATCATAACTCAGTTATTCAGTATTTTTAAATTGTAGAAAGGGAGGGATGAAATAACAAGGAGAATGCAATTTCATGTGAGGTGATAATTGATACAAAGGGATAAATTCCTTCATAGTTTGGGACCTTGTTACCTGATGGAGCATTCTCCCCCAGGAAGTTCCTCCCATTCTCTAAGATCCTCACAAACCCTGATGTTAGGAATAGCCATGCTGAAAGAGTCCAGAAGAAGTGACAAAGAAGAGCCTTCTTGTCAGTGGCTTTGACCCCTTGGAATGATCTCCCAACTGAGATCTGTTGGGTGATCTACCTTCAGTTGTTTAAGAAACTCTTGAAAACTCATCTATATAAATATTTTTTTGCAGAGATTCTCCCTTAGGGAGGAGAAGCTTAAAATAGGGTTTTGTCTAGTTTCTTCCTGACCTTATGAGAGGTACAATTAGACTGCTGTCCACATGATGCATTACCACCATCTGGGTTTAATTATTGGCTTTATTAATGGCTGTTATCTGGGATCAGTTCGATCCAGTTGGCCCTAAGGAAGTGGACAGACTTCTTGGATCTGTTTGTGCCACTGCCTGTGAATTGGATCCATGCCCTGCCTGGCTAATCAAGGCATCTAAGGCTGTGTCATGTGGTTGGGTCGAGGCAATTATAAATTCATCTCTGCAGGAGGGTTTTTTTCCAGCACCCTTAAAACATGCTTTGGTGCATCCCCTCCTGAAAAAGCCATCCCTCGACCCTACGGTACTTACCAACTACCGACCTGTATCCAATCTACCCTTTTTGGGTAAGGTCTTGGAGAAGGCAGTGGCGTGGCAGCTATAGGAAGTCCTGGATGAAGCGGATTATCTGGACACTTTTCAGTCAGGATTCAGGCCCGGATATGGTACAGAAACTACATTGGTCACATTGGTGAATGATCTCTGGAGAGAACGGGATGGAGGTCATCAGTCCATCCTGGCTCTTCTTGACCTCTCAGCGGCCTTCGATACCATCGACCATGGTATCCTTCTGGGAAGGCTCCAAGGATTGGGGATCCAGGGCACTGTGTTGGCCTGGTTTTCCTCATTTCTGAGGGGCCAGACCCAGTCGGTGTGACTAGAGAGTGAGAAGTCCAGCCCTAGGTCCCTTCAATATGGGGTGCCTCAGGGCTCGGTACTCTCACCTCTCCTATTTAACATCTACATGAAGCCACTGGGTGAGATCATCAGTTCCCACAGGGTGAGGTATCACCAATACTCAGATGACACCCAGCTGTATATCTCAGCCCGTGGAGATCCAATTGATGCAGTAGAAGTCCTATCCAGGTGCCTGGAGGCTGTCAAGGTCTGGATGGGGGACAACGGGCTACAACTGAATCCCGGCAAGACTGAGTGGCTATGGGTAAGGGATCCTGCGCTATCTCAGGAGTTGTCATCTTTGGTTCTGGATGGGGCAACTTTGTCCCAAACAGACCCGGTACGTAATCTGGGGGTCCTCTTGGACTCACGACTACTGCTCGAAGAGCAGGTGGCAGTCGTGGCCAGGAGGGCTTTTGCACAACTTCGTGTAATATGCCAGTTACGCCCACTCCTAGATCGGGACTCCTTGCTCATGATCACACATGCTTTGGTCACCTCCAGACTTGATTACTGTAATGCGCTCCAAATGGGGCTGCCCTTGGTGACCATTCAGAGGCTGCAGCTGCTCCAGAATGCAGCTGCTCAGGTAGTGATTAGGTGCGGGCGTTATGCTCGTGCCTCACCACTACTTCAGGAGCTGCACTGGTTGCCAGTATGTCTCCGGGTGCAATTCAAGGTGCAGGTCATTACCTTTAAAGCCCTACATGGTAGTGGGCCAGGATACTTAAGAGACCGCATCACCCCAAGAACATCTGTCCATCCCACCAGGGCGGATCAGAGAGGCTCTTTTACCATTCCATCAGCTAGAGAGGCGTATCTCTCTAGCACCAGAAGGAGGGCCTTCTCCGTGTCCACCCCAGCCCTTTGGAACCTCCTGCCAACTGAGTTACATCTACAGACAGAGCTCCTGCCCTTTTGGAAGGGCCTAAATACCTGGCTGGCAGGGCAGGTGTGGGGCTCCAGTAATATGGGATCCCATGCAGGCTGATCTGATGGAACAGTCACCCCTCTCTCACTCTTTTAAACTTTTTAAACCTTTTAAACTTTTAAATCTTTTTTAGTATTTTGTAAATTTATAGTTTAATTCTTTAAAAATTAATTTTGAACCTTAAGGTTTTAATGTCCAAATTTGTAGGGGTATAGTGGGATTGTTTAGTTTGTTTTGCACTCATGTGTGATCTTTTTCTTTTTCATAAGCCGCCTAGAGTCAGGTTCCCCTGATTGGGGCGGGATAATAAATCTAAATAAATAAATAAAATAAAATAAATAAAATTACAATGTTTGGATTTTGCTTTCCTCTTTAATTGTGCAAATCTAGTTCACCTCCTTGTGGTGTACCCTTGGTAATACTAATAAATATTTTGTGTCAGAGATTACTCTGGGTTGAAAGGATTTTTGCTGGAGAAATCACTCAGGGGATGCCTGAATGAGGCTCCTTTCATGTGATCATGCTACCCTCAGGTATTGAAACCCAGCCTTCCAGTCTCCAAGCTCATCGTCTTAACCACTAAGCCACCTGGGGAACTGTGGTAATGCTAAAGAGTCAGAAAGAGCAGCAGTCAAATTATCTTAGGATCTTCTGGCTACATTAGACACATGGTTTACTGTCATGTTCTGTATTTATTATTGTGATTATTGTAAACTGCCATGAGTTGGCATTAAGTCCATCAATAGATCTGACTAGCAGACTTTGGGAGAGAAATAAAAAATAAGAAGAAAATATTAACTTTTATTAGACTGTCAGCATAAAGAAAGCTGTCAAGCTCTGTTGCTGTTGGTAAATATCACTGTTTTGATAAAGTTTATTCAATACTGTTGCAGATGTTCTATCTGCCTTATGCTCACTAGCAGAGATGAGTATGTATTGTAGACCATCTTAGGTTCTGGCCCTTAAACTTATCAACTCTTAAAAATAAACACACAAGGCAATATTCTACCAAAGGTAAGCACATCAAAGTTAGCTTTGGTTTCAAACTTAAGTCTGTGAATTAAACAACATAGTATAAGGCAATACTATGAGACCATAGTATCCAAGAAAGTATACATTAATGCATAAATAAATTGACAAATATATAAATAGAAATCAAAAGATCTTTTCCAAAGAAAAGGATTTCTTCCTCAGACAGGCCATTAACATAACGAGCCATTTACATTTTGCTGTGCCACTGCTAGATCCATGATCGTTCTCACTCTAGCACAAGTCCCATTGCCCTTTTAGTGAGAATTTTCCCTTATCTTCCCACCATAACTCTCTTCATTTATTGGATTTCCCCAGGACAATGTCTAGTAGTTTTGGGGGCTTTAGGGGCTACTGCTGGGGAAGATGTGACAAGGAAATGGCAATTGTTTCCATGGCACATGCCTAGCCATGGCTTTAACCTTATGAAATCTGTAAACCACAGCAGTGTGATAAATAGTGCACCCTGTTATCAAACGTTGAGTGACACCACCGCTGTATTCAGTTGGCAAAATCCTGTCTATACCAGCATTAGCTAAAATTGAAGTCATTGTTGTTCTGTACTGTCAAGTATCATCCAATATATGGGGGCTGTATGAATGACTGATCTTAAAAATGTCCTGTCCTCAACAGCACTGCTGTGATTTCCTGTAGGAGGTCAATCTATTTCATATCTGATCTCTCTCTTTTCCTGCTTCCCTCAACTTTTCTTAGTATCATTGTTTTTTCTAGAGAGCCTTGCCTTCTTATGATGTAAGATAGTCTCAGTTTCATCATTTGCCTTCAGAGGAATTTCAGGTTTGATTTAATCTATGATACATGAAATCATCCCAGTATAAATATGCTAGTTATAATGCCCAACAACAAGGAATTGTGCTGTGCAGTTATTCAACTGGTCATGCACTCCTATCACTAATGATTGTGCAGTGTTCTGACAAAAATGCTTTGATAATTATATTTCTGCCTTGGCAGTAGTGAACCTACAAGAGTTGAAGCCCTGAATTATGTGTGCACCAGAATTCTGTCAATTGTGTGCATCTCTTGTGCATGTATCCAACAATACATTTAAGTCTCAATCAGCTTGCAACATGTTAATTTTCCTATATAACTAGGAAAATACTAAATGACATTTCAAAAGTACATAACAGTTACAATTTTTAAATTTAATGTATGAAATGAGTTGCATTTGCTAGGTACATAAACATTACTCTGTAAGAACATTGTTAGCATATTTAGAGGAATTTAGGCAGATTTTTAAAATCTTATCCTATTCACTTGCCAATCCTAAAGGGTTTCAAAAGTCCCCCCCCCCAAAAAAAAATAAAAATAAAAAATAAATAAAAAGCAATTGCAACAAGTAACTTTTTAAGCATTTCCATTATCCAAAAATATCAATGTGCACAATTCCAGCTAATTTTATAGCTTGTTTAATTTTTAGAATTACTGTATAGTGCAACTCTTGCTATCTTAAAGATGAGAAATCAGAAAATCTGTTTTTAATTTGCAGAAACATATAATCCATATTAGAAAACAAAAACTTGTGTTCTGTATTCCTAAAAAGAGTGGCAATAGATTACCTTAACAGAATAATAAAAACAAATTATGTATAGTTCACTACAGAACCAAAAAGCCTTAAGGAAATTTTCGCCATTGGAAGATTGGAAAGAAGCAAATTATTTGCAAAGATTGGGGTTGTGAGTCCATTTTCACCCTCTCAGATAGGATTGAAATGAAAGATATAAAATTCCATCATAATGAACTTTAGAACTTATTCCCTCACCCCTTCCCAATCATGTTTCCTAGGTGCATTTTATGTCTCTGTCTCTCAGATTCCTTGGAGGAAAATGTAAAGGATGATTATTTTTTTAATTGAAACTGTCTTTGTATTGGAACATAGGATCTACTGAGAGAATATGAAACCATTTTCTAGGAGTTCTATTCGGATTTAATAAAATAGGATATCGCAGTAAAGTTTGTTCAAACGATTTACCACCAGCAGTGCGTGACATAAGACAGAAACCCAGATATTTGTGTATTTTGTTGGTGAAGTATGTCTCCTAAAATCCTACTGATAAAAGCCATGTGTGCAACCATATGGTTTTCCTATTGTTTGATCTGTCCATCTCACAATCAGTTGCATGATGTGGAGGAGATTGGGCACACAGAGAACAGATGCCTTCTGTTGAGTGATTTCCCTTTTAAAAAGGAATTGAGTTAGGCTGAGTGAGTTAGGCTGAGCTGAGTGAGATTCATGATAAGGTAAATGTACAAAGCATTTTACCTCTTATCTCTTACTAAACCCATTATGTAATGAAGCTAGTTGGTCACAAAAATGGGGGGGGGATGCTATGTTTTCTTCAAGAAAAGAAAATGCAGTTCAGCAATTTAGGGAAGTGATTAATATTTATTAGGCAGCACAAAGAACCTTGAGTGAAGTATTCTTACTGGGGGCCTGGAGAAGTGACAGCGAAGTAAATTGAGCTCTGTAAATATAGTACAGCTTGGATTCTGATGCTTCATGAAGATTCAATTTACTTTATAAATTGTTCAGAGTTGAGATCATGGGGCTTGTCAAGGCTGATTGAGATATGTGAAGTAACTTTCCTTCACCCTACCATGGCCCTTTTTTTTCTGTACATGATTCATAACTGGTAAACAACTTAAAATGAATCTGAATAGCTCTCTTTGAGATGGTTCTTTTAGACTAGAATACAATTTCTTACATGAACATAGACTACTTGTAAAGATTCTATCTCTTCTCTCCCCCCCCCCATGAGGGGGCAGCCTGTTCATGTTGGAAAGTATGCATGTCTGCCTAGTCCCACTACTCATGTAAATTGTAAAGAGGAAGCCGATTATTGATATGCAATAACTTACATTTCCTTGTGAAGAACATGCCATCTAACAGCCTGTTTACTGAGCAGGCATGAAAAATGGAAATGGGACTTAACTTGAAATGGAAACATTTAGTGTGACTGATGTACGTATAGTAGAGTTATCCATCTTGTTTTGTGGCAAATGTATAATGGAACCTTAGCATATTTGTGGTGCTTTATAAGTGATAGCTTGTTATTGAGTAGATTTCCATAGTGGGAGAATGAAGGATAAACATAAAATGATTATTAGAAGCTTCAGTCCGGTATTTTAGTCTGATGCACTTCTTATAAGCCACTGTTTGCTCTATCATTTGAACCAAGATCCAGTCAACTATGGAAATATTACTAATGACTACATGCCCTGTATCTCTTCCTACAAATCTGGTTTGTTTTTATTTCTAGTAACTCAATGAAATCTACACAGATTATTAATGGAATCAGGAGTACAAAGCATCTCCAGAAATAACGCTGGATTGGAGTGAATTCTGTGACTCCCATTGACTGGCAGAGATATTAAGCCAGGAACAGTCATGTATTATCAGCCTTAAATCCTTTCCTTGGACATAGATTACTCTGAGCCCTTCAATACTAGCCCTCTTCTTTCTACCATCATTACCTCCTCCAGGTGCCCACACAGTTGCCCTTCTTCTAACTATGTTACCACCTCCATGTTTTCTAGGAGTCAGGGAGACTTACTTTCTCCTGGATTTTCTTATACCTTTGGGGTAGAACTCAAGGTGACCGCCTCATGGAAATTAAAACAGTAAATATGCTACTTTTACTGTGATTGATACACCCCTTAGAGTAGATTGGACAGCTGTGTGATAATACCTTTATTTATCAGTACTACCACATACTACCCAAGTTCCCCCAAAGCTTTCATTCAGTTATTAGGTCTAACAGATTTGTTGTTCTATTCTTCTTTTGTAAAATACAAAAAGATATTTCTGAAAGATCCATTGATCGTTCCAAAGATCCAGTCCTCACAGAAAACCCCTCTGTATTTCAAATGTATTATACACAATCCTGTGGAGTTTGCAGAGGAGTTTCTTGTTTCTGTACAACATTCTGTGTTTTCTGTATAGAAAAATAGCAAATAATGAAAAGGGAGAGGGAGAGAGGCTATAAATCTTACTGTCATGTCAAAATCTCATTGAGATGGAGGAGTTTAAATGGGAGTTTAGACACAAGCAGGGAAATTTGAACAATGATATTTTTCCTTTAGTGTTTGTTACATCTCTATCTTAAAATGTAACTGTTTTCAAATCAGAGTAGAAACAATATGATGTTTTGCAGTTTCATGAGCTAACCAATATCTCAGAGAATATCACCTTTGAGAAGTAATAGTTCCAAAAGCTGCCAGGCTGACTTACTACATTTTAAAAGTGAAATAATACACATTACCATAACAGTTGCTACAGCATATGATCAGAGTCTAAATTTCTTAATTGCACCATACTAGCTAATAGGGAATTTATTTATTTATTAGTTCAAATTTATATTGCTGCCCACTCGCCATAGCAACTCAGGGCGGCTTACAAACAATATATTACATTACAATATGTTGATGTGGGCACAGGGGGAGGGCGTTGAAGTCCTCAACCTGCTCTGTCTGCTTCTTCCCTGGCCATTGGTGTGAGCGCAGGGGGAGGGGCGTTGAAGTCCTCAACCTGCCCTGGCTTCTTCCCTGGCCATTGATGTGGGAGCATCATCATTATATTTTATTTTTCTTCATTGGTGAATTTCCCTTGGTAGCAGAATGGTTAGAGAGGGCACTTCAAAGCTCTTTGTATCATGTTTGACAGTTTCATATGAACAAGCCTTTCATAGAGGCATTTGCATTGCCAGCTTTTTAATAGCCTGGTTCTGACACCTGTTTTGATCTTGTGAGAGAGGCTAAGACAGTGATGGCAAACTTTGGTATTCCAGATGTTCTTGAACTTCAATTCCCAGAAGCCCTGATCAGCAGGAGTACTGACTTGGGATTCTGGTAATTGAAGTCCTAGAATACCTGGAGTGCCAAGGTTTGTCATCACTGGACTAAGACTACTAATGGTTAGTAGACATAATACCTATATGTTCCTATAGGATCAGAGGAAGCATGTCTTCAAATATTAGCTATGTTTATATCTTGCTTGTAAGCTTCCCACAACCATCTATTTGACCACTGTTTAAACATTAATGTCAGAATTAATGAGTCTTTGGTTTGTTCCAGCAGCACTCGTCTCACCTTTTAGTTTCATACAAATGTGAAGCTTAATCTGTTACACATATCAAGAATTGAGATATCAGAATATCTAGCTCCATGTTTTTTAGATTTCCTTTCTTCTAAATTATTAATTGCATATCAGTTTTGTGCTGTGGAATTCCCTCTTTATGATCATGTTTATCAGAAAATGTACATGCGTCTGAGGGTTCTTGTGGCATGCAGTGGCTTGGCCTAAGCAAGCTCAGGTGTATTTCCCTGTGAAGGAAAAATCTATCATAGAATGAAAATATGTCCCTGACATCTATACATTGCAGTAGCACATCTATTTATTTTACCTCTCCTCTATCAAGGACCACCTGTCGATGTAGTGAATAAAGATGCAGTTTACATGTAGATGTTAGGTGCACGACGAAAACAATCTGGATCCCTTATCTTTTGATTTCATGAATTTACATCTAGATCTGAGATGACATCATTTTTATGGGAATCAGAATGGTTCTTACTATTGTATTTGCTGCTGTTACCATAGCCATAATTACATCTGCTGCTACCACCACCACCACTCTTGTTTAAAAATATATATGAATCTTTCATAAGAAACAATTTGCTCTAATTGATAGTGTTTCTGAGTCATAGGATGTGCTAAACACATCTCTTCAAAACAGCATCAAGTACTTAATCTCAAGTATGATTACAGTGCTAAGAGGGAAATTTACATATTTAATATTGAACAAGCTTTTTTAATAAAATTCAATAAATACATTATTGTTATCATCATGATGCAGAATACAAATTCCACAATTATGGGGACATTATTTATTAAAGTCAATAGGAATGAGTAGTGATCAGTGAAGGAAATCTATACTATCATGCCAGATGAGCAGTAGCAAACTAGAAAATTACTTGGAATTTTGCATATTATTATTATTATTATTATTATTATTATTATTATTATTATTATTATTATTATTATTATTATTATTATTATTATTATTATTATTATTATTATGCCGCCCCACTTGCTTTACAGCAACACTGGGCGGCTCACAGAAAAACAAGATACAGTATCAAAGTTACAAGTGTCACATCACAAAACATATAAAAAACACATATAAAAAAACATCAACCCCTCCCCCCCAAATCACAATTACAAAATGTGAGGTTGTCGTAAATATATTTTTGTCTACTGTTTCGACTGAAGAAGTGACCTTTCAGTACTGAATTCTTAATTAATGGGGGGGGGGGAGAGAGAGAACATTGGATTAAATAGCTAAAAGATTAGAAATGTTTATTATGAATTTACTGATCTTGAAAAGCAAAATTAATCTCTTAGTTCAATGCTGATATCTTTCCTTTTTGCTCTTTAGCAATGTTGATCTATAAGTATCAAAGTTCAAACAGACATAATTGAGATCCATTGTGAAAGAACGAAACATGGATGCATGGATGAGGAGACAGACAGACTCCTATCAAAATCTTGAGGATTGGGGATTTGAAATGAGATTGTTGGTCTCTTTGTTGTTTGCTTCAAAGGAGAAGCAAGTACAGTACAAGAGACCTTTGTATTAATAGCTGTTATTAGTTTTTTGGAGATAGATTTGACTCCAAACCAAAGAAGACCTCCCAGATGAATTCCTACCCCTGTCTTACCACAAAATGGTTGTTGTGAGCTAAACATCAATCCATGGTCTTGGTAAAAGAGCCTTTTAAATCAAGGGGAATTATTATTACATGAGATGGAAGAAGACTGGATTGTACTCATTGCTCTAAATCTAATGTCAGTGTAAGATACTTTCAATAGCACAGCAGGACTTCCTTTCTATACTACTTTCCAGATAGCCCTCTGCTGCACAGGAACCTTTTGTGAGAATTTCAGAACAAACTGGTGTAGATTTTGAGTGTAGACAGGGCAATGACCCACTTCTAAACAATTGAGTTCAATGAAATGACAGCACTATATACTGACAGAACTCTTTGGTGCTGACCTCTAGTATTTTCCAAAAGTTAAAATAAAGTACAGTAAAACCTTGAGATATGAATGCCTCTACTAAGGAACCTCACAATATGAAAGGAAATCTTGGGGAAAATTTGCTTTGAGATACGATTTTTTCTGGTCTTCTGATGCTTCCTGCAGTGGCAGGAGGGTGTTTGGAGCATTTCTGCTCAATTTTTGAATATTTTTTTTTGTTTTATGGCACTACCATAAGCTCTCCCTACAACCAGGAAGTGCCAAAATTTTCCTCTTCCCCTCAACAGCTGAATGGTGGGGACTAGTCCTGCAATTACCAAAGCTGGCCACTAGAGGGTGGGGTAAGAAAAGTGCCAAATATGCATTGAGATGCATTGAAAACCTTCTGGAGCTCAGAAAAAAGTGTGTGTGTGTGGGAGGCAGAGATGTCTTTTATCTGTTCAAAACTCTAAAGTGCAATTTGGAATTTTTCACCATGTTTTTGCCACTTTACAAAGAGTTTTGAAGAGAAAAAAATGCTCTTTCTTTTTGGCTGTTTTGTGGGCTCCAGAACGTATTATTTTATTTTCAATGCATTCCTTTTTTTATAATTTTTATTGATTTTCATAACTACAAAACTACAGCATAAAAAAAGAAAAATCACAATATTTGACATACAGTAAGAAAACAAAACCAGTTACATTACTATAAACAGCAACAAAATTGTAACTAAATGAAACACAATATTAATAGTAAGATATAACCATACTCATTATATCTTCATTTTCTATCTTATTTTTCATATTTATACTTCACATAATATTATATTTCACACAGTATTATATGCCTCATCTATTTACTTATACATATATAACTATTTTCTATTATAAAATACCATCATAATAATAATGAAAATAGTAATAATGATAATACAAAAGAAAAAAGAAAAATAACCCCCTGTGATATTTACATTGCCTTGGTGATTGTGGCCCATCTCAACTTTCTCATATTATTCCCAAAATCTAAATTGATCTGGTGCTGGCATACCACCTTTACCTTCAATCAGTGTATAATTAAAAAATGGTCTCCATATATTTCCAAAATTATTTTCTCTAATTAACCTTTTTTTATAATTCAATTTCCATGTTAACTTATCATTTAATGGAATTGGCCACATTTCTCTGTACCAATCTTCTATTTTTAATAAAGAATCACTCTTCCCGTTTCTTGCAATACATTGTCTCACTACAGTTAATATTATAGACAATAATTCCTTTTTATCCTTATTCAAATTCATGTTATCCACCTCAGTCAATAAGGCGGCACTCAACTCCAGTTTAAAGCTCGTTCCCATTATTCCTGATATCTCTCTTTCTATTTTTAACCAAAAATCTCTAAGCACATTACAAGTCCACCACATGTGTTCATAAGTCCCCAGTACTATTTTGCATCTCCAACACATTTTCGTTTTTGAGCTATCCATCTGATTAAGCCGAATTGGAGTCAGGTGCCACCTTCACAGCATTTTATAATTGTGCTCTTTAACCCTAGCAGACATTGTTTTCATAATCCTTCTATTCCATTTATAATTCCTAGTCACATCAGAAATTTTAATATTTAAATCTTTTCCCAACTTGTCTTTAATGCATTTCCATGGGAAATCACATTTTAAAATACAAATTTTTCTGAAAAACCTCAAGGAATGAATTAATCTTTTATCTTGAGGTATCACTGTACTGTTTACTGGATTTCTATTTACAATATTTTTTAGCTTGGTTTTCTTTAAAAAAATCAAAAACTACCCTATGAGCCATTTCTGAATCTTGTGATTTCTCCAGCTTCTGTCGATTTCTTCCTTCCTCATACCTAGTATCTCAACAGGATGGGATGGGTTTTCCCTCCCATAGAGGTCTCAAGAACCTTCATTAATTAGTTGTGAGCAGAATCACTGGGAAGTTCTCCTGCTTGATCTGCATAACAGAACTTTCCTGGTGAATTGTGCTCTGAGAATATGGCAGGGCTGTGTTTCTGCTGGTGTTGTTACTTTTCATCAAGGCAGCCAGAGTGAAGCCAGATTTAATAATTAAAAGCTTTATTCCCTGGAACAAAAATGATATATGTTGCAATTTTGGAGCTGCTGGCTTAAAACTATTGGATCTTTACTTTCTCTGCAAAAGAAAAAGCAGTGGTCTGTTGCCCCACTGGTAATAAAATAGTATGGAATTATGTCAGGACACATAAGCGACAAATAGACACTTTTCATTTAAAGGCACAGTGAAGGCTGGGAAAGAACAAAGATGTCTGCCAATTGAGACCTATCTTTGTATATTTCTGGGCAACTGAGCATATTTGCTGTGATATGCTATGACAGACTGACAGACTGTAGCCTAAATTTCAAGGGAAAAGGGTTCCTTTGGGTCCCAGAGCAAAACCTCTGCATATAGTAATTCCATGCTGAAGAAACAGGTAACACAGTGTTGCTCATAAGGAAAATTAGAACATTTCTCAAGAGGAAATTTTGCCATCTTAAAAACCTGAGGGATGGGTGTTATTTCTTTCATATATGCCATGAGAGCCAGAAAGTTGTAAATGCAATTTGTTTTTACATCTTTTCACAACAGGTACTTCTGGTGCAACATAGATGCACTTCCTATTTACTAAAGAGATATTTAATTGACTCCTGCACTGTCACTGTGGATTTGAGCTTGTTCCAGCAGGAATAGGTGGCTGAAGTCTGCTTTTTCAAGTGTGAAATGATACAAAGGAAGTTCAGATAGGACTTTGGCCAGATGTATTTGTAAATTCATAGTGCGTGCACTTCTAGTGTGGTGACAAGAAGCATGATTCAGTGCCTGCTACCTAAAACAAGACATGATCTATGTAATTTTGGACAGAAATAGGTTTCTTTTTGTCAGGTGTTAACTAGAAACAAGGCACAAAGAAGTCTGAAATAAACATATCAATAAAATGTTAAGGACACTCTTCTTGCACACTCCACATTTTAAACTAAGACCAGCAATTTCGTGCTATGACTTTTTCTCACATGAAGATATAAGTCTGATGCTTACACAGCTGCTTCCAATACTGGCAGAAATCTATAATCATATAGCAACAGGAACAGTCATAATGATAACAAATAGCAGTGTCTTAATAGTGCCACTTGGATGGTGTGACAAATCCTGCAATGTTCTGGGGTTATATAAGAGATAAAAAGAGTGTGTGTACAATCAGATGGCAATATAACTCACATTTGGACTGCTACAGCATGGACTGCTTCATACTATATTCTAGTTCACCAGACAATGAACAAGAAATTGCAAACTAGCCCAACCCTGCTCTGTACTCAATCTATACCTTTTTGGTCCAGCAGCAGGGCTGCTATTTTTCTGGAGTAGGTCTAAATTGATTGGAACTGGATTGCATTCCCATGGAAGGCATGCTTTAAGGGAGGATGCACACAGTAAAGTGGTTAATGTTGTCTTATATTGCTGTCTGATCAGACTCTGAGTGAGTGAGAGTGTTTGTAACATCTTTCTAATTACCAGCCAGTATAAAGCATCCCACTCTTTTGCAGTTGCCCTTCTGCAACTGTATAAGCAAAAAGATCTGATTAATATATGCAGTTATTAGGATGGGGGCATGGCACCTATAACCTAGTGGTGGGGAAACTTGGCACTCCATATGTTCTTAAACTTCAGTTCCCAGAAGCCTTGATCAGCAGGAGTGCTGACTTGGGCTTCTGCGAATTGAAGTCCAAGAACACCTAGAGTGCAAAGGTTTGCCATCAATACTATAACCTTTTAGAAATTGGAGTATAATTCCCATTCTTATTTACTATTGGTCATGTTGACTTAGGCTGATGGAAGTTTGAGTCTAACAACATCTGGCGTCTCACAGGTTCTTCACCTCCTAATTACAGATATCACACATACATTTCTGCTTTATTTTCACGCAAACATTGAACATAAATAAATGCTTCAGATACATCAGCTTTGATGCCAAAATGATTATTAATACCAATAGCAAAATAGCATTAAGACTTAATAGGCAGATCTCACTAGTTTCAGTAAGAGAAAGATTATGCTTACGTTTGTTCTATTCTATGGGATATATTATTGCCAACCCATCTTTAAGAAGCATGTATGGCAAAAATAAATTCTGCCATTACTTTTTGGATTCTTATTCATGTTAATTTTCCTGCTCTGTCCAACTATTGGCATATGACTCAGAAGAAGTGGCCTTGAATCATGAAAGCTTGCTGATGTTTTTTTTAATTGGTCTTAATTAAGATATCACCTGCTCCTGTATCTCTATTGAATTTAATTTCTTCTTTGACATGTTGCTATAAATGAAATCATAAGAAAAGGAACATTTCTGTTTAAGATACGGTTGCCAGGAACTCTTATTTATGACAAAGTTCTGGCAGACCATGCAAAAAGTTTTAAACATTCAATTTATTGTTAAGCAATTGCTAGCATTTTTGCATATTTTTGAGCCTTAGAAGTATCCTTTTAGTTAATGTCATTATTCCATCTGGAATCTTATGTGTCAAAACAAGACAATGTGAGATGTACAATTTCCTTCCACAATACCCTATTTAGAAGCATCATAAGCATCAGTTTATTAGCAGACATCGCTTAGATGAGGGGTGCCTACACTTTTCGGGCTGTGAGCCGGTCACATGGCTGAGTTACATAGTTCCTCCCAACAGAAGCAGAAGTAAAACTTGCCCGCACATGCGCAAAATGCTGCCATAAATGTACCCGTGGCTGTTGTAAATTCATTAATGAAGCCATGGGTTCTTTACGTCACCATTTTGCACATGCACTTGTGCATTTAACATCCGCTTCCAGGAGTGGTGTGGGCCAGATTATTAAGTACTGTGGGCCGGGATTGGCCCACAGTCCATAGTTTGGGCACCCCTGGCTTAGATCATCCTGCACACAAGGAAGATAGCTTTCAGATGTCTTATTGAGGCCGTCATGAAAAGCAAAAAATGAAGCTGATGAAAAAGATAACTACAGTATTATTTATTTATTTATTTATTTAAATTTCTATACCGCCCTCCTCACCGAAGGTGACCCAGGGCAGTTTAACACATCCTAAAACACATAAAAAGGCTAAAATTCTAAAAGTTCTCAAAAACCCACAGTTAAAACCAATTAAAACTACAACTAAAACGTTATATGATTTAAAACTTAAGAACTTAAGGGAGCAGGGGAGGAGGTCAAACCAGCCAGCAGGTTGAAGTTGTTGTGCCTCCTGTACCCCAGAACTGCCCTGTACTGTACTAGAGCAGTGTTGTCTAACCTTTGGTTTTTGTACTTCTGTTCCCAGAAGACTAATACCCCAAAGCACTGATCATCCAATGTACTGAGTTAGGCACCTGGGAATTGAAGTCCTCCTGTGGGGCATGTGCCCCACTTTGGGAACCACTGTACTAGAGCTAAGGATAAGAGTGGTACAGAAATTGAATTTTAGATAATAGACCTCTAGTGAATGTCTGCACACAAAGCAATGAACTAAAGGAGTTTTGTCAGTGAGTAGTATTAATGGCTTTTACCCACTTGACCTATAAGTCTGAATGAATAAACTCAAAGAGATTACAAAAGGCTTTGTAGAAGACCATTTGGCTCAGATTCATTAGTGGCTAAAACTCTGTTGTGAGACTTTGGTGGTGAATAGGTTTTGATTTTTTTTAGGTGCCTTTTTCATTTAATTTTCTTTTTGGCATACTTATGTGGGTCTACCTGATTGGGGCGGGATAGTAAATGTGAGTAATAAATAAAAATAAATAAATATGTGGGTGAGTATGCAAAATGGTCATGCTTCAATAATGAAACATTTTTGCTGTTTGTATGTCATTTTATATATTACCACTCATCATCCTGTATTATACGAGTGGGTTATAGAAAATAAAATAGCGGTACCTCGCTTAAAGAGCAGAATGCGTTCCACAGGATTGCTCTTTAAGCGAGTTTACTCTTTAAGCGAAACACCATTGTAAATGACCAATTGTGACTTCTGATGGGGGGATTGCGAACCCCAATTTAGTTGTTAAGTGAGTTTTTGGTTGGTTTTAGTTGTTGAGTGGGGCGACCATTCAGAGAAAATTATGCTCTTTAAGCGAGTTAGTCTCTAACCGAGGCACTCTTTAAGCAAGATTTTACTATACAGTAATACCCCGGATAACGCGAGTATCGTATAACGTGAAAACCGCATAACGTTACAAGATTTTCGGACAAATCTTGTATTGAATAACGCGATTTTTAACGTTATCCGATACAGTCGTTCTTAGCAGCAGGGTGGCTGGAAAGCAGAACGGGGTTCTCCGTTCAGCTTCCCAGCCACCCTGCAGCTACGGAGGCAGGGGTGGGGAGGCTGGAAAGCTGACGGGGGGCTCCCCCGTCGGCTACCCCAGCTACCCCACAGCTGCGGAGGCAAGGGTGGGTGGCTAGGGAAGCTGACAGGGAGTCCCCGTCAGCTTCCCCAGCCACCCTGCGGCTTTAGATCAGGTCCTCTGATCTCTCTGGAGCAGGCAGGGGACACGATCCAAGCTGTTTCTGGGCTTCCCCGACGTCCTCAGCCAGTGCAGCAAGCCAGAATGTCAGGGTTCGAGTCCCGACATTCTGGCTTGCTGTACTGGCTGAGGACGTCGGGGAAGCCCAGAAACAGCTTGGATTGGGTCTCCCCACCTCCCTAGACCTGGGGGGGGGGGGGTGGTCAGAGATTCCAAAATTGTTTTTTTTTTAAAAAGTTTTTTTAAAACCAATTTTGGGGTCTCTGACCCCCCCCCCCCGCTGGGTCTAGGGAGGTGTGGAGACCCATCCAAGCTGTTTCTGGGCTTCACCGACATCCTCAGCCAGTGCAGCAAGCCAGAATGTCGGGATTCGAATCCTGACATTCTGGCTTGCTGCACTGACTGAGGATGTCGGGGAAGCTCAGAAACAGCTTGGATTGGGTCTCCACACCTTCCTAGACCCGGTTGGGCGGTCAGAGACCCCAAAATTTGTAAAAAAAAAAAAAAAGAAGAAGGTCTGTTTTTTTTATCATTTTTGGGGTCTCTGACCCCCCCCCCCTGCCGGGTCCAGGGAGGTGTGGAGACCCGATCCAAGCTGTTTCTGGGCTTCCCCGATGTCCTCAGCCAGTGCAGCAAGCCAGAACGCCAGAGTTCGAATCCCGACATTCTGGCTTGCTGCACTGGCTGAGGACATCGGGGAAGCCCAGAAACAGCTTGGATCGGGTCTCCCCACCTCCCTAGACCCAGCTGGGGGGGGGGTCAGAGACCCCCCAAATGGTAAAAAAAATGGACGCTTTTTTAAAACCAACTTTGGGATCTCTGACCCCCCCCCCCCAGCTGGGTCTAGGGAGGTGGGGAGACCCGATCCAAGCTGTTTCTGGGCTTCCCCGATGTCCTCAGCCAGTGCAGCAAGCCAGAATGTCGGGATTCGAACTCTGGCATTCTGGCTTGCTGCACTGGCTGAGGACATCGGGGAAGCCCAGAAACAGCTTGGATCGGGTCTCCACACCTCCCTGGACCCGGCAGGGGGGGGGGGTCAGAGACCTCAAAAATGGTTTAAAAAATTGACTTTTTAAAACCAATTTTGGGGTCTCTGACTCCCCCACCGGGTCCAGGGAGGTGTGGATACCCGATCCAAGCTGTTTCTGGGCTTCCCCGACGTCCTCAGCCAGTGCAGCAAGCCAGAATGTCGGGATTCGGACTCTGACATTCTGGCTTCCTGCAGCCTCCAGGGAAACAGGGCTTTTTTTAACATTGTGTGATCAATGTATCGCACAACGTTAAAAACCGGATAACGAAGGGACTTGTGGAACCAAGTCATAACGTTATCCGGGGTATTAATGTACATTGAAACACAATGCAGTTTTCCACATTAAGTAATTACAGTCTTAAAAACTTGTTTTTTATTAGCATGTAAATAAGACCTTTCCTTAAAATGTTTTCTAAATCACCAACAATAGCAACACATCTACATGTTGGGCATGAGTGAATTAAAACATTTTCATTTGGTACTGAAAAATATCAAAAGGGAGCTTCTTTGGAACGCTGTTTCACAGCTATGTTGTCGCTGCAAAGAAGGTCCTCACTTTGTTAGACAAGAGTTCATAGGGAACTGCTTTTCAAGAAGTTCTTCATGCCTAGATGGATCTACATGGATGTTTAAAGGTTCAAATCAGCACCTTACATTTATCCTAAAAGTAGATTGAGAAGTTCTCGTGATGCAGTACTATCATAGCATGATAGAGACATTCAGTTCACTGATAAGTAAGGCATAGCAATTATGAACCAGGTAAAATGTAACATATATATGTGAGTAAGTGTAATATCAAATGAGTCGACTTTTTCTTTTTAAAATCTTCACAATATTCTAAAGTATTTTTCAATCCTAGAAATGACTTGCCATTGTAGTATGGGCTGGTTCCAGATCACTGGACTTGCTAGAGGATGGCTGGGTGAGGCTAAATCATATAGCCCACTCCTCCCACCCAAAGAACACAAGTTACCTAATTGCTCTTATAAGTAGTTGACAAGTTACTTCACAGTATGGGCAAATTGAACACTTCCACTGCACTTCTGTGGAGGGAAAGTAAAATTATTTTCCTCCTACTTTTAATCACTGTTGCACTGAACCACTTGTGTAGTAAGAAGAAAGATTCTCGTTTCTTTTTCTGTGTAGCAATGGTTGAATCTGTGCCTGCAGGTTGTTCCTTAATCAGCTCTACATAGAAAATAAAACAATGTTCTTCCTGTCACCTTAGTCAGGTGTTCCCAACCTATGGCCCATGGGCTAATCTGGCATGTGGTACCAATTTGTCTGGCCCTCACTGAGCAACGCTGGAAGCTCCCCACCACCTCCGGAAGTGCTAAAAATGCCACATTTTTGCTCCAAAGTGCGGCATATTTCTGGCTGGTTTTGCAGCCGACGCAGCTTCCCAAGGTGACAGGGGGAGAGGGGAACATTTTTGCCATGTTTTTGGAATTTTTTGCCACATCTTCACAGCAAAAACATAGTGTTTTGGCATGTCTGGTTTGGCACTTCCAGTTTCCTGATTACGAAATTGTGGCAAAAAATACCAAAAATACAGCAAAAATATTCTGCCCTGCCACCATGGGAAAAAATACCACACAGCTGTGTGATGGAGGCGGTTCTGACTTGTGGTGCAAAAACATTGGCTACCTCTGACCTAAGTGACCAAAGAAAAGGGAAAAAATAACTTTCCATGCCCCTCTATAGAGGAGCAAGATAAGTTTTCAATTTCTAATATTCTGAAACAACTTATTAACTGCTTCAGGATACTGGATGTTATCACAGGAAGTAGCTTTAACAGCTGCAAGACCTATATATCCTGTTCCCAACAGGTATTGGTTAACAAACAGCTTGGTTAACATAAAAATCACATAACAAAAGGAAATCTATAGAAAATAGTGACTCCGTTTACAGAGGTTTTTTTTTTTTTGGGGGGGGATATAGATTTAATTGGTTTTCAATGCATGCCTATGGGAAACTTCATTTTGGTTAAAGTATTTTGGTTTTCAATGCATTCCTATGGGAAATTGGATTCAATGCATTCCTTTGTGAAATTTGGATAAAGTAATTTTCAGTGTAAGAAACGTCCCAGAGAATGCATTAATTATGTTAACCAAGATTCCACTGTATTTGGGAGCACATCAGACTAGTAGATTCTGAGATGGGGGTTCAAAAGGTACAGGGGAGGGACTGGACATGTTGCAGTATTTGACATATGTTGATGCCATAATCATGGACCAGGCCACCTCCAGATCAATGCAAAGAACAGACAGTGTCTGTCTGAATGACCTCATAGTTTAACAAATTAAAAAGCCAAAGAAGACTTGCTTGTTTAATTGTTTAATTACTAGGAAGGCACATAATTTTACCTCAGGAAAAACTAGGAAACAGTATAGGTGAGATGAAAATGTAGAGTATTGTCTGCTGTAAACTCTGCTTGGAAAATGTCAGAGCTGTCCCTACCGAAACATTGCCTTTCATGATCAATTTGAGTTTTTCCAATGACATAAAAGTCTGACTTAGGGTGCTATAATACTGAAAATGCTACAGTCCATGATAGGACACAGGGTCGAACACACTAATTGAAGTCCACACCTGGACTTTCACCAGAGGAACTTACAGGAACTTTTAACTATACTTTTCTAGCAATAGTCTTTAGAAAACAATATTGTACTGCGTTGTTAGACTTTTAGTCAAAAGAGAAGAAAATGAGGTGGGAAGGATTAGTGAGAATTGTGAAAAGAAAGGGATCAAGAAAAAAGTTTAAAAGAGCCAGAGAGAAAAAAAATAAGCAAGAAAAGCGTGGACTTAATTGAAATTGCAATCGCTTTTATTTTGGAAAATGTTTTCTTAACAGATTGCTACAGCTTTCTGCCTCAAGGTTTTTCTGATTAAATTAATGATGGTAGTGATAAGCTCCATTAATGTTGCCATTTCCAGAGGGAAATATTTCTGCAACCCACTTGCCTTTCCCCAAATCTCAGGTACAGTGATGGAATCCTTAATTGAGGGCAGAACAGGCCAAGAGACTGATCTTTCTTTTATTACTATGCAAATGCATGCAATAAGGGGATTAATATTTCATGTATGTCAGTCTTAACACACAGTATTTCAGTTACACAGCTCTTTTACACTCAGATAAGAGAAGCCCTGTGAAGGTGCTTGATAAAAACAGAGGTGTTGAACTTAACTTTTGTTTTATGCTGTTAACTATCCAGAGTACAGTACCATACTGTTTTATGATGGAAGTTGTTGTTGAAACTGTGCTCTTATTGGGAAAAATATATGGATATAGTTATTGATGTTAGTAATTGTTATTCCAAACTTGTATCAAAATCAATTTAGAGCACAACCTTCTTCTCATTTCTTATTCTGTTTTATTCCCTATTCATCAGAGTCAGGTCCTAGTTTCTCACAGGCTGTCTTTCAGAACTTCACATCCTCACAGGAAGGTTTGTGAGATTTACAAGAGGGCTTCTGGGCATACCTCTAACCCTACGATATTTTTAGCACTGCATGGGCTTTAACAATAACACTTAAATAGGACTTGTTATGGGTGATTAAATCTTATTTTTATTATATGTAACCATATGATCAGGGGCTGCAGTGGCTCAAGTGGCTAAGTCACTGACTGGAAGGCGGGAGGTCAGCAGCTCAATTCCAGAGTACTGCAGGACGGAATGAGCTCTTGTCTTTGTCCCAATTCCTGCCCACCTAGCACTTTGAAAGCAAGACATTGCAAGTAGACCACTTTGGTGGAAAGGTAATCAGTGTTCTGTGCATTCCAATGTCTAGTCATGCCTGCCACATGACCATGGAACCATCTGCAGAAGCAGACAGTGCTGGCTCTTCAGCTTTGAAGATGAGCACTGAACCCTAGAGTCAAATACAACTGGCTTTTGAGCAAGGGAAACCTTTACATTTACCTACCCATATGAACAAAGGGAGATTCCTCTGAAAAAAAGTTACTGAGATTAAAAGAGAAGAGGGTTTCCCCCCTTTTATTATACTCATGGACTTCTTTTAGGCACATGTTGGTCATGGTGAGAAACAATATGCTTCACAAGATAGATTTCCAGTCAGTAGCACTCTTCTTAATTTGATGACTTTTAAATGGCAGGCCATTTAGATACTTGTAGATACTGTATTTGTATTGCCAGTTGTAACCAAGGCATGCAACTTGTGCTGGTATTGGGGTAGTTTCTGCCTCTAGAGACTGTACAGTCTGAAAAAATTGACAGAGGAAAAATAATGAGAGTTCTGATTTGTAAGATAGATGTTTTGGAGAGTTAAGTGATCCCATGAGGGTGGGAAGGGCTGTGATTTATTTTAAAATTAGCTATTCAGCAACTATAATTCTGGGCCCAGAAGCTTTAAAAAGTTGAGAACTCCTGGTCTAGAGCAGCAATCGGGCAATTCCTGGTTTATAGCATATTATCATGATGTTAACCACATGAGAAATTAGCCAGTATTTTTACACTCCCAGGAGCAGATTTAAAAGTATTTAACATTTTGGAATGTCAGGCTTAAGAAGGTGTCTGCCATGAGCTCTATTTGCCCAGTATCAGTGTGTTTTATGTGCAATCAAATAGCTTTTAATGATGGTAGCCTTGTAGTTTAAAAATTTCCAAAGGTTTCCAAATTCCTGGATACTGAACTGATGGTTCTTTGATCTGGCCCATGTTTATCTATGAGGTTACCTTTTAAAACAGGAGGAATCAAGGCTTTCTCCTTGTTTATTTGTGGATACTGTATAACCATGGGGAAAGGTTGGTGCTGTGCATGGAAAATGAGACCAGGAAAATTGTTATTAAATTTACATTTCAATAAAAATATATTGAAGCTTATGCTTCTGAATTACTATACAAACCAGAAAGCAATTATTTTTCTGCATTTTCACCTACTGTGATTCAGTCCTTGAAATAAAAACCTGAACATGTTAAGGAAAACTGCATGCCAATAAATGCTTGTATTAAGGGAAAGTGAGTAGAAAAGGTCATATCAGTGGGAAAAAAATGCAAAAAAATTTAAATTAAAGAAAATTGGTTGAAAAAATTATCATGCAGATGTGTATAAAATGTATCTGTTACAGAGTATGCTGCAAAAATGACTTTTAGAAGTTATAAACTGATGCAGCTACAAAAAAAAGTCCCACTTAATTTAAAGTGGGGAAAAACACATGGCTTCTGGCCATATTGACTTGGGGATTCTGGAAGATGTAGTATAAATGTAGTGTAAATATTTTTTCCACCTTTGAAGTAGTGGTGAAATGCAGAAAACATGAATGGACAGATATATCCATATTTGCTCTTACCCAGTGGGCAGAGCAAGTTTATTTTTAATTCTTATTATTTTACATGAACCATTACTAAGCTCCATCATGTAAACCTAGTTCTAAGACTAAAAGCTCGCATTATGTGGCATTCTGATTTTAAAAAGGTGGCTGTGGAACCTTCAGAATAACTAGGTAAACTTTGGAAATGCTTTCTCTGGAGGTCATGTGGAACAAGTAGAAACAGCTCTGCACATACAGAACTGTACTTTGTATTCATTTCTGGTGGCTCAGGTTGCAGCAGCAAAGAGCATATTACTTATGGGGTCAATGAGGTGCTTAGTGTTTATTAGGCAAATAGGGGCTCCGGGACTACAACAACCTTTGAACAAAGATGCTCTGAGACATTCTGTCTGCACCAGACATATAAAGAGGCAAACTGCCTCAGGATGTGCCTGGAGCAGCAGGTGTATAGCATTCTTTGCACTTGCAGTTGTTCAGTGCCTGCTGCCATCTCATTGGATTAAGATGAGGATGAATTTAACAGCACACCATTGTCTTTTAAAACATATGCATATGGCATATGTATAGCAGTAGAAATGAGAAGGAAATAATTGCAAACAATAAACAGACATGTTCAGTTTTTTTACTGAATCTATTCAGTCTGATTGTTACAAATGCAACACAAGAGTGGTCACACCTTCTCCTTCGTGTTGTTTGGGGATGCACACTGATGGGTTCTGCGCCTGCGCTGAATCCGGAGCGGAGCTGGAAAGCTGATTGGATAAAGAGTTTTGAATGTGGGACCGCCCACCATGCCCAACCCCTTTAGGCGCCATTTCGCGCTCTCCCCTCAGTTTGCTTTTTTCCGCTGCGCAAGCAGGAGCCTGGAAAAAAAGCTGTGAGTACTTTGCTGAGATTGTCTCAGAATCTTCCAATTTTTCCTACTTTACAATTTTTCTCGGACTAGGGGACTTGTTCCCTTGGTCCTCGTGTGGCTGGGGCTCGCCCTCAGCCGCCGTTTAAAAAAAAAAAAAAAAAAGACCAACATCTCGTGTCGGGGCCTCCCGGCCGGGATAATTTTTTCTCTTCGGCCATCTACTTCGGTGGATGGCCTCAGCGGCAGCGTTCAAGCAGTGTCCGTCCTGCAAGAGAAAGTTCCCTAGCTCGGACGGGCACGTGCGTTGTCTTCGCTGCCTCGGGGAGAGTCACCAGGTCCAGACCTGCGAAGTCTGTCGCGGCTTCTCGAAGGCCGCCATCAAGAACCGCCAGTACCGTCTTCAAGCCTACCTCATGGAGGCCGCACTGGCACCACCGGCTCCCCCAGCTCCAGAGCAGGCCGCTTCCACGTCTGCTCCTTCAACCTCCGCTTCTTCTTCCAGGCCCTCGGCCTCTGAACTGTTCAGGCGGAAGAAGGAGCAGGAGAAGAAGAAGAAGGACAAAAAAGAGAAAAAGAAGCGCCGTAGCTCTTCGTCTTCTCTTCCTCCGACCCCGGCACCGGCTCAACTTTCGCCGCCACGCTCCCTAGCATCCGCCCCGGTCGCAGCTCCACCTACGCCGGGTAGGATGTCGACCGAGGCCCGGGACGCCACGCCGGAGAGGGCCCACAGCCCTCCACCGCCGCCGGAGACTCCTCCACCTGTACCACCGCACAGGTCTTCCTCCCTCCGCAGTCCTTCCGTGGTTCCTGGTCCGGCTACCGAACCGCCGCCCCAGTTGAGCCTCATCGCCCCGTACATCGAGGCGATGGTGCGGAAACTGCACACCGAGCTCTACGGCCCGCAGACGACACCGTGGGAGCGCCCTCTGCCCTCACCACCAGCCACGGAAGCACCACCGCTCCGTGAGGAGGGCCCCGCACCGAAGCGGCAGAGGGTGGAACAGGCGCGGTCGGAGGCCTCTCTCCCTCCGTACCAGCTGCCTTTGCCGGGGAGCGATCCGAGATCCGCCAGGCCGTACTGGTCGGACTCGGACCCCGAGGTCTACCTGCCACCGCCCAGCGTCTCGGCGCGGTCAGGAGACTCCGACTCGTCGGATCAGGAGGAGGAGCAGCATCAGCCACCGCCGGTTGCGGTCGACAAGTCCCCGGACGACAACATCGGCGCCGTCCACGGATCCCAGCCGGAGGATTTGAAGACCTACACCGGACTGATCACTCGCCTCGGATCCACACTTGGGATTCGGGCGGAGGCTCCCCCGGACGACTGTGAGGACGTCGTCTGCGGCTTGGCCGACCGCAAGGAGTTGGTCCCCGTCCGCCTCGGACTGCTCCCTAAGATTGCGAAAGCGGCCAAGGAGGTGTGGAAGAAGCCGGTCTCTTCGCACTCCGTATCCAACAGAGTGGACTCTATGTACAGACTGCTGGACGATTCCAACTTTCTGCACATTCACCCGGCACCGAACTCCCGAGTGGTCAAGGGCTCCCAACACCGGACGCCGATCAGCAGCACTCCCATCCCGTCGACCCAAGAGGGGAAGAAGCTGGACGCACTGGGCAGGAGGGTCTACGCCAATGCCTCCTTGTCCTTCCGTGCGTCCAACTATGCGACGGCCATGGGAGGCTACCAGTGTCGACTCTGGGAGCAAGCGGAGTCGTTCAAGTCCCTGCTGCCACCTGATCGACAAGCGGACTTTGAAAAACTCTGCATGGAGGGCAACCACCTCTCCCTCCAGCAAATCCGCACCGGCCGCCACGTCACCGAGTCGGAGGCAAAAAACTTGGCCTCCGCCATCCAGCTCCGTCGCCACGCCTGGCTCCGTTCGGCTAACCTGCAGGACGATGTCAAGCGGCTCGTGGAGGAGCTCCCCTTCGATGGCGAGGGCCTCTTCGCCAAGGAGACCGACACCTCCTTGGGAGAGCTGAAAGGGGACTACGCCACAATAAAACAGCTCCGCCCTCCACACCGTGGGTCCGGCCGTTACCATCAGGACCAGCCGTCGACGTCTCAGGCGGGCCCATCCTATCAACCTCGCCCGCCACAGAGACAAGGGGACTACTCCCGGTACCAGCCCTACCGGCAGCGCCAACAACCCAACCGTCCACGCTACCAGCAACGGCCTCAGACTGGCAAGCGTACGGAACGGAAGGGCAAACAACGTGTTTGACTCTTCCGTGACCGAGACTCTACCCTACCGCCCCCTTTCCGACTACCTATCGGCGTGGTCTGCCATCACCACAGACCGATGGGTTTTAACCATCTTAGACTCTGGCTACGCGATCGAGTTCGAGAGATGCCCTACTGTCGGACGGATCCGCATCACCGATCCATCCCCACCGCTCCAGGAGGAACTAACAGCTCTCCTAGAGAAGGGCGCCATAGAGCCGGTCGCAGCGTCGGAGTCTCACGAAGGGTTCTTCTCCCGATACTTCCTTGTGGACAAAAAAGACGGGGGGGCACGTCCCATCCTGGACCTCCGTCTTCTCAACAACCATATCGACGCGAGGAAGTTCCGGATGGTAACCCTTCACTCCATCCTCCCGCTGATCAACCACGGGGACTGGTTCACCGTCATCGACCTGAAGGACGCCTACTTTCACGTGTCCATCAGGAGGGAACATCGTCGTTTCCTCCGATTCCAGGTGGGCGGCAACATCTACCAGTACACATGCCTACCCTTCGGCCTCTCCACCGCTCCGAGGGTATTCACGAAGTGCATGGCACCGGTGGCTGCTCATCTGCGACTGCAAGGCGTCCAGGTGTTCCCGTACATAGACGATTGGTTGATCTGCTCCCCGACCCAACGAAAAGCCAAGGACGACGTTGCACATTGCCTCGCCCTTATGCAGAGCCTCGGTCTGCGGGTCAACTTCAAGAAATCCCAGTTGACCCCCACTCAACGAATAGAATACATCGGAGCCGTTCTAGACTCTCTGGCTCTAAGAGCCTACGCCCCAACCAAACGTCTGCTCGACATCCGCACAGTGGTGGCACGGATCCAGGGCAGACGTCGGGTCCGTGCGAGGGACGCCCTCCGTTTGCTAGGACTCATGGCGTCGACCACGGCGGTGGTCTCGCACGCCAAACTCAAGATGCGCTCCCTCCAGTCGTGGTTCCTCTCCTCCTTCAACGGCACCCACGACAACCTCGGGAAGTGGCTCACACCGACTCCCGAACTCCGAGACCAGTTAAACTGGTGGACAATGGACCAGAATGTGACCGCGGGGAGACTCTTCACCCTTCCCGCACCGTCCATCCAAGTCACCACCGACGCGAGCACCCACGGATGGGGTGCGTGCTGCCGCGGACTACGGATTCACGGCATATGGACACCCGAGGAAGCCGACCACCATATCAACTTCCTCGAGCTGCTAGCGGTGTGGAAGGCGATGAGGTCCTTCAGACCGTCGATCGCGGGCAGTGTGGTGCAGATCGCCTCGGACAACACCACGACACTAGCCTATCTCAACCGGCAAGGAGGGACCAAGTCTCTCTCCCTCCTCTACCTGACCGTCCAGATGTGGGAGTGGTGCCTGAAGGTACATGTGTTCCCCATAGGTGTCCACATCCAGGGCACCCTGAACTCCGATGCAGACTCCCTGAGCCGCAAAGGGACGGCGATGCACGAGTGGGAACTGGACGAATCGGTGTTCGACCGCCTGTGCCGACGGTGGGGCACACCGACCCTAGACGTTTTCGCGTCACAGACCAACTCCAAGTGCCGCCGTTACTGCTCCCGAGCGGGGATCGGCCACGGATCGGAGGGCGATGCCTTCATGGTGCCGTGGCACCAGGAACTGCTGTACATGTTTCCACCGATCCCTCTCATCCAACGGGTCCTGATACGGATCCGTGCGGAGAACGCCTGGACGATCCTGGTTGCCCCGTCCTGGCCGCGCCAGCCGTGGTTCCCACTACTCCAAACCCTGGCTTGCGATCGTCTCCGCCTACCCACCGATCCGAATCTCCTCCGCATGGAAGACGGTCGGATCCTTCACTCCGATCTGCCGAGCCTACACCTGACGGCCTGGCTTATCCGCCCAACATAGCACGGATCCTTGATCTGTCAAGGAAACCTTCCACACGGAAGTCCTACGATGCCAAGTACCGTCGCTTCACTGACTTCCTAGCATCCAGCGACCGCACCGTGGACTCCGCATCCCTGCAGGATGTCATGTCCTACCTCCTGCACCTCGCCGAGTTGGGATCCGCACATTCATCATTAAAGGTCCACCTAGCTGCTGTGGTCGCCAAGGCCCCACCTTCTTCAGTATTGTCCTCCGCCTTCAGAGACAAAACTGTTAAAAGGTTCCTTCAAGGGCTACGCAATGCCTATCCTCCAGTGAAGATACCACCCCCTCAGTGGTCCCTCACTACAGTGCTCACCGCACTCACGAAGGCACCCTTTGAACCCATGGCTTCGGTGGACATTAAATTTGTCTCCTACAAGACTGCTTTCCTTGTAGCTATCACTTCTGCCCGACGGGCAGGGGAGCTGGCAGCCCTTCGGTCTGACCCTCCTTTTCTCAAGTTCTACCCTGACAGGGCAGTATTGCACCCAGATCTGACATTCCTGCCCAAGGTCCTGACTGAATTTCACCTGGCCCAAGCCATCACGCTTCCAGCATTCTTCCTGAATCCCTCGTCTCCACAAGAGAGAGTGTGGCACTCGTTGGATGTCAGGAGGGCTTTGCTGTTTTACACCCAGAGGACTGCGTCCTTCAGGAGAGCTAAACAACTGTTTGTGGCTTATGGTGGCAAGACTAAGGGACAGCCTCTGTCTGCCCAGAGACTATCTAAATGGATCTCAGGTACCATTTACCTGGCCTATCAGATGTCATCCCTGCCACCTCCGCCTCATGTCCGGGCTCACTCCACCAGGACACTGGCTTCCTCCACTGCATTCCTAGAGGGCATCCCGATGGAGGATATCTGCAAGGCTGCCACTTGGTCCAGGTCCTCCACCTTCATCACCCACTACCGGGTTGATACAAGGTCCGCCCCTGATGTCAGACGGGGCAGGTCCATCCTGACGGCTGGTCTCCGATCCTCTTCGCTGATGACCGCCCATCCATGATGCCATCGCGCTCTCCTACATCTCAGGACGCCGGCTGCCCACCATCCAAGTAAGTGAGCTTGTTAGTCACCCATCAGTGTGCATCCCCAAACAACACGAAGGAGAAGGACAGGTTTCACTTACCAGTAACTGTCGTTCTCCGAGTATGTTGTTTGGGGATTCACACAACCCAACCCTGCCTCCCCTCAGGGCTGCCGGCCTGAGATGGCCTTAGGCTTAGCGGGCAGCTTTAATATCAAACTGAGGGGAGAGCGCGAAATGGCGCCTAAAGGGGTTGGGCATGGTGGGCGGTCCCACATTCAAAACTCTTTATCCAATCAGCTTTCCAGCTCCGCTCCGGATTCAGCGCAGGCGCAGAACCCATCAGTGTGAATCCCCAAACAACATACTCGGAGAACGACAGTTACTGGTAAGTGAAACCTGTCCTTATCTTTCCAAATATTAGCAATCAAGAGGAAATTACTATAACCCTTAAAATGTGCAAGGTGTTTTAAATAGTTCATTCATTTTAAATAGTTATCCATTTATAGAGCTATATCTATGTTTCAAAGCTCATTAAATAGCTCAGTGAGTTAGCTGTCTGGCTGCAGAGCCAGAGGTTGTGAGTTTACTTCCTCACTGTGCCTTCTGGGAGATGAGCCAGTCTGTGTAGTGATGTGCAAACTGCACAGTTACAGAGCACCCCTAGAAGAAGGGAATAGTAAACTACTTTTCTACCTAGAAAACCCTGGAAAGCATCATCATAACCCAGAATTAACTTGATAGCACTCAATTATCTTTGTTACAGGTCTTTTCTAAGATGGCCTATTCATTTATAGGTACTATATATATCTCTGTTACAATTCTTTCACAAGGTGGCTGGTTCTTTCCGCTATGTCAGCTAAGTTATGTTGAATCCAATCCTCTGGTAGCCTAAGGATCTTGGAAATTACTTAGGAAGACCCTCACAATGTCCTGATTGTGTAACAGCACTGTGGCTTTGTCCCAGGGCTAGAAGGAGTTTTTATTTAAAGCAGGGGTTTTTCCTTCCTCATCTCCTTTAAAGCAGTTTTGTTAGGAGACCTCTCAGACCAGTCAGAAAAAAAGGGATATTCCAGTAAAAGGGCATTTCTGCCAACATAAAGAACTTGTGCATACAGTTGTACCTCGGTTAAAGAGCATAATGTGTTCTACAGGATTGCTCTTTAAGCGAGTTTACTCTTTAAGTGAAACACCATTGTAAGCGACCAATTGTGACTTCTGGCGGAAGGATTGTGAACCCCAATTTATTTGTTAAGCGAGTTTTTGGTTGGTTTTAGTTGTTAAGCGAAGCAACCATTCAGAGAAAATTCTGCTCTTTAAGCGAGTTACTCTCTAAGTGAGGCACTCTTTATGCGAGGTTTTACTGTATTTCTAGCCCCTTGCAGCTGGTGTTTTATTACCTTTAAAGCCCTACATGGTAGTGGGCCAAGATACTGAAGAGACCCCGTCACATTTGTCCGTCCCACCAGAGCGGACCGGAGAGGCTCTCTTGTGGTGCCATCTGCCAAAGGAGCACGCCTCTCAAGCACAAGGAAGAGGGCCTTCTCAGTGTCCGGTCCGGCCTTATGGAACCTCCTGCCAATTGAACTACGCCTCCTCCAGATGGAGTTGCTGCCCTTTAGGAAACGGCTAAAGACATGGCTGGCAGGGCAGGTGTGGGGCACCAGTGGTATAGGGACCCCAGCTTGCTAGTTAATTTAGTAAATAGCCTCTCCACCTTCTAATCTTTTAACTTTTATTTTTTCCTTGATTTGTAATCTTTTAAATTTTAATACTGGTTACTTTTTATTGGATTTTTAAGTATTATACTAATGTTTTAAAAAAATTATTACTTGTATGATTGTAACTGTCCGACTGTGATGTGAACCGCTTTGAGTTGGGCTAAAACCTGAGTGGGTGGCATATAAGTGTAAAAATTAAATTAAAAACATTAAATTAATTTTTTTGAGTTGCATAGTCTACCTTTGGCAGCCAAAGCAAAATAGAACAATAGTAATCAATACTTTTGCCTGCTAAAAGTATCAAACATTGATTCTCAGAACCCTGCTAATTGGCCATCCTGGCTGAGGATTCTGGGAGGTAAGATCAATGAACCTTGGAGGAGCAAAGATTGAGAACTACTGTCATCATAAAAGGTCTCCCTTGCTCCAAAGTCAGTTGTGTCCAACTCTAGTGGGGGAGGAAGGGCTCATATTTGTTTATAGCCAAAGAGACTTTTCTGTGGTTATGGCAGCCATGACTAGACAACAGAGTGCATGGAATGCTGTTACCTTTCCTGCTGAAGTGGTACCTATTTATCTACTTCCAGTTTCTTGCTTTCAAGCTGCTAGGTTGGCAGGAGGTGGGACAGATGTCAGGTATTCACTCTGTCACACAGTACTCAGGTCTCAAACTGTTGACCTTCTGGTCACCAAGCTCAGTGTCTTTCCCACTGCAGCTCAGGCATCATAAAAACAATTGCCTAAATCTAGTTGCTAAACCAAGCAGGGGTAAAACCCTTTGGATCAATTGTTGAATGCTTAGTCAACATCTGTTCATGTACATTTGATACATTCTGTAAAGTTGGGACAGCCAGTTGGATTCAGGCCTTAGAAATTTCTTTTGGCCTACAGTCTACTTTGTCACTTGGTTTAAAAGAATATTAAATGTTGTGTTACTTTGCCATTCACAACATTGTATTCTAATTGTGGAATGGAAGATCCCTCAAATAAAAGACATCAAATACTGTAGAATAAAACTAGTGTTTTGAGCTGCTCCTGTTTGCCAGTACTGTATTAGGCAGAAAGAAGAAGTCACCATGTTGTAGGTTTCTCAATCAGGAAAAAAAATTGAAATAGCAAAAATACAAGTTGCTGTTAACCATAAAACATATTCACATTTCTTAAATTATAAAATCATTAATAAAATACTACAGGTTACATTTATTTATTAAATTTGGGTCTGATACAGTGGGATGTGCTAAATATGTCTTCATCTTGATTAATTTCTTTCTCTCTTTAGTTTGGTAAGTGTTGCACTCCCCCCTCCTCTTCTGCAGCATGTTCAGTTCTGTCACTTGCAATAAAATCATAGTACAGTAGTTGCCAACCTTGAAGTGGTAATGATAAAAAAACTGGAACTAGGCCTACACAATTAGAATCTGTCCATAATTAAGACTGACTAATCAATCTAGACAACAAGGGAATGTACACAGATAGCAGTAGTCCATTAACGATGAGATGAATTGCCATAATTGCAAGGGGTTTGTCAGTGTACTGTTTATTTCTTGGAATTTAAAATAAAATGTCCAAATCAATATCTAATCCCACTCCACCCCCATTTTCAATTCTTGCTGTTCTTCTATCGAAAATATGCATATCAGAACATGGCAGAGATGTTTTCATTTTTTTTTTAATATGCCACCAAGCGGCTGCCAACATTGTCTGTCTGGTGGCTCAGTGGTTAAGAAGCTCACCTTGTTAGCTAGAAGGCTGGCAAATCAGCAGTTCAAGACTGAGGAACTGTATGACAGATTGAGCACCTGTCTCTGTTCCATCTATTGGCGACATGAAAAGAACCACATTCAGGCATCCCCTGAGTGGAGTTTCTCCAGCAAAAATCCTTTCAACCCAGAATAATTTCTGGCATGGAATTATTATTATTATTATCCCTTTGTGGGAAAACACAGGGAAAGGGCTGTTCTGACAGCACCACTCATTCTCTGAAATAATGGGCCAGAATCTCGGACTGGAAATGAAGTTTTGTGATGTCACCAGATTGGATCTTTGTAAAATCACAGAGGTGTAATAAACCTCATGGGATTTGCTTTCCACCAGGTCTTGCACTGCTGCTGCAGTGAGGGCTCATATAACATGAAAGGTCACAAATCATGACACTGGCAGTCTGTCTTCTGTTTTGTGTAATATGGCATAATGTGCACCCAGCCGTAAGCATTCTCTTTAATTTACTCCACTCAGTCATGGCTTTTTAATGTGCCAGCATTATGCAAGCAAAATCCATGCACAAACACTTTTGCTTTGAGTCAATGTGCCCTTGCAGCAGCTGGGAATGGGGAAAGATTTGTTTAAAGAGGCTTCACAGGGAAAAATCAGATTTTTCTCCCCTCTTGCATTGTGTGCCCTGACCCTACATATGGACTTAGAAAAGCACAGCACAGTCAGAACCAGAAGCTGAATGACTGTTTAAGACTGAATAAGCAAAATTACTTGGAAGAGTTCTACTGGTAAAGAAATTGCATCCAGGTTGCTTTCATATCTTAAATAACATGCAGCTAGGAAAAAAGCGTGTCATTGAGTCAGATAATCTATGTGTTTCTTAATAAGATAGTATTTTATATGTAGGATATCCAAAAAGGTAACTTAATATTATGTTAGAACAGTCAAATATTATATACAGTAGTTTCCAGTGTAAATTTTTGCAACTTGCTATCAATGCTAGGTACAATGTACATGTTTAAAACACATGGTTGTTATGCTTTGAAAACATTTTTTTCCCAAAGAATTATTATTCCTGCTTTGCCCTGAAGCTCACTAGTTGACTTTGAGATAGTTGTTCTCCCTGAGTGCAATTTTCTTCATGGAGGAGGAAAGCAAGGGTCACATGCTCCACATTTAGCTCATTGAGGAAAGGTGGGATATAAATACAATAAATAAAGAAGTAAAGAAATACACTGGAAGACTGTATAAAGCAGACCCTTTCTATACATCTGTTGAAATTTACACATACGTCAAACCTCGCATAAAGTGTGCCTCGCTTAAAGAGCAACTCGCTTAAAGAGCAGAATTTTATCTGAATGTTCGCTTCGCTTAACAAATAAAACCAACCCAAAACTCGCTTAAAAAATAAATTGGGGTTTGCAATCCCCCCCACAATTGGTCACTTACAATGGTGTTTCGCTTAAAGAGCAAACTCGCTTAAAGAGCAATCCTGTGGAACACATTATGCTCTTTAAGGGAGGTACAACTGTACTGTACTGTATTGCCAAATCAGTGCCTTTTGAATGGGAGTTAGGAACAATAGATAAACTACTAGTCTGAATCTTATTGGCAATTTACAAGTACTGTATGTCTGTAAAATAGTGTAAGCCAAACTGCTACTAATTAATGAAGTGCTGGTGGTGTTGGTTAATTGATCAATTGATGTGATTCCAAATACATTTCTGGTTATGTGCCCATTGCCTAATATGGTTCTTGCTGGGGAATGCGATGAACACCTTATTAATGAGCAGCAATTTGGCAGCATGATTTATGTAATTTTACTTATGCATGTGTAAATTACAGTAGGAATCTGGCTACTGAATGTTTTATTTTATATTGGCAACAGTTTTAATATTGGGACCTTTATCAAAGTTGTATTTAGAACATGCTTGTACTCAGCAGAAGAGCTTAGTTCAGTGGCTTCTAAGCTTTCATATTTTTTATCATTGTCATGCCTCTCTGAGTGCCCACGAACCTCTAGATATCCTTCATGAAGCCCTGGAACTTATTCCAGAGATTTTTTTGGAGGAAGAGGGGATTTCTAGGGTATACACATGATTCATTTTAGGTCTTTTGTCAGGCTTTGAGACCTCAGAAATTACTCAGCAGATTCTTGTAGTTGCACATTGTTGAAGAACTGATAGGTAAGCTGACTTTCAAGGTTGCTCGTCAGCCATTTCAGACCTCACTAATAAATTTGCACAGGTATTCAGGTTTTCCTAACATAGCTTAAAATCAACAGGATCAATGCAGTGTCTCTGAACATAGTTTAGTCAAGGACAATCAAAAGTGAGAAGAAATTTGCAACCTCTGTAATGTTGTAACAACAGATAAATTACTGTTTCCAGTAGCAAAATTTGGCATCAGATTCTTAGTAACTCATGTCCAGTTACTAACAATGGTGATATTGTAGCTGTCTTGATGGTGAAAGGGAGGGAAGGAGGAAGAAAAGGAGCCAGAGGAAGAAAGCCCACTTTGTTGATAATTTATAGATGTTAGACAAGGACATGAAACCTAATCTATTTGGGCCTAAAGGCACAAACAGCTGAACATTCTGCTCGGTCACTACATATGTCAATCTTTTAGTCAAAGAACTTTTAAAATGCCTGGCACTCTTGGCTTCAATTTGACTTTAGACATAACAACTGAACATTTTAAGAACAGGAACAGCAGGGTAAAAATAAACAAACTGGCAGGGCCTCTTTGTCTACAGATAGAAGTTCTTTCAGCACTTTGCAGTTTGTGATGTACAGTACTGTATTCACTTTCCAGTAATGGCCAAAGGGGTGGGTGGGGTGGGGGATATAAAACGGTCTTCTCTACCTTGTATCATTCCCAGCTATTTCAACCCATTTTCATCAATACAACTACTGGCCATGCTGTTTGAGGGTGGTAGGAGTTGTAATCCAACACAAAATCTGGAGTAAGCAACTAATCTAAAGACTGCATATCAGAAAAATGACAGGGCTTTATAAAACTTACCAGGTTTCAGACAGTGTTTTCTGTGTGATTTCAGATGAGGAAGGTGTTTGAATGATCCAAGAAATGTGCATGATAACACTTTGGTTTTGGACTCAGACTTTTGATGCACAATCGTGAACTTATTCTTTTGATTTGGCTAACATTTTAATTAATGCTAGTATATTTGCCTTGGTGTGTTGTAAATTTCTCCAATTCTATTAAATTCCAATTTTAATTATTGCAACTCTCATTAGGATTTTCTAGGTAGAGAGTACTCATGATTGGTATACCATTCCCTTTTTCTGGGAGCATCTTGGACTGTCCTTAGAGCCTTATATATTATAAATGTGTGACTATATCTGTGTTTGACTTGGTTCAGTACAATTCTTTCCATGTATTCCAGACAAGCATATGTAAAGGATTACTGTTTTGTGCAGTTTCCAAGAGTTAGACATGAACGACTCATATGCACTGAGGTTTCCACGACTAATAGATCTGTCTCCCCACTTACCTAGGGCAAGAGTGGAGAGAAATGGCCAGAAATTAAGGTGGATGATGCTGTATTTCCACTTAATGTAGTGACAAGTGCCATTAGAAGCTGAAGCTGACTTCATTTCCACTGTAGTCATCATTGTCTCTTATCCTGTCTATTAAGAAGACCCTTGGGGGAACTGTAAGAAAGTGAGGCAGAGCCAATGAAGGGTCTTTGAACTGTGATTTGAATACAGCACATCATATGTTCTTCTCAATCTAACATTAAGAATAATTGAATGGGAGTTGGTATTTGTTTGATACTGTTTTCATTTTCTCACAAACATCTTCAGGTTAAAGATAGCTGCCTTACCTTGATGGTGCCAGAATGGCAAGATGATATAACAGTCTTTGTCCTCATTATTATTATTTTCCTTAAGGTCATTATGCTGTGGGCGGTATGGCGCACTGAGCCTGTGCTCAATACCTCTCCTTGCCAGGAAATCTGAGAAAGCCTTGTTAACAAATTCTCCCCCTTGATCAGTGACCAGGCATTTAAGGCGTTTCCCTGTTTTACGTTCGGTAGCTTTAAGCCACTGAGCAAACTGATTCAGGCAGTCACTTTTCCGTTTCAGTAACCTTACAAACCCATATCTAGAATGGTGGTCAATGATGTTTAAAATATATTTTGCTCCCCCTAAAGATGGCTTTCTTGGTCCTATAAGATCTGCAAAGACCAGGTCCATCGGTTGCTCTGTGGAGAACCCCTGCATCCTGTTTGCTGGTGCAGATTTAGACTTCTCTTCTCCACAGGCATTGCATTGCAAAAATCTATTACAAGGCGATAGATTTATCCCTTTTACCTGGGACACAGTCTTCCCCAAAACTTTAAAACTGCAATGGCCCAACCTTCTGTGCAACAGGTGAATGCAGTTAAAGTGTGCAGGCCTGTTGTAATTTCCAACACTAACAACAGGTGGGGACTGGGGTTCTAGCACATATAGCCCGATCTTGTGGTGGGCTGTAAAACACTTTGACTCTTTTCTGATAAAACATTCACCATTCTTAAAGGTTACTTCATACCCTGCCTTATCCAACTCCCTCACTGAGAGTATATTTAGGAACCCAGGAATGTACAACATAGGCAAAGTTGTCCCCAATGGGGTACAATATACTTCACCTACACCCCTAGCAGGCACATCCTTTTTGTTAGCCAGTGAGACAACTGTGTCTGTCTCCTTTAAATACTTAAAGGTCTTCCTTATGGATGAAATTGATCTTGTCGCCCCACTGTCAATCACCCAAAGCTCCTCTGGCTTCGAGGAATAACATACACCAGCTGGCTTCGATGAAGCACTCCTCCTTGGCTTCTTTGGGTGTTTCACAGCCTTGGTGGGACAAGACCTGGCAAAATGTCCAGGTTTCCCACAAGCAAAACACCTCCGGGCGACGCCGACTGTTGTTGGCTGCTCATTGCCTTTCTGGAACTGGGGAGCGCTGGTTTCAGGGAGTAGGGTCCGCTCCAGCCTCCGTTGTGACTCTTCCAGCAGCCGAGGCTTGATTTCATCAAACACCATATCCTGGCTTGGCAGAGCTCCAAGGGCAACCAAGAAATCCTCGTAGCTCTCATCCAGAGAAGATAAAAGGATACAGGCTTTCTGCTGCTCATTAAAACCAAGACCTTTGTCCTCCAGATCCAGGAGCTGGGTAGTTATAAGCTGGATGTGTTCAGCCATACTCCCACCTGGAGCAAGGTGAGTGCGGAAAAGCCTCCTTGCAAGCTGAATCTGCGCACCCACAGTTGTCCTCACAAAAAGTCTTTTCAGGTTTTCCCAGCACGCAGCAGCAGAAGTCTCCCCTCTGATATGCACTAAGAGGGAGTCTGCAACAGTGAGCCCAATCACTGCCAAAGCCTGTGAGTTCTGCTCAATAGCCTTATTGTCACTTTCATCCTGAGGGTCCAAAGTTCCCATGTCCACGGGCGTGGACACTACGCTCCACAAGCCCTCCTTCCTCAGTAATAAAGAGCATTTTAAAGCCCAAGCCTGATAGTTCGAGCCGGTGAGCTGAGGAACCAAACTCAAGCCTCCAGAAGTCATTGCTGCTACTCAAGTGTAAAATTCCTCCAAGCAAACAGAACAAACAGTCTCTGCTACAAACAGGGCGTGGTCAATTAGCAGCACCTGGGCCCATAACCAATGAGATGGAATAATATAGCAGAGTGCTAGAAGTGGCTGGCTATGGCCACACCCTAGAGTGTGAGAGTGTTTGCTGTAGTAATAGACAAGACAAACTTTCAGCTTGGGTTGTAGGAATTCTCTATTTACACTATATACAAAGCTGTGCACGAAGTGCAAGGTAACACATGTCTTCAACTCAGACTATGTGGTGCAGCAAAGTCTATAAACAGTCTTTGAGAGCTTTAAACTTCTGTCTTCATTAAAGCAAAGCAAACACAGTCCAAACCTTATCTGTTCCTTCAAGGTTGGCTTTGAAGATAGTCAGCAGTTCCTTTTAGCTCTATTCCAAACACAGAGTCCTTGATTAAGGCACCACAATGTGGCAGTGGTATGTTGTCCAATGTCTTGCAATCCGGCAAGGAAAACATACCAGGAAACGACGAAGCAGTCCAACAGCTGGCTGGCAACAGTGGCAACAGCAGTGGCAGACAGCAGGCAGGCAACAGCAAGCAACAATGGCACGAAGCAAACAATGGCACGAAGCAAACAGTGGCATGAAGCAAAGTGGCTGAGAATGTTGCCTGAATTTATGTTACAATGATAGCACCTGGCTGGGGTAACATGCAGAGCCTTAAAGGTACAGTCATTGGTTTGCTCTTGTTGCAACACTAGCTCATGTATCCTAACACATTTGGCCCTATTGAATAAAGCAGGAAGCAAAGTACCAGCATTGCAACTTATGGGTATTCATGTACAAATATTTGTAGCAACAGCACAGGGAGTGGAAGAATACTGTCCATGAGCTTACATTCAACTTTCCACAGGCTTCAGCAGTAATATGGAGCCTGAGAATAAAATCCTTACATGTCATGGATGCTACATGTAAGATCATGTGAGATGCAATCTCCAGTGGGAATGGCAGAAATCAGGGCAGGTGCTGCATTCATTGCTACCTGCCAGCCTGTCAATCTTTCTTCTTCTGGTGTTGAGTTGTCATGTTATCTGGTTAACATTGATTCCATGCCCTTTTACCTTGATTCCCACATATGTTTTCAATTGGATGGTCCAGAAATAATTCCAGTTCTCCTCCTGATCCTTGCCTGCCCTGGCTCTTATTTTCACCTTGGGCCTTGAATCTCAAGAAATGTACTGCTGTTGATCTGATTACCATAACTTACTCTTGCTTGTAAGCTTCAATATATTTTGGGATAAGTGTAACTTCTCTCCTGAATACAGTCTACCATGAGCTTCTACCTACAATGTTCTGCAGTGATTCTGGCAGATTGCTTTGTTTTGTTCAGGAAGAAGAAAATAAAATTAAAAAGACCTCCTTTAAAAAGGTTCCTTCACCTTAACTTATCTCTGACTCCTTGTTTATTTATTTTTATTATAAGTGCTAAAAGCTTTACCTCTACTTCTTAATAGACAGCTGAGTTTGATAAAGCTTTCTGCACTCCACAGAATGGTCAGATGTCAGAGATATATGGGCAGCTGGTGTTTGTTTAGTAAATGATGTCCCTGTTATTGTACTATAAGACAGGTCTGAGTAGGCTATAAATACTCTCTGTTCTCATGCATTATGCTAAGGTCCAAAGGCATATTTCAGATAGTGGGTGTTTACTTTTCAATCGGTTTCCATTTCATTAAGGTGCCCCACAACTGAAATCATTCCATATCACAGATCTTACTGAAAGGTGAGCATGATTACCTCATTCAAGTCTGAGAAGAGAATGATGAAATGGTGATAGAGCAGAGATAAATATATGCAGAGATTAAAGTTAAAAAAAATTCATGACTAGTTACCAGACATAACTATTTTGCTGTCTGAGAACTATGAATGCCATACTGCTGATCAGAAAACTGCAAAACAGAAGATTCTGAATTGTTAAAGCTTATTTGTCCCCATCCATTTAGGCATTTGGTTAAGAAAAAATAAAATTGTTGGAGGAGAGTTTTGAGAGTCCCCTGGACAGCAAGGAGAACAAATAGGTCAATCTTCAAATTCAAATTCAAATTCAAATTTATTTTTATACCCCGCCTTGCTCAGGCGAACCTGACTCTAGGCGGCTTCCATGGAACATAAAACAACAGTATACAAACAACATAGTATAAAACAACACGGAGGGGCGCGGCGGTGGCGGCGGCGTTCCCGCGCTCAGCGGCTGCGGTGTCCTTCAGGCCCCCTCGGCCAGGGGCTCCTTTTCACCTCCCGGCCGGTGACGGTTGCCGGGAGGGGCGCGGCGGCGGCGGCAGCGTTCCCGCGCTCAGCGGCTGCGGCGTCCTTCAGGCCCCCTCGGCCAGGGGCTCCTTTTCACCTCCCGGCCGGTGACGGTGGCCGGGAGGGGCGCGGCGGCGGCGGCAGCGTTCCGGCGCTCAGCGGCTGCGGCGTCCTTCAAGCCCCCTTGGCCAGGGGCTCCTTTTCACCTCCCGGCCGGTGACAGAAATAAAACCTGACTGCTCCTTAGAAGGTCAAATAGTGAAGATGAAGCTAAAGTACTTTGGACATCAAATGAGAAGAGAGGATTTGCTTGAGAAAGCCTTGATGCTGGGAAGGGTGGAGGGCAAAAGAAGAAGGGGGCAGCCCAAAATGAGATGGCTAGATGGTATTGTAGACACAATGGGCACAGAGCTGAGCGAGTTGAGGAGGATGGTGGAGGACAGAAGTGCCCGGTGGACAGTGGTCCATGGGGTCGCAAAGGGTCGGAATCGACTGTGCGACTGAACAACAACAATCAGTTATTACAAGTTGAGTGCCAAACTTAAATCCCCTTTTCTCTTTTTAGTGCAAGTGACAACACTATCTTTACAATCAACTAATAATTAGCTTAATAACAGTTGAATCTACAGTTAGTGGATTCAGCATTAAACTAGTTCAGTCAATCTTTGTCTAAGAAATCAGCCTGCTATTTTATTTTATCATTTTGTTATCAAAGTGCATGGTCAGGGTGCTTTGAATTCATATCATTTAAAGTTAAGTGTTATACATGTATACTCAGAAATAACCCAGTTAAGATCAGTGGGCTTAATCCTATTTTTCCTGTACAGATATTTTATAATTCAGTAGTAACATAGCACTAATTCCATGAAGAGTATTTGTGTGAACATTTTCTTGAAAAGAGGACATACAGTCAAACTGCGCATAAAGAGCACCTCGCTTAAAGAGTAACTCGCTTAAAGAACAGAATTTTCTCTGAATGTTCGCTTTGTTTAACAAATAAAACCAACCAAAAACTCACTTAACAAATAAATTGGGGTTCACAATACCCCCCCCAACAGAAGTCACAATTGGTCACTTATGTTTTGCTTAAAGAGCAAACTCGCTTAAAGAGCAATCCTGTGGAACACATTATGCTCTTTAAACGAGGTACAACTGCACTCACCTTGAGCCTGATTGATACAATTCCCATAACAATAAAGTACCAAAGAAATGGTCAGAACCATGCTGAATGGGACGGACTGTGGTGTATTCAGAAGCATATACAATTTGTGTGAGCAGAATTCATTGCTGAGTCCCTGTAGGCCCCCTCCCCCAGCGTGTCTACATGGTGCCTATCCTCATTTACTGAAGAACAAATATCTCCTCTATAACATTTCAAAAGACTTGATATTTTGGAGGAGTTAATCTAAGGAGGAGAGGACGGAGAACTACTTGCCTTCCAGTGTAGCGCTCACACTCTCTTTCTTGTCCCAGTTGTCGAGGTTTCCAGCATACCTACATGTATGTACAATTGGAGCCAACACCCCAAACATGGGTTTTTATATGTTCTCTATAACTATGAAGATGGGTTATTAATCACTTATCTATGAAGGATGAAAGGAAGAATTGCCATTATTTTTCTTTCTAAAAACACATTTGTGTTAATATTCTGATAAAAATGTATTCTTAACAACTGTAATCTAATTTGAATTCTCTGTAGAGTACCACCAGCTTGCTATTTTGGCTTTAATTTTGTATATAAAAAGAATGTTGTGTTCGGATCACTCATATCTGCAGCTCATGGAGTGAGAATGCTTGCTCACCTCTTTCTGCATTTGTTTTTAAGTTTCTTGTCTGACATTTGAAGCAAAAAGGCTTTGAAGGAGCCAAATAATTGCTATCTTTAGGGATTAGGATGTTCATTTTCTAGAGAAATATAAATATGCTGAAATACTGTATAAATAGAATATGACATGGCAAAAAGTTTCCAAATGCAGCAGAGAGAACAGATATAGCATAAAAGAGGAGGGCAAGGGAGAAAGAGAATAGTAGAGATGGGAAGAGAGAACGTCATGAAAATGTCATTTTCCTTGCTCATCCTAAAAGCACAAATCTATTTTAACAGCATTTGGAACAGATACCATGAAAGGAGATCCAATTAATGTTATCTTCATGCTGCTACACAATCCATTAAATTATTTTGGTTGCTAAAATGTCTTCAGTACATTATGTTGCTCACAAATGGATCAGCCCCATTTTTTTAAAAGAATATAGGCCATCACATTCTATCTTAATCAGCGAGTTGATCGGTCTCTGAACAATATAAAATCTCAGTTGAATAACATTGTTGCTAATAATTATGGAAGCTACAAAAAGAGGAAAACATGGAATGTTGACTGATGTAGAAGTGTAAATTTTAGTATAGAGATCGGTGTATTTATGCAGGCAATTGGATTTGCTTTTCAATAGGAACCTATAGGCATAAAACTGGAGTGACAATGGTTTAGGTTATTATTTAAACAAAGTAAGGCATTTGATTTATGTGAAACCCCAAAGCATTTCTTTCCACGCCATACTTTTTGAAATATTTGTCCAATATAGTGATCTGCTTTCTCTTTATTAACACAATAATTTCAAGAGAGGTAGCCCTTTGAGATCTGGCAAAACTGACACAGAATGTTGTGGCACCCTGAAAGCTGACAGGTTTTAACTAGCATAAGCTTTCATAGAATGCAGCCCATTTCTGTGAGAGAAATACAGCAAATTGAACCAATGACCTCTGGAGGTGGTGAGCACTCCAAAGCTGGAGGCATTCAAGGGGAAATTGTACAACCATCTGTAAGATCTGCTTTGATTTGGGCTCCTGTATTGTGCAGGAAGCTGGACCCATTGGCCTCATTAGCCCCTTCCAACTCAGTTATTCTATGAACCTCTGATTTTTCAGAAGCATGGAAAATAGCTTTGGTAGACAGACATTTATACACAGCTTGAGAGTTGGATGAAAACTGTAACAGAAATGCTAAAGTCTGGTCTTAATAGTGGTTGTTAAGGTAAGTTTAACATTGAAGATGACAAATACATTTTAGATGTAGCCATTAACAAGCATGCAAAAGTCAATGTAGATTGCAATTACATTCAAATATAGCTAAGCATAATTGAATGTATTTGTTGGGTGCACCAAGATTGTTTGTGGTTTATGTTGCCCCAATAATTTCATCTGTTGTAATATTTTATTTTCACAAGTGAAGACCTACAGCTTGGACAACAGTCTTTTTGGAAAGAGAAAACTGGACTAGTTATAGATTGGTAAAATAGATCAAGGGTAATTCCATTACTGCTAAAGATACACAGATCCTCATTTCAGTTACTTCATGTTATCAGTTACTTATAGGACCTTCTGGAGGTCACTAAGTCAATAGGTTTTTAATAAGCTGGGAGCAACTTGATGACACAAAGCAAAAAACTATAATTTCAATGCATTAGAGATACATTACATACTCTAGAGCAGGTGTTCCCAACCTAACGCCCACAGGCCAGATCAGGCCTGCAGCATCATTTCATGTGGCCCCTACTCCTCCAAAGTGCATTTGAGAAACAAAATGGCTATCCCTTTGAAGCTGTTGGGACAAAATTGCCTCCCCCATCATGCAGACAGGGCAAAATGGCCATCTAGCCCTTGAAGCTGGCTGCTTGAATCCCCCAGCTTGAAAAGGCTGGGAACCCCTGCTCTATAGCTTTGCACAACTTCTCAGTGTGTTCTTGTCTGAAGAGGGTCATTCTCTTTCTGGCTGATACTGTGTGTAAATTAATAGGTGATTCACACAGAGTTCCCCCTAGAATCTTTGTTCAGTCCAGTATCTGCTGGTCCCATTCTATATCTCTTATACTGTGGAGACCAGTGTTCCAAAACTTCTTTATCACACAGCTTTGAAATCTGTGACTGAGACACCTTTTCACCTTTTAATGATTCAAGAGATTGAAGTGAGCTTGCCTTTCCTTGAAAGGTTTTTGTGTGAAGTAAACTGCACGAAACAAAATAATTCCCACCACTTAAAGATAGATTTTGCTTTTTAATCTTTCTCCCTTTTTGCAGCTGACCCAATTTTGGGGTCAAAGTTCCTCTTAAAAGAAAAGAGTTCATAAGCCTTGTATTTCTAATAGAGCCATCACAAAAGAAAGGTATGATAATAATCCTGGTATTTCTAAGTTACATTTGTCAGTAGCATCAAGATTTATCTTTCCTTTCACTAGCCCCCTGTACATGATTCCCAGGAGATCAAAACATTTGGTTTCACTTGAATTTCATAAAAGGATGGTCTAATAAATATTTTTCTATACTCTTTTTGTCCAGTTGTTTAAACTTTTCTTGTGGTCTCTTGCAGCGACAATTAAAGCAAACTGCTACGTGAGTTCATGTGAAAAGCATTACAGTGGTGCCTCGCTTAAAAAGCATAATGCATTCCACAGGATTGCTCTTTAAGCGAGTTTGCTCTTTAAGCGAAACACCATTGTAAATGACCAATTGTTGGGGGGGGGGATTGCGAACCCCAATTTATTTGTTAAGCGAGTTTTTGGTTGGTTTTATTTGTTAAGCGAAGTGAACATTCAGAGAAAGTTCTGCTCTTTAAGCGAGTTACTCTTTAAGCGAAACACTCTTTATGTGAGGTTTGACTGTATTACAGCATTCATAGTCCTTTTCCTGAGAAATTACCTTATTTCTGTTCTCATAAATCTTTTTTTTTTTAAGTAAATTTTAGACTTTATTTAGAACAATAACAAATAATAATTACATCATCAAACTATAACATAATTACATTACAATACAATAATCATGAATCACATTTGATTTATTACATTTTTAGTACTTTCTTGATTAAAACAAATATGAAAAACAGTACTGTTTTTTATAAAACAAGACACCCTGTGCTATACATAATGTGTCCAAGAATAGCTTTAGCTTTTTACATCCAAAAGTATTCTTGCTCCGGCCCAGGCTTGACTCCTCCTTTTCCTTCCATAACATAATTTACAAATCTTTTCCAAATTCCCCAAAATCTATTTTCCCGAACAATACCTTTCCTTATATTCAACTCCCAGGTCAATTTATCGTTGAGCGCTAATTGCCACATCTCTTTGTACCACTCTTCTATTTTAACTTTCAAATCGCTTTTCCACTTTTTTGCAATGCATTGTCTAGCCACTGACAGCATTATCAATAATAATTCTCTATCTTCCCCCTTCAAGTTAATTTTATCTGAAGTTGTCAAAAGCGCTGATTCTGGACCCAGTTCAAGCTTCTGCTCAAATATATAGCTAACCTCTTTTTCTATTCCTTCCCAAAATCCTTTCAGTGCAGAACATTCACGCCACATGTGTATATATGTCCCCGTTTCTTGTTTGCACCTCCAGCATTTTTTATCTATTTTGTTATCCATTTGGTGCAGCTTGACCGGGGTCAGATACCAGCGCCATATTAGCTTATAATTATGTTCTTTGACCCGAACCGACATATTTTTCATTATCCTTCTTTGCCAGATATCTTGCCATTTGTTTTCTCCAATTATTGTGCCTAATTCCTGCTCCCATACATTTCTAAGAATTTCGTGTATTTTCCTTGCTTTGTTCAATATTTTATACAGCTTACTAACCACCCCTTTGATTCCCATCTTATCTTCTCTAATCTGAATTAAAATTCCTTCAAATTCTGTATATTTTCTCTCTAGGCTACTATCGCTTATTTTCTTTTTATTCCAATTATCTAACTGAAGGGTTTGAAACCAATTTAATCCCAACTGCGTATATATTGCTTTCTTTGTCACCTTATCCTTACATATTTTTGCCCAATCTTTTAACAATAATATCTTTTTGTCTATTAATACCTTCTTAATCTTGTCATCTATATTAATGGGAAAGTCACTAAAATCTGTTAGCTCCAAAGCCGGCGAGGTATGAGGTGCCATACATTTTTTAATCCGATCCCATTCATCTAACGTTGTTCTTAATAGCCTATTTTGGATACATCTTTTATGTACTTTCTTTTTTCCTTCCTCCTTTAAAAAATACGACTTATCTAATTGTGTTGTCTCTCTCATCTCTAATTCTTTCCAGTCCAATGTATCTTTTTTTAATATTTTAATAACGTTTCTAATTTGAAAGGCTCTATAATAATTATGAATATTCGGTATTCCTAATCCTCCCTCTTTCTGTGCTTGATACCATAGGGACTTAACTATTCTTGGTCTCTTATCTTCATTGCAAAATTTATTTATCATTTTCTGGTACTCCTGCAGCTCCTTGGTACTATGTTTAATCGGTAGTACATCATACAAAAAATTCAATTTTGGTAATAACATCATCTTTGTAAGTGCAATTCTACCAAACCAGGATAATTTTAAGGTTCTATAGTGCCTAATTTTCATTTCTATTTCTTTCTTTATTTTTTCATAATTTAATTTTTTAAGATCTTCAAATTTCCCTGATATCATTATTCCTAAGTATCTAATTGACTTCTTAATCTGGATTTTATATTTATTCTTGATCCTATTTTGCTCCTCTGCATCCCCGTTGATGTATAACATTTCTGACTTTTCCCAGTTTATTCTCAATCCTGTAACTTCCTCAAATGTATTAAGATGTTGATATATTTTATCTATCATTTGGTTAGGGTGTTTAATCGTTAGTAATGTGTCATCCGCATAAAGATTTATTTTGTTATTTTCTAAACCAATAATTTTATTATCCTGTCTAATGGCATTGGCCAAAAACTCCATTGCTATTACAAATATGCCTGGAGATAGTGGACATCCTTGTCTAGTCCCTGCTTCTAATTGTATCTCCTTTGTGTACTCTCCATTAACCTTAACTTTTGCTTTACTTTTTTGATATAAACTAGCTATAACACTTTGAAATTTATTGCCAAATCCATATAAATTGATCATTTTCTGTATTGTGTCCCATTGCAGCGAATCGAATGCTTTGAATATGTCCAATGCTAAAAAACCAATTTTTATTTTTTTACGTTCTGCTATATCCGTTAAATCCAGTACTTTCCTAATTAGGTCCGACATGTATCTATTATTCAGAAACCCTGTTTGATCCTTATTAATGTATTCTCCAATAAAGCCATTCATTCTTTTTGCTAGTATCATTGTGAAGATTTTAGCATCCTGGTTAATTAGAGAAATTGGCCTGTATGATTCGATTTTCTCTTGGTCCTTCCCTGGTTTTGGTATAAGAGTTATAATTGTTCTGGTCCATGATTCGGGTATCTTTTCTCCCTCTAATATTTTATTATATAATTTACGTAATTTTCCAATCACTATCGTCTTAAATTCCTTATAAAATTCTGCTGTTAATCCATCCTCCCCAGGGGCTTTATCTAGTTTAAGTTTTCTTATCGCATCTCCAATTTCATTTTCTGTTATTTCTTCCTCCATAGCATTCTTATGGTTTTCTTCTATTTTTCTAATCTTTTGGGATACAAATAAATCTTCGAGTTTATCCAAATTGACAGGTTTTTTTGTATATAGGTCACGATAAAATTTCTCCACAATTTTCAATTTATCTCCACTTTTATTACACCTTTTCCCTGACTTGTCTATCAATATACTAATATGTCCCTTAAGGCTTTTTTCTTTAGCTGCCCTTGCCAGCAATTTGGAATTTTTGTTATTACATTCAAAGTATTCTCTTTTTAAAAATATTAAATCTTTTTTAACTCTCTCGATATCTTTGCCCTCTAATTCTTTCTTTATCTTCAATATTTCCCCTAGTAACCTTGGCTCTTTGCTCTTAGCGTGTTCCTCATGTTTAACTTTCAGTTGTGTTTCCAGCTCGTGATATCTATTTGTTTCTTGTTTTCTCTTTATGCTTTCAAATTTTATTGCTTCCCCCCTAAATATTGCCTTCATGGTATCCCAAACCGTACTGAAATTAACTGCTTCGTTGTCATTCCACCCCCAATATTTCCCCCATTCTTCTATCATTCGTTTTTTAATAGTTTGGTCTCTAAAAAGTCTGGGTTTATACTTCCAATTATAAAAATTTTTCTTTATTTCGCCTAATTTTATTTCCATAATAATTTTTGCATGGTCCGATTCTTTAAAGATGCCCGTTTCAATATCTTCCACTTTTTTAATTAAATTCTTTGTAACTAGAAAATAATCTAATCTGGAATATGTGTTATATACTTGTGAGAAATAGGTGTAAGTTCTTTCATCCCCTTTAATTACTCTCCATACGTCCTCCAAACCTATCTTTTCCATCCAATTCGTCAATAAATCTTTTTTTTTTCACCCCTACTTGCCCCTGTGAAGTCCATCTCTGACCTGATTAGATTGAAATCCCCAGCCACTATCATATTTTCTGAATTCTCCTTTTTTATTATCTCGGTCATTTTGTTCAAAAATTCTGCTTGGTGTTCATTTGGTGCATAAATATTAACTAATATTATATCCTCATTATCAATATCACCCTTTATAATTAGATACCTTCCCTCTGAATCTGCAATACTGCCTTTGAAATTAAATCCTAATCTTTTAGATATCAGAGTGGCTACACCTCTGGATTTGGAGGTTCCTGTTGCCATTTCATATATTTCCATGCCTTTTACGTATAATCTATTCGTTTCAGATGACTTTTGATGCGTTTCTTGCAAAAAGATAATATCTGCATTGTCTTTTTTTAATGCTAATTGGATTTTTTTCCTTTTTAGAGTACAACCTGTGCCTTTTACATTCCATGATAGCACCTTAAATCCTCCTACCATTTATATGCTGTATACATGCTAAATTGCTTAACCTGGACACGTGACCCCTTACCCTACATATAACATTTATGAAATTTATAACAAAGAACTTATAATAATCAAAATACATAGACTTACCTACAGGAACTTTACTAATTCTCCTCCCTACTCTACATTTTCGAGTTTCGCCCTTGAATCTCAAAGATGGGAGGGTGGGGTTAGTGGAACTTGACATATTTATCTGATTTTTTTTTCTGTTTCTTTCTCCTCGCGCTTCTTCCCTGCTAGCCAACTATATTCTTATTCTAATAAGTCTAAACTACCCAATGTGTCTGACCCCCCCACTGCTCCCTCCAACTCCTCCCCCAGTATTGAGTCTTTTTCTAACATTCCCGATGCTTGCATTGCTTTTCTTAAGTCCATCCATTCTCTGGAGGCAATTTTAATCAACCCTATTTGGCAAAAGTAATCCAGAATATCCATTTTGTCATCAATTACATGCATTTTTTTCTTGAACATGAATCTCAATTGCTGCGGAAACCTCCAGTTATATAATATACCCTTAGTTAAAAGGAATCTTGCCACCGGTTTCATCTTATACCGCCACACTCTTTCTGATGGGGAAATATCGTTATAAATTTCCACATCTATTCCGTCTATCTTCAACACCTCAGGGCCGGCTTTTTTAATAAACGCCATGACTTTTAGTTTATCTGCCCAGTTTGCGAACTTCACCAACACATTTCTATTTGATTTTTTCCCCTTTCTTCCTCCTAATCTAAAGGCGCTTACAATATCTTCCAGTACAAACTCTTTACCCATTTGTAGCGTATTTAGCCAGTCCACTACTCGTTCTTTGAGTTTGTCGGGAGATCTCTCTTCCATCCGTCTGATTACAATATTTTGTTTTCTATTCTCTTCTTCCAGTAAGTCCAGCCTCTTTTCCTGGGCTATTATCTTGACATTTGTGGCTTGATCTGCTATATATAGCCCATTCAGCTCAGTTTTGATAGTGTCCATCTTTTTATATACATCTGACATCATGGCATTAATCTTTGTAGTATTTTCTGTAACCTCCTTTGAAATATCCGTTACCACTGTCATCAGTGATTGATAATTGTGTTTAGCCGCTTCTCTATCTTTTTTCATCTCCTCTCTACTCTTCTTCATCTCTTCACAGTTTAATTTAAATTCCTTTCTCATTTGTTCGCTACTTGCCTGTATTTCCTTCCTAATCTCTTGCATGCTATCTACCAGATTTCTATCTAAAAAATCTACTTTTTTAATAAACTTCCCAAATTCCACAAACATCTGGACGTTTTCCATTGCGGAAATTTCCACTGGTGGTGGTGTTGGTATATCCTGTCTTTCCTTCTGCTCCTTCTTTTCCCTTCTCGTTTTCGGTTTCACTATCTCCTCTTCCTCTCTATTTTTCCCTCCCTCCATCTATTTAGTTCTTTTTTTTCTTTTATTATTATTATTATTATTATTTTATTTTATTTTATTTTTTATTCCTCTTTTCTTCTCTCTCCCCTCCTCCCTTTCCTCCCCCTCTCCTTTTCTTCCCTTTTAGTTTTTCAGTTGAACTGTGGGATTTAACGTTTTAAGTATAATTTCAATGCACTTATTTTTCAAAAAAAAAAAAAAACTTTTCTCCTTTCTTTCTTTTTTCCCCTCTCCCTCTCTCCCCTTCTCTTCTCTTTTCCCTTCTTTCTCCCTCCTTCTCCTTTCTCTTTCCTTTCTTTCTCCCTCTTTCTTCCTTAAATTTTATTCAGTGCAATTATTTTTCCAAAAAAAAAAAAATTTTTTTTCTTTTTTTTTCTTTTATCTTAAATTTTATTCAATTAATTTCTTATTTTTATTCTTATTTATTAATTTGTATTATTTTACTACTGTTATTATTATTGTTATTTTACAAATGCTGTTGTTTTCAATTGTTCAATTCTCTAACTTCTGTTATTCCCAAAGTTCAACTGACCCACAAGTATCTCTACTATTTATCTTGTACCCGTTTATAACTTTACCAACAGAGTTATAATGATAAAATAATTCGTTTAACAATCAAGCGGTCTGTGGTTAACAATCTGTAATTTTTAACTAAAAAGAAGAGGAGAGAGGGGAAAAAAAAAGAGAGAGAAGGAGAAAAAAAAAGTTTCTTTGGAAAAATAACAATCTGTAATTTTTTAACTAAAAAGAAGAGGAGAGAAGGAAAGAAAAAAAAATTAAAAAAAAGGGAGGGGGAGTAAGGGAGTGGGGGAGTGGGAAAGGAGAAAAAGACCAAAAAAAATTTTTTTTCTTTCTTTTTTTTCCTTTTTTTTAAAAGTTATAATACTGATAATAAAGACCCTCTAATTACTTCAGTTATTCAAAAAAAAAATTAGAAGTACCAGCTGCTTAAAAGAAGCTAAAAGGGAAAGGGAAAAACAAATGGTTGTATCCACTAGAACGGTCTTTCTTCTCCTTCCCTCGTGCTGTTAATTAAGACTCCCTTCAATCTTTATTTTCCACTGCTTCCAGCAAAAAAAAAAAAAAAAAAACACACAGCTTATGTTTATATTTGAAATATAATCCACAAACAAATTTAAGGCTGTTATTTGCGTAATAAAGGGAGAGGAAACGCTGTATTTAGAGAGAGAAAAAAATCCACATCAGCCGTACCGGAAGAGGAGTGGGGGGAAAGTGGGGGGAGTAGAATATGTTCTCGAAAGAGACTTGTCGAACAGTTTCTCATAAAAAACAATAGACTAGCTAATAGTATTTTCCAAGTCTTAATTGTGTGATCCGATATGTATTTTGTGGTGAAAAGCAAGAGAAACCAAGTGGGACTATTTAAGTATAATAAAGATGATATTCAAACCGGAAAAGACGGGTGAACAGCTGAGTTTCGTTTCTTGTAGTTTTTAGGTTTCGATCTCCTCCGCCATTTTCACAATGATTTCTCCCCCATTACACATTCTTTTAAACAGTCAAAGTCCAAGTTGAAAAAAAAAATTCCTTCAATCAACAACCCACATCCAAACTGACAGCATAAAGGGGAGAAATTCCAGGTCTTTTCTTCTTCTTCTTTTTTTTTTTAATAAGGTTTCCTCCTTATTTATTTAGGAAAAATCTCCGTACCAAACAGAAGAGGTGAGCCCTTTCTCTTTATTTCCCGTCCGAAATCTGCTCACCAAAACTCCGTCGCGTGCACAAACCTCAGGTCTATCAGCCCCCGTTAAAGATTCCCCAAGCCTCCAAACTTCCCCTTATACTTTCCTTTTGTAAATCCACAATAAGTATGGTAAGCGAAATCCCAGGACCACGCTCCAAAATGTCGTGAGCGGCCGCTCGCTTCTATCCCCGCACGATCTTTTTTTTTTTTTTTTTAAACTTCTCTTTTGCTGCCCGATCTCCCGATCTCCGCAGATTTAAGTGGGGTTGTCAGTAAAGCAGCTCTGACACTTAGGTCGGCTCTACGAATGGCGGTTCGTCCCAACACCTCTTCCGAGGCCCCGGTCTCCTCGCCGCTCGGAGCTCTAGACCCCCGTGCCCCGCTTTCGTTGTTTTTCTCCACAATTCTTCCGACCGCTCGTCCCCAATATCTTTCCAATCGCTTATAATTCTGTTCGATGCTATCTATGTCCCATTTTATTTTTTAAATCTCATTGAAACCTCATTGAAGTGGCGGAGCAGAGAAAAAGCGTGCTCTCCCCTACGCCATCCAAACCACGCCCCCTTCTCATAAATCTTTGGGACAGTCCACTGGGAGCCAATTGCAAAACCCTAGCAGTTGAATTTACATTATTTAATCCAGAGGCCAATGATGGCTGATTTAGTGAAGCTCTTTGTTTCTGCATAACAGTTAAAGAAGGGATTCAACAACAAAAATAAAAAGAAGGTTCCCTTTGAACTTTGGTCTATTCTTTGAGCAGACAGCTGTCATCTGCTTAATGTTGGGAGTGCATCTCATGTGTCTGAAGGTTATAGAAGCTGTATTTTATCATTTCTCCTCTTCTTCCTCTGATTCTATTAATATATTATTTTGTCCCATCCTGTTCTCTTTTAATTCTGTAGCTCTGTTTAACTTGAACATTATATGCAAGTAATGGATATCGTTCTGCAAAAATATTCTTTCCTCTTCCTACCACCACTTCCCATTTTTTAATTTTTATTTTCACAGATAGGGTGAGGTGAATAAAGAGAAAATAACAGTCTTGTAAAAATGGAAGGAAGGGAACAGATGGCATGCAAATAGTATAAAGCTACCTACAGGTTTATACTGCTGATGCATCAGTCACATGCAGGAGTTTGGGAGTAGTATAGATATAGAGCCTGGGCAGACAATTGACAACCAAGATTTCATAAGCAACATACATTCATCAGCATCCCATGTGAACTGTTAAATTGTTTAATCTTTAAAATTATGGTCATCATTATTCCCACCATTTCCCTGAAATGAAGCCTAAAGTGGTTAACATATTTATCATATCTTGCCTTATTTTGTTTTAAACAACTTCTCTCCTGATAGCGTTGGGTAGCACTTGTTATAGCGACTAAATGAAAGGTTTTGATACAACCATATAATTTTCCAACTATGGTCACAGTGAGTGTGTAGTTATTTTTAAGCTGAATGGAAAGGGAGAAAATCAGCAATCATGTAGAACCTATGTGTCTTCCTTTTATAGTTTGCAAACTATATGAGATTCTTCTATGTTTTCCCAGCAACTACAAATGATCTTTCCCCCCTTTGATCTTTCCCTTCCCTCTTCCAGACCCCAAGCCCAGGTTAGGGCTCCATCTGCTTTGAGTGATATAACCAATCATTTAATAAATACGTCAGTGTTGCCAATCATTTTTTGAAATACAGTATGATAGTTTCCAAGAGCACAAAGATGGCTCTATCCTGAATAAAAGCAGTGTTTTCCAATGAAAGGTAGAAGCCCAAAATGAGTGCCCCCCCCCCGCCATTTGTTTGTAAAAATCACCCCAACTTAATTCTAGTCATATTGCTCATGAAGGCAAGAAAGAGATTGATAGGAAAACTGCAGATATCAGTACAGGTATATGAAAACATGGGACAGGAAATGTATTTGTCTGGTTGTTTAAACCCCAAAACAACTTCTTGCAGAATACTCTAGCAACATTTTGCTTTTATATTTATACTTATCCTGATTAATGTTCCATGAAAGTAAGCTGGCTTTTATCTGGTCTTTTTAATAAAGTAGAACACATTGTTGCTCTTTTAAAAACCTACACTTTAAAAAATAAAGGAGATATCCTATTAAATTAGGTTTATTGACACATTCATCATCTGTCTTATGAAGTCTATAGCTATAAGCTTTTCCTCTTTTTTGTTTTATTTTCTGAGGTATATGGTGTAACAGTAATTTCTTGATACATTTATCATAAGCAAGTCTCTCTGTGTTTCCATACTGCAATTCTTTTGTGATAAATAAGCAGATATAGCTTTTCCTTTAATTCTATATTCTTAGTGTTTCAGTCTAAGATCAAAAACAGTTTTTTAAATAAAAAAGTGCATATAAGCTTTATAAATATGTGCATGTCACCAGGAATGATTTGGACTTTTCTCTATAAATTATTGCAGAACCTAATGCAGAAAGAGCAATACAGTTGATTCTAATAATAGTATATAAGTGGAGAAATAACTTAAAATGAACCAACCTAGTACTCAGTAGTTACATAAAAGAAAGTGAAACAAAAATGGGGCTGGGGAAAGGGGGAGACATGCAGTGTTTTGAAGAGTAGGGTGAGGGTGGTGGTTAGGGCTAACTTTCCCAGTTCCATTCTGATTTACCTTGCGGATAATGTTTTTATTTACCCTGAATGATACCAAGCTACTGACAGCAAGAGCATGTTGCATCTACATCATGGTACATTGTAAAAACCTTACATTATTTATTTATTTTATTTACTTATTAGTCACATTTGTATTCCCGCCCCCTCGGCAAGCGACTCTGGGCAACATACAACAATTATATCATGAACTACATAAATCCCACTAGAGAACTATAAAAAACTTAAAACCAGTAAAAACCCCAATTAAAAATACAATAAAAATTAGCCTGACAACTAAAAGAGCGAGGGAGTGATTATAGTAAAAGTCTCCCTTGCTCTTAAGCCAGTTGTGTCTGACTCTAGGGGGCTGTGCTCATCTCCATTTATAGCAGATGAGCTAGCATTGTCTGCCTCTGCAGACATTTCCATGGTCATATGGCAAACATGACTAGATGCTAGAGTCCACGGAACACCATTATCTTTCATGTTGAAGCTGTAACTATTTATCTACTTGCTATTTCTTACTTTTGAACTGTTAGGTTGGCAGGAGCTGAGACAGATGACAGGAATTCACTCTGTTATGTAGTGCTCAAGTCTCAAACTATTCACTTACTGACCTTCCAGTCATCACTGTCTTACATTATATTTCATCGTAAAACTCATAGATGGGGAAGAAGTGGAAGCAGTGAAAGACTTTACTTTCTTAGGATCCAAGATCACTGCAGATGGTGATTGCAGCCATGAAATAAAAGGCGACTTATTCTTGGGAGACAAGTGATGACAAATTTGGGGAACATAGTTAAAAGTAGAGACAACACCTTGAAAACAAAAGTCTGCATAGTCAAAACAATGGTATTTCTGGTAGTAATGTATGGTTGTGAGAGCTGGACCATAAGGAAAGCTGAGTGCAGAAGAATAGATGTCTTTGAGATGTGGTCCTGGAGGAGAGTATGGATTGTACCCTGGACAGCAAAGAGAATAAGTAGGTTGATCTTAAAAGAAATCAACTCTGACTGCTCCTTGGAAGGTCAACTATTGAAGATGAAGTTAAAGTACTTTGGACATCAAATGAGAAGAGAAGACTCACTTGAGAAAGCCTTGATGCTGAGAAAGGTCGAGGGCAAAAGAAGAAAGGGAAGGCAAAGAATAAAATGGCTAGATGCATTGTTGATGCAATGGGCACAAAGCTGGGTGGGTTGGAGGAGGATGTTGGAAGATAGGGGTGCCTGGCGTGCGGTGGTCCATGGGGTCGTGAAGGGTTGGAATTCACTGTGCAACTGAACAACAACAACAAAATTCATACATAAGTATTCCAATGACAAAGCTACAGAATGCTTACATGGCAAGTTTACTGCTATGTGGATTCCTCAACAGAGTATAACTCTGGAGAGTTATAATGCAACTCCCTCCCAAATGTAAGGATTAAAAATAATTGATTTTGAGAAAATTATAGTTGTACATGAGTCAAGATGCAACAGTTAGGACAGAATATGGAATGACATAGTAGTTTGGAATAGGAAAAGGAGTAAGACAAGGCTGCATTTTGTCACCCTGCTTGTTCAACTTATACACAGAGCACATAATGCACAATGCAGGGATTGATGGATCACAAGTTGGGATCAAAATTGCTGGAAGAAACATCAACAATTTGAAATATGCAGATGATACTACCCTAATGGCAGAAAGTGAGCAAGACCTAAAGAAAATCCTACTTTGGTTGAAAGAGGAAAGTGCAAAAGCTGGTTTAAGACTCAACATCAAGAAAAACAAGATAATGGCAACAGGCCCTATCAGTCCATGGAAAATAGATGGGGAAGAAGTAGAAGCAGTGTCAGACTTTACTTTTCTAGGATCAAAGATCACTGCAGCTGGTGACTGCAGCCATGAATTAAAAAGGAGACTGATTCTGGGGAGACAAGCTATGAGAAACCTGGGGAACATAATCAAAAGTAGAGACATTGCCTTGCAAAAAAAATTCGCATAGTCAAGGCAATGGTATTCCCACTGGTAAAGTATGTTTGTGATAGCTGGACCATAAGGAAAGAAGAGTGCAGAATAATAGATGTCTTTGAAATGTGGTGTTGGAGAAGAGTTTTGAGATTATCCTGGACAGCAAGGGGAACGAATAGGCCGATCTTAGAATAAATCAACCCTGCGTGCTCCTTATAAGGTCAAATAGTAAAGATGACGCTAAAGTACTTTGGACATCAAATGAGAAGAGAGGATTCACTTGAGAAAGCCTTGATGCTGGAAAAGGTGGAGGGCAAAAGAAGAAAAGGGTCGCCAAAAAAGAGATAGCTAGATGGTATTGTAGATGCAATGGGCACAGAGCTGAGCGAGTTGAGGAGGATGGTGGAGGACATGGATGCCTGGCGGGCCGTGGTCCATGGGGTTGCAATGGGTTGGAATCAACTGTGCGACTGAATAACAACAGCAACAAAATAAATCTCAGTTTTCAAAGTGGTAGAGCTGAAGTAGACATAAGTATTATAAGTATTCTTCCTTGTAAACATTGTCCAGTATTTGACTATAGGATTGAAGAACTAGAGGGCAGCTGTGTTTCTCCCATTAGGTAGACCCTCCATCATCATGTGACTGCTCCCATGACCAATCTTTCACCTGGCAAGAAGGCTTCTGAAGGAGAGAGAATTCCTTCCTCTCTGTAATCCCTGAATATGATGGTGGCCATACTCACTGAAAAGAGGAGCAGCCAAGAAAGATGTAGTGAACTGAATTGGTGTTTGGTCTCTGTCATTTGAGCCATGGATAGAGGCTAATAGAAAAAGGAATGGAACCCCCAAATCATAACCATCTTAAGAAGCAATAAAGATTTTTGTGAGCATATATAATGTGCATAAATCCATTTAACATAAAGCTTTGCTTCCTTCCTATCTGAGTTTCTCATTCTACAGTTTAGAAATGAACTGAGTTTTTGCTGAATTACCTGTTATAAAGAGAGAGATTTCTTCAACCCTAACACCAAGGTCACAGATACTCCACTGTTTTCTCTAGGGTTTATGATGGTTGCAGCTTACTTGCAAGATGCTAGATATTGTGGTCACAGTTAGAATTTTGATTATCTTTTTGTTTCTTAGGAACAATAGTTCTCAGAAGATAACACCCACACACAAAAAAGAGATATGTCTCTCTCTCTCTCTCTCTCTGTACATGCATGATGCATAGTGAATTCACACTTTTCTTTACATGAATATGGTGCTGACAGCTGTCAAGTATACTCAAGGTTTGCATTTTAAGTATGAAATAGTTTGTTAGTTGCTTAGTTTCTTGGAGGCAGATTTTTCAGAAGACCTAGAAGAATACCATTTATTACTAAGCATAATTTTTATATTTGGTTCCTAATGTCTGCTATTGTCTTTTCTGTGAGTAGTGGGGAAAATTACAATGTTGGGTGGTTCATCTTTCCATGTTTGTTTCCCATGGACTGGCTTTATTTCTGAGAGAGATGAGGGTCAGAGAATCTTGTTGCAGTTGCTCAAAAATGTATTTGTTTCCATGTTTTTCAAGCAGAAATGTTATGGGTGTCAAAGTTGGGTGTCAAGTTCAGAGCAGAATCCTCCAAAGGCTACTGCCATATAAGCAGAATGCTAGGAATAGCATTTTTCTTTGTAGTCTGCAGAACAACCCCTGTTTGTATATTCTTCCTCATCTTAGCTGAAAATCCTGTGGCAGATTCAGGAGTTTACTGATCCACATGGCTGACTGGATAAGGAACTGATGGCACAGAAATGTTGGATGGATTTCTTCTTCAGTGTCTAGGCCAGAAATTAAACTATCAAAATGAAGGCACCTTTTGGTGAGTTCATTCTGTAGTTCCTTTTACATGACCTAGTGTGAGAAAGATTAGCTGGCAACACCAGGTTGCTATTATTAGGGTACACCCAATTGTGGTTCAAAAATACAATCTCCAAGAAGGCTCTTTCTGTGTACCCCATGTTGGATAGATAACACAGTAAATTAATATCTGGCTGAGAGGAACAGCCAACCTGTTTAGTCATGTTGGCTAAGAGCCAGGACAGTTGGATGTCCACCATCCCGCTCCCTCCAGAGATCATCCACCAGCGCGACCAATGCAGTTTCTGTCCAATATCCAGGCCTGAAAAGGGTCCAGATAATCTGCTTCATCCAGGAACTCCTGTAACTGCCATGCCACTGCCTTCTCCAATACTTTACCCAAAAAGAGTAAGTTGGATACCGGTCGAAAGTTGGCCATTATGGTTGGGTCAAGGGAAGGCTTTTTCAGGAGGGGGCTCACCAATGCATGTTTAAAAGATGCCGGAAAAACCCCCTCCTGGAGCGAGGAATTAATAATTGCCTCGACCCAGCTGCCAGTCACTGTCCGTACAGACTTAACAAGCCAAGCGGGACATGAATCTAATGTGCAGGCAGTAGCACAGACAGCTCCAAGGAGCCTGTCCACTTCCTCAGAGACAACTGGATCAAACCGATCCCAGATAACATGGCAAGACTGTACCTCAGATAACCCCAGCTCTATATTTTCCACGCCGGGATTCAACTTCAGGCGGATCTGAGCTATTTTCTCCGTCAGATAATCAGCGTAAGCCTCAGCCGACCCCTGCCACCCGGTTGGGAACCCCTGCTCTATAACGGGTTCCCCACATGCAGCCCACTGCCCACAGAAGTCCAAGTCAGTACATTAGTTTATCAGTGCATTGGGGTATTGACTTAGGCTTCTGGGAATTGAAGTCCCAAAACCAAAGGTCGGGAAACACTCCTCTATACTTAGAGAACACTAAAGAGTTGCTGTAGGTTGAAATCAGCATGCTAGTACTTTATTATTGTTAGCAATAATTATTAAATCCACCAGACCTCCAAATCAGGGCATGTTATTAAATCTACTGACCCTTTAGGTAAATGTTCTTAGTAACATAGGCAAGCCTGACACTAGAAGTCACCATGGTCGAGTATCTAACAGCTCCACAGTGGGAACAAAATGCTCTTCATATTGCAAATATTCAACCTGGCCAAGAATTTTCAGCTAAGAGCAAAGACAGAAATAGGACAGAAGATGACTTGTGGCATCCCTTTCACCTCCTTTTCCTGGCAGTCAACCAAATAATTCTTCTGGCCTGGAGCACTTGCTGTGTCAGAGCTTCATTCTTAGTTTCTACAGAAGAAATCCTGTGCTATAAATTCCCCAATTTAAATATATTATACAGAAAGGGAAAGTTAGAAAAAGAAAAGCAGTCATTCATCCTCTCCGAGCTGTGGGTTAAGCAATACTAATATTGTTTTTGAGTTTGATCTGAATGTAACTCTGGTCCCTCATCCACAGTTCAGTATGTAGTCAGAACTAATTAGGAGTTATTTTTGGGAGAGGCAGAAAGAAATGGATAAGAGATTTTTTCTTTCTTTGCTGTTTTTAACTCATGGGATCTTTGCTATGCCTGAAAAGCCACACTGAGTGTCAGATTTGCAGATCTTTGAGCAGCTTCAAATGAAATGATAGTATTATGGAAATGCAACAAATTAATAAAATAAATATAAATATGTTAGATTCCTTATGGACAAAGGTTATCCTCTAAAACAGGGGTGGTTAAACTATGGCCTCTGGGCTGGCCCCGGTCAGTGGCACCATTTCATGTGGCTTGCCACTGCCCTCGCTGCTACCTGAAACTGAAGTAAAACATGCCTGTACATGCATAAATGTGCCTATGGCTGTCATAAATCCATTTACGACAGCCATGGACACATTTTACAGCAATATTTTATGGTGGGAGGAACCATGTGACCATTCCACTCAGCTGTCCAGTGTGCATGGTCAGGCCCGCAGTGTGAAAAGTTTGGAAACCTTTGCTCTAAATCAAGATGATGGTTTGCTTACCATTGTTTTTCCATTTCACCTTACATGCTACAATAGAATGAGACGTTGCAAGAACCTTCAAAATACAGATTCCTTCTGTCTCCTTCTCAACAGCAAAGACTGTATGACCTATGAAGATCTACCACTTGTTTCAAGATATAATGTAAATAGGCAAGATACAGAGTTTACCAGGTCCTGTGGACTAATAGTATAAAAAAGTGCATGAGATGCATCAGCCCATTCTCTTTTTGCTTTCTTCTTCACACAATACATATTTAATTAATGACCACTGGCATACATGGCTTTAAGAGCTATTTGGACAGCTTTACACAGGGTAAGGTTAATAATGGGAACTGGTAATAAAGCTTATACAGTAATACCTCATATAACATTAGTATCGAATAACACTAAAATCGCATAACATTAAGCAATCTGGGGGGAAGAATTGCATCGGATAACATTAAGATCCTATGGGATGCATCAGATAACAACCGCTAAAGCCTGTGTGGTTACAATGTATCTCTATGGATCCCATAGGATTTTAACATGCATCTGATAACACTAAAAATCGTATAACACCAAGACTTGTGGAACCAGGTTTTAGTGTTATCTGAGGTTTTACTGTATATTATCACCAGTATGAGAAGAAATCAACTTCTCAATATCAGTTGCTGGGTAGCATGACTGGGAAGGCATGGATAAGCCACTTTTCAAACCAGAAGGCTAGATGAGAGGAATCATTGGTCATTTTACTCTTTTGCAAGTTTTTGTTGTTGTTAGTAAATTAAATAATTGAATTGGAAATTTGTCTCTTGATTTGGTGATTGTAAGTTACTTCCTCTAGTGAGTTGCTGTGTTTCACGTTACTCCATTATCTGTTAGGATTGGGACCTGTCATATGTGCAGCTTGTTTTTGTCTAAATTTCAGAGGGGTGAATTCTAATGGAATACAAATAAGTCTTTTCCTGCTTTGTATGGTGAAATAGGTATTTTAAAAAAGCATTTTATTACTGGACCACATACCTTATCCTATTCATTATGATACAGTAAACTTTATGTCAGCAAAATGCTCTTTAAAATTCAACTTTAAAAGTTACCATTTGTCTTCCACTGTGAATTTTTCTATTCATGTGTTAAATTGCCTTCCATAACAACTGCCCTTGCTCCCACATACCTGCTTTGAGAACTGTTTGCCAGAAAGAGGACATACAGAGATGGTTCTATAGCTGAGTAGTTTAAGTATCTGACTATGGAGCAAGTGGTGAGGAGTTGGGAGTCCCTACTGTGCCCCTGGTTAGAAGAGCTAGCCTGTTTGACCATGGGCAAACTGCACAGTCTCAGGATAGTGGCTTGTAAAGAATCTCTGTTTTGGACAATATGCAGCTAAACAAATCTTTTCTGATTTGTTAATATAATTGCACTAATGAGAGAGGAGGATCTAAGGAGCAACTAGCAAGTTCAATGTTTCATACAAACCCAACCAGCAAAGGAGTTTTTGAGGTCTCAGGGACCTGCAGCGTCCATATTCATGGCAAACAAAAAGTCATAAGGAATCAGGATTGAATGTTGACATTACAGACTCCTATTAGGTTTTGGAGTTGCAGCTCCTGACGTGCTGTCCTGTTCCAAATTTGATCATTTCCTGCTTCAGGATCATTAGATGTGAAACATAAATACTCAACAGGGAAAGACATTTTCCTCACACACAGTTGTAGAAAATAGCTTCCTGTGATTAGCTATGCAGTCAGAGAAAGTGGAAGAAACAGTTTTATTCTAGACACAGAAGTCTTTGTTTCAGTTTTAAACAAATATAGCAGTATAGACTCTTTCTTTTCCTTGTGGGGCAGAGCTTACAAGTAATAGAGAGAAATATTTTATAAAGGAAAAAGAAAAAGCTACAGTTCGACAATTCCTGTTGGGAAATTGTCGCCCAAGGGCATAAAAAAAACCAATTCTCTGAATTCTAAAGAGGCTCCTGTCCACAAGAAATTATGAAGTGAAAGAGAAATGCAAAATTTTTTATAATCATATGATAAAATGATGTTTATATACATTGCACAGAGGGGTTTACACTGGTACCCTGTACTGTATAACGAACACTTTGTATAATGAAAAATCCATATAACGAAGCATTTTTGCGCTATTGGTGATACCCCATATAATGAAAAAAAATCGTTATATGAGGTATTGCCAATAGTGATTTGCATAATGAAAAAAATTGTATAACAAAGAGCTCTGTGGAACAGAGCTTTTTTGTTATACGGGGTTCTACTGTATTTAAAGGAAATTTTGTGATACCTCAAAACAAGGAAATTAAACTTTAAAGTACACTTATTTGAAGAAGGCAAAGTTTCAGTCCCCAGCTTTCTTAGACCTCTAACTGGACACAATGTAAATGTATGGAGATTAACTCTGTCTGGTCATCTTTGATATTGAAAATTTACCATAAGACAGAGGCCAAATTTTGAATTCTTGATGTGTTTATTCAGTTCTTTTACAGGCTGTAGATAACAGTGCAACATCCCAATGAAGATAGTTTCTTTATTTAACACTGAACAGGTCCCCTCCCCCCAATTGCATTTTTTTTTAAAAAAAAAATCCTGCTTTCTTCTCTTTTTATTTCACTTTGTCTCCCAACATAATTTGATTTATACAATAGGCATCAGTTTCTTACTCCATTGACTGTTCTACTACTGTCTGTGGTCTACATCTAAAATAATGTTGGCAAAAAGAAATGCCATGCTAGCATGTTTATTCTCCCTTTCTTGTGCAGCACATGGAATCAGACGCCCATGAGTGCAACATTATTTGGGCTAGTAGAATCACACCACCAGGCACTGACATAGAAGCTATGCCACAATAACAACAATTAGCTCTGAGTTACCATTTTTATTGTTGACTTTGACAGAAACACAGATGAGTTTCTGGAATTTGAATGTAGATTTTTTGTTTTGTGTTAGGTGGCTATCCCACGTCTGAGTGTCATACAAGAGAATAGGTGAAGGCATAATGTAGGAGTTGTCTGCCACACTACATAATGTCAGTGTCAAGAAGCCTGTACATCTTTATTATACGAGCAGGCTATGTTTTCCTTTTTCAAGAGATAGGGTTAATTAGCTTTGTGAGGGCAGTGGGAAAGGGATGATTTAAACCTCAACAGCTGTTACATTAGAAAGGCCACAGGGGAAAGCTGTTGTACCAATACCCCCTCCAGAGTTAACCTTTCCTGACCAAATATCACAGGCTTGTAGATAAAGGGGATATTGTTTTTTTTTAGTTCTCTTTCATTTCCTCCCCTTAAGAATGGTGTTCTGATTAGAGGCTACAGATTTTTTTTGAACCTTTAAAGACACAAGTGGAAAACATTTTTTTGCTACTTATCTATAACTTTCATCTCCCTCCCCCTTTTAAGGACTTGTTCACCTGGGAAAAGGAGAAGGATGGAGAAGAAGGTGTGAATGTATGTTCTCTATGTGAATGTCTTTTATACTCTACATTACCACAAGATAAATAAGTCTCCTAAGCACAACTAGTAATCTCCCAGGCTCTTAATGTACAAAAAGCAGAAAGTAATTAAGGGAATTAATTCTATGTAGGTAAGTCAAAAGTACTTCCTGTTGAATAAGAAACTATGTAAAACAAATGACCTCTACAACCAAGGACAGATTCTGTGTATTGAATGCTGAAGGACTGATATGTACAAGGCCTTTTAATGCAAAACAGAGACAGTAGAATGGGATAGTTGGAAGAGCTGGAAGCAGAATTTCAAATCCGAAAGAGCTGAATTTCAAATTATAGCAGCGTTCTTTTCAAAAAGCTTAATGCACTGCAGTAAAAAGATATCATGTATCCCAGCTTCAGGTTGAAACTGCAACTGTACATGTTGAATTAAATAATATAGAAATGCAGTGTTACTATCCGTTTTTTGTGTTTTATGCCTTTATGAGTAACTTGTTCCCCCCCCCCCAAAAAAAAAACAACCACACACACACCCAATATCACTAAATAATATTACTCATTAACTATTCACCCAGTTTTCATCATATTTATTTCTTTAATTTGTATCATGTCTTTCCATTAAAATAGTGCTTTAGGTGGCAATTGGTGCCACTAACTGTGGATAGATTTGGGTTTTGTTGTCTAAGAGCTAAGGTTATAGGAGCTATAGCTAAACAGTCCATAACTAATCTTTAAGAGAAGTGTTAGGTAAAGTTAAAGGTTGTGCTTGCTTGAAAGTCAATCGCATCTGATTCTAGGGTTCAGTGCTCATCTGTTTATAGCCAAAGAGCCAGCACTGGCTGCATCTGACGACATTGCTGTGGTCATATGGCATGCATGATTAGACACTGGAGTACATGGAATCCTATTTTCCTTCCCACCGAAGTGGTACCTATTTACTTACTTGCAATTTCTTGCTTTTGAACTGTTAAGTTGGCAGGAGCTGGAACAGAGACGGGAGTTCACTCCATCATGCAGCACTCGGGTCTTGAACTGCTGACCTGTTGACCTTACAGTCATCAAGTTCAGCCTCTTAATCACTAAACCACTGCATTCTCTTCACAGTTATGTTAGGTAAAGGTAAAGGTCTCCATTGCTCAAAAGCCTGTCATATCTGACTCTAGTGTTCAGTATTCATCTCTGTCTATAGCCAAAGAGTCTGTCTGCTATACCGCCACTAAATCACAAATTAATATTCATTTGACTGCCCTCCCCATTCTTTTCTTCTTCTATGCTCTTTGGTTACAGGTGGTGTTTCTCCTTTAAATATTGTAGCTAATTCAACTTTGGGTTGTCACAAGGATGCCCAATCATCATGAACATTCTGAATGTGGTCTAGATTGTATGGAAAGAAACTTGTGTCTTTACAAATGTTGTTGGATTATAATTCCCATTTTAACTAGTACTGAATGATGATGGGATTTGTAATCTGGCATCTGGTGGTTTTTCTGCAAATTGGATGAGTAAATTATAAAAATAAAATTGGTTGTTAGAACATAGATTTCTCAATTGCCAAATGCCTGACTGTCTCATATTAAAAAGTATTGTAGTTCAGCTAAAAGAAATGGGGTATAAAATCAGCTAAAGAAAATTGTCTTTATGGGTTTCCTCTGAATCCAATTTGACATTGCAGCTTGAAATTTGTTTATGAAGTGTATAAAGTTTCCCTCTGACATGCTGACTATTGAATAAAGGTTATGTGTATATCTCTGGTTTTGTCCTAACCTGGGAACTGTCAAAATAAAGGGAAATAGAAATCTCTCTCTCTCTTGCTTAAAGAGCAATCCTGTGGAACACATTATGCTTTTAAAGCGAGGTACCACTGTATATTTTCAGATTTATATTGCCACCCACTCGCTGAGGCAACTCAGAGCAGCTTACAGTCAAAACAGCAACAGTACAATAAAAATTAAAAAATATAACTTCACAAAATACAACCAAACCAGAACACCACCAGAGCGGACCGGAGAGGCTCTCTGGTTGTGCCATCAGCTAGAGAGGCACATCTCTCTGGCACTAAAAGGAGGGCCTTCTCGGTGTCCGCTCTGGCCCTGTGGAACCTCCTCCCGATAGAGCTACGCATGCAGACGGAGTTGCTGTCCTTTAGGAAAGGAGTAAAAACCTGGGTGACAGGTCTGGTCTGGGGAGTGGATGGTTCAATTTCCCCAGCCAATTGGATGGTTTGACCCCCAGTACGTCCAAGTTATAATACCTAGCTTTTAATTAAGTTTTTAAGCTTTTTAAAGTTTTTAATTTTTAAGTGTTTTTAAAATTGTTGGAAATTGCCCTGGGTCTCTTCGGGGAGGAGGGTGATAAACAAATATAAATAAATAAATAAATAAATAAATAAATAAATAAATAACACAGACTAACTCCCCTCAGGCTGTTGTTGTTGGCCCAGAGGAGGGGGAGATGTTCTCAGCCACTGCTAGGCCATGGGGTCTTCTCCCTCAGGCTGTTGTTGTGGGCCCATGGGGGGCGATGTTCTAAGCCACTGCAAGGCCACGGAATCTCCTCAGGCCGTTGTTGTTGGTCCAGAGGAGGGGGTGATGTTCTCAGCCACTGCTAGGCCAGATAGATAGATAGATAGATAGATAGATAGATAGATAGATAGATAGATAGATAGATAGATAGATAGATAGATAGATAGATAGATAGATAGATAGATAGATAGACAGACAGACAGACAGACAGACAGACAGACAGACAGACAGACACAATTGTGGTCTCAGTAAATAATTCACTGTGAAGGATTAACAAGATCTTCTTTTACTTATTTCTGTTTTGCCCCCAAGAACAGATTCATTTTATTTATTTACACAGTTATATACTGTACTGTCTTTTTCTCTATGTAAAATCTCAGTACAGTTCTTTTATTTTTTTATTCAACATAGGCTGAAATCCTGTTGCTTTGCATAATAAAACACAAAAGAGTAAGCAAAGCAAAAACAATCACACTTATATATCACCCCATAGTGCACTCTCTGGACTGTTCACAAGTTAATTAGCATTTAAGAGTAGGCCCATCTAATCAGTGGGGATATAGTGACTCAACTCCTCCATAAGTTCCATATATTCAGTGGACCTACTCTAATGTAATTTATTACACTAACCAATAAGTTTTCAGCTGAAGTTTCTGACAACATGCCCTTTTAGTATGCAATTGCTAAAAGAAGAAATATATATTTCTTTCACTCACATTCTTACACATAGATTGCTCAATTAGAAAAAAAATACATTAACTTTGTGCATCCTAATGTATAAGAATAGGTGCAAATATATCACTACAGTTGCAGTGGAAGTACAGTACAAGATATTGGATCTACAAAGAATAAACTAAAGAATTCCAGCATGCAGAAGCACAAATTGACTTCACAGACTTCAGAGGAGATTTTCCGGATATACAACACAACAAAGAGGTGTTGTTTTTTTCAAATCAAATAATTTGTATGTCAAGCATTCCATTTGGCCATGTAGAAGTAAAGGGAGAAGGGGCCATTCAGCCTGTATCTTGAGTAGGTTAGAGGGGGTTGGGGGTTGGGAAACAGCAGGCTCAATTTGAATGTTTGCCCTCTGAATTAATTCTAGTTGACCTACTTGAGCAATGATTGAAGAATTTTTTATTTGGTTTGCCCCGATCTATCCCCTGGTGAGTCTGTGCTTGTTATTTTTTAATGAAACCATTTTCACAGCCTGCTGTTTTAGGTGCTGTGAAAACAGGAGGGTGAGGCTATTTCTCTTTTTGGTTGAGACATATATTTATTTATTTATTTATTCTTTAAGGGTTGCCATTGCCACTTAGCTGCAGAAGAGCCAGATTATTGATTTTTTTCTTACTAGTGTGTGTGTGTACATGTGCACATCACTGCCACTTAGTCGCTTTTAACACTGGAACCTTAAAGCACACTTTGCTTTCTATCAAAATAGTAGTGCTCTCTTCCCAAGCAGACTAATGTGGCTACTTTGTTGTTGTTCAGTCGCACAGTCGATTCTGACCCTTTGCGAACCTATGGAACATTGCCTGCCAGGCACCTCTGTCCTCCACTCTGTCCACCACCCAGCTTTGTGCCCATTGCATCTACAATACCATCTAGCCATCTCATTTTTGACCTCCCCCTCAGTGGTGGGATGTCAAAAATTTTACTACCCCACCATGATGTCATCACAGTGTGGGCAGAGCTAACATCATGATGTCATGTCATCATGGGCGGAGCCGATGTCATGATGTCATGATGTTGTGGGCAGGACCAAAGAAAAAATAAAATTAATAAATAATAATAATAAAATTATTATTATTATTATTATTAAATTAGATTTATATGCCCCTCTACTCACCTCACTGAGGCGACTCAGAGGGGCTCACATAACACAAACATATACAGTATCACAATCTCAAATATAAATACAGCATAATATAAAAATATAACAACAGATGCAGCACAGATAACACAATAAATTTTACATAAAAGAAAAAAACAATACAATAAAATACAGTGTAAAAATACAATACAGTCAAGAGAGACAGCAAGGTCTTTATGGCTGAGCTAGCTGGTTCACACAGCTGGCCCTCATTCCCCCTCTCCAGCAGGCAAAGAGAGTTCTGTGATGTTCTTGAGGTGGTCATGGAGGCAGCAATAGCAGTAGCAGCAAGGTCTTTATGGCTGAGCTAGCTGGTCCACACAGCTGGCCCTCATTCCCCCTCTCCAGCAGGCAGAGAGAGTTCTGTGATGTTCCACACACACACACACCCTTCAATCCACCAATCCACAACACAAACCCGTAAATAAAATAAAATAAATAAATAATACATTAAAATACACCCACTCACCCCAAACACAAATCAACCAGAGCTTTTAAACCAGAGCTTAAAGCTTATTCTGGCTAATCTTTCTCACACTAGGTCAGATGGAAGGAACTACAGAATGAACTCACCACAAGATGACTTCATTTTGGCACTTTTCAACTTTTCAACAGTTAAAAAAGTTAGGTACTAAGTCTTTGCCTAACCAGTTCTCTAGGATAATATGCCTTAATGTAAATGTAAAACAGCTGTACCTCCTTAAGGGTTCTCCAATTGGAACAGCACAGGTGTAGCTTTTTGATGAGGTAACTCCAAGACTTTGTTTAAAAACCCCAAGCCAGGCCTGCCGGCCACCAGGCCTTTTTAGGAACTGTGGTAGCACGTCACTATAGGTAAAGGTATTAAATACACATTAAAATACACAGAGACACAACACATCCAAAGGTGAATCACTTACCCTGGGGAGCAGGCTATAGGGAGCTTCAGGCTAGCAGCTTCTCTTCCTCCTCCGCACTTGGGAGGATAGCAAGGAGGCCATGCATGCACGCCAATGCTTGGCGTGCATGCACAGTGGGGGGAAACAGTGAAAAGGTAAGCCCCAAAAGCTGCTACCGGTTCTCCGGGACACTGGGAAAAGTTACTACTGGTTCTGGTGCGAACCTGTTACATCCCATCACTGCACCCACTTCTTTTGCCCTCCAACTTTCCAAGCATCAAGGCTTTCTCAAGTGATCCGCTCTTCTCATTTGGTGTCCAAAGTACTTTAGCTTCATCTTTACTATTTGACCTTCGCTATGTCAGTTTTTCCCCTAAAAAAGCTCGTTATGCAAGATTTTCCATACAAATTTTTGCTATGCAAGTCAGACTAGCATAGCGAAAAACTCACATAGCGAGCAGCCTCGCAGAACGAATTATATTTGTTCTGCGATGTATTACTGTATCTTAGTTTTCTTGATGTTGAATCTCAAGCCAGCTTTTGCACTCTCTTCTTTCAACCCAAGCAGCAGCTTCTTTAGGTCTTTCTCACTTTCTGCCATTAGGGTGGTATCATCTGCGTAGCTCAAGTTGTTGATGTTTCTCCCAGCAATTTTGATCCCAACTTGTGATTCCTCCATCCCTGCATTTCACATTATGTGCTCTGTGTATAAGTTGAATAAGCAGGGTGACAAAATGCAGCCTTGTCATACTCCTTTTCCTATTATGAACCATTCTGTCATTCTGTATTCTGTCCTAACTGTTGCTTCTTGACTCTTGTACAGATTTCTCATGAGGCATATAAGGTATGCCAGTATTCCCATCTCTTTAATTACTTGCCACATTTTATTGTGGTCCACACAGTCAAAGGCCTTGGTGTAGTCAATAAAACAGAAGTAGACTTGTTTCTGATATTCCTTTGTTTTCTCCATGATCCAACATATGTTGGCAATGTGGTCTCTAGTTCCCCTGCCTCTTCTGAACCCCACCTGCACTTCTGGTGATTCTTTCTCCACACTGCTGATGTCTATCCTGTATTATCTTGAGCATCACCTTGCTAGAGTGTGGGATGAGCGCAATTGTTGGATAATTTGGACATTCTTTGGCATTACTCCCCCTGAAAACTGCAATATGTTTTAGATCAGGGTTGCCCAAACTTTTCTGGCCATGGGCCGGTCACGTGGCTCAGCAGGCCGGTCACGTGGTTCCTCCCACCAGAAGTGAAAGAAAAATACACCTTGCAATCTTTTTTTTTTTTGCAACAGATATGTTTTGCAACTGGACAAGATAGATTTTAGGCTGCTATTTTCTCTGTTTAAACCAGGGGTGCCCAAACTATGTTCTGTGGGCCAGATCTAGCCCCTGATGCTCCCAGAAGCGGAACTAAAATGTGCTCATTTGGTTACCCCTTTTTTAGATGTTACACTCAGTCTGTGGAAGTAAGAAGGGCTCCAGCATGTTAGCCAGAAAGGTATCTGCATCATATATATTTATTAGTTATGTTTTTATCCTATCAGACTTCAGATGAATTCATGGTGGCATACATGGCTCTCTTTGGCCCATCTTTATTTGTAAAACATCTTGGTCTGAAGGAATGACAATAGTGCCCAGTAAGTTTCATGAGTATTTGAACCTGATTTCCCAGCACTCCAGACCAAAACACAAATTCTACTTGGAAGTTATGATGTAGATTTGCAGTTCAACTTGGGTTTAGATTAGTAGTGGTAGTTTTAAACTATATCTGACCTGACATCCCACTACGGTAATGGAGTACACCGTACAGCCAGCGACTCAATGCCGAGTGTCAGGTGGCAGTAAACTAACCTGACTCCCTAAAGGCGCCAATGGCTACGGTTAGATGGGTCCCTTTAGGTGGAGTGATGATCCCCCTCCATGGAGCAAATTCCACTGGAAACCATCATATTGGACCCAATGGCAAAAAGGTGGTGGAAGAGGCCATGCCAGATGGACTGGCTGTTAAGGTGCACCTTGTTCATATCCTCAAGGCTGCGGCAGTCCATTGCAGTCCTGATGTTAAATCCTGCATATCTCATTTCATATGTGCTGCAGGGGATGGCTCCGAGATCATAGTGTGTGGGTCACTTCATGGCAAGTTGGAATCCACCTTAAACAAATTCATGCCGATGACACTTTTCCTGCTTCGGGGGGGGGGGGGAATGCATTTTCGTATACAAGTTGCAGTTGATGACAACGATGGTAGTTGGATTTTTTGCCCTTTAAACTAGATGTAAATGCATGTGCAGTATGCAAGAGTCAAAAGGTTATGGACAAAGCTTTTACAGTGATACCTTGGATAACGTTTGCAATCTGGAAAAAAATTGCATCACATAACGTTAAAATTCTATGGGATGCATTGAATAATGTTCACTAAAGCCTGTGCCGGTTACAATGCATGCATCAGATAACATTAAAAATTGGATAACACTAAGACTTGTGGAACCAAGTTTTAGCGTTATCCAAGGTTTTGCTGTACAGTAATACCTCATATAACATTAGTATCGAATAACACTAAAATCGCATAACATTAAGGAATCTGGGGGGAAGAATTGCATCAGATAACATTAAGATCCTATGGGATGCTTCAGATAACAACCGCTAAAGCCTGTGTGGTTACAATGTATCTCTATGGATCCCATAGGATTTTAACATGCATCAGATAACACTAAAAATCATATAACACCAAGACTTGTGGAACCAGGTTTTAGTGTTATATGAGGTTTTACTGTACTTGTATTTGTAATTTAAAGAGTACAGTTAAAAAGTAGCTCAAATAAACTGAAAAGGCTGTTTCTCCATGATACAATATATTCATTCCACCATATCACTATTATCTTACTAAATAAAAGGGCAGATAGTACATCTGAAGATTAGAGAAATCAATGAAGACATGCTTCAATGTTCTGTACATCTCGCTTGCAATAGATTTCATAATGGGAGACTATTATCATAACTTCAATCTTGTTTAAATTCACATTTTTGTCTGCAAGCCTCCAGGCCTAAAGCAAAGAACTTTTGTAAGTTATCTTAAAGAAGCAGATTGTATGAGAATCACTTCTTGTAGCCTGTAAAATCCTTTCCTAATTGATACAACAGCTGTCCATAATAAAGCAAAATAAAACTCCTCTTTTTATCCTGAAAATAAAATAAACATGTGCTATAGCAGAAAGGGAAATATATCTGTATGACACATTTCAACAATTAAAAATGTACACATTACAATTATTGGCTTTTCTGTATTTACCTCTCAAAAGCAAGAAAAATCAATTTGGGAAAGTACCTAGAATCACATAATTGCCAATAGAAATCAGATCAGAAGCAAGCCACACAAACCAATTATCCAAAAAGAATTCACTAGAAAAGCTAAGTAGTACTGTAATGCATTGGTGGAAGAGAAAATATTTTCTCAATAAAACAGGTTTTGCTAAAGTTCTTCATTCAAGCGTCTGTTGTTTGCAATATGTTTTGTACCAGTCAGCTCAAGGTAATTTTGAAACCTGAGAGACAAACATTTTGGAGTAATTCTACCAGCCGGGATCATGACACAAGAATAGTATCATTGAGGAAACATACAAGGGCATTTGTCTTTGTAAACATTTAGTTTTTGTTACTTACTGAAATGTCTTATTAATGAAACACTAGCTGAGGCATTATAAAAATCACAGCAGAATAATAATAAATCTGAGGGAAACATTGCACCAGAAGGTTCAGTACCTATATCCTTTGTTTTAATGTACCTTCATTTTAATATATGCACAAGAGTCCTTTGTGGATGCATTTGGTATTCTATATATATAAGCTTCCATGAAATCAGGAATCCTACACAATTGGTTGTATGGAAGGCTATTCATGTGTGCATGTTTAAGTCTCCTTTGCAGCTGCCCATGTTTAGTGAATGGACAGCTGAATGCAGGAATGATACAGTCTACAATATCACCGATAGAATCAAGAAACCCTGTTTTCTCTTGCTTGGGAGTAGGCAAACTGGTATTTTCTTTCCTCCCTGTATTTAAACTACAGGGAGAGAGAGAACTGATTCTCTAGAAAACCAATCATGTCTCTCTCTTTCCCCCTTCCCTGTAGTTTAAATACAGGGAGGGAAAGAGACAAGGAGTCTCTGCGACTGCAGTAGGGTCGGGGGAAAGGCGGGTGCTTTCCCCCGACCCTACTGCAGTCGCAGAGACCGCTGCGGGTGGGGGGTGGATTGGGTAGTTCTACCCAAACCACCCCACACCCACAGACCATTGCATCGGATAATGCTAAGAATCATTATCCAGAATCGTTATCTGATGCAAGTTTTTTCCAAAAAACTTGCATTGTTATCCGATTCTAGCGTTATCCTATGCAATCGTTATCTGGGGTATTACTGCACTTCTTTCACAGGGAAGCAAGGAAAATTGGCCATGTGATCCATGCTCAAATTGTAAAGGATGAAAGAAAAAAACTTGTTTCATAGAAACAAATTCACAGAAACAAGTGCTTATTTACAATACCAGAAATAGGGTCTGAGAAGATTTTGTCACAAAAGGCATTCAAATGCCATTGGTGGCTTTATGCTGTTGCCACCATCAACTCATCCCATTGCTCTAATTCTCTTGGGCATATTTACAGAGCTCTAGCAGTGGCTCAAGTCACTAAGACGCTGACTGGGAGGCGGAAGGTCATCAGTTTGATTCCCGAGTACTGCAGGACGGAATGAGCTCCCATCTCTGTCCCAGCTCCTGCCAACCTAGCAGTTTGAAAGCAAGAAATTGCAAGTAGATAAATAGGTACCACTTCAATGGGAAGGTAACAGTGTTCCATGTGCTCCAGTGTCTAGTCATGCCTGCCACATGACCATGGAAACGTCTGCAGAAGCAGACAGCACTGGCTCTTTGGCTTAAAAACGGCGATGAGCACTGACCCCTAGAGTCGGATACAACTGGCTTTTGAGCAAGGGAAACCTTTACCTTTAGCATTTACTATGGTAGCAGAACATTTGCTTTGTTATCTTCTGTGTCAGGCAGCTACCATTCACCAAGTTATAGGTGCTAAAATTAATTAAACATGATCATGATGGTGACAGAGTCAGCTAGTGACAGTCTTGTGGCAGGGCCAGTTATGGGTCCTTCTAAGTGCTGAGGTCCTTATCAGGTGATCAACCATGCAAACGTCTGGTGCTAGTTATTAGACAGATGACAAAATTGCCAAATTTCCAGCAAGAATGCCATGATGTTCATGAATGTTTCCACTCCCACCTTTATAATAATGACATCATGCCACCTGAATAGTTTGTGGTTTGATGGAAAAATCAATGAAGTTATAGATTGTTTTTACTTTATATATTTCTCAGCCACGCAAAGACATTTGTCAACTGGACAATGTGTAAGCCTTTAAACATATAGATAGGTGTGCTGTGTTGTGTTTTATATGAGTTCAAATTATTCTTTCATCAAAGATCTCTCCCTCCCTTTCTTACCACCACATTACACGCATCCCAGATCACATCGTTACAATATATCTTGACACTTTTCAAGGTAAAATTACATGAACCACTGCAGGCAGTAATTACAATGCAATTAAATACAGATAAATGCAACAATACAGCAAGGCTATACATTTGCACAGGTATGAACAATAATTCATGCACAATAGCTAAGCAGTCACATTCATACTGAAATCAACTTGTGTTTGACCTATATTCATATATGGAGAATGAGAACTGTACATGGAATTATTTAATGAGATGTTCAAGGAAGCAGAATAGCAACAGCTGTAATGGAATGGGATACAATACAATACAACAGCAAATGATGTGAGTCGTGTATTGAACTGCAAAATGTTGTTATGACTTTATGTGTCTGTTTACATAAAAGTCTACTGATTATATTCAGTTTTGTCAATGAAAGCAGATTTTCTTGCATTGCTAAGTCATTTGGTCAATCATTTTGCCACACAATAGTTTTTAATAAAAAAATATTTAAAGTATTTAATTAAAGTAGAGTTGCACCTTGCTTAAAGAGCATAATGTGTTCCACAGGATTGCTCTTTAAGTGAGTTTGCTCTTTAAGTGAAACACCATTGTAAGTGACCAATGGGAGGGATTGCGAACCCCAATTTATTTGTTAAGCGAGTTTTTGGTTGGTTTTATTTGTTAAGCGAAACGAACATTCAGAGAAAATTCTGCTTTTTAAGCGAATTACTCTTTAAGCGAGGCATTCTTTATGCGAGGTTTGACTGTATTTCTAAATTGCTGTTGTGCCATGTCTCGCACTGCTTTACAAAAATTAATCAACAATGAGACTAAAATAACACAATCTGAAAGCTAAAACAGAGCTTTAAGTATTAATTCACTATGTCCTACATACCTTCCTCTTCTTCTGTGTCTAGGCCAGACATGAAACTCCCAAAATGAAGGCACTTTTTAGTGAGTTCATTTTGCAGTTCCTTTTGCCTGATCTAGTGTGAGAAAGATTAGCCGGCAACACAAGGTTGCTGTTACCTGGGTACGCCTGATTGTGGTTAAAAAATACCACAATCTTCGAGGAGGCTCTTTCTGTGTAGCCCTACATACCTACATACCAATAAATACCAGTTTGACCTGTAAAGCTGAGTTTTCCCTTTATGCATTGGTGGGATTCAATTTTTTTTACTACCTACTCTGTAGGCGTGGAATGGTGGCTGTGGCCAGAGGAAAGCTCTGTGTTATTTCAAAACTTGGATGGGCGGGGCCGGTCAGAATTTCTGCTACTGGTTCTTGCAAACTGGGGTGAGCCTGCTGAATCCCACCATTGCCTTGATGCCTATGTGTGCCAAGGTGGGAAAGAGAATGCACTGTAGTTGTACTTAATGCTCAGAATGACAAGAATACACCAAAAATATGGAAAAAAGAATGACCCAGAGAAAACAAAACAGGTCCCAAGACAATATGAATTCTAAAAGTCAAGAAATGAGATGCCAAGGAACACATAACTGTAAAACCATTGTTCTAACTTATCATGCAAGCAAAGTGATGTTCAAGGTATTCCAACAAAGGCTTTTGCTTTAATGGGGTAAAAATGGATTCTGAAAAGGAAGAAGCACTAAAGATCATATTGAAAATATCAGTTGGCTACTGGAGCACAAAAATAATTTCAGGAAAAGATCAGTTTATGCTTTATAGAGTACAACAAAGCTTTTAATGGTGTGACTCATGGGGAACTATATGGTGGTGCCTCAGCAATTAATTATCCTGATCCTTAACCTGCATTGTGGATAGTAAACTTACCAACAGTAAGAGAAGTAGAATGATTTTGTATAGACAAACTGTCAGACAAGGGTACATTTTATATGTTCAGTCTTTACACGAAACTGGACTAAATTCCAATGAAAGAGGAGTAAAAGTTGGTGGTAGAAACATCAATTTAAGAGAAACAGATAACATCATTTTACTAGCAGAAAACAGCAATGACTGGAAACAACTTTTTGTCAGTGAAGGAAGAAAGTGCCAAATCAGAATTGCAGTTGAACATTAAGAAAAGAAAATTGTTGGCTTGAGACTCAATATAAAGAAACAAAGATCATGGCAACAGATCCTATCAGGCCCTGGAGAATAGATGGGGAAGAAGTAGAAGCAGTGACAAATTTTACTTTCTTAGGATCAAAGATCACTGCAGATGGTGATTGCAGCCATGAAATAAAAAGGCGACTGATTCTTGGGAGGCAAGCGACGAAAAACCTGGGGAACATAGTGAAAAGTAGAGACATCACATTGCAAACAAAAAATCGTATAGTCAAAGCAATGGTATTCCCAGTGGCAATGTATGGTTGTGAGAGCTGGGCCATTAGGAAAGCTGAGCGCAGAATAATAGATGCCTTTGAGATGTGGTGTTGGACGAGAGTTTTGTGAGTACCCAGGACAGTGAGGAGAACAAATAGGTCAATCGTAGAAGAAAACAACCCTGACTGCTCCTTAGAAGGGCAAATAGTAAAGCTGAAGCTAAAGTACTTTGGATATCAAATGAGAAGAGAGGATTCACTTGAGAAGGCCTTGATGCTTGGAAAGGTGGAGGGCAAAAGAAGAAGAGGGCAGCCAAAAATGAGATGGCAGGATCAAAATTGCTGGGAGAAACATCAACAATTTGAGATATGCAGATGATACCACCCTAATAGCAGAAAGTGAGGAGGACTTAAAGAAGCTCCTGATTATGTTGAAAGAAGAAAGTGCAAAAGCTGGCTTGAGACTCAATATCAAGAAAACCAAGATCATGGCAACAGGCCCTATCAGTCCCTGGAAAATAGATGGGGAAGAAGTAGAAGCAGTGACAGATTTTACTTTCCTAGGATCAAAGCTCACTGCAGATGGTGATTGCAGCCATGAAATAAAAAGGCGACTGATTCTTGGGAGGCAAGTGATGAGAAACCTGGGGAACATAGTGAAAAGTAGAGACATCAAATTGCAAACAAAAAATCGTATAGTCAAAGCAATGGTATTCCCTGTGGCAATGTATGGTTGTGAGAGCTGGGCCATTAGGAAAGCTGAGTACAGAATAATAGATGCCTTTGAGATATGGTGTTGGAGGAGAGTTTTGTGAGTACCCAGGACAGTGAGGAGAACAAATAGGTCATTCTTAGAAGAAATCAACCCTGACTGCTCCTTAGAAGGGCAAATAGTAAAGATGAAGCTATAGTATTTTGGACATCAAATGAGAAGAGAGGATTCATTTGAGAAAGCCTTGATGTTTGGAAAGGTGGAGGGCAAAAGAAAAAGGGGGTGGCCAAAAATGAGATGGCTAGATGGTATTGTAGAGACAATGGGCACAGAACTGAGCGAGTTGAGGAGGATGGTGGCGGACAGAAGTGCCTGGTGGACTGTGGTCCATGGGGTCGCAAAGGGTTGATTGTATGACTGAACAACAAAAAATATGATATTGTGGATGCAGTGGGTACAGAGCTGGGCTGGCTGAGGATGATGGTGGAGGACAGAGGTGCCGGGATGACAATGGTCCATAGGGTCGCAAAGGGTCAGAATTGACTGTGCGGCTGAACAACAACAACAAAAGAAGAAGAAGAAGAAATATGTGACATTAATGTTGACAATGAAGAAATTGAAACAGAGAAAGATTTTGTGTATTTTGGCTAAATCATCAATCCAAATGGAAACTGCAGCCAAGAAATCAGAAGATGACCAAGAATCGACAATAATGCTTGGAAAGGTTGAAGGCACATCAAAAGAGGAACACCAGACAGCAGATGCATTCACTTCTTGAAGGAATCCACAGCCTTCGGTTTGCGAAAGCTGAGCAGGACTATTTAGAACATAACATTTTTGATTTCTCTCATTTACAAGGCCACCATAAATCGGGGTGACTCAACAATACAAAACAGCAACAACAAAAATCCTTATATCTGTGCATAATTTGTTGCAGAAAGTTGACATTTGGGTGAGCGAGGTGTATTGAGAGATGTGTATTATGATGTACTAAATAAAATTATACTGCTATAATATTCATTCTCCTCAATTTTGCTTTCATTAATTGTAGCCCAACAACTGATCCCTGTCCCTTTTTCTTCCAAATTTAATGGCATGATTTTTAACAAAATTTTAACAAGAATAACATGGTTTCTAGGCAATGTGGCAAAGAGGTTTTTTTTAACGAACCTTTCAGGGAAGGCATACTTTCCAGTTAATATATTGATCTGTCTGAGCTCATTAATTCTAGCTGAAAATTTATCTCTGTGATTTAATTTGTAGGCAAATGTGTACTTCATTGTGGCCAATTATCATATATTGCTTGACTACACAGAAAATGAAAAGTTTTGCGAATAATGTCCCAAGCATCAAAAGAGCATTCATGTGTCTCTAGTAAGCCAGAGAGCTTTTGGAGTTGAAAAACTCACTGGAAAACATGACCCATAAGATGGATGTCAGAATGCTGCAGTAAATTGTTTCTTAGCAGGAAATCTGCAGTAGTAGTGTAATTTGGACAATGGAGCGTTTGACAGCTAACCTATCAAGAACAGTACACCCTAGGGAAAAAGCTCACACTCAGTTTTACATTCAGTCAAGCATTGATGAAGCAGGGGCTAAATAGAGGAATCATTTTCCAATCAGACAGCAGAGTGGCTATTTATCCCATGGCCAAAGGGTCGTGGCCAAATAGAGTTACTTGCTAGGTTTTGTACAGTTTGTTACCTTCACCCACAAAAGGTACATTTTATGGCCAAAGAGTCAACAGAAGGTTTTCCTGACTTCCACAGTCTTAATAAGATTCTACAGTACAAAAAACAATGCAGTAAGTATGTAAGGGTTCCCAAGAGACCTTCTCGTTATGTTTAATAGTTTAATAGTCCAAAAAAAAATAGAATAAAAAATAACAATTCTGTCTATTATTATTATTAAAATTGAAAAGGAATTTCTTCTTTGAATAATTTTAATATAAAACTGTAGATTTAAAACTCCAAAAGCCTGTCCAGCTTTCGTACATTTGTCTTCTTCATGCTTATCTGCATTTTCCATATCTAGTTCCCATATGCCTGACAATTTAGAACTTATCTTCATGATGTTATTGGTGGTGGGAAAATATTAACAGTTATTTTGACTGCTTCTTGTTCTCACATCACAGCAACAGCAAAATCAGCAAAAACACAAATCTAGCCCTCCACAAATCTACCTAAGATTGGCCCTCTTATTTAGAATCAATAACACTTTTAAAAAACAGACCAACAAATTAGCAAAGAACTAACATTTGCACTCAAGTGCAAATGCAAATCCTAAAGAGAGTTCATGAAACAATGTGTTGAATACTCGATGAACAATTCTTGAAGATCAACTATGAAGTGCATTAATCTATAGATTTCAAGGCTGGGTTTATCTATTCCATTTACTACCAAACAGATTACTATTACTGTTTGGATCACTTGAACTTTGCAAATTCTTATGACTTCTAGAATACACTACAGATCAGAAAACTTTTCATTTGGATTAAACCCTTCTTTTGAGTTTTGCAATGGCTCAAAGTGCATTAACACTTCATGGAAAATGTTTACTTTGTCGGAAAGCAAATTATAAATATTTATTTTATGAGAAAATATAATTTGAAAACATATACAAATACTTAGTGATATATTTTGTACTTTTCAAAGAAATATGAAAAAACTCTAGACCAGGAGTTGGCAACCCATGGGCTGAATCCGGCCCACAGAGCCAAATAATCCAGCCCCTGCCTTTGCTCCAATCACTACTTCCGCCACCAGAAGCGGACACATTTACGGCAGCTGTAAACATGTTTACTGCAGCTGTGAATGTGTTTACGGCAGTGTTTATGGAAGGGGGAACACCAGTCTGGCCCCCTCAAATGTCTAGGGAGTGTGACCCAGCCCCTGACTTAAAAAGGTTGCCCACCCCTGCTCTAGAGTAATAGCTACTAAATGGGAATAGAATCATTGAAATGGTGGTGTTTTTTTTTAAGTAGGCTGTCAGTCTAAAAGCTACTAGATAGGAACAACAGGATTTAAAAAGTGAGTTTTAAAAGTGGGCTGGCAGTCTGTTTTCAGACAAGTTCAAAGTGCTGTTTTTAATTTTCAAGAACCCTGTGCAGCTCCAATCTTGTTTTGATAGTAAGCTTCCCAAGTCTCACCCCTTTGCTAAAAAAAAACCAAGAATATTAAATGAGAAGCCTGCTGGGTGACAATCTTGCTTTCATGGTCTAACCAGGACCTGTTGTCTTGCATACTGTGACTAGATCTTTTAAAGATTCCTGTGCAGGGGCTGGAATTCAGTCTTCTTTTTTCAGCCTAGAGCTTTCTGATTCAGTAAGATTCTGGTGAAAAGTTAAGCTCAGTTTGCTTCTCTGACACAGTTATGTTACTAGCCTTAAACAGCTAAGATATCTAGGCTCCAACCTTGTATCAGACTTAGGATCATGAAGTGGTAGGCTCAAACTGTGTTGAACATGGTATGGTGGGCATAGCCAGGGGGAAAGCCCTGCATTGCACCTGAATTAGGACTACTTTATTTCAAAACTTGGATGGGCGGGACCAGTCAGAATTTCTGCTCCCAATTCTAGGGAACTGGTGTGAACTTGCTGAGGACCACTGGGATAATGCATAGTGATTTGGTTTTATTTCTTGTACTTTTATATTCTTTCAGAGGGAACTGCTTTTTAAAAAAGTATATTCTGGATTCCTTTTATGTACCAGACCTCTTTCATGTTTCCCACTCATATTTCTCCATTTCTGTTTTCTGGCACACTAGAAACCCTAAAGAATTCTAAAAATCTACTCCAGAAGAGCAAAGGATGCTATTTCTAGAGTTTTTGATTGCACCTAAATCATATCTTCTACATACAACTTGTTGTATAGCTTGTTAAAAGAGGTAGTTATACACTTCAAGTAATTAGACACTTTTCTATGAAAAGTACCATACTGACATTTCTACCTAACATTTGGTTCCATGCATTAGGAGTCACATTTGTTTTTTTTTTAATGGAGATATATTCAATACTGTAATCCTAGCAGACAATTTCAGGAAGTGAGATCTTGCTTTGTTCTGGCTCCTGTGGGAAATGGCTTTTTTTCTGTTTCATCCCCACTAATTTCAGATGCTCTCCCATAATAATTCAGATGATCTCCCATAATAATTGTATGATCCCCTCCTCTCTTTCCAAAGAAGGTATTAGACCAGTGGTGGCACACAGAGGCTTCTCTGTTGGCATGTGGACCATTGAGGAGAAGCCCCACCCTGCCAGCTGGCCAGCACCAATGGCAACGCTGCATCCCCACCACCACTCTCCCTCCACCAACGGAGAGGTGAGAGGGGAGGCTGAAATCCCATCTGGGAGGCACGGTGGGGACAACTTAAGATGACAAGACACCCCACCCACCTCTCCTAGGAGTTAGGCACACCCATGGGGTGTGGGAAGTGGTGCCGATGTGGGTGAACCCATGGGGGCGGTGCAACCACATTGGCCAACCATGTGAGTTCACCCATGTGAGTTCACTGGGTGTGTGGACACACACAGTGCCTGCCTGCGTGCCTCCCCATCCTCATTGGGCACTCAGTTTGCCATCACTATTCTAGACCATTCTTTTGTAAGTAGCCTTTAATTTGGCTGGTTCCATTTGTTGGTAATGAAAGCTGTACTGACAGTTTGTTTGTTTTTAATTGATCTTTTAAAGTTTTGCTGTTTTTAAACAGGCCTTTTAAAGTGTAAAACAAATAATATAAACATTCAAAATAAATGAAATAATTACTTTTTCCACTCTTCCAGTCTAAAGTGACATAATCCGGAAACAATCATGTCTACTTCATTTGCTCTTTCTGTGGATTTCTAGTGACTGTATTTGTCTTCCAACTCATCCTTTGCTGCTCCATCTCAGAACTCTTAAGAAAGTGGTCATTGTTCCTTATGTATTCCATAGTAGGCTTAATGTCATTCTAAACTGCTTATTGGCTATTGAGTTACTTTGACTTGTCATCACTCAAGCTTTCTAGAAGGGTATCTTGAAGCTGATTAATTCAGGGAGTATATAGTGGTAAGTATCACCCATGTCTTTACTGATAATGAAAAAGAAGCCAGAAAATTCTAAAGAAATTTCTCTTCTCTCTCTCCCCCCCCCCCCACTTTCCCCCAATGGGAGGTAAACTGTCTAAATCAAAGCAGTTAATATTTCTGGCAATAATGCCATGACTGAGACAGTAAATGTTCTATAGCCTCCTAGAAGAAAAAGGTCATTGATTTGAAGAAAAATCTCTATATACTTCCATATATATTTGTATTTTTTCATAACACATAAAGCTCAGATATAGACAGGTTTATCTAAACTGTAGCTGCATGCTATTTACCGCATGTCATAACCTTATCTTCTTAGTGGATTTTCCAATACTGCACACTGTGCATCTGTGACTGAGACAAAATCAATGCTTATGGATTTAGCTGTGTAATCCCATCACTTGTCCTGCAAGATATGATTTGAAATGTAAAGTTTGTTAAGGTTTAAATGAACTTGAAGATCCAGGGTCTCCAGAGGAGAGTTTGATTTCTTAGTGAGTAATCTGATTGCTTCCTTCCTCTCTTCCTTTCTTCTTAACTATTTTTCTTCTCAGTATGTGCCCCAATTCCCAAAGTATTTTAACCCACCCTTTTATAATACGAAATGTCTATAACTATTAGTGAATCAGGTTAACAGGGGTTCTGAAAGCATATGGAAATACAATTAAACAGTGTCTGAGTGCTTTTGTTCGGAGTAGAAAGAGGGCTGTATTGATGTCGGAGAAGAAATTAGTTGCTGAATTGAAATGGAATTACTCTCATTAAATAGCAGTATCTCTGTATTAAGTTACCCTTTTCATTGTGTGATGTTCTGAAGTACTCCACAGAAAGTATCTTGATGGAGCAACAGCTCAGATAAAAGGTTTTATATAGGAGTTGTTATATCTGTAAAATTGAAGGAGTGGGTACAACTTGCTGATCACTTTCAAATTAATAACGTAACAGCATGCCTATTGGTCTTATGTAAAGCAACTATTCTTCTGCTCTGAAAAATATGCATAACTGCAATAGCAAAGCATATTAAATAGACAGTGCTTTGAGTGACTAAGGGCAAGGAGGATTCTTACCCCCTCTGGAATCCTTTATCAGTGTACTCAGCCAGACATCTGGAGTATTATACTCATATATCACTGTACCGCTCCTCTTCCCCACCCCCAAATAATTCCAGGAGACACTCTTGGAAAGTATACGTGTAGCACAGGAGGTTCAAAAGAACCCTAGTGGTACAGTGGTTAAACTGTTGTACTTCAGCGAAAACATTGTGAGTTTGATCCTGATGGTGCTCAAGGTTGACTCAGCTTTCCATCCTTGCGGAGGTCAATAAAATGAGAACCCAGCATGTTTTGGGCAAAATGATCATTACTTTGTGAATTACCCAGAGAGTGCACTAAGAGCTATCGGGCAGTATATAAGTTTAATTGCTATTGCTATGTATAAAGCAAGAAGGCATTTATAGTGCTGTTGTAGTTAGACATATCTGTGAAACATGGAACCGCCATCTCGACCAGGCAGACCAAAGATTCAAAAACCCTTAAGGAAAGATTTGAAGTACAGTAAAACCTTGGATAACTCTAAAACTTGGTTCCACAAGTCTTAGTGTTATCCAATCACTCTTTGTCTGAAGAAGTGGACTTGATCCACGAAAGCTAACAATAAAAATAAAGCAGTTACTCTTTAAAGTGCTACAGTGTTTTTTTAATTTTATTTTGTTTATTTTATTTTGTTTTCTGATATGCCTGAACCACAGACTAACATGGCTACTATTCCAAATAAATAAATAAATAAAATCCAATTTTTAATGTTATCCTATGGAATGCATCGGATAATGTTAACACTCCATAGAGATACATTGTAACTGGCACAGGCTTTAGCAAACGTTATCCGATGCATCCCATAGGATTTTAACGTTATGCAATCCAATCCACCCCCCCCCCCTGGATTGCTTAACATTATGTGATTTTTAGTATTATCTGATGCAAATGTTATCCCAGGTATTACTGTACTGTATTTAAAAGTATATCAGAAAACAAAACCAAAAAAGTAATAAACCAAAATAAAACCACTGTAGCACTTTAAAGGACTAACTGCTATATTTTTATTTTTTTGGGATATATTTTTATTGTTAGCTTTCGTGGATCAAGTCTACTTCTTCAGACAAGGAGTGAAACCTCCAGGCATGGTGTGTGTGTGTGTGTGTGTGTGTGTGTGTGTGTGTGTGTGTGTGTGTGTGTGTGTGTGTGTGTGTGTAAAATGTAGGAGTCTCTATATATAAAATGTAGGAGTCTGGATGTTAAAGGGGAAGCTGGATGCGCTCTAGCAAAATTACAGACAAGCAAGCATAACAATACAGCTTCCTACAGCTATCAGTAACAATAGATTATCAGATTAGTTTTGAATGTCTCCCTTTCAATCTCAAAGGTGTGGAGTAAAGCCCTTTCTGATTTCTGATTAACCTCTTACTTGCATATCAGAAAACAAACAAAAACACTATAACACTTACTGTTACTTGGTTACTTCCTGTTCTGCTGAAGTTGTAAGAGAGAATTGGCAGGAAGGTTAATACATCAAAATATAATTTATAAAATATTTAGCAGCATATACCAATCTGTGTATCAAATCTGATAATGTCCCAGAAACCCTTGGCTAATGTTTAATCCTCTGTGATGGGTGTCCCACAGATGGATGTACAGTAATACCTCGGATAAAATTTACCTCGGATAACGCTAAAATTGCATAACGTTAAGCAATCTAGGGAGGAGAATTGGATCGAATAACGTTAAGGTCCTATGGGATGGATCGGATAACAACCGCTAAAGCCTGTGCGGTTACAAGGTATCTCTATGGAGCTTTAACGTTATCTGATCCATCCCATAGGATTTTAACATGCATCGGATAACACTAAAAATTGGATAACACCAAGACTTGTGGAACCAAGTCTTAGCGTTATCCAAGGTATTACTGTACTTGATTTCTGCTATCTCTTACTTCTTCAGTTCTCTCTGGGCCGAACAGCACTTAGTATTCTGTGGCATTCTGGGTCTTTTTCAGAAAAAGTAACTTGACCAAGTTGTGCTTTCTGTGCCCTAATCAGGTTGTTTAAACACTCTTTTCTTAAAGCCACCCTTGTTCTAGACTTCCTTAGAGAAATCAATGGAAAGTTTGTACTGTTTTGTGAACTCAGCACTTCTAACTTGCAAGACCACTTTCTTAAATAGTTTTGGCAAAGAGCCAGAGATGTCTGTGTAAGAGGATTGGAGAACTATGGATGGTTTGGGTTCTTTCAACATTTCTCACTGACTAGAGGCCATGAAGAGTAACAGCTAATTATTCATTCATATTCCAGTCTCTGAAATTTAACTAACATTTTTGAAGTGGTAGACGAATTAGTCTTTGCAAGCATATCAGGGAATAAACAAAGCAAAACAACAAAAACTAACTAACGTTGAGACATGATGCTGTCTGGCTAAAAGTATTATCTTGTGTTTTAATGGATCAAGTTTTAGAATGAGTTTAGGCATTCAAGTACAGTATCATCTTTGTAAAATACACAGTTGCCAAATTGCCTGAGAATAAACATTCTAAACATCAAAGGCCATAATAGAGCCAATTCCTTATAGGATATATTACTCAACTTACTTCTTAATCTTTAATTATATCTGTGGGTGTTCAGTGAAGAAAGGCAGAATTTGTTCTGTCCTCTTCCATTCCCTAGACATCTTCTGTCATCTCTCTTTCTCCCTAATGGCAGCAGCTAGAGGACAGAGAACCCTAGGACATTTTGACAGGCAGAAAGTTGTGTTTGAAATGTGCTGTGATAGTGGCAATGGTGAAATCAGGTCAGGTACAGAAAAAAATATTTCATTATGTTCTGTTACATGGGAAACAAATAATTCTACACTTGTCCATTTTTAAAAAAAAGAACTACATGGAAGATTTTATGATAGTGACTGTATAATAGTGACTGTAAAGTGAGCAGGTTACTACAATCCACAACCCTTACATGGGAATAAAACCCATATGGTTCCTGAGTAGACACAGATTTCCCCATATTTGAATTCCCTGTTTTGGCTGTAGATTCTTTACGTGTCTGGCTGTAGAGCCAGATACTGGGAGTTTGATTCCCTACCGTGGCTCCTGGGGAAAGAGCCAGTCTGTGTAGCCTTTGGCAAACTGCAAAGTCCCCAGGTACTCACAGGAGAAGGGAATGGTAAACCTCTTCTGAGTACAGTATTCTGTATCTAGAAAACCCTAGTAAAGGATTGCCATAAGTCAGAATTGACTTGAAGGTACATGATTGTTATATTGTTTTTAGCCAGTTATGTAAAATATAGATGATTGATTGGCAATTACTAGTACAGTAATACCTCGGGTAATGTTAAGACTTGGTTCCACAAGTCTTAACTTTATCTGATTTTTAGCCTTAGCCGATGCATGCACCAGATAATATTAAAATCCTATTCAGATGGATCAGATAACATTAACTCCATAGAGATAAGCAACAGAGGCTTCAAAGGAAAGTCAAGGAAACCTGCTGGAACCTTTGTCTAAAGCTTTACATTACAAAAGCTTGCAAAACCAGTCTGACTAGTTTAGCAAAGCAAAGCAAAAGCAGACATGGGGGTGGGGACTCTTTCAATATGTCCTGACTCCAATTTAAAACATGCAGAGTTACCATTTTGAGCCTTGTGCACAAGAATCAGTTTTAAAAGCTAACAGTAAGGGTGCCCAAACTTTTCAGGCCACAGGCCAGTCATGTGGTTCATGGGTGCCCAAACTACAGCCTGTGTGCCAGATCTAGCCCTGACACCAATTCATCTGACCAGTTCCACCATTGCCACTCCCAGAAGCTGGGTGAGTTTTACTTCCACTTTTGGTGTCATTGGCTGGATATGGCCCATAGGCCATAGTTTGAGCACTCCTGGGTAACGGATAGAAGCAGGACCCAAAATGGATGTCATCATTTACCAATATGCAAGGTTGCCATCTGGAGCCAAGTGCACAGGAATCCATTGGTGTCATGGGCCAGATCCGGCCCAGAAGCCTTGCTAACAGCAGGGGTGCCTAAACTTTTCAGGCCATGGGCCAGTCATGTGGTTCATGGGTGCCCAAACTACAGCCTGTGTGCCAGATCTGGCCCTGACACCAATTCATCTGGCCTGTTCCAACCTCATTGCTCCCAGAAGTGGGAGTAAAACTCACCCAATCTTCGCTTCTGGGATCGACAAGCATGGGGTGGGCTGGATGAATTGTCATTGGTGGCCAGATCTGGCCCACAGGCTGTAATTTGGGCACCCATGAACCACGTGATTGGCCTGTGGCCTGAAAGGTTTGGGCATCCCTGCTGTTAGCAAGGCTTCTGGGCCAGATCTGGACCATGACACCAATCCATCTGGTCCACACCACCCTCATCACTCCTGGAAGTGAGGGTGAAGCGGGCTGGATGAATTGGTGTCAGGGCCGGATCTGGCTCATAGGGAGTAGTTGGGGCACCCAGGAACCACATGACTGGCCAGTGGCCTGAAACATTTGGGCATCCCTGTTGTTAACAGGGCTTGTGGGCCGGATCTGGCCCATGACACCAATGGATTCCTGTGCACTTGGCTCCATATGGCAACCTTGCATGCTTGTAAATGGTGGCATCCATTTTGGGTCCTGCTTCTATCTGTTAGCCAGGGGTGCTCACAATATGGTCTATGGGCCGTATCCAGCCAATGACACCAGAAGTAGAAGTAAAACTCACCCACCTTCTGGGAGTGGCAACGGTGGAACTGGCCAGATGAATTGGTGTCAGGGCCAGATCTGGCACACAGGCCGTAGTTTGGGCACCCATGAACCACGAGACTGGCCCATGGCCTGAAAAGTATGAGCACCCTTGCTGTTAGCTTTTAAAACTGATTCCTGTGCTCATGGCTCCATATGGAAACTCTGCATGTTTTAAATTGGAGTCAGAACACATCGAAAGAGTCCCCACCCTCATGTCTGCTTTTGCTTTGCTTTGCTTTGCTTTGCTAAACTAGTCAGACTGGTTTAGCAAGCTTTTGTTATTCAAATGTTGCAAGCTTGAGAGCAGGCAGCCACCTCCCTTTCTCCCAAGAGAAACTGGTGAGTCACAGCCACACCTCATGGAATTTGAGGCAAACATTAGCCTCAGAAATACAGTAGGTTATCTGATGGATCGGATAACGTTAACATAATGGTTAACATAATGTTATCCGATGCAAATGTTTACCTCAAATTCCCCAACGTTATGCGATTTTAGCATTATCCGATCCAATCGTTATCCGGTGTTTTACTGTATTGTTGAATGTGCCTTGTTCCCATTATCTTGGGAACAAATCTATTCTGATTTCCTCTAGTTGAAAGAAGAGTAAACATCTGTGGTGTTTATGTTAATTTCAAGACAGGAGGATATAGTACTGTAAATGCACCTGTGAGGCAGTAGATCTTTTGTCCGTACAACCAACCCCAAACAAGGGTCACATACCTTGAAGTACCTTCAGTATTCATACTTTTCTTCATCTCTGTTTCTTTCAAACAATCATTTTTTCATGCATATATAAACACATTAGTCTTTCGCTACATAAATGATTTTTAATGTAAATGCTCTACTGCCTCTTTCTTGAAGTAAAACTGTATGAACAAGAAACTAAAATATTTCTCATTTCCTATGAGACAGTGAGATGGTTTCTGTCTGTCCTGGTGAAAGTATTTGTCAGGATACTTTTTGTGCAGATTTCATAAATTGTGGCAGCTGTACAAGTTGCTTAGTTGAACTGCAGTACTGTTTTAGGCCACTACCAGCTGGTTTAGGGAAAAATCAGTGAGTGATTTGGGGGGGATAGATGCCTAAATGCAACAAAACAATACAAAAACAAAAAACCTGGAGTCTCTCCAAGTTTGGTGAAGTTTTGAGTTAGGATGTTTGAGTTATTATCCCCAAATCACTCATCGAATGATCCTCAAACCAGCTGGTGGGGGGTGGGCAGGCTGTGGTGGCTCAACTTGCTAGCTGGAAGGCTGGCAAGTCATTAGTTTGAGACCTGGGTACTGCATGACGGATTGAATGCCCATCTCTGTCCCAGCTCTTTGGGACATGAAAGGATGTTGGGTGTTCCCTGGCAAGAGTTTCTTCTGCAAAAATATTTTCAACACAGAATAATTTCTGACACAAAATTATTGTTTTAGTTGGTGGTAGCCTAAGACCTTTGCACAGTGCTGTGTATTGTTGCCTTATATGCATTTTTTAAAAAACACTGAAGCATGGATATGATTGTTGTATATTTTTGATTGGTGAGCTAGTCTTTGAGTGCTTTCAAGTTTATGTTATTTTTAACTGCAAAGGGAAAAGAACTAGTTTTTAGTTGTTTATCTGTGCACAGTGCAGAAGTCCCAGTTTTTAATAATCCTTCCCATCTCATTCTTGCATTGAAGATGGTTTTTTTTTTATTTATCTGCAACCTGCCTCGACATGTTGACATAGCTTCTTGTGTAATTTAGCATGATTTCTTCACAGCTTTAATCCCATTCCAATGTACAAATCAGTTCCCTGTCTTTGCTAGCTAGATTAGGCAGATGAGCTTCATGTTCCATTCTCTATCCATTAGCTTCTATTGAATAATAACTAACTAATCTCTACTGTTGACCGGCCCAATAGCAAAATGAGCAGAGGAGGAACCACTTCACTATTCTGATTCTGATTCCAATGGTCATGGAAGTGGAAGAGGCAATGCCAGATGGACTGGCTGTGAAGGTGCAGCTTGTTAATTTCCTCAAGGCATTAGCAGTCCATTGCAGTCCTGGTGTTAAATCCTGCATGTCTCATTTCATACGTGCTGCAGGAGATGGCTCTGTGATCATCGTGCATTTTTTTTCTGTTTGTCATTCTTCTGTCAAAGTCCAATTTCAATGGGATAAGGACAGTGGAGACAGGTTTTGGGTGAAACTGAAGCCTGTAGTTTGGGCCTGCACATTGGCAGTAGTGAAAATGAATACCAGAAAAATGTATACTCAGATATGAGTAGCAGCCAGCTATTTATTCCTTGAATAAATGATCAAACAGTAGCCTGTTACACCATCATTATCCAGTCCAATATTTGTTAAAAGATAAAACTATATATAAAATTGCCATGATTCCTCACAAGATTCCTGTGCAAGATATTCAACAAGTGAAGCTTTTTCCAATCTCTTTCTCAAAAAAAGCATACATAGTAGTAGTACCATGATGATTGTGCTATAGCAGGGGTGTCCAACCTTGGTAACCCAGGTGATCCTTGGACTTCAATTCCCAGAAGCCCTCATCAGCAGGTGTATTTACTTGGCCTTATGGGAGTTGAAGTCCAAGAACACCTGGGGCACTAAGGTTGGCCACCCCTGTCCTATAGGCTACATAAAGCTCTCAACATTAGTGATAATTACAGGATCTATTTTCAGTAATCTAGATATACTGTAGCAGTCTATCCCATTTTCTTGTTAGAACTAGTGGAGCCATAATACCTATTAGTGCTATAGAAGTTAAAGCAGTTGGTTGTTTTCCCAGGATACTTGACAGAAAGACTGCAGACTGTTAATCAGTCAAACACAACTGTTTATCTTCCTCCTTAGATAATAATAGTTGGTAAAGTTCCTTCCTCCCAACTACTATTACTTTATTGTGCATTAATGAATGGAAGAGCAGAGTACATATCTGCTTTTAAAAAATAGGGGAAGTGAATGCAAGAGGTGGTATGCATAAGTGTGTATGTTTATTTCCTAGGTTCTTTCCTGCTGGGTAGGCTTTATATGCCTAACAGAGAGCTCTGGCACTGTCAAGTGAGATAAGTGTGTTTGATACAACTAAAGTGCCTCAGATCATTTATATAACAGTACCATCCAGCTCCCAGGTGTGATGGGAATTGCAGGAAAATTACTAATAGTCTGTGGTTTGTGTTTTGTTTTGTTTCCCAGAAGGAATGAGCAAGATCATTCAATAGACAATCTTACTTTGAAAATCATTATCTGTATGGGCAGACGCTGGCTTATATATACAAATATAGCCTGTAGGCTGGACTTTGATGCAAAATATTTTCACAAAGAACAATCCCCAAGATGATCTTCAGTTTCCTCTCATCAATTTAAGCATAAACTGAATATGTACTGGACAAATCCACAGCTAGTGTACAGCAAAATTACCTCCTTTTCTATACTTCATGTTCTTTTTCTTCTAATACCATCCTGAGACAGAATTGCTACATTGCTACTTTGAAGGTTTTTATTTACTCCTGAGCACTAAATTGCATACTCCTCCTATGGTAGGTTTTTTTTTTTAAAAAAAAAATCAGTAACAACTTTGGTATACACAGGGATTTTATTAATCTAAATATATGAAATGTGAATAAATGGAGAACTGAACTTGCCTTTTGCCTGTGAACAAAACTCCTTTTCTCCTGCTTTCATGATAAGAACAAAGAAATTAAAAAGTGAACTATGACTAGGGAATAATGGTAAAATAGGAGTTAGATATAACTGCAGAGCCAGAGGTTGGGATTTGGATTCCCCATTGTGCTTCCTGATAGAATAGCTACCCTATTTAACCTTGATCCAGCTACACATTTCCAGGGCACTTCCAGCAGAAGGGACTGGTAAACTACTTCTGAGTAACTTGTAACTAAAAAACAGAGGAAAATTGAGTTAATGTCACATAATAAATTTCAGAACAATCCAGGATATTAAATAATATTTAGTGCTTTGAACTGTTGTTGTTAAGTATGTTGATTTGTTCTGAAGCAATCAGGGGCGTAGCTACCACCGTATCAGCCGTATCAATTATACGGGGCCCCCGGGCCACGGGGGCCCCCAACGTGCATAAGCAAAACAAATGCAGAGCGGGAGGGAGGCGACGGCCAGGGAGCCTTGGGAGAGGGCGCCGGAAGCGGGCTGGGGGCGGGTGCCTTTCTGGGAGGCCTTGGGCTGCCCCCTCCCACCTGCCCAGGACAAAGAAGGGAGGGCAGGGCTCTCCTTTCTCCGCTGCTTCTGTCGCCTCCACTCACGCGAGAGAGCGGGGGTGCGCGCGCGGCCCCTGATGAACCAGGGACACTCGGACCGCCGGACGCTCTGGGACCTTCACTGGGGAGGGGGCGGCACGGGGAGAGGCCGCCAAGCGCTGGCGACGCCTCCGGCGGGACCGCAGCAACAGCAGCGGAGGGCACTCTGGCCCGGGAAGAGGCTGGGAGGGCTTTGACGGTCTCTCCCGCTTCCCCGGCCGTGGACCCGCCCTGCCAATGGTGGCAAAGGCCACGGGCAGCAGCCAGCAGCGCGGGTTGCAGCGGTTCCCACCTCTCCTGTTTCTGCCGAAGCCAACGTCATTGTGGGAAGGCCTGAGAAGGGACGGTCTCCTTTGGTGCCCCCCCAACCCCCAATTCCTCCTGCCCGTTACCCGCAAAAGGGTGGCGCTGCTCTTCAGCGCCTGCCTGCCCGCCCTGGACAGGTTTTCTAACGGGAAGCAAAGAGATAACGCAAAGGGGAGGAAAGTTGGACCAAAGGTGGGAGGAGGGCCACGGGGCCCCCAACGTGCGTAAGCAAAACAAATGTTGTTGTTGTTCAGTCGCACAGTCGATTCCGACCCTCTGCGACCCCATGGACCACTGTCCTCCAGGCATTCCTGTCCTCCACCATCCCCCTCAACTCACTCAGCTCTGTGCCCATTATCTCCACAATACCATCTAGCCATCTCATCTTGGGTCGTCCCCTTCTTCTTTTGCCCTCGACCCTTCCAAGCATCAATGCTTTCTCAAGTGAATCCTCTCTTCTCATTTGATGTCCAAAGTATTTTAGCTTCATCTTTATTATTTGACCTTCTAAGGAGCAGTCAGGCTTGATTTCTTCTAAGATTGACCCATTTGTTCTCCTCGCTGTCCTGGGTACTCTCAAAACTCTCCTCCAACACCACATCTCAAAGGCGTCTATTTTTCTGCGCTCCGCTTTCCTAATGGTCCAGCTCTCACAACCATACATTGCCACAGGGAATACCATTGCCCTGACTATGCGAATCTTTGTTTGCAATTTAATGTCTCTACTTTTCACTATGTTCCCCAGGTTTCTCATCGCTTGCCTCCCGAGAATCAGTCACCTTTTTATTTCATGGCTGCAATCCCCATCTGCAGTGAGCTTTGATCCTAGGAAAGTAAAATCTGTAACTGCTTCTACTTCTTCCCCATCTATTTTCCAGAGACTGATAGGGCCTGTTGCCATGATCTTGGTTTTCTTGATATTGAGTCTCAAGCCAGCTTTGTAAAGCGTGCGTTCAAAAGTTGGCAACACCCTACATCGGTTATTGCAGGCTGCGGGATTTCCCCGTTTAAGTAATTTTATGCATTTTTTTCTTTTGTGAGAAATCTTTACCCTTCCTAAGGGCCCCCAAACAAATTTTTATACGGGGCCCCGCCAAGGCATGCTACGCTTCTGGAAGCAATCAACCAGATTTTTAAAATTTCAGATAAAATAGAAGGTTAAGGAAAAAGGTACTGTCATGTAGTCCACTAATAAAACTTGAAAAGTTTATTAGTAGTTTATTTAGCTACTGACATAAACACTGAGATTTAGTGTCATGCTGGCTTTAGATGCATCACTCAGGGAGGACAGGTTAGACCCTCCCATAGCTAACATGGGTGAAGGTTGCCAGTAGATCTCAGAACTCCCAGATTCATAAGTCCAGATCCTAGAGGGTGCCAGATCAGGTCGGAAAGAGAGAGAAGCAAATAAGAATTCACAAATAAATTCAGCTTTAAAGTGGAGCAAGCAAACAAACACTGAACTCTCCCCTTATGAATGCTTAAGTATGACCTTGGGGAATAAAAAGATTTTAGCTACAGCAGGGACTTCTTAGAAATAAAGGTGACTCCTTGAATGAAATATCTTTGTCTTGAAGAGACCGGTATACCAAATCCTGTAGTTGAACTCTTCTACAAGGTGACCAAAATGCCTGCATTTGGTTTTAGGAAATTGCTCAGGCACCACAGCTGTATTAACCTGAGCAGTGTCTCATTTGATTCCTGATCTTGCATGCCTTGTATCTTGACTTACTTCTGTCTCTTTGTTGTATGTGACATTTTGGATTGTCTAGCTACACTCTGTTTATATACAAGTATCTTGGGATGTTTTTGACTGTAGCTCTGGCTCTGCTGCACCTTATACTTGGTAAGCCTCTGTTTACTGACTAATCCCACAACAAGAACAGTGCATAATCCACAGGGCATTTTATGGGTTGATCACTATAAAACTTGAGATGGGATGCTGTATGGAGATGGAATGCAGAAATCGTTCTGGCATGAAATTACAACTGTGGGATCTGATGTTATGATTCAGTCTGAATATGGACACAAAAAGTTTGAGGACTCTGCTAGAGCAAAAAGGTATTGATTACTCCATGGAGGAGACCAAATCCATTCTTCTCCATTTTGAAGACCAGAAATTCTTCTTGTGACTGGTTGGACATTTGCAGAACCCTCTGCATCTTTTTTTGTAGCTAAAGCCCTTCACAGATTACCTGAAGGATGAAAATCTTATTGGGAAAAAGGAGTGGTTCAAAATAACTGGAAACCTGTGACTGCTCCTGATTCTTTTGCCTTAACAGCCTTCTCTCATTGCTTTTTTATGTCCAAAAATGACCAAAAGGGATTTTACAAACCTGGAAGTAGACTTAATGTCCATTTCCGATTTTAATTTTAATGCTAGATTAGGCTAGATAAAATGCAACTCTATGCTAGCACAATCTAGATTAACCAAAAATCTTAGGTGGAAAAAAAAGCAAATACTTTAGGAAGAGCATTATGAAGGGCACTCTGACTTTTTGGCCAATTGCAAGAATTGAATCTTCTGAGCAGGTAACATTTTACCAAGCCAATGGACAGCAGGATCTATTGCTTAAATGTATCCCGCTGAATGAATGAATATTTTAAAGCTTGAGTTGATGAAGTGCTACATGTACTTTGATGCAAAAGTGCACATATTGTTGGAGTTGTCTTTGAGATTTCTAAAGCAGTTTCTCACAAGCAGAATAGGCAAGCCAGTTTTAAGTCATGTAGGTGTTTCTGAGTTCAAAGACAGCCCTTGGCAATGTGTGTGTTTTCCTTCTATTGTGCAAATGGCCTTGTAGAGTCATAGCCTTGATCTTACATATAATTTCTCAAACTCTAGCTTGATGCAAAGAAATGGAATAGTTTGCATGAGGTAAAACCTCATGCCTTTAAGCTGGTGACATTTGAATGTATAACCTGCACTATATTATTTCATCAACCAGAGTACAAATTTCTTAGTTATTGTAGACTGAGAGATGATGCGTAAAGGCCACCCAGAAGGCTATATGGCTGAGTTAGGATTGAAACTTGTGTTTCCCAAATTAAACTCTAACAGTTTGGCTTACAGTTGAACAACCTGTGGCTACTCAGGTATTATTAAACTGCTTTTTTCATCAACCACAGCCAGGATAACAAATAATGACTTTTTGTGGGCATGGTAGCCATAAAACCATCTGTAGAGCCAAAACTGCCCATGAATGGTTTTGTCAGTGCAATATTTTTGGGTAAACATAAATGAAGCACAAGTCAGGTAACAATTTCCCTATTAAACCTAACATGAAATATACAACAGTACTTTCCCCTTTCCTTTTTGTTTATTTGGAAGGTAAAGAAGAGGTGAGAGAGGTTGCATAAAGTTGAAAACTGATTTCTTCTCAGTCTAGTAAATTTTGCACAATATAAGAAATATTGAGGTACCCAGTTTGATGCAGGGGTGTGCAGGGCACCATGTGAAGGGACTGGACAGGGGGTTGTGGGACCGCCTGTTTGGGGGGTTGGGGGGAATCCCATACATTGCTATTGGTGCCCCAGGCACCAGAGGCGAGGGCAGTGTGGGACAAAGCCCAATTACCAGATATACCAGCATGCCCCTGGCCTGATGTAGTAGATAGTGTAATGGAGAAGGACTCAGGAGACCTGGGTTCAATTCTCTATTCTGCCATGAAAACTCATGTTTGCAAAACCACACTTGAAATACCTTACTTTCCCTAAAAATCCTATGAGGATCACTATAAGTCTGTTCTGATTTAGCAGCACATAACAACAACATAAAATAATATTACTGGGCAGATTTTGTAATAAGAATTTGTTTACTATATTCCTTCAAAAGATATTAAGCAAATATGAGAGTGAGTTTATTTCACCATCTCATTTACAAATGGAGGTACATGTAACTTTTTCTTTTGTTATCATTTCCCTCACAGGAATAACATACAAAGACACATCCTAGAGCAGGCATTCTCAAACTACGGCCAAACCTGGGTCGCAACACCAATTTATCCAGCCCCCGATGCCCTCATCGATCCCAGAAGCGGAATTAAAACATGTTCTGCACATGTGCAGCACACATTTTACTTCCATGTGGAACCATGTGACTGGCCCGATCAGAAGTCCAGGAGGCATGGTCAGGCCCGCGACCTGGAAACCTTGAGAAAGCCAGTCCTAGAGAATAATTAGTATCATGAGAAACAGTTTTATAAAATCAGCTGAAATGTATTAAGCAATTTACTTTAGGTAATGTAATCTATAACATTTTAATTTTGGATTAAATAAGCCATATCTTTAAACATGACTCTTGCACCTTGATGTTCAAAAGATAATATATTGATGCATTTAGAAATTTTTTCTCCTTCTAGAATGCTCCAGTTGAACAGAGTCAATACTTGCCTAATGGAAACAATTAATAGTAATAGCTCTTATTAATCACAAGAAAGAAAAATAACAACAAGTTTTAATAGGTGATAAGATTACATGTATTTATTATGTTATGAAGTAAATCCTGCAATCAGTAAGAAATTGTTCAATCAAACTAGTATCACCTGAGTTAGGGGTGTATACAACCTCTGACTGCTGACATTTTTACATTGGGGTTAATAGGCACATGGTTTAAGATGGAGTTTATCTAAAATAAGAGGGGCATTCACTCTTTGGGTTGTTTCTTTCAACTGCTCTGGTTTCATTTATCTAATCCCTCCCATGTATGTATGTATGCATGCATGCATGTACTGTATGTGTGTATTTTAAGAAAATAAAATACCCTGTTTGCCTTAACATCCAAAATTACCCAAGGCAGTTAACAGTACTCTTTTATTTTATCACTTCTATCTCCTGGTCCTCCAAGACTGGGCCCCATGATAATTCACAAGACAATTAAAAATCAAGTACGAACAAAATTGCAGTAGATTATAGTACTTAAACATAGTCTATTATGAGCACAGTTAAACAGTCAAACACAAGTGAATTCAAACAATTCAAACAATTTAATAATACTTTGAAACTGAATTGAAGTAATAAGAATATGTTTAAAAATTAAAACCAGCTCTTTTTTATTGTTGCTGCTTTGTGCCTATTCTCCACTTGAAGCACAAGCTAATGGTTGAGCAGTGACTTTAGATGTTCGACTGCACTAGCATCCAAATGGATGACTAAACTGCACAGTGGTAGAGGATGCTAATGAGGTGCTAATGATCCTGTTTCTAAGCACTCCACAGACTCCAGGTCAGTCACTGTAATCTTAGTAGGGATGTTTACTGGTGATGTGTGAAGGGAGTATTAATATTTCTTGGGCACTATTTTTCAAAGAATTGACCATGGAAATGAATATTGCAAATGTTTCCTGGGTTGCTTTCTAGGTGATTTAGCTTTCAGCATATTAAGACAAAGTGAAGTTGTTTCTGTTCAATTTTATATGTCCCAAAGGGATGCTGGAGTAAAAGGAAATTGTCTGGCATCAGATGTATGGGCTGATCATCCACATGGACTCAGGAACTCCTTGATCTTTCAGAAGAGAAATGTGGGCATTAGCCCTGGTAAAAGTAAATGTATTAATTGGAGGCAAAAAAGTTTTCTCTTATCCTTATGTTTTAATTAGGAAAGTTAAAATAAGTGATGCATGTATACTTCTACAGTAAATATAAACAGCTGAACAGCCCAGCTGGCTCCCCATAAAGATGCTAACGACGACGCTGCTGTCACCATCTCCAGGACCCTCAGCTCAGCCAGTAGGGCTGAGGGGAAGAGAAACAGCTGAGCAGCCCGGCCTGCTGCCCATAAAGACACTGACGCCGCTGCTGTCGTGACCATCAGCCAGTCTGGCTGGGAGAGGACTCACCATCGCTACCGCTGCCTCTGGACCTTAGCCGTGGCTGAGACGGAAAGGCCTGTTAGCCTTGGGCACCTGGACTTTGCCAGCTACTGGCGCTTTCGGGCCCTGTCCCCTCTGGACTTTAAAAGCCGGCCACAGTGGTGGGTGGCAGGATTCACCATCTCCACCTCCGGGCCATGGCAGGGGCAGGGAGGCCCGTGGCCAGTCCGACCAGGAGAAGACCCAGCGGAATAGGGAGTTGGTGGCTTTAAACCATGCCACCGCCACTTCAGGACTCTCACCTGTGCTTGCCCAGCCTTTTTGTGACTTTTTCCCCTTTGTAATATTTTGTGCAATGTTCCTATATTTTTCGGGATATTTTTGTAACTTTATGATGTATATTGGGGTTTTATTTTATTGTACTGTATTTTATGATATTCTGTTATTTTGAATTACATTGATGTTTGATATTTGATTATACTGTGACAGTGTATTGTTCTATTGAATTGTTCCGTTGTTTTCAATTGTATGTTGTGAGCCGTCCTGAGTCAGTTTTCACCAAGAAGGGCGGCATATAAATTGAATAAATGAGATGAATGAAATGAAATAACAAAGATATCCCTCCTCAGTTTTCATTTTTTTTCCCTGTCCTGATCAATAATTTGAAGCATGTGATTATCATTGCTTGACAAGTAGCTCATTGGTTTTTTTACTTTGCTCTGAGGCAGCTACTATTCCTTAACAGGATGGTAGAGTGAAATAAAGAATAGATTCTCAGTGAATATGTGTGTCAAATACTATCTAATGTATATGACCCCACTAAAAAAAACACTGATATCAATAAGAGATATTCACATAGTTGTACTTTTTCTACATGCTTCATGAATGTATAAAGTATAATTCAGAGGCTTGTTCAACAGGAAATGTATGACATGGGATACTGTGACATGCTTAAAGTGTATGATGCATTCTCACCCATCAGTATTATCGTTAGAAGGCAATTAATAGTACACAGTTCTGAGTGACTATGATGGCTAGGTATCTGGACTATATTGCTCTGACCTCCAATGGCAGCTATTCTATCTCAGAGTCAATGGAGTCTTGTGGTTGGAATGTTGAACTGCACTGCACTGGCTATAGCGTACTGCAGTGTTTCCCAAATGCTGGTGTTTGGACTTCATTTCCCAGAAGATTAAGTCAATTCCCCAAAGCACTGATCAGTCAATATACTGGCTTAGGCTTCTGGGAACTGAAGTCCAAACACCAGCATTTGGGAAACACTGGTGTACTGGATACAGCAGGGGTGGCCAATGTTTTCCCACCATGGACTGGGCCCACCCTGACACAGAGCTGTGCAGGCTGGAGGCGTGACTCCTCCCTATGCGTCTGGTAAAACAGCTGCATTTTTCTGGCTGCTTTTGCAGCCTCTGCTGCTTCCCATGGCGGCAAGAGCGTGTGCAGAGGATTTTTGCTCTGTTTTTTTGTAACTTTTCACCCCATTTTGGTGTGTTTTTGCACTTATGGTCTTTTTGCACGTATGGAATGGAATTCTGGCAGTGTTTGGGTTCCCACCACATGCTAGATTAATTGGCGCCACACTCTGCATTAGGCCTGTGGGCCACAGGTTCGGAACCCCTGGGATAGAGTAATGGACTAGGAATCAGGAAATCTGGGTGCAAATCACCATTTGGCTATGGCATCTCATTGGTGCGTGAGACTGATAAAACTGCTCCTGAAATATATCATGAACCTCAGAAATCCTTTTAGAGTTTCTGTAATTGACTTGATGAGTTGAGGGTAAAAATACACCCAGTATTCTTTGTGGAGAATTCTGCAAGAAAGCCTAAACCATTGTTGTTGTCGCCACTGCCGCCGCCATCATTGTCATTGCTGCTAGCATTATTGGCCAGTATGGTTTTGAGCTACTGAGCAGAAAAGTCCTGCCAATACAGTAACGTACAGCCACGTTGATTTTATAAGCATTGCCTGTGTACAAGCAGAGATCAGATGTCTTAACAGAGGTCAAGTTGTGTATAATGGCAATGTCTGCACAGGCAGGATAATCTTGTGTTACTGTACTGGCAGGACTTTCCATGCAATGGAAGCTCAACACATCAAACCATTATCGTTATTGTTATTATGCTCATTGCTGAGACTATTACTCCTCTAATTATAGGAGTTCTAGATAATATCGGTGAAAGTAATAATGATAATGACCATGGTTTGTTGTTGGTATTCAAATTAAGCCTGTGATTTTCAGCTCTGCTTTCAGACACAGTTGTATGACCCTGATGACTATGACACCCTTTTATGTTAATGGACAGTACATATAATAGAGTCATTAAAGCTGAAATACTTTAATGGAATCCGGTTTATTCACATTAAAGGCAACAAGGATAACCTTACCATTTTGGTGCTTTAGAAACTGAGACACCATGATTTGGGTGTTAGATGCTTGCTAAAAATTCATTTTAAGTGACAATCTTGCCTATTTTTTTTTATTAAATGTTTCATAAAACTAGTTTTTAATTTTGCAAGGGTCAAAAATATAATGGTACAATAGAATACCGGGCACCTTTAAACTTTTTCACAGAAAAAAGTATGCCAAAGCAGTGTGTATCTCTCCAATTAGGTTTGTCCCCCAGGTCAGAATCTAGCTTTATATTTGGTTCATTTCATTTGATAGTGGAATTAAGAGGGTAACTACACTGGCCATTTCCCTTCAGCTTTGGATCAGATTGGGAACAGGTGGGTTCAAATTAAAACCCTGTGGCTACAAAAGGCAATGCTCAGTGTGGGAAAGTCTGTTGTGGAATCATCTCCTTTTGTTCAGCCAACACAAGAAGTTACAGCAATATTCATGAATGTGACACACAGTAGATCAATTCTTTCTCCATTGTGATGTTGCATCCTCTGTCTGGACATGCTGCTTTGGTAAATATGTCATGAAAGTAGTCTATTCTGGCTATCAATTCAGGTTTTAGATGACGCCAGTTTGTAGCCCTGGTATGTACACCAAGAGTTCCCAACCCCCGGACTGTGGGCCTAATCTGGCCTCAACATTAATCCAGCCCACGGTGGCCACCCAGGGACCTCTGGACCCGCCCCCACTGGAAGTCACTATATGTCATTTACCACAGCGGTGGTGTCAAGAATCATACAGTTTTTCTGGGGTTTTGGACAGCCTCCACTGCTTTCTAGGGCAGCAGGAGGTTTTTCGGAGAAATTTTGCTCTACTTGGGTAATTTCTGATGCTCCTTCCCTGCGCATTGGCAGCTGGAGCAGGACAGTGAGTTATGTCTGGTGCCGGGCAGAGCTGATGTAGGCACCTGGCATCCCAGTGCCAAACCAGGAAGTAGCTCACTCTAGCTGCTGAAGCGCAGCGGAGGAACGTTGGAAAATTACCAAACCAGAGTGAAATTGCTCCTTAAAAGCCTCCTGCTGTCCTAGGAAGCAGCAGAGGCTGTCCAAAATCCTGGAAAAACCACATGATTTGCCCCACCCCCGCTGATTATGATAATCATGACGATGATAGCGTAAGTAGTCGGCACCAACACATGTCCGGCACCCACAGCTGAGCACAGTGGTGGGAACTGGCCCCTGGCAGGAAAACATTGGGAACCCCTGATGTACACAAATAATTATGTGCTTGTTATAACATGTATGGTCACATAAATACAGACACTGAAATGAGAAAAACTTCCCAGTGGAGTCTTGAGGAAGGTTTAGAAGTCAAAATATCCCTACAATGGAAATGTATATTCTTGACAGCATGTGGCAGTATTGCTCAGTGGTTTAGGTATTTGGCTGCAGAGCTAATGGTTGGCAGTTCAATTTCCCGCTGTATCCCTCCATGGAGGAAAGTCTGTATATGTGGCCTTGGGCAAGCTGTCCCACGATGCTGCTGGAAGAAGGGAATGTTAAATCACTTCTGAGTATTTTCTACATATAAAACCCTGGAAAGGGTATCCACATCTTAGAATTGACTTGATGGCACACAATTATTAGTTTTCATACTTAATTTCCTCCAACAAATGCATGTTAACATTTACTGTGCGTTATTGAAACATAAAATGCCACCATATTCATGATTTTTGTAATTAAATTTCCTGTTCCTTTGCTTTGAGACTCAACAGAGCAGATGCTTCATGAGCTTTCTGTGCTAGAGCAGTGAAGAACAACCTTCTGAATGTGATGGCATTTCACCTCTTTATGGCTAGGGACAGTAATGCATAAGCTGCAGGTGAAGATATTAATCTTTTTAGCTCTTCAGAAATGAAATGTCACATAGAGGAACTTGTTCTTCCTGCTGCTTCTGTGTATTTCTTAACAGTCCTGCCCTCACCTGGTTTCATTGGCACATATATCAACACCTTACCAGATTTTTCAGATATGGTCAAAAATTGTGATTCTGATGGACCAAATTTCTGAGTGGTTGATATGTATTAGATGATCCTTGATCTTTCAACCTGAACTCATTTACATAGTCAAAGGATAGCCAAGGTAATTTTAGAGTTTGTTGACTCAGGCATGAATTTGGATGCTGCAGTTATTTACATAGTATTTCTGTGCTTCATTGAGTGTTCAGCTAGGAAAGTTCAAGCAGAGAAGATCAAATGAACAAGGTTATTGAGAGTATCTGGCAGAACTGAACTTTGTCTTTCATAAAATCCTTTCATTATATATAGTATAACATTTCCTTGAAGGATACAAAGCAAATCTACATTTTCTCAAATAAGGATTGGGGGTGGGGAGTAGGTGTCTGCAACTATATCACAAGGTATCACGTGGATCTTGAAAACAGAAATAACAGTAGCATTGTAGATTCTGGAGCTATTTGGACTTGGAAGTGTCTTGCAATCAGTAACTAAACCTGTATTGTTATACCTTGACACAGCAGCACTTCAGATAATAATTTTGTTAACTTTGATTAGCTGGTACACTTAGTGAAACAGCATAGCTAGTGTGTCCATAACCTCAGATGGTTCCCTGCTCAAAAGTTCATCTTTCCTGATCTGATATTTCTGTTCAGAAACCCTTCTTAGTTATTAGCAATTTGAAGTATAGTTACATTAAATTAAAACCTAATTTAAAATCATTCACTGTGAATCTTTGTATTAACAGAGGTTTTACATAGCTGATTTAGGAGAAAATGAAGTATTTCAGTCTGGATTTCATTGTACAGTAATACCTCGGATAAGGTTAAGACTTGGTTCCACAAGTCTTAACGTTATCCGATTTTTAGCCTTATCAGATGCATGCATCAGATAACGTTAAAATCCTATGCAGATGACTCAGATAATGTCAACTCCATAGAGATACATTGTAAACAACACAGACTTCAAGGGAAGGTCAAGAAAACATGCTGGAACCTTAAAGAACTTTAAGAAATAATTGTTTAAAGGGTAAATACATTACAAAAACATGCCAGACCACCCTGACTTTAGGGGAACAAAACCATACAGCATTTTTAAACTTTTTAAAACTGTATAAAGTGCTTGTTTAAAAGGTAAAAACAATTCTACATTGAAAAACATGACAAACCACCCTGACTTTAGGAGAACTAAACCATACAACATTTTTAAACTTTTGAAAACTTTACAGTGGATAGATTTTTTTTTCAATGATGCCATGGCACACCAGAAAAACTAGGTGAGCAGAAGAAAACAAATTTTAGTTTGTGTACTGTGCTGTAGTGCACTGACCTTCCAAGATCACCAAGACATGGGGGAAAACCTCTCTCAATATGTCCTGACCCCATTTTAAAAGCTAAGAGGGATAGAAGCAAGCACAAAACGGATGACAACATTTACCATCATGCAGAGTGGCCATATGGATCCATGTGCACAGGACTTAATTGTAAAAGCTAACAGCATGGGTGCCCAAACCTTTCAGGCCACGGGCCAGTCACATGGTTCATTGGTGCCCAAATTACGCCCCATGGGCCTGATCCAGCCCATGACACCAATTCATCCAGCCCACTCCACCCTCGTTGCTCCCAGAAGCAGAAGTAAAACTCACCTGACTTCCGCTTCTAGGAGCGACGAAGGTGGTGTGGGCTGGATGAATTGATATTGAGGCTGGATCTGGCACACAGGGAGTAGTTTGAGTGCCCATGAACCACGTGACTGGCCCATGGGCAAAAAAGTTTGGGCACCCCTGCTGTTAGCAGGGCTTGTGGGCCATATGTGGCCCATGACACCAATTCATCTGGCCCACATTACCCTTGTCGTTCCCAGAAACAGAAGTAAAACTCACCCAACTTCCGCTTCCAGGAGTGACGAGGGTGGTGTGGGCCGGATAAATTGGTGTTGTGGGCTGGTCCCAGCCCATGGCCTATAGTTTTGGCACTCATGAACCACGTGACTGGCCCATGGCCTGAAATGTTTGGGCATCCCTGCTGTTAGCATTTAAAATGGATTCCTGTGACCATGGCTCCAGATGGGGTCCTGTGAACATGGCTCCAGATGGCCACCTTGAATGTTGGTAAATGTTGGCATCCATTTTGGGTCCTGCTTCTATCATTTTGGGTCTTGCCTCTATCCCTGTTAGCCAGGGGTGCCTAAGTCAATTCCCCAAAGCACTGTTCAGCCAATGTGCTGACTTAGGCTTCTGGGAATTGAAGTCCACCAGTGTTCCACAGAACATAGTTTGGTAAACACTGGTATAGAGTCTTTCCTCCATGCTGATGTCAGTGGTTTAGTAGTTATGCAATCCCAATTCATAAACCTATTCTAAATATTAGAATAAGTGAAAAGGAGCCAAATTGAGCAAAGTGGTGAGGGATAAAAAGGACACACTTGTTCTAGACAACAGAAGTACAGTTGTACCGCGCTTAAAGAGCATAATGCGTTCCACAGGATTGCTCTTTAAGCGAGTTTGCTCTTTAAGCGAAACACCATTGTAAATGACCAATTGTGGGGGGGATTGTGAACCCCGATTTATTTGTTAAGCGAGTTTTTGATTGGTTTTATTTGTTAAGCGAAGCGAACATTCAGAGAAAATTCTGCTCTTTAAGCGAGTTACTCTTTAAGCGAAACACTCTTTATGCGAGGTTTGACTGTAGTTTACCAGAAGTAGTAAACATTCCATATCTGTATGGATAGATCTCAACTTTCCGAAAAGCTCCAAAGAGTAGGCAAAAGCCCTGTCTAGACATGTTCTCTGTCTTGTTTATGTAACAATAAAGTACAGTTTAAATGTATCTCTTCATGAACCAATTTACCATGAAGGAAAGAGCTAAAGGACTGAAAAATAAGTCAATAGAAGATTGAAATACTGATAATGATAGCTTTTTTTAATAGTATGAGCCAGTTAGCTTGAATTGAGTTAGCTTCATTAAAGATCAAACAGTTCCTCTGAAATGTGAGTGTTGGAATCAAACTTGCTTTCTCTTGTTAGGGTTTTTCTGTGTAGAAACTTGTCATCAGTGTTCAAGCTTGTAATGAAGGGAGAAAACATGTAACACTTTAGTTTTTTTTTTATTTTAAAAAACCTTCTAAACAACTCAAACTTTTATTAAAAACTAAATCTAATTGTTTTATTGTGTTTTTAAAATGTATCTTATTTATTATTTGCATTTCTATCCTCCCCATCTGGGATATTTTCCCAAACTAGGTGGCTTACAATACAACAAAAGATGTTTTTTTACAATAACAATAAGAGATTAAACATAAAGAATAAAGAAACTGAATAAAATTACAAGTAGCAAAAAAAAAAAAAAAAAAAAACCAGTGCCCCCAAAACAGCACATATTGGCAATGGTATAGGAATAGGTCAGTGATGGCAAGCCTTTTAGAGGCCAAGTGCCCCAGGAGAAGGAGACAGCTTGCGGGCAGGCACTACAGATGCCCATCATATGAAATGGCACTGAGGCCAAGATCCAGCCCATGGACCCTAGGTTAGGAACCCCTGACCTAGACTATGAAAATTTCTTCAGCCTATTTACATGTGGAAAAATAACAGTTGTCTAAACATAACTTACATCAGACACAGGGTAACAAGGAGATAAATTGCTCATCACTGAACTTTCAGGAATCTAGATTTTAATATGTATTACAGTACAGTTTTAAGCAAGTTTGCTCTTTAAGCAAGTTTACTCTTTAAGCGAAACACCATTGTAAGTGACTGATTGTGATTTCTGGTGTGTGGGTGGGGAGATTATGAACCCCGATTTAGTTTTTAAGCAAGTTTTTGGTTGGTTTTATTTGTTAAGCAAATCGAACATTCAGAGAAAATTCTGCTCTTTAAGAGAGTTACTCTTTATGTGAGGCGCTCTTTATGCGAGGTTTGACTGTATCTGTATTTTAACATCAGTTTTGCAGGGGGAGGGGCATATGTATGGAATCAAAACCTCTAAGGAGGGCTAATTTTGTTCCCATAAGAAATAACAGTGCAGGAATTATGCAGTTACCTATCTCAAGATCATGGATAATTTGTGCATTTAAAGACATGTAATCAGGTTAGATTGATTCAATCATATAGAAATCCACATTGGATATAATAGCTGGCAGTTAATGCCTTGCATCTTGGTCTTAGCTTGCCAACACTGACCAGAGGGATGGGTTATATTTTGTGTCAGTATTTTCCCCATAATGCATTGATATAATAAATATGTATGGCTTCTGAACATGTGTTTAGAATATGACATATTTCCAACTGCAATGAATTTTTTTAGAACCAACTTTGATGTCAACCAATGCAGGTGATAAAGTATCATACTAAATAACTTTGTGTGGAGAGCGGAATGCAGTTTGGCAGCGGGGGAGGGATTTCAGTAATTCCTTTCCTCTATTTGACATCTTTCTTTAAATTTAATCGGTTTGGGATAGCAGGAGAAATGAAACTAGAGAATATTTAATCAGCAAGGCGGCAAAAGGGAATTGATAAAATTAGTTACTGCAGGAGGTAAAGTACTGCAACATGTTACCAGATATTGCCATACATTATAGTGCTTTTGTGAACTTTTAGCTTTGTGGCTCTGAAAGTCATATGAGCCAGATGGAATTGTAGTACCCCACTGTGAGCCTTGAAATTAATCCATTGCTGCTTAAAGCTTTCGAAAAACCATGGGATAGTTATATCAATGCATTAATTTATTCCTGAATGTTTTGCTGAGTCTGATGGTGGCTGAGAAGTATAGGAACCATGGAGATTTAGAGTATACCCTCTTCTATATCAACATGAGGCTGAAAGACAAGTTTTATAAGTGCAGCTTCTAAAATAAGGAACCTGTGGTCTAAGAAGGATCATTATAAATGTCTTTCAGCTTCAATATACTTGAACCATCTGCAGCGAAAAGTGTCTTTCTTCCATAGATAGATTAGATTTTACATTCATTTTTATTTGCATTGATTTATTAAAGTTTCAGACCCTAGAGGGCAACTAATGTCTTCATGTGTTATTTAATCAAATGTCTTCACAATGAGTTTTATGGGATTTTCTCCTTAAATTAGTAATAGTAATATTCCTTATTTGCATTAGCAATACATCTCTGGAAATAGTACAGTCAAACCTCGTATTAAGAGTAACTCACTTAAAAGAGTAACTCGCTTAAAGAGCAGAATTTTCTCTGAATGCTCGCTTCGCTTAACAAATAAAACCAATCAAAAACTCGCTTAACAAATAAATTGGGGTTTGCATTCCCCCCACTATTGGTCACTTACAATGGTGTTTCGCTTAAAGAGCAAACTTGCTTAAAGAGCAATCCTGTGGAATGCATTATGCTCTTTAAGTGAGGTACAACTATATAAAAACTACTGAGATTAAAAACCAACATACAACAATCAAGAGCATAAATACATAGTCATCAGATAGATATCATACTCTGTCGTCATAATTTGCTTTTTTTAACTGCTAAAATGTTTTTCATCCCAAAATACAAAGGATGTACCAAATATCAGCAAAACTAATCTGCTTTTCTATACAAATGGCTAGTCTCAGTTTATGAGAAATTTTCATATTCTCTGCACAATAGGAACCACTTTGGTGGGAAGGTAAACATTGTTCCGTGCACTCCGGTGTCTAGTCATACCTGCCACATTTCCACGGAAATGTCTACAGATGCAGACAGTGCTGGCTCTTTGGCTATAAATGGAAATGAGCACCAAACCCTAAAGGCGGATACATCTGGCTTTCAACCACGGGCAGCCTTTACCTTTACCTAAGTCTGAACATGAAAGCACATAACAATAATAACATATCAGAAAACAATAAAATAAAATAAAAACAAAAACACTGCTGCACTTTACAGACTAACTGCTATATTTTTACTGTGAGCTTTCATGGATCAAGTCCACTTCTTCAGACAAAGGAGTAAAACTTTCAGGCCTGATTTATACACACCAGATTCAGGGGTCAAGATGTCACAAGGCAAATGGATCACAAGCAATGAGATAAAGAGTAATCAAGCAGAATGAAAAACAAGGATGAATATCAATACAGCTTCCTACAGCTAGCAGTAACAAATGATTATTCAGGTTAGTTTTAAATGTTCCCCTTTCAATCTTAAAAGTATGAAGTTGCCAAGCAAAGAATATGCTAATGAGTTTAACCTCTTACTAGTTTAACCTCTTACTTGTGTGAATACATCCTTTTGTGCTCATGTTGTAAAAGAGAATTTGAAGGAAGGTTAGTGAAGGTGGTATAATACACCCAAATATAGTATATAAAATATCTAGTGGCATATAGCAAACTGTGTATCAAACTGGTGAAGTGCACTTCCAGCTACTTGCCTTGTGGAACAAGAAAAAGGGAGGCTTTTAAGAAAGCACTTTTGCAAAACTCCAGACCTGCTGAACTCCCTCAGGATTAATGCAGAAGGCAACACTTCCCAGGAGGCCCAAGAAACACACATTCTAGATTTTGTAATGGCTCCCCTTAAAGGCCAGTTCAACTGTAGATGTGTTTACCAAGCATTTTAGTTCAAAGAAGGGACAGTTTTGGAAATGCTAGTATGGAGAATAAGACAGGGGAGTGATGGGGAATCCCTTATTTAAAAAATACAACCCCCCCAACACACACAGGTAAACAAAAGGATCCTTCCTACTTCACCTGCCTCAGCTTGCCTCTGCAAGATTTTTTTTTTTTTGCTCTTTAAAATAGATGAAATTGGTTTTCAGTGCATTCCTATGGGAAACCGCACTTTGTGCTCTCTAGTGGCCATCTCTGGTAATGACTTGACAGTAATCTCTCCCACCCCGGAAATGCTGTACACTGCTTTTAAGCTTCCAAAAATGCAGCAAATCACACATGGAGGCCCAAGGACCATGGCTTGTGAATGCCTGCCATAGAAGATTCCTCTTAGCCTCATGGATTATGCTTCCCTCTGCAGTGTTGGAGGGGAGATATAGAAAAATCTCTATGCCTTTGTGGTGCTAGTGTGGTTGAAACAAACAAATATGTTATGTTTTATCAGGAAATTTGTGTTAAATACATTTTCCCTCTGCTTAGGCAGTTTTCAGACAGTCCTGAAATTTCTATGAAACTTCTTATAGGTACTAATTCTCAGAGCACAACTTTTTGCGCAAGTTTTTTTTGCCTGTAAAATTCAAAATAATGTTATTTGCAATGTTTAAAAATTCAATAATAGTTATTTTCAGCTGTAAAAGGTAATGTTAAAGTATTTTAACATTACCTGCACCAGGAGGGTAGAAGAGATGCTGTGGCCACAAGTTCTGGAGGACTCCTTGCCCCCGTCTGGCCACACCAATGCTGGGTGGATGAGAGGCAGCTGCTCTGGACGCTGTGGCCACTCTCTTTGTGTGGATGGACTGGTTGAATGTTGGGGACTTTAAATAAGTGTTTCCCCTTGTAATGTTTGATGGACTTCACCGCCGTCACCCACAGACTTTGCCTGCAGCTGGAGTGGAGAGGCCGTTGTAGTATTTTATTGCCTTATCATTGTATATTATGATACATGCTTTTGTAGGTTTAATATTGTATAATTATTGTCTATATTGTATTATTGTGTTTACTGTATAATTATTGTGTGAGCCTCCCTGAGTCAGGTTTCCTTACTGGGCGGTATACAAGTGTGAGAATTAAATTAAATTAAATTTTACATTGTTTTTCTCTTCAATAATGTGCTTTATTGCAAAACTTTCACCTCTCTTCTTAAGTTCCAGCACAGACTTTCATCTTCATGCAAACATGGCAAACCTTGCCCTAAATGACAAAGCATGCCTAAGGTGATTTAAGAATGAATAGGTTTAACAAAAACTATTTGAGACTAATCCTTGTCCATCTTTAATTAGTTATCAAGGTTAAAGGAGGGTCAGGAGCCTGAAGCTGTTTCAGCACTAATGTGTCAAAGAAAAATGAAGCTTTACACCAAGAAGGAAGTGCTGCTGCTTAGAGGTGCAATAATTCTGTGACCCCATGTCAACCATTAGGGCTACTAATGGCAGTTGGGAGTGAAAATGTTTTGTGTGTTCCTGTGCTGCAGGTGGTTCAGAAGCTCACACTACTTAGAAGAAAGGTTTTTATTGTTGAAATGGACACTTAAATGGAATAATGCATTTAAGCTTAATGAGCAAATTGAAAATATGAGATCTTATCGTTTGACCCTTCATGTCTGTCTGTCCAAATCCAATATTCAGTTATTCAAACAAAGTGAACACCCTATATTAATGATACCAAACTGCTTATATTCTGCCATCATGGCCACATCTAATTTGACTAGTGTCAGTTTCTTAATTAGTAAAGTGCCTGAAGCTCACACTTGAAATGATTTTGAGCTAAGGTCTGTGTGCTTTTGTTGTATCAGAAAAGCTGAAGAGATTAAGTTCCCTACTCAATTTGTGACCCACTTTTTTGAACTTAAATATTTTATTTGGTTTAAACAAATGAAAGGAAAATGTGACAGCACAGTGGAATAACCATGCAAAAACTTGTAATAATTAGAAGAGAGTTTCCATATCACTCCCCCACCATGAGCTGAAATAGACATGGTAGGTTTTACACATACACACACATCAAAACAAATATATTTTTATAATCTGAATCAGATCTATGAACTGTGGGCAAACTCTTAATTAAATTTCTGAAACAGTATCAGAAGCATCTTGTAAATATCCAAAGGTCTAACTATCAAAGTTGAACCATCTTTCGTTAAGACAAGCGGATTTGTTACAGATCTGCAAAAGACTGACAGATATGTGCTCAAAAGTTATATGTCTACAACATTTTTATTAGCTTGTCTAGCAACATATATTTAATTTGTAATTCTGACACAATCATAGATATTAGGATTAGTTTAACATGTCCTAATATCACTGAACAAATGATAGCTATCAGCTTTATCATAGTAAAAATAGTTTTTTTTTATTTAGCCTTCATATTGGATGAAATCCAATTCAGCCATTGTAAAATGTACTTAAGACTGGAGAAATGAGCAAACCTTGCCAACCTAGAACTACTAGGGCAAATATAAGACCCTGAAAGAAAAGCTGTCAGATATTTTTGTCCATTTATTTAATGTATTTTACACCTTTCAGAATATATTAAGGATAAATTAAGCCTGTATCATAGCAGAGATACAAAAGTAATCTTCAGAATAATTTTCCATTGGTTTTTCACACATTTCATAGCTGAAATGAATCTAAAGTACTTTGGACATCAAATGAGAAGAGAGGTTTCACTTGAGAAAGCCTTGATGCTGGGAAAGGTGGAGGGCAAAAGAAAAAAGGGGCAGCCAAATAATGAGATGGCTTGATAGTATTGTAGATCCTATGGGCACAGAGCTGAGTGGGCTGAGGAAGATGGTGGAAGACATAGGTGCCTGGCGGGCAATGGTCCATAGGATCACAAAGGGTTGAAATCAACGGTGTGACTAAACAACAACAAGAAGAAATAAATGATGTTATTTCAACCTAACCTGTGCTGCAGAGTTGTTTTGTAAATGAAATGGATGTAGGAACAGTATAAAACACACTGAGGAGCCTTCTTGTAATAAGTCAGAGTAAGAATTGGATGAACAGGCTTGGATGGATCACTGAAGGAAATGTTTTGCTATGATAGCAATTAAAACCTGCCATACTTTTGACTGTGTCTGTTGATACTATGCAAGAAGGGATGGCTGCAATTCAAAAGCAATAAGGTTCAGTCACAACTTCAAGCAGTCTTAATATGTTGGTTTAAGAGTGGGACACTTCTGTAGTTCTTTTTTTTTACTTTAAAATTGGCTGTGTTTTTATGTAAACAGTGCCAGGGGAAAGAAGCAGATACTGTACATCCATTTTCCCTTAAAGTTTTGTACTTTCTAAATTTCAGCATCCTTTGTCAAAGCCCCATCATGTTTATGACTACAAAAGGCAGCAACAAGAGTAGTGAGTGTTTTCCTACTGAGTAAGAACAAGATATAATCTCTTATAGGGTAAAAATGTCCATTCAAAGTAAGTAGCACCTGCTGTTAATTTCACACAAAACAGGATTTCTTTCAGGAAACCCTTTAATCATAACATTGAAAAGCAAAACATATCCCAAACACATACTTAACTCCAGCTGCACTATGAAACATTTCTCTGAATGGTAAGAATCCAAGAGTGAATGGAATGCCTTGGCAGTATTTGTTTTGAATTGGCATTGAATCAGTCCAAAGAAAATTCATTTTTAGAAAAAGTTATTTTGATTCCAAAGAAAGAGATGATAAACATAATTTCTTTCCTGAAATTTAAAAGCAAAGATACATGTGAAAGATTTAGGGGAATTATTTCTTGCTCTGTGGCTTTATGTCTTGCCAATTGGGAAATTTCCAGGTTGGTGGTATAAAAATGCAATAAATAAATACAAATAAATAAAATATAGGAGATAAAGCATTGGCATATACAATACATGGGAGTGCATGTGGTATACTGGACAGAATGATGGCTCAAGAGTTCTGGATTAAGATCCCTGCTCAGTCATAAAACTTACTGGGAAGGTGTGGTTTTGGTAAAACCACTTCTTAAATACAAATATATTTTCATTCGTACTAGTGGGATGGTGAAGTATGAAGGTGAAAAGAGCATGTCTGAACTTAGATATGCATTTGCAATATTGTTGCAGAGGTGGGTTGTTTTGTAAAATTTGTTTTCTTAATAACAATTGCATCAATGAAAGTGGGTCACTCTCAGTGAAACCCATTATTCTGGCACCATAAAGTTGAAAAAGTATCAGCTTGGTTGTAATTTTTATTTCAAGATGAAAAGATGTATGTGACATTTCCCAAAAGCAACTAATATTGTGGAGCTACTGCATGGAACTCTGTCTCTTTATTGTTTTGGAGCAGGGATTCAAACTACGGTCCATGGGCCTAATCCAGCCTGTGCATTTCATTAATCCAGCCATGGTGAGAACCCTGGTACCCCTAGTTCCACCCCCACCCACGGAATTAAAAATACATCACTTACTGCAGCAGTGGCAAGAATCACTCCAGTTTACCAGCTTTTTGCAAAGCCTCCACTGCTTCCTAGGGAGGTTGGAGGCTTTTCGGAGCATAATTGTTCCATTTTGGGATTTTTGTGCTTCTCCTTCATTGTGCTTCTGTGAGGAAAGGTTGCCTGTGACTTCTGGTGCCGGGTGGAACTTATGTCAGTGTCTGGGGACACAGCTCAGAACCAGGAAGTCAGAAACAGACACACTTTCCCTGCCAAAAGCACAACAGAGGAGCAGCAGAAAAATCCCAAAACAGAGCAATTATGCTCACCAAAGCCTCCCACTGGTGGCAGAGACTGCACGAAGCCTCCAAACTGACCCAATCATCCCTGCCACTACCTTACCAGCAATGATGACAAAAGTGTAAGTACCGGGAGCAATCACGCCTCTGGTTCCTGCTGCTGCCTGTCGGGGGCATGTCTGGCCTGTGGCGGGAAAAGGTTGCAAACTGATGTTTTGGAAAAAGCTCATGTATGCTCTTTTTTTATGTGTTTCATTTAGAATGGAAGGCAGTACTGTGCTCTGAGTTCATCTTTGATAGGCATATCAGAAAACAAAATAAAAAACACTTGAGCACTGTAAAGACTAACTGCTATATTTTTACTGTTAGCTTTTGTGGATCAAGTCCACTTCTTCAGACAAGGAGTGAAACTTACAGGCATGGTTTTTATACACCAAATTCAGGGGTCAAAGGGAGAAGGGTTTGTCAAGCAAAATGACAGATATCTTTGATAGGACATTGTTATTTTGATAAAGGTCAGGATTCATAAGGATTTTATTTTGTTTATTCATAGATTATGATTTTTCCAAAAACAATTAGAACAATATCAGGACTAAAAGTACAAAATTATGCTTTGCAAAGTTTCAGCTTGAAGAATCACAGTACTACCTCAAAAGCAGTGATAGCTGGTTTGGCAGAAATAAAATTGAAAAACCCATACTAGGGTCATTCCTTTCTTAGGCCAACCAAAAAAGTCATAAAGTGTGTGCAATCTCTGGATAACATACTTTATTCATTAGGCAAGATATGAATAGCAGGGTAGGAGAAGGAGAATGACAGAGATTGGATGTTATGTCCTTGTTGCTTTGTGTTGATACAAGAAGTAATGTACCACGGATAGTGCAAAAAGGTAAATATTATTCTATGACACAATTGTAATAGATTTCACCAGTTTATCCTATAGCCCCACTCAGATCTGTAAATTAGAAGTTCTTGGCCTTCCATCTTAAACGGTATGAATCCTCAAACCAAATTAAAATGATTATCCAGCTTGTATAAGCACATAGGCACCTTGGTTAGCAAGGAAAGGACTTAATAAAAAAAATTGAAATTCTAGATTAATGATGTTGAACCTTGGCACTTCAGGTGTTCTTGAACGTCAATTCCCAGAACCCCTGTTCAGCAGGAGTGCTGACTTGGGCTTCTGGTAATCAAAGTCCAACAACACCTGGAGTCCCAAGGTTTGCCATCACTGTTCTAGATGGTGTTTCTCTTTGGAAACAATTTGATATGCTCTGCTTTCTTGAAAAGAAGTGACCATATTGTCTGGTTCTTTTTAATTGGCTTTCTCTTTTTCTCTTTCCCATCTTGCTCTCTAAGGTCCAGTTTGTGGCAGACATATTACCACCATGACCCAGAAGTAGGTTTGAAGTAGTAGTCATGTATTCTTCATAACTGCAAGTGAGGTGGAAACTGGAGCTGCACTCACTGGCCTTTCTCCCACTATTACAGGATTCTAGAAATTTTCGGGGCGGGGTGGGTACACGAAAAAATTGCTCAGGAGGGGTAAAAAATTCAGAAGGGGCAAAAATGTTACACTCACATGTATAACATTGCTATCCCGGGGGTTGGGGAAGTGGGCTTTTAGCTCAGGGGGGGTTACCCCCTTAGCCCCCTTGGCTATGGCCCTGCACTATTGCCATCCTTGGTCTCCACCAGCTACAAATTGAGGACAGAGCATTCTGAAATGGAAAGTCTGTTCTACATGTTCAGGGCTTGTATAAAATATAGAACCATGTGTGATTAGATTTCTGATTCATGCAACAAGTTTATACATATAGAGTATGATCCAATGTGTACACTGGCAATCAGGGGAGCAGTGGATGAATGAACAGCATTATCATCTTCACAGTGATTAGCATTTAAAAATAGAGATGCCAGGTGTTTGCTTTGTGTGGCTGCATGCATGTAATCTATGTTCTGCAAATGGACATAGTCAGTGTATGATTCTTGACCCAAATAGTGGAACTGTTCAAAGTGTCTGGCCCAGTGTGTGGATTTCAGCATTACTGTCACACAGCACCAGAGAGACAGGAGTTAATGTTTTAGCTGTGCTTGAGGCCCCCTGGATTGTAAATCCCATCCCCAAGTATAGCCATCTATCTAAGGTGTATGCAGGAATGGGACTTGAAAGAGGTACTGTTTCTCTGTCTTGGAGAGAAGGAATCAATATTTTGTCTTCCTGCTGCAGGAGATGTAATCATATCAGGGAACCCAGAAAAGCACAAACTGAGTTTCTAGCAATGTTTCCATCCGGCTGATAAGGCTGTGTCTATTACTTCTTAGTGTTTTAAAACAGATGTATACACTGCAAGTGTGGAATGCTGATGGAAATGCATCTGTAGAATCTAATCGTTTAGGTTCTCCCACCCCCTACCCCAGCAAAATAGAAAAAATCCAATGAACCTTTTGTTGTGAGATATTCTCTTCCACAGAGAAAAATAATCAAAAATATAAACCCTGGAAAGTTACAAGTGTAAAACCACTAATTTTAAAGCTAAATTAAAGAGGCTCTTAGTTAAAACTTCTCATAGCAATTCATACTTCATCAACTTTAAGAATAATGTAATATATGGACACCAGCTTTTTGTATTAAATGTTTAGTGCAGGCATTTACATCCTACGGCCCATGGGCCAGACCTGGCCCCTGATGCCAATTCATCTAGTCCCCAAAACACTCTCCGCTCCTGGAAGTGGAAGTAAAATGTGTGCTGCACATGCACAGAATGAGACCTCGCTCATTACTAGAACTTTTTTAACCCTTACCTTCCACCTTTGAGAGAGCTGAGCTACGTAGAAAGGAACTCTTACTATGCTCAGGCAATAGAACAATAGAGCAAATCAAGGGAGGATTCTGGTAGCGTAGCTTTGTGTGTGTGTGCCAATAAAAAACAACAATCTTCAGAGAGAAACAGCTCCTTTATTCTTCAGGTTCATATAGGATAGTCCATGGGAAAAACTTAGTTATTAAAAGGTCAGTAACAGATATCAGTCCAGGTAACAGTCCACGGGTTCATTAGGTAATCATAGTGAAAACAAAAGAATAGTCCTGCACCATAGCCAGGGTCTTAAGCCATTGAAATCCAAAAAACAAACTAACTAACTTCTCTGCAAAATGGAGATTCTGCGGTCAGGTGAGTTAACCTTGGCCAATCAGAGAACAGAAGAAAACTTTCTCAAAACAATAATTGTTTACACACGTGCACAGTCAGTGTTCTAGCATAGGGCGGCCAACCGTCCCGCAGTCTGCGCGGCAATCCCATTTAGGGAGGGGGAATTTCGACTTACCCTTGTTTCGAAAATGGTACCGGACCTCCCTCGTTGCGTCACGGAAGCCCCGGTTTCCTCTCCGACCGGCAGGCAGTTAAAGAGAAACGGAGCCGAAATGACTCCAATAAACTGTGCATGCGCAGAAACCCAACTTGGCGCCAAATTGGGTTTCTGCGCATGCACAGTTTATTGGAGTCATTTCGGCTCCGTTTCTCTTTAACTGCCTGCCGGTCGGAGAGGAAACCGGGGCTTCCGTGACGCAACGGGGGAGGTCCGGTACCATTTTCGAAACAAGGGTAAGTCGAAATTCCCCCTCCCTAAATGGGATTGCTGCACAGACTGCGGGATGGTTGGTCACCGTATTCTAGCATGTACACAAAACATGAAACTCAGCTAGCTAGTGAGGTAAGGAATACTGGTAAACAGGGAGTCTTGTGACACGTAGTCTGTGAGACACAGAGAGAACAAAGGATTTTTTGGAGGCCTAGGTAAAACAAATATGTCATTTCCTGACACGTTTTACTTCTGCTTTTGGGTGGGAGGAACGACATGACTGGCCTGATCAGCTGCCCAAGAGGTGAGGTCAGGCCCACAGCTTTAAAATGTTGAGAATCGATGGTTTAGTGCTTTCAAATGTCATTGGATCTATGATGAGTTTTTCTCATAATTTGTTATTCTTAATGATTTTCTAAGCCTCACCCCGCTGAAACTCCTCTTTGAGATTTTCTCCTGAAACAGCAAGATTCCCTAGCTTTCCATGAAAATGAACCCCAATCTTGGGTTCCAATTAAGTGTGTGTGTGTGTTTTAGTTTCCTCTTATTTTCACCTGCTGGTCTGTGCAGGAAATGGCAAAACCTTACTCCATTGGTTCTTGACATTCAGTCCCTAGATACTCTTGAACTGTAGTTCCTAGACCTATTTGGCTTTTATGTAGTAGGCATTGATTTAATTTAGAAATCAACTCTATAGCTGACATGCTTATATTCAGAACATTTAATATTGGCAATATAGTTAAAACTGGTATGTCGAATAAAAGTTATTATGGAAAATCTCATTTATTTTTTTAAATACAGTTCTTTAAAAATATTTTTTATTTATCTTTGCTACAGTTGAACTCTATTACAATAGGTAAATGAATTTCATACCTGAGTTGCTAGCAGCTTCAAATTAATGTTGAAATAAACTAGTAGTTAATACCAGAAGAATATTAAATAAAGCAAAAATAGTTCTGGTGAGACTAGCAAATTTTCTCAGGAATGTTTTCTGCAATGTTGCAGCTTCTTTCCAGTTCTTGCCTGCTATTGCCTCAGTAATGTTCCATTTATGTATAGCATGATTCACTGTAGTAGCTGACTTGGGTTGCATAAAAATTTATATCCTAGTTTTAAATAGATGCAGGAAAGGTTTGTATTCTCCTGATACAGTCTGAGAGGCTCTGGAGGTCTGTGAAATTGCAAACCCTCTCAGTTTACCCATAACTAATAAAGACATGGTGTAACTCTAGCTATGAAGATAGATATCATGGTAGCAATCTATCCAATCTCATTCATCTATCATTGTGTGTCTTTCTACAAAAGCTGTGGCTAGAGGAAAAGTCTATCATATCCTTTGTAATTCTGGACACAGAAAAATATAGGTATATCTAGATTAAAGAAAGGTAGTTGTCTGATATTTAATCTTCATGAAGACTGACATGGTGAAGAGGGCTAACCTTCTGTATTTTTTTTCCTGTTTGATATTCTGCGGTGCTTTATTGATCATCGCTGGCATCCATCACTGCATATAATAATAACTGCTTCAGAAGCAGAAGGAGAAGATTGAATAAGGGCTTGAGGACTGTCGGCTTTTTACTGATAGATCTGACAATAGTTAAAGCTCCCTCATTCTTTTACCACTGCATGAACTGTTTGGTTTGGCCATGTCGAAGGCTGTTACGAATTGATGAGAGAGGTGTTAAAGTCAATGGTAAGAGGTTTCCCCAGCGAATTGCTACAGTTTCCACTGATTTAAATAGCAGGATGACTAAGAATGCTGCAAAGATTCAAACAAATGGAAATTTTGAGACTGAAAACTTAGATCACATTGAACGATTTGGCTAGTTCTGTAAAAAAAAATTCCTTTTTCAGACAAAGGAATTAATATACCAATGGAAATCCAAAGGCCAAAATCCTGTTTTTATTTTACACTTGTATAGTGCATGCTATAACTTTTGGTAGTGAATTGCTGCAAGTTACAACATCAAAATAGCCATTATTCATTGTGCACTGTGTTGTGTTATTTGGCATGCAACAATTAATGTATTTCTTACATTTATAACTTGCAGCAGTCCACCACCAAAGTTATAAATAATAACACTCAGGTCAGAGTGTTTACATAGAATAGGCAAATTTATTTATTTATGTTTATAATTCAAATTTATATAGCCGCCATTCACCACTTTGTGGCAACTCAGGGCAGCTTACAGAGTTACGCTAATACAGTATCAAAGAAATAACAAAAACTAATGCAGCAGGAGGGAAAAAGTCACAACAGTTCGAATGTTTGGATAGGCAGTGAGGCATTCCCCACTCCCTGGTCAGCTGGAGCAAATCCGGGGGGAGGGGGAACAAATTCTTGTTCATTTACTTCACTAACTTTATAATTCAGTGAAATGGCATCTATGATATAACCTCAGTTCTCAGTCCTGCACACAGTTACCATTTATAATTATCAGAGCAATAGGATGAATTTACAAACACAGGATTGAATCTGGAATGTACATGTAGCCAGTAATACTATATGGTGTAATGCTTCTCAATGAGTGATCAAAATAGCCTTTCTTTTAATAACCCCCCACCCCCAAGCTGCACATCTTCCACATGACAGTCTTTCAAATACTGAGAAGGCTGACAGAACATTTCTTCAGTATAAACACGCCTGAAATATTCCTCATAGGGCTTGGTTTCCAGACCCCTATGACAATCCAGGTCATATGTTTTCTTTACTGCCACATCAGCATCTATTAGACTAAATTGCTGCTTTAATAAAGACAGAGTTCTTACTCAAAAATATGTCTACTTGTACTGTTCTCCAATACCTAGGAGTACAAGATTAATAGTTCTCATTATTGCTAGTAGATTGGAAGAATATCTATTTCACTGTTCATATCTGTTTTTATTCTCAATCCATTCATAAAAGGCACTTTTGTAGACTTTCAAAGATTTAGAAATAGCCATCGTGTTCTCAAACTGGCTCTTTACAATTTCTGTTATTATACCGCTAGTTGAGATTCAGATATTACATGTAAATCTACCCCTAATTTTTTAATCAGTATATAAGTGTTATGGTGGCCAATGAACATGATGATTTTATATCATGTCAGATACAGGTCATTTTCTAGGGAACATGAGCAAATAGGTGCTATGGTATTTTTCATGTCCTACTTACAAAGTTATTTGGGTGCACTGATCTAATAGTATTATAGTTAATTTCAGTGTTGAAAAATAATAATGTAATGTTCATTTGTGAGATTTTTATAGTGATAATCATACTGGGATTCCCACATACAGTAAGATTTTTTAAAGCTAATAGATTTCTTATCTAGAAAAAATAAAAGCCACTTCACAGTCTGTGGAAACAAAATGGATGTTGTAAATCAGTGTTAAATAGCTTAACATAGTCTTGCAAAGTTTTAGTAATCATCATAAAATAAACTTTAGGTAGAAAGTATCCACATATATTTGTAAAGGTTAACTGAAACATGTCTGACTCATTGCATCCGATATTATAGCTGATAGTTAATGAGCCTGATGTTGGGGAAAAATGAATCCACATGGTTGAATGGCTAGTTACCATTTTGCTTTTGATGCTCAGCTGTTTTGACCCCAGGATGGCTACAGTATCTTTCAAAATGTTTACTTCAAGCAACCACAAGGCAATCTGAATATCTATCCTCTGTGTTGTAAGGATTCCCTTCTCTGTTTTCCCCTGAAATAAAGCTTATAAACATCTGTCTAGGTTGGATTGAATTTCATATTTAATAGTTTATTAAGATTTCCTTCCTTTCTTTTTGGTTTACAGATGATGATTTTTTTCATGAGCTCCCAGAAACCTTTCCATCTGATCCACCAGAACCTCTTCCACACTTCCTTATTGAGCCTGAAGAAGCCTATATTGTAAAAAACAAACCTGTAAACCTTTACTGTAAAGCTAGCCCTGCTACCCAGATCTATTTCAAATGCAACAGTGAATGGGTTCACCAAAAGGACCATGTGGTTGATGAAAGAGTTGATGAAACATCTGGTAAGTTCTTATTGCCTTGAGAAAATGTACTAATGATTCACTTGGAATGATTTAAATAGTCATTACATTAAGATGTCTTTGTGTACGCTGCGATGCATCTTATCTGAGGAATTATTACCAAGGAGGTTTCATTTTGAGCACTGTGGTGGCTTAGTGGTTAAGACACTGAGCTTGAAGACTGGAAGATTGGAGTTTGATACCCGAGTGCTGCATGATGGATCTTAAGGACATGAAAGGAGCCTCATTCGGGCATCCTCTGAGCAGAGTTTCTCCAGCAAAAATCCTTTCTACTCAGAGTAATTTCTGACATGAAATTTATTGTTTTGAGATGATAATGGCAATCAAAAAGCAATCTCTGATGGCTTCAAAGTTCTCTGAAGGATTACATAGGTTTGGTCCTCACTTACATTTTGTGAATGAATGCAAATAGATATTATTTTGCATGAGCATTGACAATGACAAATACAGTTAGAATGGGCAATGTTTTCCCTGACTACATTTAATATTAATATAGGAAAGGTAAAAACTAAAAGGCTAAGAAAATATCCCCTGGGCCATAAACATATTTGTGTCAATGATGTGATTCTTCTTGTTTTAAAAGATTGTTAATCAATACACTGAGTCAGATAAGATAGGGAAGTAAAGCATACTGCTGCACTGTTAAAACTGTATGCTTTTAAACTCCATGAGTAATTAGATCAAGTGGTTAGTTGAATCCCCTTATGAAAGAAATCACCTTGCTTCATAACTATTTTTCTATATCAAACGTCCCCACTAAATTCCTTGAATATGTATAAAGGCTGCAACTAGGATACAGTTGGGAAGGAGATTAAAGTTGTCACTTAGTTCAGCTATTTCTCTGAGGCTATGTGTCCACCCTACCTCAGTCCCTGGTGCAATGTACATGGATTGTCTCTTATTATTACTAGAAACTACAATCCAGCTGATCAGTCATCTGTCAAGCCATAACATAAAATATCAGGAAGTGAACCAAGCAAAAATTTCAGCTTGTTCTTCTGCTTTAGGAACTTGCCTGCATTCTGACCTAGGCAGAGTGATTGTTCAAATTATCCTTTCATTTTAATAGTTTATTCTGCATATGTTTCTCTTTGAAACTATATAGATGGGGTAAATCTATTCTAACACTTGCACAATGGGTTTCTTGATTGGGAACACCCTTTACAGCTACATGAGAATTACCAAAGCTGTCTGTCCAGGACTGCTCTGCTCTTACTAATAGACCCAGGCAAGCAAGAAGGAAATGGAAAGGAGAAATTGGGAGAGGATCATTTTGTGAACCAAATGGGATGCTCTAGTTTTCCTACACTACTGTGATCCCATGTTACTTTTAGTAGTTGTCCTTGGTGCTGCCCCATCACATCCATCACAGACCAATGGTTCATGTGCCAGTTCATCTGAAAATGAACACTGATTGGTATTCCTTTATACACAACCTTTTAAAATGTTCTTACTGCTTCTGTGCTTGCCCACTTTGCTCTGTTAGACAGACAATACCTTTCTGGGAATGTCACTTACTTGAGGCCAGAGAAGGGAAGACAATGTACCTACCATCCACAAAGGATAAGGTCTTGTTAGATTCCCCAGTCCTAGTCATTCTGTGACACAGAATGAACATTTCTCCTGAACACCTGGCTGTATTTTGAGGGAGAATGTTAAAAAATCATAGCTGTGAAAGAAAACTGCAACACTCAGCCAAAGTACAAAGCTTAGTGGCATGCCTAACTAGGAATATGCACAAATGGTTGGGAGGGGGGGGGTTTCCTAGGTCACAAAACCATAACCAGGGCGGATTTGTTCATTTAAAAGCCACAAGACTATTTTTAGCTACACTTTCCTGTACATGTTCTTGAAACCAAACCGGAGCAGATGCTAGGTTAGGGGACTAGGAAGTGCTGTTGTGCTTTAGTAGCACATTGCCTGCCCTTTTCCGTCTTGTGTTATGATCTCATTAACTAGTCTCAATGTTGTATATAAACTATGCATAAAAGCAATCTGCAGTTCTCTATTAGAATGGCATGAGTTATTGACATGCTCAAGCTGTATAGTACTTATTTTCTCCGTGAGAGATAATGATATGTACCAACCAAAGTACTACTCATACACCCTCCTTCATTTTCTCTCAACTCTCAAGTGCTTTCTTTTCTAACCTCTTTAGATAGTTCATCTTTCCATAGAATAACATGATTGCCACTTTCAAAGTATGCACATCTCTCCTTCTGTCCAATACACATATAATATAACTCAATTGCATAGCATTGTGCAATTAAGGTCATTTTATCTATGCCACTTATGAAAGCCAGGCAGTAAATCAAGATTATGAGCATTTAACTGTGTCAGTGGATGTGTTTTATTTATTTTTTCTCAAGGATGTTTAAATTCTTAATAAACAGGCTTGTAAACAGCCATATAGCCTCATGTTAGTTGTTAAACTCTGAAGGAAAAATTCATTCACATTTCTCCTGCCTGTTGTTTAAAGTTGCACCAGCATTCCAGTAAGAGGAAACAAAGCCCATTTTAAGTTGGCTTTCTGAGATGATATCTCAGAACCAGATTCTCTTCTAAAGTCCTCGGGTGATAAGAATAAGAAAAGCAGACAAGCAAGTAGTAAAAAATCCATGCATGGTGTAGCAAAGCCTTGTGCATTCTATCCTGAAAGACAGGTGTTAGTCAGAGATTATGGGGATGAAAGCCCAGGAATGTGAAATAAAGGCATATTGTTGAATATACTTGGCACAAGGATTGTAAAAAAATAAACAGATAAAAGAGCAGGGAAAAGAGATTGTGTGTTTAAGGACTGTAAAATATTGCATGTTCGTGAACTCAGAAGTACTAAAGGGCCAAGTCAGACCAAAATGATTGAGAGTTGCTAGTGTGTTGTTCCTTTTTATTTATTTATTAATATGTACTTTTCCTTCCCACTTAATAAGCTCTGCATGTATATTCGATTCCAGGTGTAAGTTAATATTGCAGAAGATAAAGAAAGAATAGTGAGTTAATAGGGAAAAACGTTACACATGCTTGCTGATTAAGAGTAGGAAGTTATTAGAAAAATAAATATTATAAGGTACCATATTTAAAACAGCCAAAGTAAATCTCAGTGTATTAATCCGGAGTTGCAGGATTGACTAAATTCCACAGTGTGTGGAAAATGTACAAATTCTCCAAGCCATTGATTTCCAGAGATAAAATGTCTTGCTAGGAAGATGTTTCCAGTAAACCTTTATTTTCTTGTCATTATACTAGTAAACTAAAATTATCCAGAAAGCTGAGGGTAAGAAAGCCTTCACACAAGCTAATTGACAAAATAGGAAAAGAATGGGATAAGGAAAATAACCATTATAATAGTTGTTTCTATTCATTGCATGGACAACATAGCTCTATCCCCATCCAGGTGTTCTTTCTTCAGAAACAAGAATGTAGCTTGCTGGTGGTACTTGGTGCCCAGCCTGTGGCAGAAAATAGAACATGGCTTTTTATACACAGCCAGTCTTAGAGAATCTGTTAGTGGAAGCACAGTCTCATGGCTAGCAGAGAGGCCAGAGTTAGCATGCTGTAACTGCTCCTTTTCTGTCTGGTATTTGGTCCTTCTGTGGCTAAGAGGAGATCTACCTTCTACGATGAAATCATCGTAGAAGATTGGTCTTTTCTTTGCTTCTTGGACAGTGTGGCCATCCAGTGACTCTTGGCTGGAACATGGCTCAGTTCATGAGGCCTTTAACCTCTCTTCTACATTTTCCTGTGACATAAGTGAAGTACTGTTAGGGTTCACTTGTTGGTTTATAAATTGATGTTACTATACATGCAACCAGTGCAGCTGTCAAGATTTCTATGTTGTCCTCTTTAGTATAATCCATTGAGAGAACTATAACATCTGGTCTTATAGAAATTGCACTTCGATATTGCTTGTGGGTCTGTCAGTAATTAGACACATCCCAGGAAATTTTGGTCAACACTGATTATTTTCTCTCTTTGTTTTTTGAATACAATGAATGTCACATTTCTGTTCATAGCATGCTGAAGCTAAGAGTTATTCTTTGGATGAAGATATGTTTTTGATATTAATAGAAATTATTGTAATTGTGGTCCTATAAAAGGACCATTGGGTCATTTTGTACATCAGCAAGTTTACAATGCAGTGCTTCTGGGTCAGAAAGTTTGGCCTGCTGCAAGTTGTTGCCCAGCAGATGCCTGAGAGTGCTTACAGTGCTTCCAACTCTTTGGAGAAGTTCCTTTTATGCTCCCCTTTAAGAATCCAACCTCAGACTAGCGGCTTGATGCCATGTTGAATAAACATGACTTATAGTCTTATGGAGGAATGTGGTAGTCCAGTAGCCTCTATTTTACTTCAGATACTGAAAACTAGTTTCCTAAGACCATGTCTGCAATTTAAGTGTCTTGGGCTAAAACAAGTTAATTCCACCTGCAGTATTGTTGAAATTATTGGGACTTACTAGGCAAGTTAATGTAATTTCCAAGAATTTCTTCATGTCTATTTCAGTTAAAATTAACATTGGATTTAAGTGCCCAAATGTAGTTCTTAATAGAAAGTTGGGAGGTTATATTAAATAAATAAATAAATAAATAAATAAAATAAAGATAGGCAGCTTCTTGATGACTTTAAAGTCATGTTTGGTGAGACATGGAGACTAATCCAGAGAACTGAACAAAACTGGTAAATCTAAAATTGTCCAGAAAGTTGACAAGACAGCCTTCACACATGTTAACTGACAAAATATAAAAGGAAAGAAATTAGATAATGAAAATAACCATTAAGCACATCTTGTGTCCATATCAAAGCAGCCTATGAGGAATTGTAGGGTTGACCTGTTTATGTGATCTGAGACTCTATTTAATCTGAGATGAACAGATAAGTATATCAGTGGCCACATCCTTTGTAGCAAACCAACCAAGATTAAAGTCATCATTGTCAGGATAACAGCAAATAGATCTCCTCGTAAAAGGAGGACATAATAGAAGAGGTACCGTACGAGGAATAATGCTAACTGCTAGACAAAGATATTTTTTTAAAAAATGCAGTATACACATAGCATAGAATATACCGGTAGTTGTCATTTGTCTTGTCCCTGGCTAGCTGTGTTTCAGAACAATATAACCATTCTTCAGTATCATCATAGCAATAAGATATGGAATGTGGCTTTTCCAACTCTCTATATAATATACTTGCTTATTTTTCCTTTATTATGCAGTATTTGAATTTTAGATTGCTTTCGCTTTAAGTGTCTGTCAAGCTTTTCCTCTGATTCCTTCATATCTTTCTTGTTGGCTATGAATGGAGATTATCATAAACATCATTTTTAAACCACAACTTTACCATTCCTATATCAGCTTTGAACAAACACACTCATTGGTAATAGGTGAAAAAAGTAGTACCAGATAATGAGAACCTTGTGATCATGTTAAAAAGAAGAGAAAGTTTCCTGTTTTATGATATAAAACCCCTAAGGCTGTTGAACTGGCTGGATAGTTAAGGTGAGTTAGAATATAACTGTGGAACCAGAGGTTAGGAATGCAGTCCCCACTGTTTATCCCAGAATAGCTAAACTGTGTAGCTGTGGTCAAGCTGCATGGGCTCATTTGCCTCCAGAGGAAGGGAATAGTAAACCACATTTGTGTATGCTCTACCTAGAAAGCCCTAGAACAGGGGTGGCCAACCTTTTTCTGTTGCAGACCTGACCATGCTCCTGGACAGCTGAACGAGCTGGACCACACACCACCAGAAGCAGAAGCAGGTGCATTTATAGCTGTTGTAAATGCACCCAGTTCTATGTTTACAACAGCCATTGGTGCATTTGTACAGGCACATTTGCACATGCGCAGGCACATTTTACAGCTTAAGTAAATGTGACTGCTTTCACTTCTGGGTGCAGCAGAGGCAGCGACAGGCCAGATGGGAGGTGTTGGGGGCCGGGGCTGGCCTGTGGGCCATAGGATGGGAACCCCTTCCCTAGAAGGAGTCACCATAAATCTGAATTTATTTGAACACACACATACACGGATACATTGAACTCTTCCTAGTTTGATAGGAAAAATTGATTGGGAGATCATCCCATTCCTGATTCTGCTGATGGAAGCAGTATGGATTGTAACCCTTGTGATTCAGAAGCATACAGTGTTTCATTTGAACTCCTTCCAGTTCATGGGAGCATGGGAGGCAGGAAGCCTTAGAAGAGATACATCAATAGTGACTACAAGATCTGTGGGGAAGCCAGGATATTCACGTTTAGGATCCTTTGAGACTACAGAAGACATGGCTATACTGTTTAGAATGATATGCTTTCACTACTTATCATGATAAATTGCTGAGATTGATGGGTCAGCTCCAATAACAAGGAGCTAGGCTTGCCCTGTGGATTTAGCTGACTGTCACTCTACTTCAGGTTTGTTGTTGTTGTTTAGTTGTGGGGTTTCTCAACCTTAGGCCCCTAGATGTTTTCGGACTTCAATTCCAGGAAGCTGTGATCAGCAGGTGTGTTGACTTGGGCTTCTAGTAATTGAAGTTGAAGAACACCTGGAGGTCCAATGTTGAGAACTCCTGGTTTGGATAACATTCTTCACTATGGTGCTTATTACATAGGTTTGTTAGAACAGCATCAAACTGGTGATGCTGGAAGCCAACCTCTGCCTCCTAACTATTGGCCCAATTTAAGTGATCAGTACAGGTACACATTTACTCAGTGGACTATAGAGAGAAAAAGGAAACATGTTTGATCAGATACTGTAATTGTGAGATCCATTACATGGGAAGAAAAGAAATGGGAGAAAGCCTGTTTAATGATACAGTTGTACCTTGCTTTAAGAGCATAATGTGTTACACAGGATTGCTCTTTAAGTGAGTTTGCTCTTTAAGCAAAACACCATTGTAAGTGACCAATTGTGACTTCTGGTGGAGGGGATTGTGACCCTCGATTTATTTGTTAAGCGTGTTTTTGGTTGGTTTTAGTTGTTAAGCGAAGTGAACATTCAGATAAAATTCTTCTCTTTAAGTGAGTTACTCTTTAAGCGAGGTGCTCTTTATGTGAGGTTTGACTGTATACAAGGGCTTAGAAGATCAAGGCCTTAGTGTTTCTCCATTAGCAGGAGATTAACCAACCTCACTCTTCATGGAAGCTGAGAGAAAAATAGACTTGCCCAGGAACAGGATATTGCTGAAAGCTATCCCTGTTGTAGTGCAGGCCGTCTGAAGGTAATTAAGAGCCATTACTTTTTATAAAGACCTCTTCCTTTATCCCTTATTTATAGCTGTGGACTGATCCTAATTAGATTTGGTCTAATGAAGCCTGGGAAGGTGTGTTCACAAGCATGTAGGGTTCTTTTTGTGTGGTTCACAGTTCAGTTAACTTACAATGAGAGTTTATGTCCTATGCTGAGAAGCACCATGAGAAACATGACTGCTTCCCTTGCCAGTATTGTCCCTCTGGGAGACTGGGTCAGTGTTGATGTAGGAAGAAGGTTAATGGATGATGATGATGATAATAATAATTTCATGTCAGAAATTATTCTGAGTTGAAAGGACTTTTACAGGAGAAACCTGAGCAATGAGGTTTCTTTCATGTCCCCAAGAGCTGGTACAGAGACGGGTGCTTAATCAGTACCTGGGTCTCGAATTTTCAACTTGCCAGCTTTCCAGCTAACAAGGTGAGCTTCTTAACCACTGAGCCACTGCAGCCCCAGAGCTTAATTGATGATGCTAAAACTGACCCAGCACCAAACAGCATAGTAACAGGAGAATTAACCCAGCCCCTAGATTCTGGGTCCTGATGATAGAATGTCAGAATCTTTGTCTGCCACACTGAAACAGGCACACAAATTTCACCCCTTAACTTTAGCTGAAGCTGGTGAATGCAACTGAAGTTTTCTTCACATTTTTTCCCCTAAAGCACCCCATCAGACCAAGATTTCAGAAGGTTCGCTCAGCCATTTTAGACTATATCAAGAAGGGAGACAAACACCACCCCAGACAATCGTATTTACCTGCCTCTCTCTTCTTTTAAAAACATTTAAGGGTTAGAATGATGTCTTGATGCTCTGAACTGTTTAAAACAGTTACCTCAAAGGTACATCCTTAACTAAGAGGGAAAAATATTTAGCCACCTATACATCTAAGTCTAGCTACAGGTGTAACAGCCCTGATGATCAGTTGGGGGGGGGGATGCACCTTTAATGGTACCTTTGTTTACCTAGTAAAAGAAGAAGAGAGGGGTATCTAAGAGAGGGGTATAGTTGATAGAGACTTCACAAGATCTGAAGGTAAAGGTGTCATATTCTTCATGTCTGGACAGACATTTTCAGAAAATTGCAAACTTGTGAGGGCTTCTTTGCATGTCGTTTTGCATCAGTTCATGTCAACAGGTGCCTTCTCCTACAAAATAAGTTGTGCTTTGGTTGTGATGAGGTTGAATAAATATTTCTGCTCCCTCACAGGCTAGAAATGTACTTGAAATGTGGAACCAGACTTCAAAAATCCCAAAGCCACTGCCTGCATAAAGTCACTTTACTTCAACAGTGCCTTGTAAAAAAGAGCCTGAATAGAAACAAACCTTTCAGATTGCCTTCTTTCTCTCTGCCTTGTTCTCAATGTCAAAATTTGAAGTTAATTGCAGAAATATGATCCCTAACATACCACAGAAGAGAAGGAGAGCACTGGCAGTTATAGACATCTACCCTTGGTCTTGTGTTCTGCACTTCATGAAATGAGAAAAAGCAAAAAGAAGACTCCTTAGTGACCCCTTGTGTCACTTTGCCAGTTGTAATTATTCCCACAATGTCTCTGCCAATTACTAATCTGTGACACTGTGACACAGGCTCAGTATGATAGAAGTATACATCATCTTCCATCAAAACATTTCTCCAAATGTACATAATGTAGACCTTTAGGGTTGGGTGGGAAGAAGACACTTTAAATTCATATATTGAATTTCTTCACTCTTTTGCTGTATCCACAAGGCATAATTATCTTCCACAAAATTTTCGTTCCTAATGGCTAAAAAGGGCTTGGAGTTTTCATACTATCAGATTGTATCAGAAACTACTAGTCAGCCACTCAGTTTCTCTCTTAGTTATCTGCCAGTTCTAAACTACCTCAAAGTGTTTCAGTTTTGTATGAGCACTAAAACGTGTGAGCACTAAAATGGAAACTAGCATCAGAAAACTGTGCATAAATCTACTAAATCAAGTATATTGTTTGATTTTATGAAATATCTCTGAAACATTTATTTCCAGCAGCTACTACTTCATTTTCTTTTCTTAGAATAATAGAAATAATGGAGTTAGAAGGCCATTGATTCCAACCCCCTACTCAGTGCAGGAATGTAAATCAAAGTTCATCTCCTTTCTTTCATTCTCTATTAATTGCATATACATTTTTATCCAAAATAAAACAGAGGAAACCACCACAGGCTTTCTGTCAACTGCAAGAGTGAACTAGCGCCAGCATTGTTTGTCATATTTCTTTGCCTGTAATTTTCCTCCCTGTACTCTTTTTGACTTGTACAAGTCGTTCAACACATGGCCAAGGGATCTCCAGATGTAATGATAAAGAGCCACTGAATGACAGATTGTACCAAGCAGCAGAGACAGCTTGTCAAAAATCTATCTATACTCATGAGATGGGATCTTATGCCTTTGTCAGGAATTATTTTAACCCCAGTGTAACCAGACAGACATGGTAGCTAGAGTTTTGAGCCTGTATATTGTCATTTACTAATTGATATTGACATTAAATCCATATACATAATTGCATTACAAATGCTTAGCCTAGTCCTATAAAACCCTGTCAAAAAGGAAGTGAGATTGCTAATAGTTCATGGAAGAGCAAATTAAGGACTGAGTGCAATTCAATTTATCAATAGCTCTAAATGGATCCTCCTTTTCTATTAGGACAGGGAGAACGGCAAGAAGAACAAATAATTGTTTTGGCTGCAATCTGTGTACTACTGTTTATTTATCTGGTCCAGTTACCTCATTGGAACATAATGAAGAAAGATCAAACAGTACAAATGTATGTATGTCCTGCAAGGAAAGACATATTTCTGAAATATGTTGAGGTTGAACACTAACCCTCTGCAGAGCTGCTTTGTTATAAGAATGTAGTCAATGATGATATCATTTACCAGATGATAAATTATATCATTTACAGCTTTGTAATGGTTGTGATCAGTTTGATTCCAGCTTGGCCTGCAGTGGATGGATGCTTTTATTCTGATACAGTACTTTGGGTAGTAGAAGTAATCTGTTTAAACTATTTATGGCTCAGAAACCCAAAACTGGCACTAAATCCAGTTGTTCATCTCAACTAGAGTAGACATGTTGAATCAATTGCTGAATAATGAGTTCATACTTGTGTAAATCCCCTTACTTCAGTAGTTCTGGGTTAGTTGTAAGTCACACTTGGTATTAGAGTTGTCACTGTTGTAAACATAGATAGGAAGTTGCGTAAAGTTTTACTGAAGTGGTAAACTCCGTTTATATCTGAGTTTGAGTTATTTAGCATAAATAACACAACAATTTACCTCTCACCATAAAAACCTAGGTAATGTGAGTATTTTTACATTTAAATACCAGGGATGGACAACTTTGATCCTTAGTCAGCTTTCATTTGTAGACTTTACAACAGGGTACCACAGGCCAAGAAATAATCTGAAAATAACGTGGGGAGGAGAAAACCAGAAGCAATTGGATGAGTATATCCAATTGTGAAGACCATGATTGGATATGCTCATCCAATTAATTCTGAGTTTCCCCTCCCCAAGTTATTTTCAGATTATTTCTTGGCCTGTGGCACCCTGTTGCAAGGACTATAAATGAAAGCTGGATCTTTAAAAGGATCAAAGTTGTCCATCCCTGGTATTTAAATGTAAAAATACTCACATTACCTAGGTTTTTATGGTGAAAGGTAAATTGTTTTGTTGGGCATAGATCTGGGTGGGCTGGGAAGGATAGTGGAGGACAGAGAAGCCTGGCACATGGTGGTCCATAGAGTCACAAAGGATCGGATTCAACTATGTAACTAAACAACACAAGAACAACAATCCAATTGTGATTTTGGTGTGTAGACACACACACACTTTTGTAAAGAGAAAGCAATGACTTCTTGAGTCTTCTAGGAGCAAAAATTACATTTTTACCTTAAAAAAAAACTACCTATTTTCATAAGGGAGGGATTCTGAGGTGGTTTAATGGTGCTGTTAGACTTTGACCATCCCTATTACATACAGCTGGAAGGGATGGAGGAGGCACATGCTGCCTTAGTGGATCTGTGGCACACAGACAAAAACTAAACCTAAGAATTCCTGACTACCTTTCTTATATCTCAATGCCATATCAGTGAAAGTAGCAAACCATGTTTATGCTAGTTCTTTTACTGTGTGTGTGTATTATGAGTTTATTTATTTTCAAGGAATTTTCAGAATCCCAAATGGTAAATGGAGAAATTGTGCTGTATACAAAACAGGGGCAAGTGTACCCATATCAAGTCCTCCTTTAGAGGAAAGTGGTATTTAATTTTCCCTGAATAATTTTTTTCTCTTCTTTTCCATCTGGAGTCTAATTGTATCCAACCTATTTATTAATTTTTCAGTAACAAACATCGCAGAGTATATGTTTTTAGATACTTACATAGAAAGTTTTTGTGGGTTATCTGAGTTTTCTATAGTGAAGGCCAAAAAAGTATTTATTTTTCTTTTCAAATTAGCTTTCTTTAATGTCAAAAGTGTGTTTATTTCTTTTAAAACACAAGCCTATACAATTTTTATATTAAATTATGTTCCTGTGAGGGCATGGCTGAATGGCTTCGTGTGTGTGTGTGTGTGTGTGTGTGTGTGTGTGTGTGTGTGTGTGTGTGTGTGTGTGTTTGTGTGTGTGTGTGTGTGTGTGTGTGTGTGTGTGTGTGTGTGTGTGTGTGTGTGTGTGTGTGTGTGTGTGTGTGTGTGTGTGTGTCTAATTTTACTAATACAGTAAAACACCGGATAACGCTAAAACTTGGTTCCACAAGTCTTGGTGTTATCCAATTTTTGGTGTTATCCGATATATGTTAAAATCCTATGGGATGGATCGGATAATGTTAAAGCTCCATAGAAATACATTGTAACCGCACAGGCTTTAGCAGTTGTTATCCGATCCATCCCATAGGACCTTAACGCTATTCTTTTCAGTTCTCCTCCCCAGATTACTTAACATTATGCGATTTTAGCGTTATCCTATCCAATCGTTATCCGATGTTTTACTGTAGTCTAATGCTAGTATCCCCAATGTACCATAACTGAGAGACGTGCAAAACTTTTACTGTCTTCTCACCTGCCCGGGTGTCCTCATCTGAACTCCTGAGCATGTGAAAATGCTTACATGTGGGAGTCTTGTGAACTCAATCCTGGTAAGCGCATTTGACAGGGAACCTGGCCTCAGCATAATGTAGGTTCTGCAAATGTGTAGATCTTGAAGTGTGCGCAGTACATATCGCAAACTCCCCCTGAAGCAGTCACCTGAACAAGGTCGCTGAAGTACAAATCTTCCTCACTTTTACAAGTATCTTGAATAAAGAAGGTAAAGCTAGAAAAAGGGAGGCAATAAAAAGACATAAAACAGAGTTAACAATGCAGCAGTCTCCAAATGTCATGCAAGCTTTATATTTCACATTTAAAAAGTAAATTCCCTACAGAGGGGAAAAAGCTTTTGGTTTGAAGCAAAAAAAAAATCATCTTTGAAGCTGTAACTCCAAAAGTAAAAAATGCAGAGCATAGACCAAACACTTTCTCCATTCAGAATACGAACACCTCAGTAACTCCCTTCTTGCACATTAGCTTCCAACATAAATAATAACAAAGAGCTGAGCTTCATTCTTATTTGAGGGGTGGGGGCAGGGAGAGTTATCCAGGATTAATCCAATAAAAAGGAATAATACTCCATTATGCCAAATAAACATCAGCAATATAGTGCTAATAAAAATCATGAGTGTGGATGAAGCTGTGGTGTGAATCTATTGCAGAGGTCCCCAAATTTTCTGGGTCACGGGACAGCTGATTGGACCAGTCACATGGTTCCTTCCTCCAGAAGCAGAAGTAAAATGTGTATGCACGGGTGCATTACACACACATGTATGTGCAGAATGCTTATGACACCTGCGGATCATTTATGGTAGTGTCCTGCACTTGTGCGGGTGCGTCACACACATGTGTGTGCATATTTTACTTCTCCAGTGAGGGTATCGAGGGGGAAGATGAAATGGCTTTGAGGGCCAAATCTGGCCCACAGGCCATAGTTTGGGCACCCCTGTTCTACTGTGTATAGATGCCAATACTATCAAAACCTGTGTTTCATTTCAGCTCATTTCAGAGAGTGGGACTGGCTTATTGTCTAACAGGACAAATTAACTCCTTACCCACATCTCTGTAAAAAGAGCAAAATAATAATACATGGGCATATATGTTTTGTAATGGGATTCTTCTCAAACAGCCCTTTAGTAATTCTGAAGTCATTACATTTAGTTGTGTACACAAAAGGGCTGTTTATTTAAAAACTGTTCATACTTTCAGGTACTGTGCCATTGTATTTGAGCGACTTGCTACAAAAAAGTCATCCCAGGGACATGATGTTTTAGTGGCAGGCAAATTATTTTGATGCTCATTATCATAGAAAATTTCTCACCTTGTTGTAACCAATAGTTAATAGATGACGAAGTGACAGTCTAAAATTATGTATTTTGCACTTAATATCTTTCATCCATTTACAGTAAAACCTCCCATAAAGAGCACCTCGCTTAGAGAGTAACTTGCTTAAGGAGCATAATTTTCTCTGAATGGTCACTTCACTTAACAAATAAAACCAACCAAAAACCCACTTAACAAATAAATCGGGGTTCATAAACCCCCCTCCCCGCCAGAAGTCACAATTGGTCACTTACAATGGTGTTTCACTTAAAGAGCAAACTCGCTTAAATAACAATCCAATGGAACACATTGTGCTCTTTAAGCAAGGTAAGTCTATACTCTCATATGATGCCTTCATAACAATAAGCAGACCTGAAGGAGCTAAGTTCACCTGTAGCCAAAACTTAAATGTCTTGAAGCAGACCTATGTAGACACTGGAAGAAGATCACTTTCCAACCTCAATGAAGAATTTTGAGCACAGCCTGGTATGGAAAATATTTGCTTTAGAAGACTTAGACTACACAGTTTCAACTGAATTCAAATTTGTATTAGCCCAAATTTGAGTCCCATACAACAACTGAACTAAAAACTTGACTCTATAAGCTTTGAACACTGCAGGTATAAGTCTGTGACTGTTGATACTGGAAAACTGTCTTCAAATTTTAATGCTGAATGACACCTTTTCTGCAAGAAGACAGACAATGTGTGCATATGATAAAAAGCCTGTTCCACAACTACCTTTAGCTGTCATGCAGAACCAAAAGTGCTTTCCTTGCCAGATCAGTTTTTGCCTGCTGATCTATCTTCTATGAAACCTGCTTCAGAACATCTTCTGTTCGTTTTGAACCTGTAGCAATATTTCATTTATTTTGCAGCTTACTGAACACATACTTTGGGGTGTATTGGGAATTGGGGGGGGGGGATGATTTTCAACATAAAGGATGTTGCTTCTAGGGGCCTAGTATTCATTTTGAGTAGTTTGAAAGAATAGTGTGAACAATGGTTGAAACAAGATTTATTTTTAAAATACTTGGAGTGGGATTTAATTAAGAAGAATACAAAAGCTGCTGTACTAGAACGTATGTAGAAAAACTGGCAGCAACTTTCCAGGGTCTAATAAACAGTATTTTCCATCCATATCTGAAAGAGATGAGTAATTAAAACTAGTAACTTTTTCAATTAACATCTTCTTGAAACAAAAATATTTTTACTGTCTTTTTTTGCACAGGGAAAATAGAGCCTCATATTATGCCTTGATTGTTGATCATCTTGGACAGCTGCTAAAACAATGCTATTTATTTTATTTTATTAAAAATATTTATGCCACATCTATCTCTTTAAGAAGAACCAAGGTATTTAATTACCAGTTTTCCCAAGGCATTTCATTAACTTGGTTTTCCAGATCTTTTCAAACTTATCTTCTTATGAAATCTGGAAAATTTGTTAAGGAAAGCACATACTTCTGAGTCCTGGTATTTAAATTTTTACAGATATATTAATATCTGAAAATTCGCAATTAGTGGCTATTATTCATGTTTGGATTCATGGGTAGCTGATGCCAATTCTCCATTGCCAGGAACTACGAGATGAAACAATTAACTCATTTAAAACTTTTTTTTATTGCCATTCATGTCCTGGTAGGCAAAGACTGCGTAGTTTCAAAATCCTCTTCAAACACCCCCATTTTATTGTTTAAGATTATAATTGCTCTAAATGTCTGGAGTTATGAGCTGGACAAAGCTATAGAATAGCCATATTCAAAGAAATACAGGAGAGAACCAGTGGCAACGATGTTCTTTTCATTGTGCAACCAGTTTGGTCTTAAAACTGAGGCAAAAGATGTTTTTTCACAAGCTGACCAGAGGTTGAACCTTTATCATACACCTATCATACACCTAACTCAGAAATTTTCAGCCTGAATTGCCCATAGGGAGAGAATCTGGGCACTAAAGTATCAAAATGTGACTTTTCTAACCTCTGAAGCTGATCTCAAAAATGACTCTTTTCCTAAATACACTAGTACCCCGGATAACGGTGAGACTTGGTTCCACAAGTCTCGTCGTTATCCAGTTTTTAACGTTCTGCGATACTGAAGTTTTTAGGTCATCACAGTGGTGCTGCTATTAATGAACTGTCTCCTCTTTGCTTTGAAGCAGTCTGCATATGATTAAAGCAAAGGCTACAAATATTGGGAATATTTTATATTTTATATTATATTTTATATTACTAGATTACCATATATAACAGAGTAAATATATATACAATTAAATATACATATAATGGTATATCAACATATTACAAATTTACCACTGGCCCAAAGCTACCAGTAAAAGATCTTAAGTCATGCTACAAGAGCAGATGATAGTATGTGTTAAGATACCTCTCAAGTATGTATTCCCTTTTCTAAGCTATTATTTCACATATGATACATTTGTACGAAACAACAGTGGACGATCCCCAAGAAACAGAACAGCTTGTCCGTATGGTCTGCAATATCATATCATATGCTCACATAATAAGTTCTTTGCCAGTGTAAATGCTCTAACAAATTTAATTTTCTCCAAGGAAGTGTTGTCATATGAGGGACCTTAGCTATACTAGCAAAGGCTGATAAGGTTTGTTTTAGATAGATTGATGCAAGACTGGAGAAATATTCAATTTGCAGTTGTCAAAATTGAATGGCTACTTTAGTCATTTCCTCTGACAAGAAGTTTCATTTACTTCCTAAACTAATATTTCCAAAGTAAATGAGCGCAAGTCTTCCAAAGCTAGAGACATGTATAACTAACACAAGCCAAGCTGTGTTAAAATATTATCTTTTTATGCCTTATGCAAGGCATATCAACAAGTTTAACAGGTTTACATAGCATCTTCGAATATTAGCATACCATTTAAAGTTCACTCTTTATAACACATTGATGTCTTTTGGAAATACATCACTTGATTGCTTAAAAGTGCATATAAAATCATACAGGAACAGGTGGTATGCTTATGCAAACTGTTTGCTAGATTATATTAGTATGCTCAAAAAGGAGCTAAATTGTGCTTTTAAAATCTAATCTAACATGTTGGAATCATCCATTAGTCTCTATCATTTGAAATCATGAGGTTGAAAGCCACTTTAATTCCCATGCCCCATTGCTTTGCAACTTTTGGAAGTTCTAGGAGATGCTTTGTATTTTAAATCTGTTCTCCATGACCTTTTCTGGGGAGGTAGTCCAGTTTTTTTAATGGTACCCACACATGGTGGAAGCCGAAACAGTCCTACTCACAACCCCTAATGCATACCTTTTGATCTCCCATAATATTTCACCACGCTTCCACATATGCCATCCCAAATACCTATGGTCACTGAGAACAGCATATATGGGAGCCTTGCTACTGTAAAAGTTGCTTCCCCTGATCATTTATGAACAGTCAGGGGAAGTAAATTTTTTAAATGTCTGCTACATCATTTTTGATGGGATGCTTCACTTTATTTATTTTTATTTTAAAAATCTGTGTCTGTTTATTGTCAATTGAAACCACAGCTGTGGGCAGTTTCTTGAACGGCAGTAGGTAAAGGTCGAGATAAAGGTCATCCTTGCTCAAAAGCCAGTCAAATCTGACTTTAGAACCAGTGTTATCTGCAGATGTTTCCGTGGTCATGTGGCAGGCATGACTAGACTAGTGCATGGAACCCTGTTACCTTCCAGTGAAGTGTTACCTATTTATCTACTTGCAATTTCTTACTTTTGAACTGCTAGGTGGGACAGAGATGAGAGCTCATTCCATTATGTAGCACTCGGATCTAAAACTGCTGACCTGCAGATCTTCTAGTCATCATGTATATTGATTGGCAATACACACAGACAAACAAAGACATTTTTAAAGACTTAAACAGAATGAAGCACCTTAGCGCCTTATTAACATTCCCTGACCAAATAAATAAATAAATAAATAAATAGGGGAAGCCTTTATTAGACTCAAAGGATCTGTTCCCCTTTGGACAGAAGGAGCACCTGAATGGCACATCGCTTCTCCCCCAGAACAGAAACCAATGCATTTCTGGCTAATCCAGCCACACCTAAATGGGAAGACTGGACAGGCCCATAGAAACATGGTCATGGAATCATAGCGTTGGAGAGTTCCTTATTAGCTTTCTAGTTGTCCTCTGGTTCATACAAAATACTCAATGCAGGAAAATCCCTATCAGATGCCTGTACAGTCTCTGCTTGAAATGACCTCATGGTGCACTGGTACAGCTAAAACTCTGCTCACTACTGTATTTGAATTCAGTCCTGATGGACTTAGGTTAACTAAGCCTTGCATTCTTCTCAGGTCAATAATATGAGTACCCAGCATGTTGAGGGCAAAATTCTAATTACTTTGTGAACCACTTTTTGTACTCTTAACTGCTATGAGGTAGTATCTGTACAATCACTATTACCATATTTAGCTCAAGAAACTCTATCACTCTTTAAATGTCTGTGTGTAAGTAACTCTAAAATATCTCAAGAACACTTGTGAATTACAGTAACAGCAGCATCTGTCAATGTAAAAATGATACTGAAGTTTTTAGGTCATCACAGTGGTGCTGCTATTAATGAACTGTCTCCTCTTTGATTTGAAGCAGTCTGCATATGATTAAAGCAAAGGCTACAAATGCAATTAACCAAGACCATTTTGACATTTATATAACAACTGTCCAGTTACAGCTCATATCATTGTACCACAACATAATACAGTAATACCTCATATAACATTAGTATCGAATAACACGAAAATCGCATAACATCAAGGAATCTGGGGGGAAGAATTGCATCAGATAACATTAAGATCCTATGGGATGCTTCAGATAACAACCGCGAAAGCCTGTGTGGTTACAATGTATCTCTATGGATCCCATAGAAGATCAGATAACACTAAAAATCATATAACACGAAGACTTGTGGAACCAGGTTTTAGTGTTATATGAGGTTTTACTGTACTGTTACTTTTCATAAGCTACATTCCAGTGCTAGATTTGTGAAAATAGGGAAAAAGAAGAGACTATATTTCAGAATATAACTGGGTTTCAATAAACTGATTTCCTCGTATTATAGACAGGAGGGAAAACATTCCAGGGACCACTCGATAGAATCCAAGTGTTTGCATCTTTTCTGCTTATGCATTCCTTTTCATTCTCTTCACTTCTTAGAACCACAACGATTGAGTCTTTTTATTTCAAGGTGAAATGCTATTATGTGTTTTTCTCCAAAGTACACTAGTACCCCAGATAACATTGAGACTTGGTTCCACAAGTCTCGTCGTTATCCAGTTTTTAACGCTGTGCGATGCATTGATCACACAACGTTAAAAAAGCCCTGTTTCCCTGGAGGCTGCAGCAAGCCAGAACGTCGGGATCTGAACCCTGACGTTTTGGCTTGCTGCACTGGCTGAGGACGTCGGGGAAGCCCAGAAACAGCTTGGATCGTGTCCCCTGCCTGCTCCAGAGAGATCAGAGGACCCGATCTACAGCTGCAGGGTGGCTGGGGAAGCTGACAGGGACTCCCTGTCGGCTTCCCTAGCCACCAGCCCTTGCCTCCGCAGCTGTGGGGTGGCTGGGGAAGCCAACGGGGGAGCCCCCCGTCAGCTTTCCAGACTCCCCACCCCTGCCTCCGTAACTGCAGGGTGGCTGGGAAGCTGAACGGAGAACCCCTGCTGCTAAGAACGACTGTATTGGATAACGCTAAAAATCGCGTTATTCGATACAAGATTTTTCCGAAAATCTTGTAACGTTATGCGGTTTTAGCGCTATCCGGTACTAGCGTTATCCGGGGTATTACTGTAGTTCTTAATTTAATGCAAAAATACCAAGAATAATGAAACCAGTAACCATAGTACCCTAACAATGAAATACAATAGACTCCACAAGTGGGAAAAGTGCATCTCAGTAAAGTCTTCCCACCTAGTATTATCATATTATCAGAAAGTAAACAAAACAAAAATGTAGTACCGTATATGCCGGCGTATAAGACAACTGGGCGTATAAGACAAACCCCCAACATTTCCACTCAAAATATAGAGTTTGTTATATACTCACCGTATAAGACCACCCCCTCTTCCACATACCTTCCACACACCAAATAAAACAGAAAAGAACATCAGATTTGATTTCAACATCTCCCTGTGGCTGGCACTAGTGCACAAGCGCTCATGTGCAAGCTCTGCGTAGACAAGGGGCGGAGCGGAGCACTGCTGCTTCCCACCGAGCAGAATGGGCTGGTCACGCCAAAAAGGCTGGCACCCCTGTCTCGCTGCTGATGCTCACCACAGCCACACTGGATACCGCTGGATACTGAATAGTATGTAGAATGAGGTGGGTGGGCATCGGGAGGCCACTATGGGCACCAGACGGGCATCGGGAGGCCACTATGGGCACTGGGCAAGCATCGGGAGGCCACTATGGGCAGCTATGTCTATCCCAACTGAAGTGCACCCGGAGTATAAGACAACGCCCCCCACTTGGAGGCATGTTTTTCAGGGGGGGGGAAGTCTTATACGCCAACATATACAGTAGCACTTTAAAGACTAATTGCTTTTTTTTAATGCTAGCTTTCATGGATCAAGTCCACTTCATTGTTGCTTACTCTATGATAGGCCTGAAACACAGACTAACATGGCTACTATTCCAAAAAAATCAACTATGAAGGGCACTATATTTAGCCATATTATTACTGTTCCTTTAGTGCAGTGGTGGTGAACTTATGGCACGTGTGCCAGAGGGTGGCACTCAGAGCCCTCTCTGCAGTCACCCCAGCACAGAGTTTGCTCTGAATCTCTGTCCAGCAGCCCAATGGGAGCATTCCTTCCCCAGCACAAAGTTCGCTCCACCCCTCTGCCCAACAGCCCAATGGGAGTGTTTCTTTCCTCCCCTGTTGCTGTGTTGGCACATTGTGATAAATAAGTGGGTTTTGGGTTGCAGTCTTAGTGCCTAAAATTTTTCAACTGATTTCGGGCATTTTGGGGCGGCTGAGTCCAAAAATGCCATCCATTTTGTTCTAGCAGCTCTAGTTCATGAGATATCGATGATGTCATTATACATTGCTCTTATGACTACACTTGTATTTGCCTCACCTTCCCGGAGGCAGGAGGGGTGGTGGAAAAATCTTTTGGGGGTGGGAAAATATCTGGGTGGGCAAAAAAAATGGTTGGGTGGGTGTACATTTTGGGGGCGGTGGCGGCGGCAAAATTTCACTCTGCCCCGGGTGGCTTACACCCTTGCTATGCTTCTGGTTATATATGCAACCAGTATGGTTAGATTGGCCTAATGTGAATAAGCCATATCTAAAAAACTAGAGCTGATGGGGCATAACTGAAAGCATTTTTGGAATCCGTGACCCAAATATAGCCAGAAATAGGTGAAAATTGTGAGGCACCAAAATCACTGTTCCCCAGTGTTATTGCTGTTATTACATGTTGTGAAGTTGCTTTTTCAAGAATTGCTTTATGATCAGGAGTGATTTGGCACAGCCCACTTTCTCAGTGTGAGCTTCCATAGCCAAGTGAGGATTTGAACCTATATGTCCTGAGTTTTAATCCATCATTCCATACACTACACCTTACTGGCTTGCAACCTAAGTGGCAATATTATTGTTGGCTGCTAATTGTAACTGAGTATACATTTTCCTGAAAATCATTTTCCCATTTGATGGATGTGTGAAAGAAGAATGACAAACAGGAAAAAAATGCTACTGGCATGAATTTGTTTAAGGTGGATCACAGCTTGCCATAAAGTGACTCACACACTGCGATCACAGAGCCATTTCTTGTGGGACATATAAAATGAGACATGCAGGATTTAACACCGGGACTACAATGGACTACCACAGCCTTGAGGATATTAACAAGGTGCACCTTCACAGCCAGTCCATCTGGCATGGCCTTTTCCGCCTCTATGACCGTTGGGAATCAGAATAGTACAGTGGTTCCTCCTCTGCTCATTTTGCTGTTGAGTGCAATATGATGGTTTCCAGTGCCATTTCCTCCACTGAGGGGGACCATCACTCAGCATTGAGTCGCTGGCTGTATGGTCTACTCCATTACTGTAGTGTGATGTCCAGTCAGACATGTGGCAATATATGTTACTATAATAATAATAGCCAATATTTTATTTTATACACTAAAGAGAAGGGTAATCATGTAAACCCCCACCACTAGGCATGCTGTACCAGTTGCTCAATGAGTCTCACAAGTAGTGCAAAATACTGTGCACCAAACAACTTGTGGAGTAAAGGAAGGCTACCATCCTAGTGCCTTTTCACTCCATTTTTAAGCAATAAGATACTGACCAGAGTCATTAATTGCTGATATCCATAGAAGGCAAAGGTAAGAGGTATGTTTACAGGATGAAGATACACAATCAGAATATTTGTGTTTTCAGTGTGACCTTGTAATATATGAGGAGAAATACATTAATAACCTTTGTTCTAAGGATACATTCCAAGAAAATGAAGTACTAACATTATGTCTAGTTTGGGACCCTATTGAGCATTACAAAACAACTGCCTAAGTACACTCACTATAGTGAATCAACATTATAGTTGGAAGAGTTATGTGTAATATTACAGTTTTTAAATAGTTGTTCAGAGATCTCTTGACAGAGACATCCCTGACTGAACTACTGCACTCCATTCCTCCCCCTCTATAGGCCACTCCTTCTTCTACACCATCTGTCCAGAATAAAGGCATGAACAGGGCTCTAAAGAAAAGTGAACTCAGCCTGGCTTTTTTCAGTAGTCCTTTAGAAGCATGGCATTTTAGAAAACGCATTTTAGAAAGCAATGCAAGTCACCATAGAATGTATTCATTGACCCCTTGTCAAGTAGAACATGGGAGCAAAAAATAGCATTTTGACATCTCCTCTAATGTTTTAGGCCTATTTAGGCTGCTATAAAGTATTCATGATATTTGTTGTTCAGTCTCACAGTCGATTCCGACCCTTTGCAACCCCATGGACCACTGTCCGCCAGGAACTCCTGTCCTCCACCATCCCCCTCAACTCGCTCAGCTCTGTGCCCATTGTGTCCACAATACCATCTAGCCATCTCATTTTGGGCTGCCCCCTTCTTCTTTTGCCCTGAACCTTTCCAAGCATCAAGGCTTTCTCAAGTGAGTCTTCTCTTCTCATTTGATGTCCAAAGTACTTTAACTTCATCTTTACTATTTGCCCTTCTAAGGAGCAGTCAGGGTTGATTTCTTCTAAGATTGACCTATTTGTTCTTCTCACTTTCCAGGGGACTCTCAAAACTCTCCTCCAATACCACATCTCAAAGGCATCTATTCTTCTGCGGTCAGCTTTCCTAATGGTCCAGTTCTCACAACCATACATTGCCAGAGGGAATACCTTTGATTTGACTATATGAATTTTTGTTTTCAATGTGATGTCTCTGCTTTTCACTATGCTCCCCAGGTTTCTCATTGCGAGTCTCCCAAAAATCAGTCGCCTTTTTATTTCATGGCTGCAATCACCATCTGCAGTGAGCTTTGATCCAAGAAATTAAGATCTGTCACTGCTTCTACTTCTTCCCCATCTATTTTCCAGGGACTGATAGGGCCTGTTGCCATTATCTTGGTTTTCTTTATATTGAGTCTCAAACCAGCTTTTTCACTTTCTTCTTTCAACCTAATCAGGAGCCCCTTTAGGTCCTCCTCACTTTCTGCCATTAGGGTGGTATCATCTGCATATCTCAAATTATTGATGTTTCTCCCAGCAATTTTGATCCCAAATTGTGATTCCTCCATCCCTGCATTGTGCATTATGTGCTCTGTGTATAAGTTGAATAAGCAGGGTGACAAAATACAGCCTTGTCTTACTCCTTTTCCTATTCCAAACCACTCCGTCATTTCATATTCTGTCCTAACTGTTGCTTCTTGATTCATGTACAGATTTCTCATGAGGCATATAAGGTGTTCTGGTATTCCCATCTCTTTAATTATTGGCCACATTTTGTTGTGGTCTACACAGTCAAAGGCCTTAGTGTAATCAATGAAACAGAAGTAGACTTGTTTCTGATATTCCTTTGTTTTTTCCATGATCCATCTTATGTTGGTGATGTGGTCTCTAGTTCCCCTGCCTCTTCTGAACCCAGCCTGCACTTCTGGTAGTTCTCTCTCCACATGCTGTTGGAGTCTACCCTGTATTATCTTGAGCATCACCTTGCTAGCGTGTGGGATAAGCGCAATTGTTCGATAATTTGAACATTCTTTGGCATTACCCTTTTTGGGGATTGGAACATATACTGATCTTTTCCAATCCTGTGGCCATTGTTGTGTTTTCCAAATCTGTTGGCATATAGAATGCAATAATTTGATTCCATCAACTTTTAGGGCTTTGAAAAGTTCAACTTGGATACCATCATCTCCACTGGCTTTGTGGTTTCCAGTGCTTTTTAGGGCCTTTCTGACTTCATTCTCTAGGATGTCTGGCTCAAGTTCAATTTCCTCATCATTGAAATTATCAGGGGTGTTGAGTTCCTTTTTGTATTCTTTCCATCTTTTCTTAATCTCTTCTGCATCAGCTAACTCCTTGCCATATTTGTCCTTTATCATGGTCATTTTTGCTTTAAACGTTCCCTTGATTTCACCAAATTTTTTGAAAATATCTCTACTCCTACCCCTGATATCGTTTTCCTCTACTTCTTTGCATTGTTCATTCAGGTAGGTTTCCTTATCTCTCCTTGCTTTTCTTTGAAATTCTGTGTTCAAGTGATTGTATTTAATCTTTTCTGCTTTGCCTTTTGTGTTCCTTCTGTCCTCTGTTCTCTGTGTGTGCGCATGCGTGTGCACGTGCGTGCATGCGTGCATGCGCACGCGCACCATTATTTCTAAGCTTGAATGTAGGTCCAAGGCTTAAGCAGAACTAAACACCTGATTCCATTTGGTGATAACCTCACCACATGCTGTCAATAGCAATTATAGTGCTACCAACCTGAAAGAGAAGGAGGCATCACCATGCCATATTTCTCAGTGTGAAATTTGAGTGCATATGTTTGTTATGAAATGGTTATCACTCAGTTTCCTAGTTTAAACTGTTACTGTCATCATGCCAAGGACATGACATTATTCCAGCAGTATTTTTTCTCTGCTGTCCACTAATGCTCTGAAATAAAGATGGGACTCTTGATTGTGTTTTGATAGGATTGATTGTCCGAGAAGTAAGCATTGAAATTTCACGCCAGCAAGTTGAAGAACTCTTTGGCCCTGAAGATTATTGGTGCCAGTGTGTTGCCTGGAGCTCTGCAGGCACAACCAAGAGCAGGAAAGCCTATGTTCGTATTGCCTGTAAGTATTTGTTTTCTTACCTCTGCAAAAGTCTATCTTGTTTGCATGGTGAAATTTGTATTGCTCCGCTGACATGGTATCTGAAGCAGGATATGGAAATCACGTTACCGAAAGATATATACAGACCACAAAGCTATTTCTTCAGGTTCAGTGCCCAGATATATCCCTCTAATGGCAGTGGGGGGCTGAAATAGTTGAATTGCCATTTCTGGAGGGTTTACTGCAGTATGTCGAGGCTTGGTGTCATTTCCAGTTTCTTTTTCTGTTTTGAAAAAGCCACTTGTCATTTAAAAACACACAAGTGAAATAATTGAATGTTGGTGGATACATATCTGTTGATGGAATCTCAGTGGGCAAAAGTGCCCTTCCAGAGCCTACCCATCCTTGTACCAAAGCATTAGACTTTATATTTGAATTTGTGCCAGTACTTACATTTGTGCAGGCCTTCATCAAGCTTTGTACTGTATACCAAATCATCTTCTGCAAACATTGTATTAAGTTACTTCAGTGTTTTATCAAATGATATTTCATATTTAGTGGTTGGTTAGCATAATGGATAAGTATTTATTACCTTGGGTGTTAACCCAAACACTCTGTACCTGATGTGTGTAAATTGATGCCATGAAGTCTCTCACTCCAATGTCTGATAAAGTGGTCTTGATCCACAAAAGCTAACATTAAAATACAGCAGCTAGTTTTTAAGGTGCCACAATGTTTTTTGTTTGTTTGTTTACTCTCTGTTATATCAAAGCTTGGCATTTTTGGAGAGGGGATGCAATGGTTCCCTTTGCTTTGGTAATTAAAATATCTTCTAGGTTATTAAAATCTTACCAATATTATTTGTCAAAAATAGAAAGTTGTGTGCTGGCTGCAGATGTAGCTTTGACAAATAGCACATTTCAAATGGATGGCTCAATCTTTCAGTGTTTATTTACTTAGCTAAAGGTACCTTAAAAATTAAAACAACAATTAGTCAAGTTTTGAAGTCTACTGTGAATATTTCTTTCAGCATTATAGAGGATGTTAATGTGAACAGTGGGCTTCAGTTTCACAAATCAAAGTTGGGTACAGTGGTACCTCGGATAACGATGATATCGGATAACGCTAGAATCGGATAACAATGGGGAATTTGAGGCAAACATTTGCATCGCACAATGGTAAGATAACATAGCGCGATGCAAATGTTTGCCTCAAATTCCCCGTCATTACCCATGTTATCCGACCAGTGCTTGGGTTGGGTGAAGAATGGAGTGTGCACCCATTCTTTCCCCAACCCAAGTGCCAAATGCACCATGGGATTGGTGCTTGGGTCGAGTCAAGAATGGGTGTGCGCTCCCATTCTTTCCCCGACCCAAGCACTGATCCCACGCTGGTGGAGCCAGTTAACGCTGTCCTTCCATAAGAATCAAAACCTGTGTTTTTCCAAAAACTAAACTCTTATATTATCATAGAACTATGTACCAACCCTTTTAACCACATATCAAAATTTCTTTGTATGAGGTTTTTCTCCACTCATGAGAAATCTCAAGTAGTTTTATGATTTTCTTTTCCTGGGAGAGATGCCAAGCTGTTCAGGTTTGTTAAAAATTATTGTACAGAACCACATTCTTCTTGTGCAAGAATAATCTAGAAAGTGCTGAAAAAACATCAAGCTGAGCATGATTGTTATAGTTCCTGTACAGAATGGTATGTCCATGAAATTCACTACAGTGTGCATTAAACAGCACAGAACACGGGCACTTCCTGCGAAGGCCGATAGGGGACAAAGAATGAACAGGTTGGTTAGTGCTTGGTTGGTTGGTATCCTGTCCATCTGCCTAAACAGTTGCCTGGGCAGCCAAATACAAATGTTAGAAAATAAATAAAATTCAGCGTATGGTAATATAACAGAATACAGTAAATTAAAAAATGAAGAAAATACTCCCTAAAGTAGCCTGGTGCTTAGAAATTTAGAACTTAAAATGATAATTACCAATAGTTTGATTTAAGTCCCATCAGGCACTAAGAGTGATACTACACGTCTTCTCAGATGTTAGGGGCTTATTCTCAGGTAAGTATATATTGGATTGAGGCCTAAAAATCTTTACATTTTTTTCAACAGTATTTAGCAGGGCAACAACAGAACATCAACTGAACTTTCATTTATTTGGGACAGATTTCAAAAGAGAAATAGCTTTAAGGTCTGGCATTATTTTACGGGTGGGGATTCTGGCAACAAGCAAAGATTTGTGGCCTATCGATACCTTTCTGACAGATAAATATTGAACTTAGAATATCTGTTCAGATTAATGTCAGTGAGCTGAAGACAGTCCAAGTAAGTTCTCACATGTTCTTTTAAATGAAAAAAAGAAAACTACATAAAATTATGAAGTGGATTTTGTCCATGGAAACAATGATAGATTGCTACCAAGTTATATTTAAGTTCTATAATTTAAGTTATAAAGGTTTATTACAGGAGTTTTCAACCTTTTCAAGGTGGGGGCCAGGTCATTATCCCTTAGACAGCTTTGGGGGCTGGATGGCCATTTTGCCATTCCTTCACCACATGGCACTTCCAGGTGTGGTAGAGATGGTGGTGGGCCTCATGAAATGGAGCCATGGGCCACATCCAGCCCATGGAATGCAGGCTGAGAATCTCTAGTCTAGCAGAATAGGAAAACATTGTTAAACCTATGCATGTGTAATTACCTTTCTTGCAGTGAGATATATACCCTTTTCCCCGAAAATAGGACCTCCTCCTATAGTAAGGCACCCCCTATTTTCCCCACCTTGGAAATATAAGCCCCCCCTCCCTGAAAATAAGGCACTCACCTAAATCTTGCCTTGGCAATCCACTGTATCAGCAATAAATGTGTACTGTATTCTTCCTTGTCATGGAAAAATAAGACATCCCCTGAAAATAAAACCTTGTGCATATTTTGGAGTTTTTAAAAATATAAGACAGTGTCTTATTTTTGGGGAAACACAGTAGATGGCAGTTCCCCTTCCCTATTAAATTTTGTTGAGTGCTTCTCATAAATATCAGAGAATAAACATAAATATGATTTATTTTTTTCCATCTAACCAGATGTGTAGTGGTTAGGCATTCATTAGTTAATTGTGGTGCACAATTATGCCACCTGGTCTGCAAGCAATTGTAAACTGTATGGAAACATCATCCTGAACCTTGTATACTAAATGTCAGTTGTCCAAAGTTTATGATTTCCCAGTTAGCTTCCTGGCTTAGTAGGGATTTCTACCTGATTTTGCTCAGATACTCTATAATCACTACCATCCCATTGGCTCCAAAATGGCTCTATTTATAGTCTGCCTTCCTAAGTGAAAAGTTGTTTTGAGTTTTTGAGACTAAATATATGTGCTTTCAGCCCCCCTCCCCAGGTTCATAACAGTACCCAGTTATTTTGGCAATTAGTCAGTGTCAAAATACTCCAGCTGATGTTGACAGGATAATTATTACTATATGATAAAACCTTGAAGCTCAAATGAACGATAGCAGGAGTATTTGCGGTATGAAAAACAATTATCATAGCATATTCCTATAACATATATGCATCAGGAACAGAGCTGTAATCAGTTACAGACTTGGTAAGATGCAGAATGCATTTGCTGTTTGATACTGCTGAACAGAAACCACGAACTGTTAAGAACCTGGTTAATGCACCATATGGTGCAGAGTCCTACAGGAAGCTGTATCACACCAAGTCAGATAATAGGTCCATTGCAGACAATATTGCTTATGCTAGGGGTGGGAATAACACAGCCCATGGGTTGTTCTTGTGGAGTTCCATAGCAGGAAGTTTCTGGGAATGTCAGTTCTGCTTCTCCCTAGAAAAAGTACAGGGAGATGCTTTAGTGTAAATGAGTGGGGAGATTTCAATTGCACAGTGGACAGCTTTAAAAACTAGGCATGAACTTCCAGGGGAGAAAGGGGAGTTAACAACATTTTTTTTTATCAGAAGAAGTGGCCAATGGTCTCAGTAACATAGGAACTTGCCCACTTCTCTTTCGACTAAGTGCAAGGGCTTTTCAGGGTTTTGGATAAGGTGTGCTTTCCTAGTCATGATAAGATGGTAGAACGGGTAGATTTTGCAGACAAAATGCATACTATCACTGAATTTTACTGCTTTCTCTGTGATACCTAGTGATCTATCATTTTACTAGTCTTATGTGGTGGCTGTCACTTGACTTGGCCTCCTAATCCTATGCATGCAGGTTTGAATTGCTCTCAATTATCACTTGATATTAAGAGCAGGTAAGGAGAAAAACAAAAAGTGTGGCAGGTAGTGTCTAAAGACACTACCATCAGGGATTTATTTCGTGAATGCGATGTGGTAAACAGGCGAAGGACATTGAAATTGACGAAACGAGTCAATTTTGCAAACTAAGACCAACAATCACGTTCTTTTTGTCCATGTAGCAAATCGAATTCACAAAATAAATCCTTGACGGTAGTGTCCTTAGACTCTACCTGCAACATTTTATTTATTTATTTATTTTTGGGGGGATGAGGCAACTAACATTGAAATAAAGGTAAAGGTCAACCCTGCTCAAAAGCCAGTAGTATCTGACTCTATGGTTCAGTGCTTATCTATGTTTATTAGCCAAAGAGCCAGCACTGTCTGCGTCTGCAGACATTAAGGTGGACATGTGGCAGGCATGCCTCAACACCGAATGCTGTTTACATTCCCACTGAAGTGATTCTGCAAGGGCAGAAGTGGGGAAGGGAAGAGAAGATCAGAGGTAAAAATAGGTGGGTTTCCCCCTTTAAATGCATTGGCCTACTTTTGAGCCCACTCCCACCCCCACACCAGCCTTACAGGGAGACAGACCAAGCAGGCTGGCAGGAAATGAAAGGAAAAGAAGCTCTCTTGCCGACTCCCTCCCCTTTGAATGTAACCCACCCGCCAGAGCCAGGATTCTAGATGTGGGTGGGCGTAGATTTTTTCAGGATGGGCAACAATGTCATTCATATATCAATACTGTCGGGCAAGTGAGAGACCCCTTTGTCCATAGCTGGTGAAGACTTTTCCTGCACTGTCTGCCTCTGGTGATGGACTCTGCAGGAAGACACCGCCTTGGAGCCTTGTTAGATGCATGTACAGTCCCCTGACCTTTCTTTCCCTGGCTTGTAGTTGTAGCAGAGGGTGTTGGGGAAGGAAGGAGGGGGTGGAGAAAGGCAGGAGTGCAAAAAGCACATTCTGCCTTGCCTCTCTTCTCTACCTTCCAGTGGGTGCTTCTCTTTCTCTCCCCCCTCATCTGACTCACTCCACTTGCACTTATTTGCACACACACACACACTTGGGTGCTCCTCATCCATCAGACCAGCATTTGGAACATACCTTACAAAGTTAGGGACTGGGGATGATGGAAGAGGGTGGGGACAGCCCACGCAGGGTGATTAGAAAAGAAAAGCGGGGGAAAGAGAGAGAGGAAGAGAATGTACAGTCACAAACACTTGCCGGTTTTTGTTTTTAAACCTTCGTATAAAACATTTCTGATGTCTGATTCAAATTGCATAAGTGTCAAAAGAAAGGTTATTCTGTCTTCTATCAAGCGCACTTTGGATCACTTCGATCGGTCGATTGGTTTTTTGTTGGCTCACCGCCAACACACACACACACACTGAAATGTCATTTTTAACGAGTCACGTTTTCCCTCAATATCTTTTTTTGTGGATTCCTGCTTCAGCATCATTTTTCTCCACATGTTGTATGTGAACTGTATGCACCTCAGGAAGTTGTCATATTCAGTTTCTAAATTGGTTTTTCCTCTCTCTCTCTCTTTTTGCATTTTTGTGACCTAGTTTGAGTGCTTTTTTATAAAACGCTTCATAGATTATTTTTCCGAAGTCCAATTCCAAATCTTAAAGTGTCCCCACAAAGGTTAATCTTTCCTCTTTCAAATGCACTTTGGATCATCTGAATTGGTTGGGTGGTTTTTTTGCTGTCCCCCGACAACTGTCACTTTTCCAGTGCTACTTCCAAAAGTGATGACATAATCACTTTGCATTTTGGGCTTTTGGGTTCTACCAATTCTTAAAGTCGCCGAGACAATCTTTCAAATGACATAACCCTTATTTTCGTGGGTGCCTTAGTTTTGGTGTTGCAGCTCGTCAAAAGCACATGATTTTTGTTACATCGCAAAAGCTGCCAGACCACCCAACCAAAATGTAAGACTTCATCAAATTCACGTCAAAAGAAGAGAAGCATATGAAAGCTGCTCTGAGGATTGAATGAAGAGTGAAATAAAATAAGCTTGTAAATGAAAATCATTCTGCAAAGGCAAAAGCCAGCAGTAGCTAGGGTTGCTTGCTTGCCTGCTTGCTTTTTCTCATTTGCATGCCATTATTATGTCCAAAGAGAGCCAAAAAGATGCACACCACAGCATCATTACAACAATCAAGTAAGAAAACACTTCACATAAATGATAACAGTGTAAATAAAACTTAGAATCAACCCAAAGCATACCTGACAATTTTGTCTTACATACATTACCATATAATGAATGCTTGACACAAATAGTAGGATCCTGACATCCAGAGTTCTGCTGAAACAATTCTGCCTGATGCCTCCTGAATTCCTTCAAGGATATCACACCTTGTAGGGACTCAGAAAAAGAAGCCCAAAGCTATTCACATTTGAAAAAAGGTATGACTAGTGCTTGAAAGTTGGAACTCAGTGTGTAAAGGGAGAAATTCAGTGGCTGAAATCCTGTGGCACAGTTACTGATTAAAGGCTTCCTTTTCAGTTTGGGGTGGATGCAATTCACTCACAGTTAGAGATTTGTGTGCAGCCAGACATTGCCAAAGGAAGCATTTATTTAGCAGTCATTTGCCTCTATTAATTATATAATTACTACTGTGCATGCCAGACAATGATTAATATTTTTAAACTCAAATATTTATATCCTGCCTTTCCATTTGAACAGTCCAGTAGGGAGATAACAAAATACATAAACTATAAAATGCATAAAAGCAGCAAAATTTGATCAAGATAGCAGCAAATAATTAACAAGGGCCCAAAAAGTGATGGTAGCCTAAGGTAGTCTTGGGCTGGATATGAATGTGCTAATTAAAAATCTTATAGTGTAATGATTGTGTTGAATCCAGAGCTGAGATGAATGCATGCATTTCTTACTTTCAGGATAAATACCATCCATGTCCAGTATAAAACTCAGATCACAAACTTGATCTTTCAGGGGAATTCAACCCCATCTAGGAAAAGCCAGTTAGCCCCCAGCCTGTACAGAGATTTTCCCCCTAACATTATTTCAATCTTGTCTGGATTCAATTTTAATCTGTTAACCCTCATTAAGACCATTAACATAGCCAGGCAGCATTCCAGCACCTGAACATCATCATCTGCCAATGATAAGGAAAGATAGAATTGTGAGTCATCCACATCCTAGAAACAATGCACTCCAAATCTCTGTATGATCTCCCCCAGAGATGTTTAAAACAACTGGAGAGATGATCAATCCATTTTGGACTCCAAATCTCTGAACCCAAGTGATCAAAACAGCTTCCCTGAGCTAAAACATCTGGACATGGTCCTCAAGAAAGGAGCAAAGGTTGAGGATTATGTGCCCATAATCCTCAACCCCACTAACTGGTCTAATAGAATACCATGGTCAATGGTATCAAATGCTCCTGAGAGATTCAGAAGGACCAACAGGGTCACACTACTCTTGTCAGGCTCCCTTAGAAGGTCATGGAGCAAAGCAACTGATACAGTAATACCCCGGATAACGACTGCATCAGATAACGCTAGAATCGGATAATGATGCAAGTTTTTTGGAAAAAAACTTGCATCGGATAATGATTCTGAATAATGATTCTTAGTGTTATCCTAGGCAATGGTCTGCGGGTGTGGGGTGGTTTGGGTAGAACTACCCAATCCACCCCCCATGTGCAGCGATCTCTGCAACTTCAGTAGGGTCGGGGAAAAGCACGCGCCTTTCCCTGACCCTACTGCAGTCGCAGAGACTGCTTGTCTCTCTTTCCCTCCCTGTATTTAAAATACAGGGAGGGCAAAAGAGAGAGACGTGATTGGTTCTCTAGATCGCGTCTTTTTCCTCCCTGTATTTAAACTACAGGAAGAGAGAGACTGTGTCTCTTTCCCTCCCTGTATTTAAACTACAGTTTCTCTGTCCCTGTAGTTTGAATACAGGGAGGAAAAAGACGAGATCATGATAAACTACAGGGAGAGAGAAACTGCTTGTCTCTCTTTCCCTCCCTGTATTTAAACTACAGAGAGGGGGAAAGAGAGAGCCGTGATTGGGTCTCTAGAGAACCAATCACATCTCTCTCTTTTCCCCCTCCCTGTAGTTTAAATACAGGGAGGGAAAGAGACAAAAGCAGTCTCTGCGACTACAGTAGGGTTGGGGGAAAGGCACGCCTTTCCCCGACCCTACTGCAGTCACAGAGACCGCTGCGGGTGGAAGGTGGCTTTAAAGGCAGGGAGGAAAAGGTCTCTTTCTTTCCCTGCCTGCCTTTAAAGCGGTTTGTCCCTGAAGGCAGGGCTTTTTTTTTTTTTTAGAGTTGTTCGATGCATGCATCGGACTACGCTAAAAATTGGATAACGTCATGACTTGTAGAACCAAGTCATAACGTTATCCGGGGTATTACTGTACTGTCCTTTACCATGGCCTTAACCGATTGAAATGGATTCAGGCTATCAGTATCCTCCAAGAACGCTTACAACTGGTCTGCCACTACCCTCTTAATCACCTTACCCATAAATAGGATATTGGTAACCAGCCTAAAGCAGGGTTCTCCAAATTTTGTCCCACAGGCCACATGCTACCCTTGAGCTCTTTCTGTGCAGCCCTCAAAGAGGGGTACACAGAAAGAGCCTCCTTGAAGATTGTGGTATTTTTGCACCATAATCAGACATAACCTGGTAATGGCAACCTTGTGTTGTCAGCTAATCTTTCTCACACTAGGTCAGGTGAAAGGAACTACAGAATGAACTCGCCAAATGGTGCCTTCATTTTGGCAATTTCACATCTGACATAGACATGGAAGAAAAGAAAAGAAAAGAAACCCTTAAGGAATTTTCCCTCAGATCATTTCTTACCGAAAACATAATAGCAATATCTGGTGTCATTTGGATGTCACATTTAGTTTTTATATAATCAGTAGGTTCCTCATTTTGTTAATTTTCATTTAAGCTGTGGCCCTCTTTAGGCATTGGACACTCCAATGTGACATCCATGTCCCAGAAGGTTGAGGACCAGTGTCCTAAAGTTATTCAGATCATCTATCACCAGATCCGTTTTTTAAAGGATGGGCTGCACAATCATCTCCTGAGGCCTATTGCATGTTGAGATCTTTGGCAGTTTTAATATACATGGGTCAAGGAGAGAGGTCTAACCTTGTCTAAATCATTGGGCTTCATCGACTGAAAATTGATAAAGTACAATCAAACAAGGTGGTCCCCTGGACATCTCTTCTCAATTAACTGCCTCACGAACAAAGTCCAAGACCTTACAGATGGCATCAGTTTTGGATTGAAAGTATACTGTGAATTGATTATACAAATTAGTATCAGAGTGAATCCTTCTCTCTTGTCCAATGCTTGCCAAGTCATAGACAACTTACTAGTCCAAAGTCTTATTTTTTCTGTTGGCATAAATCTTTTCAACAGCTTTTACAGCAGCACTATACTCATTCTCCTTCGTGTTGTTTGTGAATGCACACTGATGGGTTCTGCGCTTGCGCGGGAGCCATGTCGGAGCTGGAAAGCTGATTGGATAAATTTGAATGGTTAGTACCACCCACCATCTCCACCCGCCCTTTGCGCCATTTCGCGCTTTCCGCCTCAGTTCTTGTTTTTCCGCTGCTACAGCAGGAGCCTGATTGAGAGCTCTCCCGTTTTTTTTTTCCCCCTCACTACCAAATTGCTCGGTTGTTTAATCCGGGATAGCTTTCGGCACCTACACTTCTGGTTTATCCAGTACCCCCTTTTTTGTTTAAAAAAAAAAGAAGAAGAAGAAGACAGAAAGTAGAAGAGCCGCGAAGGGGATCCCCCCTTCTAGCCCTTCGCCACCCCACTGTGGATGGCATCGGCGGCGGCCTTCAAAAAGTGCCTTTCGTGTTCGGCCAAGATCCCGAGCACCGACAACCACTCTAAGTGCCTGATCTGCCTGGGCGAAGACCATCCTGTGCACTCGTGCTCAGCCTGTAAGAAGTTCTCCAAGGTTGCCCTAAAGAACCGGAGGAACCGACTGCAGGCCCACCTCATGGAGTCTGCCCTAGCACCACAAGGCCCAAGCCGCCCGACGGAGGCCCGCCAAGAGACGTCCTCTTCGGCACCGCCAGCCACCAAGAAGCTCACCACCGTCGAGCTCTTCAGAAAGAAGAACAAGGAGGAACGGAAGGAGGAGGAGAAGAAAAAACATAAGAAACACTCTTCCTCTCTACCTCCCACACCTCGAGTATGCCAGCCGTCTCCTTCTGCTTCCCCGGCCTCCGCAGTCTTCGTGGCCGCCATTACGTCGCCGCCACCATCACCTCCACGTGTGTCGCAGCCGGAGTCAGAGGGCATTCCACCGCACCAAGAGACGCCCCCGGCACCAACTCCACGGGGGACATCTCTACTTCCCGACGGGAGAAGTGATGAATGGGGATCGGAGACCGCCGCACAGCCCTTCCTCACCCTGGAGATGCTGTCCCCGCTCTTGGAGGCCATGACGGAGAAAATCACCGACAAGGTACTCGCCACCATTGGACCCCCGCCCGATCCTACATCGCGGGCTACCTCCAAACGGAAGGCCGATCATGCATCCGTGGCCTCCAAACGGCGCCGAGCCCAATCCGTGACTTCCCAACCGCTGCCGCCACCACCGCCATCTGTGTCCGGGGAGGAACCGAGTTCAGCCAGGCCTTACTGGTCTGACTCGGACCCCGAGGCCTCACTGCCACCCCCATCCCTTGCCGGGGTGTCTGGAGGCTCGGACGATTCGTCCGAGGGAGAAGGCGAGGAGGAAGACATGGACGATCTTCCTCCGGTCGATGCCGAAAAGTCCCCGGTGGAACAGATCGGCGCCAAGGAGCGCCTGCAGCCGGAGGATCAGAAATCCTTCACTGCCCTCCTGACCCGCATGGGCCCAATATTAAACATCAGGGCAGAACACCCGCCGGCTCCATTCGTGGACGAGGTGTGCGGATTGGCGGACACCAAGAAGATCCTTCCAGTCCATCTGCCTTTCCTTCCGGCCGTCGCCCATTTGGCCAAGACGGTTTGGAGCAGGCCGGTCTCATCCCACGTCGTCTCCAATCGGCTGGATGGGATCTACAAGCTCCTTGGGGAAGAGGTTGAGTTCCTCCATCGCACCCCACACCGAATTCGAGGGTAGTTAAGGCCACCCAACACCGCACCGCCGTGCATAGCGTACCTGTCCCATCCTCGAAGGAGGGAAAGAAACTAGACGCCATCGGAAGGAGGGTCTACGCCGCCTCCTCCCTCTCTACCCGCGCGGCGAACTACGAGGCAGCCATGGCAGCCTAAAACATCAAGCTGTGGGGCAAGGTGGAAGCCTCCCTGAACAGACTGCCCCCGATCTCCGCGCTGAGTTTGAGACCCTGTCCGAGGAAGGGATCCAACTCAGCCAACAACAGCTCCGAACCGCACGCCACATCTGCGACTCGGGCTAAGACCGTAGCGGCCGCGATACAGCTGCGTCGCCATGCATGGCTCAGATCGGCCGACTTACATGATGACACGAAGAGGCTCATCGAGGAGCTCCCTTTCGACGGCAAGGGATTGTTCGCCGAAGACACAGACAATGCCCTTAACGAGCTTCACAAGGACATCACAACGTCCAACAGACTTCGGCTTGGCTCGACCAGCGGATACCAACGCAGGCCCTCCTGCAATACAACCAGGACTACCGCAACCGCCAGTCCTTTCGATCCCAAGGCCAAGCCAAGCAACACTTCTTCAAGCCGCGCAGACAATATAACCGCTCGCGCTTCCAGAACCAAGGCCAGAACACCAAGCGCTCTGACCGGAGGCAAAAACAACAACCTTGACTCCCTCCGAACCGAAGATCCTCCCTCGCCCCATCCGATGCCGTACATACCGCTCCGGAACTTCCTAGCCACTTGGAACGCAATAACTACCGATCGGTGGGTACTTCGAATCTTAGACGTTGGCTACGCCATCGAATTTGAGAGATGGCCAACCTTAGGTCACATTCGCACCACCAACCCGTCCCCCCAGCTGCAAGAAGAACTCTCAGCACTTCTACTCAAGGGGGCAATAGAACCGGTCGCCCCAACATTTCTCTGCGATGGATTCTATTCCAGGTATTTCATAGTCAGCAAGAAAGACGGAGGACTCAGACCCATCATGGACCTCCGTCGCCTCAACAAACACATTCGAGTGGCCAAGTTCCGCATGGTCACGCTCCAGACCATTCTCCCTCTCCTGAAGACCGGAGACTGGTTTGCAGTAATCGACCTCAAGGATGCGTATTTCCACATCTCAATATGCCAAGAGCACCGCAAATTCCTCAGATTTTGCATCGGGGAACAAGGCTTCCAGTACACTTGTTTACCATTCGGCCTCTCCACCGCACCGAGAGTCTTCACGAAATGCATGGCACCGGTAGCGGCATACCTACGGACCCGGGGCATCCAGGTATTTCCCTACATAGACGACTGGCTGATAACGGCGCCGTCTGCAGAACAAGCACGGAGGGACGTGCGATTCACCCTCAAAACCATGGAGGATCTCGGTCTTCGGATCAATGTAAAGAAATCATGCCTGGAACCGGCCCAGGAGATGGATTACATCGGGGCGATCCTGGACGCCACGAAGGCAAGAGCATTCACCCCTCCCCAGCGCCTAGCACACATCGGATCGCTGGTACACCAGTTCCAGAGAAGCCGCACGGTGAGTGCCAAATCGGCACAGAGACTCCTAGGCCTCATGGCCTCCACTACGGCGGTCATACCGTTCGCCAAATTAAAGATGAGATCGCTCCAGTCATGGTTCCTACACCTCTTCAACCCTGTGTTGGACGATCCGAGCAAACGGCTCATACCAACCCGCGAACTCAAACAGCAACTACAGTGGTGGACCAACCATCGGGAGACCCTTCCTACCTCCCACACCGTCAACCCAGATCTCCACGGATGCGAGCACACTCGGATGGGGAGCATGCTGCGGATCCCTGGAGATAAGCGGCAAGTGGACTCGACAGGAACGAGCACACCACATAAACTTCCTAGAACTACTCGCGATTTGGAAGGCCATGAAAACCTTCCAATCCAGCCTCTGAGGAACGGCGGTTCAGGTCACCTCGGACAACACCACAGCCCTATCCTACCTCAACCGGCAAGGAGGGACTCACTCACCATCCCTACTCTATCTAGCAGTCCAACTCTGGGAGTGGTGCCTCCAGAACCACATCCTACCAATCGGAGTGCACATCCAAGGGACACTCAACACAACAGCGGACGGCCTCAGCCGCAAGACCTCGGACATTCACGAATGGGAGCTCAACGCATCGGTCTTCGAGTTCCTGTGCAACTGATGGGGCCGACCACGAATGGACCTCTTTGTGTCCCAGACCAACGCGAAGTGCAACCTGTTCTGCACGAGAGCCGGAGCGGGACAAGGATCCATGGGGGACGCCTTCATGATCCCCTGGCGTGGAAGTCTCTTCTATGTCTTTCCACCTTTCCCGCTCATCCAGAGGGTCCTAGTCCGCCTTCGCCAGGAGAAGGCCCGAGCCATTCTAATTGCACCAGCATGGCCCAGGCAACACTGGTACCCACTGCTCAGGGAACTAGCGACGGACTCGATCACCCTCCCAGACGACCTGTCGCTCCTCCACATGGAACGGGGCCAGATGTTCCACGCAGACCTACCGAGTCTCCACCTCACGGCTTGGCTCATAATCCCAGGATAAGCAGGATCCTGGAACAGAGCAGGAAACCCTCCACATCCAAGTCCTACAAGAACAAGATGGAGAGGTTTAACGCATTCCTCAGGGACCGGGACAAGGAACTGACCACAGCCTCCCTAGAGGACCTGATGGACTACCTGCTCCACCTAGCTGAAACCGGCCTGGCACACTCCTCCATACGTGTGCACTTAGCTGCAGTCGTCGCCCATGCTTCACCTCACTCGGCCCTCTCTTCAGCCTTCCAAGACCACACCATGAAGAGGTTCCTTAAGGGCCTGAAGAATGTTTTTCCCCCCACACGACTACCCACACCACAATGGTCACTGTCTACCGTCTTGGAAGCCCTAATGAAGCCGCCCTTCGAGCCGTTAGCAACAGCCGAGATCCACCTGCTCTCGTGGAAGACCGCGTTCCTGGTGGCCATCACCTCAGCCCGCAGAGTAGGGGAACTGACAGCCCTCAGGAATGATCCTCCATTCCTCAAATTTTTCCACGACAGAGTGGTCATGCACCCAGACCTCTCTTTCCTCCCTAAGGTGGTCACAGAATTCCATTTATCCCAAGTCATCACTTTACCTGCTTTCTTTCCCAACCCTTCTAGTACTCAGGAAAGAAGCTGGCATTCCTTGGATGTGCGAAGAGCGCTGCTCTTTTACACACAACGTACCAGAGATTTTAGACAATCTAATAGACTATTCATTGCCTACGGCGGAAGATCCAAAGGCCACGCGCTCTCTGCCCAACGCCTTTCCAAATGGATCTGCGAGACAATCTACCTGGCCTACTGCCTGACATCGAGGGAACCACCACCCCACGTCAGGGCTCATTCCACTAGATCCATGGCCACCTCCACGGCCTTCTTGGAGGGAATCCCCATGGAAGACATCTGCAAAGCCGCAACGTGGTCCAGGCCACTCACCTTTGTCAACCACTACAGACTGGACACTAGAGCCATCCCCGACTCCAGGCTGGGACGCTCGGTCTTGACAGCAGGTCTTCGCGCTTCAATGCCATGATGACCTCCTGACCCTCGAGTGTATCCTGAGTCCAGACCACATCTCCACCAGGTGGCACATCTCACCACAGCACCAGCTACCCACCATCCAGGTAAGAGAGCTTGCTAGTCACCCATCAGTGTGCATTCACAAACAACACGAAGGAGAAGGACAGGTTGCACTTACCTGTAACTGTCGTTCTTCGAGTATGTTGTTTGTGAATTCACACAACCCACCCGTCCTTCCCCTCTTACTGCTGCAGGGATGAGATGCTTTATCCTCTGTACAGCTTTAATATTAACTGAGGCGGAAAGCGCGAAATGGCGCAAAGGGCGGGTGGAGATGGTGGGTGGTACTAACCATTCAAATTTATCCAATCAGCTTTCCAGCTCCGACATGGCTCCCGCGCAAGCGCAGAACCCATCAGTGTGAATTCACAAACAACATACTCGAAGAACGACAGTTACAGGTAAGTGCAACCTTTCCTTATACATCTTTTAAATCACAGCTACATTAAAATCTTTGGGAACTTTCTTCCATTTGCTCTCCAGCCTTATCCTTTTTTGCTTCAGTGCTTGTACCTTGTCTGTATACCAAGGCAACGGACAAGTTCTGCAAAAGAAATGGCATAGTAGAAGAACAAGGGAACATTACACAAAGCATTTACAGGTTGGAGTCGACTGTGCGACTGAACAACAACAACAATGTGGCAGAACTTTCTTCTCTACCTCCACCTCCAACAGCCTTCCATACAGTCCTATATCTTATTCTAGAGCAGTTCTCAACCTTTTTAAGCCAGGGGCCGGGTCACTCCCTGAGACAGCTCTGGGGGCCGGATGGCCATTTTGTCCTTCCTCCATCACATGGTGCTTCCGGGTGTGGTGGAGGTGGGTCAAATGAAATGGCATTGTGGGCCACATCCAGCCCATGGACCACAGGTTGAGAATCCCTGTTCTAGAGGAGTTTCACAACCATTCTTTTGGGTCCTGGGCAACATCTGGAGCCATTTGTACATGGATTTCTCTTTGTAGGGAGGGTCAGCATTAGGGATGTAAGGAGCGCTCACCACATCCTTTTTTCTTCTCTGTTTAATGTCTCACTTTGCACTTCAGTGAAGATTTTTTTTATGAAGCAGTTTGTTAAATCACTGCCAAAAGATAGGGAATGTTTCAGATATCTGTGTTCCAAGTTCTCAAAACTGTCTGAAGCCAAGTTGAAAGAGGGAGTTTTTACTGGCCTCGACATATGAAAACTATTATCTGATCCCCTTTTTTTAGAAACAATGGGGGGAAAAGAAAAGGAAGCTTGGGACTCTTTCAAAGACGTAGTTAAGTTTTTAGGGAATACTAAAGACCCTCACTACAAAACTATTGTACAATGCATGTTGAATATGTATAAAGCTCAAGGATGCAAGATGAGCTTAAAAGTTCATTTCTTACACTCCCATGTCGACTATTTTCCTGACAACTTGGGAGCCTACAGTGAACAACCAGGTGAAAGATTTCACCAGGATATCCATGATATCGAGAGAGGCTACCAAGGAAGATGGTGTGTCAATATGCTAGCAGCTAGCTGACTACTGTTGGATGCTCAAATGGGAAACAGAAAATGGAAAGTGAAAGCGTGTAAAGAGGAGCAAAAAAGAGAAGAAGAAAAGGTTTCACAGGGAAAAAGAGTGAACATGGAATGTTAAGTACTATATACATTATGAAGAAATTGTTTGTTTAATTATAAGAAATATGTTTAGTTCATTGTAATAAAATATGATTTTCTCATCACATGCTTTTTTAATGGAAAACCCTCATATTTTATGAAAAAACTGTATGTGATGGGGGAAATCACGGTCATTTTTAAATTCAGCACACTAAAAAACATAAAATTTACCAAAAATATACTATGCAGGCTGATATTTTTTTACAGATCTGAGTTCTTGACTAATAACAAATTAGCTGTTTTTTAAGTTATGCCTCATCTTCTCATAGTTCCTAGTATTCTTGGTTCCTTGTGCTCTCCTGTATGATGAGACAAGCAAGGACTTATATTCCTCACCAGTGTTATTATCTCCATATAACAGTGGCTTCTTAAGCTCGTCCATATAAAATGTAGTAACACTATAAAGATGAATAGAATTACTTGAGGTTGTAGCAGTTGCAGATTGGTTTCAATATTATATGCAGTGATGGGATGACCCCGGTTCCATCCGGTTCCTTGGAACCAGTAGGAACAATCCCGGAGGGTTCTCTGGGAGGGGAGTCAACTTTTGTGGCGTCCAGTTCCGGACGCCTCACCGAAAGAAAAAAAAATTAAAATTGGAGCCAAAATGGCTCCGATTTACAGTGCATGCGCAGAAACTCAATCTGACGCATTGCGCATGCGTCAGATTGAGTTTCTGCTCATGCACAATAAAATTGGAGCCATTTTGGCTCTAATTTTACTGCGCATGCGCAGAAACTCAATCTGACGAATGTGCAATGTGTCAAATTGAGTTTCTGCGCATGCGCAATAAATCGGGGCCATTTTGGCTCCAATTTTTTAAAAAATTCGGCAGTGACCGCAGTGATAGTGGCGGCAGTGGCAGTGGCAATGACGGCGGTGGCAACAACGGTGGCGACAGCAACAGTGGCGGCGATGGTGGTGGCGGTGATAGCGGTGGCAGCGATGGCAGCGGCGATGGCGGCGGTGGCGGTGACGACGATGGCGATAATGGCGACGACGATGGCGATAATGGCGGCGGCGGTGGAGATGGCAACGCCGATGGCAGTGGCGATGACTTCGGCGGCGGCATGAGCAGGCGGCACCAGCCCTCAGAGGAGGGCACCTCCCCTGGGGCCGCCAAGCCCCCACAGGCAAGTTGAGGCCTGGCCTGCCCTGGCCATCCGCCCCTGCCGAGCCCTCCCAGGGGTAAGTGAGGGGTTTGTGTTTGGGGTTGTATTTTTATTTAATTTTTATTTATTTATTTATTTATTTATTTATTTATTTTATGGGTTTGTGTGGCGGGTGGGTGGGTGGGTTGAGGGTGTGTGTGTGTGTGTTTATTTATTTTATTTTATTTTATTTTATTTTATTTTTTAAGTCCCTGCCCACGACATCGTGACATCATGACGTCAGCTCCGCCCACGATGTCGTGACGTCATGGAGTGGTGGTAACAAATTTGTCATCCCATCACTGATTATATGGCAGTGAAAAGAATGGGATTAAAAGCATAACTCTTGTTCAGATCACAACCAGAGATTTTTAATTTAAGTAAGTGCAGTAAAATGCAGGCTGTCGTGTTTGGTGAGCAGAGAGAAGAGGGGAAAAGGGCAATGTTTGCAGTCATTGCTCCCATTAATGGCCAGTTCCACACATCACATGATGCTGCCATAGCATAATTAGTGGTTGCAATTCATGCAGAAAGAAGGTCCACTTTCCTCTCCAATCTAAACATAGTTATTATTTTTTGAGACTGCATCATTAGCATATTTTGACAGCTCTTCTGAAATCCATTAAGTTTCCTATCACAATATCGGCAACATCCTTGTTCATTAAGCATGTAGAAGACAAACTAAATAAGAAGAGCTGGAAGTGTCACAAACATAGGTCACTATGCATCTATTTATATGTGTATTTATAATTGCAGTGTTAGGCCTGCAGATCTGAAAGTATGTGATAATGTAGCCCATGTGAAGCTGAATTTGTCACAGAAGATTAATTAAGGAGCAAAGATGAAAGAAAGTGTTTTCTTTTGCTTGAGATTCAGTATAACATATTGATATAGCTAATGTGTGTAAGTACCACTTAGAGTTTGTCTTGGGAAACTTGAGCTCAGATCTCCACTCAGCAATGAAACTCATTGAGTGACCTTGAGACAATTAGAGTGGCTGAAATCCTGTTGCTTAGCATTCTAATTCATACAAGAATAGGTCCAATGGCCCTATCTAATTGTGATTTATTTCACAATAGTAACAACTAGATTGTGCCTAGTTGAATCAGTGAAATTTATAGAGAGGTTTACTCGCCAAATTCCACTGATTCTGTTGGTCTACTCCAGTGGTGGCAAACCTATGCCATGCGTGCCAGAGGTGGCACTTGGAGCCCTCTCTGTGGGCACCCGTGCAGTCACCCCAGCACAGAGTTTGCCTCGCCCCTCTGCCCAGCAGCTCAATGAAAGCACTTCCTCCTTCTCCCAGCACAGAGTTCACCCCATCCCTCTGCCCAGCAGCCCAATGGAAGCATTTCCTCCCTCTCCCCAGCACAGAGTTCACCCCGCCCCTCTGCCCAGCAGCCCAAAGGGAGTTTCCTCCCTCCCCTATTGCTGTGTTGGCACTTTGCAATAAATAAGTGGGTTTTGGGTTGCAGTTTGGGCACTGGGTCACTAAAAGGTTTGCCATCACTGGTCTACTCTAATGTTATTTGCTATGTTAAGAACAGGATTTCATCCAGTATCTCTGATTTACCACATAATGTTAGGAAAAACATGACACTGGGAGCAGAAGCCACATAAGCCTGTTTGAATTCACTAAAGTATTGGTGGGAACTATAGTAAATAAAATAAAGGTAGTAAGGTGGTATGTAGACATTTGACTGATTCAAAATCGAATTTGAATTCTCTGTCCTATTGTTAAGAAGCTATAATGTGGTAGAGAGTGTAAGTTCATATCTTTGGCCTAGAATAGGAACATAGCAGGGGACCTGATGACTGTAGATTGTGAATAGTATTTTTCCTCAACCACGATATAAAGAGGCAAGACACATTAAGTTGGTGCTGGACCATGAGCTGTCCCAAACCAGGCCATCAGTGGTGCTGGGAGTCTCGGTGGCAGCCTCCTACCTTCTGCATGCTCTGCTGGGTCTGTCTGGCGGGCAGAATGGGGGCATAGGCTTCATACACAGAGGATGGATGGGTGGCTGGGCCCCTCCTCCACATTGCTTAACTCCATCAGTACTCTGCCATCTGCCTGTTTGCAGTATTTGTCACAGTCAAAAGGTAATAAAATGATAGTAGGGACTTTTCTAGCAGGGGTGCAGCACAGTTTACTACTCTTTTTTGCTAACATAATATGATTTGTGCTTGGTTCTTCTGTTAAGCATAAGCATGTTCATCTAAATCAGGAGTTCTCAACCTTTTTTAAGCTGGGGGCTGGGTTACGCTCCATCAGACAGCTTCGGGGCTGGACGGCCATTTTGACCTTCCTCCACCACATGGCACTTCTGGGTGTGGTGGAGGTAGTGAGGGGCACATGAAATGGTGCCGTGGGCAACACCCAGCCCATGGGCCACAGGTTGAGAATCCCTGATCTAAATATCTTAACTTCAAGCCTTCCTATCTCTGTATTGAAAAATATTTTTTTATTATTTCCTGGTTTACACTTACTCTCTTTCACTATTGTTTCTCTGTTGCCTCTCCAGTACTGAATTTAACATTGTAAGACCTCTCACAGGGATAGCATCTCTTAATGTGAACAAGTACAATTATACCATAAAGGCTTCCAGGTGTAAATGCCAGCAAAGAAGAGTAAATTGTCACAGTCCTTACCATTTTTCAAGGACTGTAACAATATGTCAGCATTGCAGATGGTGTTTGAATTCAACTTTTCTATGCATATTTGAAACATAAGTTAGTATGAATTTAAGTCAGAGTTTTATCAAATCAAATCTTTATTATGGTCCAAGACCAGTATAGAACAGCAAAAGGTACAGAAATGGGGTACAATGGGGGTACGAAAATATATCAAGAAACAAGAGTTAAAATGAGGGTGCTTAAAAGGAGCATTTCTGCTCCAACATTGAACAGCAGAGGGAACAGAAGTTAAAGTGGGGGAACAAAAATGTATCAAAAGACAAAAGATAAAATGAGGGGGCTTTAAAAGGAGCAATTCTGTTCAGTGTTAAGGAAGAGTAAAATTAGTACTTAAGTCACTAGTATTACAGTTATTACTAGCCTATGTTGTGGTGCAAGTATATTATTTGGTTGAAGGTCCTGCCAGGATTGTTCCTCTGATCTTACATGCTACAGTACAGAATCCAGCAGTGTTGTGGGTGAAGTTGGGTCTTTCAGATAGCAGCCAGTGGATGTTTGTGATGTTTGTCTGGCCAGGATACTTGCGGAGCAGTGGAGATATGAACTTGTTCCAGATGTCTCTATAGAAAAGGCAGCTATATAAGATAAGAAGAGGTTTAATGGGGATAAAAGGAGTAGTGGGTAAATTATATAAAATGATAAATAACATTGAAGAATCCTAGAATGCCCTTAAAAGAATGTGGGAAATAGGTTTAAACATAAGCATTTCTGAAGAAAACTGGAAGAAAAAAGGGGGGGATGATTAAGAACATAATTATAAAATTTTGTGGCGATGGTATATGATGCCAGTTTGACTAAATCAAATTGATAACAGTAACTCAAAGGTATGTTGGAGATGTCAACGGGATAGGGATGTACAAACATAAGTGGTGGAATTGTGAAATTGTTTCCGTTTTCTGGCACAAAATTGAACAAGAAATAGCTAAATTTTAAAATATTAATTTAAAGTTGAATGAGAAAAATGTTTTATTGACAGATTTAGATTATTTGAATTTAAATGAAAATATAAAGGATTTATTAGCTATTTTCTTAACATTAGCAAGACAACTGGTTGCCAGAAATTGGAAGGATGATTCGAAATTAGAATTGAGTAAATGGTAGACTGATATTTGGGATGTGGCACTTAAATATAAAAATGGGGATATTAAAACAAAACAGATTTTGGGACATTTGGAGGTCATTTTTACAATACACATTGGGGGGAAATAAAGGAGACAAGCCTGTATGGGACGTAATGAGTTTTTGACAAAACAATTGAGTTGAAGGAAGACAACTGGTGGATTCAAGGACATAATCTTAGTGCACTTGGGTGTTTTATGTATTGTATTAAAAATTTTAAGAATTTTTTTTCTTTTGGGAATACCATACTAAAGAGAATATATATATATATATATATATATATATATATATATATATATATATATATATATATATATATATATATATATATATATATATATATATATATATATATATATATATATATATAGTAAAACCTCATATAACACTAAAACCTGGTTCCACAAGTCTTCGTGTTATATGATTTTTCGTGTTATCTGATCCTCTATGGGATCCATAGAGATACATTGTAACCACACAGGCTTTCGCGGTTGTTATCTGAAGCATCCCATAGGATCTTAATGTTATCTGATGCAATTCTTCCCCCCAGATTCCTTGATGTTATGCGATTTTCGTGTTATTCGATACTAATGTTATATGAGGTATTACTGTGTATATATATATATATATATATATATATATATATATATATATATATATATATATATATAAAAGAATAGGCAACTACAAAAAATGTGTTCTGTGGTTTAATTCCCCAGAGTCACAGGGGCATAGTTTCTCTGACATTGGTGTTGGAACTTTCCCTCGAGAACTGCAGAAAGAGGGGCCTGACAGTGGGCTAGAGTAAATGCCCTCCGATGACTTGGTGTCTCAAGTTGGAGCATATATGGGGCTGGGGCAGCAGTGTGTCTCCTAGACTCTCGAGCCAGGAAGGTAGGGACTCTGGCTAGGTCTTCTTGCCTTTCCATGTCCAGTGTTCTCTGTTTAATGGTCTGTTTTGCCTGGTTGTGATTCATGACCTGTATGAGTGGTTGGGAGAGGCCAAGATACTGTAGTCTGGATTGGCTTTTTCTTTTCTATGCTGATTGGTAGTTGTCCTGGAGAGTAAGAGGTGCCAGGCCTTTGGGATTAAACCAGTGGTGGATAGTCAAAAATTTTAATACCACACTGTGGGTGGAGCTGACGTCATGGGTGTAGCCAACATCACGATGTCATGGGCAGAGCCAACATCATAATGTCATGATGTTGTGGGCAGAGCCAATGATGTGAGTGGAGCCGAAGTAAAAAAATAAAATAAAAATAAAAATACAGTACACATAAAAACAGAAATAAAAAAACACGTAAAAATACAAATTAAAATAGACATTAAATACACATAAAAACACACTACATAAAACACACATACAACTCAACCCACCCACCCACCCCAAAGACAAACCCTAGTAACTTACCTTGGGGTTGGGGAGCAATAGGCAGGCAGCAACAGTGGTGGCACGGTGGACCAATGGACGGATGGCACAGCCTAGCCTGCCCTGGCCCAGCTCGGCAGTGCAGCCTGGCCTGGCAGCGCAGCCTAGCCCAGCCTGGCAGTGCACTGAGGGAAGGCCGCCGCCGCCGCTCCTCCAAAGAGGCCGCTGAGGGCCTCAACAGCCACCCACTGCACCCTTCCGTGCAGCCCAAAATGGCTGATCGTAAGTGTGCATATGTCAAAATACCATTTGACGCATTTGTGCCTCCAGTATTCAGTATTCAGCACACATGGGTCAAATGGTGTTTTGACACATGCGCACTGACAAGCAGCCATTTTGGGCTGCAAGGAAGGGTGGCTGGAGAGGCAACCAAACCAGTTGCCTCCAAAAAAAGTAAACATCCCGGGTGGTCTCCCGGGAGGGTTACTAACCCCCCCCCGGGAGACCATCTGGGATTTTTACTACTGATTCGGTAGAACCAGTCTGAACCGGCTGCTGCCCACCACTGGATTAAACAGAGTTTTGAGCCAATGGTTGAGAGTAGCTGTCCACAATGTTGCCTCCACCTTTATCATGCCCATCTCCAGGTAAAGGGTGGTGTTGGATACATGAAGGATGCAGAGTTTTATGTGCAAGTGATTCTTTCAGAGATGTGGGTGTGTTTCTCCATGTATGTTGATGGATACAGATCTTTTTGGGGGGCAGAATCCTATTTGTTCATTCTCTTACCAGTAGTATCCATTGTTCAACCAGTTGGAGGCTTCTGGGCTGGCATAAGGATACTTCTTCCTGGATACCTTTTTATGCAAGTTTGGAAACTATTGAATTATTCTTGCAATGCACCTTAGCTTCTATGGTAAAAGACTTTACTCTTTTTGCTTCATACTAACCCATAACACTTCTATTATTGAATTACACATTTCCTGCTGTATTTACAATTCCTGATACTTTCCTTTTATCTTAGCTTGGCTTTATTCAACTCAATGTCCTCCTTCCCCCACCTTCCAAAAATGTTGTAAAAGAGTACAATAAACCTGATGAGTTGTGAAAATGAGAGACATAACTTTAGTAGCCTGTCAAATAAATAGTCCTTTCAAAATACCTAGAAAATAAATAAACGTAGCTTTATAGAGTATCTGGAAATCAAATCAAGAGTAGCTCAATAAATGCTTTTAAAGGAACAATCTAAGATCCTTTAATGATTTGTTGTTACTGGCCTTAATTTAAAAGCAATCTAAAAACCCTCCTTGTCCAGATGTTTGTTTTAATAAAAGGATGTTTGAGTAGTAGCTTTTATTCATTTATCAGTATGACACACAAATACGATGAATGTGGCATTGAAAAGTAAGGAGGCTGTTCTGATTGGTTAGTCTTCCTTTCTTGAAAAAGGCATTTGCACAAAAAAAGAATTGAGACACAACCCCTTCCCCTCATAAATAAATATTCATTATTGGCATTCCATTGAGCTTTTTTTGATGGAGTCCAGCACTTATATGTTATTTTTTCCCCATGAAGTTTATTTTCCAGTCCTTGCATTTATAATGCTGACTATGTTGTGATAAAACTTGATGTAGACAGAAAGATTATATTGCCGTTCATTAAAAGAACAAGGGTCTCATTCAGAGAGTTCAAATTATTATGAAGGATGACTTTGGAACAGATCTTGAATTCATACTTTTCTGTTAATTAAAAAAACATGATGAGTCTTACATATAAACTCAATTTTTAGGATTTCATAGACAAATGATGGTAGGGTTTGTACACTATTCAAACATTATTTTTGTGTGCTAATGCAACCCATTAGGAGGGACGCTTATCCATCATAGAGTCAACTTCTTGAGGATGACAGTCCAAAGCAGAAATCTGTTGCAGTTCACAGACAGCTTCCTTATGAGTCACAACTCCAATTTTCAAAAGTTCTGACTCACAAGGAGGACTTGCATGGTTTACAGAAGATGTTCTCTTCAAATTCACCATCCTACAAGCATATGAATGTGATGGAAGTGATTACAGAAGGGGTGGGAATAGGGTAGTCTCTCATGTGTTGCACCAACATGAACATAGTTTCTCAAAAGGACTATTCCTGGGTTCCCAGATAGAATCAACTTCTGCATGTACTGGACTTGGATAGATGTAGACCCAATTTATATACAAAGGAAAGATCATTTTCTCAAAGCACCTAAGGATCTTAGGTATTCTGTGTGTCAATGGCACGATGTAAGATTCTAGCAGAACTGTCTGCTTACATTTTGCTTAACAAATAGTTAGAGAAGTTATTATACCAAGCAACCGTTTTGGTTATTAGGAGTTGTTGCCTTGAATCAAATAGAAAGGTAGCATTTAGTGACTATCAAATATACAGAAAGTGCCAAAAAAGTATATTCATTTTAAAAAAGGGAAAACGGTATTAAAATTGAAATATTCAATATATACCAATAACAAAATATGAATACAAGACACAAGTGGTACTCAAAGTGGTTACCATCAGCATCGAGACATTTCTGAGGATGGCAAGCTACAGCTTGAGCAATGTTGACCAAAGTATGCACTTGTATTGCTGAGCATGCATCATTTTTCAGTTTTAAGAAAACTGCTAACTTGTGTGTCACAAGCACATTGTTTGGTAGACTATTGTTGTGAGCATGTAAACTGTTACAAAACCATAGCAGAATAAGAAGGACTTGTTGCTGTGCATACCTCCATTGTAGTTGTACTTCCACAACATTCTCGGATCTCAAATATTGCTTCAAAATGGTCTTGCACTCCCGTGTTTCTACCATTTTCTTTTACTGTCCTGCCTGTGTATGTGGACACTAGCATTAATTCTCTTGAATTAATACTACACATTGCTGCCATAATTCAAATCAACTTGAAAAGTAAGACATAAATAAAATATCTTTAAATCTGTATACACTTTTGGCACCTTTTGAATATGTATGGCATTATCTCAGTCAATATGCCTACAGTAAAGATAGCAGTGAAAGTTATCAACTGAAGCAACAAGAGCAGAGAATTTTTCTAAAGGAAACATTACAGTAGGACTGTTAAGTAAAAAGAAAAAAGAAAGATTCATTATACTATCAGCTGATATGGATGTAGTAATAATCTCAACCAGAAGGATATTACTTTTAGTAGCAAACATTGTATTTGATGATTTACTATCTTTAACATACCCCAATTTATGCAACCTATCTCAGCTGAGATGAATGTGTAAAACCTGCTCTGATTACCACTTAATAAAGCCCAGGAAATTACAGAGCAATTTGTTTAATAACACAAAGAATGGCAGCTAAATGCATTTTGTCTCTATTAAACAGGTGTTCATAGAACAAATGGAAAATGGAAAAATGTGATTATTTAAAACAAGGCTTCACAATCTATGGCCAGCTGGCCGGCCCCGGCCCATGGCGGCAAATCATCCAGCCCACGGTGATGACCCATTTACAACAGCCACAAATGCGCCTGCACAAATGTGTCCATCACAGTTTGTGGCAGCGTTTACAGCAGGGGGAACCATGTGACCTGCCCGGTCAGCTGTCTGAGGGAGCATGGTCTGGTCCATGGCATGAAAAGGTTGAGAACCCGGATTTAAAAATAAGCAAAGGAAGTTGTAGTGAGTAATACTGAGCAACACAGTTACTTTTAAGGCAAAGGTGCATATCATCCAGTTTAGGCCCCCAAGCTAATTCTTTGGCCCCTGAAGATACTCAGAAGTATATAAATAAAAAGGCCTTCCAAAATCCTTTTTGAACTTTGATTCTTCTGCCAAAAAATAGCAGCGCCATTTCAAAGTGTTTCAGATTACCAGTACAGTCAAACCTTGCATAAAGAGCGCTTCGCTTAAAGAGTAACTCACTTAAAGAGCAGAATTTTCTCTGAATGTTCGCTTCGCTTAACCAATAAAACCAACCAAAAACTTACTTAACAAATAAATCGGGGTTCGCAGTCCCCCCCACACACATACACACAGTTGGTCACTTACAATGGTGTTTCATTTAAACAGCAAACTCACTTAAAGAGCAATCCTGTGGAACGCATTATGCTCTTTAGGCGAGGTACCACTGTAATTTGATTTAGTAATTTAATCTCATTTGCTTTTATTTTTATTTAAAATTATTTTTCTTTACCTTGATTGGCTTAGTTGTATGAGGAAGTCTTCCATCAGAATAAACTTCCCATTTTCCTTCTGCTTTAATTACAGACTTGCAATGTCCTACTCCATCTCTCAGTGATTAGGAGCTGTTTAGGAAGGGCAAGACAGCACAGGGAACACTACAGTTCTCCTTCACTATCTTCCCAATAGTAGTAACAATAGTAATAATGATTATATACCAATCTTTAGGATAGGTGTGGACAACCTTGGTGCTCCAAATGTTCTTGGACTTCAATTCCCAGAAACCCTGATCAGCAGGTGTGCTTACTTGGGCTTCTTGTAATTGAAGTCCAAGAACATCTCAAGCACCAAGGTTGGCCACCCCTGCATTAAGTCTTAAAACACAAGCCAATTAGCATTTTATTCCCAGAAAGCTAGGTACTGATTTTACAACCTTGGAAGGCTGAAAGGCTTGAGTCAACCCTGAGCCAATTGAAATTAAAGTCTGATTATGAGCAGAGTTTTTATTATACTACAGTAATACCTCGGATAACGTTTACCTCAGATAACGCTAAAATCGCATAATGTTAAGTAATCTGGGGAGGAGAATTGGATCGAATAACGTTAAGGTCCTATGGGATGGATCGGATAACAACCGCTAAAGCCTGTGCGGTTACAATGTATCTCTATGGAGCTTTAACGTTATCCGTTCCATCCCATAGGATTTTAACATGCATCGGATAACACCAAGACTTGTGGAACCAAGTCTTAGGGTTATCCGAGGTATTACTGTACTGCAATTTAACCACTACACTACAGGAGCTCTTCTTATTCACTGCTGATATTTGTAAACTTTCAACTGTAGTATCCAGCTGTGGACAAACAGAAGTATTTGTCATTTTCTACATTTTTGCCCATTGCCTCCCTTCTTTCTTTCTGTTTCCCACATTGCCTTTTTTCTATTGCAAACTGCTTCACTGTAAGCACCTGTCTATTCTTGCCTATGAACCCTTGTAAAGTACCACAAGCAATAGAAGCACAGCATAATATAGTACATACTGTAAGTACATAAAACAGTAAATAAATGTACAGGGAGTGTGGTGGCTTTAACTACAGCACTACAAATCCTTAATGCAGGAAAGTTATATTGGTGCTTCCGTGGAATCTCTAATTATTTAGAAACATTTTCTGCATTGTGTGAATCTTATTCAAACATTGTTCTGATGGCATTTATATTTCTTTGACTGTTATCCTTCTGTCCATATATAACTCTTTTTTGTTTTGCTGTTTCTTCTCAACTTTCATAGTAATATATATTTATTGATAGTGTGATCTTCCATTTATGTATAAATATGTAAACCATGGGCTTTTCCAAGTCTGCTTTCTAATTCTACTTTGCCACTGACATGAGTCAGTGGTAAATCTCATTAGTGAATTGGCACTAGTTAAAAAGTTGGTGTTTATAGCTGGGCTCTTACACTAATCATGTGACTTAGCTCATGGCTGAAAATAAGTTTCTGTATTTACTCCAGTGGATGATAGAATGTAACCAGAGTTGACCAGAGAGTGTTTATATATGCAATTAATTTGATTTTTTTTAAAAAAATCACAGCAGATGAACTGAGAACAAAATCCCTGAATTTCTAACACTGTATAATATAGTGATAAAATAAAATATATCATGTAGAAAAATCTGGATTAAGGTATTATATGAAGTTACAGTATTACATTAAAAAATAGCCATAGCTAGCTCTTCATAAAACACTATATTTGCCTGTAATCTTTCACCAGTGATGTAGTTAAAGTTATGTGGATTTAGATATCTTTGGCCTTATTACAGAGAGTAGGTAGCTGAGGATTTAGGGGAGGGGTTCTCAACCTACAGCCCACAGGCCAGACCCAGCCCACGGCACCATTTTATGTGGCCCACGTTGCCGCCACCACTGGAAGTAGACACTTTATGACAGCCATAAATGTGCCAGTGGCTGTCGTAAATGTGTTTACAACGGCTACAGATGTGTTTTACAGCAGCATGTACGGTGAAGGCAACTACCAGTCCAGCCTGCTCAGATTAAAGGTGTTGAGAACCCCTGATTTAGGAGAATGTGGAAGAAAAAATATCCAGGAAAATTCAGATGGAAAAATCAGAAGAAGAAAAATGTAAAATAAAAAAGGAATGACTGGACCTCTTGTATGTATGTTCCTCCATGGAAGCTTACATTAAAATATAGACATTGGCCTTTAAGGTGCCATGTTGGGTACCCTTGGTCTAGACTGAGGGAAATCCTCAGTATTTTTTGTCAGTTGTACTATATATGAAACAATCAAAATATTTCATTGATTCTATTCAATAGGTAGACATTTTATATATCAGTAGTGTATTCCAGAGGCTATGTTTATGCTAGAGGGAAAGCCATTGCTAGAATTAGAGAGAGCAGCATATACGAGAAATAAGAAGTCATTCAGATTTACCAAGGGCAGAAATCCATCTTCTTTTGACAGTAATACACCATTGTTCAGTATGTTTATGGTTTACATTTAATTCTTAGGTGACAAGTGTCCTTTTTTCATGCCTGTTCATTAGTCATGTACTAATGAATGCCTTCCGTACTACCCTGAAGACATACCACCTCACCTTATTACATTTCACAGAATGTGATAAAAGATATCTTTTAAATTTTACCCATCATAGCAAAGTCCAGCAAAAGTACAGGAGGAGATTCAGTGGCATACAGTTTCGCACAAAGTAAATACCTTTTTGAGTATGGATTTAATGGGTGCAAAGAATAAAATATGATTAAAATGACACAATAATGCAGTGTTTTAAGGGATATGAATCCTGAACTCAATCAGTGTTTTAAATGCAAGGAGATACAGAAGAATAGAAGGAGGAAGGATGCCTTGTTCGATGGTACAATGTTTACCAGTCTTTGTGAGCTTTAGCATATCTTAGACTTTTCACACTATTCCCTTTCTGAAAAAGTGGTTTCTTGGCTGCTACAAAAACTATTCCTGATCAAGCTTCCCCCGACTGTAGAATGGTCAAGTTGGCATCCCAATGAAGCTGCCAGATCCTGAACTAAGTCCTTGCTGGACTTTCTCTGGTCTCTAAAAGAAGAAACTCTGAGGAAATTATCATCAGAATTTGAAAGTGTTCTTGGCCTTCCAATCCTTTTTTCTTTTCTTTTGTCCTTGATCTCTCCTGATTCTTTATATAGTATTTCCAATTAACAGTTCAAATATCACCTTATTCAGTTTGCTTGTTGATTTCTCTTTGAGAGTGGCCTTGCTGATGTAAAAGTATGATTCTGCATCTATCAAATTCTGGTATTATTATTATTATTATTATTATTATTATTATTATTATTATTATTATTATTATTATTATTATTATTATTATTATTATTATTATTATTATTATTATTTAGTTCAAATTTATATTGCCGCCCACGCGCCGTGGCGACTCAGGGCGGCTTACAGACAATACATTACATTACATTACAATATGTTGGGGTGGGCACAGGGGGAGGGGTAGCAAGGTCCTCATCCTGCCCTGGCTGCTTCTTCCCCTGGCAGTTGACATAGGCATAGGTATCCTAATAAAGAGACTGAAATAATTACATTTGGTCATTATACCATTGCTAAAATGACAAATCAAGTGTTGGCCTAAGAGTTTTGCACAGTACTGTATGCCAATAAAATTTATGGGAAATCACTTGGTAAGTTCTTAATGAATGTGTGTTATTAAAATATGGTTGAACTGAACCATGTTTGAACTGAATCCAGATTTTGAGTGTTATTATTTTTAAACTCCAATCCTATTGCTTTGTTTATTCTTTGTTTGGGGAATTTCAGGCACAGAGAATGGTATCACAAAAATACACTGTGAAATTGCCATCTGCATTTTTGCACTCTTAGATGTATATTTGCTTTTACCTTACCAGTTCTTTGGGGACTCATATGCTTGGTTTTTTAAGCTATAAAGGTACATCCATTGCCAACAAGAGGCTTTAACTTTTCCTGCTCAACTGTAATCTGAGTGTAACAAACAAGTCTTTCCTGGAGAAGTTAAAACAGATGAACCTTTACTACAGAAAAAATGGACAAAGTCTCAAAAAAAGATAAACAAGTGAAGTACTGTAATGTAGTTTTTTGAAATAGCTGAGAGACGTGCAGAGGGAAAAATATATTGTTTGCTGCTCATTACAGCAAAACATAAAAAAACCAAATCATAATAGTAAGAAAATCCTCTAAATAGGTCAGTATGGTAATAATGGTATATTTTCAGTACCTGGAAAATGCAGCAGAGTGGCAACTAGAGTTGTAATCTTGAGGAATAGAGGAGCTGAACTCGTGAGAAATATTAGTGTTTTCTCATGAACCAATTATGTTCAGTGACTTTGATATACCACTGCTCCTATCTCTTTTATATTTTGAAGTTGATACACTGACAGGAGTATTTTCTTTGCATTATACTTGCTGTCTGGTAAACATTGTCAGCTAGAGTCTGTGTAGTTTAGAAATCTGTCAGTGAAATACAGCTCTAAATATGCAGAAGTAACTAGAATGTTAGAACTATGCTACCCTGCAAGCCCAAAATTATTTATTTTTTTATTTTAAAAAAGGGTATATTTACTTGATAGTCTTTAACGGTTGTTTTAAGAACATTACATTCTATTATGTTGGGATCTGTAGTTCAGAGTACTTTTTGTAGATCATTGACCCAATGGAATGGAATGGTGCCTTTTTGAGTGTTATAGTCTTGCAACAAGCTTGAGTGCTTTCACCAATGGAAGCTAAGGTCCATCTTGAACATCAAGGGGGATGTCTATGTCACCAACAGCACAGTTCTTGAGAAGGCACATGTAAATAGCTTTTAAGCTTCCACCATAGACCATCATCTTAGATGGATAGGGCATGTCTGCCATATGGACAGTTCCAGGTTTCCTCATAAAATTATTTATGGGAAACTTAGCTCCAGTACAAGAACTCATGGAGCTCCCTTGAAGCATTATAAGAACCAGCTGAAACAAACTATGAAGGTGTCAGGTATAAACTCAAAAAACTAGGAGGCAATGGCCATAGATCTCCCACTTTGTTGCCAAACCATCTATGCTGCTACTGATCACTTTGAAGGAGAACGCCACAGACATAAAGAGGCTAAGCGACAAGCACAGAAGCTCTGACAAACTCAAACACGCCCTCCACATCTATTCAGTGCAATGAGTATGGTCTCATGTTTCATACCAGGATTGGTTTACTGAGTCACCAGAGACACATCTATCAACTGTGAGAATGACTTCCAGGAAAGATGTATGCTCAGATACAATTAGCAGCCGATGATGAGTATTGCAGGTCACTGCAATGGAAGAAAAGACGAAACAGTACAAGAGAGCTTGAAATAATTAAATTTTTCAGAAATACTATAGGCTTTATCTGTGCCTGTTTGCATAGTCTCACATACACACCCAATAAAGGTGTACAGGATATAGGTAATGAACAACAAAAACAAATTGCCAGCATTGCGACTTAATGAAACTACCAGCAAAATTGTGCTTTCATAAACAAAATTATTATGAGAAGAGAGAATCATGATTTAAAATGCTGGTGTTTTAACATCAGGTTTAAATTAATACTTCAGTAAATGCATGGGGAAAAGTAAAACCAAACTCAAGAGAATATGCTTGGATTATTATCTGCTCCTAGCATACTATTGCTGCTTTTATTGTAGTAACCTTGAATGCTTGTGGTTTATTATCTCTGCACTATATGTTGCTGTAACTGAACACTCTTCCAACAAACACTACATTTTTTCTTGTCATCTCATGTTTGCCATGCCATTCTCTTGTAATAATGTAGTAATGTTGCCATTACAGTAATGGGTGCAATGATGTTTGAGTATGCAAAATTGAAGATTGTAGGGAAACAATGCAGGCTTGCCTACAGATAGATTTCATTACTAGATAGAAACGACATGATGATAAACTCCTTTTACAAACAGCAACTGACTGGTATGGCAGTTGAATCTTCTTTCAACAATAGAAATGGGATAGCATTTCTAGTGCACCAATAGAACTTAGCAGACATGGGTAATTTGTTCCAGGCAAACATACAGATCCATCTTCAAGTACATTGATGCTTGCTTCACGGCTTTACCCAACCACTGCTTTCTAATTGTTCAAGTAGATGCTGTAATATAATGTAGCACAGTGGTGGGCACCAGCAGGTTCATACCATTTCGCCAGAACAGGTAGCAGAAATTCTGGCTGGCCCCACCCATCAAAGTGTTAAAATAAAGTACAGTAATACCTCGGATAACGCTAAGACTTGGTTCCACAAGTCTTGGTGTTATCCGATTTTTAGTGTTATCCGATGCATGTTAAAATCCTATGGGATATATCGGATAATGTTAAAGCTCCATAGAGATACATTGTAACCACACAAGCTTTAGCGGTTGTTATCCGATCCATCCCATAGGACCTTAACGTTATTCGATCCAATTCTCCTCCCGAGATTACTTAACGTTATGCGATTTTAGCGTTATCCGATCCAATCGTTATTTGAGGTATTACTGTAGTCCTAATTCAGGTGCAATGCAGGGATTTTCCCCTGGCCCCTTGGCAAAGAACCTGGACAATCCAGGAAGGAAGCAAACAGGCAGGATAGTAAGAATGCCTAGGGCAGGAAAAAAGCTTCAAGAAGTTGTAAAGGAGAGAGCCAGTTGAGCTAACAGTTGAGCCAGCCTTGATGTGTTTGACATCTTTGAATTGGTCTTAAAATATAATTGATACAACTAATATTGTCTTGAAAATTAGAAAATAAACTGTTAATTTTATGGCATTTCACTCTCATCTTGGTAAGGCTCAAAATGTTTCAGAATTTAACTTAGTGAGGCTTCTTTGTTTTAGTGGTCAAATCTGGAATGTAATTTAACATGGTAGGTGTAGCTAAGTGAAGAAAGCAGAGAATTGAATTGAATTGAATTGAATTATACACTTGTATCCCACCCCTCTAGAGAACATTACATTCCTACTCAAGGTGGCTAACATCATAAAATCCTACATACAACAAACAGAACTCATTAAAAACAATTGCACCCCATAAAATCTACACCTCATAAAACTTACAATAATAACTTACAATCAAAGCCAACCATTATAATGGAATCCTGATCATGTGAACAAACTCCAGTTGTAGCGGAAGCTTTCCTCTTTGGACAGTCTCCCTCTTTGTGGGGAAAGCCATACATAGGGAGTAGAGTTAGGACTCTCCTTGATCACACTTTCAAATAGTATTTATTAATACCTGAATAAGACTCTAGTTTCAGTGGTGATGAACCTATAGCAGATGTTCGGGGGGGCCCTCATAGTCCTCTCTGCACCATTGTCCCAACACAGAGTTTGCCCCACCCCTCTGCCCAGCAGTCCAAAGGGAGCACTTCCTTCCTCTCCCAGCACAGTTTGCCCCATCCCACTGCCCAGCAGCCCAATGGGAGTGCTTCCTCTCTCCCTTGTTTGCACTTTATGATAAATAAATGGGTTAAGGGTTGTAGTTTGGGCACACAGTCTCTAAAAGGTTCACCATCACTATTGCTAGAGTACCCGATACCTGAATCCTTTGCTCAGCCGTGGAATGTGGAACTAGTAAAGCCACTCCTTAAACATCTCACTTACCTTGAAAGCTTATTAGGGTTGCTTAAACTTTGTTCCATCTTGACTACACATAACAAAAATGAAGATTCTGCACAGCCTCAGTTTTCCTACACTTTGCTAATGATCTCAGTTGACATAAGTAATTAACTGCAACTTGTCTTTGGGTCATCATTTTGATAATAGAGATGCATACACATTAACCTCATTCTGTGCATTCTGGATCCATGCCAACAAAGGAAGATGGCATTGTGCCCATCTTGGTAGCTGAACCAAGAGACACTGTTAGTGACTTTTAATTGGCTAAGATATTTGTAATTACATTTTCAGGACAATTGAAATAGACCATCATTATGTAAATTATGGAATGGAATGATACCTGCCGGAAACAAGATTCCTATGTTTTATGTTTCTATTTTATCTAATTTAGCTGTGCACTGTTAAGCCAATTCTGACTTATGGGAACTCTTTGGGAGTAGCTTATCATTTTCTTTTCCTGGTAGCACCTCTGGGACTGTGTAGCTTGCCATGACTACACAGGTTGGCTCTCTTCTGGGAAGCACAGTAGTGAATTGAACTAGCCAGCTATCTAAACCACTGAGCTATGCAGCCAGCTTCTGTTTTATATACAAACACAAATTTCTAAGATTCTATCACATTTATTATAATGTTCATCAAACAGAATCCAAGAGGAGGTAATAAAGATACAGTTGTACCTTGCTTAAAGAACATAATGTGTTCCACAGGATTGCTCTTTAAGCAAGTTTGCTCTTAAAGCGAAACACCATGGTAAGTGACCAATTGTGACATCTGATGGGGGGATTGTGAACCCTAATTTATTTGTTAAGTGAGTTTTGATTGGTTTTATTTGTTAAGCCAGTTTTAAATTGCAGAGTTAGAGTCCTGGTGGGGGAAAATACAAACACATCAGAAATTATTAAAGTGGGTTGCATTTTGTGATGGTGTGTTATTGTGAATCTGAGTTTGAAACCAGTGCTTAACGTGTTGTATGACAGAAGCCCTGGCACAGGATGTAAGCCTAAGATTTAATATTGTTTTGAGCTTGACAATAAGGCTCGTTATCACCAATAACTGGAAATCTGGAGATCAATGGACAGTTTCTCTGTGCTGATCAATTTGCATTAATGAAAAAAATAACTTTTTGTGTATGCTTCATAACATCTATGCAAACTCACCTTCCTTGATACTTGGTTTCCTTTTATCTTATGAACAACTCCTTTGGATTGTTCTGTGCCTTCACCATTGACATCCACACAGCCTTTTGGAGTAGACTGTTCGAGAACATCAATTTTTTTTCCAATGAGATTAATACTGGTCTATATTTTTATATGTTATCTTCCCTGAAATATACATTTTGCATACAGTTTTCCCAATACACATATTTTTGTATGTGGTGTTTCAGTTGCATCCAGCATCACAAAATTTAAACAAGGATGTTTTCTGTCTTGTGAGCTGCATATTCATCCAAGAAGCATGCACTATTTTGGCTCACTTAAAAATGTGAAAGAAATAAAATTATCCCTGTTCTGTAACTATAATCAGTAGTATAGTAAAACTCTTTTGTTTTACTCCAGATTTGCGGAAGACATTTGAGCAAGAACCACTTGGAAAAGAAGTATCTTTGGAACAGGAAGTTCTGCTACAGTGTCGTCCACCTGAAGGAATCCCAGTAGCTGAGGTGAGTGACAACAGGGGGAAAGAGGGGGAGGCTGAAGTGACACAGTTATCCTAACTGAGACCTAATCTGTGGCTAATGGTGCAGTGAATTAAGGGATGGAATGATAAATGGGAAGTAATGGAGATCTAACTGCCTGCTGCTGGTAGAATAGATTGATTGGGAACTGATTAATGACTTCAGAGTCAATTAGAATGCCCCAGTAGGCAGAGCTGCAGGCAGTTTAGTTTCATTCTTCTGCTCCTTCTGCAAGAAATGAGAACACAGCAAAATCCTATCTATTATCTCTAAACCAAATACTGGGTAGGATTTATTAATGCATCACTGCTACCTCCCACCCAGCTAGCCCCATCTTTTTCAACATGCTATCAGTGGAACAATGAACTTTCACATACATAATTATTTTTTAAAAAAATCTGTACACTTTGTTTTATTGCTGTGATTGTGCAAACAGTAAGTCATTCAGGTTTCGTAACTTTAAAAATGCACATGCTATGATTTGATACGATGCAGGAATAATCATCTTCTGGTATTTTGTTGTCTATCTTATGGAACTGGCCCTTCCAAGAAGAATTTTTAAAATTTAAAGCAGGGAGCCCATTTGTGAAAAAAGATTGCATTCTGCTCTTGTTGACTTTCACACAATGCAGTGTTACTGGCTGATAGTGTTGATTCCCTGCAAAAGTTACTCTGTAGGCAATAAAATAATTAACATGGTCTGAAACCAACCAGATATTGAGGGGGGGGGGAGTTCATTCTAATCAGTAAAAAGCAAACATCCCAAGAAATGTAGTTAAAGATCCAAAATGGAGTTGTGAAACATGTTGGCAAGTTTAAGTACTGAAATTTGGTTAAAAGAACAGTGGATTATAGCCATGCAATGAGAATTAGAGTAGAGAGAGTGCCAGAATGTAGTGATGAGGGGATTTTGTTTTGCTAGGTAGCATTTGCCCCCCCCCCCATGATTGTAAATAGCTAGTTGAAATAGCAGGAAGAAATCATCATGTGTCAGCAACATATTGATGCCATGTAGTTGTAATCAGTTTTTGACCTGAAAATCCAAGGAGCCTATGGACAGTTTAAGAAGTGTTGGGAGATAAATGAAGATTTATACCAAGGGTTCTCAACATTTTTATACCAGAGGCTGGACCACGTGGTTCCCCCCATAAACACTGCCATAAAATGTGTCTGTGGTTGTCGTAAATGTGTTTACGACAGCCATAGGTGCTTTAACACTGTGTTTTCAGCTGTTTTTGCCACTTCTGACAGCAGTGGTGTTGCGAGTGAGGGCGGCATGTTTTTTCCTGTTTTCACCACTTCTGCTACTTCCATAAGCAGTAGGAGTGAGGCCACATGAAATGGTGCCACATAAAATGGTGCCACGGGGTAGGTCCGGCCCATGGGCCGTAGGTTGCAACCCCCTGATTTATACAACAGGATTAATCCAAGACAAAATGGAGGTGGCTAGGAAAACCAGCCTATCTGGACAGAAGTGTGCCACCAGATTTAGGTGGGATTAAACTCTCTCTGAGGACTATGTTTGCAGTACCTCCAGTGCAAACTTTCTTTGATATGCAAGCTATGATCCTATCTAGAAAAGACAGGTCTACCCTTAGATATGCATGCATTGTGCCTGCATATTGTTTACTGTTTATTTTTGGTCTAGAAAGATAGTTTATGAATAAATATGAAGTCTCATTAATGTTAGTGTTAGAATGATGTACATATATAACTGTCTCACTTTGACATGAACAGGAATATCAATGTCAAGTGGAACATTAAGCACGTGTTTTTAAAAACTTAACTAGTACAAGCTTAATTGTGAGACAGTTAATTTAAAATGTTTGAGCTTGTGCCCTACTACCAGAATGCTGAATTAAAACCAATTGGGTTTGAAGTTATGGAGTGAATTTCATCTGCATACTATTTTTTGGCTCCCTGTTATTACTGACTCAATACATTCTGGAAAATATATGGATCTGTATAGTTGGAGAATACATTATCAGTCACTGGATTCATCCCATATTTAAAAAAAACTTACAGAATACTGAGATATATTTTTGCAGATCAGCAGCAGAGAACTTGGTCATTGACAGTGCTTAATGCTCCCAAATTCAGAATGCTCTCTTTCATTCTTCTGCCTGAAAAATACAGAATTCTTGGCAGTTTGCATGAGGAGAAGTTAAAATGCCATAGTTAGCTTGTCATTTGTTTTCATGGCTGATTTTTCTGAAGACTTAATTGAGTCTTTCTGTGGAAACACTGCCTCAAATATATCACAATTTTCAGCAGAACTGTCTGCAAACAAAAGAAAAATAATGACTGATATCCTTTTGTTCAGCATATTATCTCACAACTAGAGTAGACTCACTATACCCTTCAGGATTTGGTGAGTCAACTCCTCCACAAATTCAATTACATTCAGTGGGCTGATTCTAGTTGTAACTTACTATGCAAAGGAGCAGGACTTCAGCCCATGTGTGATCAATATTATTTTATTCAAATGTTTTATTTCCTGGGATGAGATTAATAATTTATTGCAAATATGGGTTTCCTTCTAGAAAGCCCAGCTCATTGGTAGCTACAGAATCAATCAGTTGCTCTTCTCCATAATATATCCGCATCTATGCCTCTGAACATCTTACCAATCAGCTGTTGCTTGCTGACAAGAGTATTTCCAACAGGCACATCATATCAGTGATGCATGGTGGTATGAAGGGACTTCATTACCTTTGCTAGGAGCAAAGATTACTCATGACTGGCAGATTGTCTGTGTGCTGTATTATGCGCATAACACAGATCATCCCTCCCACTGTCTTACTGTAGAAGGCAGAAGCATAAAACCTTCTGGTGAGGGAGGGAGGAATATCAGCATGATTAACAGGAAAAAAGTTCTAATGTTAGTCACGCACATCCTTCCAAGGAATATTAAGATTTTTAAAACATTTCTTTAAAAATAATTTTTTAAAACTCTACAAGATTATAAAATAAGCTTTGTTAACAGATTCTGTGCGGCTCTAACAAAACTGCTATCCAGAGCAAGATATGTTGGCAACAAAGATCATTTTGATTGAACAAAACACTAAACTACTGATGGTATTTTTCCATACAGTATCTCTGCACCCATAGTCTAATGATATATATAGCTTTACAGAGCCTAAAAAAATCTAGCAGCTTGTTTACTAGTATATCATAACTATTATAAATAATATGAATAATATATGACTTCAGTGATTTTCTAATCCACAGTAAGAATAATGATGTGATCTATGATACAACCTAATGTAAAATTTCTCTGGTTACTTCATAATGTCTACCCAATACTTACATGTTCTTTAGGATTATTTTTTAATCATGTCAGAAGCACACAATGATTAACACAATTACATCTTCAACATGTATAAGCAGATTTCAATACATTTTTGAAAATGGGTGTGCCTCCTGTGTGCCTCTGGGTTCAATTCAAGGTGCTGGTAATGACCTTTAAAACCCTACATGTTAGTGGGGCAGGGTACTTAAGAGACATCTGCCCATCCCACCAGAGCAGACTGGAAGTGCTCCCCAAAGGTGCCATCAGCTAGAGAGGCTTGCCTCTCTAGCATCAGAACTAGGGCCTTTTCAGTATCTGCTCTGGCCCTGTGGAACCTCATGCCTACCGAGCTATTGCCCTTCAGAAGAGATCTTAAAACCTGGCTTGCAAAGCAGGTGTGGGGCACTGCTCATGATGTAGCCCCTCCTCACTGGCTTATAGAGTAAGGGCTGTCCATGCTCTTAGTTATAATTTTAATGTCTGGGAGTTAGGAGGGTATTTTAAAGTAGTTTTTATGGTTTTTCAAGTTTTAAGGTTTTTGTAATTCTATGCTGTGTATGTTTTATATTTGTGAGCCGCCCAGAGTCACTAGGTGAATAGGTGGCAATACAAATTCAAACAAACAAATAAAATCTGAATGAATCTGGCTGTAACACCATTAAAAGAGGGGCCTCCCTTTAGTTAACATCTGGTGCATATGTTGGGTTCACTCACTTCTTTCTATATCTCTAATCTTTGAGTTGTTTTCTATCAAAGTTCTATGTATCATGGACAAAAGATGAACAAGGAGTGTAATTATCTTTTCAGCTTTCGTCAGTAGTTTTTATATACAAAAATGTCCTTTCTGTTCTTCCTTTTTACTTCTCATTGATAAACACTGAAAGAATGGAGGGAAGAGGTCACATGTTTTGTCCATTATAGATCTGCTTTCCATTGTATTTTGCTGAGTCCGGTCCACTTGTTCATATGTGAAAGATGCTTAAAATTGTTTAAATAAAACCTTCACTAAGTCACTAAAAAGTTAAAAACAAGACAAGTTAAAGTCTTCTAGAAAAGAAATACGTAGTTCAAAAAGGCAGGTTTTCAAGTGTTTCAAAGCTTTTCTTCAGGTATAGGTGAAACAAAATCTGGGGTAGAAATAATTTTTTAAAATGAAAAAATCTGACTAGTAGAAAGGTTATTGTTCTTGAAGGCATTTTGTTTACAAAACGATATGGAGATTGCAGGATTCAATGAAAAACAAAGGTGTCAAAGTATCAGTTTATAGTAGGAGTTCACAACCCATGTCCAGCCTGCAGTGCCAAATAATCCACCCCCTGACCTCACTCCAGTCACTCCAGCTGCCCCTGCCAACACTGGAATTGCCTGTGGCAATTTATGGATGTGTAAACACATTTATGCTGCCATAAATAAGTCCATGGCCATCATCCTCTGGGGCCACAACAACGGCCTGAGGGGAGTTGGTCTGTGTTCTGCTTTGATTGTTTTTTGAGGTTGTATTTTATGATTTTTACTGTACTGTTGCTGTTTTGACTGTAAGCTGCCCTGAGTCGCCTCAGTGAGTGGGCGGCAATATAAATCTGAACAAATAAATAAATAAATTTATGACAGCCTTGAACACGTTTTACAGCACCAGTCCAGCCTGCTCAGTTGTCTGAGTGGGCGAAGTCTGGCCCACAGCTAGAAAATGTTGAGAACCCCTAGAATATAATCTCTCATCACCCTACAGACAAATTCCAGGCTCAGACTAAAACCATCCATTGCATTGGTGAGTCACTTAGCTGATTTAGAGGCTGCCATGAGATAGCCATTTTGGATGTGGTTTTGGAAAGGGGGTTGGTCCAATCTCATTTTTACCTGTTATGTGGGGCAGGCCAACTGCAACATTTTGAGGACTCATCAGGGGATCTCCTAAATTGCTCCACTGTATTTTATCCCATTTCCAGCATCTGGTGCTTTATATGCATTGGCACGGATGAGCTACAGCAACCCATTAAGGTTGCTAACATTCATGATCACTGTTTCAATGCATTGCTAAATCCCATGATTTAAGAGGTGCATTGAAACAATGCTCAATATGGAACAAGTTGCAGCAGCCCAGTCATGTTGGGTGGCTGTGTAGACAGAGAAAGTGAGCTAAATGTCCTTAAGATCTCTCTCTCTCTCTCTCTCTCTCTCTCTCTCTCTCTCTCTCTCTCTCTCTCTCTCTCTCTCTCTCTCACACACACACACACACACACACACACACACACACACACACACACACACACACACACACACACACACACACACACACTTATGTGACTTGGGAAGACCCAACACAGCTTGTGCCAGGAGAGCCAGTGTAGACAGGCCTTAGTAACACTTAATTTGAAAAAGGTGTTTCCAGGAAATACATGAAGTGATTGTAATGAAGAATCTAATGTCATTGGGAACTGCAGTGGCTCAAGTGGCTGAGACACTGAACCCAAATACTGCAGAATGGTATGAGTTCCCGTCTTTGTCCCAGCTCCTGCCAACCTAGTGGTTCAAAAGCAAGAAATTGCAAGTAGATAAATAGGGACCACTTTGGTGGGAAGGTAAACAGCATTCCATGTGTCTAGTCATGCCTGCCACATGACCACAGAAACGTCTGCAAACGCAGACAGTGCTAGGTTTTCGGCTATGAAACAGAGAGCTCCTCTGAACCCTAGAGTCAGATACGACTGGCTTTCGACCAAAGGTGACCTTTACCTTTACCTAGTGTCATTGACTTTATTCATGCTGCATTTCTGCCAGCACTTAATAACTGAAGCCTGACTCATAGTCTTAAATCTGAGATTAAATAGGCAAAATTTGCGGCTTGGATACCATTCCATGTGTGCGTGCTTTAGACTTCTAGCGTGCAGCACTGGATTATCATTAAAATAATCATCCCTGTGCTAGCCTGTTAATATCTGCTGTTAATCCAGTCTATGTAACATGCTTTGCCTTTATTAAGCAGAAAAGATGGATGACTGCAAGTAAATTGGCTGTGAAAGCTATTTGTATTGCTGTAGGGGCAGACACCAATTAACACTTGGCAGATCCAAGAGCCATCTATACAGGAGCTGTTCTGAAGAGCTCTTTCTTTTCTTTTCTAAATAAGGAAGGAGATCAAACATCCAGATTGGAGATTAGTTTAATAAAGCTGCTGTGTAGACTCCTTCCAGTACTATTAAAAGAACAAAGAATAAAACATAAACTGGTATGAATACCTTAATGTGATATTTTACTGCTGCCACTATCTGTTACTGGTGAGATAAAGTTTTGAAAAGAAAAAAAATGGAGCAATGAAAGATAATTTGGACATTCAAGGGTTACATGATGATATTAATTTGAAGATCAATGCATTCTTTGTTTCAGACTTCATTTATTCTTGAAAGGCTTTAATTGTAATCTTATAGCTAGTGGGATAAGATGCAACTACTGAAAGCTGCAACCCTGGCTTCCAAGTCAAGATAACTAATGTAATAACATAGTCAACTACTTTTAGCAATACTTCTAGTTGCTCTGTTAAGAAGAAGAAATAAGCATATTGAAATGTGAACTTCACTGCAATATGCATCATGTATCATCATCATCATCATTTTTTATTTATATGCTGTGCTACTGAGTAATATACTTAAGAGACTGCATCACCCTAAGGACATATGTCCATCCCACCAGAATGGATCAGAGGGGCTCTCTGGTTGTACCATCAGCTAGAGAGGCGCACTTCTCTAGCACTAGAAGGAGGGCCTTCTCTGTGTCTGCTCCGGCCCTATGGAACCTCCTGCCAAGCGAGTTGCGTCTCCAGATGGAGCTGCTGTCCTTTAGGAAGGGGGTTAAGACCTGGCTGGCAGGGCATGTGTGGGGTACGGGCCAGACAGTTGCCTCAGTTTGTTGGCTCATCTAACCCCTCCCTCTCTCTGTGTGACTTCTTTAATCTCTTTTAATTTTTGTAACTTTTAAATCCTATTTAATACTGTTTTTATACCATGTTTTTACTGTATTTAAAGTGTTTTTAAAGTTTGTTAGCCACTCTGGGTCTTTGTGAGGAGGGCGGCATAAAAGTATTAAATAAATAAATAAATAAATGTCACACTGTAACATTCAGGGAGGGGGGAAGAAAATAAGGTGAATAGCAAGTTCCAATCTATACTTTAGGCCCAAAAGGTCAGATCATTCTGTGGAGAAATTATCTGAAGACTGAATTTTCCCAGTGCAAGGAAGGAACTCTCAGAACTAGATTGACACCCCCCCATCCCACAGAAGATGAGCAGAAAATGCTTCTACTCTTCTCTCTTCATAAGGACTACATTAAAAAAAAAAAGTTCACCATGTAACCCACACTAATTCACAATAACTATGAAAATCTAGGATACTAAATGTCTGTCTGTACAGCACTGACAACATTGTCCGTCGGTTGTGCTCACCTTGATGGGTCTAAAATTAAAGACCTGTTCAACAAGAGTTTAAATTGGTAGCAATGAGCATGATGTTCAGCTGTACAGAAATTGGTATTTGTTTGCATTACCTGTAAAAAAAAACCTGATTCAGATTATTACAGCACATTGTCCAGTCAAACTGGAGTCTCAGACAGTCATTCTTTGTGTAGCTAGGAGCCAGGAATACTCTCAAATAACTGGCACAGATAGTGGGAAAATCAAATCGGGGCATTGGATGGAAATAAGAAAATGTAACATTAAAGTGCAGAATTGTCATCAGGTTTTTCAATCATGACTACAGACTTAATTCTACTAGATAATTGACCCTCATTTAATCAGACTGTATAATCAAGTTCTCATTTTGATCCACTAAGCTCAACTACAAGGTTCAGAAAAATTATCTGCAGAACCCCCAGTCAGAATGGCCATGGATTATTTGTTGTGTTAGCAACACACCACATACAGTGGGTGTATCTGAATTTGTGGTGAGTGCCGTCACGTGGTTCCTGACATATGGCAGCCATATGAATTAATGACTTCCAAACATTAGTAAGGTTTTCAGACTAAGAGACATGCCTTCATTTATTGGCCAGACATCTGTAGGTTAGCATAGTAAATTGAATTAGTGTAAGCTCATATAATCAATGGAGAGTCAACTTCTTCCTTGATTCAAATGAGTCCATTCTAGGTACAGTTGTACCTTGCTTAAAGAGCATAATGTATTCCACAGGATTGGTCTTTAAGTGAGTTTTCTCTTTAAGTGAAACACCATAGTAAGTGACCAATTGTGACTTCTGATGGAGGGGGATTGCAAACCCCGATTTATTTGTTAAGCAAGTTTTTGGTGGGTTTTATTTGTTAAGCAAAGCGAACATTCAGAGAAAATTCTGCTCTTTAAGTGCCATACTCTTTAAGCGAGGTGCTCTTTATGCGAGGTTTGGCTGTATGATTTATTATGCTAAAATAAGTCAAAGTTACAATAGGCCTATTTGAATCAATGGAACTTATAGAGGAATTGACTCACCATTGATTCAGTGGATTTTCTCTATTACAATTTACTGTGCTAAGCAATAAGATTTTGTCCATTGAATAATCTATCTAATGTCTATTCCAATCATTCTTTCCTAAAGTATAATAACCTCAGTTTAGATCAATAGATACATAATGGGTAGAAGCTGATCATTCTCCACGTACAGCACTACAAAATGCTTATTAGTTTTCTTGAAAACTAGACTGATATTCAGTGGAAAAAGTTATTCAAGATACAGTAATACCTCGGATAACATTTACCTCGGATAACGCTAAAATCGCATAATGTTAAGTAATCTGGGGTGGAGAATTGGATCGAATAACGTTAAGGTCCTATGGGATGCATCGGATAACAACTGCTAAAGCCTGTGCATTTACAATGTATCTCTATGGAGCTTTAACGTTGTCTGATCCATCCCATAGGATTTTAACATGCATCGGATAACACTAAAAATCGGATAACACCAAGACTTGTGGAACCAAGTCTTAGCGTTATCCGAGGTATTACTATATCCTTAACTTTGAGCATTCCAATTACTTCCATGGGTTAAAACGGAGTTAGGAGGGAAAATACACAAAGATAACAGCCAATTTTCTCCCAAGTTGTTGTGGTTGCTTTAGGTCTGGCCCAGAACTTTTTGGGCAAGAAATTTTAATTCTCCTTCCTCCATACAACAAATATAAATAAATAAATAAATGATCTACTTCACTGTGACTAGTAACATTTGAGATTCATTGGAGTGGAATTATTATCATTGTAGTTTTACCAGAAAATCTGCCTGGTCAAATGTAACATCGTGATTACCTTTTAAAATACATTCTTACCACCAACAGTCCACCTGTATGCATTGGGCTTCCACATTTTCAGGTTGTTTTTCTCTCAGCCCTTGCTTTTATTAAAAAAAACCCAACCCCACAATGAGTCATGATTTGGTAGAATTGGCTGAATTTCTGCTAGTTGGTCTGGCACATATTTCATTTCACATTAGTCTTGTCCAGGAATGCTGGACACCTTGGATTGGTCTTTTCTCCCTACAGCTAATGAACACAAACTACTACGTTATCTGAAAATGCTCATTTATTCTAAAGGCTAGGTCTCGATTGCCCAGAATCTGCTTAAAGTATTAACATTAGAGGACCACTTTTGATTAAATCTTTTGCATTTGCAATTAAACATTTTATACATGGATATTCCACAGGATATTCCAAAAGTAGAAAAAATCACACTCATTCAGTTTCTGCATTCCGCTGTCTTTCCTAGCAATTTTCTCACTGATCATTAGATCTGAACAGCATGGTCTGTAGTAAAATAAAAATAAAAATGAAGTGAATGGTTGTTGTTCCAGATGCCTCTTTCACTAAATGGTTTATTTATAACTGAGCACTTGGAAACATTTCAGGATGGGTTTTTAAGCATTCTACAATTATAAAGGTGACAGAGGTGAAATTTTGTATAGTCACATTACAACAGAGGCAATGAAGTACAGTTGTACCTCACTTAAAGAGCATAATGCATTCCACAGGATAGCTCTTTAAGCGAGTTTGCTCTATAAGTGAAACACCATTGTAAATGATCAACTGTGACTTCTGAGGGGGGGGGATTGTGAACCCCAATTTATTTGTTAAGTGAGTTTTTGATTGGTTTTATTTGTTAAGCGAAGCAAACATTCAGAGAACATTCTGCTCTTTAAACAAGGTGCAATTTATGAGAGGTTTGACTGTACAGTATAACAGTTAGAATGCTGGACTAGGGCACAGGAGACTTTTAGACCAATCATCTAATATGTTTTGCAGGCTACAGCTAAAAATAAATAAATGTATTTTTTTGTCAGATTAGCTAATGGTCATGTGGAATATGAATCAATGTCTGCATCCATGATGAAGTCTTATAAATCACTTCATTTTCTTTTTTAAAAAATACATTTTTATTATAAAGATAAATGCACATTACAAAAAACAGAACAATAAGACAATAAACAACCAAATAAACAACAAAAACACTATACATTATACAAAAATACTATATGGTCCCTTCACCCAGCAGAACAATACTTTCATTTTCTTTATTCTATCATCTCTATAATTTGTAATTTATCCCTCTTTCCAAAATGGCATTTGTTCTTGGCCTGGTTTCTTCCCTTTACCTTTTATCAATACATAGTCAAGAAACTCTCCCATATTTCCTTAAAATTTGCTTTCTTTAAAATTCCTTTTTTAACATTTAATTCTAATGTTAATTTATCATTTATTGCCATATTCCATATTTCATTGTACCATTCTTCAAATTCTATTTTACTGAGTTCCATTTCCTAGCTATGATTAATCTCAAAGTGGTTACCAAATTACAAATCATATCTTTTCTCTCTTTATTTTTATATTTCCAAAATCCATCAGTAGAGCTAGGACTAATTTTCATAGCTGTATACTCATCCTCATGTTTTGTAAATCATTTCTTTTTAAAGCAATTCTAATGCATTGTGCTTTTGAGTCTCATCTTTCTCTTACCATGAGAAGCACAGGTTTAATGGTACATGGACATGTTCACATGTGTCCCCTGATATTGAAACATCAACTTGTTCCTCAGCATGTAACTGCAACCTTAGCCTGACCTATCTCACTGGATTATGTGAAGGTAAAGTGAGGTAAAGAGAGCCTTGTATTCAAAATATGAGCTCGCAAAGGAAAAATGGGAAGTAAATGCAGTTGATAAAACAGACAAACAGAAGTGATCTCCTGTATCTCAATTATTTTAGCTAATAAAAAGTTGTTTCAATATCTTTCAAAGCCTCATTCCCACCTCTCCACCCTGAGTTGTAGGCTGTATAGTGGAATCCTATCAGCATAATGCAGCAGTTATTAGCACATTTAATCCTTTTTCTCATTCCTTTTGTGCCTTTTAAAGATGCCCCAATCTCCTTGGAGTGACAGGTGGTCACAGAGTGAGACGTCCTCATCAAATTAACCCATTGTAATAAGGTTATACATAAAAACATTAGCGAGAACTACAATTATAATGACACAAGCAACTAAATGAAGTTTTGCCTTGGAATGTGTGGTTTGCTGCATTTTCAACAAGGGGATAATTGCTTTGTTAATTATTAAGGGACTGTTTCTCCCTAAGAGTTTAATTGGAGAACATCAGCTGTAAAATTTGGTGATCCAGTTGGGTTTAGAAACTTCTCTCACACCTACTTGGATGAAGTTAGAGGCATGTTGTGGAGAGAGGAAGGAATAGTCACTATGGTGTCAAACAATCATGCTTGCTTGCCAAGCTGGGATGAATGTGACACAAATTTTGCTCAGTTGGCATTGCCTGGGCAAAAGGCTTGGAGCAGTCTGGGACTTATCCAAATATGCAGCATCAGGTGGCTGCTCTATCTAATTGATTGTTAATATAACTGCTGTTTGCTTTGTTTGATGAGAGTAACTCCTGTTTTCACTGCCGTTATCCCTTAATTGGAACTCCTGCGTGTATGCATTTCCATGCAGGCCCTTTTACCGACCTGGCAGTATTTTGTATTCTGTTCAGGAAAGGAAAGCCCTTTATTCAGAGACTGGAATGCCGGAGGGAAAGATAGCGATGAATACTGATTGGGTGAGAAGCAGTACTGTCACTTGCAAAGCTGTACAACACATATCAGCAACTTATCATCTGTCAGGTATCCATAGGATGGAGAACAGGAAAGGATATACCTAAAAGTACATGCATTTTCGGGAGGGACTGTGGTGACTTAGTAGTTAAGATGCTGCACTTGATGACTGGAAGGTCGGCAGGTCAGCAGTTCAAGACTCAAGTACTGCACAACAGAGTGAGCTCCCATCTCTGTCTCAGCTCCTGCCAGCCGAGCAGTTTAAAAGCAAGAAATTGCATGTAGATAAATAGGTACCACTTCGGTGGGAAGGTAAACAGTGTTCCGTATTTAGTCATGTCTGCCACATGTCCATAGAAACAGACGCAGACAGCACTGGCTCTTTGGCTATAGACAGAGATGAACACTGAACCCTAGAGTTGGATACAACTGGGTTTTGAGCAAGAGTGACCTTACATGTATTTTAATAGTCATAAGGAGTTTCCCAACAGGAAATTTGGATTAGAAAGTAGACTGTGCAGAAATGGCAGTGTAGCTTCCACTTGTCTTATCTTTACCCTGAACACTCTTTCACCTATAGTTGTCTTTTCCTGTCTTTTGAATCTCTTATTTCTTCCTACTATGCCCAATCTGTTCCTTCACCCAGTAACTTGTTCCCATTCCTTTGATTCCTCTGTTCCCTTGACTTTCAACAGGTTTGACCACCATGTTTACTCATCGCATATTTCCTTCATATCTTTCACGGAGCTTCAGCCTCATCTCAGGACTTCATCTGCAAGGGTCAAATAACTAGGTGAGGGTTGGTGCAAAATTCTCTTCCCTAACTTCTTTTACACCCCAGTGGCCTAGGAGAGACCAGTAAGGAAGGGTTGGGGTAAAGTCCATAGAAGTAGATTTTTGTTGGAACAGCTTTATAAGTTATTGCTATGCCTTTGTTGTTTACAATAGACACTGCTTTGGTGTAACATAAGGAAAAGATCCATAGAGTGGCTTGCTGTGAAAGATCCTTTCCTGGCCCTCCCTCAAGGGAGCTCATTGTCCTACCTAATGCCACTAATATGTGGCACTCACAAATGCTAGGAGACTGCTACACCACTTATTGCTTTAGGGAAGGGATTCACAGCCTGAAGTCCGTGGGCCAGATGTGGCCAACAGCACCATTTCATGTGACCCACCTCCACCATATCAGGAAGTGCCACATGGTGGAGGAAGGGCGAAATGACCATCCAGCCCATGAAGCTGTCTGAAGGAGCATGACCCGACCCCCGGCTTTAAAAGATTAAGAACTCCTGCTTTGGGGCTCACTTTCCCTTGCCACACCACAACAATGGAAGGCGGGGAAGGGGATAGTGAATGGAATGCTTCCTCCATTGTGGCTTCTCTTGATTTCTTTTGCTTCAGTCCCCCTTCTCATCTCCCCTTTCTCCCAGATCCTGCGTACTTATCTTTACCTTCCCACTGTTTGTTTCCTAACTGTGCAGTATGCTGTGTTTTAGACATCTGTGATAACTCACTTTTATTTTGCTGGAAACTAGTTTGACACAATTGATTTTAGTAGCAATGTTTTGTCTTTCTTTTTTTTTGGGGGGGGGGGACTTCTGCTTAGTTTTCTAAGATTTTTAATTGGTTTAATTTTGTAATTATTAGCTGCATTGAGCTCTCCTGGTATCAATGAGATATAAATATTTAAAATAAAATAAATGTATCTGCCATCTAGTGGGCAAAAGGCAAATTCATTTGTTTATTAAAACAAAGATTTATGCTCTAGGGCTCTGTCTGTTTTCAGTTGTGAAAGCCAAGCTTATGTTTGCATGAACAGAAAGCAAAATAAAACCCAGTGATTACTTGGTTGGCATTGCTTCCATATGTTCATATGTTATACTTCTGATGAAGATACAACCTCGGATTCTTTACAAGATTCACATAGGAGTCATTCTCGGAAATGACTGTTAATCTGAATCAGGCCCCCCTACACCTGTTCTTTACTTTTTAAAAATAAATGCAACAATATTCATGTGATTCCATGAATGGTGTTTATGTGTAACTTCATCCTGAGTGAATTTTTAATTTAGACATGTGCAATTACAGAAGTGTTTTCATGGCACAAACTCTCCCCCCCCCCTCTCAATTTTTATTGACAGAAGAAAATAAACAGATGACAAACTGAGCAAAAAGTATCACTGGTTTGTATTGGCTGTTTTATGCTCTGTTTGTGCTACATCTCATGGATGTAATTGTTATATCCCTTCCTTTAGAAAAATAGACATCATTTCCCATGGCTAAGAAGCCGAAGAATTGTTTTGCTTACCAATCAATTTCTTCAGAATAGATTGTCACATTTTCTTCTTTCCCCTAAAGATGTGTTTGATTGTAGTCCCAACATCATCCCGTTTTCAGAGATTTTGTACTCTGTCATGTGATTGTGACATAAAATTAATAAGATAAAGTCTAAAGCTTTCATGGGATTGGTCTCTTTTACAGTATAATTGCTTTTGAATATTATTTTCATCCAGTGCTGGATTCAGTGGATGATCACAAAATCCCAGCAGTTCTGATTGAAATGGAGAAACCCTTTATGAGCTGCAATGCTTAATGACTCAGAAAACATACTATTTATAAAAGGTTTGATTATTTGCTTTTAAAAACCATTGTATAAAAAGTTGGCATACTCCCTGTGGAAAATTAAAACAAAGCAGTGTTGGCCTTTACTCCAAAGTGTTGTGTCTTAGTGTAGTGTAGTGTAGTGTAGTGTAGTGTAGTGTAGTGTAGTGTAGTGTAGTGTACCTACTGTACTGGGTAGTGTAGTGCCTTAGTGTAGAACCACAAAGTTCCACGGGGTATATGTTCCAAGACCTTCCATGGATGCCTAAAACCACCAAAAACAGCAAACTGTATTATAGTGCACACATCATACAAGCAGGAGTTAGGGTGGAGTGCCAAGCTTTATGTGTACTCATTAAATGGCTCCAGAGGAAACAACATTCATTAAAACACCATTACTTTTCAACATTCCAAGTAAACAGTGACCTTTACCCATCCATTACTCTTTCCCTTTACTTTCAAATACAGTAACTCATACAGGAATTACTACATTTTAAACTAACTTCCTGTTATGAAAAGATATACACAGAACTACTAGTTTCAGCAGTTCTTTGAAACAGTTTGCTCCTTGTGAAACAGTTGCAGGTACAAAATCTATACACTTGCCTCCTGTTCATCCCATGCATATTAGTTATGCACAGATCAGTTGTGTTTTTGTGTCAGAGATTATTTTGCATTGAAAGGATTTTTGCAGGGGATGCCTGAATGAGGCTCCTTTCATGTCCCCTATCGTGTAGGTCTCTCGGAATCAAACCCCATGCTATTGGTCTCCACGCACAGTGATTTTACCCACTGAGCCACTGGGGAGCTGCATACATGCTAGTTCACTGTTGACTTAACAGACTAACCATCTACATATACAGTATTGCACAAATATTTTATGCCACTACCAGCTAGTTTGGGGAAAATTCAACAAGTGATTTGCGAGTCTATAACTCAGACACTAACTCCAAACTTCACCAAACATGGAGAGGGTTGAGAAGAGAGTCAGCAGAAGATGCTTACCAATTTTGATTATGCCTAGGTGGCTAGCAGGCTAAAATCACTCATTGAACTTCCCCCAAACCAGCAGGTGATGGACCTTTGCTTAGGAGCACACTTCCCTTTGTGTTCCTGAATTTATCTTTTCCCCAACTTCTAGCTGTGATACACAAATGCCATATTTAATGTAAAACACCCATAATGTTGCTCTCCAACCTCTGAACTCCACTTTTTTTTGTCTCCTTGAAAATATATAAGTAACCCTGATCTATTTTGACTTCATATGTTAGTCTGGAGACAATGTGCATTCCTACTACCTATGTTTATTTGTATATTTGTAAAATTCATACAGGTTGGAGTAGAATATGGACAAAAGATATGCTTCTGTGCAGTACTGTAAATAATTAATTTTAATTAATTGGAAGTGTTGTTTAACTTCCAATTCCCAGAAGCCCTGATCAGCAGGTGTGTTGACTGGGCTTTTGGAAATTAAAGTTCAAGAACACCTGGAGCACCAAGGTTGATGATCCCTGATCTATCTGATTAAATTGGTCAAATGCTGGAGCATTATTTGAAGTCTATATTGAAAGGAATAATAATAATCTGGTTTATATATCCTCATTTGTACATACAGTCTTATAACGTTAAAATTATGTCCCATGCATTCTAGCAAAACAAACGCCTGATTAGGACTGAAAGAGAAAATACTGTTGACAATTGTGGGGGATTTCTCTCACTCTAGTCTAGCTGATGGCTGTAGGTCTCTCATTTCATGTTGGGTGATGTGCAGCAGGTTTCCACTGTTAATTAGAACAAATGTGCCAATTATGTTAATATATCTCCTGTTACCAATCAGTGAATAATTAGAGACAACACATCTGTCTTCCATCAGATAATATGATGGGAAGGGAGATATCAGGAGATAAAAATGTGTATACTGCTTGAAATTGCAAGAGGAATTCCATATAACATTCCATCACTTTCAGTGTACACAGTCTTTAAAGTGTTGAGAATGGCTTAGCAGCACAGTAGAACAGTAGCTCAGTGAGGCCTCTAAAGGCTTCCTCAGGTTGAAAGGGATTTGTAGAGAGCCTTGGAAACTGAGGGAGGTATAGGAAAGTTTTAATTAAAGACTAATTTAATGTCATCAGGTTTTATTCATATAGAGTGACTCAACAGGATTTCAGCTTCTTTCTTTTTATCTCCTGATCAGTCCCTGGACTGCCAAAATGAAGCCACATTCTCTCCTTTGTCATTGCCAAACACAAGTCTTCACTGGTGCATGTCTCTGGCAGCAATCGGCAAACCAGTAAATGGGCCAGACTCTGTGTCTCTCCACATTTACACTGTGTGTTGTTGTCCACCAGCAGTCCCCACTTGAGCATGTTGATATTGCATTTAGGGACTCCAACCCTCATTCGATTCAGGGTCCTCCAGGTGATGTAGGGGAGACTCAGCTATATCCACCTTTAATGATGTTCCTTTCCCAGTGAGCTTCTTCCTCCATCTTCTAATTTGGTTTTGCTCTTGTGTACCCTCAAGAAAGTTTGTTCTTGCCATAAAACTCTTCCTGGATCTGAGCCGGCAGACTTGAGGCTTATATTGTTCAGAGGGTGTTGAGGGTCATTCTCTCGCTTAGTTCTCTCTGCATCTGCTGCTATTTCTCTCCTGATCTTAGGTGGAGCAATACTAACAAGGGGGTATATATTCTCAACTGGTGTAGGTTTCAGGCATTCTGTCACTATCCACGCCACTTCATTAACAGCAATGTCAGCTTCTTTTGCATGTGTGGATGTGTTGCATACTGGAGCAGCATACTCTGCTGCAGAGACGCTCAGGGCCAAAGCTGATGTGCACAATGTGGATGGTTGAGTTCCCCATTTATAGGTTGTGAGTTTCCTGATGATGTTCTTTGTTGTACTAACTTTGGCTTTGGTATTCTGGTAGTGCTGCTTAAAAGAAAGTGTCTGGTCAAACGTCACACCAAGGTATTTTGATGTTGAACAGTGATGTAATCAATCAGACCAAAGGAACTGAAGGATTTCAGCTATTGTTGTATAACAGATCACATATAAATGACATGCTCCAGGCTAAAGATATTACTTTAAAATAATTAAATATCAGATAAGTTTTAACAAAAATCTAAAGCAAGCACAGGAATCCAAAACTGGTATGTGTCTCTAACATATGGAACCATAGGATCTTAATCCATGACAGTCCCAATCCAGATCAGACCCTATGCCTATAATTTTTATTACTAATAGTGGACCTTTTAATAGATCAGTGTTTTGAGATAGAAAATGCTAGTTAAGGTGGTCAGTTCAAACTGAGAACCAGTATGGTTGTGTGTGAGAGATAGGATGATGGTTGTGGAGAGAATTAAAACACCAAAAATCAGTTACAGTATTATCTATCACTCAATATAACAAGATTCATGCCATTGTCAAGAGGGGAAGAAAGGGAGGGAGCCATATATGCCTAAAGAGTATCAGAGTAAATTAGTTGATTTGAGAGTTTTTCCTTACTAAAACTACAGGACATAAATCTGACCACACGAGTGTCTAATACAAGCAATCATAAAACACAGAAATCTAGTATTGTAGGACTCCAAAGTTATTGACATAATAAGTAAGAAAATTAGTTGAAGCAGTGTTTTATTGCAAATATCTTTTCATAAGGATAATTGGAATGTGTGTTTTCTGTCTGGAGCAATTGTAGTGTACCTTATATTACTATTACCAATGATGACATTATAACTGACTCATTTTAAAAAGCCCTGCAAGTAGATCCAGTGGTTTGGTCAAAACCCCAAGGAGTTTAAAATGCAATATCCTGTCTTTTATGATAAATTATACACATAAAACATTGGCAGTAAAACACTGAAAGTACATGTTGCATTTTGGAAGAAATTACTAAAAGAGCTCTGAAGGCAGCATTTCTCTTTAATTTGAAAGAAAAAGTAAAATTGGAATTCCCCATTGGAGAGGTTCACCTAAGAAATACAGGACAGAATGACAAAACAAGATACATTGAAGAGAGTACCAATTTTACTTGTCCTCCTTTCTTGCTAAGGTTGCCAAGTCAGTAGTACCCTGTTTTCCAACGTTTCAGAGCCAAAAACTGGGAACAGTCCTTTTAGTATAACAAGGAAAGGAAAAGCAAGTATAGTATCAGCAGAGAGGCCAAAACTGTTTGGCCGTCAGCTGATTATGGGTTGCCCTTCTTGTTGTTTTCATATGAAACTTGGTTGACTAGAAATTAAACTTCTCCTTCGTGTTGTTTGGGGATGCACACTGATGGGTTCTGCGCCTGCGCTGAATCCGGAGCGGAGCTGGAAAGCTGATTGGATAAAGAGTTTTGAATGTGGGACCGCCCACCATGCCCAACCCCTTTAGGCGCCATTTCGCGCTCTCCCCTCAGTTTGCTTTTTTCCGCTGCGCAAGCAGGAGCCTGGAAAAAAAGCTGTGAGTACTTTGCTGAGATTGTCTCAGAATCTTCCAATTTTTCCTACCTTACAATTTTTCTCGGACTAGGGGACTTGTTCCCTTGGTCCTCGTGTGGCTGGGGCTCGTCCTCAGCCGCCGTTTAAAAAAAAAAAAAAAAGACCAACATCTCGTGTCGGGGCCTCCCGGCCGGGATAATTTTTTCTCTTCGGCCATCTACTTCGGTGGATGGCCTCAGCGGCAGCGTTCAAGCAGTGTCCGTCCTGCAAGAGAAAGTTCCCTAGCTCGGACGGGCACGTGCGTTGTCTTCGCTGCCTCGGGGAGAGTCACCAGGTCCAGACCTGCGAAGTCTGTCGCGGCTTCTCGAAGGCCGCCATCAAGAACCGCCAGTACCGCCTTCAAGCCTACCTCATGGAGGCCGCACTGGCACCACCGGCTCCCCCAGCTCCAGAGCAGGCCGCTTCCACGTCTGCTCCTTCAACCTCCGCTTCTTCTTCCAGGCCCTCGGCCTCTGAACTGTTCAGGCGGAAGAAGGAGCAGGAGAAGAAGAAGAAAGACAAAAAAGAGAAAAAGAAGCGCCGTAGCTCTTCGTCTTCTCTTCCTCCGACCCCGGCACCGGCTCACCTTTCGCCGCCACGCTCCCTAGCATCCGCCCCGGTCGCAGCTCCACCTACGCCGGGTAGGATGTCGACCGAGGCCCGGGACGCCACGCCGGAGAGGGCCCACAGCCCTCCACCGCCGCCGGAGACTCCTCCACCTGTACCACCGCACAGGTCTTCCTCCCTCCGCAGTCCTTCCGTGGTTCCTGGTCCGGCTACCGAACCGCCGCCCCAGTTGAGCCTCATCGCCCCGTACATCGAGGCGATGGTGCGGAAACTGCACACCGAGCTCTACGGCCCGCAGACGACACCGTGGGAGCGCCCTCTGCCCTCACCACCAGCCACGGAGGCACCACCGCTCCGTGAGGAGGGCCCCGCACCGAAGCGGCAGAGGGTGGAACAGGCGCGGTCGGAGGCCTCTCTCCCTCCGTACCAGCTGCCTTTGCCGGGGAGCGATCCGAGATCCGCCAGGCCGTACTGGTCGGACTCGGACCCCGAGGTCTACCTGCCACCGCCCAGCGTCTCGGAGCGGTCAGGAGACTCCGACTCGTCGGATCAGGAGGAGGAGCAGCATCAGCCACCGCCGGTCGCGGTCGACAAGTCCCCGGACGACAACATCGGCGCCGTCCACGGATCCCAGCCGGAGGATTTGAAGACCTACACCGGACTGATCACTCGCCTCGGATCCACCCTTGGGATTCGGGCGGAGGCTCCCCCGGACGACTGTGAGGATGTCGTCTGCGGCTTGGCCGACCGCAAGGAGTTGGTCCCCGTCCGCCTCGGACTGCTCCCTAAGATTGCTAAAGCGGCCAAGGAGGTGTGGAAGAAACCGGTTTCTTCCCACTCCGTATCCAACAGAGTGGACTCTATGTACAGACTGCTGGACGATTCCAACTTTCTGCACATTCACCCGGCACCGAACTCCCGAGTGGTCAAGGGCTCCCAACACCGGACGCCGATCAGCAGCACTCCCATCCCGTCGACCCAGGAAGGGAAGAAGCTGGACGCACTGGGCAGGAGGTTCTACGCCAATGCCTCCTTGTCCTTCCGTGCGTCCAACTACGCGACGGCCATGGGAGGCTACCAGTGTCGACTCTGGGAGCAAGCGGAGTCGTTCAAGTCCCTGCTGCCACCTGATCGACAAGCGGACTTTGAAAAACTCTGCATGGAGGGCAACCACCTCTCCCTCCAGCAAATCCGCACCGGCCGCCACGTCACCGAGTCGGAGGCAAAAAACTTGGCCTCCGCCATCCAGCTCCGTCGCCACGCCTGGCTCCGTTCGGCTAACCTGCAGGACGATGTCAAGCGGCTCGTGGAGGAGCTTCCCTTCGATGGCGAGGGCCTCTTCGCCAAGGAGACCGACACCTCCTTGGGAGAGCTGAAAGGGGACTACGCCACGATAAAACAGCTCCGCCCTCCACACCGTGGGTCCGGCCGTTACCATCAGGACCAGCCGTCGACGTCTCAAGCGGGCCCATCCTATCAACCTCGCCCGCCACAGAGACAAGGGGACTACTCCCGGTACCAGCCCTACCGGCAGCGCCAACAACCCAACCGTCCACGCTACCAGCAACGGCCTCAGACTGGCAAGCGTACGGAACGGAAGGGCAAACAACGTGTTTGACTCTTCCGTGACCGAGACTCTACCCTACCGCCCCCTTTCCGACTACCTATCGGCGTGGTCTGCCATCACCACAGACCGATGGGTTTTAACCATCTTAGACTCTGGCTACGCGATCGAGTTCGGGAGATGCCCTACTGTCGGACGGATCCGCATCACCGATCCATCCCCACCGCTCCAGGAGGAACTAACAGCTCTCCTAGAGAAGGGCGCCATAGAGCCGGTCGCAGCGTCGGAGTCTCACGAAGGGTTCTTCTCCCGATACTTCCTTGTGGACAAAAAAGACGGGGGGGCACGTCCCATCCTGGACCTCCGTCTTCTCAACAAGCATATCGACGCGAGGAAGTTCCGGATGGTAACCCTTCACTCCATCCTCCCGCTGATCAACCACGGGGACTGGTTCACCGTCATCGACCTGAAGGACGCCTATTTTCACGTGTCCATCAGGAGGGAACATCGTCGTTTCCTCCGATTCCAGGTGGGCGGCAACATCTACCAGTACACATGCCTACCCTTCGGCCTCTCCACCGCTCCGAGGGTATTCACGAAGTGCATGGCACCGGTGGCTGCTCATCTGCGACTGCAAGGCGTCCAAGTGTTCCCGTACATAGACGATTGGTTGATCTGCTCCCCGACCCAACAAAAAGCCAAGGACGACGTTGCACATTGCCTCGCCCTTATGCAGAGCCTCGGTCTGCGGGTCAACTTCAAGAAATCCCAGTTGACCCCCACTCAACGAATAGAATACATCGGAGCCGTTCTAGACTCTCTGGCTCTAAGAGCCTACGCCCCAACCAAACGTCTGCTCGACATCCGCACAGTGGTGGCACGGATCCAGGGCGGACGTCGGGTCCGTGCGAGGGACGCCCTCCGTTTGCTAGGACTCATGGCGTCGACCACGGCGGTGGTCTCGCACGCCAAACTCAAGATGCGCTCCCTTCAGTCGTGGTTCCTCTCCTCCTTCAACGGCACCCACGACAACCTCGGGAAGTGGCTCACACCGACCCCCGAACTCCGAGACCAGTTAAACTGGTGGACAATGGACCAGAATGTGACCGCGGGGAGACTCTTCACCCTTCCCGCACCGTCCATCCAAGTCACCACCGACGCGAGCACCCACGGATGGGGTGCGTGCTGCCGCGGACTACGGATTCACGGCATATGGACGCCCGAGGAAGCCGACCACCATATCAACTTCCTCGAGCTGCTAGCGGTATGGAAGGCGATGAGGTCCTTCAGACCGTCGATCGCAGGCAGTGTGGTGCAGATCGCCTCGGACAACACCACGACACTAGCCTATCTCAACCGGCAAGGAGGGACCAAGTCTCTCTCCCTCCTCTACCTGACCGTCCAGATGTGGGAGTGGTGCCTGAAGGTACATGTGTTCCCCATAGGTGTCCACATCCAGGGCACCCTGAACTCCGATGCAGACTCCCTGAGCCGCAAAGGGACGGCAATGCACGAGTGGGAACTGGACGGATCGGTGTTCGACCGCCTGTGCCGACGGTGGGGCACACCGACCCTAGACGTCTTCGCATCACAGACCAACTCCAAGTGCCGCCGTTACTGCTCCCGAGCAGGGATCGGCCGCGGATCGGAGGGCGATGCCTTCATGGTGCCGTGGCACCAGGAACTGCTGTACATGTTTCCACCGATCCCTCTCATCCAACGGGTCCTGATACGGATCCGTGCGGAGAACGCCTGGACGATCCTGGTTGCCCCGTCCTGGCCGCGCCAGCCGTGGTTCCCACTACTCCAAACCCTGGCTTGCGATCGTCTCCGCCTACCCACCGATCCGAATCTCCTCCGCATGGAAGACGGTCGGATCCTTCACTCGGATCTGCCGAGCCTACACCTGACGGCCTGGCTTATCCGCCCAACATAGCACGGATCCTTGATCTGTCAAGGAAACCTTCCACACGGAAGTCCTACGATGCCAAGTACCGTCGCTTCACTGACTTCCTAGCATCCAGCGACCGCACCGTGGACTCCGCATCCCTGCAGGATGTCATGTCCTACCTCTTGCACCTCGCCGAGTTGGGATCCGCACATTCATCATTGAAGGTCCACCTAGCTGCTGTGGTCGCCAAGGCCCCACCTTCTTCAGTATTGTCCTCCGCCTTCAGAGACAAAACTGTTAAAAGGTTCCTTCAAGGGCTACGCAACGCCTATCCTCCAGTGAAGATACCACCCCCTCAGTGGTCCCTCACTACAGTGCTCACCGCACTCACGAAGGCACCCTTTGAACCCATGGCTTCGGTGGACATTAAGTTTGTCTCCTACAAGACTGCTTTCCTTGTAGCTATCACTTCTGCCCGACGGGCAGGGGAGCTGGCAGCCCTTCGGTCTGACCCTCCTTTTCTCAAGTTCTACCCTGACAGGGCAGTGTTGCACCCAGATCTAACATTCCTGCCCAAGGTCCTGACTGAATTTCACCTGGCCCAAGCCATCACGCTTCCAGCATTCTTCCTGAATCCCTCGTCTCCACAAGAGAGAGTGTGGCACTCGTTGGATGTCAGGAGGGCTTTGCTGTTTTACACCCAGAGGACTGCGTCCTTCAGGAGAGCAAAACAACTGTTTGTGGCTTATGGTGGCAAGACTAAGGGACAGCCTCTGTCTGCCCAGAGACTATCCAAATGGATCTCAGGTACCATTTACCTGGCCTATCAGATGTCATCCCTGCCACCTCCGCCTCATGTCCGGGCTCACTCCACCAGGACACTGGCTTCCTCCACTGCATTCCTAGAGGGCATCCCGATGGAGGATATCTGCAAGGCTGCCACTTGGTCCAGGTCCTCCACCTTCATCACCCACTACCGGGTTGATACAAGGTCCGCCCCTGATGTCAGACGGGGCAGGTCCATCCTGACGGCTGGTCTCCGATCCTCTTCGCTGATGACCGCCCATCCATGATGCCATCGCGCTCTCCTACATCTCAGGACGCCGGCTGCCCACCATCCAAGTAAGTGAGCTTGTTAGTCACCCATCAGTGTGCATCCCCAAACAACACGAAGGAGAAGGACAGGTTTCACTTACCAGTAACTGTCGTTCTCCGAGTATGTTGTTTGGGGATTCACACAACCCAACCCTGCCTCCCCTCAGGGCTGCCGGCCTGAGATGGCCTTAGGCTTAGCGGGCAGCTTTAATATCAAACTGAGGGGAGAGCGCGAAATGGCGCCTAAAGGGGTTGGGCATGGTGGGCGGTCCCACATTCAAAACTCTTTATCCAATCAGCTTTCCAGCTCCGCTCCGGATTCAGCGCAGGCGCAGAACCCATCAGTGTGAATCCCCAAACAACATACTCGGAGAACGACAGTTACTGGTAAGTGAAACCTGTCCTTGTTTTACATGAACATCATCAATGTGGAATTTCATTTCAAAACTCAGCCTAAATCTGTGTAAAACCCAGCTAATGAGGTGTTGCCATATGCAAGTGAAACTTGGCTAACTAGAAAATAGACTCTTTCAAGGGCTGATTGAGAGACCTTTCTTTCCCAAGTCCTTTGCTGCTATTTCCAGGGCCTGTGAAACACTAAAGCTCATGATTCTTGACAATTGAACTCATCTGCCTTGACTTATCCAATTGGCATGATGACCTGCTCTCTCCCAAAGTTTTTTTTTTTTTTTTTTTGGGGGGGGGTTGGGGTTGCTGCAGATGTTGCACACAGACAGCTTTACACAAAGCCAGGAGACCTGGTGCAGAGAACAAGCACAATTTCTCCTTATCTAACAGCAGTCAACCTGAAATTTTCTCCCAACCTGGAGACCCAGAAAAGTTCAATAATTTATAAGACTTTGGTTACTGCCCTGTCTCTTAGCAAACCTATTTGTATTCATGGTGTTTGGGGTTATTGATTGTTTGGGGTTGTGAGGTTGGTTTTTTCCCTCCATTTCTCATGTTTGCCTCTCAAAATTACTTACTCCTTAATCTTTTGCCCATGTGGTTTTTATTTCTATAACTTGCAGTGTTTTGATCTGCATTTCATTTTTTCTTCTCCCAGCACTGTGAACAACTCCTACCCCCACACTTGCCAATTTATTTATCACATGATGAACTTCAGTTGTCTACATTAATGCTGATATATACAGTGAGCACAAATTGACCATCTAGAGTTCCTAACTAGAGTTCCACATCTAGGTTTGAAAGTTATTGAAGGACTTTATCTCTGGCACTGTGCAAATTCTGCAATGTGCCTCTAAAGTTTAGACTCTAAACACATTTAAGGGACACTTAAATATAATGTGGTCCATGATTTGGTCTTCTTATCCACAGTTACATTGGGAAGAGGACTTCCATTCCCATGTGAGCAGACTGGCTCCACATCTACCACAGCCAGTCCTCACTCTGTTCAGCATCCTCCACTGCCATCTGGGAAGGAGAAATCCAGCTGACCACTTTCAGGTGTTCTTCACTGTGTGGTGGTGGGGAACCAGGGATAGATGTTGCCAGAGTTCCAACCAGGCATCTGAGATATTGAAACCGGCATTCTGTAGGTTAATTGTAATGCATCAAGCAGGGCGTCTAGATTTTAATCGTTGGGCAGAGAGGGCTGTTATATCGGCATGGATTGGGACAGAAAGTTGTTTTCTGTCTCCCTATCCAATGTTGCTTTAATAAAAACTTACCCAATGCAGAGATCTGAAGACTGTGAATGTCTGCATGCATTTTATGCAATTTGGTTAGTACAAGAAAGACCTTATTTTTAAACCTGATATTTGATATAAGCTTCACAATTGACCTTGTAAAATTGTCAGAAGGAATACATAAATGGAGTAGAGGAAGAAGGAACAGCTGTCTATGCATCTCTCTTTTTTGCCTGTTTCCACTTTGCAGACTGTATAGCTGCACATTGCTGTCACTGGGGAATAGGGAAAGGTTAAGGTTGGGATACATATTCACAGGTGATGTGTAAAAATCAAATCAGATGATACAGATTGCAGATTGTTAGAAATTGGCAGTACTGCCACAGAGGATATTGAATTCAGCAGTCAGCCTTCCAAATAGAGTTCATTTTAATTTCCAATGAGCAATCATTGTATAAAGTGAACTAATCTGCAAGATACTACAGGTGAAAAATTTTGTGTTTTGTTTGTGTATTGTATAGTTTAGGCCTCATATGCACTACAAACAGTGATGGGATGTAACAGGTTCTCACCAGTTCGCCAGAACCGGTAGTAACTTTTCCCAGTGTTCCAGAGAACTGGTAGCAGCTTTTGGGGGGAACCACCTTCAGGGCTTACCTTTTCACTGGTTCCCCCACTGCGCATATGCGCCAAACTCTTGGTGTGCATGCACGCCTACAGTGCTTGGCGTGTATGCACAGCCTCCTTGCTGACCTCCCAAGTGGGGAGGAGGAAGAGAAGCTGCTAGCCTGAAGCTCCCTATAGCCTACTCCCCAGGGTAAGTGACTCACCTTTGGATGTGGTGTGTCTGTGTGTATTTTAATGTGTATTTAATACCTTTACCTATATTGACATACTACCACAGTTCCTAGAAAGGCCTGGTGGCCTGGCTTGGGGTTTTTAAGCAACGTCTTGGAGTTACCTCATCAATAAGCTACATCTGTGCTGTTCCAAGTGCTGTTCCAATTGGAGAACCCTTAAGGAGGTACAGCTGTTTTACATTTATATTAAGGCATATTATCCTAGAGAACTGGTTAAGCAAAGACTTAGTACCTAACTTCTTTAACTGTTGAAAAGGTGAAAAGTGCCAAAATGAAGCCATCTTGTAGTGAGTTCATTCTGTAGTTCCTTCCATCTGACCTAGTGTGAGAAAGATTAGCCAGAATAAGCTTTAAGCTCTAGTTTAAAAGCTCTGGTTGATTTGTGTTTGGGGTGGGTGGGTGGGTGTATTTTAATGTATTTTTATTTTATTTATTTATTTAAATTATTTATGGGTTTGTGTTGTGGGTGGGTGGGTGGGTTGAGGGGTGTGCGTGTATGTGTGTGCGTGCTTATTTTTATTTTTTTATTATTTTGTAAATTTTTATTTTTTTAATTTGGACCTGCCCACAACATCATGACATCATGATGTTAGCTCCGCCCACAGTGTGATGATGTCACAGTGGGGTAGTAAAAATTTTGACATCCCACCACTGACTACAAAGTTCTATACAAAGTTTTCTTTGGAATATAGCATTATACCTGCTTTTTGCTATGCATGGCTAACCTGAAAATTAGAGAATCCCGAAGGCTGATTAATGCTTATTCATCCCTCAATGATTCATGTCTCAACAGGCCATCATAGATAATATTTTTGCTATAACATCATAGCATCTAAAGCACAATAGCTTCCACCAGAGATACGTGTCATATTCAGCTAAAAGTTATAAAATAGTAAGGCAATGAGTAGTGAGATATCAGGTGATGTGCATGTTAATGTGCAGCAGGCTTAACCAAGCTCAGAAATCGGTACATATCTAACAAAATAACATTTTACATGGATAAAATTGTGCTGCTCTCTCCCATCTTGGAGCAGCCTTTGCTCTGGTGATGACCACCTTGATTCCATGAACAAGTAAAGATAGTTTTATGGTTGGAAAGATGGAGACACCCTGCTGCTTGGTTGAATGACTCAGCATAGTCACCTCTGTGTGTTTGTAATAAGACAGAACAGAACAGACTTTGTTGGCTTATGGATGATCAAGTGATTGAGAATCAAGGGGGATATTTTTTAGGATGAACCAGATCCTTCTTAATGGTGAAAACTCTCTCTATTCCACTAGTTTGCTTTTTTCTTTACTTGGTGCTCAGCATAAATATTCCAGCATTCCAGTATGACTTGAAGGCATAGCCTTAATTTACCCTGACTCTCCAAAGCATGCTCAGTCCAAAAAGCAAATAAGCTACCAAATGTTCAGCCAAGTTATGTTATACTACTTTACCTCAGGCAGATCAGGAAGAACAGGGTGCTTTTTAAAGTAGAAATGAATGGGATAGTGTTTTGCTCAAGAGCACCTTATTTAGACCCTTAAATGTTTCCCTGTTTTCCTGTAATCTCTTTTAAAAACAATTTTACAAAATAGAGAGCTATAAAATCTCTGTAAATATGTCTGTGTAGAGAATAAATATAATTAACATATATTTAAAGGGTGCTTGATGCACACATTTTCTTAATTGGGCACACAAGATATTTTACTTCTACAGTTGAATGGCACAAATATTTTACAAAAAATACATTTTAGAAAACGTGTAGCATCATGTACCCTTAGTTATTGCATTTTGTCAAGTTGTACCCTACTTGTGGAAGTGTTAAGGATTTCACATACAAAATAACATTTACCAGTGCCAACCTCTAGGGTGTTTGCATGTCTGAGTTTCCAGAATTCTAGTCCATCACAGTATCCACTCCCATCACATTACTTCATATGTTATTATGTTTTCTTTGTTTATATTCTTTGTTAATATACAAATACTAACATGGTGCTTTACAAAGAATAGGTGTGACAGATCATAATCCAAGAAGGTTACAAGACGTAGTGGTAGCAGCGGCAGCGGCAGCGGTTCCTTCTCATGTTAAGCGGTACCTGTTTCCACCACATAGCATATCAGACTATGAGACTCCTCATTACTTCAGAAATTGAGACATCATTTGGCTATATGACACTTATTTTGGCTTTGTTACGTTAACAGATAATGTGTATAAAGTTTATAACAGCACATGTTTTGGCAATGACACCAAACCATCTGCTGCCAGAAATGGCGGAAACAGCCGTAAACTCATCCATGGCTGTCATAAACATGCTTACGATAGTCACAGATGCATTTATAGCAGTGTTTACTGTGGGAGGGGACTACCAATCCAGCACCCTCAACTGTCTGAGGGAGCGTGACCTGGCCCCCGACTTTAAAAGGTTGCCAACCCCTCTTTTAAAGTACAGTTGTACCTCGCTTAAAGAGCATAATGCGTTCCATAGGATTGCTCTTTAAGCAAGTTTGCTCTTTAAGTGAAACACTATTGTAAGTGACCAATTGTGGGGGGGAATTGCAAACCCCGATTTATTTGTTAAGCGAGTTTTTGGCTGGTTTTATTTGTTAAGCGAAGCGAATATTCAGAGAAAATTCTGCTCTTTAAGCGAGTTACTCTTTAAGCGAAGCGCTCTTTATGCGAAGTTTGACTGTATGTGAAACCAAAATGCATTGAGAGGAGTACACTAACTTCACCCCCATCATATTTTTAATCATGGAAACAATAACTACCTGAAGAGGGTGAAGATGCCCCTGAAATCAGGTTTCAGGTTAACATGGAGAAGCTACTGAGATACAACAGTTTCCCTCTCTTCAGTAAGTTGCATTTCTGCGATTAAAGAGACATTAAAGGGAGCAAGGCTAGTGTGCTTCGATGAGTGAAAGTGAGCTTCACAAAAGCATAATTAGTATGGCATTTAGAATGATGACTACAGACTCATCTGGGGCCATAAGCAATTGTTCATGTTATTCCAGTTGGATGGATCAGGGGGTCACCTACTCCAAAGTGTTGTTGTAATTTCTTTTTTTCTCTTCTTTGGTTTATTGTTAGTCACTCTGTGGGCTATTCACAGTTATTAGGAGAATGTGATTGAAATTAATTTCATGGAATTGATCCTGTTGAAGAAACATTCAGTAGGCAACCTAGCATTACCAGTACATGCCCCCATACGTCCTGGCAGCTGAAGCTTAACAGATTTGCACTATTGCCTTTCTGAGAACACTGATATGAAAATGGTTGTTGTTTTTTTTAATGAGGGCTGCTGACCATTGTCCCCTTATCTCTACAGGTTGAGTGGTTGAAAAATGAAGAAATCATTGATCCTGTAGAAGACCGAAATTTTTACATCACTATTGACCACAACCTGATCATAAAACAGGCACGTCTCTCTGATACGGCCAATTACACTTGTGTTGCTAAAAACATTGTGGCAAAGAGGAAGAGCACAACTGCTACAGTCATTGTGTATGGTAAGGAAGATGGTTTTAGCTCCTTTTCCTAAGTCTGGAGCCTGAAATATCTACTAAATGTCATATATAGAGTTGCACTGCGTAGACTTCTATTTCTCCTGGTTTAGTGCTCTAAAAGGAGAAGAGGCATCTAGTCATTTGGTTGTTAGCAAAAATACACGGCTGTCACCTAAACCCTATTTAGGCATTCAATTAATAGATTAATCTTAGCTCTCATTAGAAGTTAAGTTTGAAAAGGAGAGCTGTCATTATGAGCTGGTACTGTGTGCAAACAGCAGCTATGAAAAAATCAGAGGTCTTGCTTGCACAGAGTTGTTCCACAAACATACCGTTCATCTTCAAATGAACATACCGTTCATCTTCAAATGTAGGTTCTCCATATGGGAGAACTAGTTAGGGAAGTGGGGCGTAGCAACTAGCTTGTTCCTTCTGCGAACAATTTTCAATTAACTGTTTTAATGGACAATTGAATAGGTTTGTAGTCCTTCTTAAGCAAAAAAGCACATAAATATATTTGTTTATGTGTGGCTCTTCCTTTACAATGAAATTTCCCTACTTCAACACAACATATTTTAGTTGACAGGGGACTCTAGCATGGAGACTTACTGTACAAGTCAAATGATCTTTGGGTTCCTTGTTGTTGCATTACATTTGACTATTTATTGATTGAGTTTTATCTTGTTGCTAAGGGCTGTGGTGCCTGTCTCTATCCCAGCTCCTGCCAACCTAGCAGTTTGAAAGCAAGAAATTGAAAGTAGATAAATAGGGATCACTTCGGTGGGAAAAGATCTTGGGGACATGAAAGAAGCCTCATTTGGGCATCCCCTGAACGGAATTTCCCCGGCAAAAATCCTTCAACCCAGAATAATTTTTGACATGAAATTATTATTATTATTATTATTATTATTATTATTATTATTATTATTATTATTATTATTATTATTATTATTATTATTATTATTATTATTATTATTAAACCATCCACTTATTGGGCATCTGTATGTATTTTATGTCTTGTGTGCAATGATATAGATGTTTGTCTTATCTTAGTAGGAAAGCACAAGGAACTCCAATATGCAATCTTGTTACTCCATGAAAGAAAAGTTTATGATGCTCTCGGCAAGACAAGGGGGTTGGGGAATGTCATGAGACCAGGGAGTACGTTTGTTGCAGCTGGCCGAGTTGGTTGGCTGAGTAGCTGGTTTAGCTGATGTGGCTTACACCCCCTTCACGAGGCTCCTCTGATTTGGAAATTGGCACATCTGCTCTATGCAGGTGATTTGGTAGCTTTTATCGGTCAAGTGGCTAAGGCGCTGACTGGGAGGCAGAAGGTCAGCAATTTGATTCCCGAGTTCTGCAGAATGGAACGAGCTCCCATCTTTGTCCCAGCTCCTGCCAAACTAGCAGTTCAAAAGCAAGAAATTGCAAGTAGATAAATAAGGACCACTTCGGTGGGAAGGTAAACAGCGTTCCGTGTGCTCCAGTGTCTATTCATTCCTGCCACATGACCATGGAAACGTCTGCAGAAGCAGACAGCGCTGCCTCTTTGGCTTAGAAACAGAGATGAGCACTGACCCCTAGAGTCAGATATGACTGGCTGTTGAGCAAGGGATACCTTTACCTATCGGCACAAGGCTGAAATAATAGTCTGTTTATATTATGCCACCTTTCCCACACTAACACAGTCATACACACGCAGAGCAAAGCTGCAGACCCGCTCCTTGGGAAGATGTCTCTGGGCTGACACTTTGCGGTTACCTTCAAAGAGATGACTTCTTAGGAGATTCACTTTCACAGGCCATGGACTAGGTCAGGTGATCCTCTCTTCTCCCGGTCTCTTGCTTCTCCCTGGCAACCTTATCAGGACTTGAAAATGAAAGTCCCCTTCTTCCCATAGCTGGATATATTGCAAATTTGAAGTCCTCAGCAAGACCTTTATTTACAAGCATATCCTTCTCTGCAGAGATTTCTGCTCTGTACCTTGGTAGTCAAAAACCAAACCATGGAATAGTCTTTTGCCATTTACTGAAAGATTATTAAAGTCCATATATAAGTAGAATATATATTGAAGAAATAAACTAATCTACTCTACACTACATAACAAGCTAAATAAAATAATAAAGCAAGATAATAACTTTCTTCACCTAAAGATAGCACTTCTGATCAGCATTTCCTTCATGGGTTCATGTCCTTTGTCAAAGTGACATGATATGAGCCCTTTTCAAAAAGATGGCTGATGGACCTCAAAACTGGCCTTTCTTTTATATGATTTTTAGCCCTCTTCTACCTCCCACCTGAATGCTAGGTATGCAGTGGTATGTGGTGATGACTTAACTATTCATTTGATGTATCATGTTCCCAGACTTGGGTTGATGTAGTTTGAACAGGTGTTCTTTTGATGTTCTGTATTGTCAGGTGTCTTAGTGATGTCATTTGTTCCTTATCTATGTGAGAGGCAGTTTCCCCCTTTCTCAGGAATGTTGAGAATTAAGTGATGTAACTTTGGGAAATTCCCCTTGTATCTAAGTGTGATCTCACTCACAGATGTCTGGGTATCTTACATGCCCACTTGGCCCTTCTTGGCATGTGGTGACTTAATGTTATCTGAAATGCCTTAGCAAGTGAAATGGAATGTGACCAGCACAAGAGTGTCTCCATTTTGAGTCTAGCCATTCTCAAACTTACAGAGAATATGTTCTATAAATCCTAACATGTAATATATAACATGTAAGAGATACATTATATAAATGTAAAGATAATTAAAATATGAATACATCCCTTGTATGATTTCATGACAGGGAGAACATGTTTTATGGCATTTAAATGAATTTGTGCAAATAACTCCTCAGTGTAAGTTGTGTATAATGACAGTGTTTAATGCTTTGTTGCCTGGAATTTCAGGAACTTGAATCATTGGAGGGGTTGTTTGCATTATTCTTAAAATAACCAGTCAGAGTCTTATGCTTGCCATATGTGCTTTGCTTCTCAAAATGTAAGAAAGCTGGTATTGCACAGAGACAATGTGTGCCAGTCACAAACACATCAGTGAGAAAAACAGCACCTCTTATCACGTGGCTAAGATGCTGACTGGGTGGTGGAAGGTCAGCAATTCAAAAACTTAATAATGCATGATGGAATGAGTGCCCATCTCTGTTCCAGCTCCTGCCAACTTGCAGTTTGAAAGCAAGAAATTGCAAGTAGATAAGTAGGTACCATTTCAGTGGGAAGGTAAACAGCATTCCGTGCACTTCGGTGTCAAGGAATGCCTGCCACATGTTGACAGAAATGTCTGCAAATGCACACAGTGCTGGGTCTAAAGTTGGATATGATTGGCTCTAGAGCAAGGGTGACCTTTTCTTTACCTTATACTAATTCTAAGGGGATGGGGAGGAAGCCCTCAATCCTTGAAAATTCCTCATTCTGGGCTATGCAGGGCTGTCATGCAAATATAGATTCCTGATGAGTTAACATTTAACATGTAGCAGGTGCGATCTGCCATTTTTTGTTTTGATAAACTGAGAAGGTATTGTGAGGATGAACCCTTGTTGGAATGATACCATGGCTTATTAGATTTTGGTTTGTTTTTTTCACCATTGCAATTTATTTAAGTACCCAACTAATTGTACTTGAACCTTCAGACCCAGGGCAGTACTTTTGCTCAGTTGCAAGCAATTGCCTCAAAGACATCACAATGAGATCATTTAATTCTACTTTCTAAAGGAAACTAATTGAATAGCTATAATTTGAGAAGTGTAATACAATAGAAGCATGGCAGACAATCTCTGTTCATTGCATTTGGAAAGTATAAGGGATATAGAAATAAGAAGATATAAGAACACCTAATGCACCTACACACACAATACAGTAATACCTCAGATAACGCTAAGACTTGGTTCCACAAGTCTTGGTGTTATCCGATTTTTAGTGTTATCTGATGCAGGTTAAAATCCTATGGGATGGATCGGATAACATTAAAGCTCCATAGAGATACATTGTAACTGCACAGGCTTTAGCGGTTGTTATCCGATCCATCCCATAGGACCTTAACGTTATTCGATCCAATTCTCCTCCCCAGATTACTTAACGTTATGCGATTTTAGCGTTATCCGAGGTACACGTTATCCAAGGTATTACTGTATAAGTATCCTTTCTGAATGCAAAGAGGTTAACTGGGTAAGTGGGATTCGCCACCCATTGCCAAAACTGTGTTAGAAATGGGAAATCTGAATTGGAAACCTGATCAAGTGACCTAATAGCACTTTTTAATGTGCTTGCACGGCTATGTTATAAATAGAAGGGGGTTGGATGAGATGTTTGGGCCAGCCTAATTGTGCAGAATCCCACAAAGGAAAAAAGAAGATAACAATTTAGGAATAAGAATAGTGGAGCTTTAAGATATTCTAAATTATCTTGCTTTCAATCAAATGCATTTGATTAAACTCTTGGCCTGAGACAGGAGTGTTTTTGGAACAGAATGTGAAGGAAATGTTGTTCGGTTTTAATTTTAATTGAAAAACATTGGGCTGAATGTTTACACATTAATGAGGCTTTGAGAATTTTTCTTCTTGTTCAAGTGGAATGCTGTCCCTGAAGTCCCGACTCAGGCTTTCAAATTTTGTTGCACAGACTGTGGCTTAAAAATGGAAACAAGAATAAGCAGTCTGTTTGCTTTTGGTCTGCATGGAATTACAACTTCATCAGCCAGTATAAACCAGGACTTGTGCATTATTGCCTGTTGAGAAATGTGAAGGGATTTATGTGGTTTGGAAACAAAATGGAAGATAGAGCAGAGGAAAGAGACAGGGTAAGATACTGACCTAATAAAGCAAGGAAGAAGGAGGCTGCTTTTCTCCCTATGTGGTTCCACCCATGTCTACTGTTGTTTGCCTAAAGGCAAGACAACTTTCCACATTCTCAGCTCTGCTCTCATATTGCTCCATGTGACTGTGATACTCAGTCATACATGGGTATCTTTTATCTATTGAACATATGCCTAATGCTCTACAGAAGTATAGACCCAAGTTCTTTAAAATGGGATGTCACAAACCCAATATTAAGAAGAAGGTGGTGGAGAATTATGATGCTGAATAAGATAGAGTGGATAGCCTTATGATAGTAGAGTAACTGACTATGACTAAGAGTCTTGAGTTCAAATTCCTACTCAGCCATGAAAATTTACTGTGGTTGTGAAACTAGTAAAACCATGCTTTAAATATCTCACTTACACTCAGTCCATATCATCCTAGGGCAGAGATAGGAGACATTTAAACATTCAGATACTTGTGACTCTTGTGCCATAATAATCTAAAATAAGGTTTCTCAACCTTGCCCCCCCCCCCAGGTATTCTTGGACTTGAATTACCAGAAGCCCAAGTTAGCATACCTGCTGATCAGGTCTTCTGTGAACTAAAGTCCAAGAAATCCTGACCTAAAACCCTGATCTAAAACATGTGGACCAAAACAAATGGTGGGCCAAAATTTCTTGCCCTTCTGCCAATGTATCATTTGATATTATTTTATTAGTTGAATTATAATTCATATAGTATATCTTCTGCTGAGCACAGAAGAATAGACTCGTTTGAGATGTGGTGTTGGAGGAGAATTTTGAGAGTACCTTGGACAATGAGGAGAACAAATACATCGATCGTAGAAGAAATCAACCCTGACTGCTCCTTGGAAGGCCAAATAGTGAAGATGAAGCTAAAGTACTTTGGGCATCAAATGAGAAGAGAGGATTAACTGAAGAAGCCTTAAAGCAGGGGAAAGTTGAGGGCCAAAGAAGAAGGGGGTGGCAGAAAATGAGATGGCTAGATGGTATTGTTGATGCAATGGGCACAGAGTTGGGCGATTTGAGGAAGATGGTGGAGGACAGAGGTGCCTGGAGGCAATGGTCCATGGGATCACAAAGGGTCGGAATCAACTGTGTGACTGAACAACAAATATCCACTTATTATTTATTTAAAATATCCATACATTGGCTTCTCCACCAAAAAGGGCACATAATATTAAAACAATAATAACAGCTTAAAATCTAGTAAATTATTATAGTACTTAAAACAACTAAACAGATACAAATTTTAAAAAAAATTAAATCAAATGTGTGGCATATATCAGCAGAGGTGAACATAGACAACTGAGAAGCTCTAAGTTCAGATAAAATAGATATTCTACTTGTAGTAAAGTAAAACCCCTACTTACCGTATATACTAAAGTATAAGCTGACCTTAATATAAGCTAAGGTACCTAATTTTGACCTGAAAATCCAGGAAAATAGATTGACCCGAGTATAAGCCAAGGATGGGAAATGCAGCAGCTGCTAGTGAGTTTTAATAATAGAAATACATGAAAATATGTTAAAATTAATTAAATTTTTGGGTTGTCTCAATCTGACCACTGTCTTGGGACCCTCGTGGTCATTGACCTGAGTATAAGCTGTTTCCCTTTTGGGGGGCTCATTTTTGGGACTGAAAAACTAGGCTTATACTTGAGTATATGCAGTATGTAAAAAGTCTGTTTCGTAGGTTTTTATGCAAATTGTTCTTTTACTTAACTCAAAGTAAACCCATAGGAAAAATCAATTTTTATTTAACTCAAAGCAAACCCATAGGAAAATGATATTTATGTAAATTGAAGGAGCCCCATAGGAAAAATGAATTTTATACGCAACTCCAAGCAAACCCATAGGAAATTGTGTTATGTAAATTTGGACATTTATGTAAATCGGGACATGGTTTTAGTGCAAAAATCATTATGTAACTTGAAGGATATGTAAGTCGGGGTTTTACTGTATAAATGAGAAATTTGACAGTATTTATTAAACCAAGAGTGGAATTGCATGGAATTCAGTAAGGAAAAACATGAGTGAGGTACTAGTTGAAATAAGTATTATTTCAGGCTTAACCTTCCACATACAAGAGGTAGCTTTAATCCTTTCAGTGATATAAATGTTTACAACTGGGGATTTGGTTTAATGAAGATGCCAGGAGGAAAAAAAATTCCATAAATTTCTTCATGAGATAGCAAAAGCATTATTGTGCCTATAAAGAGATCAGTGTTTAGTAACTGTCTGTTCTGTCTCTGAATCATCTGAATTTCTTTCACTTCCCAGTCAATGGAGGGTGGTCAACCTGGACTGAGTGGTCAATGTGCAACAGCCGTTGTGGAAAAGGCTCTCAGAAACGTACAAGAACCTGTACCAACCCTGCCCCTCTCAATGGAGGTGCCTTCTGTGAAGGCCAGAATTTACAGAAAATTGCTTGTACCACCTTGTGTCCAGGTACGTTATATTGTTACAGTTATTTATTTTACATAACTTTCATAGGCATCTTGTTTTTTGATGTTTTTAGAGGTAACTAGTTTCTTTGCAGGTTTTTATGTGGTGGTTGTGATAAATAACCTACAGAGAAATGTGTGTAAATTAAATCTTATTATTGCCTAAAAGCATGCATATCTCCGCAATCCTTTGTAATTTCTGACAATATATGTAACATTTCAGAGCTCAAAATCTTAAGAGACATAAGTGTTAAATATTCTGAAAACTTTAGAAATTTAAGTATATAAAAATGTTCTGAGTCAAACATGTATTTGAAAGCTCAGTTAATGGGCAATAAACAAAAACCTTATTAGTTCCATAGGGCCGCAAAGGGTCGTAATCGACTGTGCGACTGAACAACAACAAAAAGCTATAAACATTATTGAAGCATTTAGAACAGGGGTTCTCAACCGTTTTACGCTGTGGGCCAGACCATGTTCCCTCAGACTGGTAGTTCTCCCACTGTAAATGTTGCTGCAAAATGCATCTGTAACTATCGTAATGCTTCCGCTTCCGCCGGTGGCAGTATGGGCCAAATGAAATGGTGCCATGGGTCAGGTCTGGCCTGCGGGTCACAGGTTGAGAACTCCTGACTTAGATGATGAGTATTCTGTCATAATTACAAGGAAACAGGAACATTGATAAGCTACATAAGTATAGATAATTAAAGTAAAGGTAAAGGTTTCCCTTGCTCGAAAGGCAGTCATATCCAGCTCTAGGGTTCAGTGCTCATCTCTGTTTCAAAGCTGAAAAGCCAGCATTGTCTGTTTCTTCAGACATTTCTGTGGTCATGTGGCAGGCATGACTAGACACTGGAGCACACGGAACACTGTTATTCCTATAATAAATTATTTTTGTTTATTTACTTGATGTATAATTGATTATATAGTCAATGTTAAAAAACTTCTTAAGCATTTCCTTAGTCCTACCCAATATATATGAATATGGCTTGCTATAGATAAATAAGCTCTCCTTTCTAATTAATTTGGAAATTGTCTGAGTTGTTCTCCCCCTCCCAAACAAGAAAAAGAAAAAAGAAAAGAAGCTTGGATTTCCTGAGCATATTTAGTGGGTCAGAACAGTATGTTCTTTTTGATTCCCTAAATAGTGTGATTGCTAGCACAAGGAAAAAAACCCTTCTCCTATTTTTTTACTTCCTTGGCTCAGTGGTAGAGAAAGATTTCCCCTTTTCTGCAGCCTGCTGATTTCTGTCATTTCAAAACCTAAGGTTGATCATTTTATTTTAGTTTTGTTTTCATTTTCATGTTCATGTTTGCTTTCCTTTGATAAGGCATAAGCAGTGAAGTGCTCTCTGCCTGGTTCACAGATAAAACTTAACTATGAAGTATACAAATAAAATGTACAGTAAATCAAAAACAGTTGAAACAGCATCAAAATGTTAGTTTAAAACTAGCAGTAGAAAATAATGGTAGAAAAGAAAAACCTTAAAAAAACAAAAAAGCTAAATACTAAATAAAAAAGTGAGGAAAAATATGAAACTTGGAAGAACTTTAGCATACACCTCAGGAGAACTTCCCAGGAGAGCTATTGTGGTGAGGGGATTCCACAACTAGGTTGTCAGCAAAGAAAAGCCCTTCCTAGTGGCCCAGTGCGTTGATTTCTCTAGTTTGCCCCATTCTTCTTCCATGTCTAGGCCAGATGTGAAACTGCCAAAATGAAGGCACCTTTTTGCAAGTTTATTCTGGAGTTCCTTCCACTAGTATGAGAAAGATTAGCCAGCAACACAAGGTTGCCAGTACTAGGGCACGCCTGATTGTGGTTCAAAAACATGACAATCTTTGAGGAGGCTTTTTCTGTGTACCCTGCCATCCACAGTTAAATGGACGAGGGATTTAATTTTTATTTTGGACTGGTAGTGCTGTCAGAGCTAAAGGCAAGCTCTTGGTGGGGTGAAGAGCCATTCTGTGAGGAGAAGAACCAGTAGAGAAAAGCAGAATAAAAGGGAGAAACTGTGGAACTGTGGAGCAAGAGAAGAAAGAGAAGAGGGGTGAAGTGTCTGATACCTCTCTTCCTGGCTCAGTCTGTCAACCCACCTATGATTATACCTTATCAATTAGGATACCAATAGTGACACCTCACCCATCATCTCATGTCATTGTTGCTTGTGGACCTGTCAGCACTGCCAAGTTACATTAAGGGAAGTCAAATAGTTTGGGATGTGGGAAGGGGGATTGTGAAAGTGGTACAGTACTTTGCTTCAGGAATGGTAGACGGATAGGGAACTAAAAAAAATTCTCTTGCTCAGATTTCTGCTTAAACTGGTGGAGAATGCAGGACTTGCAAAATGCACTGCTGCTTTGAGAAAAGTGTTTACAAGCTGGCAGAGTGCTTTGTGTGCAGTGGGGTAAAATTTCACTGCAATCTCTATTGGTCACTTCACCTGTAAGGATGAAAGAGAAAAGTTACTACAGTAGAGTTTAGTAAAGTGTTTTATGGTCCCTCGTAGCACACCTTCGTTGCCCATATTGCATCATAATCAGAACATTAACTTTCAGTAATTTCTCGTGCCTTACCCTGAAATACTCAGTGAGCTGGTCCTTCTAATTTTCTGTGTCTAACGTTAATCCACCAAAAGTGGCCCATGAGAGAGAAGAACAAGATTACAAATTCCTTTGACACAATATACAGGAGAATATGGGGAGAGGATATTCTGGCTATGGTATACAGTGTGCTTTCTTTTGGCCAAGTATAGAGTAGAAGGTCAATACTGGATTGAAGGGGACTTGATTTGGAGAGACAAACTGAGAAGGACTTTGAAACTTTTGGTCAAATCAGTTGTTAGAACCAAACATGAATTTGTAGGACTTTAGTAAATCAACACTTAACTAAATTCCATTGATTCAACAGGTCTACCTATTTTGGGTTTAGCAGTAGATTTACCCATTTGTATTTATGACACTGAGTTATGCACAGTCAAGCATAGACCTCATGTGTGGAATATTGTTCCAACTCACTAGAACAAATATAAAAGTTGTCACTTTTGCATCAGTATTGATTGTTCAATTAAGCCACTGGATCAAAAGTTATTTTGGATGCAGTTCCAAACATAACTTTCATCATTATGAAATATATTTCTGGGTAGTGGTGTTTTGTTTTTGTTTTTTGTTACATCTGATCTGTTAAATTAGTGGTGCAAGATCTGGTGAAAATGCTGCCTTAATTTGCTATACAGCAGCTGCTTAAGCATGCTACAAGCTTGCAATTAAGTAGGAAAGCACTTAGAATATTTCTTCAGTCTTTTTCTTGGCAGTTGTAACAGTACAAAAATAGAAAATCTAAGGTGGATCATGGTGTAAGGAGCCTATCCATCTGTATATAAATTCACAGTTCTCTGTGTATTTAACGTCTGCCAGCTGGTAACAGCGTGATCCAAATTTTCTGTCAGGTTTTCCATATAGTGTTGCAACATTTTAGCTTGTTTTACAAACGAATCGAACAAGTGCTCCACAAACAGATTTATGCTGCAACATGACTCTTCAGTTTAGGTAGAAGTCCTTCTTTTCTTAACTAAAATAAGGAGGCATCTGCCACCGCTGCCACCACCCTGATATTTTGAAAACAACAGAGAATTTGATTTATCAGGTGTTTTGCATTTCTTTGTGCACACAGTACATCCATCTTTTATCTTTACCTGCATCTTCCCCCTCATCCCTTACCATTTTTTCTTTACATTTTTATGACAGTGGATGGGAGGTGGACAGCATGGAGTAAATGGTCTACATGTGGAACAGAGTGTACCCACTGGCGCAGGAGGGGATGTACGGCACCAGCACCAAAGAATGGCGGCAAAGACTGTGAGGGTCTTGTCTTGCAGTCCAAGAACTGCACAGATGGGCTTTGTATGCAGAGTAAGTGGAAGTATCCTAATGCTGCTATGTTGACATTGTGATTTGGAAAACATAGAGAGAGACACTGCAAAACAGGCTAAAGCTCCAGCATTTTCATTATATTAAAAAGGATTCTAGCAAGTATGTGCTGGAGCAGATTCAAGAGGAATTCCCAACTCTATAGCAGCACAGAAAAAAAGAAAATTTTAACAGCACCCTCTGTTTAAAAGATTTGGCACTATGTGACAGGAACAGTCCTGTTCTATACTTGCTAAACTATTTGGAGATGTGTTTGGATTGCAGCTTCCCACACCTCTGGGTACGGAAGGTGATACTCTCTTTGAAAGACATGCAAAATTGTATGGGATTCTGCACAGCAAATCCCTGCTTTGAATCATACTGATTGGACTGATTTGTCTTACCCTTTCATTTCCTGGGTCTGGTCATTTAGACCAGAAGAGGATCAGCAAGATAATTGCAAAAATTCCAATGGGTCTTGCAGTCATTTGGACCCGGGGGGGTGGGGGGGAGAAAGTCGCAAAGTACCTTTAGGCCAAAGCTTGAATACTCTTTGGATAACGGCTCTCAGAATATCCCACCCAGTTTTTGCTTTTAGGAGTTGTAGAAAACACTTTTGTCCAAACTCTGTTTGAGGTCTGGCTGAGAAAGCCTAGTAATGGACATTTTGGGCAATTTCTGATCCATGATAGTTTTGCATGCTCCCCCCCCCCCCAACACACATCCATTCCATTTCATTTATTAATTTCTTCACAGATTTGCCTTGAAAATATCTCCACAAAAAATCTATTCAAAATACAGAGTATGCATTTTTAGCAATGGAAACCTGTGCAATGGGTCTGGTTCCCAGGAAAGAGTGTAAAAGATCACAGCTTCCTTAATTAGCAGCAATTTGGACATTATCACCCTTTTTCACGAAGAGTTATGGAGCAGGTTTTCAGCTATAGGATTAGACCAATAGATTGATAGCTAATAGTTTTATGAAATTTAAGTGCAGTACAAGAAGTTTTCACCTAAGTAACTGTATTAATTTTTATTTTCTTGCTATGGTATCTGTCAAACAGGTTGTGATGGCTTTGGAATACTAACAAGACTAATAATAAATTACAAATTCAGAAGGATTTCTTTCCTCTGTCCCTTTTTAAAGTTCAAGGTGTCATAAGGAAAAGGTAAAGGTCATCCTTGCTCGAAAGCCAGTCATATCTGACTCTATCAAAACTATATTCACAGAATTCATTTGTCCTGCGTTTTTTCTCTCTGTTATTGGCAACCATATTGTAAAATACCCTGTAATTCTCTGAGTGAGAAGCAAAAAAGAAAAGAAAAGAGTTAAACTTTAGAAATACTATATGCAGGGGGGAAAGTCTATTCCAAGCTGTCTAACAATATGTCATTGAAGTAATGCACACATGAGAGCTAATGTACATATACATTCTCTGATCTGAATAAGCCATTATGAAAAATTATCAAGAAACAAGATGTTTCATCAGTTTCAAGCATATAATTTTTTATATTACAAGATTATATTTGGACAGGTATGTGTGATCCTTGTGCATTTGAAGAAGCAAAGTCTAAAGAGGGAGGGGGAGGAATTATGCAATGAATAATAACCGCCTATATGTATACCATTGTAATTATTACTGTGTAGAGAGAAGGTTGCATTTTACTTGCAAAAGTCTCCACTGAGTTTAAAGCCTTTTCTGTCCGAGGGCTTTACTCACACATATTGCAAGAAACACACTTTACTGAAGAAGTATTGATGGAAATATATTGTTTCATGATGACCTTCTGAACCTCTTTTTAATAGTTTCTTTATATCTGAAAGGTGCATATGTTTGCCAACTTTGTAATCATGTTCCTTGATCCATTCTTGCTGGGGGGGGGGAGGAGATTGATTTGGCCTACTTTGTTATTATGGTCTGCTTTTGCTATTCATTCATTCGATTTCATTTCTACCCTGCCTTTCCACTAAAAGACAGCACTCAAGGTAGCTTGCAACCTTTTTTAAAGAATAAAAACAGATAAAATAACATTTAGGTAACAAGAACAAAAGTATATAAGCCTATCATAAAATCTTCAAGAGTAAGTAAATATATTAAAAACAATTAAAATCAGCAAAAGATACAGATTTAAAAGAACATTGCAGGGCAACTTAGACATTGTGTGCCAGTCTAAAAAGATGTATTTTTATTTCCCTCTTTAAATCAGTCAGTGGAAGGGAGTGCATCACATATTCTAGTAGCCACACACAAAACAGCCCTCTCTTCCATTCTCATTAGTAAGACCTTTGATACTTATGATATTTTTAAGAGGAGGCTCTCCCAAATAGCTTAATATCTGAACAGGCATATAACAGGAGGTCCCTTAAATACGCAGGCCCCAAGTCATTTCGGGCTTTAAAGCAGAGATTCTCAGCCTGTGGGCTGTATATGGCCCATGGCCCCATTTCATGTGGCCCTCCACCACTTCCACACCAGGAAGTGCTATTTGGTGGAGGAAGGACAAAATGGCCATTCAGCACCATAAGCTGCCTGAGGGAACATGACCCGGCCCCTGGCTTTAAAAGGTTGAGAACTCCTTCTTTAAAGGTTGAAAGCAACACTTTGAATTGGATCTGGTAAGTATGTAGAAACCAGTACATGCCTTTAACTAGTGAAGTCATAATATCATTTACCAGGCTAGCTGCTATATGTTGCACCAACTACAGATCTCGGACTCTCTTGAAGAATAACACCAGGTAGAGCACATTTCAGTAGTCAAAGCGTGACGGAACCAATGTATGGATAGCTATTGCTAAGTCGGACCAACTTAGGAAAGGTGGTTGTTGGCACAGTAAGTGGAGTTGCTCAAAGGCAATCCTTGCCACCACTGCCAGGAATCTAGCAAAAGTACAGAGTCAAGGAATGATCCAAGAATATGAACCTGACCTGTCTATGGGAATGCAGGCTCTTCCAAAGCAGGTTGAATCATGATTCATGAATCTGACTTTTTACTGACAAGCTGTGCTTTCCTCTTGTCAGGATGTAGTTAAATCTTTTTCACCCACTTCTATTGTTTTATTAAGCTCAGGTGACGTTGAAGGGTTGTTTTTTTTTTTTTTTTAAAGGTTTTTACAATATTAAAAAACAAACTAACAAAACAATCTACAAAACATAAAGGAAACAATTACATACAAAAAAAGAAGAAAAAGTAGTTCCCACGTACATCCTACAGCATTAAAAGATGAGAAGAGGAAGAGAGAGAGAAAATACATATCAATATAATATAATGTAGTCAGACATTATTTTCTATACATTTACTATACTGTATATTTTCACCTTTATATCCACTCTCCTCTTTAACCACCATATTACAACTTTATTATTTTGTACATGGTTCCTACCACCCAGTGCACTACAGTCCTTGAGTCTACCAGCCACTCCTTTTACAACTCATTCATTCTGCCAAAAATACATTGTATTCGGAGCAGGTTTTCCTCCTTTATTATCCATCAATGTGTGTTGCAAAAAAGGTTTCCAAATGTCCCAAAATCTATTTTGTTTTATTAACCCCCTTTTTATATTTAATTCCCATGTAAGTTTTTCATTTAATGCCATATCCCCAACATCAACATACCATTTACCAATTTCTAAATTCATATCCCCTTTCCAATTTCTGGCTATTTGTTGTCTCGCCAATGTCAAATTTATTATTTATTTATTTTTCCAATTTTTATACCGCCCTACTCGGATTGGGCCGACTCAGGGCGGTTCACAAGCACAGAGAAACAACAAATTTATAAACACAACATGTAAATATAGGAAAAAATAATAATCAGCACTGTATCAACACCACAAAACATCTCAACATCATTACATAATCAAAATTCAATAGGTATCAATTTCAACAACAATAAGAAATTACAGAAATCATCAAATTTACACAAAAATTAGAACAATACCAACAGTCCAGCCGCCGCCGCGGCTTTTAAGCCCCCTGCCCCAGCGCAGCCTCAGGACGCAGGTGGAGAGTGTCCCGGGCTGGGCGCGGCAGCCGCCTCTTTCCCCGGCCGCAGGTGTCTTGGCGGCGGTGGCGGGGAGCAAAATGTCCTGCTGGGCTTTTAAGCCCCCTGCCCCAGCGCGCAGGTGGAGAGTGTCCCGGGCTGGGCGCGGCAGCCGCCTCTTCCCCCGGCCGCAGGTGTCTCGGCGGCGGCGGCGGCGGCAAGCGAAATGTCCTGCTGGGCTTTTAAGCCCCCTGTCCCAGTGCAGCCTCAGGACGCAGGTGGAGAGTGTCCCGGGCTGGGCGTGGCAGCCGCCTCTTCCCCCGGCCGCAGGTGTCTTGGCGGCGGTGGCGGGGAGCGAAATGTCCTGCTGGGCTTTTAAGCCCCCTGTCCCAGCGCGCAGGTGGAGAGTGTCCCGGGCTGGGCGCGGCAGCTGCCTCTTCCCCCGGCCGCAGGTGTCTCGGCGGCGGCGGCGGCGGGGAGCGAAATGTCCTGCTGGGCTTTTAAGCCCCCCGCCCCAGCGCGCAGGTGGAGAGTGTCCCGGGCTGGGCGCGGCAGCCGCCTCTTCCCCCGGCCGCAGGTGTCTCGGCGGCGGCGGCGGCGAGCGAAATGTCCTGCTGGGCTTTTAAGCCCCCTGTCCCAGTGCAGCCTCAGGACGCAGGTGGAGAGTGTCCCGGGCTGGGCGTGGCAGCCGCCTCTTCCCCCGGCCGCAGGTGTCCCCCGGCCGCAGTTAGACAATAACTCTTTTATATTTTCCTCTAAATTCAAATCCTCTAAGTCCGTTAATAAAACTATTTTTTCATTCAACTTTAAACGGATATTTAAAAAATTTTCTAATTCTTGTTCCATTTTATGCCAGAAATTGGAAATAATTTTACAATCCCACCACATATGTTTGTATGTCCCAATTTCCTGATGACACCTCCAACATTTTTTTGAGTTGCTACTATTTATTTGATTTAACTGAACTGGCGTCATATACCAGCGCCACAACATCTTATAGTTGTGTTCTTTAACTTTTGTAGACAGATTTCGCATCATCCTACTTTTCCATTTTTTCTTCCAGTTCTTATCTGTAATAATAATACTAAAATCCAATTCCCACATTCTTTTAAGGGTATCCTGGGATTCATCCATGTTGTTTATCATTTTATATAATTTACTTACTATTCCTTTTATCCCCATTGAACCTTTTCTTATTTTATATACCATCTCCTCGAAGTCTGTCAGCTGCCTTATTGGCTGTAATTTCATTTTATATTGTTTATTCCACTTATCCAACATTAGTATCTGAAGCCAGTTCAACTTTAATTCCTTATAAATTTCTTTTTTTGTTTCTTCATTCTCAATTCGATCCAGCCAATCTTTTAGTAAAATTATATCATATTTATACATAATATTTTTTAATAATTCTAAATTTTTAACTGGGAATGTTTTAAGATCTTGCAACTCTAATATTGGAGAGGTGTTTGGTGCCAATTTATCTTTCAACTTTATCCATACATTTATCATAGACTTTAGGACATTATTTCTTGGTTTTAAATCAAAAACTGTATTTTCCAGAAATTCTCCCTTTGCACACACATTACTATCTTTCATTTCTATCTCCCTCCATATAAGGTCCTCTATCGTTAAAAGTTTTACCAAGCCTTTAATTTGGAACGCCCTGTAGTACGATTTAATGTTAGGTAACCCTAAACCACCCTCTTTCTGCAGTTTATACCATAGACTTTTAGGTATCCTTGCTCTTTTCCCTCCATTACAATAATCATTCAATAAGTTTTGAAAAACTCCTAGTTCTTTTTCAGATTGTTTAATTGGAAGGACTTCAAATAAAAAGTTAGTCTTGGGTAATAAACTCATTTTACAAATTGCTATTCTACCAAACCAGGAGGTCTTCAATACCCTATATCGAACAATTTTCTTCTTAATTTCCTCTTTCACTTTATCATAGTTTAATTTATTCAAATCCTCTACATTGTCAGCAATGTTAACTCCTAAATACTTTATACTTTTCCTAATTTGAATTTTAAATTGTTCCTTAATTCTCCCTATCTCTTCCTTATTTAATTTACTAAAGATTGCTTCTGATTTCCCCCAGTTTATTCTCAGGCCTGTTATCTCTTTAAATTTTTGCAAATGATCTTGTATCTTTTCCATATTTTTATAGGATCTTTCATTATAATTAAAGTATCATCTGCATACAAACTTATTTTTGCTCCATTTATCCCTTCTATATTCGTATCACTCCTTATAGCTCTAGCCAATAATTCCATAGCCATTATAAACAAAATGGGGGAAAGAGGACATCCTTGTCTCATTCCTGCTTTAATTTCAATATCTTCTGTAAATGAGTCATTTACTCTTACCTTGGCATAACTACTTTTATAAAGTTGATTAACTACATTTTTAAATTTTTCCCCAAATTCTACTTTTTTAATTATTTCCCTGATAGTGACCCATTGTAAAGAATCAAAAGTTTTAAAGATATCTAAAGATAATAGTCCTTTTTTACCTTCTTTTCTCTTGTTTATTTGTAACAAATTTAACACCCTCCTTATTAAATCGGACATGTATCTTTCCTTTAAAAAACCTGCCTGGTCTGTATGTATATATTCCCCCAGAAAACTATTTAACCTGTTAGCCATAATTGCTGTAAAAATCTTTGCATCCTGATTAATTAAAGAAATTGGACGATATGAATCAACCAATTCTAATTTTTTTTCCTGGTTTTGGTATTAATACTATGATGGCTCTAAGCCATGAATTTGGAGATTCTCCCCCCTCCAAAATATAATTATATAACCTAATTAATTTTGGAATAATAATTTGTTTAAATTCTTTATAAAATTCAGCTGGTAATCCATCTTCTCCTGGAGTTTTCCCTATTTTCAATTTATTTATAACATCTAGTATCTCTTTCTCTGTAATTTGTTCTTCCATTTTAACCCTGTGTTCTGCTTTTATACTCTGCCCCTTGTGTTCTTGTAAATATTTTTCTAACTTGCTTATATTTATTTTCTTATCTATGTACAAATTTTGATAAAAGTTTTTAACTATGTTGAGTTTCTCTACTGTTTTATTGCACCTTTTCATATCCTCCCTTATTAAAGTTCCTATCTCCCTTTTTTCCTTCTCTTTCACTGCTTTTGCTAACATTTTTGAACTTTTATCACTATACTCAAAATATTCCCTTTTCAAATAAATTAAATCTCTTTTAATTTTTTCAATATCCCTTCCTGCTATCTCCTTCTGTAACAGTTGTATCCTTTCTAGGGTCTTCTTCTCCTTTGTTTTGGCATGTTTAGTTTGCAATAATTTAATCTCTTTTTCCAACTCCAATTGTCTATCTTTATATTGTTTGTTTTTTAAACTCTTAAATTTAATACACTCACCTCTAAATACTCCTTTCATGGCATCCCAAATTACATTAAAGTTTGTTTCATTATTATCGTTAATTTTCCAAATTTCTTCCCAATTTTTCATTATCTGATCTTTTATCCCCTTGTCTTTAAATAATTTCAGATCATACCTCCAAGTTCAAATATTACTTCTATTTATTTTAAATTGTAGTTCCACCATTACTTTGGCATGATCCGATTCCTTAAAAATTCCTACTTCTACATCATTTAAATGTAGAATCAATTAAATGAGAATCAAGACCAGTTCTTGACTAAATTGAGTCATATTTTGATAAAAGAAAATTGTGATAGAATGATAGTTGCTGGAGATTTTAACCTAACAAGGTCAAATATTGATTGTACTAATATAACTAATTATAGAAAAGGTTGGAAAGCGAAATTGTTGAATGATTGGATGAAAAAGTTTGGATTGAAAGATTCCTGGCAGGAATTGAAAGGGGAAGAACGAATTTATACATATTACTCCCAGGTTTATAATTCATATTCTAGGATTGACTATGTATTTGTAACACAAAATATGTTGATGTTCAAGGGTTCTGACTACTTCTTCAGTATCAGAGGATAAGGAAAAATAGAGCTGGGTGTCATCACTCTGGTGACTTCATTTATCTGTTAAATAAAATAGAACAGTGTCACCAGTCTGATGCAGTAGGAGTAGCTATATAGGCTTTCTTAGCATCCTTTATATCTGCAGCATATCTTTTCAGGCAGATTGCAGCAAGTTTATGATCTGACTCAGCCCACGTTAACCTCCAGCAGTACCCTAGATATCATTTCCTTTGTGTCATTGCTCTCAGTTCTTATTTGGACCAAGGAGATGAAAGGTGAGGAGCTGTGACCCCAACTGTACAGGTGAGGAGGGCACTCTTAGGAGTGAACATGTCAACCACCATAGCTATTTTCATATTCAACTGACCATTCAGACATTCCATCCATGGAAGTTTTGAAATAAAGTAGTCCTAATTCAGGTGCAATGGTGTGTGTGGCCAGGGATAAAGCCACACCCACCATAGCACGCCCACAGAGTAGGTAGTAAAAAAAATTAAATCAGACCACTGATCTTAATCCCCTAAACCCCTGCAGTCTCTAAGTCCCAAAGAAGGATAAAAATATCTCTGTGTGTGTGTGTGTGCATGTGTGTGTGTGCGCACACACACACACACACACACACACAAGCCGAGAAACCCTTCCCTTGATCAGCAGCAAGTAAAATATAAAATCGAGCCACACAGGAAGACCCAGGAACCATAATTTTAGAGGCTAGAATCATTGAGCAGTTATGTAAAGTAGAAAGAAAGTAAATGGAAAAAGATAGACGGAGCTAATTTGAATGAACAAATTCAGGAATACTCAAACAAGTAGTCTTGCCTTGTTCCAAATAAAACCAGCAAGAGGTAGCTTTATAAATAAATACAGATATCCTAGAAACAATTGTTTTGCATTTACAAGTCTTTTCACTTCCATGCCATTATTCACTACCATAACATCAATCAGGCAAATCAATAAGCTCTTACATGCACCTAGCCCTACTCCTGTGTAAAGTAGCTGTCTGAATTGGTATTGATTTCTTTGGAGATAAAAACTGTAAAGATTTTCCTGCTTCTTTCTTCTACCACTGCCCTCCTCCCACACCCCTCATAATTACAGTATTTTTCACCCAAAGCTGTAGTTTCTGCTTAACGCTAACTGGTAACTCAGCTGTCACATTTATTCAGACTAATGATCTTGCTAGTACGCACACTCTCTCATTCTGTAGTTAGTATTTTCCCCTTAACTTGGAAGAATGAATAGTCATTAAACCAGCTTGCCTTCAGAGGGGGAGGAAAAAGGTGAATTGAAAAAGAAAAGTAGATGTAGTGAAAATTTAGAACTGCGATTAAAAAAGGAACCCTCCCAAGTACAAGGCAACTTTATGCTGGTGTCTTTGCAATAATTTGCTAATTACTTCAATAGATTTAATCAGTCTCCACCTATACCACCTACAGTTGGTATTATAAACCATCCAGAAATGTTTGTTTGACTTTGCATCTGCTTTATTTCACACTTTTCTATCTAGAATATGAATGAATTGCAGGTTCACTGCTAGTAGTATTTTGAACTTTTCAGTTTTTCAGAAAAAATGCATAGCATTTGGTACTTGCACAATTGTAAACATTGGGCTAAATCCAATTTTAGTCCAAAGTGGCAGAGACCCATTGCAATTAATGATACTTTACTGTTGACTGTAAAATCTCAGTTATTTAAATTAGTCTGCTCTAGAGTTGACAAAAAAAAATTCTGAATACATCTCTGAACAAGTCTGCCAGTGTCAAATTCTATCTTTAGATTTCTCTACAAACCAATTCTGACAGTGTTCACAAATAGTTATTTCAACAAATTATTTTTCATAAGTAGATTGTCTGTCACAAACTCTATGGCCCTTTGTTATTTCTTGTTCTTATATATGTGTTAAATTTCTTCCCTCTCCGTGAAATGATTGTAAAGTAATAGTATAAACACAAAATTACAATGTAACACAAGAAAATAAAAACATAGCAGCCAAAACATCAACAAGCAACAAGTTAAAATAAATTGCAGCACTCAGTCTCTCTCTCTCTCTCTCATATACAGTAAAACCCCATATAAAAATTTAGTTTATTCCAGTGTGTCCATTGTTTTACGAAAAAATTGCTATATGATACATGTAATGTACAGCGATTTTCCCTATAGGATGATTTGTACAGCAATTGTCGTCATGGAAATGCTAACAGTGCAGGGTTGCTTTTGCCCTAAGAATTGCTTTCCCTGGGGTAAAGCACTTCCCGGGGCAATAGCAACCCTGCGCTGTTAGCGAGAAGAATTCTCACTGGGGGCCCTGCTGTTTCCACAAGGGGACCAGTGGGAATCCCTTTCACTAACAGCGTAGGGGTGCCTTTGGCCAGATAAGTGCTTTACACCTGGGAAAGAGCTTCTCTGGCCAAAGGCAACCCTGTGTTGTTAGTGAAATTGATTCTCGCTGGTCCCCTTGCAGAAACAGCAGGGGCCCCAGCAAGACTCTCTCTCACTATCAGTGTAGGGTTGTCTTTGTCTGGAGAAGCCCTTTCCCAGGAGTAAAGCACTTCTCTGGCAAAGGCACCCCTGTGCTGTTAGCGAGAGGCATTCATGCTAGGCCCCTTGTGGAAACAGTAAGGGCCCCAGTGAGAATCCCTCTCGCTAACCAGCAGCCCAAGGCTCAGTCCACCAGTTTCCTTGGAGTGACAGCCTGCATGCTCTCACCCCAAGGAAGCAGGTGATCCGAGCCTCGGGTCTAAGCCTTGGGTTGCCAGCTTCCTCAGGGTGAGAGTATGCACTCATTGTATGATTCCATCGCTGGTGCCCTCCAGATGTGCTGGGCTATGACCCCATCATATCCAACCAACATGACAAATCGGAGCTGCAGCCTAACACATCTGGAGAATAACAGAATGGGGAAGAATAACTTAACTCTTGCCAAGGTACAAAAGACCCATGCCTAATGTACTTTTGCACACAGGCAAAATCATTTTATTCAGAGAGGTCTTTGGACCACACCCTGTTTCTTTGCTCTGCTCGTACATTTAGTTTGTTATATTATAATTTTATGATTTTCTGTGCATATTTTAACTTTGTCTTCTGGTTGCAAACTATTGGACCATTAGGAAAGCTGAGTGCAGAAGAATAGATGCCTTTGAAATGTGGTGTTGGAGGAGAGTTTTGAGAGTCCCCTGGACAGTGAGGAGAGCAAATAAGTCAATCCTAAAAGAAATCAACCCTGGCTGCTCATTAGAAGGTCAAATAGTAAAGATGAAGCTAAAGTACTTTGGACATCTAATGAGAAGAGAGAATTCCCTTGAGAAAGCCTTGATGCTAGGAAGGGTGGAGGGCAAAAGAAGAAGGGGACGGCCAAAAATGAGATGGCTAGATGGTATTGTAGAGACAATGGGCACAAAGCTGAGCGAGTTGAGGAGGATGGTGGAGCTATGGAGAAGAAATTTAGCCAAAATTCTCCTTAAACTGTTATATATACATTCTGTATATGTACAAGCTATGGAACAAGCATATCCTGGACATGCTCCACATAATTAACAGGCATTTCAAATCTCTAGGGTGCAATATTTGTTTGACTTCTGTTTGTGCTTATTTTAAAAGCGAATGGACGCTATAATGGTTGCAGATCAGATAAGACATGAGAATTCTCTTATCACTATATCTCAATATCTGTATCACTGTATCTCAATATCACTGTAATCCAGATATATGCACCAACCACTAGTGCAGATGAAGCAACAATTGACCAGTTCTATGGGGACCTAGAACACCTCATAGAACAGACACCAAGAAATGATATACACATTATCATAGGAGACTGGAATGCCAAAGTAGGAAACTAAAAATTAAATGGAATAACAGGCAAGTTTGGTCTTGGAACACAGAATGAAGCAGGCCAAAGACTGATAGAGTTCTGCCAAGATAATGCACTGGTCATAGCAAACACTCTGTTCCAGCAACACAAAAGGAGACTTTACACATGGACATCACCAGATGGCCAACATCGAAACCAAATTGATTATATACTCTGCATCCAAAGATGGAGAACCTCCATACAGTCAGCAAAAACAAGACCAGGAGCAGATTGTGGTTCAGATCACAACCTACTGATCGCAAAATTCAGGCTTAGACTAAAGAAAATAGGGGAAACAATTAGGCCAGACAGAAATGACCTAGACAACATTCCTAAGGAATACACAGTGGAGGTGTGGAACAGATTCAATGGCTTGGACCAGATAGACAGAGTGCCAGAAGAATTATGGACAGAGATGCGGGACATCATGCAGGAGGCAGCAAGGAAAACCATAACAAAAGAAAAGAAGGGTAAGAAAGCTAAGTGGTTGTCCGATGAGGTTCTTAAAATAGCAAAGGACAGAAGGAATGCAAAATGCCAAGGAGAAAGGAAAAAATACAGTCACTTGAATACAGAATTTCAAAGAAAAGCAAGGAGAGATAAGGAAACCTACCTGAATGAACAGTGCAAAGAAAGAGAAGAAAACAATATCAAGGGCAGGACTAGAGATCTTTTCAAAAATAATTGGGGAATTCAAGGGAACATTTAAAGCAAAAATGACCATGATAAAGGACAGAAATGGCAAGGAGTTAGCAGATGCAGAAGAGATTAAGAAAAGATGGAAAGAGTACACAGAGGAACTCTACAAAAAGGACCTCAACACCCCTTATAATCACAATGATCAGGACATTGAACATGAGTCAGACATCCTAGAGAGTGAAATCAGAAAGGCCCTAAAAAGCACTGCAAACAATAAAGCCAGTGGAGATGATGGTATCCAAGTTGAACTTTTCAAATCCCTAAAAGATGATGGAATCAAATTACAGTAATACCTCGGATAACACTAAGACTTGGTTCCACAAGTCTTGGTGTTATCCGATTTTTAGTGTTATCCGATGCATGTTAAAATCCTATGGGATGGATCGGATAACGTTAAAGCTCCATAGAGATACATTGTAACCGCACAGGCTTTAGCGGTTGTTATCTGATACATCCCATAGGACCTTAACGTTATTCGATCCAATTCTCCCCCCGAGATTACTTAACGTTATGCGATTTTAGCGTTATCCGAGGTATTACTGTACTACATTCTATATTCCAGCAGATTTGGAAAACACAACAATGGCCACAGGATTGGAAAAAATCAGTATACATTCCAATCCCCAAAAAGGGTAATGCCAAAGAATGTTCAAATTATTGAACAATTGCCCTCATCCCTCACGCTAGCAAGGTGATACTCAAGATAACACAGGATAGGCTGCAACAGTACGTGGAGAGAGAATTACTAGAAGTGCAGGCAGGGTTCAGAAGAGGGAGGGGGACTAGAGACCACATTGCCAACATAAGATGGATCATGGAAAAAACAAAGGAATATCAGAAACAAGTCTACTTCTGTTTCACTGACTACACCAAGGCCTTTGACTGTGTCGACCACAACAAAATGTGGCAAGTAATTAAAGGGATGGGAATATCGGAACACCATATATGCCTCATGAGAAATCTGTACATGAATCAAGAAGCAACAGTTAGGACAGAAAATGGAATGACGGAGTGGTTTGGAATAGGAAAAGGAGTAAGACAAGGCTGCATTTTGTCACCCTGCTTATTCAACTTATACACAGAACACATAATGCACAATGCAGGGATGGAGAAATCACAATTTGGGATCAAAATTGCTGGGAGAAACATCAATAATTTGAGATATGCAGATGATACCACCCTACTGGCAGAAAGTGAGGAGGACCTAAAGAAGCTCCTGATTAGGTTGAAAGAAGAAAGTGAAAAAGCTGGCTTGATACTCAATATAAAGAAAACCAAGATCATGGCAACGGGCCCCATCAGTCCCTGGAAAATAGATGAGGAAGAAGTAGAAGCAGTGACAGATTTTACTTTCTTAGGATCTAAGCTCACTGCAGATGGTGATTGCAGCCATGAAATAAAAAGGCGACTGATTCTTGGGAGACAAGCGATGATAAACCCGGGGAGCATAGTGAAAAGTAGAGACATCAAATTGCAAACAAAAATTCGCATAGTCAAAGCAATGGTATTCCCTGTGGCAATGTATGGTTGTGAGAGCTGGACCATTAGGAAAGCTGAGCGCAGAAGAATAGATGCCTTTGAGATCTGGTATTGGAGGAGAGTTTTTAGAGTCCCCTGGACAGCGAGGAGAACAAATAGGTCAATCTTAGAAGAAATTAACCCTGATTGCTCCTTAGAAGGTCAAATTGTAAAGATGAAGCTAAAGTACTTTGGACATCAAATGAGAAGAGAAGATTCACTTGAGAAAGCCTTGATGCTTGGAAAGGTCGAGGGCAAAAGAAGAAGGGGGCGGCCAAAAAATGATATGGCTAGATGGTATTGTAGACACAATGGGCACAGAGCTGAGTGAGTTGAGCAGAATGGTGGAGGACAGAATTGCCTGGCGGACAGTCGTCCACGGGGTCGCAAAGGGTCGGAACCGACTGTGCGACTGAACAACAACAAAATTCAGGCATATTTCATATCACCACAAATAAAGGAGTACAGTCAAGATCCTCCACAATCCCTCTCATTCTGGTTTTCTTTCCCTTCTGTGCATGGAGAATGAAAATTTTGAATAAAAGAGCCTCAAATTTCCATGATGCGCTTCATATGAGTAGAGATCCGGTACAGTAATACCCCAGATGACGTTATGACTTGGTTCCACAAGTCATGACGTTATCCGATTTTTAGCGTTGTCCGACACATGCATCAAACAACGCTAAAAAAAAGCCCTGACATCAGGGACAAACTGCTTGGTTTGTACCTGAAGTCAAACTGACCCTAGGATAGCGATTGCTAGCCTAGGGTCAGCTTGACTTCGGGGACAAACTTCTTCTCGCCACCCGACATGAGCCGCTTGCTAAGGGGCCCGTGAGCATGAGCGGGTGCCTTGTCTCGCCACCTGAAACAAAACTTAGCAAGTGCTAAGGTTCATTTCGGGTGGCGAGACAAGGCACCCGCTCGTGTGCTTTTGTTGCGCCACCTGAGCCTCCACCCGAGCCGCTAAGAGCCCGGCAGGATCCTGGAGAGAGGCGCCTCTCTCCCGGATCTCACCGGGCTCTTAGCAAGGTGCCCGCTCTGTGTCCAAAGCCCAGTGGCTTTGGACACAGCCTGTAAGGGCTTTGGAAGAAGCAGCCCTTGTGGGCTGTGTCCGAAGCCCTGGGCTTCGGACACAGCGTGGAAGGGGTTTCGGGAGAAGGCTAGCCCAGCGCTAGCTAGGCTTTGTCCAGCGATTGCTCAGGCTGAACTAGGGTCGGGGGAAAAGGCAGGCACCCGCCTGCCTTTCCTCCGACCCTAGTTCAGTATCAGCGATCCATCGCTGGGGTGTGTGGATTGGGTAGATGGTCTACCCAATCCAACACCACAACACACACACGATTGGCTCAGATAACGCTAAAAATCGTGTTACCCGATGCAAGGTTTTTCCAAAAATCTTGCATCGTTATCCGATTCTAGCGCTATCCGGTCCAATCGTATTATTGTATTTTGGTAAATGTATGGTAAAAATTGGTCCAAACAGTATGTAAGTTAATTTTCCACAAAAGGCTGACCATATCTACCATAATTTTATTTATTTATTTATTTATTTATTGAATTTATTACCCCGCCCCACTCGGGAAAACCCGACTCTGGGCGGCTTACCCGACTCTGGGTAGAAAGTAAGATATACAGAATGTATTATTTCATTAAAGCACCTTGCAGTACCAGTTTTCTGAAGCACTTCCTAAAATTGTCAAGCTTTCCTGAGAAACCTGTTACACTGGTCAAAGATAGCAACCTAGTAATCAATGCAACTAGTGAAAGACCCAGCCTGACAGTAAAGTTCTCACTCATTTGGTGCTGCTGATCCTTAAAAGCCACACGGCAAGACTTAGTTTTGGAAGATAAGCTTTACATAGCATTAGTGGGCCTGAGAAGACACTTATCTGAAACTTTTGAGTGATGATACTAATCCTTGTAGAATAGGCAATAAGGTGTTAGATGGATCGACAATCTGATACAGTTTGCTGCTTTTAATCTGTATCTGAGCCATTGTTTAATACATATGTTTTTTACAGTAGAGAGTAGGGATTATCTGTTTAGAGCTGTGCATTTTAGCAAGTAGTACAATTCACAGAAGAAAAATGATAAAAGCAGAGAAAAGCATTGCAGTAATTTGCTCAAATTCTTTTCTGGATTCTGTTTTGCATTTAGGGGCGAATTTAGAGTGCAGAAGGTTTTTATGGGCCTCCTGGGTAGGATTGTTAGTGTCCAGATGGGCATATATTTTCAGAGTATCTTCTCCATCATTTTCATAATTGGATTTGTGTAATTCTTTGCACATTCAGAAGAAAGAATCTATCAGGAGCATTGCTTTATTTGTTATCAAGCATGCATATGAACACACCAACCTGTTTTGTTCTTACTGAAAGGTAAGAAAGCTACAAGATAAAACTCCCTTGAATGTGTTTTCTCATTGTTTCAAATCACTGTGGAAAGTAGGGGGTGATATATCAAAATAAGGCAATTCCTCAAATTATTTAAAATTCTCCAAGCTTTGTTAATACCAAGAGCCAGAGTGTTGTTATGGTTAGAGTGTTGGACTAGGACTCAACTGGCCTGAGCTCAAATGTAAACCAGTCCTTTAAACATCACACCTACCTTGAAAACACAGATAGGGTCACTATAAATCATAAATCAGAAGTAACTTGAGAGAGTGAAACAGCAAGTGTGAGTGTCATATCAAATGAGGAGATATCCAAACTGTTCTGACTGCTAGAGATATCCAGAAGAGGGCACTCCCCTTTTTGCTTCTTCAGTGGAAGAAGGGCTTTAATTATATACATTATTTTCTTCCCCTATTCCTCCAGAAAGTAGAGCTGAAACTGATGAGTTAAATTATGAGTGTCTGGCCGGACATCCCACTATGGTAATGGAGTAGACTGTAGAGCCAGTGACTTTGAGCTGAGTGTTGGGTGGCGGTAAATAAACTGACTCCATAAACGGCCCAATGGCTATGGGCAGATGAGCCCCTTTAGGTAGGGTAATGGCTCTCTCAATGGAGGAAATGCCACTGGAAGCCATCATATTGGGCCAAACGGCAAAATGAGCGGAGGAGGAACTCTGATTCCCAATGGTCATGGAGGCAGAAGAGGCAATGCCAGATGGATTGGATGTAAAGGCAAACCTTGTCCATATTTTCATGGATGTGGTAGTCCATTGCAGTCCTGGTGTTAAATCCTACATGTCTCATTTCATATGTGCCACAGAAGATGGCTCCGAGATCATAGTACAGTAATATCCCGGATAACGTGAGTACCGTATAGCGTGAAAACCACATAACGTTGCAAGATTATCGGAAAAATCTTGTATCGAATAACGCGATTTTTAACGTTATCCGATACAGTCGTTCTTAACAGCAGGGTGGCTGGAAAGCTGAACGGGGTTCTCCGTTCAGCTTCCCAGCCACCCTGCAGCTATGGAGGCAGGGGTGGGGAGGCTGGAAAGCTGACGGGGGGCTCCCCTGTCGGCTTCCCCAGCCACCCCACAGCTGCGAAGGCAAGGGCGGGTGGCTAGGGAAGCCGACAGGGAGTCCCCGTCAGCTTCCCCAGCCACCCTGCAGCTGTAGATTGAGTCCTCTGATCTCTCTGGAGCAAGCAGGGGACACGATCCAAGCTGTTTCTGGGCTTCCCCGATGTCCTCAACCAGTCCAGCAAGCCAGAATGTCAGAGTTCAAATCCCGACATTCTGGCTTGCTGCACTGGCTGAGGACGTCGGGGAAACCCAGAAACAGCTCGGATCGGGTCTGCCCACCTCCCTGGACCCGGCGGGGGGGTCAGAGACCCCAAAATTGGTAAAAAAAATGGACTTTTTAAAACCAATTTTGGGGTCTCTGACACACACCCCCGCCGGGATCCAAGCTGTTTCCAAAGTTCCCCCACCTCCCTGGAGGCTGCAGCAAGCCAAAATGTCGGGATTCAAATCCCAACGTTCTGGCTTGCTGCAGCCTCCAGGGAAACAGGGCTTTTTTAACATTGTGTGATCAATGTATCGCACAACATTAAAAACCGGATAACGACAGGACTTGTGGAACCAAGTCATAACGTTATCCGGGGTACTAATGTATGTGGGTCACTTCATGGCAAGGTGGTATCCACTTTAAATTCATGTCAGTGGCATTTTTTCTGATCGCTTTGGAGGACGAAGGCAACCCAAAAGCAGCTGACCTCCAAAACCAGGCCTCCCAGCACCCTGGGGCAGAAGAAAACATATATTCAACAATGAGATTATGAAGGGTTGAGGGTTTGACCTAAATATCAGAAAGAACTTTTTGACAGTGTAAGCTCTTTTACAATGTTAGTGTAACTGATTCCATTTCAGGCAGAGGCTGAATTGGCAGAGGCATCTGCAAGGTCCCTTCCATCTTCTTTCATTTTTTGTGAACACAGTGTAATATAAAGTAATTGAATTAATTATTGAATCTATTGAATTAATCCATCCCATATGAAGAGTTCCTCTTTTCTTACTGTCTTCTACCTATCACAGCATGATTTTCTTTTCCACTGAATCTTGTCTTCTCATATATGCAAGCTATGATAGCCTCCATTTTTCATTCTAAAAAAGAATTCAGGCTTGTTTTCTCTTTCTGGCAGTCTCTGATGGTGAACCTTGGCACTTCAGCTGTTCTTGAACTTCAATTTCCAGAAGCCATGATTAGCAGGAGTGCTGACTTGGGCTTCTGGTAATTGAAGTCCAAGAACAGCTGGAGAGCCAAATTTTGCCATCACTGGATGATATCTGGAAAGCTCTCTTTCAGTAGCACATTGCAAATGAATCAATTATTTTCCTGTCAACTTTCACACTGCCCAGTTTTGACAACTGTACCCAGTAATCAAGAGTAACACAATGTGGATTGTCTTGGACTTGAACAACATAAGATCTCTTCAGGTGTCTTTTTAGCTTCTCTTACAAGTCACAGTATTCTTCTGATTTATTCTCTGCAGTCTTTGTTTTGACTCATGACTGAATCAAAGTACAGAAAATCTTAAATAATTTCCTCATTCTGAAAAAAGTAAACATGCTAGTCTGTCTCACCATGTTGATAAAATTAAAGGAAAAAAATAAATTTTAAAAGAGGGGGAAATGAAAAGAAAAAAGGACCAAAAATACCCCCATGGTGAAGATTAACAGATTTATTAATTCAGTATGTGAACTTTCAGAGATCAAAATCCACTTCTCCAGACAAAATTGAACAGACAGAAAAAAATGTACCCTTGTTTGACACTTTTGCCAATTGAATGCCAGTCTGTCTCCCCATTTTCTGTCCTAACAATAGCCTCTTGTCCAGATTATAGATTACGCATCAAGATGATCAATTGTTATAGTACACTCATCTTCTAGCTCACAGTAATTAGGCATTTCAGAAAGAAAATAAATCATTCTGATTTATCTGCAGGATAACTGAAGTCAGCTCTGACCTATGGCATCATTAGTTCAAATTTAACATGATATTGCTAGGCAACAACATATTAGATAGCGATAAAACTAAACTGGACTTTTGACACACATGAGAATGTGGTACTTCTATAGTTCATATTGTCATGTCATGGTGCTGCAGAAAATGTATTTACCTCATCCTCTGTGTTCATGAGGGAGAGGGAGAGAGAATGTATGTAATATATACAAGCGTACAAGAATTCAGATACCCTTTCAATAGACACCCAAAAGAGTTCTGAGCAGTTAAAGATATGACATAAGCAAATGGCAGCCATTCCGACATTTATTTTCTATGGATACTCTGGAACTGAACTTCTCTTCCATTTATGCTATTTAGAATGAATTGCTTTATAAGCAGAAGAGAAAGAAAATGCAAAAAAAAAGTCATTAGTATCATCTGCACTTGATGCTTTAAAAATGGGGCCGCTTCTACCATCTTCATGAAGGCCAGGTGTCGTAACTAGAAGAGGGGTAAAATGAGGCATTTGCACAATTCATAACAGCCTTACTTAAAAGTGGAATACTCAGGGCTAACCCTAACTTTAAGATGACACAGTTATCTGCTTTTGGAGCAGAAAATTCCTTATTTTCCTAGCCTCAAAAAGGAAGGTTTTTATAGCTTTTGACAGATATGCTCCCATAGCTCTCTTGAGCTTGGAACCTCTTAAACATCTTGCTCTGAAAAGCCCTCAAAAGCCAGGCATTGTAGGAAGAATGAGCTCCGAAAGTGCCTGTGTCTTACAGCTTTAAACAAATGCTCTTTCAAAAATCTTTACCCTTCTCATGAACAAAGAAACCAAGAAGACTACCATTAAATCCTTCCAAGGGAAGGAGAAATTCTTCAACTGCTTCTCATAGGTGTGTCTCAAATCAGAGTTGACTATAGCACAGCTTTGTTCTTACATCCCCTAACAGACTTCGGTTTGGTTTAGGTTTTTGTTGCATTACTGCCAAGTAATAGCAATAGCAACCGTACTTGGCAGGCTAGCCAGCATTATTCTTCCTTCATCATGTCCATTATGTTTCGTCATTCTAGGGCATTGTGGTTGTTGAAGAAGTGGTTAAACAGAGTAGCTTTGTGTGGGCTGTGAGGTGGCACACACCTGGCAGAGGTTGTCCCCATTGCTGGACAAGCAAGACCAGCAGACAGTTTTGGTGCAAAAAACAAACTCAGTGCTGGTTCACTCAGAAGTAAAAGTGCAGAACTATTTATAGTGAAACACAAGCCTCTTGGAGAGTTAAACTCACTGACATAGCACATAGGTCTATAAAAGTTCATACAGTTCAGTTCAGTGGGCACATGCAAGCTGTAAGCACAAGTAACAAAGTTCCACAGCTTCTGTCCCTCAGATGGGGATTACCTTTTCTGCTTGAAGGCGAAAGTAGCCTGCCAGGCAAACCCACCAGAACTTAGTCCACAAGACAAAGAGCATAGGAGCCTTTCTCCATACCTGGCAGCAGAGACTTTGCAGTCAGAGCAGGCATTAAAGCAAAACCAATACAGTAAAACACCGGATAACGATTGGATCAGATAATGCTAAAATCGCATAACGTTGGGGAATTTGAGGCAAACATTTGGATCGGATAACATTATGTTAACCATTATGTTAACCATTATGTTAACCTCATCCGATCCATCAGATAACCTTTGCCTCAAATTCTCTGAGGTGTGCCTGCGACTCACCAGTTTCTCTTGGGAGAAAGGTAGGGGCTGCCTGCTCTCTAGCTTGCCATATTTGAATAACAAAGGCTTGCAAAAACTAGTCTGACTAGTTTAGCAAAGCAAAGGCTTAGGACCCTTTCCCCAGTATAACCCAGAACACTTTGCAGAAAAATAATTGCAAAGAGACAATTTGACCCAATTACCTTTATGAAGTTTCCCCTTTAAATTCTAAACAGCCTGAACCCAAGATTCTAGCTCCGCAAGCCTCATGGATTGTCAATGGAAAACAAGCAGACTGAAACCTTTCACCTACAAAGCAGTTAAGTTTTTCACACCCTGCAAAGCTCTGAGGGAACTTCCTTTATTACAGCAGTGGTAGGTGGGCTGATTCTAAACAAAAACATTTTCCTAGCTTCTGTTCAGATCTTTTAAAACAGCACTTTATAAAATTTTCAAAAATTTAAAAATGCTGTATGGCTTTGTTCTCCTAAAGTCAGGGTGGTCTCGCATGTTTTTATAATGTATTTACCCTTTAGACAATTATTTCTTGAAGTTCTTTAAGTTTCCAGCATGTTACCTTGACTTTTCCTTGAAGCTTCTGTTGCTTATCTCTATGGAGTTAAACGTTATCTGATCCACCTGAATAGGATTTTAACGTTATCTGGTGCATGCATCGGATAAGGCTAAAAATTTGATAAGATTAAGACTTGTGGAACTAAGTCTTAACGTTATCCGAGGTATTACTGTATCTGCAAATGATGAACTGGTATCTCATGGAGCTAAAACAGCATTGGAACAATCCTCGAACACAGCCCCTGGAGGCAACTCTGGAACAGCTTCTGGAATAGCATTCAAGCCACTCCTTGGAGTCAACTGCTCCAACAAGCTCTCATTAGCTCTGGGCTATATACAGAGGTCAACATGACACAGCAAGGCAAAGTACGCACATCTGTGTGCTCCAGTTACATAGCCACAATATGCCTTGCAAGCCCTCCAAGTGTTGAACAAACACTTACACACTCATACAGTGGTAATGGTAAGAGCAGGGATACAGCCACCAAGAGGAAAAGAGAGTGGAGAATATTTGGAAGTAATTTTGAAAGGTGCCTTCCATTTCTAGGGGAGTTAGAAAAAGAAAAATATCAGAATGTTTTTTGGGAAACATGCTCTAAGAAAATTTAATTCAGGGATGCCCAAGCTTTTCAGGCTGTAGCCCAATCACATGGTTGAATGGGCCAGTCATATGGTTGAGTGGTCTGGTCATATGGTTCCTCCCACTGGAAGTGGAAGTAAAATGTGCCCATACATGTGCAAAATGCTGACATAAATGCACTTGTGGCTGTTGTAAACACATTTATGACAGCCATGGGTGCTTTACAGCAGCTTTTTACACGTGTGTGGGCACATTTAACTTCTGCTTCCAGGAGTGGCATGGGCCATAGTTTGGGCACCTCTGGTTTAATTCAACAGTTGTGTTTTTATCAGCGTCCTTCTTTAGAGGGGGCTAGGCAGACTATTTAACTTTCTAATCTCTTTTATACCTTAAATGTCACCTTCAGTTAACATGTTGTTTACACAGACAAGCACCTTCTGCCCCTTCTTTTCTCACAGCTGGAATTTTTTCCTCGAATAGTATGTCTTCTAGGAAGGGAGGAGGCTGACTTTTGATGTGCCATTTGATAAGAGAAAAGCTTGGATGTGTTAGTTCCTCTATAGTCCTCTTTAACAGGTGGTCAATGAAAATATTAATTGTCCTTTATTTTGGGGCACATATTGTCTCACCTCTTTCCTACCAGCTTGGCTGGTCACACAAAGAAAAGCTTGTAACATCTGGATGGATGTCATGCTGTTCTAGTTTCTCAGTTTCTTCACAGTCGTCATAAACAGAAGCTGTTCTACAGTGAACAAGATGAAATATAAAACTATCTGTCCTGAGACTGCTAACAGAAATGGCAAGTCTTGTGTGCTTTAGGATTTGATTTACTGAAATTTGAGTGCATTATATAAAATATTAGGTAGCTCAGGCTCTGGTCCCCAAGACAGACATTTAAAATGAATAGCAGTTAGCCCTATGTGCCATATAAATTTAACAAAATTAATATAGAATGCTAATAAAAGAACCTGCAGGAGTTACATTGAAAGCATTCTCTCTTCATCTTCCTGTGTCCCACAGAAGGAAGAAATAACTGAAGTCTCAGTAGAAATTCCCTTTCTTGCATATCACACAGCATACTTGAAACTAGCATCATGATTTAATGTGTGGTGCGACTTCATATAACAATTTTGCAACCTTCTTTTGAAGTCCTGTTCCTCTTTTCAGACCACAGAAGCCTTGGGGTGTAATCCTATGCCCATTCCCCTGGAGTCTCAATAAATGTATCTTTAAGACAAATGTAGGTTTATAGTATTTGGAGGTCAATAAAATATAGGTGTTTAATTGAAGGCTGAAATGTAGTTTAACATTGAATAAAGCAAGTACAGTACAGTATTATTTGTAAAAACAAACATGACGTATTGATGACCTCCAATGAGGAAACAATTGACATAAACCATATTCTGTCAAATTTTTACCAGAATTAAGAATTAATATTGAATCTTGGAGAAAAGAAAATGACATTGAAGTGCTTGCTAAACAAACTTTGGCTTTTCGGTTTTTGGAAGATCATTGTAGGTGCACATTGTGTAGACTTTTGCTTCTCATAATCTGTCTTTTAACTTAGTTAAATGGTTTTTAAAGAAGTTGTGCATTAGAAGACAAATGACACTGAAGTGGATAGTTTCAGATACTTTGTACACCCCCCCCCCCCAGTAATTTGAATTTATTATAACTGCAAATGTTAAGGCTGAGGTTACAGGGAGATATAAATGAAGGTATCACTTTATTATTATTATTATTATTATTATTATTATTATTATTATTATTATTATTATTATTATTATTATTATTATTATTATTATTATTATTATTATTATTATTATTATTATTATTATTATTATTATTATTATTTTGCTCTCTAACCTGGGCATATTTGAGCCAATTATTAATTTGCATTTTTTGTCCAGAATTTGGTATATATGTTTCTGTTAGGGGACTGCAAAATACTTGAATATTTCATCCTGATTAAAAAAACAACACAGCATTATAGGGAGACCAAAAAAGAAAAAGAAAAAAAAGAATGCACATTCTAGTAGAAATGATGAAAATGTGTGAAATATGTCATGGAGTAGATTTTTTAAAAAAATAAAAATTATTTTTCCCTTGTGCATCAACCTTGTAATAAGCCACAAAATTTAATAGCCTATGGAAATATTTACTAACCTACTGGGGACTAGCAGAGCAGGAATGAAGCATTCTCTTTTTCCTCAGCAGAATGATATATTGCTTCCCTCTTTTTGCAGACAATTTAGTTTATAAACTACAGTGGTACCTCACTTAAACAGCATAATGCATTCCACAGAATTGCTCTTTAAGCGAGTTTGCTCTCTAAGCGAAACACCATTGTAAGTGATCAGTTGTGACTTCTGGGGGGGGGACGGGATTGTGAAACCCAATGTATTTGTTAAGCGAGTCTTTTGGTTGGTTTTATTTGTTAAGCAAGGCGACCATTCAGAGAAAATTCTGCTCTTTAAGCAAGTTACTCTCTAAGCAAGGCCCTCTTTATGCAAGGTTTTACTGTACAGTAAAACACCGGATAACGGGATAACGCTAAAACTTGGTTCCACAAGTCTTGGTGTTATCCAATTTTTAGTGTTATCCGATCCATGTTAAACTATGGGATGGCTTGGATAACGTTAAAGCTCCACAGAGATACATTGTAACCGCACAGGCTTTAGCGGTTGTTATCCAATCCATCCCATAGGACCTTAACGTTATTCAATCCTCCACGGATTGCTTTACGTTATGCGATTTTAACGTTATCTGATCCAGTCGTATTACCCCGGAAAACGATTGCATCGGATAACGCTAAAACCGCATAACGACGACAAATTTGGGGGGAAGATTTATACCAGATAACGTTCTTTTTAGCGTTATCCGATACAGTCGTTCTTAGCAGCAGGGTGGCTGGCTCCGTTCAGCTTCCCAGCCACCCTGCAGCTACGGAGGCAGGGGTGGGGAGGCTGGAAAGCTGACGGGGGCTCCCCCGTCGGCTTCCCCAGCTACCCCACAGCTGCAGAGGCAAGGGCGGGTGGCTAGGGAAGCCGACAGGGAGTCCCCGTCAGCTTCCCCAGCCACCCTGCAGCTGTAGATCGGGTCCTCTGATCTCTCTGGAGCAGGCAGGGGACACGATCCAAGCTGTTTCTGGGCTTCACCGACATCCTCAGCCAGTGCAGCAAGCCAAAACATCAGGGTTCGAATCCCAACGTTTTGGCTTGCTGCACTGGCTGAGGACGTCGGGGAAGCCCAGAGACAGCTTGGATCGGGTTTCTTACCTCCCTGGACCCAGCAGGGGGGTCAGAGCCCCCAAAATTGGTAAAAAAAATGGACTTTTTTGCCAATTTTGGGGTCTTTGACCCCCCCTGCCGGGTCCAGTGAGGTGGGGAGACCCGATCCAAGCTGTTTCTGGGCTTCCCCGACATCCTCAGCCAGGGCAGCAAGCCAAAATGTCAGGGTTTAATCCCGACATTCTGGCTTGCTGCAGCCTCCAGGGAAACAGGGCTTTTTTAAACGTTGTGTGATCAATGCATCGCACAACGTTTAAAACCGGATAACGACGAGACTTGTGGAACCAAGTCTCAACGTTATCCGGGGTACTAGTGTATATGTATTTAGCAGACTGAGGCCTGGATGACCTTTCCCCAAAAAACTGCAGTTGATCAGAAATCAGTTCTGTCTTTGTAAAAATGCCCTTTTAGTCTTAAGCACCCCATTGACATAATCCAGAAGAATTTTCTCATATGCCTGATAGAAGAGGTGAAGTGGCTCATTTTGAGCTTTTAGAAGTCAAAATGCATTTTAGGGCACTTGAGGGACCAGTCATTGCCTTGGGGTGTTAGAGGGAATCAACTCTCTCTCTGGGAGATTCCTGTGCCCCATAGGCCACACTTTGTCTATCTCTGCCTTATGTTTTTATTGTGTGACATTTTTGAGTGCTTTCCAGAAAGTAATCTCAGTCTCATGATGTTGTTATATTCTGTCAGTGCATATCCAATTTACAGCAATTCTAATAGCATTTTCAAGGTGTGCACAATACTTAAGGAGAGGTTTTACTAGTGTCACCCTCCCACCCTTGAGTTTTCATGACTAAGCAGGGATTTGTACTCAAGTTTCTTAAGTCCTAATGTATCACTCTGTCCACTATAACACTCTGATCTTTCTTATATTAGTTCACAGCTCTACCTTGGACCTAGGGGAAGCAACACAGAGTTCTGGAGTTTGGAGTAAACTGAGGACATATAGCAACAACAACCATACCTTGAACCTTATTTTGAGTAGTCTGAAAGCTATGTACAATGTGTTTTTGCTTCTGTCTCCTTATGAGATCTGACACACATATTTGTTCTCTTCCTCCATTTTTCCCCTCGCCTTCTCCCTACCCCTTCTGCTGTTTCATTTTTTAAAAAAAACCCTGCATATTAAATGCAAAGGTACCTTTAAATTTCAAGCACATTTAGCCACTACAGTAATTACTTTTTTCATCATGATTTGCCTTTTGCACTTGAATCTTCACTTCTAGAAGTTAAATACTTACTGGGTGTGCTGTTCATAATGAAATTCCAGGCTGTCGTTCTTTAGTCATCACAGCATTTTTCTATGAACTCTTATGGCTACAAAAGGTAAAAGATGGAGTGGAATTCAAATAAAATTCCACTCCCATCTTTAAAAAAATGAATATCACTACTAAAAATAGTGGTAATTGATGTTTTTTAAATAACTCCTTTAAACTAATCATATCCTGCCTCCCGCACTATCCTCTGAAACAGGAGTGATTAATTTCCATCACTCTGAATAATTAGAGACATTCATTTAAATGCAAGGATAAATACAACTGTTGAAGTAAGAGAAGTATAACTGTTCTAGCAGTAAACATGTAAGGAGTTAGCAACAAACATTGCTGGAAGCTTTGAGGATTTTTTTTTTTTTTGCTTGCTTGTTTCATCAAAAGCCACTTGAGGCATCTTAGAATACATTTTTTTCTCAGAGCATGTTACTGACTGTGACACTAGCTGCCCAAGGCACAAATCAGCAGTGCCTGCAACTATTGTGAAGTTAAATTGTGCAGCACCTTTTATACATTTACTCTAGTCAAAATATATGGTAGTGATAGTTGATGTCCTCAAGTACTTCCTATGCTGTTGATACCAGGGGGAATATAAATCAAAGAGGAAGGAGAACAAATCCTTGCTTTGCACTGCTCTTACTTTGAAGCTGAGAGAAAACTCATTTTTCATTATTACAGGTACTAATCTCAACAGAATTGCCTCATTATCTGAAAAATATCCTTCTTATTATATGGAAGATCAGATAGACAGGTATAAGAGGAGGACATATTAAATAGCAGTGCCAGGCTTGCAATATGGAAAGAAAGAGTAATCAATCACTAATTGTTTGTGTTACCCTAATATTTTATTTGCCATTTCACAGCCTATTAAAATATATAATTTTAGCCCCCCTCAAGAACAGCAGTGTTAGTCAATATAGTAAAAGTCTCCCTTGCTCAAAAGCCAGCCATGTCAAAATCCAGGGGGTGTCATGAAACAACATCTTTCCTAACGTTTTCAAAGCTTGAGATTGTAGTTTAAACTAGGCCTCAAAAATCCTTTCCTCTCTGTCTCACAAGACTACGTGTCATGAGACAGATTGTTTTTAGTTCAGTGTTCCCAGCACTCTTATCTGAGTTCCCTGATGTTGTGACTCCATGTTATAGCACTGACTATACACGTGTGTCAACAATCCTATGTTGTGGGAAAGTTTCTAACTGTCTCTGATTGGCCTAAACATGACACATGTTATCGAATCTCCATCTTGGAGAGAGGGCAGAAGGAGTTCATTTTTGGATGTCTATGGGTTAACATCCATGCCTGGGGACTATTCCTTTGTTTTCATCATGGTTACCTAGATTACTGAGGATAATTGCTTTGTTTTTTGGACTGTCTCTGGACTGACTTTTATGCTTTATTGTTGGAATTCAGTGAAACCATGTCTTTATTAGTCATTTTTATAGCCATTATTTTAGTCATTTTTAGCCTTGCTTTAGTTAGCCATTAAAGACTTGTAGTTGTAGCTAGTTATTAAGGCCTTGTTTGTGCACTGCAAGGAGTAAGCCTGCCCAAATTTGGTCAACAGTGAGTCAGCAATATAGGATATGCCTGGGCTTGCCTGGGCATGTCCAGGCATGTGCACTGACCATGAGGCAGACCACCTTTGCCCTGCCCTTATAAGGTTATTTCCTATTACCTGTGAGTTGTTTCCTGTAACCTGTAACCCCACCTGTAACCCCTCCTCTCACCTGTAGCCTATCCTTATAAGGTTACAGGTAGAAATGCTTGTCTGTGATTGGATACTGTCAACACCCACCATTTTCTTTATCCCTGAACCTAATAAATACATGCTGAGCTGGGTGGGGACAGACAAACCCTCCTCTTCTATTGCACCAGATCTCAGACTGTGCAGTCTTTTCTTTCCTCCCTCTTTCTTACTGCACCATGGAGCTGGCCTCCCACATCTGGTGCTGTGACTTGGATTCTTATGGAAACCACAACAATGCAACGTGGGTGAGGAAATTGGAGACAATCCGAACAGGCGACAACAACGCTGCTTCATAGCCTACCTACGACCGGAAAGGTCCACTTACCCACGACCGGAAAAAGGTCCAAGGTGCCTAATTCATCCTCGTCAGGATCCCAGGGTGAGTGAAACAAGGTCAAGTTAGACACACATAGGCTGAAATCATGGGCAGTTCCCTCCTCCGCAACAGAAATTTCAAAAAGATCTTCTTTTTCTGCTAACCAAGAATGGCTATACTGCCACTTCAAAGTAAGTGAAAGACTTGATTCTCGCCATTGATGTTGTTTGCCCCTGGGTTCCAGAGGGGGGCACCCAAGTTTAAAGGCCTGGGACAAGATAGGCACAGTCTTCCAAAGCCATCCTCGAGTCTCCGTGCCTGTACAACACCTAATGTATCACCCTGAAAAACATCTTGATGGCACAGGCACCGGTAACAATTTTACCTCAAATTCTTCCGCCCACTGCGGAATTTCTGGTTGCCTTTCCCTCCGAGCCTCCGCCCTAATATGAAAAGAAACCCCCTGGCAAGGGATGAAAACCCCCGGATCCTCCAGAGCAGAAGCCTAAGAGACTTTATCCAAGCCTTGCCGCATTGACTCTGTTTGCCTTCCTCTTTCACAGGAACAGGTGGTCACTTTATACCAACATTCTGAGGCTTTCCAGGTTGCTGTCGCTGACTTCTGGGGATCAATCTACCATAACCCTCTTAAGGACAAACGGCTTACCTTATTGAAGCAGGTTTCCTATACACTTGCCTCCTGTGTTTCTCATGTTCCCTTGCATAATGCAGTGACTCTTTTCACAGATGGAGCTCCAGAGCAAGGAATCCTAGCATGGAAGGACTCTGACAGCGAGTGGAAAGTCCTGTTTACTGATAAGCAGACCTCTGCTCAGCGATCTGAACTTGCTGCTGTCATTCTTGCTTTTCATACCTTCTCTGATACTCCGTTCAACCTGATTATTGATACTCAGTATGTTTACAGGCTCCTTTTCATACTTCCTGAATCTTATCTGTCTCCTTCCATGGACTCCTGTCTTTTCATGCTATTTCAACAGTTACAAACAGCTCTAGTTAACCATCGTGCTTTGTTCTTTGCTGCTCACCTTTGTTCTCACTCTAACTTGCCTGGGTTTCTAGTGGAAGGTAACTCTAGAGCGGATGCGGCCCTGAGGAGTGAAGCAGCTGCAGTTTTCCCGTTGTTTGATGACCCCGTGGCGAGTCATGATGCCTTTCATCAGTCTGCTAAGATGTTGCACATACAGTTCTCTATTCCCATGTCTCAAGCCAGGGATGTCGTGTCTAGCTGCCCTTCATGCACCAAGTCGCCGATTTTCCTACTGTTCAATGCTGTCAACCCTCGAGGAATGGAGGCTAACCAGCTTTGGCAGATGGATGTCACGCAAGTACAAGCCTTGGCTCTAATGTCTAAATTACATGTTTGCGTGGATACGTACTCAGGGTTCATATGGGCAACCCCCCTGTGGGGGGAGACCTCGAGACAAGTTATTCAGCATTGTATCAGGACTATTGCTGTAATGGGCAGGCCACAGGCCTTGAAGACGGACAATGCACCTGCCTATAGTTCCAGTCTTTTCAAAAACTTTTGTAAACAGTGGAATATAAAGCATACTCAAGGCATTCCATATAATTCCACTGGTCAAGCCATAGTGGAAAGAGCACATCTTACCTTGAAGACACTTTTAGCCAAACAAATTGGGAATTCTCGGATTCCAGTTGCAGAAATCCCTCATGTAGTGGCGAAAGCATTATTTTCTCTTAACTTCTTGTTTGTTTTTCATAATAGAGCACATCCACCAGTAGAATTACATTTCAGGAAGGAGAAGCCACTGAGTCGCCCACAAGTCTGCTATCGTCAGCTTCCTGACCCAGAGTGGCAAGGTCCTGTCCTGTTCATAACCTGGGGTCGCGGATATGCCACCGTCGACAGCGATGGAGGTCCTCTTTAGATCCCTGCATGATGTGTCCATCCTTTCCATACTGCGAAAACTTCGGCTGCTCCTGCTGCTCCTTAGTTGCCTGTGAATTCCACAGATGTCATTGGTTGGTGGTTCGCCCATAGGTCCCACAGAAGAAGAACATCTTTCATGACATTTCGAGTATAACCTATGGTATCACTTGGCTCAAATCACCAATCAAACAAACTTTTGTCTTCATAATAGTATTCACTTTTACCACTTGCTACCTGCCTGATCCCGGTATGTTACACCCCGGAAGCCTTGATGGGGAATGAAGGATGTTCCCTGTTTGGTTTCAATCTACCTGACACCTACCAACTGAGCCATAGTTGGCGGCGGGTTACTAAGAAACTACCTCTGGATGCTGTTTCATTATACACTCCACTGACTGCTGTCAGCAATGATAGCAAATGTGCTTGAGTTGTGAACTGTACAACAGAAAATAAGAGACCAAGGTGTCTAAAGTTGAATCAAAATAACTTTCATTGCAATGCCAGTACAGTAATGTGAAAACTGTTTCCTTTTATTATGCTCACATTATTCTACCTCCCAAGATGAGATGGCTAGATGGTATTGTGGAGACAATGGGCACAGAACTGAGTGAGTTGAGGGGGATGGTGGAGGACAGGAGTGCCTGGCGGACAGTGGTCCATGGAGTTGCAGAGGGTCGGAATCGACTGTACGACTGAACAACAACAACAAAGAATGGTTTTGGTCATGCGGAGATAGAACGTGGAACTACATACCTGCAAATTTGTCTGAAACTACTTGTTGTTTGAGTCACCTCACTACAGCCCTTTCATCCAAATCTCAAATTGAATTGATTGCTAATTCTGCCATTCGGCGGAAACATGATTTTTCACCCTCAAAACTCCCTGCTGATTGTAATAGCAATGTCAAACTTTTGTCTGATGCAGAATCCTTAGCATTTGGAATAAGTCTGGTAGGAGTTCCTGACTTGGCACTCCAAAATAGCATGGTATTAGGCCGACTTGCTTGTGCATTTGAAAAAGCCATAAATCACACTTCAAAAGCTATTGCCCTCCTTAACTAGGAGCAGGCTGAATTGCGGCATGCTGTTCTAGACAATAGGGCTGCAATTGACTACCTACTCCTCCTACATCATCATGGTTGTGAAGCTGTAAAAAATATGTGTTGCTTTAACCTGTCAGATAATTCCAACAAGGTGCGGGACCAATTGCATGACTTATGTGACATTGTGGACCATATCCAAAAAGATACGCTTGCTTCTTGGTGGAATTATCTGTGGTCCTGGCTACCAGGTTTGCGTTGGATTTAAAACATAATCGTTGCTGCTATTACATTCATTGTCATAGGCATTATGCTATGTTGTTTTATTCAGTGCATTCCTGGTGTAATATCAACACTCCGCCAGTGTTGCTCTGCTGTTAAACCAACCTCTGGTCTCACAAAAAAGCAAATTTATCAGCTACGCTATTGCCGACTTGGCCCTGAAACAGAGGAGCTGACTGGCGAAGAAATGTTGGCCCTAATGCGTTAAGTAAATAAAAAATAAAAAAGGAGGAGATGTGGGAATTCAGTGAAACCTTGCCTTTATTAGTCATTTTTATAGCCATTATTTTAGTCATTTTTAGCCTTGCTTTAGTTAGCCATTAAAGCCTTGTTGTAGCTAGTTATTGAGGCCTTGTTTGTGCACTGCAAGGAGTAAGCCTGCCCAAATTTGGTCAGCAGTGAGTCAGCAATATAGGATATGCCTGGGCATGTCCAGGCATGTCCACTGACCATGAGGCAGACCACCTTTGCCCTGCCCTTATAAGGTTATTTCCTGTTACCTGTGAGTTGTTTCCTGTAACCCCACCTGTAACCCCTCCTCTCACCTGTAGCCTATCCTTATAAGGTTACAGGTAGAAATGCTTGTCTGTGATTGGATACTGTCAACGCCTACCATTTTCTGTATCCCTGAACCTAATAAATATATGCTGAACTGGGTGGGGACAGACAGACCCTCCTCTTCTATTGCACCAGATCTCAGACTGTGCAGTCTTTTCTTTCCTCCCCCCTTTCTTACTGCACCACGGAGCTGGCCTCCCACACTTTATGAACCTGATCAATATACCTGATCAATAAGCCTACATTTGCTTGAATAACGTATCTTCATTGGACTAAAGGGTAAGAGAAGCAATGCATTCAAACACAAGCCTCTGAATACGCTACCTGTTTAAACCTCCTTGCATAAAAGAAGCAGCTAAGGGCTGTTTAGCTGCATTGCCAGCCAGCTCGCCCTCTGGGGGCTTTGGTTTAGGACAGGGATCAGCAAACTTGGCTCTCCAGATGTTCTTGGACTTCAATTCCCAGAAGTCCTGATCAGCAGGCATACTGACTTGGGCTTCTGGTAATTGAAGTCCAAGAACACCTGGAGAGCCAAGTTTGCAGATCCCTGGTTTAGGACAGTGTTTCCCAAATGGTGGTGTTTGGACTTCAGTTCCCAGAAGCCTAAGCCAGTATATTGACTGATCAGTGCTTTGGGGAATTGACTTAAGCTTCTGGGAATTGAAGTCCAAACACCAGGATTTGGGAAACACTGGTTTAGGAGGTCCAGAGCAGAGGGGGCCGTCTGGTTTCGTGACATGGCAACATCGTGGGATGTTTCTCCAATCCTGAAGTTGTTTTTGTGACAGGAGGTGGTGTTCATTTCCATTTACAGCCAAAGAGCCAGCAGATATTTTTGTAGTCATGTGGCAGTCATGACTAGATGCCAGAGTGCATGGAACGCTGTTGCCAGCCAAAGCGGTACCTATTTATCTACTTGCAACTTCATGCTTTTGAACTGCTAGATTCACAGGAGCTGGAGCAGACAATGGGAACTCACTCTGTCATGAAGCACTTGGGTCACAATCTGCTGACCTGCCGACCTTCCAGTCATCAAGGTCAGCATCTTAATTACTAATCCACCACAGTTCATTAGTCAGTATAGTACACATAAATAACATAACCTGAAATCTGGACTGTTGTTTTTCATAATCACAGAATATTTTTAATGGGGATTTGAATTACTAGCAGTAACTTCAAGTGATGTGCTCTTCTGTATTTTTGGGCTGTAGCCCCTAGAATCCTCCAGGCAAAATTCTGGAAATTCCTTTTCTCAAAAATCTGCAGACCTGTAAATTTCATTCACTCAAAAGAAGGGCTTTCAGCTTATTTGCCTCTGATATTGACATCCTTTATTTACATTCTCCCTGTTACTGCCACAGGGCTTCCTGGGAGTCATCATTCTTCAGGAGGCACCCTCTGTAGAATCCTAATAAGCAGCAAGACTAGTTTCCAACATCTTCTATCACTGGTTGTTCAACATGACAAACTAGATTGGGCCAGGACCTCTTAGCTGCAAAAGGCAGTGAGAGCCATAATCATAAGACCATTAGGCTCTCATGAAGAGTTGTTTATAAAGAAGCACTACAAGAGCTTTCTTTGAAAAGAAATCAACAACAAGCTGGAGAAGGCAATTAATGTGGTAGAAGAGCAGCACAGTCAGAGGAAAGCACTTCTCTAGGGAAGTGAAATCTAGAGATCTGTAGATTGGTCTTTGTAGGTTATAATCCCCCCAATTCTGGCTGGGAAATTCTTAGAGAAGTCTGGGAGTTGACATCCAAAAACTGAAAAGAGCACCATCCCAGTAAGTATTGCTTCATTGTCATCCTACCATTTTCCCCAGTCTGTTGTCTTTTGTTGACAGAGACATATACAGTTGAACCTCACTTAAAGAGCATAATGCGTTCCACAGGATTGCTCTTTAAGCGAGTTTGCTCTTTAAGCGAAACACCATTGTAAGTGACCAATTGTGTGGGGGATTGCGAACCCCAATTTATTTGTTAAGCGAGATTTTGGTTGGTTTTATTTGTTAAGCGAAGCGAACATTCAGAGAAAATTCTGCTCTTTAAGCGAATTACTCTTTAAGTGAGGTGCTCTTTATGCGAGGTTTGACTGTACTTAAATATAAATAGGCTGTCTTGGCTGGACATCACACTATGGTAATGGAATAGACCGTACAGCCAGCAACGCAACACTGAGTGTTGTGTGGCTGTAAAATAACTTGACTCCCTAAAGGGGCCAACGGCTACAGGTGGATGAGCTCCTTTAGGTGGGGTCATGGCTCCCTTAGTGGAGGAAATGCCAATGGAAACTATCATATTGGGCCCAACAGCAAAATGAACAGAGGAAGAACTCTGATTCCCAGCAGTCATGGAAGTGGAATAGGTAATGCCAGATGGACTGGCTGTGAAGGCACACCTTGTCCATATGCTCAAGGCTGTGGCAGTCCATTGCAGTCTTGGTGTCTCATTTCATATGTGCCAGAGGAGATGGCTCCATGAGCATAGTATGTGGGTCACTTCATGGCAAGCTGGGATCCACCTTAAACAAATTCACGCCAATAGCATTTTTCCTGCTTCAGGGAAAAATGCATTCTCAGATACGAATTGTAGCTGCCAACGCAGATACTTAAATAATGTGATATTTCCTAAGTTAAATACTTACTAGTAGATGGTTCTAAGACAGATATGTAAATAGTTCACACCAGTCTTCTGTGTACACAGCACACCATGCAGAAGCTATACACAGGGTATATGCAGCCTACTAGTATAGGATACCTTCTGCACACAAAAATTAAGTTTGATTTTTAAAAAAATGTTTACATGTCATGAAGAATGGTTCATCTTCTCATGCCATTTTCCCAGTAAAATCACCTCTGCCCTCCTTCCTACCCTAAAACTTGGAAAGATGAGGAAAACGGATCATTAATCTTCTCTGTTGCTCCTTGCATAACTAACCAAGAAAGAATGTCTGCATCTGTATCTATCTGTCTCTCTGGATGTGGAGAAGAACTGTGCTCAAAACTTCTCTTTCAATCTAATGCAAGAAAATTGCATTCAAAAAGAATTTGAATTTCAAATCAATTCTCTTGGGTGAAATGCAGGATTCTTGTGTTTACCTTACTTTTAGGTTCCTGGGTTTATGTCTACCACTGCACAACTGTTTCTATGGCAACTGGAAGCCATGCCAGTTTTCTGAAATTCAGTTAAACCCCAAGGGAAGATATCATAAGATAGTTACTCTCATAGGACATTTCATTTCAGAAAAGGTGGGCAGCCAGAGAAGCTGCAGAGTTCAACACCTTTGCTTACCTTAGTAGTAAGCTCAAAAAGGTCACTAAAAAGACATTCTAAGTGACACTAAGAATAGGGCAGAAAAATTGGAACCTTTTCCAGTTGTACTATAAACCTCTTCTTCAGTAGAAACAAAATGTATCTACAGTGCCCAAACTATAAATTTTGGAAAGATTCTGAATTATAAAGAATTAGAACTAGGTCTGGGCTTGATTTTTAAATATACTTGGAGGTAATTTTAAAATATATTTGGAGATAATTTATTGAGTATGTTTTTATTAAAGGGATTATAAAGGTCATCTCCTTTATTCACCGGTTCCATATCCACAGTTTCAGTTTTTGCAGGTCTAAAAATATTCAGTAAATATCTATGAAATACTGTACATGTGTTTCTATGGCACATTCCCAGATTTGGCCACTAGAGGCCACTATTTGCAATATTTGTCAGCATATGTTCAGAACAGCTGAGCAGGCATGACTAGTGGCGTCCCTGCCATAAATGGTCTCATAAAACACATCTGTGGCTGTCGTAAATGCATTTACAACATCCATGGACTCATTTACAGCTGTAGTAAATGTGTTTACAGTGGCCACAGACTAATGTATGGCTGTTGTTTATGACAACCATAAATGACAAATTTGTTTATGACAACTATAAATGAGTCCATGGCCAATTCTGGTTGCAGCAGTGGGGGTGGCTGGAGTAAGGTCCGACTCAGATTATTTCGTGCAATGGGCCAGATCTGGCATGCAGGATGTAAATTGTGAACCCCTGTCTTGGAATGATGGAGACATTTGTATGCATGCACACACACCTGCTTGTATGACAAGGTATCTGTGCATAAATAAGGGATTTGCTATTTTCTGCGGTTTCAGGTACAGTCAAACCTAGCATAAAGAGTGCCTCGCTTAAAGAGTAAGTCACTTAAAGAGCAGAATTTTCTCTGAACGTTTGCTCCACTTAACAAATAAAACCAACCAAAGACTCACTTAACAAATAAATCGGAGTTTGCAATCCCCCCCCCCACCAGAAGTCACAATTGGTCACTTACAATGGTGTTTCACTTAAAGAGCAAACTCGCTTAAGAACAATCTTGTGGAACACATTATGCTTTTTAAGTGAGGTACCACTGTATCTGTAGGAAATCATGGAATATATCCACCACAGATACACACATTCACAAAAATTGGTATGGTTTTGGAAAAGAAAACTTTTTTTATTTTTCCCTTTCCCTTTTTTAGTTGTATTATGTTTTTTGTGTTGTTTTATGGTTTTAAGTTTTTAAAGTACAGTATGTATATATATATTTGTTTTTGTATTTGTTCTGATTTAGAATAAAATAACAATATTTTTAAAAAGAAGACATATTTCTCAGAAATATTCTGAGATTTTGCTTTAGTTGCTCTCTTAGAAAGAGGAGGCAACTTCACATAATTTTGTCCAAAGTATTTTCATTTTTGTTGGATCCCGTCCTGGCTCCATGACTGTACATTGGTCTGAAATGACACAGGACAGAGGACAAAATACTGGCCAGAATACCAAGCCAGTTGCCTTTCATTCTACTTGTCTTCTATGTTACTTCCTATATAAAATTGCTTGGGGGGCTCACAAAATTGTGCTATATAAACATTGTTAATAGTGAGCAGCATCTTTAAGTAAATATCAAGAAAATTTCTTCATACCTCTGATAAATTCAATGAAATTGCTTCCTTTCTCTTCCCAAAAATATGGTGCAAATTTTTGAGAGCCCCTTTGAAAACAGATGTACAGTAATACACCGGATAACGTTATGACTTGGTTCCACAAGACATGTCGTTATCCGGTTTTTAGCATTGTCCAATGCATGCATTGAACAACGCTAAAAAAAAAAAAGCCCTAACATCAGGGACAAACTGCGCGGTTTGTCCCTGAAGTCAAACTGATCCAAGGCTAGTGATTGCTAGCCTAGGATCAGCTTGACTTCGGAGGCAAACCTCTTCTCGCCACCCGACAAGAGCCTTGGCAAGAGCTAAGGCTCATGTCGGATGGTGAGACAAGGCACCCACTTGTGGGCTTTGTAGTGCCTGCGGGTGCCTGTTCCGTCCACCCCACTGGCCCCTTAGCAAGTGCTAAGGGGCCAGTGGGATCGGGGGAACAGGCACCGGCTGGCGCGCTACAAAGCGCTATGGGGCCAGTAGGGTGGGGGGAAGAGGCACCCACTCTGTGTCCAAACCCAGCAGCTTTGGACTCACCCCGCAAGGGCTTCGGAAGGCTAGCCCAGCCCAGCTGAGCTGGGCTAGCCATCTTCCGCAGCCCTTGGGGGCTGTGTCCGAAGCTGCTGGGCTTCGAACACAGCATGGTAGGGCTTCGGAAGAAGGCTAGCCCAGGCCAGCTGGGCTGGGCTAGCCTTCCACAGCCCGTGCAGGCTGTTGACGAAGGCTAAACGGCGCTTGGGCTAGTTAGCCCATGCGCCGCTAGGCTTCGTCCAGCAATCACTGTTACTGAACTAGGGTCGGGGGAAAGGCAGGCACCCACGTGCCTTTCCCCCGACCCTAGTTCAGTAGCAGCGATCCATCGCTGGGTGGGGGGGTGGATTGGGTAGATGTTCTACCCAATCCAAACCCCCCACACACACACGATTGGCTCGGATAACGCTAAAGATCGTTGAAAAGAATTGTTATCTGATGCAAGGTTTTTCCAAAAATCTTGCATCGTTATCCGATTCTAGCGCTATCTGGTCCAATCGTTATCCAGTGTTTTACTGTACTATTAGTGTATGTACAGAAATTGTCAATCGGGAATGGCCAGAAGCAGAGATATCTGATGCCATTTACAATATTTGCTGGCATATAAGACTTTCCCCCATTAAAATAGTTTTGGAAAAATTGAGTGCATCTTGTACTGTATATAGAGAACTTTTAGAATTTTAGCCTTTTTATGTGTTTTAGGATGTGTTAAACCGCCCTGGGTCGCCTTCGGTGAGGAGGGCGGTATAGAAATTTACATTTAAATAAATAAATATAGTGGCCTATAGCAGACTATTTTGGTAATAACAGGGTGTGTCTTATACTCCAGTATGTCTTATACACCAGCAAATATGGTATTTGTTAGACAGGACTGATGTTTTCAATTAAAGTTCATGCTGAAACTTGCAGAGTAGTATTGTTTGCCTAACTACAGTTGTACCTCGGTTAAAGAGCATAATGTGTTCCGCAGGATTGCTCTTTAAGCGAGTTTGCTCTTTAAGCAAAACACTATTGTAAATGACCAGTTGCGGGGGGGGGGGGATTGCGAACCCCGATTTATTTGTTAAGCGAGTTTTTGGTTGGTTTTATTTGTTAAGCGAAGTGAACATTCAGAGAAAATTCTGCTCTTTAAGCGAGGTGCTCTTTAAGGGAGGTTTGACTGTACACTAGTACCCCGTATAACCTGATGACTTGGTTCCACGAGTCATCATGTTATATGATTTTTAACGTTGTTCGATACATTGATAGAACAACGCTTTAAAAAAACCCCTGACGTCTGGGACAAACCACGCCGAGGCAAGGCTCGGCATTCCCCCCCCCCCCGGTAGGCACGCGATCGCGTGTCGTTCGGGGTTAGGGCAAGGTACGGGAATGACCCCCGTCTCCTGCCCTAACCCCGAACGACACGCACGTGCACGCCTGAAGTTGCAAAAGTGTAAGGATCTTTACCCTTTTGCAACCTTGGGCGGCTTGGAGGCTTCCGCGGCACAGCGGCGGTGACAGGAGGATGCGGTAAGGTCCCTCGCATCCTCCTGTCACCGCCACCGTGCCTCGCATGCACGCCCGAAGTTGCAAAAGTGTAAGGATCTTTACCCTTTTGCAACCTCGGGCAGCTTGGAGGCTTCCGCGGCATGGCGGCGGTGACAGGAGGATGCAGTAAGGTCCCTCGCATCCTCCTGTCACTGCCGCCGCGCCTCGCGTGCACGCCCGAAGTTGCAAAAGTGTAAGGATCTTTACCCTTTTGCAACCTCGGGCAGCTTGGAGGCTTCTGCGGCACGGCGGCAGTGACAGGAGGATCCGAGGGACCTTCCCGCATCCTCCTGTCACCGCCGCCGCACCATGCAAGCCTCCAAGCCGCCCGAGGTTGCAAAAGGGTAAAGATCTTTACACTTTCGCAACTTCGAGCATGCGCGCACATGTTGTTCGGGGTTAGGGCAGGAGACGGGGGTCTTTCCCGTCTCCTGCCCTGACCCCGAACAACGCGTGCGAGTACGCTCGAAGTTTCGAAAGGGTAAGGATCCCCGTACTCTTTCCAAACATCGTGGGGGCAGGCGCTGGGGGGGTTGGTTTGGGTAGATGTTCTACCCAATCCAACTGCTCCCTCCGCACACGCTTGTTCCATATAACATTAAAATTGCGTTATTTGCTACAAGATTTTTCCGAAAATCTTGTAACGTTATACGGTTTTAGCGCTATATGATACTCGCATTATACGGGGTATTACTGTACTTGCTTTTCTATACTGAAGACTTCTTAGATGTAATGTCATCAGGGTCTGTGTGGTCATCAGGACATTTGAGGTCTTTTGACTGTTGAGGTCGAATTCCTAGGTGTAATCTACATTGTCCAGAATATTACTGATGTTTTTGTAAAATTTGTTTAATTTGTTGCACCTAATTGATAAAGTGTCAAGTTATGTCTCAGTTATGTTCCTGATTATGCATCCAATTGCACAACTGGAAAGTGCCCTACTGCACCATTAACTAGTTGAAATTAGCTGTGGCAAATTCTGCAGATTTTATGCAAACATTGATATGAATTTGTCCACTAACAGAAAAAGTATGTAAATTTAGTTCCCCCTGTGTAACTGAAGGAATGAGCTGAACAAGTCTACATCTATTAAAAGTCTTCAGTACCATGTAACAAGCAGAATGTGTTCAGCATTGGAAATTTATAGTGGAAAACCCAGAGGATGTTTTCAAACTTAGCATTGATCCCTTAGTCTCTACCCAAAGCTCTGTTTTCTCTTCCTCCTCTTCAATATTCCTGTGATGATAAGCCTTAAGTAGAAGTGCATTACTTTGTAGAACAGCCAATTGTAGGACTTTCCCAAAATATATCTTATATTCCCATCAAGCCTCCACATACCCTCAAGGCATTCATGGACTCTGTCATTATAAAGGAAAATATGTCCAGTTTGCATGAAGCAAACTGTGACGGGGCTTGAAACACTGTTGGCTTAGAAGACGAAAAAGTGTTAGAGCCTTGTAATCACAGGAAAGTGTGGGTGTGTGTTTATGCAACTTCTTGCAATGTGTCTCTAGAAGAATAAAATCTGAAATGTGTTATGATTTTGTCAATACAGTATTATACAAAGCCCATCACAATCTAAAATAAATAAATTTCCGACCTCTAGGCTCCTATTGATTTTCTGATGATCTCAAATGGAACACATTCCATTTCTAACTCTGGCAAATTGCTTGCTCCCTTAAGAATTCCTATTGTATTTCTATTAACAGGAAGGTTAAAACCAATCCCTGGAAATCTAGGGGAAAGGGAGGTAGGGGAGAGAAGGCTTTTGCATGAGCTGAGCTCTTGGTAAATGGGTATTTAACCTTTGACCAATGACAGCAAGTCTCTTTCAGTTCTGTTAGACCAACAGCAAGCTACAATAATTAAATATAAAGAAATCTGTTTAGAGTCTTGCCGAACATGTCCTGGGAATTAAAGCATATGGCAAGAATTGGAGGGGGGGGGGGGAGAGAGAGAAGACTTTCCATATGCTAATGACCCTTGATGTCTGAAATAAATTAGATCCATTAAGAGTTTATGCTCAATAAAGGAAAGACGTCAAGCACTCCAAAGTTAGTGACTCGAGACAGATTTTTGGCTCTGAAATTCAATCCATCTACTTATTAATTCTTAGTGAGACTCTTGAGCAGAGAGGAGATGCAAAATTATAATGTGCTGAATCAGAATTTTAAAGTTCCATGGCTTTTCTTCCCTCTTCCTTTTTTTCCTTTTTAAATTATGCCATTTTTATGTATGTTTTTAAACTTTCCCTTCATTAATTTGATTTTGTTCCCATCTTTTTTTTCTTTTAAAGGTTTCATTTATCCTATTTCAACTGAACAGAGAACCCAGAATGAATATGGATTTTCTTGTAAGTGTTGTTTGATATTATGTTCTTGGATACTAATTTCCTGATCCAAGATTAATTTTTAGATTAGTCATATGTGCATAAGGAAAGAGACACTCTGTAGCCAGAAAGCCTTGCTCTTTGCTTTCTTTAACAAGATTTATGTGGCTGCTGCATTGGAGAAATCAGGGTAGATAATAGGGTCAGAAGCAAAAAAAAAAAATCCAAGGAAGCAATGGAAGGAGGACAGGAGAGGAGGGTATATTTTTGATTTTTGCAAAATCCTACCAAAAGAAGGAAACTTGCAAGTATAAAATGATCAAACATTTGACTTGATTACAAAGACAGAGCAACAAAAAACATTGGCTGCCTAGCTGATTTTATTTCTACTCTTCTTTGAGTAGCTTACTGCCAGTTTCAGTAAGATTATCACAATATTCAGAATGGTCTATTTAGCTACGTTAGCATAAAGTGCATTGAACCTGATTATTTGTCTTGGACAGCAATCTGTTTTTAACTGTTCTGCTAAAAGGGAAGGAAAGCAGAAAAGAAAACCTTTACAATGCAGGGTATTTAAAAATGTTCTTTCTACACAGAAAATATGTCATGTGTCTTATCAGAGAAGAAGACATTAATACATACACATAGCTTAATCTCAGCCTCTAAAAAAATTAGGATAGGATTTCTTTTCTCTGAACTAAAAGACTGCATCCAATTTCCTGTCACATTCTCAAGCCTTTGGGAAAGTTGTGGAGGCATTAAGTATTACACTTAGATTAGCGAAGGAGATGTGTTACAAGCAGATAGTGCAAAGCCTCACAAGCTGGTCTTGTTCCCACTGGAGAACTATAGAAAGCACTATCTTGCTTTTAAAGATTATGTAGCATTCTGCCTGGTACTGAAGTCAAAGAATGTGATGTAACTAAGTGAAGAAGCTAGGCGATACAGTGAGGAGATCTCACCTTAGCCGTAAAGTTAGTAGAGCAGCTCCTGTTTCTCAGTTTTGATGACACTGTTGTCTCTGATACAGAGAAGCTAGAATTGCCCTACTTTTATCCTCCTTGTGAGGCTTGGTTGGAGAACTGTTTTGGAGTTCAACTCCCAGAAGGATCTGGTCTGTGTGGCTGCCATTAAAAGTTTATATAATATTTAGTCTCAAATATGTGGCGGTCCAAACTTTTGTGTGTGTCTCTCTTTTGTTTTGTTTTGTGTATTTGTGTCCCAATCACCACTAAACATGACACAAAACAAAGCAAAAAAAATCAGAGAAACTTTTAAGTTGACTTAAAATAATTAGAACAGCAAATACGGCAAATCATACTGACTAAATGAAAATAGCAGAACAATAAAAACTTGTTCCTGAGAAGGTGTTTAAACAGTGAGAACATTCCAATTAAGTAAAATTTAGCCAAATATGGTCCTCTTCAGAGATTGAGCCTCCCAAGGAACATTTTTCAAGAATAAAATTAATACAGGAACAACATTGTTTTACTTTATTGTACACAGTCTTTGTCTCATTCTCCATTCTATATACTGTATATACTCGAGTATAAGCCTAGTTTTTCAGTCCTAAAAATGAGCCCCAAAAAGGGGAAATGGCTTATACTTGGGTCAGTGACCACCAGGGTCCCAAGACCACGTTGGATTGAGACGCACAAAAAAATTAATAAAATTTCCCATATTTTCATGTATTTTGATTATTGAAACTCACTAGCAGCTGCTGCATTTCCCATCCTCAGCTTATACTCGGGTCAATCTGTTTTCCTGAGTTTCCAGGTCAAAATTAGGTACCTTGACTTATATTCAGATTGGCTTATACTCGAGTATATACAGTGTTGTTGTTTTTACAAATAAGCTATTCAAAGCATGCTAACCTTGTATGATGTTCTTGTTGTTCTTAAACATAGTTTGAGACAGGGATTTAGTAATTCTCCCATCTCAGCCCAGGTATAAAAGAGTACAAGCTTGTTTATGTGAACCTTTTTTATTACCTTGGAAAATTGTCATAACCCTATACTACCTGAATGATGATAAAGTTTGAATCCTACTCTTTTAGAGAAGTTAGGTTGTTTTCAGATTACAATAGTTGTTAAAATATTTGCAGAGAGAGGGAGGGAGGGAGAGAGATGGATCTATAAAAAGAGGTAGAAAATACTTTTTTACCCTCACCTGTTTTGCACTGTGATATTATCTCCTTGTTTCTAAGGCTTTCCATGGCAACCCACCTATGACATTGAGCATGAGTGGTGATGGAACAGTTTTTGGGGCCCTGTACATTCTCTTGTGGCTTGTATTGTTGAACTGCATCCATGAGAGCTTATCCTCCATGAAAAGCAGTACTTTAAGTCTAGAAGTGACAGGGTCACAAAATTTGTCAGTAGGTTTTGAAACAGGGTTCTGTGCTCTTTTAACAGGAAAGTATCTATCACACTGAGGCTGTGGTGGCTTAGTGGTTAAGACACTGAACTTAACGACTGGAAGGTCGGCAGGTCAGTAGTTTGAAACCTGAGTACCGCACAATGAATTGAGCTCCCATCTCTTGTCAACCTAGCAGTTCGAAAGCAAGAAATTGCAAGTAGATAAATAGGGACCACTCCGGTTTGACGGTAAATGGTGTTCCATGCACTCTGGTGTCTGCAAATGCAGACAGTGCTGACTCTTTGGCTGTAAATGAAGATGAGCAATGAACACTTGAGTTGGATAGACTGGCTTTTGAGCAAGAGCAACCTTTACCTTTATTATCTATCACCAACAAAGCATGCATGAAAAGCATAAAAACATGCAAAATTCTTTTATTTCAATGGAGGTGCCAGTCCTGGGCTTATACAGATGTATCTTGGTGTGGAGTGCTATTCTGTTTGTATAAAACAGGGGAACTGGTTTACATATGATTATTGCAATTAGAGTAGACCCACTGAATCAATGCATGTTACAGAGGAGTTGACTTACCAGCTCTTCACTGATTCAGTTTGCTCAGCCTAGCTGTGCCTTACTGTGGGATTTCAGCTGGTTAATATCAAAATGGAACCTCCGGGAATCACCAACACATGATTATATTTCTTAATTTCTTTAAAGGGGGGTGGAACATTTATTCCTTGAATTATTTTTCTGTACAATTATGCAAATGTAGTATTAGAAGCTGCTCATCATTTTCATAGTGCTTAATAAACTGTTTACTTTTCAAAAATCCAAATAATTCATTGTAACAAAAAGAATATAAAAAGAGGTTTTTTAAAAATAATAATAATCAGCGATTCTGTAGTATTGGCCTTGTTCATTACACAATGAACTACTGTTTTATGTGTACAGGTATATAGGTAAGTTTGCCTTGATCTTCTGATAATAAAAAAGCAGACTTATTCTGCTTTCTTACAAAAAAGTTTTGTTTCTAAATACGGAATTAGAAAACAGCTATGAGTGAAATACATTATCCTATTGAAGGCCCCTTTGAAACAGATTTTAAGTTACCCTATTGAACTTCTGTAAGAGACTGTCAGCACTTCGATGTATATTTCTGAAAATTTCTGAAGCCATTGTCAATGTTTTCTGAAGCCATTGTCAATGTTTTAAACTTTTCTACCCCAACCCAATCCCTTTTATTCCAGCTGCTCCTGATTCAGATGACGTTGCTCTCTACGTTGGAATTGTCATAGCCGTGATTGTGTGCCTGGTTATTTCAGTTATTGTTGCATTGTACATCTATCGGAAGAACCACCGGGACTTTGAGTCAGATATTATAGACTCCTCAGCACTGAATGGTGGATTTCAGCCTGTTAATATAAAAGCTGCAAGGCAAGGTTAGTTTCTGTTCAGAAATGTTCAAAGTAAGGCATATTCCATAAGCAAACAGCCCCTAGAGTCATGCAAATTATATTTGCTGAATGTAGATTTCTTCTTTTTCTTGAAATGCATGCTAAAACATAGATAATGGAAGAAACAAATGTATGATAAAGGAAAGAATTTAAGATATATAAAATAATGTGGTTTTTTTCACTAACTTTACCTTTCCTTATTCTTTTCTCCAAACCGAGTCATTCCCCTTCCCTCCTGGACCATCTAGACTGCAGCTAACTTGAACAAGGGGCCCATTTGCTTTTGTATCCTGTGTAGAATTTGAAGACCAATTCACTTGAAAATTCATCCTGTTTCATCTTTTTCACATCCATGGATTCTGTTCATTTCATCCTCATATGTATTGTATTGGCTACACTTAAAAGTTCCAAAGATCTGTGACAGTCTCCTGTGGTTTCTCCTTGATCAGAGGAGAACACTACATTACGAAAAGCAGTGAGATCCTTTTCCTTATTTCCTGGCTTTATTGAATTTGGTTGGCTACCATTTGGCTTAGATGCCACTGAAGAAGAAAGAAGAGGAAAACTTCAAATGTAGTCTGCACATAGCAGAATTTGGAAGTAGTTAGATAGAAGTAGCATAGTTGCATCTAACCAATTGCTTTTAGGTAACAAATAACATCAGTAATAGTTACAAAATTACTGTTAGGTATAACAAATAGTATTTAATGAGAAGTTTAATGAATACTTTGGAGTCGCTATTCAACGAGGAATCCGTGCATTGGTAAACACACACACACACACTCACACACACACCGTGGTACCTCACTCAAAGAGCATAACGCGTTCCACAGGATTGCTCTTTAAGCAAGTTTGCTCTTTAAGTGAAACATCATTGAAAGTGACCAATTGTGATTTCTGGTAGGGGGGATTGTTGTTAAATTTATATATTGCCATTTGGATATCACATCACCCACTAGCTAAGTGGACCATGACGTGTGCTCTCTGCTTTCAACTTGCCCAAGAGATCTGACGGAGGATGCTTTGGTGAGTTTTAGTCCCAGCCTAACATCATTGACAAGAGATGAGCAACACTACCTAGTTAGATCGCTCAAGCCCCCATGCCCCAACAAGGCTCTCACCTAGTGGGGGAGTTTAAGGAACACTGCCTAATTATTTTCAAATGTTGCTTTTAAGGGAAATTTAAGGATATATTTAGACAGACATTTTTCAAAATGTGTGTCACTCCTTTATTAATATGAAATGTTGTTTGGTTTTGTCTTCTGTCTTTTTATAAATATTTTCAAAGTACAGTATCAGAATTAGCCATTAGAGCAAGAATTCTCAACCTGTACCCAGTGGCCCAGATGAGGCCCACTATGCCATTTCATGTGGCCCCCATAGCCTCCACCATGCCCGCAAGTGCCATGTGGATGAAAAAGGGCAAAATGGCCATCTGGTCCCTGAAGCTGTCTGAGGAAGTGTGACCCCCAGCTTTAAAATGTGGGCCAGGATACCTAAGAGACCGCATCATCCCAAGGACATTTGCCTGTCCCACTAGAGCAGACCGGAAAGGCTCTCTGGTTGTACCATCAGCTAGAGAGGCTCATCTGTCTAGCACTAGAAGGAGTCCCTTCTCTGTGTCTGCTCCGGCCCTGTGGAACCTCCTGCCAACTGAGCTGCGCCTCCAGGCAGAGCTGCTGCCCTTTTGGAAGGGTGTAAAAACCTGGCTGGCTGGTCAGGTCTGGGGTACTGGAGGCACAAGGACTTCAGCCTGCTGGCTGGTTTGACCTCCTCCCCTGCTCCCTTAAGTTCTTAAGTTTTAAATCATATAACGTTTTAGTCCTAGTTTTAATTGGTTTTAACTGTGGGTTTTTGAGAACTTTTAGAATTTTAGCCTTTTTACGTGTTTTAGGATGTGTTAAACTGCCCTGGGTCGCCTTCGGCGAGGAGGGTGGTATAGAAATTTAAATAAATAAATAACTCCTGCATTAGAGGATTGCAGAAAGTATTTCCATGTTTTTGTATGTCCATTGGTAGCCTAAGTAATGAAACATGTTATACAGGATAATAATAATTTTAGAAATTATTATTATATAACACATTTTGTTACTGAGGCTACCAATGGACATAAAAATACATGGAAATACTCTCTGCAATCCTCTAATGGCTAATTCTGATACAGTACTGTACAGTACTTTGTGTTGCAGCAAAATGCTTGAATAGTCCATGCAATGAAAATGGTAACAGGATGTGACTGCTGAGAAGTAATGAGTAGTGCAGTACATTCCTTTTAAAATGTGATGTTTAGAGATCTAGCACAGAAGGTAATTTATAGGTAGAATCTTTATTGAGATTTGACATTTTCTCAGCAGCAACTGGTGATCAAAAGCATGATCTGTGATCAGATCTGTGTCCTGTACATAGCTCAGTTCCAACATATGTAGGCAGTGATGGACAGCCAAAATTTTTACTACCACACTGTGGGCCGGGCTGACGTCATGGGCAGAGCCAATGCCATGATGTCATGGGCGGAGCCAATGTCATGACGTCATGGGTGGAGCCAGTGACATGGGTGGAGCCAAAGTAAAATAAAAATAAAAATACAGTACAGGCTGACTGGAGCTGCATGACACCCCCAGGCAGTCCTATCTTAAAGGAGGCTCCCCAGCGCTCCAGGCCCTTGCCTTGTGGACGGTAGGAGAGAAGCCCTCCTGCCCCTCTGCAAAGCAAGCACTTGGATGCCACACTTCACGCACTTGCCTTACACAGGGGGGAGGGCTTCATTCCCCCTCTCTGCAAGGCAAATGCCTGGAGCACTGGGAACTAGGCACTTGCTTTGCAGAGGGGAAGAGGGCTTCTCTCACCCCCCCCCTCCACAAAGCAAGCGCCTGGATGGAGAGGCGACCGAACCGGTTGCCTCAAAAAAAAAAAAAAAAGGCAGCAGTCCCGGGTGGTCTCCCAGGAAAGTTACTAAAAAACCCCGGTAGACTGCCCAGAATTGTTGCTACCGGTTCTGGAGAGCCGGTCTGAACCGGCCCATGCCCAGCACTGTATGTAGGTATGGTTTTGAACGTCTTTTCAACTAAGACAACTAATGAACCTGTGGAACAACTATTAGACCAAAGAATCCTGATAGCTCTGGTGATTGTAATGAATGCATTAAACCAGGGGTGCCCAAACCTTCTGCACCACAGGCCGGTCACGTGGTTCCTCCCACCTGAAGCAGAAGTAAAATGCACCCATGCATGCACATAATGCTGCCATAAATGCACCCGTGGCTGTCATAAATACTTTCCTGACAGCCGCAATGCATTTACAACAGTGTTTTGCATATGTGCAGGCATGTTTAACTTCTGCTTCTGGGAGCGATGCAGGCAAAGCAGGCTGGATCATTTGGTACTATGGGGCAGATCCAGTCCACGAGCTGTAGTTTTGGCACCCCTGCATTAAACGGTCACTGGCAAGAACCTTAGGCAAGCTAAGAGCCAACTTTAATTTGTAGCATGTTTGACTGTTTTCCTGTAATTAAAAGTTCCTTGGTGGAGATAGAAGCTATTCTAAGCCTTCTTTCTAGGCATTTTGTCCCTGGAGAACTGAAAAATTAATACACTTCCCTATAACCTTCAATGGTACAGCAGAACAAATCAAAGAACACGATCTTTTACTGATTGTATAATGATCCAGAGGCTGAAACGTGTCCATTAATATGTTTGTGACTGTGATGAAATTTGTTAAGTTGGAAAGTACTTGCTAAAGCCACAGGGTTTTTTGTTTTTTAAAAAACACTTTTACAAATTAAAGTTTCAAGTTAGAAGTAAGCATAGTCATAGTTTTGTCCAATGTAGAAGATTAGCAGAACAGCACTTTCCTTGCCAAATTTCTTTAAATCAGAGCTGAAAAGGGCATGCAGGAATGTGCCATAGGCAGCAATTCAGTTCTGACTAAGAATGATAAAGTGCTTGATTTCATAGTTGTTTGCATTTCTCTGTTCTTTTTACTGTTCTTTTTGATTACAAATTAATGCTTTGCAGCTAGCATTTTAAAAAACCCTAAAGAAAATCTATTGCAGAGCACTTGCATTGGGTTCCAGTTGTCATGTTTAATTGTTAATCATCAAATGTTATTACAGCCCAATCCTGACTTTCTTCTCCAGTGTTGTTATTCAAACTTTCTAATGTGCCAATGTCTGCACTGTAAAAACATCATGTAAATATACAGCACTAATATGGCTGGAACATTGCAACTTTAGTTAAAATTAGTGTGTTTATGGTAGGGAGTTCTATTTCAGAAATGCAATGATAAATGCTAACATATGCTTCATAAAGTCTGGAAAAAGAACTGATACAGAGAGAAGTTGAAGCTTCAGATTTAGATGGAGATTATAAAGACTGTTTTTTAAATAGAACAGTAGATGTTAAAGTATTAAAAGCAAATCAAAATTCCTTTTGCAAGATTAATTTAGATATTTGGCAAAAGTTTTAAAAAGTTTTAAGTCCTGGAATCTCACCACTAATTCAAATAAAGGAATTGGAGAGATTTCCTGACAATATTAAGAAAGTCTTGGTAAAGCAATTAGATGGAATGGGGGATAACCAGATTTAGAGACTGGCAGTGCTGGATTAGCTATATAGCAAGAATAGCAAATGCTATGGTCCCCATGTCACTGGAGGCCATGCGCCACACTGTCAACCCACCCACTTGCCCTTCCCTACCTCCAGAACGGGCTCTGGGCGGTGTTTCATTCTGAGGGGAGCTGGCCAGAGAGCTTCCTTTCCTTTCCTGCCAGCCTGCCTTGTCAGATGTGCAAGGCTGACCCAGGGAGGGGAGGGTCAGAGAAGGGGGAAGGAGGGAGAGAAAATGCCTCCTCCCTCAAAAGTAAGCCAATGCTGCATTTAAAGGGGGAAAGCGCCCCCCCCTTAAGGCATTCTCGCCTCCGATCTTATCTTCCTCCACTTCTTCTGCCCTCAGGGAACTACTTCAGTGTGAAGGTAAAGAGCATTCGGTGTTGAGGCATGCCTGCCACATGCCCACGTTAATGTCTGCAGATGCAGACCTTACTGGCTCTTTGGCTAATAAACAGAGATGAGCACAGAACCCTAGTAGTCGGATACTACTTACTTTCAAGCAAGGGTGACCTTTATCTTTATTTTAATGTTAGTGCCCCCCCCAAAAAAAAGCCCCTCTTACATAAAAGTAAACGAACGAGAGAAGCGGGGGAAATTGACACTTCTTTTTTGAGCATATGAGGGAATAACCAAAATAAAAACAGTAAACAAAGCAGACAAAAAAGACAAAAATATTGTGGCCCCTTAAAGACTAACTCCACGGTGAGTGGGTGGCAATATAAATTTGAACTAATAAATGTGGACTTTCATAGAGCAAATCCACTTCGTCAGATATAAGAGTGAGGCCTCATGGCATCAATTTATATACATCAATTGCACAGGCACAAAATGATTGGCCAGCCTAACAGAAAAGTAACATTAATTTTTATAGTTTTTATATTTGAATTTTAAGAAGTTTTATATCTTAAGTGATTTTTTTAATAACAAAGAGACATAATTTTATTTAAAATCAAAATGCTGTTTAAATTGAATGCTGTTTTATAATACAGCCATGCCTTTATTAATAAATATTATTTCATGTACCTTTGATATTACTGTACATTTAGATTCGTATTTTTACTCTCTTACATATATATATTGGGGGGGGGGATCTGTAGAAGAAATAATAATAATAATTTCATGTCAGAAATTATTCTAGCTGCTACCAGCCTAGCAGTTCAAAATAAGAAATTACAAACAGATAAATAGATACCACTTCAGTGGGAAGGTAAACATTGTTCTGTGTACTCCGGAGTCTAGTCATGCCTGCCACATGACCACAGAGCTGGCTTTTTGGCTATAAACAGAGATGAGCACTGAACCCTAGAGTTAGATATGACTGGCTTTCGAGCAAGGGCAACCTATTCACCAAATGCCAGCACAGCTTTTTTTACACTGTTCAATGTTTTGTTAAAAATTTATACATTTCTTGATGTTCATAAACTCAAAACACAATCTGAGTCTAAATGTTTGAGTGGTTCAGGTATTTAATGAGATATTTCCTGCTTCAGTGATTCTTAGCTTCCTCTCTAAACTAATAATTAAAAACCGAGTGCTCCATGGTCAAGATATGTTCCTTTAAGTATATCAGACATGATAATACTAAATTTTAAAACTTTTTCAAGGATTTGTCCTCATACACTTTTCAGCTGACTCTATCCTGTATGAAAACAACAACCTTCTGTCTGACACAGGGCATGCACAAAGTAGTTTATGTGTGTAGAGTGTGTGTAGAGTAAGGGTTTCTCTTGCTGGATAGCCAGTCTTGTCCAACTCCATTTACAACCAAAGAGACAGCGTTCTCTGCAGCTGCAGACATTTCCATGGTCATATAGCAGGCATGACTAAATTCATGGAATGCTGCTACCTTTCCATCTGAGGCAGTACCTATTTAACTACTTGCAGTTTCTTATTTCCGAATTGCTAGGTTGGCAGGAGCTGGGATAGAGACAGGAGCTTGCTGTGTCGAGTTATGCTTAACTTCATAGTTTGCTCTTTGTGCCCAGTCTTGCCTGCCACGTTACACACCACATGGGGCCAGTTCTTTATATTTAGCTCCGTGTATTTATTGTAAGATGGCTTAGAAAATGGCAGAGAAGACAATGAGGTAGGTAGGAAGGCTCTTTTAGTGTACCTGAGTGAAAACGGGCCAAGGCAAGGGGTAGAGTATTTTAGAAATGCAAAGTGTTACTTATTTGTTTTAACTAGTGGTGTTTTATTTTATAGGTATCCTAAATCCTAAAACTAAGCAAGGACCCCCTGACATGATTTGCTACAGGCCTCGCTCTGGTTTAATCCGACACTGGAGAGTTAGATAAAACTTCTCATAGAAAAGATATGGAAAAGATATTGGAGGAAACCAATCTGACTTTCTGTTTTCAGTGATTTTTCTAAAAAATGTTTAAAAGAAAGAAAACTATCAGCTTCACATTGGAGAATTTGGACATGAAATGGACTTAAATATATTGATGAATTGGTATTGGGTTTCACATGCAGAAGGTTTTCAAACTTCTGAGCCTGTATTATTTTTATAAATATGTATATTTGTATATATACAGTATATGTATATCTTTTTACACACATACATTTTGGGTTTCTTTCTGATAAAACTTGTAAAATCAGGAATATATAGCTTCTTAGATTCCTTATTATTTTAAAAGAAGAATGTATCTTACTTTTTTAATCACTTAATGTGAAAATACTAGCTTTATGTTCCATTAAAACAGGAGTGGGAAATGGTGATCTTTCAGATGTTGTTGGTCATCAGCTCCAGTCAACATGGATGGAGGTTTTACTGCAAACACCTCTATAGAGCAGTAGATTTCATGGCTCTGTCTTCAGATAAATGTCATTTTTGGCCTGTTGCTGAAGGGAAATAAGGAACCTGCATCCAAGTCAATGTTATTATACATCCTTTCATTTGTGGCTGAGCAAGTGTTAATACCTTCATACTTACTAAAGTAGTCATTCTCCATTCACTTGTATCTTAATTTACTTATTTATTTATTTATTTATTTTATTTAGATTTATCTTAAATTCCACAGATCCTTCTGTCAAAGAACCTGAGTTCTGCCATGATACAAAGCAGCCACTATTCTCAAGAAGGATATTGATATGCTTATAGCCATTCTGTTACCTTCTTATCTATGATAAATTAGAGGGTAAGCAAAACAAGAATAGAAGAAGGAAAATACACAAAGATATTACAAGCAATTAAAAATGTTAGAGATGGATAATATATGAACAGGTGAGGTCAGTAGGAGATAAGATGCAAATCATGTATGCAGGAAGATGTGGAGATTGAAGGAGAGCATATTCTTAGGAAATGGTATGAAAAACCTGTGTCCAGTTAAACCTTTTTTTAATAGAACAGGCAACACAAGTTGAAGGCACTGTCCTATACTAACAGAGGATTCTTTTCTCCTCCACCTTCAGCTGTTAAATGCAGATTTTCTTTTTACTCCAAATGATGTATCACAGTATAAATAATTCAGCTTGCGCACAGTAACTTTCAAATTATACTCCCCATCCCTCTTTTTCTCTTTGGATACAGATCTTCTGGCTGTGCCTCCAGACCTAACGTCTGCAGCAGCCATGTACAGGGGACCTGTCTACGCTTTGCATGATGTATCTGATAAAATCCCAATGACCAATTCTCCAATTCTTGATCCACTCCCCAACTTGAAGATCAAAGTCTACAACAATTCGGGTGCAGTCACTCCGCAAGACGATTTGTCCGAATTTTCATCCAAACTCTCCCCTCAAATAACTCAGTCCCTGCTGGAGAATGAAGCATTAAATGTAAAAAGCCAGAGTCTTGCACGACAGACAGACCCATCATGCACTGCTTTTGGCACCTTTAACTCTCTTGGCGGTCATCTGATTGTACCAAATTCAGGTAAATGGAAATGTAATGATCCAAAACACACATATGTATACAGAGTGCCAGATGGTGTTTCCAGAATTTTTTTTAATAAAAAAAAAAATCTTCATTTTCTCATCAAGAAACGGAAGAATTTAGGTCATTCTCGGGAACCTGTATCTCCTAAGTTTAGACCGCAGAGTGGCTTCTCTTCCATATAGGTTTACTCAAGTATTTTCCTCCCTACAGCCATTCTTCAGCAGATAATTGTGAAAGCCCAGCTTCCATACAGAACTGCTTCTGTTGCCACTGTATGTAAAATGGAAACATTAAACAGAAAATAAATAAGCAGCTCTAGCTGTCAGTTTTGTACAAATAGCATGGTAAAACAGGAAGCTGTTTAGAACAGAGGTTCACAACCTACAACCACCACCCTCACCACCACCGCTGGAAGCACTGGAAATGGTGAAAATAGCCGAAACCACTTTGTAAATGCACCCACCACAGAGAGTGGCAAAAACAGCCAAAATGTGCTGTAAATGCACCCATGGCTGGTCTAAACATGTTTACAACAGCTGCAGACATATTTTACAGAAGCATTTACAGCAGGGGGGACCACGTATCTGGCCCACTCAGCTGTCTGAAGGGGCATGGCTTGTCCCTCAGGGGGGAAATGTTGAGAACCCCTGGTTTAGAATGTGAGAGACTTCCTTTCTCTTGGCATAGAAACCAGGGGAAAGCATCAGTCCACATTTTAACTTCACAAATTGTGTATAGTAAAGCACCGGATAACGATTGAATCGGATAACACTAAAATCGCATAACGTTAAGTAATCTGGGGAGGAGAATTGGATCGAATAACGTTAAGGTCCTATGGGATGGATCGGATAACAACCGCTAAAGCCTGTGCAGTTACAATGTGTCTCTATGGAGCTTTAACATTATCCGATCCATCCCATAGGATTTTAACATGGATCGGATAACACTAAAAATCGCATAATACCAAGACTTGTGGAACCAAGTTTTAGCGTTAACCGGTGTTTTACTGTATATAACACTGGGATCTTATTTTTTTTATTTATGATAGTATTTCTAGCCAGTTATGTATCTGCATATGTCAGGGAAAGGTACTTAGTGATTGAGACATTAGTACACCTTTCAGAATTTATATCCTGCTTTGTTGTGTTTTGTATGTTGAAGTCTGTGAAGCATTCCAAACTGCTGATTTCACAAAGGGGAACAAATCCTCTTGCCACACTCAACCCAACTATTTGTAAGTTCACACAGGGTAGACTTAAGTGGATATACATGTCACACAATGACCAGATAAGCTAATGGAGGCCTTGCTGTTTCGCAGGACCGTGTTATGATGGTATTTTGTTTCAGTTTTAAGTAAAGAAAGAATTTGCAAGGGAAGCGATCCCATTACTATTCTTTGGAATAAGAAGTGCAATTGCTGGCTTCTCTCTCTCATTTTTAAAATGTAAGTAGTAGAGCAGACATCTGCTAGTTCCTCAAATAAAACAAATAGGAAGGAGAAAATATAGCCTCCTTTCCAACTCCTACCATTCAGAAGAAATGGGTAGATGCCAGCAGAAAGCCACAAACTCAGGTATAAACATGAGGATGGATGTAAAACATCCTTTTTTGTTATGTAGTTTGGATGGGATTTTGATCGGCAGAGCTGTTGTTTTGCAGGATTTTTTTTCCTCTTAAGGTCAGCTGGCCTTTCTTTCTCTTGCTTTATTTTATCTGCTTCTTTCTCCCTGTCCTGTTATTGTTGTTTTGCAGGAGTAAGCTTGCTGATTCCTGCAGGAGCAATTCCCCAAGGGAGAGTCTACGAGATGTATGTGACAGTTCACCGGAAGGAGAACATGAGGTAAAAGAGACTCTGCTTACAGTGCGTTTGCTTTAGCACTAATTGTTCTGAGGAGGCAAACCGTGTTAATGCAAGGTTCTGATCAGCATATATGTATTGATGCAATGCTGAAAAACTGCTGAGGACACTTAATGTGTTCAGGCAGAGCCAGAAGGAGAGCTGAGGGAAAAACAAAATCTAACCGGAGGCTTCTCCCAAGAGATACATGAGCCTGGTGTTAAATCTTGCAGCTAGCAAACCTCTTAGCTTTTGTTGCTTAGCATTTCCACTCAACTGATGTCCATAATTCATTTAAAACAGGCAAGAAAGTGAACAGCCATGATGTTAAAGTGAGGGCGAACCTCTTAGAGACCAAGTGCCCAATGAGGCAGAGGAGGCAGCAACATCACGTGGGTGCGTGCACATGTGCGATCACCTTCTCCTCCTCTTTGCCACTCGTAAGCATGTGCACGTACACACACACTGCGTGCCCACAGAGAGGGCTGTGATGCTCTTCTGGCATAAATGCCATAGGTTTGACACCACTGCAATAAATCATGATGCAATGAGGCACATGGGCTCTGTACAACTTCCCATCATCTTCAAATTCGGTGCTCAGGAATGATATTCAGTCTTATCATTGTGCCCATGTTGAACATACTGGCTAAAATCCAGTTCACACAACTACTCTATATAAGGCTGATGATATGGGAGTTCCACTCATTCTACCCAGCAGTGTGTATTTATAATAGGAGTTCTATGTAGTATATAGTTGTGCATGCATGATTATTATCCATGCATAGGCAAGGTGCTAGAATTATTGGCAGATGGGGATAGAAAGTTGGGTACAGGGGCAGAAAGCTAATTGTTTGATGATACTGTATATGAAGAGGCAATTCTGCAGTTCTTGAGCAGACCTAGGAGTCTTTTTAGAGGGTCTCTTGTGTACAGTGTGTGGGAACAGTTTGTCATGAGTTTAGATGAAGATGAATGGTCAGAGTGAAGTGTGCATGACCACTAGGTATGGGATTTTTTCAATTTGTTAATCACAACCTACCAAAGTCTTATTAAAGTGTTTGGGCTTTAATAAAGAGGTCAAAGTTCTGACAAATATTTTCAAGATCTTAGTACATTCAGATTCCAGCAGCCATTTTATTCCTGTGGAGAAGACAGGGACTTGGGTGAGCGGAACTTAGCTTTGTGGGAGTTGTAAGATATTATGAGTGTGGTAGTCTGTGTCCATTTGGCTCTGCATAGGAAACTTTTTAAAAAACAAACAAACTACCAATCCCATAGTTCATTGAAAGTTCCATGGAGTTTAGTCCCACCCAGTCATTTTCCCATCTTCCCCACAGGACACAAACAGTGGTGGGCATCAGCCGGTTCACACCAGTTCGCCAGAACCGGTAGCAGAAAATCTGGCTGGCCCCACCCATCCAAGTTTTGAAATAAAGTAGTCCTAATTCGGGTGCAATGCAGGGCTTTGCCCACCATACCATGCCAACAGTGTGGTAGTAAACTTTTTGGAGCCTACCACTGGACACAAATGACTGAGAGTGTATGAATTTACTAATGTAAGAACTTGAAAACACCTGTCAGGATTCTTGATTAAATCCCCAAGAAGTCTGGCTGGAATTCCTGCAGATTTCAGGGGACTGTTGTTTATTGATTCTGAAAATCCCATGCCTAGTATACATACTATATATATTTAGAATTGTTTTACTGTTTCCTTATTTTGGGATTGCACAGCATGGTTGGCTCTTCTTCAAGAAGCACAGTGGGGAAACCTCCTATTTTCTAGCTCTACCATAACCACTGAGCTATCCAGAAAACTTTGTTCTTCTTCATGGTCCCTGTGCTTCTACACAAATGGGTTTACTCCCACGCATATGCAGCAGTAAACCCATTTGTGTGAATGCACAGATGACCACTCGAAGAATTAATGTTACAGGTAAGTAACCTGCCCTTCCAATTACAATTCTTATTATTTATCTTGAGTATAGGTTTGCTAGAAGGTACTTAACAATCAGCATCCATATCTATAGAGACTTCACAAAGAAGAATTCAGAGTTTGTACCAAGTGAACCTTTTCATTCAACAATAAATCAAAATATAAACACCAGCTGAGACAAGGGGTACTTTCTGGATGACATAGTTAAGGGGCAATCCCAATTACTTACAAAAAAATTGTGGGTGGATATCTCTGGCCTAGACAAACTCCTAAACTAGCAGCACAAATAAGAAGATTCCTGGGTTTAAAGCAGGAGTAGTCAACCTTGGTGCTCCAGCTGTTCTTAAACTTCAATTTCCAGAAGCCCTGATCAACAGGTGTGCTTCTTTTGTGTACTGATCAAATCCTTGACTGCCAAAATGAAACCACTTTCTTTGCTTTATCATTGCCCAAACCCAAGTCCTCAGCTGTACATGTCTCTGGTACCAATGGGCAGACCAGTAAATGAGCTGGATTATGTATCTCTTGGGCTTCTGGTTATTGAACTCCGAACAGCTGGAGCACCAAGGTTGGTCACCCCTGTAGTGATGATGATAGAGATTTGTGTGTGACTACTTCAGGAGTGTATATTTCACTAGTAGGAAAGCTGTAAGCAGTGACAATCCCCAGAAATACTGCAGATGTCATCAGCCATGTTTTTTAATGTCCAATCTTACAGATACCAAGACTTCTATAAAATTACATTTTAATAGGGAAACAATTGGGATTGCATGATAGGATGGCTTTCTTGGCTAAGGCAGTTTTCAGAAATTAAATGTTTCTTCCCATCTCCTGGCCTACTAAAAACTTCCCCATAATGAAGGGAATTTTATTAGCTTATTCCACTGAGAGCATCTTTTTAAATAAACAAATGGCCCTAGATGTATAAACTTGCACCTTTCTGTAAGATAAAGTTCTTAAAAGAGTGAATTTAAAGAGAAGAAATTTTAGTTATAATATCCATATCCTGCATTTTTTAAATGGTTGATTGCAACAACTGTCTTAGCCAGATGATATTTTATCTGCCTCATCCCTTTTATTAGGGAAAAAAACCAGGATTTACTAATACCACTAAAAATACACCTACTGGTTTTGCTCCTAGGATCAGCCTGAATTTCTATTTCATGTCTGTCATGGGAAATCATGTAGTGTCTCCACCTCATTAACAAATGCACCATATATATTTAAAAGAACACAAAAACAACTCCTATTTATTCTTAACTGCAATGCAGGCATTAATCACATTCAAACTCTGTATACTGAACTAAAAAAAAAAGGATAGTGAGCACAAGCTTACTGTATACAGAGGGTCATTGCACATTTTCCTGCCATCCATCCTTCAATACAAGAGATCAGTTCTTTAAAAACGGATTTATTTCCTAAGCAGACTTGGTCAGAGCAGAAAATTGGATGCAAATAGTTGTGAATATTGTATTCTTATAAATTGTAATTAATTTATGTTAGCCATAATTTAAACACAGCCAACTTACATTATGATTATGATGAAATAAAGGATAACTTTAGAAACTTCATAGTTTAACTGCCAGTGTGGATTACTGGACATATATTTGTAGGCTCCTATCACTTCTCCCTTAGAAATAAAAGCAACTTTGAGTGGGGACAGATGAACAGTTGGACCTCTATATTGTTGCAGCCATTTATGTGATTTCCCTGACAAGCTGATGACCAACAATCCGAGAGACAATCTTCTTCTATAAGTTTTGAATTAAATCATGGTATGATTTAATATTTATCAAACAAAAGTCAGCTGGTGTAAGAAAACAGCACAGGGAAGACAAAAACTGAGAATCTTGGTGGCTCATTGAGTAATGGTGATGATTTGAATACCAAGTGTAATGTAGATTTTGCAATGGAAATGTTAAAATGGAAAACAGGAACCAAGTTAAATACTATTGTATTATTTATATCTTCTTGGAAGTAAAACTCACTAAATTCAATGAGATTTAGGCTGGGGCACATCTGTCTGGGACTAGGCCTAAATTAAGAATGCATAAAATTGTGCTGTGATCATCAGAGAAATAAGAAAAATCTACCTTGTTTTAAACCTGCAGTCCCCTGTAGAATATGATAGTGCCACTGTTAATAACTCAGACTAAAAGCAGAAATGTGCTATTCCTCAGAGCCTTACATGTGGGTTCCTTGTTTCCCCACCTCTTTGTTCAAAAACATTTCTCTCTCGGTCTAATCTTCCTAGACACAGACAGCGCTGGCTCTTTGGCTATAAACAGAGACGAGCACTGAAGCCTGGCTTTCAAGCAAGGATGACCTTTACCTTTATTAGTTGAAGCCAAACTTTCTATTATTATGAATTCAATACTGTGGCAGTAAAAAATGCAAATAAATAAAAGAGTTTCTTGTTTAATTCTATTCATAGATCATACTGAGAAGAGTTTTTCATTTTCTGGAAAAAATTGTTCACCTTTCTCAAATTTAAAAGCACAGGAAATAAAAACGATAAATCTTGTATATAGCAAACTGGTATGTAGTACAGATGTTAGAATAATGAGGATGCTCAAGACAATCTTGATCCTAATTAGTAAGGCACAAAACATTTTCATAAACTAAGAAACTGTAGGAAGACGACAGAGTCTTAAATTTGCTAAATCACCCACTTAACATGACTAGAAGGGTTACCATCTGCTCCTGTGAGTTATTCATCTCCCTTTCTTCACTCTGAATTATTTTTCCTTGTTTTTCTTTGAGCACAGCTATTAAAACTCTTATGTCATTCGAAGAACAAGATTTTGTTTCTGAAACCCAAATGATAAGCACAGTGACAAAGAGTACATAATAGTTTTAATAAAATCTGTATGGCATTCAACATTATATATACTACAGTCTTAAAGTGATTACCAAGCATGACTTTCACTCTCCTTGGGGAAATCTGAAAATTGTAGTTTTGTGAAAAGATAAGATAATACCCCTAATAGATTTCCCCCTAGACAGCCCATATAAAGAAGAGATGCCATGTTACTTATTGAGAAGTCTTGATAAATCAATTTAAACCTAGTTTGCCTTTTTTACATGAACTTCTGTATGAATAGATAATGTTTAATTTAATGTTTTAAAATATTTAAAAATATTTATTTTACTGTTTTAAGCCTACGTAGATGGGTGTAGCTCACAGTCCGTTACCATGATTGATGCTCCAATGTAATTTTCCATTTCTGTAGTTCTTTCTCGTTCTCTGTCTCTCTCTTTCTCACTCACTGACTCACTCTCTCTCTCTCTCTCTCTCTCTCTCACACACACACACACACACACACACACACACACACACACACACACACACACACACACACACACACACACACTGTGGGAGTTGGACAAAAGTAGATGCAGCCCTATGGTAACAAATCTCCCAGTCCTGTTCTATAATATATTTTGCCAATTGTACGTTATCAGAAGCTGGCTGGATAGCTCAATGAGCTGGGTACCTCACTGTGGAACCAGAGACTGGGTGTATCTCAGCAAAAGAACCATCCTGTGTCACTTTAGGCAACCTGCATACTCTCAGAGTGCCTCCAGTGTCAGAAGCTGACAATGTTAAATCACTTCTGAATGTTATATACAGTAATACCCCCAGATAACGCTAAAACGTGGTTCAATGAGTCTTAGCATTATCTAATTGTTAATGTTATGTAATACATATATTGCATAATGTTACAATCCTATGGGATGAATCACATAATGTTAAAACTCCATAGAGATACATTGTAACCAGCACAGACTTCAGGGAACGTTATGCAATACATCCCATAGGATTTTAAAGTTGTGTGATGCAAATTTTTTTCCAGATTCCTTAACGTTATGTGCTTTTAGTGTTGTGTGGTGCAAACATTATCCAAGGTATTACTCAAACTAGAAAATCCTGTAAAGGGTCACCAAAAGTCAGAATTAACTTGATATCATGTTGTTGTTGTTGTTGTTGTTGTTGTTGTTGTTGTTATATAATCAGTAGAGCTGGTGTATCTGAGTTGGAGCACCTATTTTTAGAGACAGAGATTGAGAGTTTGAATCCCTACTGGCCCCCCAGTATTCAGACCAGCCAGGATTCCCTGGAATATGTTTAACTCAGGGGTTCCCAAACTATGGTCCATGGGCCAGATCCGGCCCCAGTGCCAACTCATCCAGCATGCGCCGCCCTTGTCACTCCCGGAAGTAAAAGTAAAATGTGCCCATATGGGTGCATTTTACTTCTGCTCCTGGGTGCAACGAGGGCAGTGTGGGCTGGATGAATTTGTGTCAGCCGGATCTGGCCCATGGGCCATAGTTTGGGTATCCCTGGTTTAAGCAGAGAAAATGACAGCTTAAAATCTGTCTTATCCTGTTGCAAAACATTGCAAGGCACATTTTACTTCCGCTTCCAGTGGGAGGAACCATGTGACCAGCCCGCTGAACTACATTACTGGCCTGCTGAACCATGTGACTAGCCTATGGCCCAAAAAGTTTGGGCACCCCTGGTTTAACTGATAGGGTTACATGCTGTATCACTTTGGAGATTTTTTTGCTTGTTAAACAAAAAAAGATCAATACTTCTTTTAAGGGGCAGAAGCTTAGCAAAATAATACAATACCACCAGTGGAGATTTGAAATCATTTTGACTTCTCCTGACAAGAAAGGAGTGAAAGCTATTATGAAAAGCTATGAGTTGTGTAACCACCAGCCAGGTTCATCTTGGTGACAGGACGCATACAAGGACTTTGGATTAAGATTTCTTCCAATGGGAAGAGACAGCCTTTCAGAGTCCCCTAATTCTATTTTAAGTAAGACTTCACAGGTCAAAAGAATCACTTTAATTTAGTCTTGAAAATGAATTTGAAGTCCATTAGTGTGATATTTCCTTCATTTGGTGAGAAACAAGTTTTTCCATTCTTCTGGGATTTTTATTGATCTAAATATACTCAAGGATATCAAAATTTACATTGATTAGTTTCAGTGATGAGTGACAATGGGCTACATCTAATTCTTAGTCCTAATAGGTACTCTTTGAATGGGACTCAAGTCATCATAATCTCATTCGTGCAAATAAGTCTACTTTGGATAGAAATTGGTTTTATCCAAGAGATGTTTTAACAAACCGACTGCAACCTCTTGTTGCTTGTATTCCTTTTGTTATCTGATGAATATGGATTTTTCTCTCCTATAATCTTGTCAGGCCACCAGTAGAAGACAGTCAAACTCTTTTGAGCCCTGTGGTGAGCTGTGGACCTCCAGGAGCCCTGCTGACTCGACCAGTCATCCTAACAATGCACCATTGTGCAGAACCAAATATGGAAGACTGGAAAATCCAATTGAAGAACCAAACAGCCCAAGGACAATGGGAGGTAAGATTGCCCGTCTTTGCCATAGACTCCAAATGTTGAGCAGGTGGAGTTCTATTACATTATTGCTTCAGGTTATGGGTTGTTACCTGCTGCCATTTGGGATTAGTTATCTATCCATTCCAAATAATATGAAGTACACATTATGCTCAGTTTGAAGGCCTTTTAATTTTCTGGAGAAATCACAAGCATTATTCAAAATCAGGAAAACAAAGAAAGATTTGTATTGATGATAAAATGGTTTTTTTAAAAAATTAACTATTTTTATTTGATATCTAATATACAAAATGTACTAATGCAATTGGATTTGAAGGGCATAAAATTGTGTATCACAGGATGCAAGCCTGTCTATAAAGGGTGTCCCAAAACTTGCCACACCTGGGAAATTGTTGCTAAATGTATCTTTATGTACCAAATATTCATCACAAAAGTTTACACTATATTTCCAAAATATTCTCTTTTTACACACCTCTTTTTACACACACACACACACACACACACACACACACACACACAGTCTTCTCCCCCACTCATGGTAAGCACATTCCAAGGTATCCATTGTTATGCAATTGTCCCTATGATGGCGACCTCTGGGACACTGTTGAAAGGATGAGCATTTAGTTCTTTGGTGAGAAATATTTGTGGTTTATTTATTTATTTATTCTTCAAATTTCTATTGCCGACCAACTCGGCAACAACTCTGGGCGGCTAACAGCAATTAAAAGTAATATCAAAAATGAGATGGCTGGATGGTATTGTAGACACAATGGGCACAGAGCTGGGCAGATTGAGGAGGATGGTAGAGGACAGGGGTGCCTGGAAGGCAATGGCCAATGGGGTCTCAAAGGGTCAGAACCGACTGTGTGACTGAACAACAACAACAAAGGGCTGGACCTCTCGCTCTCCAACCACATCGACTAGTGCCCTGGATCCCCAGTCCTTGGAGCCATTCCAGAAGGATACCGTTCCTGGTGGTCAGCTAAAGTCATTCATACCATTTGGAATAATCTTCACAAAAGTAGGCTGAAAAGTAGGCTTCATGAATCATTAGTTATGAGGGAGCCATTGAGATAAATGGGGAATTTCTTTCATGTTTTATGATAGCTTTATGTCTAGAAATGAGTAACATAGAACATTTCCCCCTACTTAGCAATATTGGCTATGCTTTCTCAAAACATGTTGCTGGGATATTTTGTGATTTAATAAATAAGTAATAGTAATAGATCAAGCATCTACTGTCCTACTGAGAAACCAGGTCTTCATCTGAAGTAGTCCCTGTTTTGTTTTGCTTTTGCTCCCTTTGGAGGAAGATGGATAAGTGATTATTATTGCACTAATTCAGTTGCAAAATCCATCATTTGTCCTTTCAGTTTTGGCTTGCAAAGAATGTAAGTGAGGGTAAGAAGCAAATTGCATGTTTTGTTAAGAACTGAAGAACCTAATTTATAGCGGGTGAGGTTGTGGTAAGGGGTGGTGGTGAGGTACAGCTGTAGGGTGCAGTGTTTTTGAACAAGCACCAGGATTGTAGTCAACTTCAGTCTGTGCCATCCCCTTGCCATTTTAGAGGTTGGGGATGTGTCCTTCCGTGCCTGTTGATATCAACCTGATGTCAAGCCACCTTCTGGGTTCTAAAAAAAAGAGAAGCAGAAATTTCAGCCAGTATGATTTTCAAGACAAAGAGCAGAACAGGAGTGACAAGGAGTGACAGAAAATTCTGTTCTTTGGTGGGATATGTGATGCTTTTTTAATATGAGAAATATTTTCTTCTGTTGACTACAATAAATAAATAAATAAACCCTTCAAGCCTAAGCAGCCTATAGCTAGGAATACACATTTCAGGTTTATGATTGATATCATAAATTCATCTGTTTTATGGTCTGATTATTAATGTCATATTTCCCCATGGAAAATAAACAGCAATGCGGTCTCCAAAATTTGCTGATGTGTTAGTATATTGCTCCCATCAGTTACTGCCAACATGACCCACTTTACACAATTGGCAAAGTCAGACCTATTATTTCCAGTATATTTTACACAAAGAGTGAATTAACAAAGCTGCATTTCACAGAAACAAGTTTTTGAAATTCTGATATTTTCATGTGTTTGTGACCACACAGATCTTAAATTCCGTTTTGCCATGTGCATTTAGTTTGCAGAACTCTGCCAAACTTTTTGTTCTTTACAAAGTAACGCTTGCTGCCTGCCTGTTTATTCCCTTTCTACTTTCTCATTCATTTTGGAACAGGTCTTCTGTGCCTCTCTTTCCCTCTACAGAACAGATGTTCGCATTGCTGGAGGCAAGTCAGTCTTGTAACTGCCAACACAAATGTTTCATGGCTTGGCCAGCAGGGGCTGGTGAAACAGCAGTGCAGAAGATGATCCTTTTCTTCCTCACCCTTAGGAAAGATGGTGTCACATTTGAAAATGGGCAGCATCACCTTGTCTTTAACACAAAGTCCTCAATCTGTTCCCAAGTTAGGAAGTCATTGGATCCGACAGTTAATTTGTATCATCAATGTTGCCAATTTTCTCATTTGGAAGCAACAGAAAAATAGTTAGCTAGTTAATTAGTTATGTGCCATCAAGTCAAAGTTGACAGTGATCCTTTAATAGGGCTTTTGAGGTACAGTATGTGTGATATTTAAGGAGTGGTTCTACCAGTTCTATACAAAAACATAGTGAGTTTCCATGGCCAAATGAGGATATGAACTCCAGCCACCAGTTTTAAATACACAAACAGAAGGACAGAATACATGTATCCAGTAGAACTTTGTGCTCCGCAAAGATAAAATTTACAAGAAGGAATTTATGAGTATTTTTCTGTTGCTCTTTTTACCAGCAAACTTGCAAGTCACCTTTTGTATCCATCATGTTGTAAGGAAGGGGAAAGCATTTAGCAACACTTTATTACTATTCATGGGGAATAAGGTTCATAAGAAGGGCTGCGATGGCTCAGTGGTTAAGAAGCTCACCTTGTTAGCTGGAAGGATGGCAAGTCGGCAGTTCGAGATCCAGATACTGCATGATGGATTGAGTGCCCATCTCTATCTCAGCTCCTGCCAACCTAGCAGTTAGAAAGCAAGAAACTGCAAGTAGATAAATAGGGACCACTTAGGTGGGAAAAGATCTTGGGGACAAGAAAGGAGCGCCACTCAGGCATCCCGTAAATGCAGTTTCTCCAGCAAAAATCCTTTCAACCCAGAATAATTTCTGACACATAATAATAATAATAATAATAATAATAATAATAATAATAATAATAATAATAATAATAATAATAATAATTATTATTATTATTATTATTATTATTATTATTATTATTATTATTATTATTATTATTATTATTAAGCAAAACCAAAAATGCTGCAGCACTTTAAAGTCTAACTGCTATATCTTTAATGTGAGCTTTTGTGGATCAAGTCCACTTCATCAGACATAGGAGTGAAACTGCAAGGCATTTGCTTATATATACCAGATACAGCGGCATAGAGTGATTAAATTAAAATGACAGATTAGGTTCATAATAGCTCCCAAATGTTGGATTTATATTTTATGTGCTGCTGCTTTTAAAAAAAGGTCATAGGAATTCTGTGATGCTGAACTCTGTACTTCTCATATTCACGTAGCATATGGACTTTGCATACAGAAACAGAGTGGAATGAGAAAAAACTATTTTTCTTAGTCTAGCAGTTCTAGTTTCATATGGAGTAAAGTCAGTTTCCTCCTCCATGGAAATCAAAGGGAAGTTCTTACATGCATAAGAGTGGATTTTGATCATACTCGATCTGCTTGTTCTTCCTTAAAAATATGTGAATAGAGTGGGCGGCACTGCTTTCATGAGCCCTGTTGGTGCAGTGGTTAAACTGCTGTACTGCAACCAAAAGGTTGTGAGTTCAGTCCTGATCAGGACTCAGCTTTCCATCCTTCTGGGGTCTATAAAATGAGTACCGAGCTTGTTGGGGGCAAAATTCTAATTAACTTGTGAACTCCCCAGAAAGTGCACTAAGCGCTATCGGCAGTGGTGGGATGTCAAAAATTTTACTACCCCACCATGACATCATCACAGTGTGGGCGGAGCTGACATCATGATGTCATGATGTTGTGGGCGGAGCCAATGTCATGATGTCATGACATTGTGGGTGGGGCCAAAGAAAAATAAAATAAAAATAAGCACACACACACACACACACAAACCTCAACCCACCCACCAACCCACCCACCCACAACACAAACCCGTAAATAAATAAATAAATAAATAAAATAAAAATACATTAAAATACACCCACCCCAAACACAAATCAAACAGAGCTTTTAAACCAGAGATTAAAGCTTATTCTGGCTAATCTTTCTCACACTAGGTCAAATAGAAGGAACTACAGAATGAACTCACCACAAGATGGCTTCATTTTGGCACTTTTCAACTTTTCAACAGTTAAAGATGTTAGGTACTAAGTCTTTGCCTAACCAGTTCTCTAGGATAATATGCCTTAATGTAACTGTAGAACAGCTGTACCTCCTTAAGTGTTCTCTCCAATTGGAACAGCACAGGTGTAGCTTATTGATGAGGTAACTCCAAGACTTTGCTTAAAAACCCCAAGCCAGGCTGCTAGGCTGCTGGCCGCCAGGCCTTTTTAGGAACTGTGGTAGTGCATCAATATAGGTAAAGGTGTTAAATACACATTAAAATATACACAGACACACCACATCCAAAGGTGACTCACATACCCTGGAGAGCAGTCTAAAGCGAGCTTTAGGCTAGCAGCTTCTCTTCCTCCTTCCTGCTTGGGAGGACAGCAAGAAAGCCGTGCATACGCTCCAAGCACTGTAGGTGTGCATGCACACCAAGTGCTTGGCGCACATGTGCAGTGGGGGAACCAGTGAAAAGGTAAGCCCCGAAGGTGGTTTCCCCCCAAAAAAAGCTGCTACCAGTTCTCCAGGACACTGTGAAAAGTTACTACCGGTTCTGGAGAGCTGGTGTGAACTTGTTACATCCCATCACTGGCTATAGGGTGGTATATAAGTCCAATTGTTTTGCTTTACAGTAATACCTCACATAACAAATTTAATTTGCTCTGTGAGGCTGCTCACTATGCGAGTTTTTCGCTATGTGAGTCAGACTCGCATAGCAAAAATTCCTATGGAATTTTTAGGGGAAAACCTCGTATAGCGAATTTTTTCATTATGCGAGTTTTTCCCATAGAAACACTTGTTATGCGAGCGTTTCCATAGGGGAAGTCTGACTCGCATAGCGAAAATTATCGTTATGCGAGTCAGATCACTTTTTGAAAAACCCACTCGTTATGCGAGTTTTTCACAATAAAGGTTTGGCTGTATTTTGCACTTTTCCTTTTATGTTGTCTCTTGGGTGATAATAATTTTGTGTCAGAAATTATTCTGGAAACACCCAAATGAGGCTCCTTTCATGTCCCCCTAGAGCTGGGAGAGAGACAGGAGCTCAATCCGTCATGCAGCTTTGAACTACCCACTTGCTGGCCTTCTAGATAACAAGGTGAGCTTCTTAACCACTGAGCCACCACAGCCCCAAATATCATCTGATTGAAATGGGTTTTCTAGTAATAGATTGAGTACAGCTGTGTCTCTAATAAGAATATAAAATGTCATTAAAAAAAAAACCAATTAGGCATGCAGTGCTTGAATCCTAACGGTGACTAGCTGGGTTCTATAGGAGACATGAACTAACATTATTATGCATACGTTGTTTATTTCCACCACCCACTTTTCAGGATGTGGTCGCAGTTGGAGAAGAAAACTTCACCACCCCATGTTATATCCAGCTGGATCCAGAGGCTTGCCATATCCTGACAGAAACACTCAGTACCTATGCCTTGGTTGGGCAGTCAATCACCAAAGCAGCTGCAAAGCGTCTCAAGCTGGCTATTTTTGGGCCACTGATCTGTTCATCTTTGGAATACAACATTCGTGTTTACTGTCTGGATGACACCCAAGATGCCCTTAAGGTATTCAGCCACATTCCTTTTCAGTTTCCTTTCCTTTTGTCTTTTGTATACTTTCAATTTGTAATTAACTGTATGTTAGTCTTTTGATTATAAGAGAAATTGTGTGTCTTTTGCAGACTTTGTGTTTGATTGGCACAATGCTTGTAAAGCTGGTGTGGCTGGGAATAACAGCAAGGCTAGAAACTTTAAATGCCTACTACACAATTATTATTTTTAATGCAAGAGGTTAATTCCACTCCTAGTATTCTTCCTTCTTTAGTTTACATGTATCATAACCTGGATTTTGAGATTTTTGCATTATTAAAAGGCCATAAGGTTCACACACAAAAAAAAACCTTCATTGGTGATTTCTGTACAGTAAAACCTCACATAAAGAGCCCCTTACTTAGAAAGTAACTTGCTTAAAGAGCAGAATTTTCTCTGACTGGTCACCTCACTTAACAACTAATTCCAACCAAAAACTTGCTTAACAAGTAAATCGGGGTTCACAGTCCCCCATGCACACACACCAGAAGTCACAACTGGCCACTTACAATGGCGTTTCTCTTAAAGATCAAACTCTCTTCAAGAGCAATCCCATGGGACACATTATGCTCTTTAAGCAAGGTACCACTGCATTTTAATGCTAAGTGCCAATTCCCCAGTGATGCAAAACATATAAATGCCTCTTTGTAAATAGTTGATAATGATACAAGATTCTCAGGGGGGTGTTAATCAAGCTCCTGCTGCTATTCTGCTTTGCTAGATGACTTGGTCTGCAGTTTTTGTGCTGAGAATTTGCAATGGAAATGAAACATGTTCTGACATGAACTTCTAAATATGCACTGACATTACACCAGATATGTATCTACTATGCACAGTTATAATTTGACAGTATGCACATTATCTGCTAAGACATATGTAATATTTATTGTAGCAGAATGATAAAAACAAGTCTTCTTCATAGTCAATAAATTAATCAAGACACATCTATGATAGCTTAAATTATGATAGGCTCCATGAATCCATCTGAGTTCATAAGTTCACATCTTTTACAAGTGTTGTTCATAGTATGGTGAAGCTTATGCAAAATATCCATAAACACTTCCTATAATATGTTTGTGTTCCAAAGTGCTTTGCTAGCAAATTCACTTCGACGCAGTGCCTTTGAGATCATTACAACATACTATCCCCAAGAATTATTGTTATGTGCCGACAAGTTGGAACTCACTTAGTGAAGGTAAAGGTCACCCTTGCTCAAAACCAGTTGTATCCAACTCTAGGGTTTAGTGCTCATCTCTGTTTTATAGCCGAACTGTCTGCATCTACAGACGTTTCCATGGACATGTGGCAGGCATGCCTAGACACCAGAGTGCACAGAATGCTGTTTACCTTCCCACCAAAGTGGTCCCTATTTATATACTTGCAGTTTCTTGCTTTCAAACTGCTAGGTTAGCAGGAGCTAGGACAGAGACATTCCATCATGCAGTACTCGGGTATCAAACTGCTGACCTCTCGCCTTCTGATTTACAGCAACCCTAATAGGACTTTCACAGTAAGTGAAATATTTAAAGTCTGATTTTAACTAGTTCTACACCCCAGTGAGTTTCCATGGCTGAAAAGGGGTTCAAACCCAAGTCTCCTGAGTCCTAGTCCATCACTCTGTCTACTACACAACATTGGATAATACCTGTCACAAAAATTAAGGGACTCATTCTTGCAGTTACCAAACACAAAATTAGGAAATGTTTGATGGAATAGACTGAACACAAACTATGCAGGTTTTTGAAGAAAGATAAAGAAGAGACCATTGTCTTCTTATATCACTTTAGGTCTAAACAATTTTGCAGGATTTCATAGTACAGTAATACCCCGTATAACGTGAGTATCATATAGCGCTAAAACCGTATAACGTGACAAGATTTTCGGAAAAATCATGTTTCAAATAACGCGATTTTAACGTTATACGATACAGTCGTTCTTAGCAGCAGAGTGGGTGGAAAGCTGAACGGGGTTCTCCGTTCAGCTTCCCAACCACCCTGCAGCTACGGAGGCAGGGGTGGGTAGGCTGGAAAGCTGATGGGGGGCTCCCCCGTCGGCGTCCCCAGCCACCCCACAGCTGCGGAGGCATGGGCGGGTGGCTAGGGAAGCCGACAGGGAGTCCCCGTCAGCTTCCCCAGCCACCCTGCAGCTGTAGATCGGGTCCTCTGATCTCTCTGGAGCAGGCAGGGGACACGATCCAAGGTGTTTCTGGGCTTCCCTGACGTCCTGAGCCAGTGCAGCAAGCCAGAATGTCAGAGTTCGAATCCCGACAATCTGGCTTGCTGCACTGGCTCAGGACGTCGGGGAAGCCCAGAAACAGCATGGATCGGGTCCCCACACCTCCCTGGACCCGGCGGGGGGGTCAGACACCCCAAAATTGGTAAAAAAAACCGGACATTTTTTTTACCAATTTTGGGGGCTCTGACCCCCCCCCCCGCCGGGTCCAGGGAGGTGGGCAGACACGATCCAAGCTTTTTCTGGGCTTCCCCGACGTCCTGAGCCAGTGTAGCAAGCCAGAATGTCACAGTTCGAATCCCGACATTCTGGCTTGCTGCACTGGCTCAGGACGTCGGGGAAGCCCAGAAACACCTTGGGTCGGGTCCCCACACCTCCCTGGACCCAGCGGGGGGGGGTCAGAAACCCCAAAATTGGTGAAAAAATGGACGCTTTACCAATTTTGGGGTCTCTGACACACACACACCCCGCCGCCGGGTCCAGGGGGGTGTGGGTACCCGATCCAAGGTGTTTCCAAAGTTCTCCCACCTCCCTGGAGGCTGCAGCAAGGCAAAATGTCAGGATTCAAATCCCGACATTCTGGCTTGCTGCAGCATAAAAGAGGGTGGGGGAAGTTCAAAATTAGCACGCATCGGGTCTCCCGACCTCCCTAGAGCTGATGCGCGCTAATTTTGAACTTCCCCCACCCTCTTTTATGCTGCAGCAAGCCAGAATGTCGGGATTCGAATCCTGACATTTTGCCTTGCTGCAGCCTCCAGGGAGGTGGGAGAACTTTGGAAACAGCTTGGAGCGGGTCCCCACACCTCCCTGGACCCGGCGGGGGGGGGGGGTCAGAGCCACCAAAATTGGTAAAAAAAATACCGTCCTTTTTTTTACCAATTTTGGGGTTTCTGACCCCCCCGCCGGGTCCAGGGAGGTGTGGGGACCCGATCCAAGGTGTTTCTGGGCTTCCCCGACGTCCTGAGCCAGTGCAGCAAGCCAGAATGTCGGGATTCGAACTCTGACATTCTGGCTTGCTGCACTGGCTCAGGACGTCGGGGAAGCCCAGAAACACCTTGGATCAGGTCTGCCCACCTCCCTGGACCCGGTTGGGGGGGGGTCAGAAACCCCAAAATTGGTAAAAAAAAAAAACTGACGTTTTTTTTACCAATTTTGGGGTCTCTGACCCCCCCGCCGGGTCCAGGGAGGTGGGGAAACCCGCTCCAAGCTGTTTCCAAAGTTCCCCCACCTCCCTGGAGGCAGCAGCAAGCCAAAATGTCAGGATTCAAATCCCGACGTTCTGGCTTCCTGCAGCCTCCAGGGAAACAGGGCTTTTTTTAACATTGTGTGTTCAATGTATCGCACAACGTTAAAAACCGGATAACGACGGGACTTGTGGAACCAAGTCATAACATTATTCGGGGTACTAGTGCATGTCAAAAACCTGCAACAACTATTCCAAGCACAGGCAACAGCAAGATGAAACCTAATCAGTTTTGTGCAATGTTTTATTTTTCCTAAGTCATTAAAATTCTCTGAAAAAACCATTGTCTGCCTGTAGCGAGAGAGGATGGAAGCCAGCAAAGCTTTTGTGCTCCACATGAGGTTTATTTGGGGCAATGTCTGACAGCTTCTGCTAGAAAATTACTGCATTTTATTCATCAGAATATTATTACTTGCATTCCAAACTCATTAAAAGGGGATTAAATTCTAAGCAGTGTCAAGGTCTGAGTCTCCCAAGGATAAATTATATTTTCCTATATGCCCATCTTGTTCCTCATAATCTGTGGGTGTCTTATATCTTTCAAAATTTGCATACACAAACAAACATCTGAGAATTAGTAACTGAGGCATCCAATCTGCTGATTTATGCAGAAATCTGTAAAGTGTGTTTCCAGAATTTTGGGTGCTTCAGGCCCATTGGTTAGGGAATCTAATAGTTCCCCATGTATGAACAGTTGCTATTTTGAGTCACTGCAAAGAGACACTTTATACATAAATTATATCCAGAATTTCTATATACTGTACTCTATTGAGAAAATGAGAGCTCACTTTTTAAAGCTTACTTATATGTCCTTGTTCTGGTAGTACAGTACAATACTATGTTTATATATAGAGAGAAAGATTGCTTACTTACTATTTCTTTATAATGGGCCTTCACAAAGGCAACAACTGGCACACTAACAAGTTGTAGTCCATCAGATGCTTAGTAAGTGCAAGAGGTACAGAGCATTTGGCAAGCTGCAGTGTCTGGCTTCTGTAGAAATGATGTGTCCCTGAACCAAAGCTTATGCCCATGAAGCAGCTTACCATGCACATTATTTTAGTAATGCAGCAGTTGTTGAAAATAGGGAAAGGTGCCTTAAGGAATGCCAACTGTGATGCAACTAATCTTTTAGATAGTGCCACTAGCACTAATGCTCCTAGTTTCTAATTCTTGATTTGGCCTAGCAGTAAACAGCTGTGAAATGGCAGAGCTGTTGCATGGCTTTCAGGCCCTTTTGCTGTACAGAACTAGCACATGGAACAAAACATTCTCCATCTGGAAGTGCCTTCAGACTGATAACCTTTGCTCTCTAAGGAGGATAAAACAGATTAAAAACATGCCTGGATTTAGGAAGTGTTTGATCTTGCTCTGGAAAGCCCCAGAAGGGAAACATGGAAGAGATGTTTCCATTGGTATTATGAAGAGGTTGGAGATGTTACTTTCTGGGACTGCAGTCCCCAAAGTCCCACAGCCATGAAGCTGCAGACAAAAAAAGTAATGACTCCAAACTGTGATGTTGTAGAGCAAGGATTCACGTCACAATATCAGGCCTCTTGATTCAAAGGGCTAACATAATCTGCCATTCTATTCTCAGTTTCCTCTTTTTCCCTTTGAGTTTAGCGACTTCAAACCTCAAAATACAGTACCTGACAGGGATAGTAGTTAATTGTAGAGCAGCTATCTTGTGCTGTGGTCTACCTCTTTTGTAATGCAACAAGTAGCTTACACTTACTAGAGGTGATAACTGCTAGAACTGATTTAATCATATGGATCAATAAAGATGCCTGGATTTTGGGGCTTCCTCTGTGATGTGAAGCATTTTATTCCTATTTGAACATAGTTATTATTACATTTGCATTGAAGCATACGTTTTGACATATGTAGATTTTATGCAATTCTTTCCCCCACTCCATTAAGAAGAAAATCATCTCAGACAATGTTTATGTGGCTCCTACAATCAATCAAATTCCTCTGCCCCTTTTAAAAAATAATAAGAAATATCAAGTGGACAGCATCTCTTGAAAGATTCTAGGAGCAATTTATTTATTTATTTATTTATTTATTTATTACATTTATATCCCGCCCTCATCCAAACACTCAGGGCGGCTTACAAAATTAAAAACACAGTTAAAAACACACATTGATTACATTAAAAGGTAAATAAAAAAAAATAACGTTAAAAGTATTAAAAAGTTAAAAACAACAAGGAGAGAGGTGGTGGTTATTCAAAAGAGTCAGCCAGCTGAGCTGACTGTTTGGCCCGTACCCCGCACATGCCCTTTTGGGCATGTCTTTACCCCCTTTCTTAAGGGCAGCAGCTCTTTCTGGTGGGTGTCCCATAGGGCCAGAGCAGACACAGAAAAGGCTCTCCTTCTAATGCTAGAGAAGAAGCAATGCCTTACTTTTAGATACATTGCAGGGTCTTTCTGAAGGTTTGCCATAAAACTGTAAAAATAATTATTCAGAATTATACTAGACTTCTCGATGCTCTAAATTTTTATTATGATGGTGATAAAAAATACTATCTCCTGGAAGATCCTGGGAGGCAGAAATGTGACACACACAGACTCAGAAGTTGCCTACTTCTACTGCATACCATAGTTGTTTTTAGAATTGATAAGGCTGTCCTGTATTTATATATGTAATCTAATATGCCATCCATAATGGCATATTAATTTAGACCAAACATCTTTCAGTAGGTACTTGCAAAAGAGGCAATATTTTTATCCAGGTCTGTATTCAGCTTTGTAATATACTCACACATTTTCCAGGTGCTAATAGAGAAGAATAAGTTATAATGCTCTAAAATGTTTCTGCTTGTATTGCATGCTCTTAACTTGCCAATTTATTTAGCATGAAATAACAAATATAAGAAGTGGCCCAGGGTAACGCATTGATGTCTCGAAGCCAAAGAATAAAAAATCTTCCAAGACCTCTCAAACTGTACAAGAGCCAAAATGACATATTGTCAATGTATGAGCATGTGTGGGCATTGACCTTTACCTCTCCCAAGCAATTAAGCATACCAGATAATGGTAAACTTAGCCTACTGTGTAGTACTACTTGTTCCAATGGCTACATGATTATGTACAGCTCCTACAGTGTTGAAACATTCTGTTTTCTGTCCTTCTTCTGGGACAAGCCAGTACAACAGATGTTCTTCTTGTAATCATGTTTTCCAGGATTTTGTATAATAGGAAGCAGCTCAATTCATAGCCAATTTGAAAATGAATTACTTGTTTTATATTGAGAGTTACTGCCATATTATAGGTAGACATTTGGGCCTGGGCCATTGGGCCATGTGTTCAGATATCAGTTTAGCCACAAAGCCTACTGAGTGAATGATAACTCTGGGCTACTTCATAGAGTAATTGGGAGATTATTTGTTTATTTGTTTGTTATTTACGTATAAAATAGAATTAAGTGAGGTTAATTCTAATTTAAGGCTACTGAAGTTTTATTGAAGAAGGAAAAAACACGGGCTGAAATCCATTTGTGCAGCTCTGTCTTTGTCACAGGGGTAAAGTAAGCAATGGCTGCAAATTGCTGCTGATTAAAGACAAATCACTTTTGTAGCACATGTAATTCATACACAATGCCAAGAAATGATGTCAATCCTGACATTGGCAATAGAAGGAAGCTTTTAAGCAGTGTTAACCTCATCACTACTGTTCACATAGAACTGCAGGACAGGATTTTAGCTGGAAAGTAGTTTTAACAGTAAGTTTTAAGTTGTCTGAGCCTGTGAAACAAGAAGTGGCCTGAAATCCAAATATTTTGTCCTTATCTGCATTAAACTCAACACATCTTGTCATTCCCCCCCCCCCTCAATATTTAGGAAGTGCTCCTGTTGGAGAGGCAGATGGGTGGACAGCTCCTAGAAGAACCAAAGGCTTTGCATTTTAAGGGCAGCACTCATAACCTGCGTTTATCAATTCATGACATCACACATTCCCTCTGGAAGAGCAAACTGTTGGCTAAATATCAGGTATGAATTGATGAGTGCTAAAAATACCAATTGACATCCTAAGTAAGGTTTCAAAAGCAAGGACTGAACATATTCAGGGTCATCTATGTTTTTACACTAATACTGTACTTTTAAAACAATCATGCAGTGACTAGGAAGAAGCATGTGGCTGTTCTTGATGTTTCTACTTTGAAACCAGCACCGTTCTTTATTTTGTGTATGCCCAGAGTCTATTTTCTTTTGTGAACTGCCTTGTCTCATTCTTTTTTTTCTAGCTAAGCTGGAAGAACATATTTTTGAGGCAAGAATAATATCCTCCCAATTTCATCCTCCCCAGACTGTATAGCGTCTTAAATACTTGGTTTTTAAAGATTAATATGCATGATAACTCAGTATAACTGAAAGATCAAGAAAAACAAATTAAGACCAAAAATGAAACCAATGACAAGTATAAGTACCTTGGAGTTTAGCTGAATAAACAGTGAGGTCATAGGTGTAAAGTAAAAACCATAATAGAGATGATATGCATCTCTATTAAGACTTTTATTTAACATGATGATGGATATGCAACATAAACTTTGAATTAACTTTTAAAATTTGCACTATGTAGCGGTATGTATTTTTAGTCTTAATGTATGGCATGGAATTGAGGACTTATACACATGCTACTGTTTATAAAAAGCATTTGAAATATGAATTGATTTCAGGAAATTAAGGATTTTTTTTAAAAAAAGAGAGGGCAACCAACAAAGAAGAAGTAAGGCAAACAAATAAAGCCCAGGAAACATAAAATGTACAAAATGCTGATAGATTGCTTCAGTCACATAGTGAGAAATAAAAAGTCCATATTGCTAAAACTGAACATTCAAATCAAAACAGAAGAGAAAAAAATAGAAAGGATAACTTTATATTCTTAAAAAAAACCTTAAATTGATTTGGGTGCATCATAGTTTCCCTGTTTAGAGTTGCTGTATCCAAAGTTAGAATAACCAGGATGGCAACATACCTTCAACAGGAGAGGATCCTGAAGAACAAGCTAATCTATGCTAATGGCCATTGTCATTTCCATGTCTTAAATTAGAGAAATTATTTCAATTATTGTGCTGTGCAAACAACACTCATGGCTCAAGTAGGAAACAATTCAAGTAGGACCACAAGTAACCATAACACTGCAACATCAATGTTTTTGTTGTGGTACAGGCATATCAGAAAACAAAATAAAATAAAATAAAAAACACTATAGCACTTTAAAGACTAACTTTTTATTGTCCACTTTTGTGGATCAAGTCTACTTCTTCAGAGAAGGAGTGAAACTTACAGGCATGGTTTTTATACACCAAATGCAGGGGTCAAAGGGAGAAGGATGTGCTCAAGCAAAATGACAGACAAGTAAGCACAACAATACAGCTTCCCACAGCCATCAGCAACAATTGATTATTCAGATTAGCTCTAAATATCTCCCTTTCAATCTCAAAGGTGCTGAAAAAGCCCATTCTGGTCTCCGATCAACCTTTAACCTGCATGTCAGAAAACAAACAAAGACACTGTACCTGGTTACTTCCTGTTTTGCTAAAGAGAATTGACAGGAAGGTTGTAATATAATATATAAAATATCTAGCAGGATATAGCAATCTGTGTATCAAATTTGATAATGTCCCAGAAACCCTTTGCTAATATTTAATCCCCTGTGATGGGTGTCTAACAGATGGATGAATTTGATTTCTGCTGTCTCCCTTTCAATCCTAGTTTTGTAATTTCTCTGTTCCAGAATTGTAACTTTCAGGTCTTGGATAGAGTGTCCAGTTAGATTGAAGTGGTTTGGGACAGGTTTCTCTGTGTTGCCATTCTGGATATCTGATTTGCGTCCGTTAATTCTTTTGCATAAAGATTGTCCTGTTTGTCCTACATAAAGTACAGATGGACATTTTTGTCAAGAGATGGCATAAATAACATTGGCAGAAGCACAAGTAAAACTGCCTTTAATGTTGTGTGTGGTGCTGTTGGGTCCAGTAATGCTGTTTCCAGAGCGAATTTGAGGGCATAGTTGACATCTGGATTTGCAGCAGAGTCTAGTTCCCATATCTGCTCCACTCCTGCATAGTCTGTTGTGTGTCAATAGTTGTTTGAGATTGGAGGGTTGTCTATAGGCAAATAAGGGTCTGTCAGCAAGGGCTTTGGGAAGTGGAAAAAAATTGTTGAGGCAGTTGGTCTAAAATTTCAATAACAGTTATTGGTCATGTAAGCCTAATGATTTGGATATTATATCCAGCTATTTATAGCAATCATAGCTGAATATAATATCCAAGCCGTTGTATTGATATTTATTGCCACTATCACTTCTTCAACAGGAAATTCCCTTTTATCATATTTGGAGTGGATGTCAAAGAAATCTGCATTGTACTTTCACCCTTGAAAGATTCAGCCTGAACACGGTGGAACTGGTATGCAAACTCTGTATACGACAAGTTGAAGGAGAGGGCCAGATATTCCAGCTCAACTGTTCACTATCAGAGGTAAGGAGATTCAAGTCTTGTCACACTGTTGAGCAAATGAGAATGTGATATACTCTTCCCTAAAAATATTTTTGTGTAGGTTCATTTACACAATATTTTCTAATTATTATATTAATTTTTATCCAATTACCTAGAGAAAATGGCAAATAATTGTCAGAAGCTTATATGAGACAGATGACAACATACTAAGAGACGTTGATAGAACATCTCCTTAGATTATTTTCATTAGTGATCCTGAGAGCTGTTTCTCACATGACCTTCTTTTATTTCTTTGTTTTATTGTCATTAGAGAAGCAAAGCAATCACACTTCTATACCACCCCATAGTACTTAGTGCACTCTCTAGGAGGTTCACTAGTCAATTAGCATTTTGCCCTCAACATGCTGGGTACTTTCTTAGTAGGCTTTCTTAGGGTCACATCCTATCTGGAGGCACCAGAAGAAAGGAGAAAACTGCAGTGTATAATAGGTTCTGGTGTGACATCCTAGTCATGTGGATTTTGTGTTTTAGTTTATTAAAAGCAGCCCAGAGTCAACATAAAAATCCATTACCACATAATTTTATACTTTTATTTACTTGTCTACAGTGACTACAGAGGAATGGCAATAGCAATACATACCACTTTTTGGCAAGTGGATGTTAGTTAGTGGCTCATGGAAGGTGTATTCAGTTTTTTTTATGAATACAGGACCAAGTTAATACCATAGTGATGCTGTTAGATTTGAATCTGTCCCTGGAGGCCCAGTTATCATCAGTAGCACAAAACATCATTTGTCAGCTATAGTTGGTTCACAAGGAATCAGGGTTCCTCAGACTGCAGCTAAGACAAATGTCACAGAAAACAGTTTCAAGAGCCCACATAGAACTCGTCCAAAGATCATGTCTAGCTCTTTAATTATTGAAGTGTACAGGAAAGGTGCTTCCAGTGGTCGGCAGTAACTGGTTTGTACACACACACACACGGGGGGAGGGGGAGCAAAATTGGGTGGCCTTCAGGCGAGGGGGGTAGCAACATTGGGTGGCCACACCCACCTCCCTGACCTGTCCAGACTAACACAGCTACCATTTAAAACTCTTTATTCTGTGCAAGCATATCAGAGAGTAAACAAAACAAAAAGACAAACACATTGTGGCACCTTAAAGACTTACTGCTGTATTTTAATGTGAGCTTTTGTGGATCAAGTCCATTGGCTCTTTGGCTATAAACAAAGATGAGCACTGAACCCTAGAGTTGGTAATGACTGGCTTTCAAGCAAGGGCAACATTTATTTATTTATTTATTTATTTATTAGTTCAAATTTATATTGCCGCCCACTCGCCGTGGCGACTCAGGGTGGCTTACAGACAATACATTACATTACATTACATTACAATATGTTGGGGTGGGCAAAAGGGGAGGGTCGGCAAGGTCCTCATCCTGCCCTGACTTCTTCTTCCCCTGGCAGTTGGTATAGGCACAGGGGGAGGGGAGGCAAGGTCCTCATCCTGCCCTGGCTTCTTCTTCCCCTGGCAGTTGGTATAGGCACAGGGGGAGGGGAGGCAAGGTCCTCATCCTGCCCTGGCTGCTTCTTCCCCTGACAGTTGGTATAGGCACAGGGGGAGGGGAGGCAAGGTCCTCATCCTGCCCTGGCTTCTTCTTCCCCTGGCAGTTGGTATAGGCACAGGGGGAGGGGGCAAGGTCCTCATCCTGCCCTGGCTGTTTCTTCCCCTGGCAGTTGGTATAGGCACAGGGGGAGGGTGGCAAGGTCCTCATCCTGCCCTGGCTTCTTCCCCTGGCAGTTGGTATAGGCACAGGGGGAGGGGAGGCAAGGTCCTCATCCTACCCTGGCTTCTTCTTCCCCTGGCAGTTGGTATAGGCACATTTTTACCTAATAACAGAAGATCCCTGATTGGTATTCAAATTTGATGTCAGGTTTTGTCCCTGTAAGTGGTTTAAGGTCTCCCTTGCTCAAAAGCCAGTCATACAAGTCAAAATAATAATAATAATAATAATAATAATAATAATAATAATAATAATAATAATAATAATAATAATAATAATAATAATAATAATAATAATAATATCCAACTCTAGGGTGCAGTGCTCATCTCCATTTATAGCCAAAGAACCAGTGCTGCCTGTCTTTGCAGATGTATACATGGCTATATGGCAGGCATGACTAGATCTCCCACAACGTAGGCTCTGCCCACAATATAGGATCCACCCACAATGTAGGCTCCACCCACAATGTAGGCTCCACCTACAGTGTGGTAGCAAAACATTTTGCTGCCCACCACTGGGTGCTTCGTTGCTTGTTGAAGCCATTAAACTCCACCTTCACTGGTGCCACATCAGAAAGGTGGTGATCGTTTTAGTTTGCCTTTCTCTGCTTTTAATTACCTTTTCCACCCAATTTTTGAAACGTTTTTGCCACATAAATGTTGTATGTAACAGAAGAGATCAAAGCAGGGTATTACCCCACTTCTTGGGTACCTTTAGGTTTTTGTTGCATCTTAGAAAAGAAATAGGCAAATAAGCCACATTTGATTTGTGATTTGGACAAATACAGTGTGAAACCCAGTCTGAGCTAAGTTGAACTGTAATGTTTGAGAATCATGCTTGAAAAGGCAATAGAAGATTGACTATACTCTTTGCATATTTATACCTGGAAAACTTATCTGAAGATTGGGAATTTTTATTCTGAGGATTCTATACTGGATTCTTTTCAGAACAGTAGAATTGACTCACTGGCTGCATAGGAGCCTAACCAAAACCATAGTAATGTAAATACTGTCACTCTGTAATTTTATTTTTAGTGTTCTCTCCCATGCAGTGCAAAAGCAAACTAAAAATCAGAACAAAATGAAACATTTTATTTTGCTTTCCATCACCTGTAATTAAGGGCAGACCTTCTTGTTCACCAAGTTGTAGCCTTGGCTTCTGGTCTTTTATCTGTGCAGCCAATTATACCATAGTCACCATTGCCTCCCAGAGATAACACCACCCTTTTTGACTTACAAACAACTTCAGTCAAAAGCTCCACTGACATTAATAAAGAGGGATCCTGGTGTCATGGTACCATAGCAACCAGCCAGCAATGTTCATTCTGCAAGCTGTATTTCTGAGCCACACAGCTCCACCCTGCTGACTTTGGATGGTGTTTCTACTTTCCAGCCCAGCAGGTCTTGTGAAGTTCCATAACCACACAACTCTTTCAACAACCAAAGGAACAGCATTTGGCGGATCAGAGGGAAGTGTGAGCTGTCTCTCTGATAAATGCATTCTGTTTGGTGTGCCAAGTACCAATAGGAAAAGATGAAGGTGGACGGACAGGATAACAAATTAAAAGGAGGAGAAAACTCTCTTTTTCTGGAGAAATCATTTCTCAAAGACAGAGCAAAATATGAGTTGCACAGGGCTAAAGAATTATTTGTTTCCCAGTTCTGCTGCAACATGAGCCTCTGAACAAAATGGATGGTAGACATACTTATAAGGTTTCTCTCCCATCAACCAACATCACAGATAAATAAATAAGATGGTGTAGGATTAGTAAGTGGAAAGGGAAAATGGACTTTCATCAATATCAGGCACATAGCAGTTGACAGGTGACATGATCCAAGGGCCCTATCAGAAATGTGTCATGAGGATGTGAAGCTGCCCAATGGGATCTGTGCTCTACATGTTCCGCTTTTAGAAGCCTATCCAATATTTTTGTAAAAGCTACATTGTCTTATCCAAAGTTAACACTGGTATCCATTGAAGACTATAATATTTCAGAATAATGCATCTGAAATCTCTTCCGTTGTTTCTTCCCTTCTTTTGGAAAGTAGTCATAACATTTTGCACACCTCCTGTAATGTAGGTTCCTCTTTCCAAAAAGCTTAGTCATGTAAATCCACCTTTACGTTGAGATGGCAATGTCTTAGAAGCAATTGCTAGGGCATGCTGTTCGGAATGTGAAGATTGGCTGTATTGTAGCCATATTTGCTAGAGCAAGACAGAGACAGAATGAAAAGGTAATAAACTGGACTATGTTTAAAATTAAGTAAATGCATATGCAATACATTATCTTTGAATAAGCAGTAACTCATTTTCACTCTCATACGGTCATTTTAAAATTAATTAGTGACATACATTGCAATGGATGTCTTTTTGCATTATAAAATTGCTACTTGCACACCACATTTGGACAGCCACTTACAATTTAAATACAGAGACCATCATTACATTACTGTCAGAAGAACCATGTGATGTTTCATCAGGGTTAGAATGACAATAATTAGAAGTGCCTGAATTAAAATGTATGGAGTGATGTTTTGGTGGATCATGTTGAAGGACCTGGAGGTAACAACTGAAAGTTACTTTATTTTACTTTTTGCACCGTTACAGATAACATCTGCTTCGTTTGGGGGTTTAACAGTATATATTCAACAGGGGATACCATAACATTAAAGGCAGATGGTAAAACAAGTATCACAAACAATAATTACAATAAGAGCTGCAGTGAAGTAATTTCTTATTTAACCTAGCTAAGGAGCATAAGAGTGGGCATTATATTTATCAGCACTCTTTGTCTAGCTTCAACTCTTTTTATATCATGTGATCTAATAAAACCCATAAGAAGAGGGGAGACAGACATGGTATTTTCTGCTCTCAGAACCATTACAAAGAAACCAACAGAGCTGCAGTGTATTTTCTGATGAATGTACATCAAGAATCTGCAGAACCTGTCCATTTTATTTCTGAATACTCTCACTTCATCTCATCATTAGTAATGCATAACTCCCACCCAATTGCCTCAACTTCACCTAGTTTACGGAAACTTTCTTTTAATTATCACTCACAGAGACTCCTACATTTTTTTTCCTATTTGTGGGGGACCAGGTGGTTCCATAGGTCTTTGGGAATGGAGAGATACATTATGAGAGAGCAATAGGGGGTGAAAACAGAAAGCCACCTTCAACAGTCATCCATGGAAAGCTGCTCTTTGTCTCCACCCTCTGATTTTGCAGCCCAACCTCTTAATTACACCCTAAGGAGTATAACAAATGCATCTAGCTCTGTTTCATTATGTAAGTTAAATTTTGAAAGTGTTACAAGGGATTGGCAGCAGAAGTCCAAGGCTAATACCAGCAATTTTTCACAAAACCTATTGCCACAATTATTTTTTTAAAAAAAAGTATCAAAAATGATAAATGCACAAAATATCCCATTCATCTCACCAAGCCAAGAGGTCTTTTTTTAAAAAAAAATTATTCTGTCCTGTGAAAATGAAGTGAAGAGTTACATGTCTTATTAATCCTCTCGTTAGCTTTCTATATTTTTAACAGACATTCTACCATTGAGCATAGCAGGACATCCTCTTTAGGCAGCAGATCAGAAGTATAGAAAAAGGGCAGCAAGTGATTAATTATGAGTTTATTACTGTTGATGGTACCCAAAGTGGTTTGGTGGATATAGTGATGGACTAGGGCTCTGGAGACCAGGGTTCAAATCTCCAATTGGTCATGGAAACTCACTGGGAGAAGTAGAGCTGATAAAGCCACTTCTTACATATCTCACTTACTCTGAATCTCCTATAAAGGTTCCTATAAGTCAGTTCCAACTTGACAACAGATAAGTAACTATTTTTGTTGTGTGTTTTATTGCTGAGTAAATAGCAAGAATAACTTGGATTCGGCTTAGTTATCAGATAACAAAATACTTCATGCAGACTTTGACTTGTAGAAATTTTGGAACACTGTGTTTTGTAATGATGGTGATATCTATTTATGTCTTGGGAGCTTGGCAAGCTGTAAAATAATTTCATTTGTGGCAGTGAATCCTGGTGAGGTAGCTGTGTTGTAAATATCAAAACATCTAGTTGAAATATAAAGACACTGACATTTTAAAGCAGCTATCTTTTATTGTTTTAGTAGTTCACAGGCAACATTGGCCTTGCATTTCCAGTCGGCTGATACAATGAGCAAATTAATTTCCTTTCTTCAGCTGCAAATGGAAGGATGTTTTTATTGTTCTCATAAATGTTAAATGTCACACTGATTTCCCCCTCTTGTATGTCTATACCTAGGATGTTGTGCATTTGCTTTAGCACAGGATTAAACAACATGATTGTGCCTCTTACTGTTCTCTGGTCAACCCTTGCCTTCTGTAAGGACAAGCACTGCTTTGTATCATTTTACTCAGTACAAATGCAGTAAGGAAAATGGTTCTGCATTTAGGGAAGGGGTTGACAAAGCAAAGGTCAGACTGGAAGATCTGCTACTTTGTTGCTTTGTTATCTTGGATATCTGCTTTGACTTCAGTTTCTCCATCTGCAATTCGGGACAATTATGCTTTGCAAATACAGTAAAACCTCAGATAACACTAAAACCTGGTTCCACAAGGCTTGGTGTTATACGATTTTTAGTGTTATCCGATGCATGTTAAAATCCTATGGGATCCATAGAGATACATTGTAACCACACAGGCTTTAGCGGTTGTTATCTGAAGCATCCCATAGGATCTTAATGTTATCCGATGCAATTCTTCCCCCCAGATTGCTTAATGTTATGCGATTTTAGTGTTATTCGATACTAATGTTATCTGAGGTATTACTGTAGATTTATAATACAACAGATGAAGCACACTGCATGGAAAGGCAACTTTAATATTATTGGACTGTCCAGTGATGTGAATCTGTTATTGTTTGACTTTTTAGTTTGTCAATATAGTTTACTCAGTGGATTTGAAATGTCTGTTCCATTATGACATTTTCTTAAAGATCTCTTTTCCACTTGCAGAAATGAGGCTTTCTCTTTTAGGCTCTTTTAATGTGTATATATATGGGTGTGTTTCTTCAGGGATGTATATGTGTGACAACCACCTGCAGAGCTTTGCTGGTTTTAAGTGAAGATGTGCAGCATCTGGGAACATAAAATGGCTAGACTATTAGGCTTTAGTGTACTTGAGTATGGATTTTTTTTTAAAAAAAAACACCCATCTTTTTCAAAAGATGTTCAGCAGCAGCCAAGAAGAGAACTCCGATAAACTGCCTTGAAGAATAGTGTGGTTTGCCATGGCTGTTCTATTTATCTTTCTTTGTTCGTTGACATATATGTTCTTCTGTTTATTCTTCTTGTTATTGTAAATATAGGAAACTATCTTTTGACCTCTCATCCATCTAGCTCAGTTATGTCAACAATGTTGTTGTTGTTCAGTCGCATAGTCGAGTCTGACCCTTTGTGACTCCATGGACCATCGCACGCCAGGCACCCCTATCCTCCACCATCCTCCTCAACTCACCCAGTGCTGTGCCCATTTTGTCAACATGGTGTATCTAGCCATCTCATTCTCTGCCAACCCCTTCTTCTTTTGCCCTTGACCTTTCCCATCATCAAGGCTTTCTCAAATGAATCTTCTCTTCTCATTTGATGTCCAAAGTACTTTAGCTTCATATTCAATATTTGACCTTCCAAGGAACAGTCAGGATTGATTTCTTTTAAGATCAACCTATTTGTTATCTTTGCTGTCCAGGGTACTCTCAAAAATCTCCTCCAACACCACATTTCAAAGGCATCTATTCTTCTGTGCTCAGCTTTTCTTATGGTCCAGTTCTCACAACCATACATTACTACCAGAAACACCATTGCTTTGACTATGCAGACTTTTGATTGCAAGGTGATGTCTCTACTTTTAACTATGTTCCCCAGGTTTCTCATAGCTTGTCTCCCAAGAATTAGTTGTATTTTTATTTCATGGCTGCAATCACCATCTGCAGTGATTTTGGATCATAAGAATGTAAAGTCTGTCATTACTTCTACTTCTTCCCCATCTATTTTCCAGTGATTCTAGACTGGAGTTTCATATGGTGGGCTTTCCTATTTATTATTATTATTATTATTATTATTATTATTATTATTATTATTATTATTATTATTATTATTATTATTATTATTATTATTATTATTATTAGTAGTAGTAGTAGTAGTAGTAGTAGTAGTAGTAGTAGTAGTAGTAGTAGTAGTAGTAGTTCCTATTTATATTGCCGCCCACTCACTGTTGCGACTCAGAGTGGCTTACAAACAATACATTACATTACAATATGTTGATGGGGGCTCAGGGACAGGGGTGACGAAGTCCTCAATCTGCTCTGGCTTCTTCTTCCCCTGGTCGTTGGTGTGGGCTCAGGGGGAGGGGATTGGTGCCTAATATTTTGCATTCACTGGGTTATGTGACTCTTCCCCAAAAGCATTTGTACCCACCAAGGCCAAGGGCTATCAAAGGGTTACTGCATATTTGAAGCAGAGGCAGGTTCCTTGTAACCATCTTATCTTGTTGTAAAGGTTGGTGACACTTCAACAAGATAAGATCCTAATGAGTAGAACCATTTGACTACAGTCAGTACTAATCAGATAAGCTAATCAGAATTCCATTCCAGTAAGTGAAATATAACTTGTTGGTGTGATTGTAATAGGCAAATCAGATGGATACCTGGAGCCAAAGCTGATTCAAGTCATTGACCTGTGGAAGACCAAATGCAGTATAAAGTGTTAGCTGAATTCCCATTATGGGTCTGCATAATTTTGCTAATAGACTTAGTGGATATGTATAATCAATGGGTTTTTTTCTTTGTGCAAAGTATTGATTGTATACTATTTGTTTCTTACAGCTGAATTGTGCTAGTTACTTCCTTGCGTGTATTTAAATACTTTGTATAGCTATACATGAACATGCACATGTGCCTGTATCTTTTTAAAATAAAACATTGTTGTATTTTAATTATCAGGCAACAGGAAATCGTAGAAAGACATCACCCAGTACTTTGAAGATCTCCAACCAGTTGCAATAAACAATAATAGATGAAATGGTTGGCCTGGCTCAGCTTTATGTTTCATTATTATTTATTGAGAATATCTTAGGATGCTTTTCTATTTAAAAAATATCCATATATTATAGAGATTGGTTATTTTTATAAATGTACTTCCATAACACCTAGATTTTCTGTTCTCCAGGAAATAATATTTTACAAATGGTTTTTATGTAAATATTTTCCTCTTTATGGTAGTAATATTGCTATTTCCTCCATTTTAAAAAAAACTAAAATGCAGGAACCTACTGGCATTGAGTATCCACTCATGGACCCAGCAAGTACCATCACTACTATCATAGGACCCTGTGCATTCAGTATTCCCCTCCCAATCCGACAGAAGCTTTGCAGCAGCCTAGATGCACCCCAGACAAGAGGTCATGACTGGAGGATGCTAGCCCACAAACTGAACTTGGATAGGTGGGTAAAAGAACTATACCCTGCAGGTCCATTCATGTTTGTTTCAGTTATGTATGGCATAGTCATTCGGTGTACAGGCAGCATTAAAAAAAAATTCCTTTGCAAGGCATTTTACTTGCAAACGTGCAAAAACTCGGAGGTGAAAATACAGCCTCATTCAGATGTTCACCTGAACCTATGGAAAAGGCTATATTTATGGGGACAATGCAGGCAAACTGAAACCACCGATATTCCCACAACCATGTAATCAGAAGATGAGGTTGTAAATCACATCTGGGTGAACAGATAAAATGTTCCCCTGAGTTCAACCCCTGATAAGACAGGGATCCTGATCACAGGTCTGTAAGCTTGTTTGGCTGAATGCATGAAGGTCTGATTGACTTGTGGGTGTGCTTGCTATGATTTTTCATATTTTGATGAATACCTAAATAGAGTTTACATTCTATCAAAATCGGTGGAATGCCAGCAAGATCAATTGGTAGCTATGTTTGGACTTCTATCCCTTGAAGTTTGTAAACAAAGATCAATTAATGTTGTTTTTCCTGTGCAGCATAGCAATTATGGGATTGTAATTAAGCACAACTGGAACACACTAATTTGGGAAGGAGATTTAGTAAACCATGTCCTTTGAAGGAGTGAAAAATAAGATTAGTTCAATAGCAGGTTTTCTTAACAATCGCCACTATCTCTTTGCAGGTACCTTAATTACTTTGCTACAAAATCAAGTCCTACTGGTGTGATCCTAGACCTCTGGGAAGCCCAAAATTTCCCTGATGGCAACCTGAGCATGCTGGCCGCAGTCTTGGAAGAAATGGGAAGGCATGAGACAGTTGATTCATTGGCAGCAGAAGGGAAGTATTGAGAAGGCAACCTTTGAATCAGAAGGAAGGAATGTTGAACACATCAGCTGTAACTAATTCAAACTGAGCACCCCAAACCAATATGTTTCAAAACAAGAGGCATTCCAGAGGGAAAGACCAAAATAATAATAATCCTGACTTTTCACATACATATTTTCCTTGTACATTATCACAGGATTTGAAAGAATTCATGCAAACCTGTTACCTTGCTAATATAATTCAATCTAACATCCTTCTCAGCACGGCTGTACACTGCTTTGTACAGGATTTTACAGTTTCCTAGGAAACGCTTTTTATTGCTATCCAGATATATGGATAAACTTTCTTAACAATCCCAGTTTCTACTAACGTTGTTTACATCAAATCCTGGACAGCAGGATGAAAATGACTGTCCATGGCTCTCTTTTTAATGTATTTTTCTTCTCTTCCTTCTCCCCCTTTTTTTGGGTTGAAAGCTGTTCTATCCCAAGCCGTAGACAAAGCAAGGTTGCGGCTATTTTTTGTGACAAATCAGTTCCCAACACTCATTTCAGACACATTCCATGCTTGCAAATCTGTCCATCACATGTCTTAAAGTAATCCATAAAAAATACAGTTTTCTAGGTAGAGGTGGTAAAACAGTCTTTTAATGCATCCAGCAAGGAGATAATATTGATGCAATGTAGGAGTGCACATTCTCCTCCCTACCTTTTCCAGGGGTGCCTGAATCCCTTAGCGCTGTGTACTGCATATACGCAGTAAACCAATTTGTGTGGATTCACAGGGACTTGGGTTTCTGGGACTTGAATTTAAGAACATCTGGAGTACCAAGGTTCACCATCACTGTCTTAGTGAATCAAACTAAAGAGATGGATTTTTTTTAAAAAAATCCATCTCACAAAATACGCTGCCCTCTATGTATGTGCGAGAGAGATAGAGATGCAGAATGTGTGTGTGTGCACGCACGTGTGTGTTCGCGTGCACGCATGTGTGTGTGTGTGAGAGAGAGAGAGTGAGTGAGTGAGTGAGTGAGATCAAGAGAGAGAGATTTGGCATGGTTTGAGGGAGGAAACCCCTGAAGAAGGAAAATATGGTTACTTACTGAATAGTACTTAATGCAAGTAATATTACCTTATTATTCTTACTAGTATTATTATTTTTGCTTACCAAATTTATCTGCAGCATAGAATCATGTTTGTGACTTCTAATACATTCTAAAGAAGATTTTTCTCCTCTGTTCTCTTTTCTTCTAGCCTCAAGGCTTATCTTAAAACCAGTCCCACTGACTAATGGGTAGGATGGTGTCAAGTATCAGACACTTCTCACGACAGGATTGGAAAATAATGTGTTTGTGTTGGCAAGGGAGCTCAGTATTAGTGACCATTTCAGACAAACAAAATGTTTCACTGAAAGAGACACTCAAAGTTAATCGATCCTTATTCTTTTAGATATTTCCTCCTAGTGGTGCTGATGTTAGCTTCCTGTTCAATCTGTCAACAGCACTATCAGTGCTTCATGAAAGTCAATGGAGTCCAGGTTGATTTGCCATATCTCAGTGTTACCAAACCTCTAAATCCTACAGATATCACTGCTTAAAAAGAAAGCCAGGAAAATGCAATGCTGTTTAAAAACTTTCTTTCTGATCTTAGTCCAAGTATGCTTATGCATTAACTGGTTCTTTTTTGGAAGAAGTCATTTGCTCCTAAGTTGAAAGATGTGATAGTTTGATTTGCATTTTCTTTCTTTCTCAAGTTAAAGGTAAACAGCAGTGTATTGCTGAGCTTAAAGTTGGACTTGAAGATATTTGCATGAGTTGTATCCTTTTCACATATGTGATCTCTTAGGCAGAGCAGTGGATTAGGAGCCAGCACCCACAATGGAAACATTGGCTTTCAGGATAAAGTGAGTGAACATAGAAACAAATGTCTCTGACCCACTGATGAAAGTGGGTCATCTAGCAAATGAAAATGGGGCTTTCAAGCAAAGTTGCTTTTGTTTAATGAAACAAAATAAAACATAGCCTCCTACTTTATTTTTAGCCAACCCTCTGCCCTCTGCCTTTCTTCTGCCCTCTCATGTTGAAATAGCTTTTCCACCATAGTTTCTGCCTATAAAGGGTGCATCATCTTCACTATGCATTCTTTGATAGGATTTTATTTTTCTAAAGGTTCTCAAGTCTACATTTCTAAAGGTAACTGTGAAAATGCCATTAGTTAGCAGAGAAGGATGAATATTGTCTGACCTTTTCCCCATTTTGACATTTCCGCAGCCTTTTATTTTCTTCCTTGTGTTTGTGTTTTTATTAAGCACTGAGAAGCATTCATAAAACATTCTGTGTTAGAAGAGTAGTTGGCCTTCAGCCTTTGAACAAGCAAAAACAAAGTGTAGGGTTTGATTGGGTTCTTGCCAGACACAAGACACTTTTCAAAATGTAACCTAGGTTTAGTTTGAAAGGTTCTAGTTAAGGTTTAGTCTGGAATGCTCCTGTTAAGTTTGAGTGGCTGTGACCCCAGCAGTCCCAATTTCCTGACCAAATTAATTTTTGCATTCAGAGACATATTCTGTTTGGCTCTTGACAAATCAGACCCAAACTAGATAAGTTAGGACAGGGATCTGCAAACTTGGCTCTCCAGGTGTTCTTGGACTTCAATTACCAGAAGCCCAAGTCAGTATGCCTGCTGATCAGGACTTCTGGGAATTGAAGTCCAAGAACATCTGGAGAGCCAAGTTTGCTCATCCCTGAGTTAGGACATCGCCAATAGCAGGGCTTCCTTTATAAGTTAAATGTAGGTGTTTATTTTTCCTCATTGCCATGTGTTGCATTCTAGCTTGCTCACTGGGAGGTGAACAGAGGCTTCATTAGTAAGTCTAGCTGCTCAGGCATGGAACTTTTAAGGAATTGTGCATCTGAAGATAAACATTCTACTAATATCTTTGAATATGTTGTTTGACACGTAGGTCCACATACCAACGGATTCAGATGGTCTTTATCTTTGCTCTCCTTTTAAACTTTTCATAAATTCAGTTGTGGATTAATCCATTTATTATTCCTGTATCGCTTCTTTAAAACAGATGTAGGGCTTCATCTATCATACGAATTAGGGCAGACATCATGAATGTGATGGAGATCTAGGAATGACACAAATTGCAGCTCCTATCTTCGGCTTTGAAACAGAGATGAGCACTGAACCCTAGAGTCCGATACGACTGGCTTTCGAGCAAGGGAAACTTTTACCTTTAATGTCCTTCAGTTTGGGAATACCACCTGTTGAAACAAAGTGGCAATTCAAAACCAGCAAGTTCAGCTACTTCTAAAGGAAGATTTTCTCCTTTCTTTTTTATTCTACATAGTCTCAAGATATCCCCAAAAGTAGGTAATGATAAATTACTTCTGTGCATTCTCTACCCTGAGAATTGACTTGATGGAACACAATAACTCTCTTGTAGAGTATTTGTGTTGGATGAGAAGGGTTTCATAACCAATTTCTGGCATTTCCAGGGGAAACTAGGGAAGAATTCCATCTGATACCTGAAGAACCAGTGGCAGTCAGAGTACACAGTCTTGCACTAATCCAGGGATCTGCAAACTTGACTCTCCAGGTGTTCTTGGACTTCAGTTACCAGAAGCCCAAATCAGTATCCCTGCTGACTTCTGGGAATTGAAGTCCAAGAACATCTGGAGAGCCAAGTTTGCTGATCCCTGCACTAATCCAATGGGCTGAAGCAATATATGTCCGCTAGCTTTTTGAAATCTAAAAACACCTATTCATTAGTACTGACAGGATATCAGTTAACCTGTGTTCTGTTTGGAGCATAAGGTTTCCCCATTACATCAGCAAGTTACACAACAGTTTTCTGAGTCTAGGCACTCAGTGGGAGTGGAGGAAATGTTTAATGCCACAGGATCCTGGCATGGTATGACTTTTTCACTAGGGCACCATTCATGTGTGTGCACACAGTTTGCTAGTGCCTTCTGCTGCCACATATAGAGCTCTGAAACCTAGCCTCCAGATTGCTGTTATCTCAGCAACTGTTTGACTTTCTGAGTTATATAACCTAGCAGACAACTTGTGCAGTAGACCCTAAACTAGTCAGTTGTTGCTGGACAGATAATTCATAGAAATAAAAAAGGTGAATGTGTTCAAAGAAGGTAAAACATATTTAAAATGTAGCTGTGTTCAAATGCCCTCCCAACAGTCTCCAGGGTATTTATGGGTACAGACATTGGGGACAAGGGAGGAAGAAATAATTTCATCATTTGGGCATCCCCTGAGTGGAGTTTCTCCAGCAAAAGTCCTTTCAACACAGAGTAATTTCTGACATGAAATTTATTTCTCCAATTTTTCCAGGGAAAGTTTTTTCTAATGGTATCATGATTCTGAGGCTCCCCATCAGTAATAGTTTGTAACACAGTTTTATTTCCTTCAATTCCAAAATAGAATTTTGGGGAGTTTTGCACTACAATTGTAAGTAGCTTACAAAAGTAACTGTGTTGGTAGTCTCATTGCTATTTTTCTTCCTTTACATTTAAAAAAAATCTATTATACTTTTTAAAAAGTCTGCAGCTTCTTTGGCTGCCAAACTTTCTTGATCTGAAAGATCCTGTGGGAGGAATCATCTTATGGCATCTTTCCTTAGGTTTTTATTGATGTACAGAGAGATGTGAGGGCTGCTAGCCAGCACAGTGAAGGACAGGAAATTTAATGTGAATCTCCAGCCACTTCAAGAGTGAAGGTGAGCACAAACAATCACAAGCCACACCTTTGAGGATGCCTTTGAAATTTCTCCTGCCCCTAATTTGTTTTGAAAGGCATTTCTTTTCTACCAAACTGCAAAACAACAGTCAACAGTCTCAGGTAACCAGATATTCAGGAAGGGCTTTCTTAAAGACCATAAGCATCTGGGCATGCCAATAAGAGACAGGTGAGCAGAACCCACACACACACACACACTCTTTAGGTCTTTGAATGCCTTGGATTGGACCAGGGAAGCAAAGAACAGTGCAGGTATTTCAGTTTCAGACAAGATCATCTTCTTTCACCATCATGTTTACTAGCTGCCACGTTTAATGTTAACTATGCCATAGAACAGGGTTTCTAAACCTTGGGTCCCCAGATGTTCCTGGACATCAATTATCAGAGGCCTGAGTCAACACACCTGCTGATCAGGGCTACTGGGAATTGAAGTCCAAGAACATATGGAGGCCCAAAGTGGAGAAACCTTGGTATAGAAGATTGCCATGCCAAGTCAGGGCAATACAGTAGATAAAACACTGGATGGGGTTGTGTGAAAGGACTCCTCACCATACGGGCCTTCTGGAAGACCAGAGACAACATAGACTCTCTGCTGTACTACATCCAGTCCTACAGCAGAAATATGGAGCAGAAAGGCACAATATCATAAATGTGTGGCCTCTTCCACTCAAGTGCAGAAATAGATAGATCACAGGAAACCTGCCAGAGGAAGGGAGACACAAAACTGACCTTTGGGTCCATAGTTTTAACTTGTGAGGATAGCCCCTTTTGCCTGTGTTCCAATCCCTGAGCCAGATGTTCTATGACTAGAAGCAAATCCATAATGGTAGCATCAGTTTTCAGGTTGGTTGTCCAGACCAGGGATTGCCAATATACGGCCTATGGGCCAGAAGAGCCTGTGGTGCCAAGTAATCTGGCCCATTGTGAGGACCCCACCGCTGCCGCCTGAAGCACTGAAAATGGCTCATTTTTTCCCACATTTTGGGCGTTTTCAGTGCGTTTGGGGTGCTTCCTGTGCATTTTTGCCACCTATGGGGTGCTTCTGGCATAGAAGCACTGAAAACATGCTGAAAAAACACAAAAATGTGCCAGAAGTCACCCAAATGCACCAAAAATGCAGCAAACAGACCTAAAATGCAGCAAAAACATACTGGAAGTGCCCCCAAACACAGCAAAAACCACCAGAAAACATGCAAAAAATGGCAAAAATGCACCACCCTAACTACCACTACCACCGAAAGCAGTGCAAACAGGCAAAAAACCATGAATGTACCCACCGCCACTGCCAGAAATTGCAGAAGCAGCAGGAGGAACCACGCCTTTGGCCCGTGCATCTGTCTGAGGGAGCGTGGTCCAGCCTATGGTGTGAAAAGGTTGGCCACCCATTGACCAGACCATTATCAAATCCAGACAACATTTAAAGGCATTGGCTGCTTTCTTGATATTAGATCACATAATGTTATAAAGCTGGGTTTCATCAACATATTGGTGACAAGTTTACTCCAAAACTCAGAATGACCTCTCCTAGCATCTTTGTGTAGATATTAAATTACATGGGAGACAGGATAGAATGTTGTTTGACATATGCCAAAGCTGTGTAATTATACAACATATAATTACAGTTTTAGCTATACTAATCCTATATATTACAATCCCCTAGTACAAATAATATATAGGGATTATTTCAAATGTCCAGTTTCTCTTCCCATCAGCCAAGCCTCCCTCTCCACCATGTATCTGTTTCTGAAGTATTAATCTGTCACTTCTTTCCTCAGAGAAGCAGAGAAATATAATCAGCCTTAGCAAGTTCTAATTTGGAGGTATGCCATATTTTTCTGGTATCCAAAGTAACTTGCTAGTTCACAGCCCACATGTCAGCTGCCATTGTTTAACATTCTTCATTATAATAATTTATGGTTATTCTCCAGGGATTTTAGGTTAGGCCATTTCAAGGTGTGTAGGAAGGAAAGTGTCATCTTTCTCAATTACTTTTTCCAGTTTGATGATGAAAGGCTAGAATCTTGTGATAATAGATCAAGTGTCCCAAAGAGAATGATAAAGAGTGTATTATTAATTATTAGGCTTTATGAGAACATGTACTTGATTGTGCCTCTCATGTTTGCTTCCTCTGTAGCACCCAATTTCCATATACACTAGTACCCCGGATAACGATGAGACTTGGTTCCACAAGTATCGTCGTTATCCGGTTTTTAACGTTGTGCAATACATTGATAACACAACGTTAAAAAAGCCCTGTTTCCCTGGAGGCTGCAGCAAGCCAGAACGTCGGGATTTGAATCCTGATGTTTTGGCTTGCTGCACTTGCTGAGGACGTCGGGGAAGCCCAGAAACAGCTTGGATCGGGTCTTCCCACCTCCCTGGACCCGGCAGGGGGTCAGAGACCCCAAAATTGGTAAAAAACAAACACATCCTTTTTTTTTTTTACCAATTTTAGGGTCCCTGACCCCCCTGCCGGGTCAGGGAGGTGGGAAGACCCTATCTAAGCTGTTTCTGGGCTTCCCTGACATCCTCAGCAAGTGCAACAAGCCAAAACGTCAGGGTTCAAACTCTGACGTTTTGGCTTGCTCCACTGGCTGGGGACATCGGGGAAGCCCAGTAACAGCTGTAGATCGAGTCCCCCTGCCTGCTCCAGGGAGACCAGGGGACCCAATCTACAGCTGCAGGGTGGCTGGGGAAGCTGACGGGGACTCCCTGTCGGCTTCCCTAGCCATCCGCCCTTGCCTGCAGCTGTGGGGTGGCTGGGGAAGGCAATGGGGGAGGCCCCCCCACAGCTTTCCAGCCACCCCACCCCTGCTTTCCAGCCATCCTGCTGCTAAGAACGACTGTATCGGACAACGCTAAAAAGAACGTTATCCGATGCAAATCTTCCCCCCAAATTTGTCGTCGTTATGCGGTTTTAGCGTTATCCAATGCAATCGTTATCCGGGGTATTACTGTACTATAGAGCAGGGGTTCTCAGCCTTTTTAAGCCATGGGCCAGACCACACTCCCTCAGACCAGCTGAGTGGGCCAGACTGGTGGCTTCTCGTACTGAAAACACTGGCATAAAACATAATAAATAATATGTAATAAATGTGTTTATTGTTTATAACAGCCGCGAGCACATTTACAGCTGTTGTAAACATGTCCGTTTCCACTCCAGGTGGTGATGGTGATGCAGGCCACATGAAATGGTGCTGCAGTCCAGGGCTAGCCCAGAGGCTGTAGGTTGAGAACCCCTGCTATAGAGTATATTTTACTCTGTGTGTGTGTGTGTGTGTGAGTGAGAGAGAGAGAGTCAGACAGGCAGACAGAAAAAGAAGGAAAGAGAATTTGTGCGTAAAATACATATGTATTGCCATGTATACAGCTGACAAGAAACTATCTTAGCCATGTTATGAGGTAAATAATGTGCACTATACATTTGCTTTGAAGTTAATATTTTAACAACATTCATACACAAAGATCTGAAGAAGTAAGTTTGGGGAGGCTAGAAAAAGAGAGATTGTTTAGAAAACCCAGTGGTTAGCAATTCTAAATCCTTGAGCACACTGCCGCCTAGTGGTATAGTTCAGAATCTTAATACATTTTTTGCAATCGGGTGAGAATTTTTTTTAATTTTAGCATTGAGTGTCATTAAAAAATACATCAGTCCTTGCTTTTCATTCTAAGAGCTTGGGCAGTGAGAGGCTTTACTTTTTTAGAAATTGCTTTTATGAGGATTTTAATGCTTTTCTTTCACTGCCCCTCCCCGAGCCCCCATCAACATTTTTTATTATAATGTAATGTATTGGTTGTAAGCTGCCCTGAGTCGCTACAGCAAGTGACTGCCAATATAAATTTGAATGAACGAACAAACAAACAAACAAACAAATAAATGGTATTAACAAAGGTACCAAATATGTTAGCAATAATGGCATCCTAAACTCCTCTAGTTTCTGCAGTCTTTTAAAAGCGTTTGAAAAAGAAATTGATAACTTTCCCCATCTTCCTCTTGCAAATTCAGAGGTGTGCCTATTGTATACAGGTTTTCATGCTAATATCTCAGTTGCTAGTAACGTATATATAAACATATCTATAAGCATATTCATCTATAGAAAAGTAACTAGAGATGTTGTAAAGAAGCAGTTTACTTTTTACATTTTTTAAATCTTATATTGAGGAATAATCTTTTTGCCACTTTCTTCTAGCATTTCCTGGCAAACCAACTGTCAGTGTATTCATACAAAGTATATTTTAAATAGTTTATATACATATTGTTTGTTTATATTTGGAATTAGCAAGGCTTACTGCAGATGTTAATATCCCATTATTGTTCTAGAGTCACTGGGAATAGATTTTCCTTTGTCAGTGGAGTGCTAATAAATGATGCTTTTTTAAAATACAGCTCCCCCATACACTTCAGACTGACTGTGATAGAACAAGCCTCATACTTTCACTTTTCTTGCTTGATATTTGTGTAAATCATGTGGTCGATTGATCGTGAGCCAATCTGAGAGTAGGTCACAACAGACAGATACACACAGCGTCCAGGTACTGACCATTTCTGTCATTGTGATCATCATTGGTATCCTATAGTAGATATAGAGGTGTTCCATCCTGACATCTGTAGAATGATATATGTTTCTTGCATTCATGGACGACTGTACCTGATAAGGCTTTTTGTAATTGTCATAATTTCTTACCCTTTGCTTGTTTTGTGTAAAACAACACGAACCGTACTAAGAGTAAATGAGAGATAGGCACTAAAAATACTGAATTAGAAGAGAGTGATAATCCCACCCTTTACACTGAGGTGGTAAGATTAGCCTTAGCTTCTCAGCCTCAGAACCCTATCTGTATTACGAAGTTAATAGTGACTCAACATATTTGCATAATTAGTGAGTAAAAGGAAGGAATTTTTGAGAAAATAAAGGAACAGTATTCCAGATACTGTACACCAAAACAGAATAAAATGCTGAGTGCCAGCATTCAACCGAACATTTCTGTATGTAATGAGCAAGCCAAAAATGGGGGAAAGTATGTGCATTTTATGACTATATTGCTGACTCTAACTCTTATCTTCAGGATAAACTTCAAATTCTAGTTTAAGCATTCAGATGTTGTTGTGAGTATCTTTATCTTCACATTACAGCTTCAGAAGTATTTCTGAAAGAATTTCTCCCTTCCATTTTTTCATCTGCTCAAATTTCCATCCAGGCAATGCACTTGCAGGTTTTTTTCCCCTGTACATTGCCTTTAAGGAAGGCCATGGCAATTAAAAATGACAGCTGGCTCTGTCCTTAGGAAGAGGGAGATGGAGACCTTGTATGTCAGGCGATGATGGGCAAGAAAGAAGTAGCAACAGCTCCAAAATGCTTTCTCATTAGCCTCAATCCTAGCCATTCCCATCCTGCTAACATAAGACCCCGGAGGGAGCATTGTTTGGTTACTGCTATTCTGGACAGGGCTGTCTCCTTGACTCACCTATCACCTGTCTCCCAGCAATGGTGAGCTAGGCTTCAAGATCAAGTGGGCAAGTAGGGATGTGGCCTGGAGATTCCAATAGCTTTACTTTATTCACATCAGTGGCTGTTGTCGCCCCAGGCTAATATTTGTATCAGGAAGTAAGAAATGAGATAGGTGCCGAGCCTATAGCAGTAATGTATGGATGACAGAGCTGTAAGCATTACAAAGCATGCACTAAACTAGCTTGAGTATTGTATAGGAAGGAATTGCCCCAGTGGCAGTGTTTAAGTGAGAGACAATTGCCACTGGCTTCTGCATACAGAGAGAACATATCATCTATGGTGTCCTCAACATTGATGCTGATCACAGAGCATATTCCTTTATAAAGGAAGTAACTGCTTGTGCAGAAAGACTTGGTACTAGAAAGTTTTTGTTAACACAACAGCTTTGTGTGTCTCTTCTTCCTCCTTGATGCTTAGCTACTTTCCCAAGGATGGCTGCTTATATTTCTTCAATGATTGCTTGCAAGTGATTTTGCAAAAGACAACTGCATGCAGAAGGAACCTACCCTGTGTGTCACTGATGCATATGTACATTTCTGGACCCACACTCACATCTGTTTTAAGACACCCTTGTGGGCCCCATTAAACTAGTGGCTGTTGTCTTTTGTGGGAAATATGGATCCAAAAGTTACTATAGACCGGTGGTGGCGATCCTATGGCATGCGTGACACAGAGGACACTCAGAACCATCTCTGTGTGCTTGCACACCATTGCCCCAGCACAGAGGTCACCCTGCAGGTGCCCAGCAGCCCAGTGGGAGCGCATCTTCCCTCCTCGGTACTCACTCTCTAAAAAGTTCACTATCATTGCTATAGACAATTGTTACCCAAAGTTAGAGCTCAACTAGGTCTATTATCTATAAGCTGGTGGTTCAGATTACCAAGTGTGTTGAAACACTAACTGTCCCATCCTCTTCTCTCCCTCCTCCTGATTAAATTGGCCTTATTAGATAGCTGGAGAGGGATCTGAAAAATCTGAACAACAATCATCCTCTATAAAGACATGTACATCTCATAGGCATTATAATTTACACCTTAACATGTATTTTCTGTAAAAGAAACAAGATAGTCTGCATAGCCTTTTCTGAAAGGTCAGTGGGAATATATATTGTGGCTTTGTCATCAATTGTTGCAGCTAGGAAAAAAAACATTTTTATTCCCCTCCTCCTTTATTTCTTTGTTTTCCTGCAGATCAGGTTAATGGACATTACAGAGCTGGCATCTTCATGAAATAATTATGATTTTTGTTTCCTGGTTCATGGTGCTAAAATGTCGTTTCTTTTGGCAGTTGCATTTGAGGCAAGTGGGAAAGGGGAAACACACTATGCTTATAGGGAGGGGAGCACCATTATGTTGTTTCACTGAGTTCATGTGGCTTTTTACTCAAACTGTAATATAAACCCAGGAGATTTAGGGGAGGGGGAAATAACCCACCAAGCAAACAAGGCAGTACACAGCAAAGCTGTATAGCACTCACTTTCATTCTTTCCTCTGTGGCCTTTGCATATCATCCTTTCCAAAATAAAAAAAATAAATCCCAAACCACACATAAACCTTTAACCCCTCTTTCTATGAGAGAGTACTGCACATAATCATTACTAAGAAATAAGATTCTCTTGGGGCTGATATTATAGCATCAATGTCTTTGACTTCCTTTACTGGGATGTGCTCTTTCCATCCATCACTGAGCCGTAACTGGATGAAGAAGTGGTGCTTCATACCGATTTAAGACACAAGCAAAGGAACTCTTGACTAAAGCTGTGGGGAGTTAAGAGACTCAAGCAGATTTGAGACCTGGGCTTGGCAAGAGAATCTTATTTCGTTGTTGTTTTGCATCCCACAGCCGGTCTACAGAAGTTTTGTGCTGGGAGTTAAGATTTTGGCCTTTGGTTTTGTTTGGCGGACCAGATTATTTAAAAGTGTTTGGTTTGGTTTTAACCTCCCTCACTACTGTATCTTCTATGCAATTCCTTTTTCTAAAGAGTTACTAAGACTAACAGAGCAAAGTGCTAGCCATTGAGTTCTTTGTATTGCTGTACAGTGGGGTGTAGTTTACTAGTTCAGAGTGTGCCTCTCTCCCCTTCTCCATTTTTTCTTCTGCCCTTTGTTTGTAAATGCTTGCATTTATGCCTTCAGCCTGACATGTACAAAGTGTAAGAAAGAATTTTTAAACAGGTTATAAATTATATTTATAAGCAAGTGAAAAAAGTTCTCTGTGTCTTTTTATTTACAAAGAAAGCATCTAAACTACTTCCATCTACAGAAAGTTTCTTCCGTCCTACACATACAGATCCATGCCTCAACCTTATATCCTGCTCTACACAGTGGCTACTCTCTCTAGTAACTTCAGAGACCAGCAGTTAAGGATGTGTGATGTTTACATCTTTCAAGGGTACTTCAGCTGCTTTGCGAGAAAATTTTCAAATTAGGCCCCCTCAAGGGAGTCTGTCCTCAGGGACCCGGCTGTCTCTCATATGTTGAACAGAAAAGAACTAAACTGGCTCCATGGACACAAAGGTTCTTTGCACTTGGGTATGTGAAGTAGTATCTCTTTCCTGATCCACAGAGAGAATCACAGGACTTGAAAATTGATGTGAAAATCTACTATTCAAAAGCAAATGCATTATACCCTGTTGCCCATATTTATTTATTTATTCATTTATTAGTTACACTTATACCCTGCCCCTTTAGGGAAAAATGGATCCCTACATGAGGTAGCTAACAGCATAAAATCCCCCATACAACAAACAAACTTATTAAAAATCCCCCATGCAACAAACAAACTTATTAACCCCCCCCCCCCAAAAAAAAAACTACAATAAAAGCTTGCAGTAAAGCAGACCCTAAAATGGGCCAAAGTACAGCAGACCAGCATCCTAAGCAACCTAATTGGGATAAATATAAGCTGGGTCCCAGTCTAAAATCCAGGGATAGGTGAAACATTTGCAAAGCATAGTCTCCAGTTGGTTTTTAAAAGACTGGAGCATGGGAGCATGGTGCAGCTCAAGTGGAATAGCATTCCACAACATTGGTGCCACCCCTGAGAAGGCCCTTCTCCTTGTCCCAATCTCAGGGATTGCACTTGAAGCTGTGCCAACAAAGAGTAATGAGTGATGCAGACCTGATGGGAAGATGCTCTGTAAGAAGGTCCCAAGCCGTACAGGGCTTTAAATACAAACCTTAAGTCTGCCTTCTGATTCCAGGCTTTGTCAGTAGGTTGGAGGCTTAAACAGTTTCTTCAGTCTTTTCAGGTTTGGTGCCAAAGTTACAATCCTGGGACTGAAATTCCTTCCCTTTAGCTTAATCAACAAGAAGAGATTTGACTTGAGTGGGCAAAATCTAGAGGGAAGAAGCGCTAATAGCAGATGACTTAAATGACTTAAATTAAAGATATTTTGTACCTCATGTTACAAAGATAACTGGATAACTCAAGTGAGTTAAGAATCTGGCTGTGGAGCCAGAGATTGTGAGCTTGATTCCCAATCTCTGGCTCCACTGTGATTTCTGAGAGAAGAGACAACCTGCACAGCTTGTGAAAGCTGCAGTCCTTGGAACAAAAGAAAGCAAAAATCACTTCTTAATACAGTGCTTGTTGCTTAGAAAGCCCTTGAAAGGGTAACCACAAGTCAGACATGATTTGATAGCATGCAACTGGTGTTGTTATATTTCAGGGAGACATTAAAACCTCTAGGGAGATGTGGAGTGATTCAACCATGGGTTAACTGGCATTAGAGGAAAAACATCCCTCTAAAGATAGTTGACCTTTATTTATTTTTATGTAGGAACTACAATTTGGGAGGAGCTGATCAATACAAGGCAATAAAACATGGAATGTTGCTCAAATGAACCAAGGAAAAATGTGCGAAACAAAATAAGAATTAATAAACCCTGGAATATTTTTTTTCTAGCTGGCTGGACACAGCAGTGTGTTAGGAATCTAGCTGTAGAACTAGTGATTGGGAATTCAGTTCCCCATTGTGCATTCCAGAAGAACCAGTCTGTGACCTACTCCCGAGTTGCCCCAAGAAAGTAATGGCGAATCACTTTTGAGCATTCTCTAGCTAGAAAACCCTGGAAGGTTGTCTGTAAGTCTGAATTGATTTGATAGATCACAATTGTTAGTATTGTTTCTTCTTATAAATATATATTTTATAGAGGCAAAGTCCACTGTTGAATTAGTAGGTGACCCTAAGGGAAATTCTGAGTCTCTGTCCCTTGGAAGACATACATGTTTCATTTTGTAAAATGTTACTGTATATAGAAAGGACAAAATGGGCCCAAGGCATATATTTTTCAAAGGCAGTTTATGCCACTACTGTCTGTTCCCTACAGAATCATCTTAGAATTTAAGCTATCCAAATGTGAGAGAAATGTGAAACAAAAATGATTGGCTAAGGAGTAACGTGGCTAAGCAAGGGCTTGAGTGTTCCATATTTCTGTGAATATCTTTCAACCCCACTTCCATTGCACCTTTCCCTACTTCTTAACCTATGAACCAATTAGACATTTGGTTATCAGCTCTTTGGCGTGTCATGCAACACAAATTCTTTTATACTTCTTGCTTGAAAAAATGTTTGCAACTTGAAAGACACCTGGTTATTTTCAACAAAGTCAAATCTGTGGTTTTGTTCTATTAGAATCAGAGAAGCATACATCAGAGCTAAAAGTAATTGTTTTGCCATGCTCTTTCCCAGTCCGTTTCCGCATTGTGGTGTTACAAATTTTCTATCAGACTTCATTCAAAGCCCATAAAATAAGTGTAGCTTATTAGATGCAGTGGTGGTATAATGGAGGTCATTGTTCATTCTATTGTTCAAAATAAAATAACTGGGTGAGTGGATGGGATGTTCTAAATTTTTCCTCCCTGCAACCATAGCCTATGCTTTCCTATCTGGCTATTTTATTTCTTGTTATTTTTTCTCCATGATGTTTTCTCCCAGAAGATACTGCTTTTGACTGTGAACTTAGCTGAGAGAAAAAAAGCAAGAGAGAAGTAATTTCAGGGAGAAAAAATATATGCAGCAGAGGGTTTGTGATGATCCCTTCTTCTGTTAAACCATGCAACATGTTCGGTTGATCCTCACCAAAATACATAGGAATTCAACAACAATTAAGGCAAGTGTCATGTTGCATTCCATGTGTGCAGAAAGCCACTACCATAAATGTTCCTCTTGTTCTGGAAGACTTGCCTTTGTATTACCGACTTCTCATAGCTTGCAAGGTTGGCTTTACAAGTGTTGATCACTGCAATCAGAGGTTGTGTAGGACCTCTCCAGATTTTGTCTACACCAAGCCTCACCAATGGCCATTATAGCTTTGCAGGTCACCTGCTTATTGATACAGCTCTAGCACTGCCAACTTTTTAGAAATTCATATTTTACTAACTGGGAAAATCAGGACAGAGCAACATTAATGAGCAAAATGATAATCAAAGGAAAGCACAATAAGACATCAAATGTAACACCTGCATACCACCCTAAATCTCATATTAAGTTTTTTGCATTAGTTTCTGAATCAAAAGTATACAAATAGCATGGACAGGCTAAAAAGGGATTGTTGACCAAACAGTCCAGGATGGAGAATGGTTAAATTTGGTAGCAATTGGAAAGATCTCTGAGAACCAGAGCAGTTGTGTATCAAAAGCCATTTGTTGATGCATGCAGTTACAGTAATACCCCGGATAACGATTGCATCGGATAACGCTACAATCGGATAACGATTCTGGATAATGATTCTTAGTGTTATCCGATGCAATGGTCTGCGGGTGTGTATGCTGGTCTTTGACTGTAACAATAAATTGATTGATTGATGTCTGCGGGTGTGGGGTGGTTTGGGTAGAACTACCCAATCCACCCCCCACCCGCAGCAGTCTCTGCGACTGCAGTAGGGTCGGGGAAAAGCACCCGCCTTTCCCCCGACCCTACTGCAGTCGCAGAGACTCTTTGTCTCTTTATTTCCCTCCCTGTATTTAAACTGCAAGGAAGGGGGAAAGAGAGAGAAGTGATTGTTTCTCTAGAACCAATCACATCTCTCTTTCCCTCTCCCTGTAGTTTACAGGGAGGGAAAGAAAGGCAGAACCAGTTCTCTCTCTCCCTGTAGTTTAAATACAGGGAGGAAAAAAGAGGCGATTGCGTCTTTTTCGCGATCGCGTCTTTTTTCCTCCCTGTATTTAAACTACAGGGAGAGAGAGAACTGGTTCCGCCTTTCTTTCCCTCCCTGTATGTAAACTACAGGGAGGGGGAAAGAGAGAAGTGATTGGTTCTCTCGAGAACCAATCACCTCTCTCTTTCCCCCTTCCCTGTAGTTTAAATACAGGGAGGGAAATAAAGAGACAAAGAGTCTCTGCGACTGCAGTAGGGTCGGGGGAAAGGTGTTTTCTCTGACCCTACTGCAGTCGCAGAGACCGCTGCTCGTGGGGGGTGGCTTTAAAGGCAAGGAGGTCTCTTTCTTTCCCTGCCTGCCTTTAAAGCGGTTTGTCCCTAAAGTCAGGGCTTTTTTTTTTTTAGCGTTGTTCAATGCATACATCGGACAATGCTAAAAATCTGATAACGTCATGACTTGTGGAGCCAAGTCATAACGTTATCCAGTATATTACTGTATATCGATTCTGACTTGTGACAACCCTATGGATTGGTGACTTCCCCAAAAGTCCTAGCATCTTGAATCTTGTTTATTTTGCAAACTCAAGGTCGTGGTTCTTTATTGACTGAATCCCTCTCTTATTTGGTCTTCCTTTTTTTGTTGCCCTCAACATCTCCCAGCTTTATTTAAATCTGAGTAACTGTCACTACAGCTATTACTACACTGTACTGTTTGCTCACTTTAGTATGAATACCATTCTGCATTGCACTGTTTTTTCAATCTGACTAAGATAATATGGCCTGCATATGAATTGCAGTGCATGTAAGTTACACAGTGCCTGATTCTAACTTGTTACACTTCACAAAATATGTGCTCTGCTCACCTTGTATCAATGATTACTTACTTGATGATGATGATGAAAGGCTGATTTCTACAAGTGTGTAAATATTGACTACAAAACATAGAGGAACAGTTTTAATAAAAACAAGTAATCTGACAAAGTCAATACATTTATAAATGATTAAAGTTGCTAGAAGTTTCAAAGGTAACACAATATTTGAAAAGCAATCCAATCTTTTTGTTTATTTATTTAACGGTGGATTGAAAACATTTAATTTGGGGAATGTTGAAACAACAAATATCATTTTGAACAATTACAGCATAGGTTTGTTCTCTAGAGGTGTTTTTTTAAATAACAAATACAGTATCTACAAGCTAAGGCACTGGTTCTCAAAAAAGAACACAAATTAGTATCATTTTAAAAGATTAAATAGATAACTTTTCTTCAAAAGAAATTTTACACTGTGCTAATGGAGAGATAGCCACTGTTTTTCTCAAACCCCTTTTTCCCATTGTAACCACCACTTTGAATAATACACATTTTCATCTACCAGTCCCTGAAAAAAACATATTCATGTTGCGTGTAGGTGCTAGTAGAAAAAACACCAAATTCTATCAGTTTTGACCAGACATTTGAAGGTTTCTGAGCTTGATCAAGAAGAGTATCACTTTGAATGGTTCATATGTGTGTATGTGATAGCTCAGTTCACAATTAAAATAGAGCAATCACCAGTTTGAAAGTCCTCATCAATAACTTCTGCAGTAAAATCAACAATTAAGTGCTGAAAACAGCTGAAGTTTCTGTACTCTGGAGCAATCATGTTTTATAATATGATTTCAGAAGAAGGAACACAGGAGATGAAACAAAAATGGCTCTTCAAGACTTGTGGTAAAACTGAACTCATGAAAATGTCATTATTATGCCTTTCTACTTCTATGTCAATTATACCATTTTTCCCTTTCTAATAGCACACACTGAATTATCAACCTACATGTTTTCATAAACAAATGGTTCATGTAATTCCTCATCACTTGCGATACTCACATAATGGAGTTACAGAGACTTCTGGCTTAATGAATCTGCAAGAACATTACACATATACACACACATATGCAGCACGTATATTTGTTCTACTCACATGGATAGACCTTTAAAAATACAAACCTGCATATTTGAAGATATCAGAAATAAATTTCAAGACCTTCCAAACCCAGGCATTATACAATCCCTTTTTATCAGTAACAGTAATGGACATCCAGAAAATCAAGAACAGTGCAACAGTACAACAAAACCATATGGAAGTCTTCCATAGACAGAAATGGTACAGTGAAACCTTCCATAAAGAGAGCCTCGCTTAGAGAGTAACTCGCTTAAAGAGCAGGATTTTCTCTTAATGGTCACCTCAGTTAACAAAACCAACCAAAAACTTGCTTAACAAATAAATTGGGTTTTGCAACCAGAAGTCACAATTTGTCACTTACAATGGTGTTTCACTTAAAGAGCAAACTCACTTAAAGAGCAATCCCTTGGAACACATTATGCTCCTTAAGTTAGGTACTACTGTACTCCTTTTCAGTCAGTCACTGTTCATCCACGGAGGATGACAAAAACAGGAAAGCCGAAAAGAAGGGACTTTTTAACACCTTCCTTCTCTTCATATGTTGACCACCCATTCCAGTGGCATGTTGGCCTGTACGGTTTTTAAACTTTGAATAATTAGACACAGCCCGGATTGCACAGAGAACCCATCTAACTGCATTTTTAAGCCACATATTCAAGATTGTGTGGCTTGACTGGGAATATGGCATAAAGGTAAGCAGCCATTTTTCTATCAAAATAAGCAATGAGCTTTTCAGGCTAATTTCAATAAATGGTAAAAATTTATTATTCCAGAAGTTCTCAAATATGAGGCAAGCAAAATGACATAGGAAGAAGCTGAAAGGCTAAGGAATTCACATAGGAAGTGGAAGGCCACAAGCCTAAAAAAATGCCTATTCTTTTGTAACGTCTCAGAGACCTGGAAGAGCAAGAGAAGATTCTTTGAAATAGTCATTTCAGCATCTGTCATTTATTTACTTGACTATTTTTTATTTATTAGGATTTGTATATCTTATGTGCAATCATTTGGTATGACAAGTGAACAGAAAACCCATGAATGATGTGGTGAGGACTTAAGTAGGGTTTCCCCATCTTGGTTCAAGTCATGTCAGAAACAGTTGCATTCTTAACCTCCATTAAGGTAATCACCAATCATGGTATGGAGAATTTATGGTGCCAGCTGTCAAAGACACAAGGCATTGCAGAAGAAAGAAAAACACAACTTTTGAAGAAACGGACTTTCTGCATGACTTGATTCCGCACTGGAACAGAAATGTTCATATGAAAATCAATTAATAGCTTCAGATGCCAAATAGCTTTTAGAAGAGCCTATAAATTACCCCTAATCAATGAGGATCAGCCATGCTTAACTGAATGAAGCAATAAGACTGATAGGTTTGAGGAATGTAGAGGATTTGTGGCTTATATTATTTTTCTAGATGACTTTTCATATGATGCTAATCAAGGGATCAACTCTTTATATTCCTTCTTATAATCTAACTACAACCTTAAACATAGATGTCACTAAATGTAAAATCTTGCCATCCATCCAGCAATGAATTAATTTCATTTGATTAATTCAAATGAATTATCATTCATTTCTCATACTGAAATAACATCAAACTACAAATTAGATTTGCTTCACTCATATTTGCATCAAGTTTGTCCACACATGCTTGTTGACTAATATTTTAAATTTATTATATTCACTAACCTTTCAGGGAAGGAAGGAAGGAAGGAAGGAAGGAAGGAGATCCCAAGTTAACATCTTTGTAGATTCCATCCTATTTTAGTGAAGAGGGCTTGGTTCTTTACAATGATCCACTGATAGGCATGGGATTTTGTTTTGGGTTGTTTTTTTTTAACTACAAGATCCTCTTGAAAAAACAGCACAAACATGTAAATGTGACTCACTTAGAGAAAGGCCTAGCTGGAAGCTCTCAACTAGCAGTGCAACAGGGTTTGTTTGTTTTTTGTTTTGTTTTTTGGCACAGGAAATTAGGCTTCTGATATAGACCCCAAAGCCTTCCTCACTTTTTTGCCACCTGAATCAGATTTAAGTGTCTTTTGGTGTAGGTCTGTCAGGTAGAACTCCAAGCATGAAGAATTAAGTGATCTGTAGTCCAAAATAAATAAATAAATAAATAAATAAAATCCCACATTTATTCACAGATCCTGCTGTTCCTCCAATTCAAAGCTGCACAGTGTAGCTGCTCTGAAGGCATTTTAAAATGCATTTTAAATGTACTCTCCCAGTCTGATTGGTAAAACTGCTCAGTTATTCAGAACATCTATAAACTTTTCCATACACAATTCACATCTACTTAAGACTCTAATATAAAGGTTCTAAGTGTACTTACAGTAATACCTCGGATAACGTTTACCTCGGATAACGCTAAAATCGCATAACTTTAAGTAATCTGGGGAGGAGAATTGGATCAAATAACGTTAAGGTCCTATGGGATGGATCAGATAACAACCGGTAAAGCCTGTGCGGTTACAATGTATCTCTATGGAGCTTTAACGTTATCCGATCCATCCCATAGGATTTTAACATGCATCGGATAACACTAAAAATCGGATAACAGCAAGACTTGTGGAACCAAGTCTTAGCGTTATCTGAGGTATTACTGTATTTGTTGGAACACAAAGCCATGATATGCATTTTTTGTCAGCTGTGAAGGTACAACTTATGAAAACAACTTGCTGAATTTAGTTATGCCATTTGAAAATACATTTCTTCCTAAAGAATTACAACCCAGCACCTTCTCTCTAAGACCATGATGGCAAACCTTGGCACCCTAGGTACTCTTGGACTTCAATTACCCAAGTCAAGCACTCCTACTGATCAGGGCTTCTGGGAATTGAAGTTCCAGAACAGCTGGAGTGCCAAGGTTCACCATCATTGCTCTAGAACAATATGAATTCAGTAAGGAAGATAATTAATCTGTAATGATAACTCCACAGCGAGCGGAGGACTGGAAGAGCTGATACACAATGCCAAAAGCATTTCTCTGAAGAAACAAAAGTGCATTTTTTCCCTACAGCTCAATATGTTATATTGAAGGACACATGGGAAGACTTGTTACCTCTTATTTACAAGAGGAGACAAAGTTTCTAAAGTTCCTGATGAACAAGTCAAATCTTAGTGTTTGCTGGAGCTAAACTCAAAAGATGAATCAAATGAAACACAGCAGCTTTGACCTAAATGGAGAATACAATGAGCCAACACTTTGAACAGACCTTGTGTGGGAATGTATGACCCTTAATATGTTGTAGGACTTTGACCTCCATCAGCCCTTGACACTATAATGGACAACCATGCTGTCCTTAGCGCTGGTGGGGAAGGAGAGTAGAGAGAGAAATTACAATAGGCCGAAAATGTTCTCCTTTGACTCTTTTCCAGGGCTCCTGTGAGAATTTGGGCAAGGCTGGAATGAAGCATTCAGCAAAATAACTCAATACATAATACTCCCTTCACATGGAGCCAAACAAAACTCTTACAATTTCTCTAACAGGAACAGAAAAAGAGAGAGTGTATGTGTGTGTGTGTGCATGTGTACAACTCTTTTCAATCAGAGCTTTCTTTTTAAGAATAGACCACAAGATTTTTTAAAAAATATTTCAATTATAAGTCACTACCTTATGAAACACGTTAAAGCTTCTTTTTTCTCTCTACATTATTTTCTTAATTATCTTAAGGCAAAAGGGGTTTTAATGTAACTTAGGAAACAGCTTCCTTTGCCAGTGATTTTACTGGTAAATTAGTAGCTGTTGAAGAACTCACATTAGTTTTAAAATATTGTTTAGCGGGTAACATTCCAGAAAATCTAATGATCCATGAGACACAAATTTCAACCAGTGCCACTCTGTAAAAAGCCCTACAGACTGAATAGCTCTACTTTCATGTGACTCTCATTCATTTCCTCAGGATTCATACAGAGGATCCACCATATGGATTGGTCAATAATCTGCACTCTCAGAAAGGGGTCCCAAACTTTACAATCAATGTGTTGGTGTTTTCTTATGACAATTGAAATGTGAAGAGATTGTGCAGGAGACGCTGCAAATTTAATGGCATCATGGGTGTGTGAGGCATTCTTTGGCAGTAATTCAGGAGCCTTCCTTCTGGCACAACTTCTTTCTTACAGGTATATCTTACATGAGATGACAACATTCAGACGTGTGCACAGAAAAGCACTTTTAAAAGGTGCACAGACAAGCATCTTTCTACTGTAAGGGTGGGAGGCGGATTACCTTGAAACACTTGCTTTTTCTACAAACAGGAAGTAGCTGGAATTTTTAGATTTTTTGATTAAATTTTGTTCAGTTTTGTTCTCTTTTAATGTTCCAATATTATTCTTTTTCTTGTACTTTTGACTTGCAAAGGTTCATTTTCATGAAATTTAGAACAATCCAAAGAACAATAGCAATAACAACAAGGGCTTTCATGGAAAGCAGCATGCATAATCGTGAAACAGTTTTTGATATTGTTTTCTGGTCACTCCCCAAAGAGGCCAATGTCTTTTCCTTTGGTAGTAAAGGAGCTCTCTTACATACACCACATTTCTTTCCCCTGGAAAGGCTTCAGTACCAAGTTGTGGGTAGATTTCTTTGCCAACAGTCTGCATTCAAGGTTTATATTAGTGAAGATGTGTAATTCTTCTTCCTGTCTCTTTGAAACATGAAGGAAAGTCCATTTTTCTGAGCTTTAGCAAAGAAATGCCATTTGTCAGCTGGATCAGAGTTTAATGTCCTGTGACTCTGATATTTTGGCAAGTGTTTTCTTTACTCGCAAGACTGTGAGCCGAGAAGCAGGGTTGTGAGCCCAGCATTCTGCCATTAGCTTTCCCATTTGTCTTAGGCACTGCAGGAGAAGAAGACATATAGGTATTACACACATGCATACCCACACACAAACCAAAAGTACAGTGCTGGCTGCAAGCCAAAAGCTTGCACTTGAAAGCTTCCTTAACACAGAAAGTTAATATCATTAATCAATAAGTCATGCCAAGTTTCAAATTATGACCTCACATGCCTACCTGTCAAAGGTCCTACTCTACCTTCAGCTGCTGAATCCAATATCATTAAGTCTATTTAACAAGGACAGAGGTTTGCACAGCAGTCCATCAGCTGTGGCAAGACTGCAATTTTCAATGTTCCTTAACTTTGACTACACCAGATAAGGTTGGCAGGAACTGCACATTCAATATCTGGAGGAGCACATACTGGGACATACATGGTCCTCCAGATATCTTGGGACAGCTGCTTCTACCATCCTTCACTACTAGCAATCATAGCTAGTAATGAGTATTGCAATCCCACAAAATCTGGAGGGCCACCTGTCTTATATTCCTGTTCTAGACACAGCTATAAGAAGACCAGAAGAACTTTGCTGGAATTGACCATCCTGCTTCCTATAGTGGATGGCCAGGTATGCCTGGGAAGCCCACAAAGAAGATATGAAGCAGAAGTATGGGGTTGATTGCCACAACTGCAAAATATGATTTGGCTCAGGATCCACTTTTTACGTGTTGGATTTTGGGACTCAGTGTTGGCAGTTCAGTTCAAAGGCCAAACTGTCCACTCTTGGTGAAAGGATAGATCACAAAGAGCGAACCTTTGAAGGAAGCAGCATTCTCTTGCTGTTGTGCTCCTGGAACTGACAGTCCTTGGTATACTGCTTTGAATATGGAAGAAATAAAAATGATGTTCTCATGGGTATGTTTCATTAAAAAATGAAACCTTTCAAGGTTTGGTCTTTTGGCCACCACTGGTGCCCTGGGGAAAGCCATGCACAGTTAGTCCAGCAACCTTTTGAGCAACATGGGGGAGTGTCAGCTGCAGACATGACATTACTCTCTTGGATGCCAAAGTTTGTGCAAGGATTTTGTAAATACTACACGGCAATCAGTAACAACAGGAAATGAGTGACTTCCTGAAAGCTTTGTGAGGGCCAAGTGTCCAAATGCTGAATTCCCTCAGTCATTTTTGGCATGTTACTCTTTTCACTATTGTCTTTTTTAAAAAAATAATCCCATTTCCCATGTGACTTTCCTCCCCTACGCACTCAAAATTGTTTACAACTTCTGCCATTTAAGTCTTTTTAAATCTAATTGCAGAATACTTAAGCCAAGACTGCTATTCCCAAATCACAGCTGTCTCCTACAATAATAGCATTACACTGTGCCACTTAACAAGATTAATGACCTCTGCATAGCATCACCATAACTGTCGGCAGATTTGTCTGAGATACATCAATTACTGTTTCTACTGATTCCAAAACACAATTTTGCTTCATTATAAATTCTCAGTGGAAAGTGTTCAGACAATTTCCTCTCATTACCCCCTCCCTGCACCCACATAAGGAAAATAGCAATATAGTTTTGAAAAGCAGTTTCCTATGTTCATTTATAAAATATGGGATTGAGGGGAAGAAAGTTTGCACTGGGCTTTCAAGAACTTTCTCTCCCCTAAATTGTTGTGCAGAGGCAAGTAGGCAATTACTTGGGAACGTATAATTCTTTTCTTAGATTTTAGGTACAAACATTCACCAGGTTTCTGCTCCTCTTGCAGTCACAGGCCAAGGTTGCAACAGTGCCATAAAATGCAAAGGAGATTTAGCCCAACACCTTGACTTCCTCTATCTACCAGCCTATCTCCTCGTGTTACCCTGTGCTCTCTATCAAGGCCTTAGGACACATTCACAAGCAAGGCAATCAGTCAGATATGAAAAGTTAAGCAAAATAAATCCAAAGCTCTACTCAAGAAGAAAAAGTACAAAAAGGATACTTAAAGAACATGTTTTTCTTTCCTTCAGACAATTACATTCTCTCTTTAGGATTTTTCAAAATATACCACCATTTTCTGACATCTTTACCCAAAATGTTTAGTAGAGTCTCAATTGAAAATAGAGTACAATTGCATCTTCGCATTTTAGGTAAGTGTATTTTCTTTATTCCATAAGTCACCCGATTCAAATTTTGATAAACTAAGTCTAAGAGGACATGAGACCAAACTACTTGACCTGGTATGGAAAGGATTCTCTTCTTACCTCATCACTGCTCCATCTGTTTGGGAAGGAAGGCCTTAACTTTTTGATGCATACTATTTCTCTCATGTCTTCATATGAGGGGTCGCTAGGCACAAGGTCATGGTATGGAAGCTGATACTCTTCAACTATACCTAGAGATGGGGGCAAATACTGTATCAGTACTATACAACTAAAAAAAATTCAGATTAGGAGGTTAGAGAGCAACAAACCAGGTATTGAATTCACTCCAGCACTAGGTTTCAGATTTATTAGAGGTATCTCAACTGTAAAGGTGAGTGCAAAATGCCTTCAAAATACCTTACTATATCTCATAATCACTTTAAAACTATTTCTAATAACACACTGATCTCAAATGTAAGCAAGTTCACATCCTCTTTTCAAAATAATGCTCTTTGTTAATGCTCAAATCAGCTAGGAATTCACCTTCCACCCCAATCCTGAAATTCTCCCTTTGAATAAAATTGTTTTCAATAAATTGGTGTTCAGGGAAAGGTCCTTTGTGCATGTTCAAAGGCACTTTCTTAATTACCTTTCTCATGAGCTTCATGGCTGACTCTTAATGTCAAATCTGGATCCAAGCCTAAATCTTAGTGAACTCACTAATCAAAGTCCTGACAATCCAGTATAAAGTCTTTGTTTAAATGCTTTAAGCCTAACAGAAGAAATTTCTGTACTAGTACTTTAAAGGGGTAAAGGAAAGTTAATATAACATACAGCTAGAGTTGATGTAGAGGGGAAGGAGAATACAAGAAATCACAGGGTTTAATAGTTCAAATCTTTTCAGATAAGGATTGAATTCCAAAAAAGAATTGCATTGTCCTTCCCCTATAATTCTCCTAATTCTAGCTAACACCTGCTAGTGCCTGTCTTTTTGCACTTATATCTAACAACTCTTTGTTAATCATGACAACTAGGCAAAATCAACCCCATTGCATTTCTACACAAACAACAGGGATGTTCTTGTTTTAGTAGTAATGTTTATAACTTTGGAAGTGTGTATAAATAAGCTCCGAAATTCCCATTACAATTATGAAAAAGTGCATCTTTCAAAGAGGCTATTAAAACAAAAAATAAATCTTTGCAGCTTGATGACAATGTATGAGAACAGAAAGGGGAAAAGGTCTCAGCAGAAGGGAGAATAAATTAAGTTTAGTATCACCAATCATTTAAAAGAGATTACTATAGTTCTTTTTTTTTAAAAGCAAGCACAGAAGTGCTATTGAGACATGCACCAATATTTATGGCATTTACCTCCAGAAATGCATCTCCTTGCCATTTCCCAAAGGATAAGTCCGAAGCTGTACATATCAGCCATGATATATGACTGGAAGTGATTTCGATTCAAGCTTTCATCCAAGACCTCAGGGGGCATGTAGCGTTTTGTTCCTACTCTGGTGTTTGGTGGTATGTCCACTTTATTTGTTTCACTGAAAGATTAGAGAGTGGGAGAGAGAAACTTAAGATATGCTGGAAGGGTGTCCCTTAAAAATCAATTTCATAAAGAAAGTGCTCTCAAATTAAAGCTACTTTTTAATAATTTCAGAAATAAGAGATAACCTGAAGTGAAAGAACTCTTACAGTTCCCTTTACACTTTGAAAGCTCTCAAATATTATGCAAGGACTTTCTTTTTAAAAGGCATACCATGCCTGGGGCTGTATTATAAACATTCAAATGCAAAACCAAAACACAGATCTGTGTCAACAGGGAATGATAGGAGCATTTCTAGAGATTTCGTTAGCATTAAGGTGGAATTTGGAAGCTCAAGATAATGAGCAAAGTTCCCTTCAAAGCAGGTTTTTAAAATTATTTGGATTCTAACACTTTTAATCTCTCTACCGTTCAGCAAGATGACCGAAAAATGCAGGAGCTGTACAATTATCGCTGTTGAAGAATTTATCTGTTGTTTAGAGACCAGCTTTACATGCATTGTAGCAGAAAATATTCAGCATTTAAGACCACCCAAGGTATATTTGTTGCCAGAGGATTGAACTGCACCCCAAATCCAACCCCACACACAGAAGCATTTTCATACATTCAACACTTTTGGAAGTAATAATGTCTGCCTATATCGCTCTTGAAATTTCAGGTTATAGGGAAAGGTTTTTCCTATGGTTATATCGCTGTCACTCCACAAAGAGGAAAGCTGGGAAAACTTGGAGAGCAGTTAGTTATGTGTTGCCAAGTTGGAATCAACCTATAGTGACCCTAATTGAGGTTTCAAGCTAAGTGAGATATTTAAGGAAAGGTTTTTCCAGTTTCTTTCCATCAGTAAATTTCCATAGCCAAGTGAAATTCAAACCATGGTCTCCTGAGTCCTAGTCTATCACCTAGTCTATGTATCCCTGCACCTGCCTTCTGAGGTGCCTCACTCTGTCTAATGATTCCAGCATTTATACTGCAGGATTTATACCTTCCCTACATGCGGTTCACCAACTCATATAGCTAAGAACTACATTCCAAAATCTACACTGGCCAAGGCTAAGACAACTCTACCTGTCCAATGCAATGTTAACAATACTTTTTTAAAAAAAAACTAAATGATAGATAGACTATTGTTCTAGAATGAAAACCAGAAGTAGCAATCAACAGTTCAAAGGGATTCCTGATGCATTAAGTTCCAGCCCAGCACTCAAAATACTTAAGTTCTTGAAATGGTTGATCAGCTATTCAGTCCAATTTTTTGTGATCAAGGTGTCCCCCATTCTAGGTAAGTGTTACTATTCAGCCCAATTTTTTGCTTTCCTATTAGTATCGTAATTCTTCTAAACACAACTGCTAATCCAATTAGAGTATCATTAGGAGTTACATAATCATTTATCATTCAGGTATTCAGTCTCTCTCTCTCTCACACACACACACACCTAATCTTACCCTAATACTCAGAAATCACACATGAAAGAAACAAAGAGTATACCTGTTTCCTGGAACATGTCACTTAGACAAGACATGAAGGTTCACATCCTTATCTACTCCCCCACAAAAACTACACTTCACAATGTAGCATGTCAAAGAGAAGCTTTGCTAATATTCTTCTCCTTTGAAGCCAGTTTTCGATGTGCAGGGATTTATTTATGAATTTGCTTGCCTGCTTACCTACTCACATAGAAAGGTTTGAGCCTCTGGTAGGAGACTGAGGGGCAGACGGAGATGTACTATGTCCCTTACCAGAACCAGTCTCAATGTGAAGAAGCTTTTCAAAAGCAAATCACCAACTACCTAAAAATGTCCCCTTTAAAGCTTTGTGGGATATGATTGCCCTGGGGGGGGGGATTTTCCCCTATTTGGAGAAGACAGGAGCGAGGTGTTGCCCTCCAAGAGAGGGAAGCAATGGTCCCCAGATCCTCAGATGTTGCTCACCTGTCTCTGAAATTCAAAAATGTAAGGGCAGACAATGTTTTTATATGCTAAACTTTCTGTATGCATTCCCACTCTTGTTTAAAAATGTACTGGTACAGAAAAACTTATCACCTTATTTATTTATTTATTTATTTATTTATTTATTTTCCTACTGGTTCAATGCATAAATTCACTGCTCCACCACAGGAACCTCCAAAAGTGTTTCAGCCCAGATTAAATCAAATAGAAATGCTGTATTTATGAATCAAGTCACTATGTAGAAAATATTTTAATAAGAAAAATTTTTCCTAGTTACAGATATAAAACAAATTAGTTAGACCCATGGCTCTCACAGGAGGTCAATTTGATTTTTAAGGGGGCAATTTGAGAATGAGTTATTAACAGTGAATGGCCTTCTAGGCCCTTGGCCACCACCCCTGACCCCTGTCCAGCGCCCTCCCATGGTGCCCAGCACACTCCTGGAGGAGACAGCTGTCAACCACTGTCAGAAGATGTTCAAATAATGTTGCAATAGGTCAATTCTTTGTGAGGATGTTACATATGTCCTTAGCTTGGGCTGTAATAAACTTTGTCCTGAATAAACTTGCTTTTTCTCCTTTCCTTGGACTCTGTCTCCCAGAATCTCTTAATCAGTAGAGTCAGTGGCCATGCCAGCTGGAACCTGATAGCTCTACTCCAAAAAATGAAACTTCACCATAAACCACCCACCCCCATCTCCATGTTCACAAACTTGTTTTTCCTTCCATATTTTACTCACCTAATAAACTTCACTGACAAACCAAGGTCTGCTATACAGCAGGTTCCATTTTTTTTCACCAGAATATTTTTGCTTTTGAGGTCCCGGTGGGCAATAGCTGGCTTGCCTTGGGTGCTAAAGATTTCAGTGTGCAAGTGACATAGTCCACTGACAGAAGAGTATGCCAGCTTTAGCATGGCTTTGAAATCCAAGGTTGTGGATTTCAGGTAGTCGTACAAGGATCCATTCTCATGGTAGTCTGTGATAAGATACAGTTGAGTCCAAGAGCCAGTGCCCTTTATGTCTGCAGCAATAAATCCTAGAAGGAGAAAAGCAGACAAGGCCCATGTATATTTTAAACAAGCTGCAAAATCCAAATCCTGTTGCATCCCATGCAGGTTTGTAACGTCTGACAAGATCTCACACCAATTTGAACAGTGTGTCCTAATCCATGTACTTGCATCTGAGCAGTATACATCAAAGCACCTTCAATGAAATCATCTGTGCTGCAGCAGTAAGTGAGGTGCCCAATTGGAGAAAAACCAAATGATCAAAAAGAATAGAAAATGCCTAACTTATAAAACAAGAAGGATTAATTATAGTACTCAGATGTAACCAGCAGATATAAACAGAAAAACTGAAAAGCAAGAGGGACACACAGGGATCATACCTGGGGTACAAGAAGGCATTAGAGCAAGTGTAATGCTTTACTGGGGTAAGAATGACTAATGATAATAGCTAGATCCCATCAAATTAATTCTGATTTATGGTGACTAATTCTAAGTATACTCAGAAGCAGTTGACCATTCCTTTCTTCTGGTGGTAGTCTGGGACTGTGCATTTTTCTCATTGCTACACAGGCTGGCTCTTCTACGATGTGGAGAAGGGAATCAAACTCTCAGTCTGGCTCTGACTGAGCTACCCATCCAACTAGCCTGCTTGGGAAGTTAAAGACACCGGTCAGTATTCTCTTCAATTTACGGCATGCACAACAGCCAATGTGAAAGCACCTGTGGAGGGGTCTGGATGCTTGCCTGGCTGTTCATGCAGCCAACTGTGCAAGCAGGCACAAGGGTTGCCTTCTGTGCACCAACAGAGCTGTTTCCGCATCTGCAGTTATGCACGTGAACAGGATATTGGCTTTAAAGAGAAAGTTGCAACAGAGGAAAATTTCTTTCTCTCTCCATCTCTGCACGGTCCTTTGGCATTCCCATCCTACAGAACAGAGTGTGATACAAAAGTAAATCAAACATCCTGTGGGACTCTAGCTGCCCCTACCCTTCCGTTGGCCTTTAACCTATGGGTCCTTTGGGGGGGATTTGAAGAGGGTAAACAACTAGAACAAGTACAACATAATAAAATCAAAAGCTCAGTGAATCAGAGTTGTTGTTTGATTCCTAATTATGCCTTGTAGAAGAGAAACCTCTGTGGCTTGGGCAAGCTATATGTTCCCCACATGCTTCCAGAGGAAGGGACTTGTAAATAACTTCCATGTATGCTATACCTAGAAAACTCTGAGAAGGATTCCTAGAAGTCAGGATAGACTAGATGACACATCATTATTAAGGGGAAAAAAGGGGATCAATAAGGAACAGATAAGAAAATGAGGAAAGTAAAATGGCCCAGAACCAAATTTCCTACCACTCTAGTGTTAAAATGTTGGTTTGGGGCAGAAACACATCAGGGAGAGGATTTTAGTTTTCTTGCTGCAAACAATTTGTTTTTATTTTTTTAAAAGCAACCACACACACAGAACACATAAAGGCATTATGTTCATATCCTGGCTGTCTGTCTTGTTGCCACATGTATATAATGACAGTGTCATTGAGTCTACCTTAACTATGGACAATTCTAACAGATGTACCATGACTGCAATGATTATTGCAGGAACCAGAGAGAGAAAAAAGGCAGCTGCATATAACAGGGATCCCAAGCTTACTAGCTGGAAGGGAGGAGTCATTCCCCAAATGGTTCATGGCCTTCTAGGATTATGGGTTGTTTGTTCCTGTGACCCCTTAAAAAAAACTGGAGATATTTGAAGTCAACATGATAAGACTAGTGTGGCTAGCTGGTTTGCCTTGAGTGTTAAATATTTCAGTGTCATCACCAGCACCAGCACCAGCACCAGCACCAGCACCAGCACCAGCACCAGCACCAGCACCAGCACCAGCACCAGCACCATCTTAGAACTGCAGAGCTGGAATGTACACAGCAGGAAATTGAATTCCCAACTTCTGGATCCATAGCTAGATACCTAGTTCATTGAGACATCCAGGAACTCTATAGCAATCTCATGGAGTCTGCTCACTGGTGGCATTTTGACCCAGAATAACAAAAAGAATCATGTGTCAGGAAACAACATATTTCCTCATGTTTCCCAAGGCTTGAAGTTGCAGTTTTTCAGCTAGGCCTCATAGAAATCCTTTGTCCCTCTCTGTCTCATACACTACGTGTCACAAGACTGCCTGTTTTCCAGTATTCCTTATCTTTCTAGCTAGCTGAGTTTCATGTTTTGTCTACATACTAGAACACTGATTGTACACGTGTGTCAACAATCCATTGTTTTGAGAATGTTTCTCTCTGTTACCTGATTGGTCAAAGCTAACCCACCTGACTGCAGATTCTCCATTTTGCAGAGAAGTTAGTTAGTTCTTTTTTGCATTTCAATGTCTTAAGATCCTGGCTATGGTGTGGGATTATTCTTTTCTTTTCAAAATGATTACCTAATGTACCTGGACTGTGTACTGGACTGATTCGTTGTTTTGACCTTTTAATCTGCGTTTTTCCCTGGACTATCCTACATGAACCTGAAGAATAAAGCAGCTGTTTCTCTTTGAAGATTGTTGTTCTTTGACTGGCACACACACGAAGACACGCTACCAGAAGAAACCTCCCTTGTTTTGCTCTATGCTCCACTGCACTACTGCCTGAGCATAGTAAGAGTTCCTTTCTAATCACTCGGCTCTCCCAGAAGAGGTGAGGCAAGGGTTAAAGTTTATTTATTATTTATTTATTTACTCATATTTACTATCCCGCCCCAATCAGGTAGACCCGACTCTGGGCGGCTTACAGCAAAGACTAAAATCACAGGTTAAAACCTTAAAAATTCATAAGAAAAATTACAACAGCACAACAGATAAAAACAAGGGCTGGGAGGGGTGGCTGTCCCTTAAATCAGCCAACCTGCATGGGATCCCACATTCCTAGGTCCCCACACTTGCTCCGCCAACCAGGTCTTTAAGCCTCTTCGGAAAGGCAGAAGCTCTGCCTGTAGGCGCAGCTCAGTTGGGAGAAGGTTCCAAAGGGCTGGGGAGAACACAGAGAAGGCCCTCTTCCTAGTGCTAGTGAGGCGAGCCTCCCTAGCTGATGGAATAACAAGAGAGCCCCTCCAGTCTGCCCTGGTGGGATGGACAGACGTTCTTAGGGTGACGCGGTCTCTTACGTATCCTGGCCCACTACCATATAGGGCTTTAAAGGTAATGACCAGCACCTTGAATTGCACTCGGAGACATACTGGCAGCCAGTGCAGCTCCCGAAGCAGTGGTGAGGCACGAGTATAATGCCTGCGCCCCGTCACTACCCGGGCTGCCACATTGTGGACCAGCTGCAGCCTCCGAATGGTCACCAAGGGCAGCCCCATGTAGAGCGAATTACAGTAATCAAGACTGGAGGTGACCAAAGCATGTGTGATCATGAGCAAGGAGTCCCGGTCTAGGAGTGGGCGTAACTGGCGTATTACACGAAGTTTTGCAAAAGCCCTCCTGGCCACGGCTGCCACCTGCTCTTCAAACAGTAGTCGTGAGTCCAAGAGGACCCCCAGGTTATGCACCGGGTCTGTTTGGGGCAAGACTACCCCATCCAGAACCAAAGATGGCAGTTCCTGAGATAGCGCAGGACCCCTGACCCATAGACACTCAGTCTTGCTGGGATTCAGTTGTAGCCCGTTGTCCCCCATCCAGACCCTGACAGCCTCCAGGCACCTGGAGAGGACTTTCACTGCTCCGCTTGGGTCCCCACGGGCCAAGATATACAACTGGGTATCATCTGCATATTGATGATACCTCACCCCGTGGGATCGAATGATCTCGCCCAGTGGCTTCATGTAGATGTTAAAAAGGAGAGGAGAAAGTACCGAGCCCTGAGGCACCCCGTATCGGAGGGGCCTAGGCCTGGACTTCTCATTCTCTAGCCACACCGACTGGGTCCTGCCCCTCAGGAAGTTCCAGTAATGAGTCTGTCTCAGGAACTTGACTAGGGAGGTGCCCTTGTGAATTGGGACGGCCGATGTCTGATATCATGTCTGTAAGAACATGTCTTATACAGCATTATCTGAACTACTGAGTGTGGTGAACTTGGGAGGTGCAGGTTTAATTTCCCATTCAACCATAAATTTCACTCTCTCTCTCTCAACAAGTCTTTATTAAAGATTGTGAGTTTAAGACATGTATACTACTCTACATAAATGGCTTCTCACCTTGCTCATGAAGAGGCTAAGTTCCAGCCAGGTATAAGAAACAAGTGTGTTGTTATAACAGAGATATTATCCCAAAATTTCTCTGGAAAAGTCCAAAGAAACCCACAATTGAAAACATAGAAATTAAACACAAGAGTCCCTCATATTTCAGTGGCTTTCCATTTTACCCAGGACACTCACCCAAAATGTTTTCATGTCTCATAAGAACAGTCTGATAGATTTCTGTTTCTCGGAACCAGCTGGCTTCTTCTGTGGTGAAGAATACCTTGACAGCCACCTTTTCCCCTCGCCACTTCCCCATCCAGACCTCTCCATAGCGGCCTTTGCCTATCTGCTTCATCATCTGAATCTGCTTTGCTATAGTCCTTTGCACCTGCCAAAGAAACAAGGTGGTGGTGGTGTTATAATAACTAATGTTTGCAGTACGTTGATATGAGAAAGGCTGGAGAAAGGCAAAATACAGTAACACTCTGAACATCTACAGTTACATTTCAGTGTGAGCTTTTTTGGATCAAAATCTGTGTATTCAGACACAAGACTACAAGTAAATGCCCCTTGTATTTATTCAATGAATAAAATATATCATGACTGGGGTTGAAGAGGAGAGGTTCTTGCTCATATGTAGGTTCTAACTGCATGTAAGAATGCCAACAAAATTATTGCTATTGTATAGAGACTACATGTTATAAGGACTCTTCTCTCCAGCTTGGCAATGAAATCTGAAGAGTGTAACAAGAATACATTTCAGCAATGGAACGTCTTCTCCAAATATATTCACCTTGCACCATTTTTTATTTTTATTCATGGAATAAATATAAGGAACATTTGCCTGCTGTCTTATGCCGGAAGAAGTAGATTTCTTCTGGGATGGTGCATGGCATTCTCTACTGTATTGACTGCACTAGTTTCTGTAACATCTAAAGAAGTCATGTGCATTCAATATATTTGGAGAAGTATGCTGTATGTGAAATAAAACTTTAGCTTTGCTAAGGTGCCAGAATACCTCTTGTTGTTGTTGTTGTTGTTGTTTGCTGGAGAAGATGGAAAAATCATAAGTAGTTATTACCAACAGCTGTATCCTGTATTAATTTGTATAAAGAACAAGCTCTAAACAGATGAAAAGCATCACCTGTCTTCAACTGAATATCACCATGACTTTATGAATAAACCGTTTCTGACTGCTGCCTAAACAAAATAAAAACAGTTGCCAGGCAGATAAACTTGAAGAAGGCATCCTGTAACTGAAAAGCATGTAATAGCAAGGCCCCTGACCCTGACAACCACCCACCTAAGATCTAATGCTGGAACACTTCTAAAACAGATAATTGAATAACACCAATACAGTACAAGGACAGATTTAGACAAATAAAAGCTGGAACAGTACAGTACCTGGTTCCAGATCTTTTACTGCTTGCTAGCTTAAAGGGAACAGTTTGAATTGTTGCTAGAGACAAGTTGGAAGCCAAGTGATGAACTCAGCTGCCACGTTTTGTTCATTCGCTTTTGCACACAAAATTATGAAATATGAGTGCACTTAATGTTCTCCTTAACCATTTCACCTAAAGATTGCTGGATGTAAAATGCCTCATTTTTACAGAAATAAAACCTTTTGTAAAAACACCTTATGCTGATTCAAATTCTTTTTATGTCATTTCTACAGCCAGATGTATGTGCTACAAACACAAGGTTAGCAATGTTCCGTTATAATTCCCCATTATTACACGAAACATACCAGCAGAGGGAGCCCTGAACCACTTCCTGAGCTCTGTGACTGTTCAATGAGGTCTTTCAAGGATTCGCCCGGTGGAATGTACGTCTTGTCTTGTTCAAGTCCAATGCTGTAACGAGGAGGTCTCCTTTCTTGCCTTTTATACCTGCAGTTGTATATCAGAACAAAAACGAGTGGTTCTCTGAAGCCTTTATGTTTCTCATCTCTTTTCAGCAAAGGCTAACACAGCACTAGTACTTCTACATCTGTGAACTCATGCCTAGTTCCATTCATTTTGATAAAATGTGAAATTGTACATGGGATTTAAAACAAACCCCAAACATACAGCATCTTAACCTCTTTCTCAATCCACAATGACATTTTAAAAAGTACTGCCTGTTTTTTCATTCCTTTCTCCTTTCCTGCACTTTTAATTCTATTTTGTTTTAGATGTGTTAATTTTAGCTTTGTATGTTATTTTATGCTGGTGGTGCATCTGACACTAATAAAGAAAGACCACTGTATAAAATACAAAAAAGGTATTTAACAGAACAAGTGCAACCCCAAACAGGATTACATTCCTCTATATAAAACACATAAGGAGTAGGACTAGAGATCTATTCCAAAAAATTGGGGAAATGAAGGGAATGTTTAAAGCAAAAATGACCATAAGGGACAAAAATGGCAAGGAGTTCATTGATGCAGAAGAGATCAAGAAAAGATGGCAAGAGTACACAGAGGAACTCTACAAAAAGGAGCTCAACACCTCTGATAAGCACAATGATGAGAACATTGAACTTGAGCCAGACATCCTAGAGAGTGAAGCAAACAAAAAACCCCTAAAAAGCACCTGGAAACAACAAAGCTAGTGGGGATGATGATATCCAAGTTGAATTATTCAAACCCATAAAAGATGATGGAATCAAATTATTGCATTCTATATGCCAGCAGATTTGGACAACACAACAATGACCACAGGATTGGAAAAGATTGGTATATGTTCCAATCCCAAAAAAGGGTAATGCTAAAGAATGTTCAAATTATCGAACCATTGCACTCATCCCACATACTAGAAAGGTGATGCTCAAGATAGTACAGGATAGACTGGAGCAGCACGTGAAGAGAGAATTACCAGAAGTGCAGGCTGGGTTCCAAAGAGGCAGGTGGACTAGAGACCACATTGCCAACATACGTTGGATCATGGAGAAAACAAAGGAATATCAGAAAGAAGTATACTTCTGTTTCATTGACTACACTAAGGCCTTTGACTGTGTGGACCACAACAAAATGTGGCAAGTAATTAAAGAGATGGGAATACCAGAAAACCTTATATGCCTCATGAGAAATCTGTACAAGAGTCAAGAAGCAACAGTTAGGACAGAATATGGAATGACGGAGTGGTTTGGAATAGGAAAAGGAGTAAGGCAAGGCTGCATTTTATCACCCTGCTTCTTCAACTTATACACAGAGCACATGGTGTGCAATGCAGAGATGGAGGAATCACAATTTGGGATCAAAATTGCTGGGAGGAACATCAAAAAATCGTGTTATTCGATACATAGATACATAGATGAAACCACCCTAATGGCAGAAAGTGAGAAAGACCTAAAGAAGCTGCTGATTAGGTTGCAAGAGGAGAGTGCAAAAACTAGCTTGAGACTCAACATCAAGAAAACCAAGATAATGGCAACAGGCCCTATCAGTCCCTGGAGAATAGATGGGGAAGAAGTAGAAGCAGTGACGGATTTTACTTTCTTAGGATCAAAGCTCACTGCAGATAGTGCTTGCAGCCATGAAATAAAAAGGCGTCTGACTATTGGGAGGCAAGCTATGAGAAACCTGGGGAACATAGTTAAAAGCAGAGACATCACCTTGCAAACCAAAATTCACATACTCAAAGCAATGGTATTCCCAGTGGTAATGTATAGCTGTGAAAACTGGACCAACCCAATCCAACCCCCCCAGCGCCCGCCCCCACGATGTTTGGAAAGGGTACGGGGATCCTTACCCTTTTGAAACTTCGGGCGAGCATCGCGCATCGGTGGGGGTTAGGGCAGGATACGGGGGAAACCTCCGTATCCTGCCCTAACCCCCACCGACGCGTGCGCGCCTGCAAGCCACCCGATGTTCCGAAAGGGTAAGGATCCTTACCCTTTCGGAACTTCGGGTGAGCGACGCGTGCCTGCAAGCCACCGATGTTCCGAAAGAGTAAGGATCCTTACCCTTTCGGAACATCGGGAGAGGAGAGGCGCCTCTCCATGGAGTCTCCCCGGCCTCATAGCGGCTCGCTGCGAGGCTTGGGAGATCAGGGTGAGGAGAGGCGCCTCTCCGCAGGGTCTCCCCGGCTTGGGAAAGAGGTGGCTTGGCTGAAATTCCCTTCCCCTGTGTGGGGGTGAGGATTTCAACCAAGCCGCCTCTTTCCCGGGCTCGCTATAGCAATGAGGATCGCACGTCAAGGCAATGGATCAAAACTGGGGGTGCCACCCCCCACTTTGATCCGTTGCCTTGACGTGCGATCCACGTTTCGCACGCCTGGGCAAGAGTCGGCTTTTCCGAATTCCCCCCTCCCTCGGGGACTCTTGGCCAGGCGCGCGAAACGTGGATCGCACGTCAAGGCAACGGATCAAAGTGGGGGGTGGCACACCCCCCCCCCCCCCGTTTTGATCCATTGCCTTGACGTGTGATCCTCGTTGCTATAGCGAGCCCGGGAAAGAGGCGGCTTGGTCGAAATCCTCACCCCCACACAGGGGAAGGGAATTTCGGCCAAGCCGCGGTGGCACCCCCTGCTTTGATCCATTGCCTTGACGTGCGATCCCTGTTGCTATACCCGTTTGGTAGAAGAGGCTCCCGCTGGCGCACCTTTTCGCGCACGCGCAAGCACCTCTTCTCAGGTTTTTTTTAAGCATTGTTTGATGTATACCCCGGACAACGCTAATAACCGGACAACGTCATGACTTGTGGAACCATGTCATAACGTTATCCAGGGTACTAGTGTACTTTGAACATCAAATGAAAAAAGAGGATTTGCTTGAGAAAGCCTTGATGCTGGGAAAGATGGAGGGCAAAAGAAGAAGGGGGCAGCCAAGAATGAGATGGGTAGATGGTATTGTAGATGCAGTAGGCACAAAGCTGGGCGGGTTGAGGATGATGGTGGAGGACAGAGGTGCCTGGAGGGTGGTGGTCCATGTTGTCACGAAGGATCGGAATCAACTGTGTGACTGAACAACAACAACAAAACACAGCAACAAGGAAAACTAAAACTGTGGGTATCTATGTCTAAAAAGATTTTTAAAATTTTACAAGCAACAGAGCGTTCATAGCTGTGGCACTTTAGAACTCTTTGCCCACAGAAATTAGAACAACCCCCTCTTTATTGGCTTTAAGAAAAATGCTAAAAACATTATTATTTAGATTTTCCAAATTGGATCTCCCAATAAGTATATTTTATATGATGATGCAGTATCTGACCCTTTTCTATTTTAATTCCTTAAAAACAAAGTTAATGACACACAACCTGCAAATATATGGGGAGCTGTCCCTCCTTACTTCGTCTAGGAGTTGGAAAAGCTGGATTAGTTCACTTCAGTACTGGCTACTATATAAAAGGGGTTCATTCCTGCTTCATTTTAGATATCAATTCAGCTCAATTTTCCTTCAGTGTCACTGTGTAACAAAACTAAAGCTCTCTTTTCTTCCATTAACATAATACTATCACATCACATCACATTTGTTCCAAGTGTGCCAAATCATTCATTTTCCCTTTGCAATCATAAGCTCATAACATAGGTAACAAAAAATGGGAAAAGTGTGTACATTTCAGACCCACCTGAAGTAAAAGAATATGATGATAAGCACTAGGAGAATGCTGCAGGCAGTCAGTGAAATTAGCAAAGCCTTGTTGTGAATATTCCCCTCTGCAAAACCTCAAAGAAAAACAAACACTTTAGAGGATTGAAAATATTTATATGAGTCTGATTTATACAATCTATACCCTTTATTGCCAAGTGCTTATAGTGGCTTACAAGCATGACTGATACCATAAACACAGAGCAACGACAGTAAGAGAAACTGTCGACATGAGCAACTGTGAGACAGTCTGGTTTGCTCAAAAGCTTCCAGACTTGGCCTCTTTCTGTTCCAATTGCTACTATTCTGTCCAAAATTCACCGCTGTTACTAATGTGGATAAGATTCAGGGATATCCAACGCTCTCTGCTGCTACAAGATAGTGTCTTTATTTGCAATGTACAAATGAACCAAATGTTCACTCAGTTGCTTTGGATCAAAAGGGGGCATTTTCAACCTAATTATCTTGTACTAAAGCAGAGCAGGCTTGAGCTCTGAGAACTCCATTCTTATTGATCCATCCAGGAGCAGGGCTATTGCATTTCAGGTTTACGGGAGGGATGCGACATGGGAGCTTCCATGGGGACTCTTAGCTTTCTTCTCTGCACTTTTATTTCCAACCTTTGGTCTCTTTTTCTGACTCAGCCCCCCAAACAACATTTCCTTCTAAGCTTGCTTCTAAAATGAACAGCCGACAAACAATGTGACTGCTGTTTCCATTAGGCTCAATGTTTTAATCTGACATTACTTGCTCCTGGCACATTAGTGGCGTAAACACTCAAGACATTGCTGTTGCTTTTGAAATCTCTTTTGTAAGAAGGCAATGGCAATTGGGAAAACACTTCTGTGTGGTATTCTTGCTAGGTTAGCAGATTTGTACCTGAGCCACCACTCGGGGGGGGGGGGGTGCTGGAAACTGAGAAACCACCAGGGAGACAACTCATCTCTGTGAAGGAAAAGGCTGCTACTAGGGACAAAGCATGTGAGGAACTAATGCTCTATATCACTGTTCATCAGGGCTATGGTTCCACTAATCATTTCACTCCAATATACATAATTTGTTATAGTCTGATTATGCTGAAAGTCTGATTATGTGACAGAGGAAGAGACACTATATCTCTCAGAACATGGCAATTTGTGCCCAGCAAATAGGCATCTCATGTGTGCCTAAGACTCACAGAATAAAACTTTTGGGGCTCTTTTGATTGATTTCTGGAAATAGTCCTACATTTACTGGACTCAATTCTAATCATATGTGCCACAGATGCAGACATTGGTCAGAGTAATGTTATATGTGAAAAAGCAGCACGTCTCAATTGAGAGACAGGTGTATATCCATGATGGTGAACCTTGGCACTCCAGGTGTTTTTGAAATTCAATTACCAGAATCCCAAGTCAGCACTCCTGCTGATCAGGGCTTCTGGGAATTTAAGAACAGCTGGAGTGCCAAGATTCACCATCACTGGTGTATATGATACCTGAAGAAAATATACAGGCATTAAACATTTCCACCATGTGCAGTTGCCTGCATTTATATCAAAGCATATTTTGATCCTAAAAATGCTAAGAGCAAATGCTAGTAATCACAATGAGCCTGCTGGTTCATGACCAAAATGAGTGGCTCCTAAAACTGATGTGGGTGGCAGTGGCAGGAAGGATATAATGTTCCATCCAAAATGACTTGATTGTGAAATGAAAGGAAAACATTAAACTATACATTTATTCCCCATTCATGGGGTTGTAGTGGTGACAAACACATCAAATTGTTCACGGTCTGTGGGCAGACTTTTTATTCCACTATATGTTATGTGACTCACAGTAAACAGCCATGGGAAACTTCAGAATGATGGAGAAGGAAACAGAGAGAACCTCTTCATACAATCCCTTTCAGATTTACTTGCAGATGTTGGTAGTACAACATAAAAAGAGGCATCAACTTGTTAATACTCCTTCACGAATCCTCAATGAATGGTGACACTTGACATTGTCAAACAACTGGCAGGCAAGCATCCAAGTTTAAGAAGTGTCAGATTAGCATACATTTCAGAAACTGACTAGCAGGCTTCACTTTTGCATTAAAGACGAATTAAGAAATGAGAAAGTTCCCAGAAAAGCAGGTTTATAACTGCTTATATCTTTAAATGTCTTTTTTTAATAAGGAATCTGTTTGATTATAAAACTGAAATCAGAAATTCTAAGTGGCTTTCAAGCAAGGGAAACCTTTACCTTTACCTGATCTGAAATCTGAAATCTAGCTTGCATTTTTAAAGACCCATATTTGTTAAGAACAATACAGTACACTACAGTATTAGGAAATAAAATGTAATAGACCACCATCAGCCCTATTTTCTATTCCTGACTGGCTGTTTTCTTTTCTTAAAGTATTTCTCCCTTCTCTTTTGACCTGATGGAAATTCTTAGAACCTCCATTAAAATCTACAGTATTGCTTTCCATTAGTTCCTTGAGTGAAGGTGATTTCTTTAGAGTGGCAGGCCTACCTACTTCTTTTTCTGCAACTCTGTGTAGACCTAGTCAAGCCATTACCTTTCTCACTTTGAAAAAGCAAACTTTGGCCGAGTACAGAAAGGATTTGAATTAAATAATGGGATTTTCCAGATCTGAAAGTGCACCTCCAAATGTCTTTAAAAAGTTCACAATCTCCTTGCCCAATGCACACTCGCAGACATTGGAACAGAATTACTGGAGGTGCAGTCAAACTAGGAATTTAGAATGTGATAAATAAATATATACATATGTAGGTGACAGCAAGCAAGAGTGCTATTTTGGAGAGCGGAAATGCCACATGATTAAAGGGAGACAAATTTAAATTGAAGTCAGTCTGACTTCCTTCAAGTCAATACTAGGATTTCTAAAGTAGCATAGTTTTGGTCCAGGGCGTCAATTCCCTTCAAAGTTTTGTTGAACAAGATCTCCAGAAAACTGCCTGGTAGATTGCAAAACCACTTCTAAATTTTCACTCCAGGTTGGTAATGCTTGGCCATTTTGCAATAGCAACCTGGGCAGTAACTGCAGCCTGGAATATATCTCTAGCTCCATCCTTTCTCCAGCTATCAATGTCCATCTCATTCAATCACCAGCTATACAGTCTGGAAGCCAGACATGGTGGCACCAACACTTCACCTTATAAGGGCGTTAAATCAGTCAAGATGGATTTCTCCTCTTGTCCGCCTGTGGTCTGTCTTTTCATTGGTACTTCCAGTAATATTTCTTTTATTGTTTAAAATGGCAATTTTATATAAGGATCTGATTATTTTTCCTGCTTTCTTGATAATCAGACTGCCTGATCAGCACTGAGTCTTCTTGTTCTCATCAGCAAGTTTTATTTCATTCACAGAGTGAAAATGCTATTTGGAAGTATGACCTCTGAAGGTAGTTGGATTGTTGTTATTATTTAAGCTTCTGCAGTGGCTTAACGATTAAAATGCTGAACTTGACGACTGGAAGGTCGACAGGTTAGCAGTTCCAGACCCAAGTGCTACACAATGGATCGAGCTCCCAGCTCTGTCCCGGCTCCTGCCAACCTAGCAGTTCAAAAGCAAGAAACTGTAAGTAGATAAATAGATACCACTTCAGTTGGATGGTAAACAGCATTCTGTGCACTTCAGTGTCTAGGCATGCCTGCCACATTTCCACATAAATGTCTGCAAATGTAGAGAGTGCTGGCTCTTTGGCTGAACCCTAGAATCAGTTTTGACTGGCTTTCAAGCAAGGGTGACTATTACCTCTGTTCAGCAAATTCTTATTTCCTCCCAGTTAATTTGGATACATCCATCTGTACTCAACTTCATTATCCCCCAATATGCAGAAAACCAACTTTTCCATTACAAATTCTGGGCACGGTAAAACACTTTCAGAGAAACACTATCTTTAAGTTTGTTGACATCACCTTGGGCCAATTTGTAATTCATCCTACAGGACACACCCCTCCTCCTTTTAAAACAGTGACCCAAGCTTCCCCTGAGATACTGTTTGTAAGGCTGCTTCTGAATCAGGAGCAAATTGTATTCTTTTTTTTTATTCTTCAGATATTCAAAATGGCTGTGTTAGGAAACCATCCTTTGAAAGAAAAAGGTAACAGTAAGATTTTAGTCATTCACTTCTCTATAAGAATTATTCATTGGAGGTTCTCAGATAGCCAGTCCTCTTATATTTAGAGGTTTTGAATTATCACTGCTACACTGATGAAATCAAAGTGAAGTGATTCAATTTTTAAAAATCAGAAGTGTCTCTGGTAGAGAGGAAAAATGACAGATTGGGGCTATGAGTCTCTGGGCTGTTTCACATTTTTGTTGAGTCATGTGGTAAATGGGGAAAATGTGAATCAACCCATCCCAAACTTTTAGAATTTCCTGCATTTTCCTCTATGAAAAGGAAAGCACCATGTGGTGGAGGAAGGACAACATGGCCATCCGGCCCCCAAAGTTGTCTGAGGGGGCGTCACCCAGCCCCTGGCTTTAAAAGGTTGAGAACTCTTGAATTAGATGTTCTCTGTTTGTGACTTGATATGGTAAACTGCAAATAGAACAGATCCATTTGAATCAACATAACTTACTGAGATGACTCACCTATTGATTCATTGGACCTACTCTAACACAATTTATCATGCTAAGCAGCAGGATTTGGGTCACTGACTGTAATACTGCAGATCTATTCAAAGTAGGACTAATACAGTATTTAGTACACTAAGTAAATTGGAAACTCTGTTACCTCGATCATCCAGTGGTGGAAGAGTTGGGTGAAGTCCTTTGTTACAGAAATCCTGATCTGTGCAGCATGCAATTAATCTTCTTGGTTGGGAAAGAGGAGTGTCCTGCAAGAGACATAGTTATGGACAGCTTTATCCTAAACAGCAAAGCTACAGACAATGAAACTACCCTAGGTAGTTTCATCAAGCATTAGTGATGTAGTCTCAGAGTACACATAGGCTCACTCTCCCCTAGAACAGTGGAGGGTTTGAGTTCAAAACATATACTTACCCGGCACTGAAAATCTGAACCTTCTAATCCTATACAGCCTGTAGTGAAAGTCTGCCCTCCAGAATCATCATCTTCTACCATAGCAAAACAATAGCCATCAGTGCTGAAGATAAAAATAAAACGATCTATTTAGCTAAAAATGCAAATACTGTTCATTCATATTCATCTTAAATTATAATAATTTCATGTTAGAAATTATTCTGGGTTGAAAGGATTTTTTCAGAAGATACTCCACTCAGGGAACACTCAAATGAGGCTCACATCCCCAAGAGCTGGGACAGACACGGGCGCTCTATCCATCATGCAGTACCTGGTTCTCAAACTGCCGACTTGCCAGCCTTCCAGCTAACAGGGCGAACTTCTTAACCAGTGAGCCCCAGAGCCCCTTCATCTTAGGAGTGTGCTAAAATGTATACACATTTTAAAAGATGTCATCTATGTCCTGCTTTTTAAAGTTGAATTAAATTACGGTAGCAATGTGTAGTATGACGTTCACTCAAAACAATGGTACTAGTCTCAACGTGCGACAGGCAGGACAGAGAAAATGGCAGAAGCACGGTTGTCATTTGAGGAGCACAAGACTATTTTGAGCTGCTATTTGAAATTTGAGGATGTTGTGGAAGTACAACAACAATGGAGGTGTGAGTATGCAACAGGACTTCTAACACTCCTAACAATTGCTGTTAAGGAAGGAACTGAAACAGCATGAGCAGCAATACAAGTAGACACTTGGCAATGTTGCACAAGCAGTAGTTCGCTGTAATCAGAAGTGTCTCCAAGCTGATGGTAACCACTTTGATCATCCCTTGTAATTGCAGAAGTCAAACGTGACTTGTATTCACCTCTTGTTATCAGTTTCTTTACTGTTTCAGAAACATATTGAGTATTACAATTTTAATACAGTCTTTTCCTTTCTAAAAACATGCATACATTTTTGCACTCTCTGGGAAAGGTGCAGGGCAAAAGAAAAAGGGGTGGCCAAAAATGAGATGGCTAGATGGTATTGTAGAGACAATGGGTACAGAACTGAGCGAGTTGAGGAGGATGGTGGAGGACAGAAGTGCCTGGCGGACAGTGGTCCATGGGGTCGCAAAGGGTCGGAATCGACTTTGTGATTGAACGACAACAACAAAACATATATTGAAATAATTAAATGAATGGCACCAATAGCTGGCTAGAAAGCTCAGTGGTTTAGGTATCTGCCCACAGAAACAGAGGTTGAGAGTCTGATTCTCCACTGTGCTCCTGTGGTGTGTCAACCTGCATAGCCTTGGAAAAGCCGCATAGTCCCAGAAAAGAGTCACCCTAAGTCAGAATTGACTTAATGTTACTCTGTTATCTGGCCAGACATCCCACTATGGTAATGGAGTAGACCAGATGGACAGCAACTGACTCCCTAATGGGACCAATGGCTATGGACAGGTGAGCCCCTTTAGGTGGAGTGATAGTCCCCCCAGTGGAGGAAACGCCACTGGAATCAATAATATTTGGGCCCATCGGCAACATGAGCAAAGGATGAACAACTTCACTATTCTGATTCCCAATGGTCATGGAAGTGGAAGAGGCCACGCCAGATGGACTGGCTGTAAAGGCACACCTTGTTAATATTCTGAAAGCTGCTGCAGTCAATTGCAGTGCTGGTGTTAAATCCTGCATGTCTCATTTCATACGTGCTACAGGAGATGGTTTCATGATCATAGCATATGGATTACTTCATGGCAAGCTGCAATCCAACTTAAACAAATTCATACCAGTGGCATTTTTTCTGTTTGTCATTCTTCTAATGATTTCCAGGTAAACACAGTAAATTGGAATGTCCATTACATTTACATGGCAAGTCATTATTTGCTATTACTAATTATCCCTCTCTATTTCTCCAGACATCTGGCACATTCTGGGTAAAAAGTATGGACACACACTTATGTGCAGTGATATCTATTCCACTGAGCTTTGGAGCATGCAGAATGAAGCTAGCAAGATTTATGCTATTTCTGATAGCTCCAAATTCCAATAGGCTATGAGATTATTTCATTAAGTGGTGTTCTGAAGTTATGTAAGATCTACACTTGCCCTCCTGTTTTCCCACTGTCTTCAATGGTGCAACATGAATATGTCTAGTTTAGGGGTTCTCAACCTATGGCCTGTGGGCTGGATAAAGCCCATGGTGCCAAATAATCCAGTCCCTGTCCTCACTTCAGCTGCTGCCACTGCCACCAAAATCAGCCGTAGATTCATTTACGGCTATTATAAACACGTTTACGACACTCATTTAGTCAATCGCCCTGGGTCACTCCGGTGAGGAGGGTGATAAATAAATTTGAATGAATAAATTTATGGCGGTTGTAAACACATTTGCAACAGTCATAGACTCATTTATGGCTGTTGTATATGCATTTAAAACAGCTGCAAATGAGTCTGCACCGATTCCAGCACTGGGGATGGCTGGCCCACCAGTCTGGCCCACTGATTGTTTGAGGAAGCGTGACCTGGACCCCAACTTGAAAAGGTTGAGAACCCTTGTTCTAGTTCATACCACCAAGTCTTTCCCTATAAATCATAGCAGTGTTCCTCCAACAGGAATAATTTGTAACCAGCTCTGGCAAGTCTCACACTTTCCTCTCCTCCATGGCTGCTTGGACTGTGTCCTTTGCAAGCTTCCAGTTTCCCTTGACTACAACTTGCCATGTTGCCTGGTCCAACAAGTGCAGTTAATTCTTAACTACAGTTATTTTCAAACAATCCAACTTCAAGGCATGGTTACTGAACCAGACATAAGGGCAGTCAAAATTCCTTGCCTAGAGGGTAGAGGGAAATGCAGTTAATTAAAAGCAGAAGTATGCAATGATACAATTTAGGGAGACCAGTTTTACGTTTCTCCTATCTTGGGGGAGCAATTGCTGCTTCTGAATCCAGACAATAAAAGCTCCTCTTGTTTACTTCACAATGTATACGCTCAACTTCTGTTTTAGATCCTACCCCTGCTCATTTCCCTAATAAACAAAAACTATGATGTACTTATATTTTATTGGGAAATACAGTAAACCTTGTAATGCAGCAACATTTACCTCCATATATGGCATATGATATGTTGTTCAAATAAAACCAATTAAATTACTGTTTTTACATGAGTGTATCACCTCAAGTGGTTAAGATACTGAACTTAAAGACTAGAAGGTCGGAGTTTGATACCCGAGTACTGCACAATGGAGTAAGCTCCCATCAATGTCCCAGCTCCTATCAATCTAGCAGTTTGAAAGCAGGAAATTGCAACTAGATAAATAGGTACCACTTTGGTAGGAAGTTAAACAGTGTTCCATGCACTCCAGTGTCTAGGCATGCCTGTCACTTGTCCACAGAAACATCTGCAGATGCAGACAGTGCTGGCTCTTTGGCTATAAACAGAAATGAGCACTGAAACCTAAAGTCAGATACAACTGACTTTTGAGCAAAGTCGACCTAAGTACATCACACTGTTCAAAATGCAATCTAAGTTATGTCATGTTCTCAAAAGCAGTCTAATTTAGGACTGAAAACAAAAACTATAGTACATGCATTTAAATTATCTCCTTTTTTTCCTTGGGTGAAAAAGATTTTACAACTATAATGTCTGTGTCTAAGAAAACACAGGCACAGATCACATATTTTGAAACATTAGCTATTCACGCACAGCAGAGGAGCAGGCAATTGCTCATATTATGTTACATCTTATTTATTTGCATGGTGCCATTCATCCATATCAATGAACAAGGATAATTGAGGAACACAGGAACAAAACAATGGATACCAATTAACATTTTTTAAAAAGGCATAATCAACTAAGGTTTTCAGTAAAAATCTTATGATGAGTTTTTCCAAGAGAGGAGAAGTGAAGAACCACCAGAGCAACTACACAGCAAGGGAAATGCAAATTAACTTGCATTCTCTTGCTTTGAGGCAGTCAGTTCTCTTCCATAGAAGTGGTCATACAATCAAGGAGAACCCTTCAACTTTCCATTTGAAGTACCGGTACCTTAAGAAGGCTTTCCTTTATCATTTCTTGTCTTGCTGACTGTGGGTGAAGCTGATAAATAATAAATATACAAATAAATAGCTCTGTCCATGCAAGTGGAGGCTGTATTTAAAAGAAGATGATGTGTTATGAGAGGAGAGGCTTTGCAGAGAGAGAGGAGTGCTGGCTCTGTTTGTGTGTATGTGTCATTTTCTTACAGAGAACAACTTTTGGATGCAATAATTAAGGTAGCAGAGGTTTGATGTGTCATGTTTCACAGGCTTGAATGAAGTTTTACAGCCAAAGAAAATTGGGGGGAGGGGGGACTAGCCTACAAGGGAAATCCTGACAGACCATGAAGAAGAAGGTGCTATTTTAATTAAACATTGTCTAATCCAGAGACCTTTATGGAATGCTAAAAGAGAGGGATGGAGAACTGGAGTTTACAACTGTTCAAGCAGATATCCTCAGTAGAAACTGGCACTTTTGCAATATATCAATCACAACACCCTAACTATAAAACTTTCTTAAACAGTGATATTTGCCATCCAGATGTTCAAGATCATATCTGTAGAAAACTTGTACTATTCACACATTCATGTAATGAATATATGTAATAAATAATTGGAAAGGCAAGATTGTGATTTGCCTGTTTAGTTATTTCTTCTACTTGTATCCTTAGCCTTCTCCAGTATGCTCAAGTACATGGCCATCATCTTTCTCAAAATGAAGTAATTTAATGAATTCCACCTCCCAGGAAAAAAATGAGCCCAGTGTTCTCAAGTCCTTCTCTAAAGTTTTAACCACTATACCACAAATTTAAAGTAGTGAACTGAGATAGACATGAAGGCATACCTGTTAACCTCTCAAACATGCAGCGAATGGTGGTTGTTGATTTTTTAAAATCTGCACTGCTCTATAAAATGAGCAATGTCATGGCTGAAGTGTTCATAGTTACATACTTTTAAATGGATTTACTGTGTGTCTTCTTGACAACATCAAAGCCTTCTTGTAGAAAGTTGCCCTTAAAGGTCTAGCAAATAAGACACTATTTGGAACTTCCCAGGTGTGCAGCATATTCACAGAGACAGGTACAAAAGACTGAGGGTTAGTATACTCTTTACAAGCCCAGGTTTAGTGGACTCATTAAAAAGCTTTTACTTCTCTAAAGAAAGGATTCTGAATCAGTCCTACAAACACCTGTGGCCTAGGCCACTGCCTCCTTCAGACATGCTGACAGTATTTACATATCCCTTGTGGAAACCCAACACCGCAGTCTTGAAATGCTACCAAGGTCTGTGAGATCCATACTGCTTTCAAAATACACACATTAAACAAATCACCCTCACCCCACCTCTGATATTCAAGATACAAAGCCAGGATGTGGGGGAAATTACTAGTATGCCTCTCTGTAGAACGTATAGATAGCTAGGGAAACGAGGTGGTCAAGTAAATATTTGCAGTCAGATAACTTTTAATGCCTTCAACATATTCATACACTAAGTATGACACAACACAAAAGGAAGAGATAAAGTTACTACCTTATATTATGTGAAGACAGGTTAATGTTCAGAAATCTGGAAACAATACATACACACCCTTCCCCCAAACATTAAAATGATGAGATCTGAAAATTCAAGATTGATTGTGATGAAAAAAATGGAGGGGGTATACTGGATAGGCCTGGATTTTTCTTCTATATGGCGACTCTGTCATCAAGTGAGATAAATATGTGGCAAACTTCAATGACCATTAGGTTTTGAAACTGAGTTACATTTACAGACAGAGCTATTGCCCTTTTGGAACTGGCACAGCAGGTATGGGGCTCCAGTAATACAGTGTCCCATGTTGGGTGGTGGTTGATTTGATTAAATAGCCACCTCTTTCTCTCCTTTAAACCTTTTTAAAAAATGTAAAATGTAAAAAATTTTGAGTCTTTTAAAGTTATAGTTTTAAATTAATTAATCTTGAACCTTTAAGTTTTTAATCTCTTTGAATTAGGGGTATAGTTGGGTTTATGGATGGGTTCATTGGATTGTTATTTTCCAACATTGTGTTAGCCGCCCTGAGTCATTCTGAGTAGGGCGGCATACAAGTATGATAAAATAAAAATAAATAAAAATAAATAAATAAACAGAAGAATCTCTGTATTAATTATTTACTCTGCAAAGAATTATCCCACCAACCTGCAGGTGTTGTTTTTTGCATTTTCAGGACAGTAGTAATGGCAGTGACACCACAGCTTCTTCTCAGTAGGTGCAACCGCTGTGCTCCCATCATCATCCTTTCTGGGTTCCATGCTCACTTTTCCAGAACTTCTCAAAGGCCTGCTGTCTAGAAAGTTTGCTGCATGGAAAATGGAACACATTAATAAGAAAGCTATTGGGCAAAGTTGCCAAAACATGTTTCATCTTTAAAAGGACATTAAAACTATCAGTAACTGTTCACTGCATTTTTCTTGTCATGAGTAAGAACCAACTAAAGCTGGACAGGCAAGAATGCATTTGTAAATAGGAAGATATTTCATTTATTCACATTAATCTGCCATGAAATACACACAAAATAGCTATGTTACCTAACAGAGATATGCTAATCTAGCAGACAGGCTAATTAAAGCTAGGAATATTTCTGACCTACTGTGTTACCCCGAAAATAAGACATACCCATAAAATAAGCCATAGCAGGATTTCTCAGCAGTTGTGCAATATAAGCCACACCTTGAAAATAAGACATAGTGATAGGCGTGGCTGTGCAGCGTGCCAGTGCAAAGTGGTAAAGAAGACGGGCAGCCAGTGGCGTAATAAATATAAGACATCCCCTGAAAATAAGCCATAGTGTGTCATCTTGAGGAAAAATAAATATAAGATGGTGTCTTATTTTCGGGGAAACATGGTAATTATGAACAAGCTTTAAATCTATGTTTTCATGCATTGGTTAATGCAACATGAGTTATGGTATCCCTAAACTGAGAAGAATTAATAAAAGCTTTATCCTCTATATCTGAGATATTTTATCACTATAATAAAAATATTTGTATATTATGACCACGATTTTAAAAGTATTCCACCTTTATTCAATTCAAATTCAAATTCAATTCAAATTTATTTTTATACCCCGCCTTGCTCAGGTGAACCTGACTCAAGGCGGCTTCCAAAAAACATAAAACAACAGTAAACAAATGACATAGTAAAACAACCACATAGTGTAAAACAACACGGAGGGGCGCGGCGGCGGCGGCGGCGTTCCCGCGCTCAACGGCCGGCGTCCTTCAAGCCCCTCGGCAGGGGCTCCTTTTCACCTCCCAGCCGGTGACGGTGGCTGGGAGGGGCGCAGCGGCGGCGGCAGCGTTCCCGCGCTCGGCGGCCGGCGTCCTTCAAGCCCCTCGGCAGGGGCTCCTTTTCACCTCCCAGCCGGTGACGGTGGCTGGGAGGGGCGCAGCGGCGGCGGCAGCGTTCCCGCGCTCGGCGGCCGGCGTCCTTCAAGCCCCTCGGCAGGGGCTCCTTTTCACCTCCCAGCCGGTGACGGTGGCTGGGAGGGGCGCAGCGGCGGCGGCAGCGTTCCCGCGCTCAACGGCCGGCGTCCTTCAAGCCCCTCGGCAGGGGCTCCTTTTCACCTCCCAGCCGGTGACGGTGGCTGGGAGGGGCGCAGCGGCGGCGGCAGCGTTCCCGCGCTTGGCGGCCGGCGTCCTTCAAGCCCCTCGGCAGGGGCTCCTTTTCACCTCCCAGCCGGTGACGGTGGCTGGGAGGGGCGCAGCGGCGGCGGCAGCGTTCCCGCGCTCGGCGGCCGGCGTCCTTCAAGCCCCTCGGCAGGGGCTCCTTTTCACCTCCCAGCCGGTGACGGTGGCTGGGAGGGGCGCAGCGGCGGCGGCAGCGTTCCCGCGCTCAACGGCCGGCGTCCTTCAAGCCCCTCGGCAGGGGCTCCTTTTCACCTCCCAGCCGGTGACGGTGGCTGGGAGGGGCGCAGCGGCGGCGGCAGCGTTCCCGCGCTCGGCGGCCGGCGTCCTTCAAGCCCCTCGGCAGGGGCTCCTTTTCACCTCCCAGCCGGTGACGGTGGCTGGGAGGGGCGCATTCAATACTTTTCCATTCAATACTTTTTCAAGTATTGAATGGAATTGCACAAGACACAGGTCAGGGTAGACTTTCCTGTTTCCCACAGAGAAGAGGAGATTCTCTTACTATAAACTAAAAACCAGATAAATAATATAAGGCATTGCATTGAGCTATACATTCAGAGGTTATCCTTGGTACATTCCTTCTTGGATGAAAGCAACAGATTAAATGTCCAAAGGCTCTGTGTCATAATATTCTGGGGATGGGGGCATGCAGGAATAAGAATGAACAAGGATGGGAGATTAATCAGGTGTGCAATATTTCCTATGCAATATGCAGGCAGAAAGGGTTGTAGTACATGCAGTGATGGGATGACAAAAATTCTACTACCACGCCATGACGTCACGGACATCATGGGCGTGGCCAATGTCATGACGTCATGACATCATGGGCGGAGTTGACGTCATGACGTCATGACGTTGTGGGCGGGGCCAAAAATAAAAATAAATAAATAAAATAAAAATACACACACACACAGACACACACACACACAACCCTCAGCCCGCCCACCCACCCAGGCAGCTACAACAGAAACCCGTAAATAACTTAAATAAATAAAATAAAGAAATAAAATAAAAATTAAATTAAAATACAACCACCCACCCAAAACACAAATAAATTACCCACCCACCCCAAATAAAAAACCCTCACTTGCTTACCTTCCTTGGGATGACGAACCCCCATGGCCCAGGGCCACCCGGCAAGGTGCGCCACCCCTGACTGCGGCCTCCTCCTCCGAAGGCCGCGGCCACAGGAGCCACCGCCTGCAGCCGCCGTCCACAGTCGCCGGAGGCGGAGCTGCCACTGCCTGCAGCTGCCTGCAGCTGCCTGCAGCCCTGTGGCCTCCTCCTCCTCCTTGGGCCAGTGCCTTTTTGGCCCGGCTCCGGCTGTGGCCACGGCCAGGGGCCACCAGGGGCTGCGGGCAGCAGTGGGTCTGGCGGTGGTTCCGGCAGCGACCGCCGAGCCTCCCTGGGCCGTCCGCTTCCTACAAGCCCCCATACCCAGGGGACGCCCGGCGGGGCACACTGCCGCTGCCTGCAGCCTCCTCCTCCGCCGGGCGCTGGAACCGGGCCAAAAAGGCACCAGCCCAAGGAAGAGGAGGAGGCCACAGGCACCTGGCGGAGGAGGCCGCTGCAGGCGGCAGTGGTGCGCCCCACCGGGCGTCCCCAGGGCATTGGGGGTTGTCGCCAGCGGACGGCCCAGGGAGACTCAGCGGCAGTGGACGGGCCAGGCAGGCCTCAACGTGCCCCGGGGGAGGTGCCCTCCTCTGAGGGCTGGTGCCGCCGCCGCCCTGAAAGGTGTGGTTCCAGCTCCAAAATAAAAATAAAATAAAATCGGAGCAAAAATGGATCCAATTGACTGCGCATGCGCAGAAACTCAATCTGACGCATGCGCAATGCGTCAGATTGAGTTTCTGCGCATGCGCAGTCAATTGAAGCCATTTTTGCTCCGATTTTTTTTAAAAAAATTCTTTCGGTGAGGCATCCGGAACCAGACGCCTCAAAAGTTGACTACCCTCCTGGAGAACCCTCCGGGATTGTTCCTACCGGTTCCAGGACCCCAAGAACATCCCCAAGAACATCCATCCATCCCACCAGAGCGGACCTGAGCGGCCCTCTAATTGTGCCATCTGCTAGAGACGCTCATCTCTCTAGTACAAGAAGGAGGGTCTTCTCTGTGTCTGCACCGGCCCTATGGAACCTCTTGCCAACCGAATTGTAGCTACAGACAGAGTTGCTGCCCTTCAGGAAACAGCTAAAAACCTGGTTGGCAAAGCAGGTGTGGGGCACCAAAGGAGTGGTGCCCCCTACCTGCTGCCTCATATAACAAGATCACTCCTCCATGTCCCTTTTAACTGATGGCGTGGGGTTGGTAACTTCAAGGGTATTTTTATGAGTTTTTAAAGTGTTTTAGTTATGATGGTGATGTTTGCTTTAATGCTGTTAGCCACCCAGAGTTGGTGTTGAGTTGGGCAGTAATATAAATTTGAAGAATAAATAAATAAATAAATAAAGTACAATGAATTTGGGACAAAATCCTGCAGTGGAGTCCTACGGATTTGAGCAGGAGAGCCTTCATGGGAATGGAAATACAGTACTGTATATCCTATTTAAAAGAACAAGATTTAAAATACTTAACTTTGGTTTCCTATTGTCAGGAGTTCTCAACCTTTTTAAGCCAGGGGCCAGGTCATGCTCCCTCAGACAGCTTGCCCTTCCTCCACCTCATGGCACTTCTTGGTGTGGTGGAGGCAGTGGGGGCAGTGGTTGGCATCAGCAGGTTCACACAGTTCGCCAGAACTGGTAGCAGAAATTCTGGCCCATCCAACTTTTGAAATAAAGTAGTGCTAATTTGGATGCAATGCAGGGCTTTCCCTCTGGTCACACCCATCATACCACACCCCAGAGTGGTAGTAAAAAAATTTTGAGCCCACCACTGGGTGGGGGGTCACATAAAATGATGTCATGGCCCACATCTGGCCCACAGGCCACAGGTTGAGAATCCTTGCCTTATGTTGCCATTTTTTGTTGTTGTTTAGTCACACAGTCGATTCTGACCCTCTGCGACCGCATGGACCACTGTCCGCCAGGCACTCCTGTCCTCCACCATCCCCCTCAACTCGCTCAGCTCTGTGCCCATTATCTCTACAATACCATCTAGCCATCTCATCTTGGGCCGTCCCCTTCTTCTTTGCCCTCGACCCTTCCAAGCATCAAGGCTTTCTCAAGTGAATCCTCTCTTCTCATTTGACGTCCAAAGTACTTTAGCTTCATCTTTATTATTTGACCTTCTAAGGAACAGTCAGGGTTGATTTCTTCTAAGATTGACCTATTTGTTCTACTCGCTGTCCAGGGGACTCTCAAAACTCTCCTCCAACACCACATCTCAAAGGCGTCTATTCTTCTGTGCTCGGCTTTCCTAATGGTCCAGCTCTCACAACCATACATTGCCACCGGGAATACCATTGCTTTGACTATGCGAATCTTTGTTTGCAATTTAATGTCTCTACTTTTCACTATGCTCCCCAGGTTTCTCATCGCTTGCCTCCCAAGAATCAGTCGCCTTTTTATTTCATGGCTGCAATCACCATCTGCAGTGAGCTTTGATCCTAAGAAAGTAAAATCTGTCGCTGCTTCTACTTCTTCCCCATCTATTTTCCAGGGACTGAGAGGGCCTGTTGCCATGATCTTGGTTTTCTTGATATTGAGTCTCAAGCCAGCTTTTTCACTTTCTTCTTTCAAGCTAATCAGGATCTTCTTTAGGTCCTCCTCACTTTCTGCTTTAAGGTGGTATCATCTGTATATCTCAAATTGTTGATGTTTCTTCCAGAAATTTTGATCCCAAATTGTGATTCCTCCATCACGGCATTGCACATTATGGTTTCTGTGTATAAGTTGAATAGTCAGATACAAAACATTTCCATTATAGTGTCCCAAACACTTCCTTTTATAAAATGGCATCAGGAAATACCCACAGTAGTGCTGAATGTTCAGGAGGGCAATCAACAAACTGATTGCCTCTGAATAAGCTGAATTACATCCTAAAAATTATTATTATTTTTTAATGAGAAAGGGAAATACTAACTTTTTTTTAACTCCCTATGTTTTGCAGGAATCAGATAAAAGAACTTCCACATCATATTTTTGGCAGCTAATCAACAATAGAACCACAGCACTAAAAGGAAACAGCAATAAATCATCTCTCTCAAATCACAGCTCTGGTCTACTGTACAGAGCAAGTCAGAGAAGGGCATTGAAAGCAAACTTTTGCTGATAGATTTTTATTGAGAGTGCTCACAAGTCCACACAGGATGAAACTGGGGAAATTTCTAACTAGTCTTTTAAAATTTTAATCTTATTTCTTGATAACTCTTCTAATAATGTTTAATTAGAATTTATAGGATATCCTTCCATATCCTTTAACTCTAATACTGGAACTATTCCATGTTTCAAACTTCTCCATATGCTCAACATATTCTTACAAAAACTGTTTTTAATCTTGGCAATTCTGTTAAAATTATCCAGAAATACCCCATTACTTTCTTGTTAAACCTATTTTAATTCCACTCATTTCCAGATTATATTATCCAATGTTAAAAAATTTATGAGTCCCTTTTTGTACTGAAGCTACTGCCATTTGTGCAAAATGTTTCTGTGCAAAACTAGTATCTTTTCCTTTTGTGATAAGTACAAAAGAACTGGCTATTTTATCATGGCACAGGCAAACAACAACAACAACAACACTTGTTTAAATTCGTGCAACAGGGCAGCAACTACCACAATTTCATAATATTCATTTAGCTTAAGCAATTTACACACATCCAGCTTTCTACCCATCCACTGAGGTTCTACCAAAGGCAGATCTGTCATTGTCACAGGCAAAAGCTCTCCACCATTTCTCCTTGCATATGAGAACCAAGACAAATGAGGATTGTTCTCTCTCTAGACCAGGGGTTCCCAACCTTTTTTTTCTTTGCCATGCCCCACTTAAGCATCTCTATAATCCTGACACCACCACCCCGGTGACATATAATTATTATTATTCAAAAAGTGAACTCCTATTCACGTGGAGGAAGTCTAAAAGGCCATTCACTGTTAATAACTTATTCTCGAATTGCCCCCTTAAAAATAAAATTGCCCCCATGAGGGGCATATGCCCCCCCATTGGGAACCATAGCTCTAGACCTTTTCCTAAATTTAAAGGAAGGTAACTATATTAAATAATTTATAATTCAATCTCCTAATCCAGGAGCTCCCAAACTATGGCCCATGGGCCAGATCTGGCCTGCACTGCCTAGTAATCTGGCCCATGCTGCCCTCACCACTCATGGAAGTGGAAGTAACATGCACATACGCAAAATGCTGCCATAAAGCACCCATGATTGTCGTAATTGCGTTTATGACAGCCGCGGGTGCCTTTGCAGTAGTGCTTTGAAACAGTCGTCTCAGGTTGCTGGAATTTATTGGAGAACACACTGTTTATTCAATTTATGTGAGATGGACATACAACTGCCAATCTTAGCATGGTCTTTTTGGGCACAACACCAAGACGTTAGAATTTCTTTCCTTAGAAATGTTACCCCCATTAGATGAGCGTGGGGCTTGAGCGTTCTAGCTAGGGAGTGTTGCCCATCACTTGCCAATGATGTTAGGCCAGGACTAAAACTCACCAAAGCGTCTTCTGTCTCATCCCTTGGGCCAGGTGAAAGCAGACTGCACAAGTCATGGTCCACCTAGCCAGAGGGTGATGTGATATCCAAATAGCTAAAAAAAACCAGCATGCAAATGGGCTTGATTTCCCATTTGCATGTGTGAAATGTCTTTGTGGAGATAACTACCAATGTGTGGACTCCTCACTGAATAACGAATCCAACGTAAAGAAATGTTACCAGTGTTCACCTATCCTTATTTTCAGGAGGCAATTCACTGCTATTATGAATACATTCCAAGGTGATTATTGTAGTTACAGCATCCCTAATTAGGTTAAATACTGTTGTTATAGAACTGCTGTGTTTATTCTTATTTAACATAATTCTACCTTCCCCGTATGTTCTGCTGATTAGCACCAAGATGAATAATAAACACCAATAAAAAAAGAATGAAGTAGCAGCAGAGTGGACATATCCATAGAAGAGCTGGGTGCTAGCTTGACATAGAATCCACTTAAGTGGCAGGGAAGGAGTGTCTCTACTAAACCACAATTAGACCTATGAAAGAAAAAACAATCAGCTATAGACCAGCAAAACTGCTATGTAGTTTATGTTTCAACAGTGGACAAGGACTTCTGGTTTTAAAAAAGGCAGAACAGTTATTAAGCTGAGCTGTATTGGAAACACTTTGAATTCTGAATGTCTGACATGAATGCAGGGAAATTCATCTGTTGTTTTGGCAACTGGCCAAAAATCTGGCAGCTGAGGCTGGTAGTGAAACTGTGTCTTTGGTTATTAAAAATGCTGTGTCAACCACCCACTTGTTCTGAAGTGGCTGGTGGGAAAGCACTAACAAAAATGTAGTTCAGTTGTACCTCGCTTAAAGAGCATAATGTGTTCCATGGGATTGCTCTTTATGCGAGTTTGCTCTTTAAGCGAAACACCATTGTAAGTGACCAGTTGTGTGTGTGTGTGTGGGGGGGGGATTGCGAACCCTGATTTATTTGTTAAGTGAGTTTTTGGTTGGTTTTATTTGTTAAGCGAAGTGAACATTCAGAGAAAATTCTGCTCTTTAAGTGAGTTACTCTTTAAGCGAGGCACTCTTTATGCGAGGTTTGACTGTATATAGTAAAGGTAAAGGTCACCCTTGCTCAATAGCCAGTCGCATCCAACTCTAGTTTCAGTGCTCATCTCTATTTATAGCCAAAGAGCCAGCATCATTTGCGTCTGCAGACATTTCCATCTACGTGTGGCAGGCATGACTAGACACCGGAGTGCACGGAATGCTATTTACTTTCCCACCAAAGTGGTACCTATTTATCTACTTGCAATTTCTTGCTTTCAAACTGCTAGGTTGGCAGGAGATGGAACAGGGCCCGGAGTAATGCACTCCATTGTGCATTACTCAGATATTGAACCCAGTGTTCAAGCTCAGTGTCTTGACCACTAAGCCACCGAAGTCCCTAAGTTCTATGTTCATGTTAATTATATGTTTAGAAACCATTTTAATCTACAATGTATTATTTTATTTCCGTACTCTTTTTCTGCACAGGTAACACTAAATTAAAACCTCTGACCATCACTAGTACTACCCCTCATATGTAAGAACAGGAATCAGTGTTAGGTTAGTAGAAATTCTGAAGGCAATGATCCATTTCATTAACAAGCAAATACATGCACAGCTAGTTTAAGTGTACAGTATTGTAAATTTACACCTGCATAATTTTGCCAGGCATCATACACAGACAATGAGGATTGCACATGATTGTACAATTGGTTGTGTGGTTCTCATGCAACCACTGAATGGGATGCATACATAAGTACTGTATGTCATTAACACTTCTGCTGTGCAACTATTCTTTGAACTAGTTTCACGTCACACACATGGAGTTGTATAACAGTAATTCAGCTACTGAGTTGCACAACCTATCATAGTACTGTGCTTGTCATAGACCATAATAAAGTGATTGATTGATTGAACCTATCATAGTTAAGGCTGTAAAACAAATTGGAGAATTAGAATATGAGAC